>OY720418.1:108908437-110387437 GCA_963082815.1 Melanotus villosus | reverse complement strand
AAGATTGTATACGTATAATATTATAAGCTATCCACAATTTAGGTGTTCCAAACACTTTACAGATATCATCGAGAACAATGATTAAATTAAGTTGAAAATAATTGTAGAATAAGAATTCCCAAGAAGGCAGAAAGAGGAGGAACAATAAAATTAGACGGATTTACATTAAAAAAAAAACTGATGTATAGGTGATTCTTGGAGTTAAGACGTTTGAATAAATATCACACTTTTATTTAAAGAAGGAACACAAATTGAAACTACGAATGATAACACGAGTAAAAAGGCTTTTGTTTATTGTGAAAATAAATGTTTTATTTAGCTTCAAATTATTTCTGGTAGTAACGGAATTATAATTGTTACTAAACAATACTGCTCGCTAGTACATAGTTAGCAGAGAATTTAGCCTTTTAAATTAAAAAGCTATTAAAAAAGGCATTAGAGTAACATATTTCAAACTGTTAGTGTCTCTAAAATAACCACGAAGATACAAAAAACCAACAGTTTCTGCGTAAACTGTATCACGTAGGTTTTCGAGCAGATTTCAAATTCATATATTCCAAGCATTATCCTGTCATTTTCAACATGCCAAGAAGTTTTTAACCCTAATGTAGCCCCATGTATATTCCTTGTCACACTAGCAACATTTTGGAGAAGTCCGTAGCCGAGAGGATCTTAATTTTATACTAAAATTTGGTCGTTTTATAGTAGAGGAATTAAAACGTTATCCATTCTTTCATTTGCATATGGTTTTTATTGTGCGTGAATACGTGTGTTGCATATCAAAACGAATTCCGCCGCAATGTCAAGGGGATATGCCGGTAAATTGTCAGTAAAGAGGGCTTTACAAAATTTAACGCTTTAAAACGCGTTTATTGCATATTGTCGGCATTATGAAATAGAAATGTTTAAATATGGCTGATTAAAAACTTCCTTCCCTGCACGTTGCATGCGATGCACAGTCACGAACTGTGCGCTTTGCGTGCCCCAGTTCACCCTTTTCAAACTGTGGTCCCTTTGTTTAGTACAACATAACTAATTTTTGAGCCTGAATGGTGCATGTCAGCGATAATATGGAACAGAATTCATTAAGGAATGAATTATGCGCGTCTGTGAAATTCTAAAAAAAAATGCCCGGTAAACGCCTAAAAGTGTATGATATTCAATTTTTCAGCTGAGGGGTTTCTGGTATTCCGGTCGCTCCAGCCCAGGGATTGCCATTCGTAGTGCAGACGCGTTAATGCGCTTTCCACGATCGATCTAAGCCACTTTTTGTATGCATTTAAAGCCTCAGTGATTCCATAAATGAGTATAGAGCTTAGTAAGCTCGTATGGTGTCTTCAAGAGTATTAAAAGTTACCCTAAGAACACTTCTTTTTTTATTAATTTTTAAAAAATTGAAAAGTTCAAGGGTTGATTAAAATAATTCAGTTCAAATTGCTTTAATTATTAAATATAACATCTAAATCACGCACTCTTACAGGAAGCAACAAAGTTTTTTTTTTAGTCTTGACAATTAACATAAGTAAAGTAAAGTTTGCTTCCACATTTCAGTCTTCATTTTTAATATTACTAATATGAAAATTTTTCTTGATAAGTAAAAAACACACAAACACATATCTTTTCAAAGCTATCTTAAATATCTCAACAATAAGTTGTAACACTACTTGTAGTAAGCATTGATTGTTACACGCATGTAGAATCTGAAATGGTTAGGAAGGCAATTCTAGCAAAATTTGATTCTGCACTTACCGCAGACGGAACTAGCATCTCACCGTTGCTGTATTCCCCAACTGATTAAGCACTTAACTAAATTTAAATAATCAATATCTTAGTAATTTGCATAAAATTCATCTTACGAAAAGCACTACATTAAATGACTAAACAAGGGCTGCCAAAATATCAAACTGTGCTGCTTTTTATTGTATTTTAAATCATGAATATAAATTTCCATTATTTATATTAAAAACTACATTTCGCTAGCCTGTTAAAATAAACTGTTAATTAAAGTGAAAGTTACCTTAATAAGACAATAGGAACTTGGTGTTTGATTTTGATTTTCTATTGCTTATGTCTCTGAAGCTTGTGTGCTTTCTCGGTGTGTTCTCGATACGATTTTTAAGTATCATCATTTGCTTTTCTGCTTTCTCTTTCTATATTTTATTCGATTTAATTCTTTTTATGTATGGCATTATTTGGCCTTTCTGACTTTTGATCAATTGTTGTGTTAGTTTTATATTCAGTTTTCGCGTTACACTTTGGTCCGTATATACTACCAAGTTTAGTTTTCTCTATATTTTTCTATAAATCTCGTAATCTATTACTGACCCTTGTCTAGGTCAAAATCCGCTTCTATGCGCCAATATTTGGAATGGTTATCTTCTGAAAAACTTGAATTTTTAATTCTTTTTCCTTTTCGTTAGATTTTTTTTCATAAGTATGTTTAAGTAGTTCTCCCCATTTTTTCATTGATTTCTCCTAAGTTAATAACTTTGACTACGTCTTATCCGAGAAAACTTGACAACAAAGTAAATAAACACATACGATATGCAGTGTCCACATGACAAAATACCGATCAATTATTGGTTACAGGTAAGCTTGAAGCTCTTTACTAAAAGAGTAAATATTGCCGTATCAACAACACCTGCTCGATTGTTAAAGAAAATGATAAACGGCACTTGTCAACTGATAATGCAGAAATCTGTTCTTAAAAATAAAAGGTAAATTTCCACAGTTTTGGAACACTTTTGAAGATGTAATGCAATTTTACGTAAGATGCACACCATGTAAGTTAGCGATTTTAATCTATCATATGGTTTGTTTGTTATTTGCAACAGTGATAACAAACAAGCTTCAACCGATAGCAGAGAAAATAATAGAGGAATACCAGGGTGGTTTCAAAAGAAGTTGTTCGGTAATAGATCAAATTTTTACATTAAAAGACATCCAGGCAACATGTTACGATCTTAAAACCATGAACTGTTATAGACTACCGTAGAGCTTATGACTCACTGAGAAGTAGCAAACTATTCGAAGCACCTGAAGAGCTAGAAATCCCATCCAAATTAATACATCTTATAAAAATGACACTGGCCCAAACTCAAAGCAAAGTAAAAATTGGGGATGATGTTGCAGATGCGTTCTCAGTCAAAAGCGGCCTCAGCCAAGGGGATCCCCTCTCAACCACGTTATTCAACCTACTTAAAGAAGTAGTCATTAGAAGAAGCATATGCTGAAGATATTGCATTATTATCAAGAAGCCCACAGGAACTACAAAGAATAAAGAACTTAGAACATGAAATAAGAAAAGTGGGACTTCAAATTAACGAAGAAATAGCAAAGAGCATGATAATGGGGAAGAAGGCACCACCAGTAGAAACACATAAAGAAGTAGCATTCCAACTAACAGGTAACAAATAAATGAAACTAGAAAGAGTTAATTAACCAGTTTACGTATCTTGGAGCCGTGGTTACAGACTTGGCATGCGAAGAAGTAGGAGCAAGGCTAGTTAAAGGAGTTAAATGTGTGTGGACCTTAAGTGACATAATAAAATCTAAGTGGGTATCGAGGAAAGTAAAAGTGCAACTTTACAAAGCAGTGCTGAGGCCAACAGTGACGTTTGGATGCGAAACCTGCATTTTGAATACAAAAGAAAGCCACAGGCTAGAAATCTGGGAAAGGAGGAAAATATATGGAGGGAATAAAGTAGGAGAAGAAGGAGAAAATGGACAAATAAGGAGATACAGGACATACGAGTATACGGTCCAGAGACAATAACAAAGTTCATCGAAAACGACGTTCAAGATGTCTAGGTCATATAGGAAGAATGGCAGATACACGGTTGCCGACGATAATACTAAATAAAGAAGTACGACAAGGATGAAGACAAGGAAGAACGCGAAATAGATGGTGGCGAGCGGTAAAGGCTGACCTTAGAGAAGGCAAAATAGGGAATTGGAGACAAAAAGCACAGAACAGAGAAGAGTGGAGGAAAATTACTGAGAGGTCTGTCAAGGCTGGATATGTACAGTTGTGGACAGAAAAAAATAGGACAACTCGAAAAATCAAGTAAACTTTATTCTATAAAATTTAGTTACTTGATTTTGGCTTTATAATTATGATATTTGTCACATTGACTTGCAATCAAATTACAACACAGGGGCCATTTTAAACTAGAAAAAAAACACTGTCCTATTTTTTTCTGTCCACAACTGTACATACTACGTACAATGTAACCCAAATGCTTTTACCAGGCTAGACTCATAACTTGGAGGATAGACAATTCGCTTACCGAAAGGAGTTTAAGAGGTTGCATAAGGTCGCTCTTAAACATGTTAAGCGTTTTTTACGTAGTTGGTAATAGAGCTGGGCAATCCGATTCCTTTCGGTGAATCGGTTCCTTCGATTCCATTCCACAACATGAATCGGTTCCTTCGATTCGTTCTCGTTCCTTCGTTCCTATGATTTAAATCGTACTTTTAAGTGCGCACCGTACTAGAATGAATCGAATTGGAACAAAATCCGAAATTCGTTGACTATGCATTCAGATTCAGAACGTCAAACGTAAAGTATTTTGTCTACAATAATAAATGAGGGTATAAAAGACTAAACAATAACTCGTTAAACAGGAGCCAGCATGCACAATTTCAAAATTGCATGAATGTTACAACCTTAATTACACGAATTTTCAATATAAAATGCATGTTTAATTATTGCATAACTAATCAAAAGTTTCAAATTTCATTTCAACAATAAAGCCTGTATATCGGCGACTTGGGAAATTCATTTTAAAACCTCAGAGTTTTATAAATCAATAAGTTCTACTTTTGTTTGTGAATACGCAACATCGTGTGATCGAGTCTTAATAGCATACTAATATTAATGTAGCTATTCATACTTCCGATTCCATTCCTTTACTGTATGTATTTGCGGGTTAGGGCTCGATTCCTAGGATTTGTACGAATCGTGATGATTTGTAACGTACTCGCGGCGCGATCCCTTTAGGAACGAATTGGATTGAAATAAGTGAATCGATTCCTACGATTCCATCCGAGGAGTCGTTCCTTTGGAACGACTCGTTCATGAACGACCCAGCTCTAGTTGGTAACACTGCAAAACCTCCGAAATTCATTTACTATAAATGTAAAGAGTGTAAAATTTCGACAATTCAGAGGATTATTCGTGCCTATGCTATGATAATATGAATATTGCTTTTGCTACACCATGTACGTTTTAGTGAAACGTAATTATCTATTAAATTTAGAAGTATTTTCGTATGATGTTGGCACTCCAAAATCGACAAACTAAGCCCTATTCATAAAACTAGAACGTTGTTATTTTATTAATAGTATGTTACCGTAATTGCTATCCAGTAAATTACGCGCATAACTACAAAGTCAAGTTTAGTTGTGAAGCTTTATTTCCTGAGTAAATTAGAATCCCATTTAAGTTTGGTCTATTTATATTCTCAAGCAGTTAATTTGTTTTAAAGTAAATCTTACTAACACAAGTTGCAGCAGTATATTATTCGGACGTTCTAGCGTTAGGAATGCAATCTAATAGCCCACGGCTCTTTTCGTTTAACGGTTTAACTTATTTTAACAGTTAGGTATATATTTTAATGCGTTAATTAATTTTCAGTGAACAGATGCAAATCGCTCTACGTGTTTTAGAAAACTACGCCATTCGTCACTATTTATTTCTGTAATAAGATATTTAAGTTCTGAGGTTATTCTTTTAAGAAACAATAAACTGAAGAAGGCCAGCTTTTTAAAGAGAACTTAAGCTTAATTTACAAGAGCCCTCATTTTTACAAAATGAACCGGTATTTTATTTGTCAGATCATGAACAGTCCTCCGTATGAAGAAGAAAGGGATTAAAACAGGTTGAAAGGCAATTTTTTTTGTGAATGGAATTGCGTTTTCAGCGCAAAGCAAAAAATAATGTAGATATAAAATACGAGTACGAACATGTGTCAAGCCTTTATACGCCGTGTGTGTATGATATATTAAACACGCCGTAAATACAGGAGCAAGTTGCTGATAAAGGCTATACTCCATGACTTGACGCCATTAATCATGCCCCAACTGACGAGCAGCCCGTTCTTTCTTTTACATTTATAAAACGCGGGCTGTATGCCTCACTGAAAGCGCTCAATATATTCTGGAAGTGCTAATAATGTTAATATTTATGTGTGAGAATGTTTCCTAAAGATAGCTGGGGGATCGTTAAGACCTCCCACTTTTTGCCAAGAATTATCCAATTATTGTATTGTACACGGACCAAATATAACCTATCGTAATCAGAAAAATGGTATAAGGTTTGTGGTTGTAGCAGAACCTTTGATAAGATTTATGTTCTTAGGTCATTATCTAGCAACTTTTGAACCGTTGCGACACAACATACCCAGAATTTCTATAGAAAGGGTTAACGCCCTTTATAAAAAAGCACTTCATCGGCATAAATAGCAGAATAAATTAGAGTTTCACATCAATTTTTAATAGACTCCCCAATTTCTGGAAATAAACTATGCAAATCTATGAATTCCATATTTTTGTTGACTACATCGAAGTTTTTACTGTTTATATTTTTTAGTACTTTTTATTCATTTAAAAATATAAAACAAGAATTTTGAAATAGAAAATTATAAAAATAAATAATCAACTTCAAATTGCTTAATGCTGGTAAGCAATACTTGGTGCATTTCAAAACAAATATGAGTAGGGAATATTAACAAGCATATAATCTATAGTTAAAAATTAGTGTACACATACCGATTTCAGCTTGTTTTTTTAATCGTAGATTTTTCATTTTGTATTCACTTAATATGTAAACTTCACGTTTTATTTTTTTTTGTGTCTTTTATCACGGCTTTATCAATTTTATTCTCTATAAAATTACAATTTACTCGCTGACCTGGATGGCGATAAGGTTAACACACTTGCATAGTAAAGCATGTTAGATTCGCACGATCCAGAGCTGAGTGAAACTGAAAGTATGCCCTCTTTTGGACACCAGGTAAAACCGTAGGTCCTGTGCTAATATTATGCTTGGCTCAATAAGGATGCCTTCCAGGGTCAAAAGTCCGGCAAAATTTTGGTCGCGTACTGCCAATGACCATAGAAGTCAAGGCGCGTTGAAATTCCTGGGACCCACAAGTCTAGATTTCGCCGAAAGTTATTCATCATCATCAGGTTTTTAACCATTTTAAAAACAAAACTGATGTTATGCATTATTTGCAAGAAATAAAAGCAAACTACAAAAAGGTAAGGACATTCTACCCATAACTAACTGGAAAATAGGTCGTATACTGACTCAGGGCCGGTCTAGGACGGTGCAGCGGGTGCAATGCACCCGGGCCCCGCGCTGACCCCCCCCCCCAAAGAGTCAAAAAAATAAATAATAAAATAAAATATATATACCGGGTGTCAACGAAACCTGGGGCACCCCCATAAATTTTTTATTTTCTAAGATATCAAAATAAAATTTGGTATTTATGTAAAATACTCTTTTTTGCATTTTGACAAAAAAGTGGACTTTTTTTATTAAAAAATCATAAAGAAAGCAACACTTTTTTTAACTATATAATTTTACATTTTGCATTAAGTAAGTATGCTTTAAATAAAATATTGTAAATTGTCAGTTTGACAACTGTAAATTCTCAAATCCTTTTTATCCTATTTTGAGGGATTTAAGATGTCAAAATGCAAAAAAATATTGTGTACAACTCGTATGAAAGCATCTTTTTTTCACTCGTTTGATTGATGCACTCCGGCTTCGCCGTCATGCATCAAACTTCAAACTCATGAAAAAAAGTATTGCTTTCATTACTAGTTGTACAAATAACTATTAAATGGCATTTGCTGATATAGGAAACAAGTTTCAACTTTGTTATTTTAAATGGAACACTCTATATATTTATACATTTTTGGAACCTCCATTCAATTTTACGTATAGTAGTATCAAGTTCGAAACATTTTGATGACAAAGTAAATTTTTGCAGAAATCAATCTAGAGTGCCATGACTTACGCAAAATGAAAGTCAATGTGTCCCAACACTCGAGACAAATTGTTTTAGAACTTTAACTATTTTAGTTAATGTAGTTAAAGTATTAGAACCCCAGTAGCACACAATATTGTACTAATGTATTAAAAATATTGAGACAATATTTGAATATTTTGAATCTTGAATCTTGAACCATAATATTAGGAAAATATTTTCTCAATATTCATGACCAATCTTCTTTTTAAATATTGTAGGAATATCCTAGGAATATTTTAAAATAATATTTGAAATTAAGTATTCAAGGAATATTCAGCCAATATAAGAACCGTATGTAACAGCAATATTATAAAACAATGTAGGGAAAATATTATTTTAAGAATTGCAGAGTAATATTCAACATCCAGTTTCCAATAATATTTGTTAAATATTATTACGTAATATTTGAACAATATTAGAAATAAAGCACGCTTAAACATTTTATTCTGTTTTCTGTGAAATATTTCTTTTCAAAGATTATTGTGATATTCTGTGGATATTTGAAGATGATGTTGTAGCAATAAATTCAAACATATATTGTTTTCGAAGGTCTTTAAAAACATATGCAATTAAAAAACAACTATCTTGAAACGTGCGCCTTATTTACCTGCCTTCTATTAGGTGATGTAGCTTTATTAGGTATTTGTATTTGTTTATTTTAATATTATCGGTTTAAATGTATAGAATATTACCTATGACGTCAATATTCTTATAGTTTTGTAGTTTGGGCATTCCTAGGAAGGTTACGGAAATTTCCGTTTTCTCGGTAAATTATTTAACCAGTGAATGATGGTTTTTGTAGCATTACCTACTTACTTGGAAAATTGTGTTTAGTTCCTCCCGGAAGTGCAATTCCTAAATACTTAACTTCTTTTTGTATTTTATTTGTATATGTATGTATATTAAATATAACTTTTATTTTTGTATTTAGTTGTATGACTCAATTATTGTAAAATAACTATTCGTAGAGTGCAGTTCTTTTTAGAAAACCTTGAAATACAAACAAAAGAAAATAAGCTACAATGATAAGAATCCTTTTCTTATTTCTATGTTGTTCTCTGTCCTCTTTCTGGGAACTGTTTAGTTACTTTTAAAAGCTTTTAGAGATTTTTACAGACATTCTAGAAAGATTAAAACGGGATATACCTGCTAACAAAAATATCGGTATTTGCATTTTCGAGTTTTAGTTGAAGACAGCTGTCGTAAAGTAAATTTTGCTTTTACGTGTCTCCAGGTTTTTTGTGCTTGTGTGTTGTTCAATTTAGGTAAGTAACTTCATTTTTAATTATTTAGTTTTTTTTAATTAATTAATTTCCTTTGCTTGCAGGTTCAAATATTAGTTTTAACTGGGAAATACAACACTTACAAAAGTGTATTTTTGCAAATGGTGAAATTAATTGCAAATGCTGTGGCCGTGAATTATTCTGGCATGGGAAGAAGGGAAAACTCCCTAACTACTACTAAAAATGTACAAGGCCGTTGTTTGTAAGTACTGTATATCTGGTAAAATAAAATTATTAGCAGTAAATATTATTTACAGCGGGCACACAATGACCGATATAAGGAGGCAATGGAAACAGACAAACAGACATAAAAAAGGCTGTAAGTCCATTTCCGGCAAATATTAAAGGTCGGGTTCCTATAAGGAAAACTAAAATGTTATTTGTATTGTGTTTATTATTTATTTTATGTATGTATGTATATTGTATTATATTGCATTATATTGTTATATTGTATTATACTGTATCGAATTATATTATATGTATTATATCACAGGAATAAAGTAGAATTATAATAATTTTTATTTATTAACAATCACTGGTTTCTAATATAAACGATAAATATTATCAGAATTTATTAAATAATGATGAACATGAACTCGAAATATTACCCAAATATCCTAATATAATATTTGTAGAATAAAATTCACGAATGTTGCTTAAACATTTATGGATAATATTCATATAATATTAATTTCAAATATTTTGCTAATATCATAATATAATATCTATAGAACAAAATCCACAAATGTTGCTTGAATATTTGTAAAAAATATTCATATAATATTCATTTCAGACATTGAGTAAATATTTTAAAATAATATTTGATAAATATTTGAAAAGAATATTTAGGGAATATTCAAAAATGTTACATTTAATGTTACCACAATATTGTTTTAAAATATTGTACAAACATTTTGTGCTACTGGGGAATGATGTAAAGTTGGCAAAAATGCTTTTTCGAGAATAGCTCTATTTTTTTTAATGGCAATAGGGTGGGACACTAGGATATTAAAGATGAGCGGTTTTCAAGGATTTTATTGATACCAATAACGCGGGGTTAACATGAAAATTTAATTTGGAATAACACTCTCTGTTCAAAAAAAAAACGTATTTTGGACATTTAAATCTAAACATTGGCTTTCAAAACAAGTGAAACAAATGAAATGCACAAAAAAGTGACAGACTTGCTATAGTTGAAGTGCTAAAATAATTTGTTTTGAGCGTCGTAGCACCCTGACTTCCATTTTACGCAAGTCACAGTTCTTCTGTTACATGGAAAATTGTGTAGGATAGCATCAATCGATGCAGTATTTTTTTCTCTACAAAAAACTTAATTACACTTTTGGTCTAAAATAATTAGGGAATCAAATAATTACATATTAAGAAATTACCATTGAAATCCCTATGGTGCGTGAGGCAACGCACCACCAGGTATACAGTGTGTCCCAAATTCAATCCCCACCATTAGGATCTCGTAAACTATAAAAGCTACAAAGTTGGTTAAATAGGGAAAGTTTTAGGAATTTTAATGCTCATTTCAAATCCGTTGAGAAATCACAGCCAACTTTGACCGTTTTCGAGATATCTTGGAAAAACCGAAATTTGGAGTTTTCTGTTTTCCAAAATATCTCGGAAAGTATTAAGTTATTAGTTTCAAGACTTGTACATTGTGAAGGCACTTTTTTACGGAGAATCGGGTGGTACCATTTGTTTATATTTATGACGCTTTGTTTCTATTCTATGAACAAGTACTTTTGATTTTCATATGGACGCCATATTGAATTTTGTCGTTACTAAACTCAGCTCTTTTTTCTCTTTTCAACGATGTATCTATCACACGTACGGAGTTTTTGAAGAAGAGTGGGAATAAAATACATTTTTTCTTTATTCGCGTAGTAGGCTATGATAAAAAAAATGTATTTTATTCCTGCTCTTCTTCAAAAACTCCGTGCGTGTGACACATCGTTGAAAAGAGCAAAAAGAGCTGAGTTTAGTTACGACGCGGCGCTTTGTTTCTATTCTATGAACAACTACTTTTGATTTTCATATGGACGCCAAATTGAATTTTGTCGTAACTAAACTCAGCTCCTTGTTCGGATTTGGTTGTCTTCTTCAGTTTGTTGTTACTAATATAGATTGTTTTATTATTATTTGCAATTCTCTATAGTACGTATTATGTTTATTTATTATATTACATCTGTATGTAGGAATAATGGCATTTGTAATTGGGTCTGTGCCCGTTTATGCTAAATTAGATTAGATTAGATTAGATTACATTAGATTAGATTAAATTAAATTAAATTAAATTAAATTAAATTAAATTAAATTAAATTAAATTAAATTAAATTAAATTAAATTAAATTAAATTAAATTAAATTAAATTAAATTAAATTAAATTAAATTAAATTAAATTAAATTAAATTAAATTAAATTAAATTAAATTAAATTAAATTAAATTAAATTAAATTAAATTTACTAATTTGTGATGCTGCTTCCAGCAGTGTATATTGTAAAAAAGAATTTGGAATATTGCAACGCTTATAGTGTTTATTTTCTGCATCTAAGAAAATGTAAGAAATTATACAATAGTAGATTACGTGCCAAGTGCGGAAAAGTGGATTTTTACTAGACGAGTATGGCAGGTTTGAGTACGAGCGATAGCGAGTACTTAAATGCCATACGAACCTAGTTAAATCACTTTTTGGACGCGGCGCGTATACTATTTTTTCGCATTTTATATTCTCACATAAAAAGTTATCTAAATTTATTGAGATACATTCTGAATAAAATTAATAATAACACTGAAAAAAGTAGGCGGATTCTCGATAACATAGTAATCTGACAGGAACTGTTTTTGACATAACAGAATTCAATCCAAACAAATAAATACATTTTTTTTTTGAAATCTAATACCGAAATTGACTTGAGTGACGAAAATAACTTGGAAAACCATTCAGAAGATATTTTAAATGCTGTCCGAGGAGCTGTCAAATTGCATTTTAATGAAACCTGACGTTGCTATGCAGTAATGGTTGCTATACTGTAAAGTGACCCATTACTTCACGATTTTGAGTGTACTAATGTAATACATTAGTGTATGAAATGCGAAAAAAGTATTTAAACATTACGCTTAAACCATTATGTGATATTCGTTGGATCGTTGGTTCGTTGGGAAGCCAAAATATTTAGTTTCAGTCAAAGCAGTGTACATACAATTTAACAAACTTGCCTTGGAAGAACTTATTGAGCCTAGTTACGGTATCCTTAGCTCAAAGTATACTAGATTCATTCCAAAAAATGCTATTTATTTTAAGTTTATCGGTATGGTATATAATATTGTCAAAAATAGTATCAAGAAACGCTTGCAAGCAGAAACAATTATTCTTGACGCGGCTTTTAATTTAGTAAATAAAATTAAAAAGGAAATCCAAAATTTTAGATCACAATTTAACACATTTTTAGACGAACTAAAAACGATAGCACTTGGAAATTTGAAAGAACTTTTCTGGGAAACGAATTAGAAAAATATAAACATTTTCTAACTAGCAGAAGATTATTGTCCGTGTTTTAAATAATAGTAAGTAATTTCCTGGTTGTAGGCAGTCCAAATAAATAAATAAATAAATTTACTTTATTTAATACCCATAAATGTAATTACGTCCACTAATGCTTTTATTTTAGGTTATAAAATGTCAAATTTATTTTTCAAGTAACAAATCAGATTACCATTGTAATAAAATTTAAAAAAATGAGAAGCAATGTTACCAACCTTAACAGCTTAATCAGGGCCTGCTCTAATTCCTTTTTTTCTGGATCGCCCGGTACAATCATATAGCAATTTTTGAACAATGAAACATCAAACTTCCACAGTACCTGAAGTACATATACGAGTATTTAAGATATGCTTTAATAAGACAAAACCATCTTCGTAACTTAGCAAACACCTGAGACATGAAAGGGTAATAAAAATGTAATTCTGAATATTTGTTAATAACTCAAGAGTGATTTTAAAGGTTTAAATAAAACAACTCCGTATCTTTTTCCTATTAATTCTATTGATGAGTAAGTTTGGTATTATTATCAGAAGTTTTTGTTCGATTACGAAATGAAATTTAGGAAAGTATAGGTTATGCTACTAAATAAAATGAATAAAAGGATGTATAGTATTTGTTAAACAAGCTAATACAAAAAAACTGAAAATTTTTAAGAGCATTATTCAAACATTTATCGAGCAATTTTAAAATGTAAGAACATTGGCTTGACGTTTCTGCAAAACAAATTTATGGGCCACTAACGTGAATGAAAACTGCTCGTTATTATTTGAATTTTGCAGCTGCACTTTATTGCAGGGTCGTTCGAATTTCGTAGAGTTTAAGTGTACTTTTCCGTAGTTTTATTTCATTTTTATTTTTACTCCAGCGAGACTTCTAATTCTGTTAAGACGGCGCTTTCAGCTAAGTGGGATTATTAGAGTACATACAATAAGAACAAGAAAATCAATTTCAACTATGCGTGTTATCCGAGGTCCAGCGTAATGGGAAAATTTCCCGCCAGGCAAATCAGCATTCTCCGGTAAAGCAAACTTCCAAAACTTATCACTGAAGGCACCAGTGGAATTTCTAAGGGTTTTAGTATCATGACCCACCACACCCCCGTGGTAATTTTCTTGAAACATCCTGAAACAGACGACCCACTACATCTACAACTACTAAGATGGAATGACCTTATCCACCATTTTAGTACTAACTTCAACAGTAAATCTGAACGGTCTTACGAGATGTCATATCCTTTTCACTAAGTTAACAAGTTCAATATAAGATTTGATGGTTAGGAATGGGAATAGAAATTTGCAAATATTTTGAAAAAGGTAAAATACTGAAAACTTTTAACGGATTGTTCAGTTAAATTCTGTTTTCATAAGGGTGTTTATACATTTACAAGCTACGTTTGAGTGGCCCTTAAAGATGTTTTATGCAATTTTCTTAATGGAGAAAGAAGTTCGACAAAAATTTTCATTATCGTTCGTCACTTTTTATTTTTGGAGTAGAGTAAATATTAAGAACTGGATTTAAAAAAAATCAATACAAGTGAATATATTACCAAATTATATAAAATATCCGATCTACATGTGCTAGAATATTTATTTATCAAATGTTTACACTATTTGTACACAATCTGTATGAGTATAGCAACAATGATTAAACATTTTGAAAATATTAACGAAAATATCTTTCTTTAACTTAAATAGCCGTTGTAGTGTAAAAATATGTAAATACTTGGTATAAACCTATGTGTCAAATAAGTTGATCTTCAAAACTTTTCCATTTCCAAAAATTACAAGGAAATGATTTTAATAAAGACCAAAGCAAAAAATACCTATACATTTCTATGTACTTCCTCCATCATTACGTTTCTTCTGCCCTCACCATATTCACCCTTAAATCAAAACAAGTTAGGAATATGCAATTAAATTTAAGATTAACGATGAAGTAAACTAAATCGATATTTAGAGGTTTGAAAGACAATTTTATGTAGGAGTATGTGTTTTAAAATAGCTATAAAATTAAACTTTGCATTCTCCAAGTAAGTACCGAGGCAATAATCGCGTCGAATTTATGAACCTTATTAAAATTACCAATAAATGATGCTGGATTCATTTTGTAAGTGCTGCATAATTCAAAGAAACAAATGCCCCCGAGTGAATGAGTAGCAACAACAAACAAAATACTCACATGTAAAAATAACCATGAATTAGATGGTGTCAGATAAGTTAAGATGGATTTCTCATGTGCAACACAAAGAACCGACGCTGTGCGGCACACATTACCTAAAGGCGTTAGTGAAAAGAAATCAGTTGTTAGTTGCATTCCTGGCCGACTACTTGCTTCATTTCTCACAGTCAAACGTTGTTTAGCTGCTTATTTGTTGCTGTTTTTTATCATTCGTCCGATACAAGTATTTATGCGTTTAAAGTTATAATTATGTAATTTCTCGTCTATGCTAATAAAATAATTTACACTTTAAAGAGCATTTCTGTCGAGCGTGAAATTAATTATTATAATCAACACGGTCTTTAATTTACAACCGTTGAACATGAAAATCAATTATTGGTTTTTATTTACGTACGAAATAACGAACCTGTTATAAAAAAGAAATAAACAAGTATCATAAACATAGCGAAAAAGCTATGAAAATTTATGTGGAATTTAATTAGTTGAAGCAAAAAATTTACCTTAAAATATTATTTTCAAAAAGAAGATAGGTACGTTTTATAAAAAAATTATTGTATAAAAACAAATATTTAAGTTATGTATTAGCGAAAAAATATTTACTCGGAAAGTATCCTTTATATAACGCCAACAAAATAAATTCCGGCATTTTTTTATAATCAAAGTATTTTTATTTGCATGTTAAGGAACTCAGTTACTCAGTACATAATATTATTACAAAATTTAAATTTAATGAAAAGTTTAAGGGAGATGTGGAATTTAATTAATAAAAGAAAACTATGTGTGTTCTAATTAAGACCAAGACAACTGTTCAAGCTTTAAATGCCATTAAGCTGTGTTATGACTGGAAAATACAGTATAATTCTAGAATAGCTGGTCAAAGTTATGATAAAGATTAGCATCTACGGCATAAGTATGCAATCCCTTCAGTAGGGTAAACCCTTCGGTAATTAGAATAGAAACAACTTTCGTTCTTGCCGGGTTCGATGGCGTCAAAGTTGGTATACCTTGTAATCCAGAGATCGCATATCCGAATGTCGGCCCAGGTCGGCGAGATTTTTAATGCGAAAAACTCTGAAAGAATTTGCTTTTCGGAATATTAGGTAAAACCGTAGGTACCATATCGACACGATGATTGGTGCGATAAAGATCCCTTCCACCGATGGAACCCCTTTGGTTCGGCAAAATTCCGCACTACCCACCTATCATAATAGTCGATACCGTTTAGATTCCCATAAATTGAAATCTCATCCAGTAGATAAACAAAACAGACCACTTTTACGAACGAACAACTGTCATACATGTCTCCCTTATACGTTTAAAGTAGGCATATAATAGGCGCTCCCGGTTGGCATTGGTTGACATTGGTTCATTTCTTCATTTCCAGTATTAGCCTTAATGTATGAAGCTGGTTTAACTGAATTCGTTAGGTAACAATATAAAAGGGTCTTAGTAAAACGTAATGTATTTGTATAAGTTGAAAAGTGCGAAGCCGCAACATTGTGATAAAAGAGGAAATAGTATTAATTGAACGAATGTTGCAAGAAAGATTAATAATATTATATGTCACAATGCAAGAATTGATGATTTTGAATAAAATAAGGATACACCGAATTATTTAATTTAAAATTATGATAAGTAGTGAAGGTAAGGCAGGATGAACTCATCCACCATTATTCCGAAACTATCAACAATACGATGCCCAAAACTAAAATTTAAACTAAGACAGAAATTTGTAAAGATTCAACTTTTAATTTATTTTAACGAATCATAAAACTCCTGCGTACAGAATCATATCATATTCGCAAGTATTTTGTTAGAAGCAGAATACATCAAAGCCCAAAAATAGAAAATGTTGGTGAAAGGGAATGGAGTTACAGGAGAAAATTTTTAGAAGGTTAAACAAACCCTGCCCAAACAAAGATACAAGTATTAAGACCTGCAGTGCAAGGGCTGGAAGGGTGGGAACGAAAGATTGAGGAAAGGTTATGGAAAATAAAACAAGCGGTGGACAGGAATAAGTATTACGGTTCAATAGAAATACACAAGTAGCAAGTAGATAAAAATGTATGGTCTAAAATGATTGGAGACCTAGGGAGGCTACTTAATGGAAGAATAACAAAAATTGTTTTAAGAAATGGGTTTATAAACGATGTAAGAAGAAGAAAACCGCGCACAAGATGAATCCAGCAGGCCTTGGAAAACCCAGAAGAGAAGGACATTTAAAATGGAAAAAGAAGATAATACAAAGTAAAGCATGTAAGTTAATTAGAAAAGAAATGGCATGTTAAAGTTACATCTATACCATCTTCCATTCAATTATAAAGTGTAAATGATGCTTGCAACAGTGATTTTAGCTATCTGCGATTTTTAATAAAAGACTTAGATAAGGGAAGCTCAATGGTTAGTTTGTTGAGGAGGATCTAGTAACTTTATATCTTGGTGATTCCCGAGGATTGTTCAATAAAAACACGTTTGGATTGCGTAGGTGCGACTTCATTACAATTGCATACGGCTATTGAAATTATTTATTGGTCTATTAGTAAGGTGTCCATCAAATTTCTTTGCGGTTGCTTCTTTGTGTACATTTTTTTTTTCAAAAATGGTGTTTACTGCAGAAAAACCATACAAAGATAATATGCATGCTATTATCCAATTTTTAGCCGCCGAAGGTCGTCAACACTAGAAATCCATGAGAGAAAGCTGTCGATGGTGACTATAGTTATTCTCACGTGCGTGGTTGGGTGATGCAGAAAATTTCGACAAGGAAAAGATTTCAATAGAAATTTGGCTTGTTCAGGACATGTTAGTTTTGCAACTTCGAATGAAAATGTGAGTCGCTTGAAAAATGTTTTACGTGCGTTTGTTTTGAAGTCAGAGATCTAAAATGATAAGCATATGTGTAGGAAGTGTTCAGTTCATTATTAATGCTCTTGGTTATCACATATTTATTGCTCAGTCCCGTCAAGCTCACAAACGGTGTCATTCTTTCACTTTGGACGCTAGAGTTTTTATGTCGTCAGCAGATGCAAGAATTTTATCAACAGGGACTCTACAAACTCATACAACAGTGGGAGCCATGCCTTAAAATTAATGGAGATTTTTTCAAATTGAGTCAAAAGCTACGCTACAGCTTTCAAACGTGTGTCTATTGAATAACGTTCGCATTAAGATTGAGAAGGATAATCAGGATGTAGAAATTAGATAAGAACAATTTCAGAAATTATCACACGTTCTAAAAAATAATGCATTCCCAATAACCAAAATCTTAGCAAACATAATATGGTAATTCGTTTTAGTTTCCGGACTGTTATAAATCAACACTGATAATAAAAGTGTAGATAAATTAAAATATATAAGCTACGAGAATAGCCTACCACCAGAGAGTAGAAACTAAATCAGAACCAAGTAGATATACAATACAGCAACAATATTAAATAGAGTGGAATAAATATATAAACTACGGTGAAACTGGGCTGGCCATATGGTTGTATCAGAGCAATCCTCTTGGGAGTGGAGATGAACGAGGCTGTTTCAAATGAAATCCGGATTCGGTGTGTAAAGCTGTAACTATTTATTCAATAAATTTACAAATTGACATACTATTTCTCTACGTAATCTCCTTGCCTCTCAATACACTTTTTCCACCGGCCTACCAACGCTTCAATTCCATCTGAGAAGAATTTCTTTGGTTGTGCGCAAAACCATTTATGCACCGCGGTTTTTACGCTCTCGTTGTCTCGGAATTGCAGTCCACCCAGATTTTTTTTAATGCTTCGAAAATATGGTGATCACTTGGGGCTAGGTCTTGAGAGTACGGTGGATGTTCAATCACTGTAAATCCAAGTTTTTCAATTGTTTCTGTGGTTACTTTTGCAGTATGAGGACGGGCGTTGTCATATTGAAGAAAAACACCTTTTGACAAAAGTCCACGGCGTTTGGTCTTTTATTGCTGGTTTCAGGACATCTTTTAATAGAGTACAGTAGGTACAATTATTAACTGTAGTACCTTTGGGATACTCTTCAACAATAACGCCATTCTTATCCCAAAATACAGTCAACGTCACTTTTCCTGCGGACGGTGCAACTTTGAATTTTTCCGGTTTCGGTGAAGATGCGTGACGCCATTCTTTGCTCGACTGTTTGCAATTAGGTTGATAATGGTGGATCCAACTTTCATCACCAGTGACTATCTTATCCAGAAAAGCTTCTCCATCGTTCGCATACCGCTGCAGTAGAGCAATGCATGCCTGAACTCTTCGTTTCTTAAGTTCGGGAGTCAAGTGCTTTGAAACTCATCTTGCACACATCTTATGAAATTTAAGCTTTTCCACAACAATATTAAGAGCTGAACCAATGCTGATATCAATTTCTGGAGCGATTCCCTTAATTTTAATTCGTCTGTTTCGATAAATTAGCTCTTGTACCGCCACTATGTTCTCTGGTGTGATTACGCGATTCACTTGTCCTGGTCGTGGTGCGTCTGCTACATTATCACATCCATTTTTAAACTTATTGGCCCATTCAATTACGCTTGATCGGGCCTACAAGTACCACTATACACAATAACCATTCTTCTATAAATTTCAGATGGATTAGTACCCTCAGCAGTTAAAAATTGCAAATAACTCTGACAATTTGTAGTTGCAAATGTTTTATCTAATACATAAGGGCGTCAGAGCCTCCACAGACAAATACTTTAAAACATTATTCAATGTGTTTTGTAAAGTTCAAACATTTGGATGCTCTGCAAGCACAATCCGGATTTAATTTGAAACAGCCTCGTATTAGCTATAGCTCCCTCATAAGCGCGTTAACACAATTTTTAAAATAGGAAGCGCAGCTTTAACATTAACATTTACCTTAATCATATGTTTTTAAACAACAATTAAAAGATACATGAGTAAGTAATACGGGGCGGGGCAATGAGGTTTAATAATTATGAAATACGGCCTAGGAACCTCGAAAAAAGACAGCAGGAAAAGATACGTGTACCATAAGGAGGCCTTTGCCCAGAAGTGGTCAAGGATAAGCATTGGAAACGAATAATAAAACATAAACCATTCTTATAAAAATATTTTTCGCTTGCTGCGAATTGTGATATTTTTCTCGTATGGCGTAGAGTAGGTCTAAAACAGTCATGCACTTCTTCAAACATTATAAAAAAGAGCAACACGGCCATTAATTTTTGTTAATAGTTAAAGTTAACTGGCAGAAAAAGTCAAAACTAAGTCTAAATATATATTTTGAAATTAGAAAGTTTTACTCAAATAATACGTCTTTATGAAATAAAAAAGAGTCTGTCAATATATTTTGATGTTAATCTTGAGTTTTAAGTTACCCACGCAGATAAAAAGAAAAACTGACGCCACTTCGGTAGTCTGTTATTTTACTCAAATTCGTTTTAAATTCGAATTTGTTTGCTGAACAAACTTATCTGCCTTTCATGAATTCTGTTATAATTAATTTCGCTTTTACGGATTCTATCATTTGTAAATGGTCATAAATCATTAACGATTGACCCATAACGACAGATTAAAATTTAGTATTTACATCAGGAGTTGTTTAGAACAACAAATCAAAATTGTTATTAACTGGAATGATATTATTATTTTAATCAAGGTGTAATGTAATGTTAAAGTCAGTTGCGCTGTATACAACTTTTTTAACTTTTATATCGGACAAGCACGATTATAACATAAGAGTTAAACTAACAAAAACAGCACACTCAATGCCAATCAAGTTTCTCATATAAATTTTATAAACTCCTAAAATTTATAAGCTTAATCTTTTGTAGTACGAGAGAAAAATTTGGAGAGCATATTAAAGTGTATATGTTACGGGCAATGTGGGAAATCGGGCAGTGTTCACAATGCCCGGGCAATGTGGATAATGTACTTAGTATAACACTTTTATTTTTTTTTTTTAACTTACCTTACTCTACCTCTAACCTCCAGTCAATGCCTCTGCCAAAACAGTAGAGGTGTTTATTGGAGGTTAGAGGTACAGAAAGAGCAGTTTTTTTTTAAAATAAAAGTACATTATCCACATTGCCCGGGCATTGTGAACACTGCCCGGATTTCCCACATTGCCCGTGACATATATACATACATACATACATGTTATAACCGTGGATGAAAATAATTTAGGGTATTCTGCTTGGTTTGATGGAGTCGAGAGGCTCGAGTAAAATAGAGGATTTGTATTTCCGATTTTCGGCCGCATCCGTGCTTCGTAATTTGAAATTCCTGAATTTAAGCTTTTCTAATATTATCCAATTCAAAGAGCATTAAAGCCGTTAAAGTCTGTTATTTCTATTTGTATTTATGTGACTTTTATTGCAGAAACAGAGAGCTATTAAATTAAGCTTTATTTATGTCGTAGCTCGTAACGGCAGGCTTAAGCAAAGTAAGGAATGTAATGACCGAAAGCTATAAAACGTTTTAATAAATTTATTTAGATCTTAACTCTAATCTCAAGGAAAGTATTTTTCTTGCGAGAAATCTTGTTTAATATCTGATCCAACCGACACCACTACGACATTGCCAGTGGCTCTCGGCTTTGAATTATGACGTGGACAAGTGGAACTCCACCCGAACGAGCGAATTCATTTTTTAAAATTGTAACAGATAACATTCCTGCAACGTTAAGATCTGGTCGACAGTCGAAGATATATATACACAGGAGGAATTTGAAAAATAAGAATATATTTGGAAAATATTTATGAGGCGAAGTACCGACCGCACCTTTTCTGATGCACACCCTCGCAATAAAATTTAATGCGAGTGTAGGAAATCTCCCCGTAATTTTAATATACATGAGGATTTGGTTGGTGTAACGAACACAAGCGATCTGCGGTTTGTTACCCTACTGGTCCTGCTTGGTCCTAAAACCACGACAACCAACTCGACCACCGTATATCACTGTAAAGTAATGCGGATAAAGGATGCGGTTTGCGCTTCTCAGGTCCTCGCATGGTTATTATCGTTAAGTAATCAACAGAGGTGTTGGTTCTTAAAATATTAATTCTACTTTAAGTTTGTGGTGATAAATTCGCACCCCTTTAATATCTTTAAAACTTAACTTGTTTTATTTGAGTTTTACTGGGTTCATTTTAGCGTCACTGCTTTACTTCCATAATATGACGGCGATCTTTTCTAAAATCTAAAACATCTAAAACTAAAATGTTCAGTTCGTGTTAGAGTGAAATCCGGAAAATTTGTCTGAGAATTTTATAGGGGAATGGCGGTTTTCTCGTTAACAAATTGAAAAAGAAAGGATGGCTTCGTGCGGCAGCGAAACGCTTTATCTTCTGAATAGTTCTAATAAAGATCTTTCTGATTTTATTGAACGGACTGAAATATAATTAATAGCTCACCCGGAGCGGCTTAATACTGTTCCATTGTAAACAAATTGCCGCGTAATTATTTTTCAGTCCGTAAAATATTGCTGATGGATGATAAGGAAAATAGTGGAATACAGAATACTGCACTTCACTTTCTTTCACTGTTCAGTATCCGAAGCGAATGTTTAAGTAAATGGTTTAAAAGGTCGATCCGGATCGGGGAAAAATAATTGAAAAGCCGTTGATGTGTCGGACAGGATAAAAGTATGGCCTTTGCACAACACCCCAGAGATTCACTATGTAAAGGCAATGATGCCGGAGATAGTAGAGCGCAATTTCAGTGACGCATGGTGATTGCAAACGGTGTGGGATCAGATTAATCTCGTAAGCAGACTCCAAGAAATCTCGCTGACATCTTGGAATTACTTCCAGAATTAAGTGAAATGGGTTGGTTGTGAATATCATAAGACAAATAAATCCAACACAGGGAATGTCAGAAATAGATATAAACAACCCTGAGGAACATAAATTTCTTTGTTACTTCAACGTTTTCGGATATACGAAGGCATATTGATAAAAGGTTAGCCAACCATAAAGAGATAACTACATTTGAAAATAACAAATAAATTCAGAATTTTAAATCCGAAATTTCTTTGGAAAACAAGAACGACAAAAGTTTCACTTGGTTGACTAATTCGGCATATTTTGATAAATTCCTTTACTATACAGGGTGATGAAAAAATAGGGGTCATAAATTTGGGTACGTGTTCTATACAGTGTGGTACAAAAGTATGGAACAAATTCAATATCTACTGAAATAATTGTTTTTTGGAAAAACGCTCGGACAGGTATAGCGATTTAAATTACGGTGCATATTTTAAGAGGAATCGAATTTTTTTTGCGACAGTCATTTTTCTACGGTGACGTTATCGCTCTTTTTTTTAAATAGGAACTTGCATATTTGACAATTGCAGTAGATATTCCTTTTTTTTCTCTTTCTAACCGTGCAAAAGTTTTATACCCTCACATAAGATTTTTTTTGAGATATGGTCCTTCGAAAATGCCAAAATCGACTTTTTCGTAGAAGGTTGAAATTCGGATTAGGGGGTAATGAGACCCTCCTAATGACGTTTCCGTGGTCGGTTGTCCCTTAGCGTGCGTAATTTCGAAGATACGGCCGTTCCCACCTATCAAAAGTGGTGGGGGAAATTTTGTAAAACCCGTTTTTTCGTGTCCGGCGGGGTCAAATAAATATGGGTCTGGAAACGGTTCCTTTCCGAGTTATCACACTATTAATGTAGTCGCACGTAATAGTCGCCCTTAAGATAAAATGTGATATCGACTTGGTTACTTCTTGTCTAATTTGGCATTTGTTATTATTCTCATTGTCACTTTTGACGTTGTTATTGCCATATCTGTATGCCAATCGGGGTCTTTGAGCGAGTTCTGCAATCTATGAGAAGACGCATTGAAAGGGGGCCATTTTGAACAACTCTTGTAACTTTAATAACAATTGTAATTAAGCATCTTTGAATAATCTATTTGAATAAAGTGATTTTCAGTACCTACTACCTACCTATTTACACTAGCATTCATTAACTACCTTAGGAGCGCGATAACTCGGAAAGGAAGCATTTCCGGACCCATATTTATTTGAATTTTTTTTAATGTCTTGTTATATAGAACACGTACCCAAATTTATGACCCCTATTTTTTCATCACCCTGTATACTAATCCTTTCAGAAATAACTATTCAAGAATCTTCTAAGTTTTTCATTTGTATTGGATATGGCTATAACAGCAGTCGAACGTTCTCAACAGCTTAATATAGTTAGCATTAAATTCTCGTCAGTATTTCATTTAGTATCATTTTTCAATATTCCTTTTAACTATTTTTCAATCAAAACTAACATTTAATTTCAAACTAAAACTAAAACTAAAGAAAAACACGATATTTTCTTTCTTGAATAAATCAAACACGCCACCATGCCCTATAACTTTATTCTTTTCGAGTGATAAAATTATTTGAAACAAATATTTGAATGTTGTTAAAATTTCAGAAGGTTACACAGAGAAGGGTTGAATTTATGACGGATTCCCAGGTTCCCTTACAAAATCGGATGAATGAGTTTCCCTTTTAAAAATTCATTGTCTGATTCGGGGAACAAGTGCGAAATTTAAATAAGGTCCGCGCTAAACTTAACAAATTTATGTCAAAATGTGAACCGTGACCATTTGTCTCTTCTGATATGAATACTTATATGTTTTTTTTTGAATAAAAATGTTTAAAGAAAATGAAAATGTTAAAGAAAATGGTATTTAATAAGAGATGAAAAGTTGGGGTTTCTTTAACCTTACGCTTACTTGGTTTTTATTCCACTACTTCCCTGCAATTAACAGCCTCACAATTTTCTCTTGAATTTTCAGTCGCATGATGTTACAGACTTAAAGAATACTTCAATAATAAATTGATTGGAAAGAATATATTTAACCACTGAAGTTTTCAAAAAGACGTAAAATTTAATTCATTTATGCAATATTGTCCTGTTATTTTAAATGATTCTAAGTAATTAGCACAATGTGGTTTAAAAGTGCAATTTTTTTAATTGACTTGATTATTAATAAAAAAGGAGCAAGCAGAAATATGAACCTCCCCTCCCATCGCTTTAGAGATCAACAAGGGAGGAAAGGCATAACAGACCAAGAAAGTTGTGAGTTTCTAGGAAAATACTTTGAACAGCTACTTCACTGTGAACTGCCAAAAGAACAGCTAACATTTAACAAACCCGACCGTATCAACCCAGAAGCCTCTATGCTATAAACAAAATGAGGTGAAACAAGCCATTAAAGAACTCAAAAACAACAAAGCCTACGGAGAAGACTCAATAATAGCTGAACTATGGAAACAGCAGTACAATAAGCAGCCTAACGAACATTTTACAAGACATCTGGAGTAAAGAAGAATCCCGGGAGAATGGACCACTGCTCTAATCCACCTTCTGCACAAAAAGGAGATAGAGAGGACGTAAACAACTATAGAGGTATTTCCCTGCTCCCAATAACATACAAAATTCTCTCCAAAATATTACTAACAAGATTAGAAATGCAATTAGATAAACAAACAGGAGAGAACCAGTAGGGTTTCCGGAACGGCAGATCATCTATAGAACAAGTATACAACATCAAATCTGTCATCATGTAAACCAAGAAACAGTACAATAACTACGTAGTCGACTTTAAGAAGGCTTATGACTCCACAGATACAGCAACCTTATTCAATATCCTGCAAGAATTGGGACTTGATCACAAAACACTAAACACCGTCAAGCTTACCCTAACGAACACCCACTCCAAAGTCAAGTGTAGGATAAAAATTTTAGAACCTTTTGAAATTAAAATTGGAGTCCGGCAGGGGGATGATCTCTCCCCCTTCTTATTCAACAGTGTATTAGAAAAGGTAATTCGAAAATGGAAAAAAGCGAGTCATAAACAGAAAACCTAAAATAAATACTAAAGTGGATTGCCTGGCTTCGTAAAACCCTCCACTCCATAGCCGCCAAGACCGGTCTTCAGTTATCTTACAAGAAAACAGTCTTCATGGCATACGACACTTCAGCACCAGCATATCTTTTACGCAACAACAAGATGCAAAAAGTCAAATAGTTTAAATACCTAGGGGAGTGGATCAGCTAGGATCTCAAAGATGACAAAGGGTCAGGAAAATGGATATAGTCTACACCCTATGCAGGAAGGTTTACCAAGAGAAATCCATATCAATCAATGCAGAACTGAGACAGTGTGCCACAGTAATTAAACCTGAAGTTCTTTATGCGGCAGACATATTGACCATCAAAGGAGAAAACTGTTACAGAAACTAGAGGTTGAGAAAAGAACCATCATAGGCCCAAGGATTATAAACGGAGAAATATACCACATACCCAGCGATGAACAATAATTTAAACAAAAACCTCTAATTGACACCATTGACGCCTCAGTTTATATGGACACCTAGAAAGGATCGAAGAATTAAGATTAACCACCATCATCCACAGAGTCAACTCGCCTAAGAAAACAGCATCGCTTGGTCAGGTCAAACAAGATCTTTAAACTTTCAACATCCCCGAAACACACGTACATATATGACTGACAGAAAAGGTTTCCGAAAAGTGATACAAGAAGACCCACAAATCAAGTTTAAGAAAGGATTAAAACGAAAGGAAGCAGAAGAAGCTAAACAACAACAAAGCCAAAGAATGAAAGAGATATGGGTAAGGAAGAAAGCTCTGAAGAATGCACAAGCAGTTCCAATAACTTAAGCTGCAAACCATTTTGATTAACTTTCGTAGTCCATGGCTCATCCGAAAAAATCCTTTTTTTCAAAAGGAACAATTTGTAAATAATAAAGCATTTAAAGTTTTTAGATTTTTTTGGTTAATTCAAAATTATTTAATTAGAATGATTACTTATAAAAAAAATAAAAATTATAATATGTAAGAATAAAACATAAACAGCACAGGTCAGCCCTTCCTTCTCCATATACTATACAATATGTTTTTGGAAATTTTCGAATTCAAACATCAATGTAGAAACTTGCATTTATTTCTTGTGACTCCTAAAAGGAAAAAAGTAGGAGAAATTGAAATAGTTTTAGAAAAAGCTTCATTTTTTAAGAATGATGAAAACTGTCTCTCTAACTCCAACATGGCCGTCTACTGAGATTTAAAAATATTGCGAATGCATTGTATATTCAAATAAAAGTTCTAAAATAACATTATAAACTTAAAATCCCTTAATTAAAAATGTAAAATAAATATAGTAAAGTTTCAGGGTAAACCTAAATAAGCAACCCATAACATTAATTGAATTTAAAGTTCCGTTGCTTTACCGTACTTTGTTAAATTTGAGTTATCATACCAGAGCTGTAAACACACGTCGCATTTACATCTGTTTACAGTACTACCTAAACAGATATTAGTTACGTAAGTTATAATCTTCTGAAGAGAATGAATTAAATTAATTAGTTTGCTTTCTGCTCAGGGTTCATAAACTGAAATTAACGCTGCATAACAAGAGTAGCGTGATTTTGCTTCACCTCCTCTAAAATAACAAGCGCACATTTGCCATTGTTATTAATTAAAACCAGACCAGACTTAAAAAAAAAGGATTAGAATATAATATTAAACCGGTGAATTCCATAATACCGCTCTAAATGCTTTTAATTTGAGTTCACTTCTAGCTTAGTAAAATAAACGAGGGAATAACAAAGTGACACAAATTTGTAAACTTTCCGTGATTTATCAAAGTTCCGGGCGTTTATTAAAAGCGCTTAATGCACATTTCTGCCGTATAGAAATATTTATGGTCATGTAGTTTCTTGACTATCATGAAAGTGCAACAAATAATCTCGAACAAACGCCTGGTAATGTAAGTAGTAATGTGCTAAATAACTTGCTAGATAACTGTTGCATTTTCTACGTCACATTTTTGCTCCAGAGTCTTATCTGTAGAGCCACAAATATGGTAATGTATGCGGCCTCCTCTGTTTCGTCCTGTTTTACTTTTTGAAGTGTTCGGATGAGAGCCTAGGAGTTCACACTTAGTCTTGTGCAATGCATTTCCAGCACTAAAAGCCTTTTATGGATTCTTTTTAAAATGGTTAAACTGGATGTAAGAGCAATTCGCAAATTGTTGTTCGGCATGTCTTTTATAAAGTAAGTGTCGAATATAATCATAGATACCTACGTACAAAGGGAGGAAGTGAAACGTGAAAGTAATCAAAGACTTTACCGTAAATTGGCACTTTAAAAACTAACGCTTATTTAGAAATGCGATTTTTTATTTAAAACAATAGAATACAGGTATTTTCAGTACCCATCACATTAAACCTATATTGTTTTTCTCTACAGATACTGAAATAATAGTTTGCTTTATCAAAGCATTTTTAACAAACAACACGTGTTTAGCATAAAGCAAGTGCTATAACGGAGTAATTGTTTATTTTTTCTTTTCCTATACACTCAGTTTATTTTTATTATTTTTGTATGTCTTAACACAGCTTTCAGTGAGGGAGAGCTACTCAGAAACTAAGATATTTTCTGAGTAAGATTTTAATCTTTACTACACCAAGAGCATAATTTTTAATTTAAAATCAAATTTCGAACACGATGAAATAATCGATTAAAAAGTTTAGTTCAGAATTTCAAATCCCCAAACTTCAAACCTAAGCTCGCTTAGTAATCTATAAATTTCAAAAACTCAGTCTAGATATTTGTTTTCCTACTGAATAGCACTAGTCAATTGTCTTCGATTGTAGTTAAAGGTTTCTTCTTATTCGTCATCAGGTGTACCCCGATCCTATTCGGTACAAAATCGAAAACCAAATATAATGTTATTAACAAATAGAACTTGAAAGTTTTATTAACATAAACCTAATTTAATAAAAGTTAGAATAAATTTTATTGATAAAGCTGAGGTTTCATTTACTTGTTACCTAATATGTATTACAGATTGTGGTTGGTATATCTTATACAAATGATACTTTTTGTTTTGTTGAAAAAAAAAAACAAATCATCATGGATCTTGCGAAATAAAATATTTTCAATGCTTTGGAAACTTTTAATTTGCCAAATGCCCAGAATGCAGCACACATACAGTGTGTCCCGAATTCAAGGTAGATGTATGAGTAAGTTTGCTATTTCTAAAGCTAAAATAAAACCGATTACATGCTTCATGCCAACGTTTTGAGACTAATTCAATGGTGGAAACAGAAATCCGCAATATTCCTTTGTTAATGGGTTTTAATGAATTATGCAATTTAAAAATATTTCACCCACACAGTTTATAATACAATGCAGACTCAATAATCCGAATCTTTTGTAATCCGGATTCCTCGGTAGTTCGGACTCCTGTTCGCTTGTATTACGTGCTCTCTAGTCCGGATTCCTGACAGTTTCGGTAATCCGGATGCGTAAGTTGTAAATTCGTATGAAACAAGTCACCAGACATCACGTGATAGGCGGATGGCTGCATCAGACCACCCTGGCCCAGGATCAGAGCTGGATAGTTAGGTACTATTAGTTGTCGATGTGTCACTAATTATTGCAATATGGCTCCGCGAAAACACATTACGCTGTCTTTACAAGCAAAAAATTTACAATTAAAAAATAGAGTGCCGAATATCCAGAAATGGAGAATATGCTATACTCTTGGTTTTTGAGGCAAAGAAGCAGACATGCGCCCATTTCGTACGAAATTTTGGCTGAGAAGGTAAAGCAGTTGTTTTCACAATGTTATACGGCGAAAAGCTGACAAACGATGCTAGTGCCATTGATCCGTTCAAACAAAAACTTTTGAACATTATAGAACCAGAGGGCTTGTTGCCTAATCAAATTTACGACGCAGATGAATCTGGATTGTTTTGGAAACTCCTACCAGAAAAGACATTGGTGCATTCTAGAGAAGCGGCTGCAGCTGGACGTAAAACTAGTAAGGAACGAGTAACCTTCCTAGCATGTTGTAATTTCTAATTCTGATGGCACGAATAGGAAACTGAAATTAGCAAGTTGCCATTGGGAAATCGAAAAAACCCCGTGCTTTTGCCAATCAAAACCTTCTAGTTGAATATAAGTTTCCAACGAATACATTTGCTGTTTTTAGGGAATGGTTCTTTCGTTAGACAAGTGCAGAGTTTTTCACGAAAAAATAATTTGCCCGAAAAAGCCCTACTCTTAATTGGCAATGCTCCTAGTCACGGCATAGCAAAATTTAATTAGTGATGATGGACAAATTAAGACAATTTTGCTTCCCCCAAATTGCACAGCGTTGATCCAACCAATGGACCAAAATGCAATTCGATTAACAAAGCTGTTTTATAAAAAAGGTTTACTTTCACACATCTTGCGCAATGGAAAAGAAGACATCGTTCAGTGTCTTACAAAAATTAATCTGAAGGATGCTGTTTGCTGCATGAAGCATGGGAGAATGTGCGACCTAGCATTTTAGAAAAGTGTTGGAGTAGGCTTAGGCTAAGATTGACAGGGAAATGGGATGCTGATGACTTATTACCATTGGCTGAAATAAAAGGTAGAATTGCAGCTGAGAACAATGATAGGCATGATATTTATGATATGGTGCAAGACATTACTCCTGATGCTAATCCAAATGAAATTGACTTTTAGCTTAATGAAGAGGATCATATTATTCCGGAATTGATAGACGATTTCGACGACAAAGACGAGGAAGAAGAAAAAGTTGCTGCAAGTGCGACAGTTAGACATGATGCTGCCTTGAAAAGTTTTTAGCAATGCATAGATTGGGCTGAAGTAAACAGTGTTTCTATACATAATCTGTCAACATTAAGAAGACTATGGGATCAATAATTTTCTCTAAGCCAGAAAAGAATCAAGCAAACTAAAATTAGAAATTTTTTGTCCTAATGTTATGTAGGTAACATGTTTTCTAACATTATATCATTATGCATACATTATGTTATTATAGTTTGTATTTTTTTAAATAAATCATTACAAACTGCTGTTTTAACTAAAATTTTTAACAATATAAGAACACTCGTGGTAATCCGGATTGGGGGTGTTTTTATTAGTCCGGATTATTGAGTCTGCACTGTAATTTACTCTCTAAAGTCTAAACAAAACTTTCAATTTGCTTGAATTACTTGTAGATTTCTCAAAACTTTTCAGAAAGTCAAGTTTTTTTTTAATAGACACTTTAAAAAGATTCAGTGGCGTAATTTTTTGGTGTGATGTTTAAAGTATCTCACTAAAGTTATGTTTATGTTACCCAGCTAGCACACTGACGTCATATTCACGTGAATTTTTAGTCATAACTCGTCGGGGACGTCATAGACCTATTTATGACGTAACAATTACGTCATTTTTATAACCAATTTGTAACGTTATAATAATGACGTACCCATGACGTCAGATGACGTCAAATTTCTAGCAGTAATTTTCTGTCCTATTATATTTTAAGTGAAATCAGCAAACATTGTTAATATAAAATCATACCATTAATGATTTCTAACATTTTCGCGAGTGTTAAGTTTTTTATAGTTAATTAAAGGATCTTTTGGGGCTTATATTTATTCAAACACCAGAATAAATCGTTAAATTATTCCGTTTAATTATTGAAAAAATAGTTTTATTGTATGAGGAACTGAATATTGCGTATACAAATGTAATATATGAAAATGTAAATTTGTTTTATTATTGAATCGAAGATTTGAACTACAAAAAATATATATATAGATCAAATCAGTGGCGGAATCCCGTATGCTGGCATGGCATTTTTAATTTGTGGGTTCTTACACAATTATAAAATTAAAACAATGCGAATTCTGTTCTATCGAATTCATTTTGTGTCTTTTCACTACGGTTTTAGGGTTGTTGATCCTGTCGTAACGAAAGTTGCAGTTGGACCCCCGGGGCCCCGGGTCCCGTTAGGTTTGCTTTTACCCCTGTCTTTTAAAATTCTTTTGAAAAATCGTAAGGGTTTGCATACCTAACGGTACACCTAACGGAACATCTAACGGGACTTTGAGTTTTAAATATAAAACTAAAATGTTTGCTACATACACCTACACATAATAGCATTGTGTAGCAGGTTCTGTGGTGTAACTGCGTGTAGCACGAGTTTGAACGCGTTTTGTTACAGTTATTAAGTGCTGATATTTTCCTTCAAACTGCATAATTATTGTGTTTTAGAAGGTAAGCTATTATAAACGCTTAGGTTATTTATTAATATCGTTCTGAATTAATGGAAATAATTGTTTTTAATTTTTAAGCTGACAATAGAATGTTTGCCGTAGTAGAATTTGAAGATGGCATTTCAATTGTCAGAAAAGAATGGATAACACCACGCAAACGAGAAGTCTTTTGGCCACCATATAAAGAACAAGCAAAATATGATCAGGCAGTAGCACATGGTGAACCAATAAACACAGAAACGTGGAAGCTGTATCCTGTGAAACGAACTCTTTGTGAGTGCGGTAAGTGTCTCATAAAGAAAAACTTTTTGCTTAAAAATTTAATTTAAAATCCTGCATAACTTATTAATAATTACTGCAAAATATTGTCACTAAAAGCATCCATTAGTACGCCATGCAGTTAGTTAAGATAAATTAGTAAACGATTATGGTAGGGCAAGGGGGCTTACTTGTGATTTACTTAATTTGAAAATAAAATTTTGCAACAATAAGAGTCAACTTAGGCTTCATTAAACTATTGAAATAAATTTTAATTTTTGAATATCTAGGTTTATTGCAATAACTCCAATTTAAAGAAAGCATAATAAATATTTAAATTTGTTTACCAACGAAATGAAAAAGAAATGCAATTGATTTTTTGGTTAAATGGTCCAGACATTCAAATTAATTGATAATAATCAACTGAAAATCTAAGACAAGTAATTATTAAGAAAATTAAAAATATCTTTTGACATCTAGTTACTGTGGAGTAGTGTTATCGCGTTATAATTATTTATAAAACTAGAAAAATATGTATAAAAGGTTTGGGGCATATAATTTTTACAATATTATTTGTTTAATAACATTTATAGGGGTAATAATAGAAAAGTCAAAGATTTTCAATTAGGTAATTTCTTTGTCGTAACAGTACATATATCTTAGTATTACTGTTATTATTCAGTAATTACAATATAATTTTGTTTACAATGCAGATGACTATCAAAAAGCCTTGTTAAAACTAAAAAAAGCTGAAGATACCTCAGATTTGGATTCTGAAAGTTATTCTTCATCTGACAGGAATAGATCATTTAGAAAAAGGCGTATAATAGAAGAAGACAGTGATAATGATGATGAAGTACAAAACCTTTTAAATAAACGTCCCCCAAGATTTAATCCTACTGCAGTTGTTGCAAGTTTGCAGTCTTCACCTGCAACAACCAGTACACCAACTTTTTTGAGTAAGTTATTAGATAATGTTTAGTAGTATTTGAAAATTTAAGTGACAAACTTATTATATTTTGATTACAGATAACAGCCAAACACATTTATTGTCAACTCCATCTACTTCATCAAGAGCAACCCTTACTGATGGTAAACATTCAATGTTATTAAATTTATATTTAATATTAAATTTTTATAAAATATTTGTAGAGCAAGAAATATTGAAAACATTACAATATATTAAGCAACAAAATGATCAAATTCTCTCGTGGATGAAAACACAAGGTTTTTCGCCCTCATCCTCAGCAGTAACATTTAATTTGGAAGCTTTGCCTGTTCAAATACCAATTCAAACACCTGAAGATTTGAAATTGTTTGAAAATTATTTATTACAGAAAGAAAATTCTTCTAATGTGGTAAGTTAGTTAATTATGCCATTAAATTCACTGAATTAGTTGTTTTCAACCTTTTTTAATGAAAATCGGGTATTGCTTTGTATTTATAAATTATATATAATGCTTTTGCAGGGCGCATTTCTAGCTACTATTGGGGGCAAGGATATTACAGGCACCATAAATAATATTTTAAAAAGATGCCTAACCAATGAATTGGCTACCAAATACAGTTTCTATGGAAGCAGGGCTGAGAAAAAAGCATTTAATAATTTAAAATTAAAATGCGTTATCTATGGTACGTTATATGTTTACAGTATATTACGCATTATTTTTACTTAAGTGATTTTTCAAATTTTTAATCTAGATGCGGTAAGGAAACATTACCCGAGTACAACCGAAAGGAGTATAGAAGACTGCATTAAGTGCTGGCTAAAGCATGCACCTCAGCGGTTAAAACTGGAAGCTGCAAAACGCAATTAATTTAGGAGTAAAATTAGGTTTTAATATTGGTATGTATGTATGTATATAATAGATCATAAGTAAATAATCTATCTACTTTTAATAACTTAAAATGTATCGCCCTCGAAAAAAAAGGTGTTTGTGGGTAAGAGGCAAATTTACAGAAGAATTAAACAATCTGTACAAAATAAACAAGGTAACAATGGTACAGAAATCGATTCTAATAGCCAATTAAATGTAATAGAAACCAATGAAACTTGTGATTTCCCTAACTCAGTTAGTCAACAAAATAATTCATTATTAGAGGTGCCACAATTACATGTTAAACATAATTCTGTTGAAAATAATTCTGTGTTTACTTTTAATTCAGTTGTGTTAAACAATTCGCATTCGGAAGATACTAATGCATATTTCCAGGGTGAACAAACAAATAACCTACTTCCTCAGTTACGGCACTGGGTTGTATCTAATAAAGTTAGTCATACTGCAGTTTCTGAATTACTGCATATTTTATCGAAATACCATCCAGAATTGCCATTAGATTGTAGAACGCTAGTCCATACCCCAAGAAATACATTAACTAGAAAATTATCTAATGGTGAATACTACCATTTTAATTTAAAAAATTGTTTGGAACGTCTATGTGGTGGAAACTCTAACATTAATATTAACAATACCATTCAAGTCAGTTTTAATATAGATGGTTTACCACTCTTTTCTAGTTCGGCAGTGCAACTGTGGCCTATTTTAGGCTTAGTCAAAAATTGTGATAGCGAACCATTTGTAGTTGGAATTTTTTGTGGTACGGGAAAACCAATGCCTCTCTCTGATTTTTTGGAAAATTTGATATCCGATTTGAAGGAACTATTGGAAAATGGTTTAAAATTGAAAGAAAAAAATGTTAATGTAGCAGTACACAGTTTTGTGTGTGATGCTCCAGCTAAAGCCTACATTAAATGTATAAAAAATCATAATGGCTATTCTGGATGTGATAAATGCAATGAACCAGGCAGCTATTTCAATGGCAGAATGGTTTTTACTAGTATCTGTGCACCTAATAGAACAGATTTATCATTTAGTTCACAGATAGACGAAGACCATCATAGAGGAGTATCTCCTTTAACACAACTGTCAGTAGGATTAGTGAGTTTGTTCCCTATTGATTATATGCATAATATATGTTTAGGGGTTATGAAAAAATTATTAATGCACTGGACAAATGGTCCTTTAAAAACCCGTTTATCTGGACGAACGGTACATTTAATTTCTAATGTTTTGAATTCATTAAAAAACGACATTCCTACAGAGTTCAATAGAAAACCCCGAACATTATTAGAGATACGAAGATGGAAAGCCACCGAATTTCGGACCTTTTTACTATATTTGGGACCAACCATTTTAAAAAATGTAGTTGATCTTGCTGTATACGAAAACTTTCTTTTATTGCATGTTGCCATAACTATATTAATTTCTGCTAGTCATATTTCAAAATTTGGTACAAAGTCGGCAAACCAGTTGCTTCATGTTTTTATTCGCCACTGTGAATCTTTATATGGAAAAGAATTTTTGATTTATAATGTTCACATGTTGTGTCATATCACTAGTGATGTTGACATGTATGGTCCATTAGATAATTTTTCGGCATTTCCTTTTGAGAACTATTTAGGCAAACTCAAAAATTTAGTGAAATCTCCTCATAAACCCTTACAACAACTGCAACGTCGCTTGTCCGAAATGGAATGTTTAAACACCACAAAAAAAAGTAACGATGTTCATATAAAAGTATGTTATGAACACAATAATGGTCCCCTTCCACATTTAAGTTACAATAATTGTAAACAGTTTAAAAAAATTTTATCAAATAATTTTACAATGTGCATAAATTCTTATTCAAATGCAAATTCTTATTGTATCACATGTGACACTTCAGTAATACAAATTCAAAATATTATAGAAGACCATGGCACAATTTATATAGTAGGAAAAGAATTTCATACAAAAAATTCGCTGTATTCATATCCCATTAATTCTAAAGATCTGTATATATATAAAGTACAAAACTTGCTACCTGATTACAAAATCTGGCCACTAAATTCTATTTTGGCAAAGTGTATGGTGTATTCATATAATAATTATTTTGTAGTGTTTCCAATAATTCATTGTATATCTGAGTAGTAAATGTGGTATTAAAGTTAACTTTCTCATTTTTTTTTTATTAGTAGATATTAAGTTATAATGTATATTATTATTTAGGAAGACAATTTTGTATCTACTAGGTATATTTTTATTATTACATATATATTTATAAATTATTTGTTTTTATATTTATATATTAAATACATAAATAAATGTTTTTTGTTTAATTGCCCTTTGTAAAATTCTCAAATGTATACAAAAGGCTTCAGAGGAAAAAATAGACGTTATTTCTACGTAAAATTAATTCGTGAGCAGACGTAAAATATTCATCATTGACGTGAATAAAACGTTGTTGCGGTTCCAAGGGACGTGCCTAGGACGTCAGTGTTCGACGATAGTACACGTCATTTCTACGTAAAATTAATTCGTGAGCAGACGTAAAATATTCGTCATTAATGGTCACACATTGACGTGAATAAAACGTTGTTGCGGTTCCAAGGGACGTACCTAGGGCGTCAGTGTTCGACGTCATATTCACGTTATTTAATGACGTCGTAGGGCTGTGACATTAAGAAGTCATATAGACGTCATATCGACCTCTAAAAAGACGTAAATTTGACAAACGTGATGCCGACATTATGACGTGAATAAAACGTTTGGTGCTGCCTGGGTAGCGTCAAAGCAAACAGCTTTATGTACTCGTAATTTAATAAATGTAGAACAGAGAGAGTTACCATTGTAATTAAAAGGCGTGAGAATATGGCCATTGAGGTTATAAGGAAAAATTCAAGTTTTTAAAATTCAACCAACAAATTTGTGCTCCTTGTTAACAATATGCTGTTTAATGTACTGATTTTCAATTTTTATAACATAAGTGATTATCAAGCGATTTTATTTAAACATTTTAAGTATTTAGGGTACCACATTAATAACTACAAAAATATTGACAACTTTCTAACTTTCAATGCTTTTATATTACAAATTTCACTTTCTTACCTAATCAGGCTGATTACTACCCACAAAAATTGAAAATAAATATGTCATAAAACATAAATCACTGTAAAGTACAAAAGTCAACTATAGTTACCACAAAATTTTAACTTTAGTACGGTACAAAATACCACAACTACCAAAAATATCTACCAAAAAATTTCTGTTTTTACCACTTAATTATACTTGAAAAGTTGGCACGATAACGTGCAAATGGTTTTATTCTAATTTTACAAACAACAGAGTTACTACAATCTAAGTACCTCAAATAGCGGATATAATATACGAGGTTTGACAGAAAAATAATGAGACTGGCAACCCTGTGCGCGAATCGACAACGCTGCTCTCGCTTCCTTCATACGGCAGTTAGAATAACCCCTGTCGTAGATTTAGTACAAGTTTGAACTTGTTCAGTTACTAGGCGATTGTTGAGAGCGCCTGAAGTGAAGTTGTGTTTGTAAGATGCGTTATGAGAATTGACCGGCAAAAGTTTGAACAACGGAGTGCTATCAAATTTTATGTAAAGCTTGGCGTAGGGCTGCACCACGACAACGCCCCATGTCACACGCCAGTCTCCATCAGCAAATTTTTGACAAAAAACGCATTCCTGTGGTTCCCAAGCCCCCCTATTCCCCGGATCTCAGTCCCTGTGACTTTTTTGTAGCCCCCCGACTGAAAAACTGTTCAAAAGGGCGCAATTTTGGTACTTTGGATAATATCAAGAAGAGCGGGTAAACGACAAGTTGAAAGGCATTCCAGCAGAAGCCTTCCAGAACTGCTACGAACAATAGAAAAAACGCCTTCATCCGTGCGAACTACTTTCAATCTTGAATAACTTTCCATTAAATTATATACTTTATTTTTCATTTATATTAGGTTAATATGAAATTAAATCAATTTTAATTTTCAATTTCATAAAACTCAAATCGGTTATTATGAAAACCTTCTAATGTTCTGTTTATTTTCATATCTCCCCGGTTATATATTATTTTATTATAACTAACACACTATACAAAATTATTGTATAAAATTAATAAATATCAAGCTAACCTATTCTATTTATATACAACACTACCTACAACTAACAACTATTAACATTTTAACACTAATTCAACATTATTTTAAAATTAACAACTAACATTTTTACATTATTTACATTATTTTATTCAATTTTGACGTTTTAAACTGTCATTATTAACTCCATAGCAACAGCTGTAAGTAAGTATATTTACTAGTGAGTTAAAACAAATTTAAATCACTCACAGAATTTTAAATCACTATGCAACAAATAAACAGTTACTTATCCTAGCTGTTGCTATGGAGTTAATGATGACAGTTTAAAACGTCAAAATTATGTCATATTTTATTTTGTCAAAATTAAATTCATAATGGTTATTTCATCAAAATTGAATAAAATATTGTATAAACCACGTGAGCTAAGACTGTTTATTCACTCGAAGAAATTAACTCACTCGCCCTTACGGGCTCGTGAGCTAAACTTCTTCTAATGAATAAACGGTATCTTAGCTCACTTGGTGTATAAATATCTATTTACTAGAAGTTATAAATAAATGACAAAACTATTAAAAAGCAAAATTTATGTTAAAATAAATAACTAAAAGTGGAACGTACATTCGTACAACCGCTATAATATAAAATGAATAGATTTTAAAGGGCTCTTCGTTTAAAACTATACCATTAAAATAATTTATTATTATTATCTTTATTTTCTCCCCTTGTTTCCAAGTAATTATACACCAAAGAAAATAAAAATAGTAAGTAAAATCGAAACCAAAGCCATCCTAGTATATCCCATATTTTACGAAATACTTTTCGGTGTTGCCCTGCAATTTTTATTTAAGCCAGATAAAGTGCTATTTAAATATGTATTAGACTTCAGTTTCCTGCATTTGATTACTTGTAATTTTCATTTAGATTCATAACATTTTCTAAACTAATTGTAAATAAAAATGTCACTGTTTTATGAATAAAAACGTCAATTTATCGGCAATCCTTTAGAAACAATACTTCCAGTAAACTTTAACAATAAAATTCCTGCTGCTTTTACTTGTGGCATGTTCTGATATTATAATAAAGGAAATTTTAAATTTCTAATGAATCTGAACTTTTTATCGGATATGTTTGCACACCCAAAGATTTTTAACAACAAAAACACGAATATTCCACGTTATTCAAATTAGATAAGGTTATAAGGTTTAATACTCAGTACGTTTAAAAATAACAATCTGGGACCACTTCAGCCTGTCATGTCACTATTTGCATATGTTGAATATGCAAAAGTTTTTAATATGCTTCTTAATATAACAAGTTTGTGACGATAAATTTTAAAAGAGCTTTGAAAAAGTCCTTATCAAAACTTAAAACCATCAAATTAATATTCTTATAAAAAAACCTACTTCAACATTAATTTTCTTGAATTAATTGAAAGACTATTTGGTTTATATTACTTGTAAGACTTAAAGAATTGAATATTTATTGAAACCTATAACCAAGTAAGTCGAATAAAAACCAAACCGTATAATATAATATTTCACTCCATGTGTGGTTAATTAGAGTCAAAAAAATAATTGTGGTGAGAGCAATCGTTGTAGAGGTATTTTTAATAAAAATGTTGACCCTCCGGGAGTTCTTGTTCAGCAACCAGCGGTTTTAATGGCATCAGAAGGAAAGCGCCTAATAAACCAGTTACATGATGTATTTACATCGAGTCCTTTAAAATTGTCAAGGGATTTTTGAGATGTTTTAAATATCAACATTAATCTCGCGTCAGTGTTTCGATTTCTTATCTATACTATCTCTACAGTTCATCGTCCCAAGAATGTTCCAGCTTATGCTATTTCATTTATTAGTAGTGTATATTCGTTCTTTACGCACAATAGTCTTATGAATACGACCATAATTCAGCAGCTGACACTCCGAATGTTAATTATTCAGTGCTTTAGTCTATGTTTTACATGAAAATACATCTCTGTCGATCTCAGCTCGCGAGCATCTCAGGAATGCAGCTTAAAACTAAAGTAATATTTTTAAAACAGCCGTAAAACAACTCACGTATTAATGCGTCTTCGAGTTAATGGTTGGATTAACATATTTTTAAATAATTGATTAACGCCGATAGCGACGAGTTCGACAGAGGTGCTAAATGGTAACGGAAACTGCAAATTAAGCATTCCATTTTTATTCCTATGCGTGGGCGCTGATTCGTAATTGTCCCAAGTTGAAAGGAAAGACTTACAAACTCAACACGAAGAAGAATTAAACGCGAGAACAAAGAAGTTTCGAATGAAAACTGAGAAACCCGAGACGCATCTCATCAAATATTTTCTACATTTAGAGTTTAGACGCGGAACAAATTAATTAGGAATCCGTAAATGTTATCTCTATATCAAGAAGCTTTTATTTTAATGAATTTCTGCGCAAGTTCCGTTCTTGTTTCATATCCGTACTTATTTTATGTTTTCCCCTCTGGACTTAAATTTCCACTAAAAACTGTTGAACTTGCCTTGCCTTTCGAAAGAAATTTGTCGCAAGAATTGCCTCTTCCATTCCACCAAGCTCACCTGCAACAAAAAGAGAAGATTATAAATATATCGGCGATAAGCTGAGAAAATTCAAAGTTTTCTGCATTCTGCACTCACTGACTGAATTCAAACACGATCCATAATGCAGGGAATGTTTAAAGTGTAAAATCCAGTTGGAAAGTTTAGAGACAAGTTTTTCGTTCGCATAAATTTTAAATTTCCATTTCAGCTTAAGAACACACGAATAATTAACACTTCTCCTCAACGATGGAAGTTTTTAGTAAGTTGGAAATTAGTTTCGGAAGAAAGAAAGAAGTTCTGCAGATCTTTGCAATTTAAATGGCGAGACTAATAAAATAATAAAAGCACGGGCTGTATTTGGGCTCTGATTGAATAATTCAAGGCGCGGTGAAACACGCGCCGCTGTTATTTGAGTTTTAACACATTTTAACCGCCCTCGTGCAGCTGCCTGTTGTAAAAGTTAAACGTACTTACGTCTCTGCGAACTGCTTTAATAATGGTCTGCACCATTTCATTGCACATGAATTTTATTCTGGCGCAATTGGATTACATTTATCGATAGCCCCACTGACTTAAACGTCTATTATTGTTTTTACTTAACATAAAAACGATATAATTAATTCGTCTTATACGGAATTTTACAGACACCTTTGACGGTTACTTAAAAAAATAATACATTTCCCGAAAATTCCTTGAAGAAAAATTCATTGTACATGTTTTCTTTGAAACAGTTGTTTTAACAGAAAATAAAAACTGAAAGCACGGCAGAAACAAAAAACACCCAAACACGTTAAATTCTAACAACCTTCCTTTTTCTTAATACCGAAGAGAAAACTGCAACAGAGGATTATAGTGCTGCGAGACAGGGGGGTAAGGATTATTAGAATTAATTAACATGTCTAAGCAGCTTTATTAAGAATTTTATACCCAGTTTTCACTTTATAAGAAGCTTCAAGACAACAAATGTGGTAACACATTTTCTTTTACTTTTACTACAAAATTATTTAAATTTTGAATTCTGCTTGTAAGCACAATTTATTAGATCTAAACAGCAAACAACTCAGTGTTTGATAGTTTTGCAGAAACCCCAAATTTGATTTTTTTATGGTTTCTATACTTTTACTTTATTTTTTGTTCTAAGAAAGTTGCGATTATTATGCTCGTGAGTTACTGATGCTTTAATAGTAAAACATACATATTAGAAGAAACCGCACTCTTATAAAAAGAAAACAATATGTTAACAGAATAGACAATGTAAGCAGAACAGAAAGTATAAACAGAAATAATAATACGTATTTTACCGAAAGCATATTAAAAAATTTAGAAAACTTATGTATCTGAAAATTGAAAGAGGAACACAGAGAAGTCAGCATAATTACAAAAAATTCAATTATCAATCAAGTTTCAAAAGCGTATAAATATGGAAACTGAATAAATATCTCACAATTCCAACAAAATGAAATTCTAACGATTGTTCATCAACGAATTTTAATTATTTTTGTTTTTGTTTATTTTAGTCCAATTAATATTCCACTGGGTAACTGTGTTAAAAAGCTTTTACCGTATAACGTGTCAATTGAAAATTCAAACAAAACGATACATTCATTCAATAATTCATTTTTGTAACAACTGTAAATATTTTGTTATTTGTTTAGCGTTTAATGATTGGTAATTAAATTAAAATAAAATTAAAAATCAAAGATGTGCGTTTATTTAACTATTTTCTACCTAAAAACCTTAACAATTTTTTAAATTTAAAATTGACAGGTTCAGAACCATCAAGTTAAAATACTTTCAAAGGTGGTAAATTTTATTTAATGAGAGAATTGCATATGTACCCATACGTCAAATAAAAATAACTCTTAGGCGTTAAATATTGGAAATTTGTATCCGGCTCTATTCAACGTAGTTTTACTATAATTCCCTAACTATTTCCGTAAAATAGCAGTTTCTATTTTGGTCTGTGTTCGCCCATTCCATTATCCGTTTTTCTCTTCCTATGTGTTTCTTAGTACATCTGTGTTGTGTAATGTGTTTCGAAATAGTCCACGGTAACCACTAAGGTCTTTCTTCTCAGTCAAGTAAATAAGAATGATTGCATTATCTTTTTTATTCTTCCTAAAACATATTCGCTGTATAAAGTACGATTGTAACAAATTTTGGACAACAGCGGCTATGGAAAACAAAACCCTAGATTAGATAACATATTTACAATTAATGTTTCACAGCATGGTACGTATCAGCTATGATATGCGTTCAAAAAATTACAGTCGCCCTCGTCGATAAATATGTATGTTAACACAGTACAGATATTAGGTAAATTTTAGGATTGCATTATGAATTACAGTACTGTCGTATTTCCGTTCCACTTCGCCATACTGCTCCAAATAAAGTTTGTTATTTGTGTTTGCTATTATGTACACATATGCTTATTCCTGTCTAAAGTATTTCACTTGTTCATTAAATATGTCATCATTACTAACAGCAATATTAAATTATTTCGTCTTTTGCAATTATTTTGAGGGCTCTATTTTTAGTATCCGTATCTTTTAGGCCCAAACTAAATAACTAGTTGCCTGTAGGATTAATCATACAGGGATTTTCCTTAATACGAATGTCCAAACTTCGTTGTGCATGCACCAGCTCCTTAATGATATTTTCGTGTATAAATTAAACATAAAGCAGCAATGTGGAAAGTGAGTATTTTTAATTAACTCCTTTTTCAGTATTTATTGCAACAAGAACTGCTTCGATATATGAGAAATTATCCTCGCATATTCGTTTTACAGTGGGTACTAGATTATCATTAATGCCTAAGAGCTATGGTGTTTGCTGTATTTCATTCTTTGAGATTGAATTGTAACCTTTTAGCTAAATCTTCTTCTTTTACGATTTTTTTTCTTGCACTTGCTGAAATGTCAACAACTTTCTGTAGAAGATCGCCTGACATAAACTCATCCTGATCTTTTCTAGTTTTATTACCAATATCACCTATTAATTTATTTTCAATAATCTCCCCAAAGGGTTTTCAGCAGCTCTTCGAAATTTTTCTATCATTAAAAAAATACGACGATCAAGAGAAAGTTCCATTGTTTTTTTTTTTAGAATTTATTAACTGAAAATTTTATTCGCCAGCTTTGTAATTTTAGCCGTCAAATAAATGCATCTACGTTACATTAATTCTGCTGTGATTTTTCCTTGTTTGGGCGATCTTCAGTCTTCAGCTGATATAAATACAGCTGTTTTTATGACCACGTTAATACTATAGTCATAGCATCATTTCATTACATACAGGCATTTATAATATGTCACAATATACGTAGGAACTGAAAAGTGGCATTACAACAGAAGCCTAACAAATCGGCATAATTATTCCAATTTACAAAAAAACTGCAAGAATCACGTTGTTAAGTTAAGTAGGAGGAATATTTGCAGGAACAATGAAAAACTTTTAAAGGAAGGAACACTAGAAGATACCCAGTATAAGTAGATTCAGGTCAAACTGAGGTGTTCAAGATGTAACAATTTTTTGTGAATTGTAATTTAATTGATTTATTTTCAACATATTTTTTTATAACTATCGTTAGTTATAATTATTTAGCCCTATGTTTCCTTTATGTTAAAGGGTAATTTCCCTCATATTATTGTGTTAGTCTTGATCTCTTGATTACCACGATATTTTGCTTATTTTTGCGTATTATTTAAGTTTCTGTCATTTGAAAACGTTTTCATAGTTAAACCATTCCTGAGTTTACCTATTATCCTTAATTCAACCAGTATCCTTTTAATCCTTCTTCTGTGATTGTTTTGTAGATGTTTTTCTATATCCCAATCCTGATTTTCTATTGATTTATATTTCTTCTCAGTGTTGAATTACTGTAGTTTTTAATTAGTTGTGATTGTCAATTTTGATTGGATTAAAAACACTAGTTGTGTTTGTGGAGATTAATTAAACTAGCGGCGCGCTATTCAGATCTTATGTGCGATATATTAATTAATAATGTTTGTTTATATTAATTAAATAATTTCAGTAATTTAAATGCTAGGTACCTATTTTTTATTCTTTATCTTACTTATTTTCCTTTTGTTATTCCTGTATGTATTGGGGGGGGGGGGGGGGGAGAGAATTAATTGCTACAATTAGTAGTTGGGTTTATATCTGGTTGGAGTTATTTCAAATTTATTTAAATTTTATTTCTTTAAAAACCAAAAGTTCTTCGAATGCGTGGCTTTCGATTATTTTATCGTTTATGCACTTTTTCCGTTTCGCTGTGCGAAGTTTGATTTTTGGGGGACTGTTCAATTTGACTTTGAAGAGTCAAGATGTATTTTTCACATCGTTAATTTTTGCGATGATTCTTTGAAGTAGGTAAATTCCTAATTTGGAAATCTTTATATGGGAAATGGTGAAGATTGAGTCCTATTTCTTTCTAGAAATATTAAACAAGGATTTTGGATTCTAATCCCTCAATTTTTCCGATTTTAAAAGGCAATTATTGGTGAGCAATTTTTTTCTTTTCTTATTTTATCTGCTTAGCCCTAACTAATTTCTGAACAGCGGTTGCAGCTTTTTTTATTCTAGCCCATTGTTTTAACGCGTTTTTTTCCATTTTGAATGCTTGAAGATTAAAATGGCATTTCAACTCCATTTTGTGCAGTAAGCATCTGGTAACTTTCCTGTGGAATTTTCCATAGGTTCCATTTGGTTTAACAATCTGTTCTCCAAGTCATTTGATCAACGAAGTCGTTTTATCAAAGAAGTTGAGAATTTAGAAGATTTTTATAATTATTGATTATAGGATTTGTAATTTAGTAAGTGTTATTTGTTAGTATTAATTATTTTGTATATATGGGTTTTCAATTTATTTTTGATTCTTTATTTCCAGGAAGTAATTAAGATCGAATTGGTGTGCTGTTAAAGTTTATTATTTTACTTCAGTTAAATTAATCCTGATCTTTATTACTTACGGTATTCCGTTTATGTTATTTTTAAGTAATCAAATTGTGTTAATTTTTATACCTGGTAATTTTTTTGATATTCAAGAATTTTTCTATGTAAATTTTGTTTATGTTAATAGATACATTTTTGTTGTCATTGTGTTTCATTATTTTATTAGAACTTTGTGCCCTAGCTGGACTAGTAGGCCACCCGGCATTGATTGTAACGATAATTTTTCTATTATTAATTCGATAGTTAAATTGTCGCTACAAAGATTCCATCATTAAACTGCTGCAGATTAAAAAAAACATTTAAACAAATAGAACAAGGTCGCTGTAATAATACATGTTGCTGTTTCTAGCCACATGCTAAATATGATTTCCAAATGGGGCTTGGAGCAACAACTTTTATTATAAACCCAACAAAGCTATTATTGTTCCACTTACAAAACGAAGTAAGGTAAAGCTGAAAGCTCGCGTTTTAAATGGAATTAGAATTTTCCAGTGTAGTAAAGTATTTGAGCGTTATTTTCGACCAAAAACTAACCTGGAACTACTGTTTAGAAAAGATTCTTCCAAAAAGCAACAATGGCACTGTGGACATGCCAGCGGCTTTTTGGAAGAACGTGGGGCCTAAAGCTAAAAATAATCTACTGGTCATATAAATTGCAAAAGCAACAATGACAATGTGGACATATCAACGACTTTTTGAAAGAACGTGGGGGCTAAAGCGAAAAATGATCTACTGGTCATGTAAAATGGTTATCAAGTCTACTGTTACATACGCCTTCTGGGTATAATGGGCAAAAACTGAACAATCTGTAGCCATTGGCAAGTTACAGAAGCTCCAAAGACTTGTATGTTTAGGGATTACAGACTCTATTCGCTCGTGTCTCACAGCAGCGATTGAGATGCTACTAGACCCCCTATACTTGCACTTGTGTGTCAGGAATGAGTCTAAGATGAATGCATTCCGGCTGCAGCAGACAAAACTTTTTAAATCAGGAGATCTGGATGGACACTTAAGGATTGTGAACATGATTCACCTGGAGTCCATGGCCAAACCTTCAGATATAATGCCAGTCGAATACGATTTCAACTGCTTTTATCAAGTGGATATTAAAAGCCGGCCGCGAACAAATAAAATTAGAGGGAATAAAGTTGGATCCTGGGGCAAGTGTATGGTACACCGATGGCTCCAAAATGGACGAAGGAGTTGGTATAGGCATATCAGGGCCTAAACGTAGGATATCGAAATCCTTTTTAGGAACACCTATGTGCTCAAGAGTATATTAAAAAACGCCTGCGAGGAACTAAGCATTATGTTTTCGGATTTTTGAGCCTAAAATAACCTGGGACTGTAAAAGGACCCTCCAGCAACTGGCTGCAAACAATACATTAATAAGATTGCTGAAACCCTTGCGAAACAAGGAGCAAAGGCACCATTTTTAGGACCAGAACCGTTTTGTAGACTAACCAAAAGCCACGCAGCGGAGGAGGTTCGGAAATGGGGAAAGGGGCTAAAAGAGCCCTACTGGCGGAATACGCCTGGTCAAAACTAAGCAAAGAAATTTATTTACTACTCGCCAAAGTGCGCTGAACAGCTCGTTCAACTTGAAAAGGCAAGTATAAGACTAATAAGAGGTCTTTATACTGGTCACTGCCCTCTAAGGTATCACCTCAAAAAGATTGGCAAAGTTGATACTGAAAAGTGCAGACTCTGTGAAGCTGCAAATGAAACTACTTCACACATATTGTATGAATGTGTCGCCGTAGCTTGCCGAAGGCTTAAATTCCTCGGAAAGGCACACTTACGCCTGCCGAAGTAGGAGGAATGGTCCCCAAGAAAATTATAAACTTCGTTTCGAGTTTGCACATTTTGTGATAAAGTGACCTTCTAGTTGCACGCGCTTGATATTGTAGTGAAGTGAAATTACTTAAATATTATATAAAAGCATTTCCTTAAGATATGAATTATTAAAATTGAATACGTTAATATTTAGTATGACTGATATAAAAAGGTGACGCAACGTTTGTTTAAAATAGGATGTTATTAAATGTGTTTATCAACTAGACATGCACCTGCTAAATATGTGTCATGTAAACATCTGGTTAGTTTCTAAATAATCGTAATGTCTTTAGATAAGTAACGGTGAGTAATGCACATCTGCATTGCACCTGCATTTAGATACCACGAAAGACCATGACTAATGTTTACATGAAGCAATACTTACTAATGAATTATATAAATAGTTTGAACACATGTTACGAACCTGGACAGTATAAATACATGGGCTTTACCCATAGAAAAGTTAGTCTTTGAATAAGAGTCTCACGACGATGACTGAATTGTATTCAGACGAGAGACCCTTTGCTAGGTTGGTTTGTAAAGATGTGTTATACATGTAAGTAGATAATAATGTTAATATTTTGTATCTTGTTTTAAGTTCATCAGACTTAGAACTTGTTAAGTGTGTTGGATTTCATATTTGTAGACCAGTTTAAATAATGTTTGAATGTAAACGTATAACAATATATTTGATGTTAGTTTGATTGTGTATTATTAATACTTCTCGCACAAGCAAAGCATTAACACTCGTAAATGAAAGTGCTATAAGACTCTACCATCATAAGCAATAAAACCAAAAAGCACTTCGTTACAATGTGTTGAGATAACTCACTTTTATATACAGCTGCATGTAATACGAGTATGATATCTAAGGTGGTATGTTGTATGTTATCTAATAAAATGATATTTATGGATCAAGGTTAGACACCTGCATGAAATCCGATATCTCACACAGCTGTATAAAATGATGAATATACAGATTAGCACGTTCGTGGTAGTGGAGACTGATCTTATATAAGGAAGAGTTTTATCGGAAACTCGGTATGGTCAGTGCAGTCATGTTGTTAAGACGTCAGGTCCTACCCTTCGTACTGAGTGAAGATTTATATGTAAGAATATTTTTCCCTGTTTCGGCATTATAATGATATTATTGTGTATTTAATTTAATGTAATTCAATTCGCAGTAGGACTTGCTAATAGTTTGAACTTAACATTTTGTTTCATTTGTTAATTGATATGTATGTACTGGTCTTTAAAATTGTTTAAGTGTTTATTTGTAGCTTTGTCTTTAAATAATATCTGTAAAACATAAATCAAAGTTCGGACAATATACGAGTATGTTATATTAGTTGAATTAGACTTTCAATATAAAACCTCTCGCAAAGCAAAGCAAACCCCACGTGACGTAGTTGGTTAAATAGTTCTGTCTAAATGTAGTTAATTTATTCTTATTAACTTTTAACAATATTGGTCAAAACCCACTATGTTACAATATTAGGAACATCATTTGTAGGGTTCATTCACAAAAGATCGTTTAGGCTGAAGTGGTGTGAGGCTGCTAATAACCAAGCGCATGTATATGTGCTCTATAATGTGCTGAAAAGCAATAAAAAAATTATAAGGAAAAGTTTAATTCGTAGAAAAGTACACCACAATGTAGCAAATAAGTATACAGAAGTTATACCACAACACAAAGCTGTTTGAAACCATTAAAATGGTATAACATAGATGCTTATAAAGCCCGGTGCAATTTTGATCGGTTCTAGATCAAAGATTTCAAAATCTGCCAATTGAATAATGGATAAATTAAAATTCTACAAATAGAAACTTACAAAAATTCCTAAAAACACTTAGCAGCTTAAAACATGAAAATCAGAATTAAAAAGGAAACAAAAATAATGGTAATACGAGTACGTAAAAAAGTTTCTAAAGACACAATTTATCTAAAAAGACAAAGAGCTCGAACCAATAAATAGGATCAACAACACAATACTGAACAAAAATGATATAGTTATCAATAGAAGCTCAAAATACGAATAAAAACGCAGTAGTGCCAGTATTACAGTTCGGACCAAAATTATGGGTAACGACTGAAATCCAACAATGCAAGTTCAGCTGCAGGGTTCAGTATATAGAATATGGTGAATAGTGAATAGAAACGATTATACAGAAAGGGCATATGGGATGTTTCGGCTATGTAAAGCGAATGAGAAAAGAACAAATCACATTGAAAATGTACAATGCAAAGGAAGACCAAGAACAAAATCGCTGAAGGTGAGAAATATGATAAGGGATAGGGGTATAAAATGGGAATAAGCATGACCACTAACACAAAATTAAAATAGATGGTGAGCAATGACAAATGAGGCTAAGGAAATAATGCTATACAAAATATACAGCCTTTACACCTAAAAAAAGGCTTTAAGTAAGAAAAGTAATATAAAAAGTAATATAATACTCCTATATAATATATAATTAGTCGTAGGAAATTACTATATCTTCTTCCACCCACTGGTAGCAATGAATCGGCAATATTTATCATTATATTCTCAATCAATACAAATTTAAAAAACGTATTTCAAAAATCCAAAATTGTTGTGTAACTTCTTTTTTATAGTACAGGGTGCCCAGGGCGTAGGTACCTAGAACCATATAGTCAAAATTATACAACTTGTTTAGAACACCAAATTGTGCTGATTGGTATCAAAAACCTATACAATGCAGAACCGGAATCTCACTGATTTACACATCCCTCTTCTTTTTTTAACTTCTAATAGATGATTTGCAATCTCTTTCATGGTAACAATAAGCAAATTAGTTAATCAAATGGAACTTAACATTATGGCCGTTACTGGCATCAGCATATCGTCGCTTGTCGGGCAAAACCTTCTATGTGTCATTTTGTTCTGAAGGATTTTGTCTATTTCGATTATTTTGGAGTTTCTGCAGTGTTTGGTCAAATCTCCTACGTGCTAAATGATGTATAAAAGTATTAAAGTTATCAGCATTACAAAGCGTTTTTTGCTCCCCCTTGAAAATTTTGTTTTTGGCACATAGAAGGTTTTGCCCGCCAAGCGACGATATGTTTTTCTATTAAATATTTTTTTTATGTCGTAATCGAAAAGACATTTGTTGTAAATTTATCATATGGGTTACTGACTGTTGGCAAAATGTATCTGCATACATCACATAAATACTAATCATAGGGAGTATTTTAACTGGCTAAGATTTCAATCTTTTCACCTACACTAAAAGTAAGTGCTTCAACACCCACTATCCACTATACAGAAAGTTGTTGTTGACCCTACAATTTCTCACTTCATAATCTTCAAAGTTACGAAATATGCTAAGTTAAGTTGTGGATTAATTATGTAGTAAGCGTTATTAGCTCAGAGTTTATTTATTCATCATCCTTCTTGCAACCCTAGATCTCTCATTATAAGCAATCAATACTAAACCACCGTAGTGTTAACAAAACTGCCTACCTCCTGTATGACGAAGGTACATTTAGCTTCTGTAAACTAGTCGATGCGAAAATTTAAATGACGTAATTCTGGCACTGCATGAGTTATCTTCTATTCTAAATAACTCCATTTCGCTAACTCGTATCATAAGTCATTAAATTCTGCAAGTGTTTGTGTTTGTTCTGTCGTTTATACCCCTTAATATAGCAGATATTCACTAAAACGAGTACACCTGTCAGCGTTGTCGAGTGACATGATTGTAGCTGACAGAAGGGTTAGGGTGGTGGAGTACGCATAAAGGCTCTGATTGTCTGCGATCCTGGAGAGGTTTATTGTCGGTGGTGTGACGCGATGGCTGTTCACACCTACCGGCCACTTAATGTTCCCCGATGTCTGCATGAGGGTGGTATTTGATGCAGCATCCCATTCCATCCTTTATGATTGTTTCATGGGACGTACAGTTTTCAACTTCCGCTCCCACAGTTCCCTTTCGTAATGAGAAATACTATTTGCGAAGCGCTTTAAATGCATGGTGCACGAATTCCTCTAAATGAGAAACTGTTGGTTACTCGTTCGCTGTTTATGTGTGTTACTCTGTCCAATTTCAGGGCACTTCATGAAAGGTATGGTGATATATTTACTCCCAAATTATTATTAGGACGAGAAAGGTGAAAATACGTGCAATGCGAACGTCATTTCCCCTTTAACTAAGGTAAATTAAATTATTCAAATGCTTGACCGGCAATATGAATGAATTTTAATTAAACCTTCGAATTTATTCTGAGTGAATATGAATTAGAGTGTGCTCCACGAAGCAAAATAGGTGCAAATTACAACAATTAAAACTAATACCAAGCGCTTTAGTGAAGTACATTTTCACCCGAATGATATCCTTTTTCTTAATTAAAATCCTCCTCAAATTCGTAATACAATATTTTAACAAACAAATCGACATTTAACTTAGAAATTATATTTTGCAACTGTCAATAAAAATTTCCAAACTAAGTTAGTCTTATTGTGCTTTTAAGGTTTGGGGTTTCGGTACAGAGTCAAGCAGAAACTGAACTTAACTCTGCTTAAATGGACTCATAAGTTTAAGATAGCTTAAGTAGGTATTTGTTAAACCGAAGTAACACCCCCAAAATATGTCAAACTGAGTTAAGCTAAACAGTTTTTCTTGTTTTAACAAAACTTTTTATATTTGTTACTTTTACTCAAAAAAGATTAATCCAATAAAGAGTTATTTTACATTAACCTTGTTGTCTTAAAGTTATGATTTATAATCCCGTGAAACTATGCAAAGAGGTTAATATCGAAAATGTAAGTCGGGAGAAGCGTGGCACGTACAATAAATCACGGGCCCATACCACGACCTCAAACTATCAAACCATAGTTTGGTCTTCATCAGTATTGATTAATATGCACTTCAACGGCGGCACTGCAGTCGACGGGGCGTAAAATAAGATAAAACTCTTGGTGAGCGTCCGCATAAGCCCGGTCTTAGGACAAATAGAGGTCCTGACAGCGAGGATTTGCATGAAAATTGACCTCTACCCTTCATACGTTGCGAGAAATCATTTTTCCTGAAAGCCATTTATTCGAAAATGTCATCCGGCAGATATTAGCGCCAGATTAATGACGCCGTGTGACCGGGATCGATAAAACAAATAAAAAAGTTGGAGATGGTTTAAATACGGTGGCTGGAGATAGAATAATCCGATTAATTTTGGAGAGGTTATTTGTCTGATGAATATGTGCTTGAGCATTATTTGTTATTACATTTCCAGATTGGACCACTTGATATTAAAAACCGTATCAATTAGGAACTTGGAATTATTAACATAAGTTTACACAGCTTCACTATTTAAAAGGAACCATCGATGTATAAAAAATTGCACTCCTAAGTGACCATACAAAAAAAACTAAAAAGCTAAATTTTTAATTAGATGTAATAGTTATTTATATAACAAGGGAGGTAAGTGAGATTTATCTGCGGAGCACGGAAGATTGCAGCTGAGCATAACAAAAGCCTGCAACCATGCCAGAATAAAATAAATAGCTTAAGCCTCAGGTTATGCACAATATTTTTTCGCTGCCATATAAACTGTTACAAAAAATTTAAATAATTCTTGACACAAGAATTTGGCATTAATTTCCATTAAATTAGTAGGTACATCAAAATAGCTATTTATGGACACCATGTGATAAAAAGACATGTTTTGCAACGTGTTTCATACAAGATTTTATCCAATTCACATAACAAAATGTAAATGCCACATCTTCTTAAAAAAGGAGTTGGGTCATCGTGATAAAATGGGAGTGATAAAATGGGAGCATATTTTGTAACTAGTTACAAAATGAACCACTTTTCGCAACTCAAATCATCTTTTTGTAACTAGTTACAAAATGGGAGCATATTTTGAAACTAGTTACAAAATGAACCACTTTTCACAACTAAAATCAATGTCGAAATGTTGACATTTCGTAACTGAATTGGATAAATAATATTTACCTACGCTTGAATGTTAAAGTAGTTACTACTTCCTTTACTTCTCCACCGTCATGTCCACTGTTAAAGAGATGGTAAAATCAATGTACTTTCTTCAAATGTGACCACACGTAACATGTTAAATTCAACTTTCAAATGTAAATCAGTTCAACTACATTATCTACCTCACTATTTATATGTTTAATAAGGATTACGCCTGGAAGTTGATAATATTTGTATAAAAGGTAGAATTTTACTTAGGAAAACAGAAATGCAATGATAAACGCATTTACTCAAGTTAAATCCTAAATTTCAGTGGTAAATTTTGCGCATCGGGTTTGTATCCTTTACAAAATTACTCCATTAGCCAAATCATTACATCTGCAAACCAACCGGAAATTGCTGTTAAACGATAGTGAACCTAATGTTAATCAGTTTGTTTCATCAATTATCTCAGTTACTAAATAAATTTCTAATCGTTTCTAGATTTCAATTCCATAAATATTGATACATCAGAGTCTTTTGATACAAGGAAGAATTGATGGCAAAGTCTAATGTTTGTCTAGAGAAGTAAAGTTAATTTTTAATTTCTCGTTTTAAAGAAGCTGCCTGCATTCATTAAATAAAAGCCTTCAAGAAATTTTAAATATTTCTTGGAAAATTGTTAAATACCGTAAATTTACATTAATAAATTATCTATAAATATTGTCTATATTACACCAATGGCAGTAACTTAAATAAACCTTCTCGTAAGCAGCTTTAGATGTGCTCATGACCAACATAGTAGTTGACCAACAAAAAAGAAAAGTTGAATAACACTCTTGCGAAAACGCTTAAAGTACCTCGGTTGTATATGCAACTCGACTTCGTCTCGTTGCATAGCAACAACCTCGAACTTTAAGCTTGTGTTTTGGCACTTATATTATTAATAGCTATTAAGCAACTGCGAAAGTTGCTTTAAAATTGTTTGTTAATTTACTTTTAATTTTTTTTTCTGTTCCCAATTAGTTTTAGTGACTGGATAGGCCACCCGCCGAGCATCCGACTTGGGTTTGACCCCGAGACCGTCCACGCTGTAGTCGAATGTCTTAACCATTCGGCTAATTTATTATAGTGTAGTCTAAGTGATTACAAAATAAATAAAATTTCTTGCTTCACGTTGGGATAGCCAAATAAATGTAGTGTTATTTGATTGATTACAAAATAAAATTTAATTTGCACGTAATAAATAAGTTGGGTAAATCTTGTAGTCGTGTGTGTCGTTTGTGAAGTATCTCAGGGTACGTGTATGTGAAAATATATAGTAATACGAATTACAATTAACACAATGAAAAATTAATATCACAAACCTCCTGTAAAATTGAGTCACACAATACAGTTTAAAATTGAATACATTACTACAAAAAAATTAAATTAAATTTTGGATTCTCTCGAGTTTAAAAATTTTGAACGACAAATGAAACAATAAATAAATAAAATATTGAAATGCTCAATAACTTGAAAATCAGCTTTCATCATAAATTTTAACGATTATCTTTTAACACGAATGACACAAAAAAAATTACTGACTTTATAAATTTACTAACAATAGAGAAAATTAAAATTAAGCTTAGCTCCGATATATTCTCGTGATGGCATCCGTTCCAAATCTAACTTACGCAGTCGGTCAAATTTCAAATCAGCTGGTGTTGGCGATAGGTTAGTGTATGATATAAAATGGACACTTCTTTGTTGACAAACTTTGTTGCAGAAACATTTACACTTGCAAGTAAGTATAAGTTCATAATTAACCACTATTGTTTAAAAATTTCACCTTGACTTTAAATAATTATTATTATTTACGTTTAATTATTTATTTAACTTTAAATTAATAATTAACTCTTTTTAAATTTGAATTCAATTATTAAATCACTTATGCCTTTATTTCACTTTCATTTCATAAACAGAGATTTTTTGTTTTGTTAAGTTAAGTTTATAACTTCATTTATTTTATTTTCTACGTTCAGAACTTTCCTTCTAGAACGAATTTAATTCATTTGTTTTAATTGTCGATCTTAATTTTATTAAGCGGATGACAAAAACACACATCTGCCTCCGGCCAAATCTGTTTTGTTACTAAAATCTGGTAAATAAACAAAAGTTCAGCAAATCCTAAGCCTTGGATTTTGCAATTGAATCAATTTAAAAACTATTTCAAAACTTATTAAATCTAAAATCTATCCATACATCTAATTATATTTACATATTTACAAAGCTAATGAAATTTCCTTCAAATTGATACCTAATTTATAAGTGTTTGTTATCATTTAAAATTGCATTAAGACTTCTTTTGACTTTGGAACTGAAATTAACCTATTTACAGAATTATTATTAATTAGTATTTAAACTAGCAGGAATTGTGCCTCATCTTTCAACTTACATTTTAGTTAAATTTTGTCTAAATCTACTTTAAAACTACTTTGAAAACTTTACATTATTGATTAATTTAATTTTCTATTTATTTGTATAATATTGCCTTTCAGGCTTCAAATTTTCAATAAAATCATAGCTATAAGCTTTGTCAACTTTTAATTATCCTTTTACTTCAGCTAAATATCTTTTGTATTCTCAAATTACTAAATAAAATATACACGACATAACCTTCAAATTACCCAAATTTTATTTGCATTTTAATTCATAATTTATAATTCACTCTGATTTTCTAGCTTGGAAATTGAAATAAACAACAATCAAGGTATCAACATATCTAATTTTATAACTCAATAAAATGAAATAATGAAGATAATGGCATATCAATCTAACCTACGCCTTTCCGAAAAAAACTCTCGGATTCTAGTTTTCACTTATATCATGGATCCAACAACTTTACAGGATTTTATTTATAAAGAATTGTTTATAACCATTACTTTTAATTTAATTTATGAAGAAAAATTGATTGAAATATTATATTTCGTATAACTATAAATTCATATTGTGTATTCGGAATGTCAGTTTTATATGTAAATTTGAATATGTGTGTGAATAAATGTTGTATAAATGTTAAATGTGTGTAAATATCACAACAATATAATATATAGTGTATTCAATTATTAAAGCTATTTTCGGGACTGGTTTTTATTTAAAAACAAATCAGAAATTGTTCAGTAGGTACAACAGGAAATGCGCTTATAGCTTATAAAATTTACTAATAATAGCACAATTTATCAAAAAATAGCTTAGGAATATTAAAAATACCTAATCATAACCTTTATACTGGAATAATATCTGTTCACTTGAAACCTATTATTCTATTCAAGCTAACTGAATCTAAAATATTAATCATACGTACATTATTATGTAGGATGTTGAAATTTAAATCAATGTCTTTGCAGCGATGTGCATTAGTCACTATTAATAATGTAGTCTTAAACCGATGATGACAAATCATCACTACGATTAACAGTTCTGATTTAATATTTATATTGGTTAATGGGCAGCTATTATCTGCTTATAATCCTGAATTAATTTATTAGTTTTCTACGGATTTAGCTCATTAATTTATTGTTCTCATTGCAGTGCGGTTTTGGCCCGCTTTCAAACATAGTCGTGGAAGCATTTTAATAATAACTGCACTCTACCGAATGAGTATTTAGATAAATGACTAATCGTCTGTTTTTGTACGTAAATTAATTTATTGAAAAGTAGAAGTAATTTACAGTAGAGAATGCTGGCAGGAAGTTAATATTAAGTTCAAAATTAAACACTTTATTTGCATTAAGGAATAGGTTTAGACCTTAAACTATTACCATATTAATGTTTTAGTTGGTTATTAATGTTTAATGAGCGCCCTGTAGGTTAGGGATACATAATTAAAGGTGTATCAATGGGAAAATTCGAATTCAATAAATCGGAACTTTTTTATAAATAATGAATCTAAATCGAATGTAACCCAATTTAATTAACCTTTGATTTCTTAATGTAATTTTGGTAATGAAATTTTCGCCAATGCAAACTGGATGTTATGTAGATTGTAATTTATTTATTATTAGGTTTTTGTAATTCAACAAAGTCCTTATAAAATTAAGAATCCAATGAAAATTTACTTAAATTTATACAATTTTCAAAAATTGCTTAGCCATTGCTGATAGACACTTTTAAGAAACCAAATCGGATAATTTAATTTTTTTACTGACCAAAATATCTTACAGAGAACCGACATTTACAGGAAATTCTCGAAAAATTATAAAATAAATATAAAAAAGTCAAAGTTCAGTATTTCGTATTGAAAAACAGACGAAAAAAATTATTAGGGGGGCTTTTCCTTTCATTTTGTAAAGGTTAATGAAATAATAAAAGGTCTTTAAATTTATATAAGAATTTCAGGGAACTTTAATTAGGTATTATTTGTCCTATCTTTGGACGTAATCAAGCTCACTTTCATTTCGTGAGCAACACATTTCAGTTTTTTATCAGATATACACCTTCACCTCTGTGGTAGCACGTAGCATATTACCGTGGCACAATTTTGGCGTAACAATGACATCCACGTGTAACTTTTTTTCTTTTATTAATTTTTGTTCGACGTGGGCCGAAGTTGTGGCCAAGCTGCTGCTGACAAAGAATTAATTCTTTCGTTTTCTGGGTCCCAATTGATTTTGCCGTTGAACTCCCCAATATTACATCTCACCGAAGACGCAAAACTCACTTACGAAAGAGTAATTTCTTATGGAACTGTCAACGAGGCAGGTCTTAGTTAATAAATCTTAATCTACTTTGATAGGTAGTTTTTGCTACTTTTTGCTCAGAACTCAGAATTAAATCGTAAGGGAAGTGATATGCTACTCCTTAGGGTTGCTTTTTACGCGGTTGTCTTTGAATTCGCGAGGGTGGAAGCCGAGTACTTTGCAACTTCAGGTTTTAAATTTTACCTGAACTTCTGAAGTCTCGAGTATTCAACAATTCCTTTTTTATCCGACTTGCTCGCTTCTCATTTGCACATTAGAATTCAGCGTTGGATTAACATAATTATGCAGTATCTTCAGGCTATTTAATACGAACTAGAGCTTTTATACTGTTAAACTTTTGTAACAAAATTAACCGTTCTAAATGAAATATTAAGTGTTTTTACCTGACGCACCAGATACATTAAGCAGGTATTTTTACTATTAAATTCTAGTTCGCCTTTTTACGAGAACGTTTTAAAACTGTCATATTCATCAAAGAAAATGCTTATTCAGTTGCACTTCCGTTATGAGTCCTTGCTGCACTTTAAAATGGTCGACGTCGTGCTTATCTAATGCAGATACCGCCGTAAATATATCATAAAACTACGTAGCAAACCTAACTGTACTTTATGATCAAATACTCTTACATATTTTATGGGACAGCAGTCGTAGAAATTTGTAAAGTGATACTTAAAACTATCGTAAAAATTAATGGGTTTTCAACTTCACATATATGGCAAAAGCAAATAGTTTTTCCCTTTTGTTTGTCAAACAATATAATAATGGCCAAAGAACTCTATAGGAAGTAGACGTGAAATATCCATTACTGTTTCCTTCAAGCCTAACATTAACTATCATTACAACAGAAAATTTGTTCTATTATTATCATTTCATCTATCTATACAAAAACCTGTCTTCATTTATAATACTGTCTTACCTTTAAATAATTCTGAAAATGCGTAGTTTAAACACATCAATAAATGCATTGCATACATTTTGAATAGGGTCTTTTACAGTTTCTTAAATAATCCATTGTAAATTGTACTAAGTTCCTTGAAATCATCAGATAAACTACCGAATTCCATTACACTACATTTAACGTCACCATTTACTCACCTTTGTTCCACACGAGTGCCTTTTTTAGTTTTCGGTAATTAAGCATTTAGAAACCTGGGAATATTTTTCCTTTACGGTTCTTTGTAATTTAAATGTTTCCGAACAATTTATTTCAGTGTCTGAATAGCGCAACAATTACTTTTTAATAGGATAAGCGGTGAAAATAAGATTAATAAAATGTAATATATTTAATTTTTGTAGTTAATAACGGACCACTGGCTTAGGCTTCGGCAATAAAAGGAAGAAAAAGTGGATTTTTCCTTTTTTAAAGAGAAAAAACAAAACTTTTAACTTGTTAAAAATATCTGATAATATTTTTAAACGTTTTTATCAAAACCTTTCACGAAAAATTAAACACACTTTTGGCTTACAATCAGCTGTTACAACTATAGGCAAGTTACGCTTTTGAAATAAGTTTTAGCTAACATCATGATGTCAAAGTTTGTGCCGCGGTTTGTACTTATTATCTGGTTTTTTAACACAAATGTTGTAGCGATGGCCTGACCAATTTAGAAAAGCTTATTTTACAAAGTTGACTTAAACAGAACCATTTTAGAGTAATTTAATATATTGAATACCATAAACAGGAGATTATCCAAGTTGCAGAAGTGGTCACAAACGATTGTCATCAGTCATCAGCTTGTAAGGTTAAGTTTATACGTAGTTTCATATTTATGAAAACGTTCAATAGTGTTATGAAGTTATACCAGCACATCTGTGCCGAATTCATAATGGTAGATCATCAACAGTAAGTATATTACCGAAAACATATATGTAGCTCATTTTCGTTTCGTATAATAAATATATGTGGAGTTGACCGAGATTTTTATTTTTATTATGATAATACATGTCATCTACTTTGATTTGAATCATTTTCAGTGTAGTATTAACGAAAATTGTAAGTACGGTAGTAAGAAATAACGGAGTTAGCTCTGAAGAACATGGTGGATATTCTAGATTCTAACTTGCGCAAATTACAATCATCACAGAATTTACCCAAATATTGATGTTTTTTGTATTGTGGAAGCTCGATTGGGTTGTTGGAAATGTCTATTTCCTAAAAATTTTGTTCAAGTACATGTCAGCAGTTACAGATTTATTAGCAAATACTAGACAATTAAATAACTTTGATATTGCAAACAGAATGTAAAGGAGCTTCAGGAAACTTGATTATATTATTACCGATCTCAAAAGTTTCATACTTTGCAAATTCGCACATGTAATCAGAAAGACGAAATCAAATTTCGTTCGAATACAAAATTCGATTCAATGATTTGTCACTATTCATCGAATGCCGATGAAATTATTTACAATATAAAAACGTTCTGGGCTAATTATTTGCTATTCATTCGTAAAAAAATTGCTTTTATAAGGATGAGGAAGTCTTATAAGATAATTGAACTTCTCGTGACATTTTTAGGAGTTATTCGTCCTAGGTGGACGGCCGTCCACTACTTGTTATACGTTCTAGCTAGACTGCCCTTGTTTCTAAATTACACGAAATTTTTATAGCTACATACACATTTTGAACATTTGCAACTTCGACAATTAACTCGAAAGCCATTGAATTTGCTGTTCACAACAAGAATCGATAACAATTATTCAATATTTAGGGCGTTTTTAGTTATTTTAAATGTTTGGAGAAGAACATTTTTTTGAATATCGAAACGAATGGCATATGGCATTCAAAGGGGGGTAATTAGGTATTGTTTTAAAGAAATATCAGTAAAACTTGTAATTTATAATATTAAGTACCTATTTAAATTTTTAAACAAGAAAGTGAAGAACGGTTTTATGTTGTATAATTTGTATGAGTCAACTCAGGAACCGCCTGACAATCTAGCAAAGACGATGACATTTTCCATTATGCACCTTTTGTTACCATCATCATCTAACATGAGCCTATTACTTCAGCCCCATGTTGTGATGTGACAGCCCCAGCTTGCAAGCTTTTCACTCCTAAATAATGCTCGTACTCCAAATAAACTTATAGCCTGATTCAATTCACATCAACGCAACTCGCTCAGCATTCCATTGGGTTGTCTGTTGTCTCGACTTGAGGTGACAGACGCGGCTGTATGCGACTTTACACCTAATTAAGTTAAACACTGTGGATAAGTAAGATCACAGCAAAACCTGCTGTGTTTGCTCTCATGTTACGTAATGAATGCTCAAGAGGTAAATTGACTCAAGTAGTCGCACTAGACCAGCTACATCTAATACTCAACGTGACATTACCACTACAACCTGACACGAAACATGGGAATCCTAGTGGATGGCTACGTTTAACCTTCTGGGAATTTACTGAATTGTAACTACTTTACATCGTTTTGCTTTAGCTTTTTAAATAAACTCTTTTAGTTTTGGATGTGAATCGTTTTATTGTTCCAGTACGATTATTTCAATAAGATTATTTATCTGTTGCAGTGGTTTACAAATAATTAGAACGTTAAAATTAAAACTGAACTATATTGGTTAAATGGCAAACAGATTAATTATCTGTGATCTGGTTGACTGCTCGGTTATTCAACTAATCTATTAATTGTTTTGTCGACTAATCAATTTATTTGACCCCCAAACTATATCTTGCTAATTGTAATGTATAAGGGTTTCGAAGATTGAAACTTACAGACAAAACTATCTTTCACGTAAATATCGTTTAACGACTGCTAAGCTTTGCCAAGAATGTATTTGTGAAAATACATTACACTGAATATTGGTTAGACTGCATCAAAGAAATGGATAATCAACCTAGATTTTCTTAATCTGACCCGAATAAACTTACAATGCCCCAAGCTTCATAAAAGTATATCCTAAGATTATCCAATAATAGATGAAACTCTCGGATGTTTTCAGAAAAACCACAATTCAAATAGTTTCTTTCATACAAAGTTTATTTTTCAATTAAGCTAAAGAAGTAGTAGATTTCCATTTAGACTTTCTGGACGATTTGATCATTTTTTGAAGTAGGTTTTTACAATTTGGTAGCACAGCTTTACAGTAATTAACAATAGGCCAGGAAATCTTTTCGTTTGACAATGTTTCAACAGGATTTAGATAAAAAATTATATATAAATTAAGAAGGCTACTGCAAATAAATAATGACTAAAGGAAAGAAAAACTTTCACTTATTGCTTCAGTTTAGCTTGCAAGTAATAATGATAATTAATATTTTTGACGCCTAGCAGTGAATATCATTAGGCGAAAATATGTACAACAAACAAGTTTTGGTAACATTTAATTAAGAATTTTACAATTTATAACTCAGTATATCACTTTAAGTTATTTCTAACAAAATACGATTATTTAAATTCTCCACAGATATGCATGTGGCTACTTTAACTGTTAAGTTTCAGAGTTAAAAAATGTTTTCTGTGTTACTTGTGAAGTAAATTAAGCATTTAAAAATATTTCCAGTATAAGATGAAAACTACATTATAATATGTAGTAACTAGTAGAAGTTAAATTAAATTTAAAAAACGCCTGTGAAAATGTATTTGAATACCGAGAATTCCAGTTGTATTAAACAAGAAATTTTAACTTAAAAATATCTCGAGGAAATTTGTGTAGTATGAATTTGTTTCCTTCATCAATTATACGAAGATACAGGGTTTATTTACTTTGTAGCACGTACCCGACGTGGAATTAAATATTACCCGTGAAATTGAAAATCGTGCTCATTACTGTTGAATATAAAGTAAGAATTAAGATATTCGAATGTTATTTAAATTAAGGTTATCTGTAATTTATGCTTAAGCAGAATCATTAATTTTCAACACGTGCACACTTTGGCGGTTTCATTTTCATTATGGGCTTAAATATCTAAGAAGAAACTAATTTAATGTCTTCGTGGTTGGTGGAAAACCACGCAAGTATTTCAGGTAGGTAATAAAAATTACAGGACGAAAACTCAAACCTGGAAAGTGATTAAAAATTAATCTACCTTATCCCCATCGCTGTGAAACGCTGCCAAATCGTTTGGCAGCGTAAATTTCCTCAAAAACAGAAATTAACTTGGTTATTCCCAGTGGGAATCTTCGAGTTCTTTATTTGGAGCACCTTCTGACGCCGATTTTGGACAGAACCATATTTAAGTGGAAGAAATATATTTACTCTTGAGTTAGGTGCAAATATAAGACTCCCCAGAGTTTCGGAAACTCATAAAAAAGGAAAATTTATTATCCGCTTTCGACGTATCTTGAAAATATATTGTTCTACATTTCTATTTTTTTATATTTAACCAATTTTTATTTCAATGTAAAACCTCCTCCTACATGCGAGGTTTGTTAAAGGCGTTGCGACCACTAACGACAAAAATGGAAACGCCTGAATTTTATCTCAAAGCGGCAAGAAAAGCTGCAAAGGAAATTGTCTACCATTCAAAGGAGGCGTAACGAAATACTCCTCGGAGATGTGGTCTCCTAAAAAGCGAAACCGAGAAAAAAGAAACTTGTCTGTATAGAGTTTTACTTTTAAAATTTACGGCATCATTACATATTCTGAAACTACATTAAGGCACTTTTTTAAAAATGTATTGTACGTCCTTGTTGCTGAAGCAATAAAAAATCTGTGAAACTGAAACGCTCACAATATAAAACAGCTGATTCGAAGATTTAATTGCATAATTCAATGATAGCAATAGCTTGCTGTTATTGGGAAATTGAAATGTCGTTTTAATTGAATTAACAATCCGAATAAGAGCAAATCGGGTTAAAATAGGAAAATGCTACACCGAACCATTTTATAGTTGCAATACGACAAATCTAAGTATTAACTAACTTCCACAGTTTCCAATAATGTATACAACACCTTTCAGTTATTATTTGGACAACAGTTAGTCAGCATTTTATGATGAGAGTCAAAATTGCACAGCATGAAACTGTCATTTATTTAGGTGCATTGTTGGTAAGTGCTCGATTATTTCTCATATAGAAACAAAAGTTGATTACATTATAAATTTGGGAAAATGTTTGTTTTATATGTTGTTCATGTAACAATTATATACAATGTGATTTTTTAAAAACTCAATTGCAGCAGCTGTATTCTTTCTTAATAACCTTAGAACTGTCTGTATTAAGTCAGAATACAGCCTGCTGCAATTGAGTTTTTAAAAAATCACATTGTATGTTTTACAATTGTCGTTCTGTAAGTTGCATTTACCAAAGGAATTGCCATTTGTTTAGCAGGAAAATGTGAATTGCCCCAATGCCTCTAGAGAAGTCAACCGCTTTGAAAGCCAAACATTGCGTACATTTTTGATAATTTAGTGACAAATAATATCAAATTATTTTGGCAAAAATCACATAAATTTTTGAGACAGTTTATATAGACAATTGATAAATTGGGAGCTAAGTGATCTACTTACTTATTTCCTTTGCTATGTAAATAACCTCATAAATATATAAATCTAAATCTAAAAGTTTAGAATACATCAAAAGCAGATAAAAATTGGGAAACTTCTCTTACGAAGGATTACTCTTAGAAAGTAGAAATTTAGTTAAATTATCGAAGAAAAACCATTCGAATTTATGTTCTGTAATTGCAAATAAAATCAAAAGCATTCTTAATTTTATGTAGTGTAAGCAACAGAAATGTTGTTCAAAGTATGCGCCTTGCTTCTCAACATACCACAATGCGAATGTTTTGGTGCCATTTACAAGCTCTCTCCTTTAAAACTTTCATCGAAAGATAGGAGTTTAGCCAGTATCAAGGCAGTTTAGAACAGCTGCATCTTGATTGCATTAGAATCTTGTATTCGTGATTCATGGCCTATCGTTACACGATAGTAATTGAGCAAAATTCTTCGAAATTTATTCGTTAGATTTTCAGATTTATAATACCTAATTCCTCTAAAAAAAATTGAAACACGAAACACTTTAATGTATTGTAAAGCATTGAAATGATACTTGAAAAATTAACCTCTTTGTGTTAATACCTGAATGTCAGACTTTGCAACCTCATCGTTTTTCTTGCTTTCAAGATTCACAGATAAGAGACACTTAATATACTACCGTATAAGAACTTTTTAAGTTATCATTACGATCGCACTCTGCTCTGTAAAGTAGCGTTTGCATATACTGATATTTAATAAAATTTACACCTTAGATAAGATCATCACACGTCAAAACACATCTCTGCCTATATATTTACGTCATGTTCAATAAAAGATTTCCATTTTCACATCTCATTCTTTCCGCACCGTCGTCTCTAACATCAACTCTCGTTTTCAAACCGAAAATGCGAACATTCACGTCATAAAACAATATCTCAGAATTTTCCACAGCATCAGAGTTATTAGCTGCTTCCTGTTCCCGATTCGGAGCCTGCGTGGCATACATCAATAAGTTAACAACCACTTTTACTAAACTAAATTTGCAGTTACTACGCTAAAAGCGTCGAAGCTGCTGGCGAGGGCCTTAGGGGTTGCTAAGTGGTGGAATATACTTAGCTCCACTTCCAATAGCTGCAAACTCAATTCCCTTCTGTGAATAGATGAATCCTATCTCTTCCTCTCGCATCCCTCTTCCTGTGCTCAGCATCCTACTAAAAACTAGACGCTTCCGTCGAGTAGAATATCTTTGCAATATACCGACACGTAAGTAGATCTAGCAGGTCGTAGGCGCTTGCTAGATTGATTACATTTTCTTTTGTAACATGCACATCGGCAAATAACTGAAGCAAATCATCTTTGCTTTCACAATTTGGGCCAATCTGTCTAAAAAAAGAAATATTCTCCAATTAAATTTGCGAAAGAGAATACATCAACTTGTTTAGCTTTGATGGCGCAATTTCCAGAACAATAATCGTCAAAAATAAGTACAGTCACCTTTAACGTTTCATATTAACTCAGAACAGACGAATTTTTTACGTGGGCACAATAAAAAATGTGTGCTTCAAAGACTTGACGATACTTAGATATCACTGAAGCTGCTCTTACAGTAAGTCTCTTTTATCAAAGGAAACTGTTTTACCTACTTCGAATCTTTATTCTGTATAACTACTTATGAGTTAATAACAGGCCATTAGCCTAGACTTCGCCATAAGAGGAAGAAGAAAAAGATTTTTTTTTCTATAGCAGCTGTTAAAGTGATACTTTATCTATTAATTTGAGTAGATAAAGTAGCACTTTAACAGCAAGGGTAGATAAAGTACTTTATTTTTTGTTTTTAACCCTAAAACACCCATACTAATGACATTTTAAAACGTGACTCGATTTGTAATTTTTTAAACGTCAAGGTCAAATAAATGTCAAATAAAATTCATTTTATAATTTTTTTCCTTTAAAATAAATGCTATAGAAAAAAATAGAGTATTATACACGACGATAAAATTTAATTATCTTCTCGAGCGTAATTAGCGTCTCGACTGGCGTCTCGACGCTAAAATACGCCCTCGAAGATAAAATACAATTTTATCCTCTTGTATAATAAATAACTATTATTTATGCAAATTAGTTATTTTTTAATTAAATAAAAAATAGTAACTTAAAAGATAAGCATTTTGATTGTTCTAACAATGCTTAGTATTATTAAACTAGAAAATATGCAGGAAGGGCATTAATACATTTAGAGAAGTTTGGGATACTATATCGGTAAGAACCTATCAGCCCACGGGCTTACCGAATTAGCAATTTACTGATCCACAAGGGTAAAGCCGAATCTCCAATTATCTTGAAAGTATGTAACTAAACATTAACTTATGGTGGTTATGCCCACAAGGTATTAACCGTAGGTTAAACATTCCGGTCCACCCTCGCCCTTGAAATATATGTTGGGATCTTTAGATAAAGTTACTATAAATTCATAGCATTTCAAGATTAACAAAACGAAGTAGCTTTAGGTTAGAGTATATTAAATGCGAATTAAAAGATTGATTCATTTTCTGGCGGACTAAATAAATGAAGGATTCAAAATTAACATTCACTTCTTAATGGTAAAAACACTCTCAATTTTTTATTTCAACTTTCTGTTAAACCTAAGCAAGTCTAGTTATTTATCAATATCATTCCTTTTGGGATAACTTGTAGTTAACACGAGGACTAGGAAATTTTTAATTATACAAAATCAACTTCCAAAATTGCTATTTTAACTAAAATGTGAGTTGTTGGCTGGATAGCATCTTGTTAGTAGGGAAGGCGGACGGTACCATTTAAAAATGCAACGGAACCATTATTGTAAGTAGGTACGTAATATTTCCAAAGCGATTTAAATAAAAGTGAATCTGGGACCTCTCAGTGGTTTAGAAGATTAAACGCCTGGTCTGCAAACAAGAAGAGCACAAGTGCTATAGTGTTTAATCTAAAGCGACCGAAACGTCAGGTCTGGTGTAACATTTTTTCCTATCTTTTAGGTTAGCCCATTATATCCCTATATAGGACGAAGGCCTTTTTGTAGTAAGGGGTTTTTGGTCTACTCTCCCATAGTGACCGGTCCTTGTTGAAGGGAAATGCCGCGTTAACGGAACAATCAGGCTACCCACTCCAGCATTGGCCGGAGGCAACGATGCTTAACTCCCCTGATTGTGCTAAACTAGGGGTACCTAGCTACCGCAACTCGGGATAATAAATACATGTTTTTTAAATGTTCAATTATTAAGGACTACTTCTTTAATGAATAATGCACACTAGACGTTAATAGATCTAATTCTGTATGTAGGAGAATTTCATATCCTTTGTAATATGCCTTTGTGGTTCAGAGGCTGTTTGTTAGCCAGAAATCAATGGTTTGTATCTTTGTGGAGGTAGGTATTTTCTACTTATATACAGAACCTTCAAAATTAATCAGATTTTAGACAATGTTATTAAAAAGTATTTTTACAGTAATTAAGTAGTTATCATATTTTTTCCACTGCCGATTTAATAACTTATATTTCCATGAAACATTTGATCTTTGAAGGATGCAGGTGGATTTTACCTTCTTAGGGGAATAATATCAACATACTTTGAAAGCCAAGCTTCTTCTTCTTCTTCTTGTTTTGGGATTTCTCCTGCATATTCCACGGATGATGATATCCAACTTTGTCTCAATCTATTTGGGGGTCTTCCAACGGGCCTCTTTCCTAGCGGTTTTTTTATCTCTTAGCTATTTTTGGTAGTCGTCCTTCTGACATTCTGTTTACGTGCTAGTTCCATTCTTTCTTTCGTTGTTTGGACCATTTGACGACATGTTGTACATTACAGTCATTTCTTATAGAAACGTTGGTTCTTTTATCGTACGGAGTAATACCTAAAATACATCTCAACGTTTTCATTTCAACTGTCCTCATTTTTTGTTTTGTTTTCTTGGTTTCGGCACCTCGATGGCGTATGTTAGCACCGGGTGTACTAGGGCCTTATAGATTTTAACCATGCTCTCTACCTGCATGTTTGCCTGAGGCATCCCGAGAACCCGATACTTTACTGCTTTTGTTGACTGCGTTTGTGCTTCTTTTAGCAGATTACGGTCGCTTGATAACTCCACGTCCATATACTTAAAACTCATCATTTGTTTTACGATTTTATTTTTTAACTAATCTATAGCGTGTCGGTTCTTTGGAAACTATTGTATTTTTCATCTTGCATTTGGGTTGTGACGTCAACTTGCCCCGCCCAAAAACTGTATGAATAGACACGCGTTCGTGCGCAGTAGGTAATGAAAACCTAGTTTAGAAAGAGATAAAGTATAGTTGGATTGTGAATTTATAAACAGCGCGTTGAAATCACAGCCCAAATCCTAGGTGATATACTACAGTCTAAAGCTTTTGTCTTTTGTGCCGATATTTCCATGTTATATTTTTTGGCGGTTGTATTGAATTTGTGTATTGATATCTTTTACGATTTGTATTATTTATTGTTGTACTTGGTTTTTTCTACATTTATTTGCAGCCCAACCCTTTCTGATATTGTCTGTAAGTCGTTAATTTTATCCTGCATATGCCTTCCTGAGTGTGCTAGCAAGCAGATGTCGTCAGCAAACTCCAAATCCTCTAGCGTTTTAAAAGGTTTCCACTGTAGCCCTCTCCGCTGTTCTCCCATAACCTCCTTTAGCACATCATCAAGCACTATTACGAAGAGCAAGGGAGAGAGGACACACCCTTGTCTCACCCCGTTTGTGGTCTGGAAAGCATCTGACAGCACACCTTCGTGCATAACTCTGCATTCATATTCCCTGTACCCCTCTTTAAGTAGATTTACAATTTTCTGTGGTATGCCTCTCTTTTTGAGTGATGCCCATATGCTCGGCCAATTTAAACAGTCAAACGCTTTCCTGAAATCGATAAAAGCTATGTATAATGGGGCGTTATATTCCAGGGTTTGCTCCATAATGACTCTAACTGTTATTATATGATCCAGACAAGATCTAGCTGGTCTATAACCGCTTTGCTCTTTTCGCAGTTTTTCATCTAATACTCCTAGTATTCTGTTCAGAATAATTCTGTAAAAAACCTTATTCACTACACTCAGCAGCGTAATCCCCCTCCAATTGTCACACTTTGTTAAGTCCCCTTTCTTTGGCAGCTTTACTATCACTCCAACCCGCCAGTCTTTTGGAAACTGCTCTTCTAGCCATATCTTGTCCATTAATTGCTTCAATAGCTTCGTAATGCCTTGAATATCTATTTTCAATATTTCGGCTGTTATCTTGTCAATCCCTGCAGCTTTACCATTTTTTAATTGTATAATAATTCTCCTAATTTCTTCTTCTGTGGGTGAGTCAGTGCTGATATTAAGCACTGCTCCTTGCTCTACATTCTCCTGCGTACCATTTGTGTCTTGCTGTTCCGTATTCAAGATTTCTTTGAAGTGCTCGTACCATCTCTTTATTTGCTGCTCCTTCGTGCATATCATCTTTCCATCTTTGTAGAAAAAACCAAGTGTATATGCATGAATGTAGAGGAAAGGAGAAATATGAAAATAAATGGTAATGAAATTGAGTTTGTGAACGAGTTCACATATTTAGGAAGCGTAGTGGCGGTAAATGACAGTGTACTAAAAGATGTGATGAGCAGAATTAACAAAGCCAGAGGTGTATATATGAGTCTAAATAATGTGTGGCATGCAAGTACTTTAACGCTGGGAACAAAAGTGCGTGTATTTGATTCAATGGTAAAATCCGTCTTACTGTATGGATCAGAATCGTGGTTAGTTACGAACCAAATAAAACAAAAACTTCAAGTGTTTGTGAACAGGTGTTTGAGGGGCATACTAGGAATATGGTGGCCAGACAGACTTTCAAATGCAGAACTATGGATAAGAACAGGACAAATGGACATCAATATGGAAATAAGAAAAAGAAAATATGGATGGATAGGGCATACGTTGCGCAAAAATGAAAACGAGATTTGCAGAGAGGTAATGAAATGGAACCCGCAGGGATACAGAAGTAGAGGGCATCCGAAAATGACATGGAGACGAAGTATAGAGCAAGAAACGGGCAAGACTATTGCACAACTGTGTCAAACAGCAAGGGAAAGGGAAGCCTGGAAAGAATACACTAACACCCTATGTCCCATCAGGGAATAACGGGTTCATTATTATTATTATTATTATTGTTGTACGTTGTTGTTACATAATAAGGCGAGTACGTCTTCTAGCCGAATTCGGTCAAATTCCGGTTAAATCCAATTGCCTTTTCTATTACTTGTCTTGCTATGAATATGGCATCGGTGGTGCTTCTACTTTTTGTGAGCCCCTGTTGTTCTTCTGAGATATTTGTTAGATTTTGTAGTTTTTTATGTATTATTTTTGTTAGTAATTTTGGGGTGCTGATTAGCAGACTTATACTTCTATAATTTTGGGCTTGTTTTGTATCTCCTCGCTTGAAAAAGGGGATAGTTATACTTAGCTTACATTCTCGGGGCACCTTACCATGCCTTATTATCTTTTGGAATAAAGTGTGCAATTGATTCATTAGCTCCCCTCCGCCATATTTAATAAGTGCATTGTGTATTCCGTCAGGACCGCAGCATTTCTGTGCTTTAGTCTATTTGCTTCTTCTTTTATTTTTTCCACTGTTATTTCAACTTCAGTGTCGTTTCTTGGTGTATTAATCTTCGGTGACAGTGTTTCTTGACCTCAGTTTTCATATGAGTTGTAAAGTATGTTGTCGAATCTTCATTTGTGATGTTCTTGATTTGGAAATATTCGACTACTTCTTTCTTTTGGTTTTGTATCATTCTCCAAATCTTTCTTTGTGCTCCGTATAAGTTCGACTACATGTTTTTTGTAAATTGTTCCCAGTAATTTTCCTTGATGTTTTTTTTATGTCTGAGTTTACTTTGTTTCTAATTCTTACATATATTTCACGTTGTTCTGGTGTCGGGTTGCTTCGATATTTTAAGTATGCTATGTACTCTTTTTTGTGCTGCTAGTTTCTTTACTTTAGGTGCGTACCATAGTGCTTTGGAGGTTGAATTTGTGTTGACTTTGCGTTTACCTAATGCTTCAAATGCCACATTTAATATGTTTGTTTTAATTTTTTTGCCTATGCCTATGCTCTCAAGAGAACTACAAAACTTATGTAACTACCACTAACCTGAACAAAATGTCACTGAATGAGTGAAATTGTTTTTCTAGATATTGTTAACTGTTTATATTATTTATTGACTTTTTTACTTTTTTCTTATTTGTTATACTACGTACCATAATAACAAAGACTTTTATAATTACAGCAGAATCTCGATTATCCGTGTTCAAACGGTTGACTGGGCGTAGCCTGTAAGCATGTAAAAGTTTCTTTTACGGCACTTTCTTATTCAGAAACTTTATTAGAGTATCTTGAGCAATAAGAAGACACTAATAATTATAGTGCAACAATTAGAGTTAGACAAATTCCAATGTCAATTAAACAAAAATTGTGGGTATAATAAGAAGAAGAGTCATTTCTGATTGACTTTTTCATAAAATAACAAACACACATGCAGCATGTATTCGATTACCTATGTTTTTAGGTTATCCCACTGTGCCAACCCCGCAATTAGTACTACAGATAATCGAGGTTCTACTATATTAGTAAACCGTGATCTTTGTTACATGGAGACAGCATCAGTCAAGGACAATACAGCAAACTATTAGTACATCAGGTTTGAAAACTGTGTTTCAAAACAAACATTTTGAACTTTTTATATCGACAACTATATCTGTTAAAGCTGTGCCAGCCAATATTATTAAGTATCAAATGCGTAACAGGAATTACAGTTTACTAAAGTTATAAATTTATTTGATCTCACGATATACCCCGTTCATTCACGATTCGTTTAGATCGCAATAGGTCACGCTTTTATTTTATTTCTTTTGTGGTCTAAAACCATCGTAAATGCATTATAAACAAACCGCTATTCTTTTCACGTGAAAGAAAAACTGCAGGAATTTTAATTTAATAAACCTAATTGAACAAATTTCAACATAAAAAAATTGAAATGTATTTCTGCAAGACAGGTTATCTAAAAGATTTAAATTGTTTGTAGAAATAAAATATAAGAGTAGAAGCATATTTGGAAAAGGTAAGCAGAAATCTAAAACAGCTAAAACCTACAACATTCGTATATTTTCCTTTAATATAGTGCTAAATCAAGGTGTTCAGGTGGAAAATTTCTCTTGAGAGGTTCAATTCTTTCACCTTCAGTAGCTTTGTTTAGCACGAGAAAAGCGTCAAAAGTAATAGCTTAGCGTTTGGTATAGCGTAACGGACTAGAAAAACTCATTCAACGCACCTCCTACGTACAGACATCTTATTAAGTTTTTGTATATACCCTCATATGCGAAGCGAGATTGGATTCGGGCGGTTCCAATTTTACAAATAAATTTGACATTTTTCAGAAAATAAATTCGTTCCTGCAGCATTCCTTATAAATATATCGTTCTATTGTGTGAGATAAACTCCAATAAATATTCATAAATTTCAATATTGACAAAGCAACAGGTTTATTCGTGAAATATTCTTCTCCAGATATATCTTTTCAAGTGTTTTCACATACGTAAAAGTACGACGGTATATCCAGCTCTGTTTACCGACTTCGCATTTCCCTTTCTTTTTTGCGTTCCCCTAAATACTACTTTTTGACCTCTTTTTCATGTAACAAATGGCGGACGTCAATTCTACACATGAGATTATTTGTAAACTGTAGCTTGTTCCGCTTTAAATAAGATTTTTGTGTTTGCTCGGAAAATACAGCTAGTCGTGCCTGTTACGCTACGGAAAACCTAGAATTCAAAAAATTCACACCTGCACCCTCAAATTTTACCCTTTCGCTTTTAGAACCCTTCGGCGTCTCGCCAGTAATTATTAATTAAAGACGCCCTTTTCGAACCCGTTTTATACTATGATAATATTATAATATAATAATAATATAAATATTATTTGATATTAGAAATACCTCGGTGTATAAGGCCTATCGATTTTCTTCCCAGAGAAGCAACCAAGTCGAGTTGTATTTTCTATACAAAATATTCTTTGCCAGTCACAGAAGAGAATAAAAGTTTGGCAAATTGAGTTATTTATATGGAAATACAATACAAAAGTCCATATGTTCATACAGACTTTTCTTATCTCGAACATATTCAAGTTTTGTTTAAAATTTATGCAAAGGCATTATAAGTAAATATAAACTTAATATTCTACTCACGGACGAAGCTACCAGTTAAATAATTGCCATCCCTTAAAACGTGTTCTTGCTACAGTTATTACTCCCGTGAACATAAAATGAAATCTTTCTCCTGAGAAAATGTTTGGGCACATAGAATATGCTATTCACAAAAATTAATTTCAGTTTTATGATTATATGTTCCCGGAATGAACGCGTATGTGTACTTTAGTTACAATATTGAAGCTCAAGGGATATAATGCCATTCCATTAGTATTAAAAAAGTAACCTCAAGTAAAAATATTCCAGGCTACTTTGATAAAAGCAATTTTAATTAGGTGCATTAATTAGAAGTGCATACGCAAAAATTTGAAAAAATGAAATAAAATTTAATTTAAACAATTCTTTCAGAGAAAATGACTAAATACTGTTACTTTTTACTAGGTTGGCATACGCAAATTTTGTTTAACAAATTCTAAATAACGAACGATGAAGCAGATATGAATTTGGCTAGGTTTTTCCAATCATGTATTCGTTTTGCTTTAAAATTCCCTTTTCTATTTTTTTGGTTGGTAACGGCGAATGCTGCCGAAAGGATACGAAATCTTAAGATGCTGCCTATTTAAGCAAGACTCGCTTGCATTTTCACTCCCCTCTCTATTGCTCTGAGCTAGCTCTTTTCGATTCCTCTTAGCTAAGCTCTTCTCGAATACTCTTCTCGGCTAGTAGCTACATTTACCATTTTGACTAATGGCGGTGAATCTGTATCTAAACACAGGGTTTTAATTCAATATCTTGTTCAGTTCTGTTATAAATTTAGTGTTTTTAATTACCTACCATTAAAAACCCAAGAGTGAATTTATTAAACTCACCAACGATTACAATTACAATTTCATACAGTCCATTCCGTAGAAAACTATTAAAACACCATGCATATAGCTTACCAAAATTTTATTTAAATATCAGAATGTGTACATCTTTTTAAATATTTCTACGGGATATGATTTGAAGTGTTCAATTTATATTCCTGCAAGAGTGCCAAGTCAAAAGCTTTTGTTTTCTGTTAGTTACTTTACATTTTATTTTTTATTTATGTGTCGTCTTATATTATCTATATTATGAGTGACCTTCTATTCATTCATTTCTATTTTGGAACAAAGTCGAATTACTTTTAAATGGGAAATATAAAGTAGAAATTCTAACTAAAATTTCCCACTAAAAAATAAAGAGAAAATACAAACGAAATATCTGCTAACTTATAAGATAATTTTTTATTAACAAGGAACACAAATAATCAATTTCTTAAATACTAATCATTCTTAACATCTTAATTTATGTGTAGAAGATTGAAATCTAAAGCATTTAAAGGTATCATGGCAAGTAGGCGTTTATTTTATTGACTCTAAAGTACTGCCAAATAATTATTTGTGAACAGAAAAGAAGATTTGTGTCGGAAAAAATTTAATTTATTCGCTAAGGTATAATAAGAAATTTCTTTGATATAATAAAACGAAAATATTAATTTTAATCATTTTCTTTACCTTTTTTATTTTATTTTCGTTCCAGGTACTTCCTATAACAGTTTAGCATTTTTGTATGAGTGAATTATTATTATTATTATCCACAGTGCATAGTAGTGGAAATAGTTTTCGTTGTAGAAATTAAAATTATTGGAACATTTAGCATTGACCAAACCAAGCCTCGAGTAAAACGTAAAACAAATGTTTCGTATCAATAATTTTCATTTCAGACAATAACTTCAATCTTCTCTCGATAATTTAAATATAAGCAGAGAGCATAAATCTTCAGTCATTATTTTAAACAGCCAGATTTCGACAACGATTTAGGCCCCGTAATCAACAGAGGAGTAAATTATAACAAATTGGTTGCAACGTGGTAACGCAGAGTAAACACAAATGGACCAGTGTAGGCCTAGAAACAAATGACAGTTGCCACAGGGGCATCCCCGGTCTAATTTATATTACGGTTGCCTCAACATATTACTCAAACCGCACCTCTAGCGATTTTCTCCGTTGCCCGGTACAACAAGCTACTAACTTATTTATTAGGCTGACACCTGCATGGGAAGGTAGGCGAAGCTTCGTATGGGCTTAACACAAAGGAGATTGTGAAATTTAGATTGAAATTGACAAGTACTACAAAACTACAACGAAAAAATTAATTAAGACATAATAGTTATCTATCTTGGTTTTGATCGGCACTAACCACGAAAATTTGACCATTTTGAGAAAATTAGAAATCACTGTTGTTTTAATATCATTTTTTTAACTTTTCGATAAAAATAAAACTATTGGAATTTTTACGATAAGCTCCTCATTGTCACTTAACAATTTTATTGGGGGCTACTTTCGTTAAGCCAACGCATTATTTTTCAATGATCACCGCAAATAAGTATTTTTTTAATTGCCTAATAAAATCGCGAAGTCTTATCTTGTATTGCTATAAAAAATAAAATACTGGACGTTTCGGTAAACCAAATATTGTTATCTATTGTTTTTAGAAATAAATGTGTATACAAGAAAATTACTTATATTACTAATAATGATTAAAATTGACCACACCGCCAAGGGCACTGTTCAATCAAACTATAATTAAATCTATGTTAAGTTTATTTACAAATAAAAATTTTGACAACGTCTCACTAAAATTCTTAACGCTGTAAAAGTAAGAATAAATAATTATAGCGACATTTTGTTACAAAGCTAAAATAAAACATTTTCAAGTAATTAAATTCATCTTTAATTGGGAAATATGATGAATCAATTAGCAACAAAATTTTTAGGGAAAATGTTTGGTGAATGTAAGTTAAAGTTTTAATCGATACAATATGAACAATGTTGTTGACGACGAACACTTAATAAATTTATTATAACTCACAGAACATTTTAAGAATGCTAAAGCAAAATTTATGAAAACAAAACTTAAGTCAAAGAAATCTGAAAACTTGAGAAAAGCAATTCACAAAAATTAAAATGAAACATTATAATTGAATAGTTCACAACATTATTCAAGGGACAGAAATGTAGATTCTGAATATATTTGGTAGGTACTAAGGTACGGATAGCTTAGAAAATCACTGCCAACAATATTCTTCTGATTAAAGAACATAGTTTTATTATTTAAAACTAAAGACCATGCCAAAATCAAATTAATAAATTTAGTAATATATCAATATCAATATAGACTTATTCCGATACGTCATTTTTTATATTTAAAAATTTTGAAAATTTGCAGAAATTTATTTTTGTTTTCTATACAGAAACGCTAGGAAGTGGACAATAAAAGAATAAAGGTTAAAAGTATTAAATCACGTCATATTGCAGAGTGTTGAAAAAGCTACTTTTATAGAAATAAAGCCGTCAAAGCCTTTTCAGCAGCTTACATTAAAAGTTAATTTAATGATCGCCTGAAAACATCTACAACCAAAATATCATCGACGTAACAGTCTTCAGGTATCATCTGGAAAAGTTTTAAACTTAAGAGTATTTTAAACTTACAGCTGAATATGTTTGTTTTCATAAGGACTAAAACCAAATATGATATACTGCTTAAATACCAGAGTGCTTATTTCAAAGTTACACATGGTTCCTTGATAAGACGGCACAACACTGCAATTATAGAAAATAAAAATAAGTAAAGTAATCTGCACAGTCTTACCTGTATAGATATAATAATAGGGGCCTAACTAATTCTTGATCTTCTTCCCTAATACAACAAAGTGGAAGTAGCGCCAAGCATGGCAACGAGAGATGTCCTAATTATCCAGGAGATCGTTCCGAAATATACCAATGAAAACTAAAAAAGATGCATGTGATAAAAGCAAAAGTTCTTTCGATTTTCAAAAACCGGACCAGAAAGACCAGATTGGAATGAAGAAGTCCAGGGAGTATTGAAATAGGAGACGCCTGGTAGATAGACGGATTCAAAAAATCGCACAGAAAATGCTTAAAGCAAACTTGAGTCTATTTGCAGCAGTATTTCAGGCTGAAATCGTTGCAAATCAACATCCGCATAGAAAATTAATTTCTCTTAGAAAAATCTACTTTACGACGGCTAGTCACGTAGCGCTAAAAGCGTTAGGATCTAAATAGTTAATTTAACTCGAAGTCCATCCTAGATTGCCACATTGCATTAATGATGTTAGGAGAATACAATAAGCTTACGCTAAAGGGGATACCAGAGCATCGTGGGATATATGACCGAATAATGAAACAGATCCTTTATGTAGGTTTTGTGCAAAGGATGATGATCCTTCACTGTTAGGGAATAACGGCATTTTGAGAAACCAAAACCGAATCCCGTACTCAACATCTCCATGGAGGACGACACACTAAACTTCTTTGAAAGAATAATATTATCTCTATGAGGTAACTAAAACTAAGGTCTAGGTATAATAGATCTTACAGGCCGTATTACAAGAGAGATTAGCTGATACCAACTTTATAGACAAAAAATCTCCAACAGATAACTTAAGGCAGAAGAAAATATTGAAGTTTTTTTTCTCATACATATCCTTAAGCCCATATGGACTTACGGCATACAATTATGGGGGTGTACAAAACCTTCAAATCAAAAAATAATTCAAAGAATACAATCTAAAATATTACGTTCTATTACCAATGCACCATGGTACGTGTCGAACTTTACTCTACACAATGACTTGGACATGCCATTTGTTAATGAAGAAATCAAAAGATGTTCAACACTCTACTTCGAAAGAATTGAAGAACATGAAAATGATCTGGTAGCAGAAATAATCAATCCCCCTGAGGTAGAGGGGCGACTTAGAAGACGATGACCTACGGACCTAAGACAAGCGATGGATGATGTGAATTAATTAAACCTAACCTATTAGTGGTATTTTTAGAGAATGATCAATGGACAATTACTCTACTCATGTTATACTCTTGTATATAATTTACTTATTACCCAGTACTTAGGAGTAGATTGTAAATAAGCAGTACAATTAAAAAAAATATATATATACTTGCTCATAACAAAACATTCTGTTAAGTTAATTATTAAAACACAATACTTTTACCAATTTATGATAAAAGTATGGAGTTTCTTTTAAAGAAAAAAGAATAAGCAGTTGTCAACACAGTCTCGGGGTAAATAAATTCATCGAAATTGTACCCTATTATCTATTAGACTATGTACAGCTTGTCAAAGCTGAAAGTCTGAATTCGACACGCCCACGATGCGCATTGGGACTTAATGCATTTGCAGCGAATATCTCGCTCCTCAAGCTCGCGCAGGTGAGTGGGGGATCTTACACTTTTTCCTATCTTTGACAATCTGTATATTCTGAGTTGCACTAAGAATATTACGCCATTTTATTAAATTTCGACTTTGCAAAACCGTTCGATGTAATACATGTTGATTTCTTACGTTACCAATAGAGTAGCCAGGATGGCGCAATGATAGGAGCGTCAGGCTAGCGTTGCGCTAGTCCTTGGTTCGAATCATTGGGTACCTAATGAACCTATAAAGACCCACGAGGTAGAGTAACAAAGTCTTACACATACATACACATTACACTCTACACATGGTGCAGTATGTAGCCATAAACGGCGCACCAATTCCGTAATCAGCAGAGTGGGGCCGGGTTGTGCATTGCACGCGTAAAACGTCGTACATTAACGCACCAGCCCCGACGCCGAAAGGTATAAGAGGTTACAGATAATACATACAGTAGTGAACATAAAAAACCAGACACGTAGTATTTTACAAGATTTTTAATATATCGCAACTAATATCAACTAATTATGTTTATTCATCAAGTTTCCTTAAAGAAAGTTGAAACAGGATAAATGCTATCAAAAAGTTTGTCTATGAAGTCTATTAAGTCTTTGCATTTTTTAATTCTGAAATAAAGCAACATACGTTAAATTTTTCAGTAAACTCCATTAGTTAACAGAAAATGAAAAAATTACAACAATTTTAAAGTTCAAAATTCAATATTTTGTAGGATATCCGTTAGCTTTCATAACTGCTTTGCAACGGCGAGGCATTGACTCTATCAACTTTTGTATCACATCAGGATCGGTCTTCTCCCACTCCTCACGGTTCATGAGTTCTTCGCGATTTTTGTCTGGATATTTTTGAACAGGTATTAGATATTGATGTGACGATGTAATTAGGAATAGTTTGTTTACATTTGGGTATATTTTGGTTCGATATTAATCCCTTATATTTATGTAACAATTTGATGGTTCTGGAACGGAAAAGTTACAAGAAAGCGCAAAAACCGGGGTGTCCGGTTTTTTATGTTCGCTTCTGTATATACATACGTTACCAATAGGAAATTATTGTTACAAATTGACAAGCACATGTCAGAAATCTTCCATTGGGCGTTCCTCAGGGATGCGTTTTGGGCCCATATTATTTGTTACTGACTTGCCACAATTCATAAGACTTGGTAAGACTACGATGTATGCAGATCAGATTATACGACTATTTATGTATCACCTAGGATCGCAGAGGAATTACTCATAGTCCAGTCAACGAACGCTCAATACGGGGGTGTAGAATGCATGGAGGGTGTCACAATTTTTGACTGCAGGGCTTTGTTTGGAGTCGTTAGGAGGTAAACATACTAAAAGTCCCCAGACATAGGAGGTGAGCGGGGCGCAGGGGGGACCGAGAAGATCCCTTTTTTTGGTTTTTTGCTTATATCTTGAAGACGGTGCGTTTTAGCGAAAAAGTCATTATATGCTAAATCAAAGCATCCCACCTTTTTGCTTTGTAAACTTCTTTTCTATCTCCAACCGTTTATGAGATATCCGCTATCAAAACTCGCTAATTTTAGAAAAAAATATGTAAAATGTATATACCATTTTTAAGGAAATTTAATCCTCTACAACTTCTTTTCTGGGGATTTTTCTGTAAACCGAAGAGATGAGGTGCTAGAGAAAAAAGTTTAACAAAAAACGCGAGGCAACATATTTTCTTTCGAAAATTAGCGATTTTTGAGAGTACATATCTCCAAAACGGTTGGAGATAGAAAAAAACTTAAAAAATCAAAATGTAGGAAATTTTGTCAGCTTTAATTTTGTATATAACAATTTTTTTAATAAAATGCACCGTCTTCAAGATATAAGCAAAAACAACAAAAACGGGGACCTTCTCAGTCCCCCCCCCCTGCACCCCGCTCACCAGCTATGTCCGGGGACTTTTAGTATGTTTACCTCCTAACGACTCCAAACAAAGCCCTAAAGTCAAAAATTGTGACACCCTCCATGCATTCTACAAACCCTTTATTTTCTGGACTATCAACCAAGTTAAAGAGATTCGGGAACAATAATTTAATACATGGTGTTAGCGCTATTGCGCGGTTAGCAGTGAATAATGATAAAACTGTTTACATTAATTTCCACAGTTGGAAACATTTACGAACGTGATTACTTTTTAGTTTTTAATAACTGTTCATTTTTGGGCATAACAAAATTTTAATTAACTATGGCTTTGAATAAATATTTGAAAATGTTTACAATTGTATGCCAGATTTATACGTTGTTGCAACCAGTCTGGCTGAAATCCTTAGTTTCTACGAGATTTGGTACAAAATTAATGAGACTGGCAACAATGTGCGCGAACCGACAACGCTGCTGCCTCCCCCTTCACACAGCAGTTAGAATAGACCCTGCCGTGTAGACTCAGTACAAGTTTGAACTTGTTATAGTTGCTACGCGATTGTTGAAGGTGTCTGAGGGGTGCGTTACGAAAATTGACCGGCACAAGTTTGAGCAACGTTGTGGTATCAAATTCTGTGTAAAGCTTGGCGAATCCGCTATTGTTACTTATGAAAAGTTACAAAGGGCTTATGGAGAATAATCCCTATCCAGGGCATAAGTGTTCAGATGGTACAAGGCCTCTTTAGAGTGCCGAGAAGAAGTGGAAAACGAACTTCGTGCGGAAAGACCTCCAACCTCAAAAACGGATGAGAATGTGATGTCAGACCGTCGATTGACGTTGAGAATCATCAGTAGTGAGTTAAATTTGAACCAGTTTACCCTTTACCAGACATTGCACGCAGTTGGTTGCTGCACCACGACTACGTCCCATGTCACACGGAAGTCTCCATCAACGAATTTTTGGCAGAAAAAGTATTCCCGTGGTTCTCCAGTGATTTCTTTTTATTCCCCCGGCTGAAAAATCATTTAAAAGGGTGCAATTTTGGTACTTTGGATAATACCCAGAAGAGCGTCACGGACCAGTTGAAAGCCATTCCAGCAGAAGCCTTTCAGGGCTGCTACGAACAATAGAAAAAACGCCTTCATCGGCGTGTAGCTGCCCAAGGGAACTTCTTTGAGGGGATAACCTCGAATTGTAAAAATAATAACTTTTCATATAAAATCAGCCTCATTATTTGTCTGCCAAACGTAGATTAAGTAAAAGAAGAAATTGTATATTATAACAATTAATGCTGCAAATTTGTCATTAAGACTAACTCAAGGCAAGTTTTTCATTGAATTAAGGACTTGAATAATAGAATATTTTTAGGAAGATAAACGTAACACGAAGTTTATATTAATTATTTGTTAAGAAAATTTCATTATGTGGTTTCTTTCAAGATCAAGTTTTAGATTATATGGGTATACGAATTCAAATTAATTAAAATTTCCCATGTTTCATATAATATGTTACCGACGACCTTTCTTTAGAGAAATATAAGCTTCTGCATTTTCTCATTTTTTAATAACAAATTAAAGGGAATACGTCTCAAGATTTATACTTTTTAGAGTTATTTTTAAAATGAAACACTCCCAAAGTACCATTTAAACCCGTGATTAACATTTACTTTTTAAATAATCATTTTCTTAATTTATTATTTGTACTATTCTTAAGCAGGTAAATGATGTTTCAAAAATAAAAGAATTGTTCTTAATGCCACTCCGTAATAATAAAACATTTATTTGTTAGACCTACTTTACAACAGAAATGTTACTTCAATAATCCGGATTTTTTAAAACAATGTCAATATGTAGATTAATGATATCCGGAGAACTACAAAATCTTCAGAAAACGAAAAATATTTCAATAACAAAAATGTATTTATTGAAAAAGTATTAAAACGTTAAACATAAATTTAGTAAGTTTAGTAATTTTGCTTAACTTTTTTGATGTTTCTCGAAAACAACGTGATCAGCTTCTAGCTTAGATAAGTAAATCAACTGTTTTTCACAATGTCAACTAGTGCAGACAAAACAGATCATTGGCACTATGCAGCAGATTAATAAACATACGCAGAAACTGCTTTTCAGTATTTATACGTGTCAACATAAACTGAATATCCGGCTTACCAAAACCATAAAAATTCCGGACTACAACATACATAGTAATGTAAAAATATTTCAATTCGGATTATCGTGGTCTCCGGATCACAAATAGCTCGGCTCGGATTATCGAGCCAGTATTCTACTTCAGATACATTTTGACTAACTATGCCTTTGAATGGGTGTCTTAAAAACTGAAAGTTTGTGTTACAGCTTTGCGCGTTTTTAAATATAATCATAAGTTAAAGGGATAGAACAGTTTTCCAGCAACTCTCATCCGATTGTAAAAAGAAATTTTAACGTTGGCAATTCCCTATTAAGCTCAGCTCAACTGTAGATAAGATTTTATCAAATTAAACCTTGTAAAAATTGTAAAATTAATTTAAAATTGAATTATGATTAAATTCCGGTAGCGGAATCAATTTCAAAAAGCACTGCAGCTTCACCCATACTTTGTAAAATTAATACATTAAAAACTACAAAATATATATTAAAAGCAATTTAGATGGCAATCGTAAATTAACCACCACATTTTTCCAGCACAAAAGGTACCGAAGGTAAACTTTAATTTATCTACTCCTATATTTTCTAAGTTTCAGGGATTTCGGCCATATATTCTCCATTATTCAGTGTGCGGTGCTCAAAATAAAAATAAAAGGAACCGAGAGAGCATAAAATAGTATGTCTTGGTGATATATTCATTAGAGGCACGTAATAATTTACACGTAGATGTGATCTCAACAGAAAACTAAGAACTTAAACTTCGTCGACATATATGAAGACGGATGAGGTAAAACTAAACACGAAACAAAAGTAATGCTAAAGTTAGTTTCATCAAACAAAAAACATAACACAGAAAAATGTTTTCCGAGTTTCCAACTTGGGACAGATTACTAACGTATTACGGATTGTTTTCTCTTTTATGTATTTCTTACCGGATTTTATTTTCAAAGGTGTATTCAAAACCAGAAAGAAGAACATTATTTAACAGTGTGTAAACAAAAAGGCACAGATGTTTAGCATTTTTTCCAGCATTTCACTCAATACAATAACCACACAAGACTCTAAGCATATTAATTATTTATTTATTTTCTGTTTGTGCGTGACAATTTAATAAATAAATTCTCAAAAATAATATAAATTCTTAATGGCGGCCTAAAAAAGATTGAAAACTTTAATGGGGTTTTCAAAGTATTTAATTTTACGAAATGGGTCTGAGTATATATATTTAGGTAGCTTTAACGTACTTTATTATCAAGCAACGAGAAAAACGCAATATCAAGGATTTTGCCAAAGAAAAACCTTCATAAATGATATTACATCAAATCTGGAAGATTTTAATTAATTTAAACTCGTATTTTCATAAAATCTGAGACTTTAATATGAAAGTTGTTGGCTTTTATTCCAAGCATGACAGTAAAAGCAGAACTCGTCTCTTTAAAAATTAAATTAAAAGAAATTACATAAAGGTCCTTATTTGGTTGACTGAATTCTAAATTAAATATAACTTTACATAAGAAATCAACGATAAGCCTACAAATTTCTTTGCCTTTTAAAGCCTACGCAGCAATATTATTCCCGGTAGGGAACAAATTCATTTTTTGACATCCTTCTAAGTAGAATTCAACACAGGATATTGACGTCGTGTCTCTTCTTACATCTTCGCTCAAGAAGCGAATCTAAATAATCCATAATGATTTTCATAAATTCTTAACCCTTCTTATGTCACATTTTGTTCAAAATTAAAATATAAATCGCTGTATATTTATAAAATCGTTGCTGTTATTTAATTACGACTGTAATCAATTTATCAATTTCATCGTTTTGCACTTTATCCCTTTATAATTAAGAAAGAGTAATACTTTAAAGATCTTTTTAACATATTGTTTTCTTGTTAGAGCTTTCGATTTGTAGATTAAAATAGACGTAGCAAAAAATTTTAGAAACATTATTCAAACCTTGGTATATTTCGCTCAATGTTACTGATACTTAGCCATCAAGAAAGGCAATAGAAAACTTTAAGAAAATTCTTCCTTAAAAAAGGTGTGGCATAACTTCATTGTATTTTTTACATCTTTAAACTTTAAAAGATTTTACCAGAGTCTGTGCAATAAAATAGCCTACTTAAGCAAAGTGATATTAAGTCATATTAAATTTTACGTTTATTTATGCAACTAAAAACTCTTTAAATAATGCTAACATATGCTTTAATATTTTATTTAGCCAAACTAAAGCCTGCGTTTAAAATAATGTTAATAACTTTCTGTGCTGCCATAAAAACAACCAAGATACTGATATTGTTACAATTTTTCTGCTCTAGCTCAAATTGTATCGTTTTCTTCTTATCAATCGCCACTGTTAGTTGATTGTTAAGCTTTATGTTTTTTTTGTAAAAGAGGTTTCCTCTCATGTTACTGTGGTTGTTACCCTACACTTAAAAACTTTGCTTATTTTTGCAATTATCTTCCTGCTTATGTCATTTTTAAGTAGTTTTAGGGATTAATTGTTCCTGAATCAATTTCCTTTACCTTAAGGTAGTGAGATAGTGAGTTGAGTTTTATTTACAGTCATGTCTTTTCAATTATATTGCATGTTGACATTCTTTCGGGTACCTTGCCTGGTTGATTTGTTCGTGTCTATAATCTCAAATATTTTGGTATTTTCTTAGAAATTTTCTGTTTTATTGCAAGACAATCTCACGATCCTTTCCCTGGTTATCCAGTATCCTTCTTATTCCTTCTTCTGTGTTGTCCTTCCCATTTTATTTGATTAATTCATATAGCTATTTTCCCTTTTCATATTTTGTAAAGGTTTTCCTTTGTTCGTGGTTTTGACAGCATTTGTAATGCTATATTTCCATGTGCCGGCGCATAAATTTCCATCTTTAAGCGATGCCTGGTTATTTAGTTCATTTGTTTGTCTTAATTTCGTTCGGAAGTAAATTCTTTCCGGTTCTACCGACTCTATCTTTCAAATTTTCTTTTGTGTTTCATTAATTCTCCATGTCCTTATAGTATTTTCACATTGTTGTGAATCCATTACTTTTTACGCACCGTATATATTTCGTGTTTGAAATTTTTCGAGTGAAATTCATATTTTTATGTGATTTTTCCGCCTATTAGTTATGCTACTTTATTAGCATAATGAAAATAGGGTGGGAGTATGTGGATTTGGTTTTTTTTACGTATGCGCAGTGTGGATTTCTGTCGAGGTGTCGTATTGAAATTTTACACGAGGTCTCTCTTTGCCATTGTACTTTCCTGAAGTGACATCCATTTTGGCAACGTTTAATTTAACGTACTGTTTTCCAATTGCATTGGTAAATCTGTTCTTTTGAATGGGATTTATAGTACGATGTTGGATTCGCACAGTTAATTATGTAGTGAGTCGAATTTTTCCTTTTATTTCCAATTACTTATGAATTTGGATATTACAGCAACTTGTCATGGGTTTAATTTTCATTCCCATGGTTGGAAGTAGCTGGTTGTTTTCCGTTGCTGTGGTGCTCGAAGTCTGATTTTTGCCTTTTGCCACGTGGAGGACGCCATTTTGCCGTTACATGTTGCAGCTATAATTGGAATTATCTTCACTATCCATCACTGCCTATAACGTTTGATTTGGGGAGATAAGTGCCTATAATTATTATTATTTCTTGTAATTTTGTCTGTTTCAATTGATAAACTTTTGGTGTGGTTAACATGTGTGTGCCACATGTTATTTTTTTTAGTTAACTTTCATATTTAATTTTTGCTATTTAAAATTTATATTAATATTTGATCTTGATGTTTTTAGATGTATTATTTTGATTTGTATGTGTTATTCATATTTAAAAAGGTTCCGCAATGAATGTGTTTAGTTGGGTTTATGACCACTAATTGCATTCCAATGAGATAAACGTTTATGCCATTGGGGTGAATTTGCATTTCAGGTATTTCCTTGCGTTCCCTATTAAGCCTTCAGCTGTTGTAATTTGATTTTTTTTGTTGTCATATTTAGCCTTCAGCTTTATTTTTGTGTGTGTATTAAATCTATAATTACCTTTAGTCAACTGTTAATATTTGTATTGTATTATTTGAATCTTGGCCTTTGCGCCGTTTCTGAGTCCGATAAAATAAAGCGTTACAACTTTTATTATGGCTTTTTATTATCGTTTGATAAGTTTTTCGTAACAATATTTATCTTTTTTTAATTGATTTATTTGTTAAATTAATAAATTATTGTTTTTACTAAAAAACGTTTTTATCTGACTAATTCTATTATTGATATTTAGCTTTTGTTATAATTAGAAAATAACATAGAACAAAAGAAGTTACAATAAACGAAATACTTCTTTAGACAATATATATATCACCTAAATGTACTTGTTCTACAATAAAAAATATAAAAAAGAAAAAAAGAAAGGTGACGTGTACATCATTTGTTGTGTAAGTAATTTTTTCCTTACAACTGAGTTTCTCGAGCGACAACTCCATTAACAACAGGAAAATATATCAGGAGGTATATTACATGGTCCAGAAAAAAAATGAAAGTTAATAATAAAAAGACAAATTTATTTCTACTGTTATTTTTCTATCTACAATTTCAAATGTATATGGTTCATCTTATTAAATCGAAGTAACATAATCATAAACAGAGAACTAAAAAGCAAACAATGGAAAATAATGGTGATAACGACAATAACAGTTGGATGGAATGTGGAAAATTTCATTCATTACGGAAAAAATAACAAAAATACTATAAAAAGAAGTGCAAACAAAAGAAAAAGCACTACGGAGAAACCAAGTGTTTCCGTAATCTGTAGATGACTGTTTAAAAACAACATACTAAATATTTGCGTCGTAATTATTCCTTTTTAGTTTTAATGAAAAAAAAACTTAATGTAATTAAGACACAACGATCAAAAAATTTTTACCTTTATAGGCTGGTATTTCTCTTTCTTTTGAGGTTATGTTCTGCGGTTGTTAGTTTAGGTTTTCTGCTTTAAATTACTGCCCACTTTTAACTTTACATTTGATTCATGATGACGATGGGGATGATTCACAATGACATACAGTTTACAGTATATTATCCATAACAGCAGTGAAATTTTCATGAACGTATTTAGAGGTTTTCTTGTTTACAATACGGCTACTTTAAATTTATCACGATTGCTAAGAGTGAAAAATATTGACTTATTCATGTCGATAAAAATACATTCTTTAAAAAATATTTCACAGCCCCAAAAAAATTGTTTAAAAAACGTGGAATGTCCAGCTTTCCAGAGGATTTGAGATATTCATGGTTTAGTTCACAATTCGAGTAACAAAATTCTGGACAGGCCCTTATTGAGAAGTCGAAATATATTTATCACCGAACGAAAATGTGTCCCGTTCGTATCTTTAGCGGATATCGGTGCTGCGGATTTTCCGGTTTGCTGCATATCTGCGGAAATGCGCCGTGGAAATGCTGGCTATCCAGTAACTCACCCACTCTTCCATGACTGTCAGATTCATTCCGCTTACGTGCGCCTGAACCTGCAACACTGACGTTTTTGCTGCAAATTCAACCTGCCATCGTACATTTCCACTAAAAATTACTTGAAAACTGAAACGAGGACTCTGAAATATATATTTGCACTGTTAATTCTACCGTGCAAAGTACCAGTTTTGCAGTTTATTCCCGAATCAAATTAATTTGTTACTTTTTTTACATAATTTATAGTCGCAAATACGTAGCTAAAAAAATAATTCCGTGTAATTTTTAGAGGCGAATTCTACTTTTCAGCTGTAAATATCTGAAACCGTAACGTATTGATCAAACGATTTCCACAATAAAGCAATAAAGCGGAAGGGCTTTATCCAGATTTCGTGGTAAATTTGTAAATGAGAAACCAAACAAGTAGGTATTCGAGACTATAATAATCTGAAATAATAGCCGTCTGTAATGGAAGGGTCGAGTTGAAGTACAGGTCCATTTAGAACATGCCGGCTCTTAGCTGGAAGCTGACTCGACAAATTTCAGAGTGAAAAGTGGCTTAAGATAAGAGGCCATCATACTTAACGGGGTCCATTCTTCATATGAAAGTTATCCTTTTTCCACCACGTGTACTTGAGAGATAAAACTGTTTAACTGCCAACAATCAGTCAAGCTAAGTTTAGTCTGGATTTGATTGGATGATCCAGACATATTTATGTCTGTATCAGTTTTCAACGGCATTCACCACATCGCCTTTTTTATTATTACCAGGTGAACCACCAACACGTGTCATCAAGACGGTACGAAATTAAGCACCAATGATTATTACGCATGCAAATAATTTGCATTACACGAGTTTAAGGCATCTTTTTTTTTGAGAAAAAGCCTATATTTGTGAATCATTTTATCTACTTATATAAGATTAACAGAATAACCTTTATATTTCCCCGAAAGTGGTTTGCAAAATGTTCTTCAAAAACATATCACCGACGCGACGTTCAAACAAAAAAGGTTGTTTAGAAGTTTTTAACGTTTTTGTTCAGTATAGAAAGTTACATTTACTTAATCGAATTTCTACAATTTATTATGCTTAGAACTTTGAATATGAGCATATGGAAAATCACGAAAAAATTAAACCAATTTTAGGATATTTTTTGAAATCTAGTTAATTACGGCAAAACAATGTTTGTGTACAATGAATATTTGCATTAATTAACGTTTCTATATTCTGCACATAACGTTGTTACAAACGACAAATTAACGTAATAATATTTTAAACAAAACAGGAAAAACACCAGGAAATACATGCTACTTTTTGAATTAAGCTTGGGTTAATTAGATACTTAATGCTTCATCACGGTTTGAGGTTTTAGAAAATCCCTATCTTATCTGAATCAATTTTATATCTATAATTCTCAAGTTTTTTTCTGATACAAATTTAAAAATGACCTAAATAAAACTATAATTTAAAAATTTTAACTGAAGTTCAAACTGCATTAATACACCAACTGCATTTATTGCCTTCACATGCATATGATAACCAAACAACATTTAGAATAACAGTTTCGAATGTACTTTTCTAAACTAAAAATTACTAAATTTTTGTAATATAATAACCGTCGAATATAGCAGCTGGTGCATACATAGCTTTTATTTTGCATTAAACACAGAGAATCCATATTAATTCCAGCGTTTCAGGAACTACATACATTATAAATGTTAGACTGTGAAATACTAAGAAACTTAATTAGTAAAATTTGAATCAAATCTAAAATTACCGATTATTTTTGTTCGCGGACCCTTTCGATATGAAAATAGTGGTTCCAAGTATTTACTTGATAAAATTGAACTATTAAAAAAAAATTTTCCAGCATACTACACTAAAAACTTTCAAAAGGTTTCTGTAAAGTTACAATCTTTGTGCAAAAATATTAAAACACAGAATGTTTTGTTTTCCCAAAGCTTCATTGATTAATGCGATTGGTATGCATATTACACATATTTTCAGTTAAAGGATTCAGAACATTGAGTCCAATAATATGATAAGTAGGTTTACTAAAAAGAATTTTCTGAGAATACATTTTAGTTCAATTTAAATCTTAGAATTCTCATAAATTTATTCCGAAAGTAGTCCAGTCAATAAAGGGATTGTAGAATGCATGGAGGGTGTCACAATTTTTGACTTCAGGGCTTTGTTTGGAGTCGTTAGGAGGTAAACATACTAAAAGTCCCCGGACATAGGTGGTGAGCGGGGTGCAAGGGGGGACTGAGAAGGTCTCTTTTTTTGTTTTTTTGCTTATATCTAGAAGATGGTGCATCTTAGCAAAAAAGTCATTATATACAAAATCAAAGCTGATAAAATTTCCTACATTTTTGCTTTTTTACGTTTTTTCTATCTCCAACCGTTTATGAGAAATCCGCTATCAAAAATCGTTAATATTCGTAAGAAAATATTTTGCCTCCCGTTTTTCGTTAAACTTTTCTCTCTAGCACCTCATCTCTTCGGTTTACAGAAAAATTCCCGCAAAAGAAGTTGTACGGGATTAAATTTCCTTCAAAATGGTATATATTTTTTATATTTTTTTTTCGAAAATTAGCGATTTTTGATAGCGGATATCGCATAAACGGTTGGAGATATAAAAAAACTTTACGAACCAAAAATGTGGGAAACTTTGACACCTTTGATTTTGTATATAATAACTTTTTCGCTAAGACGCACCTTATTCAAGATATAAGCAAAAAACCTAAAAAAGGGATCAAACAGGTATAATTAATATTTGACAAAATTTAACACAAACTTCGCAATTACAGTTATTTTCTCCGTCATTTAACAAATTTGCCTGTTCACATTAAATTATGGCAAGTATGTATCTTACGTCTTGTTTCCAGTGGAAAATTTAAATTTCCTGAATTAATAAGAAATTTAACCATTGTAATATATTATATATTTTTTATTATTATTAAGTGTAATATATAAATTAGCTTATATCGATAATTTATATTTTTGAAAGCACAGCTACCAGCGTTGTTAAATCTGCGGCTTCTTCACCTGTAGACGTCGCCAATAAATACGTAAAATTATATGCATGTATTATGTATTTTGTGTTCCAAGTTGCGGTTGGCCTTTGTATTTCTCAAGTTTATGAAGGTGAATATATAATACACATTTGAGCTTGTAGAAATTTTAAATGCAAACAGTTACGAATTAATTGCTTACATAAATTTTCGCACAGCATTAATGTTTGGTTTCAACGAAATGCAAACAACTCCTCGATGTCTTATTTATAAGGTATAATATTCGAATAAATAACACGCAACCAACGTGTGAGAATGGTAAGTATTGTTAAGCTCGGGCACAAAGGAATAATTAGGATTTTCGTATTAATACGTGTAATTATAATTATTATTTAATACTCGTAATTTCCGTGTTTAAGTACACGTGCGGAGGCGACACAGAAGCTTATCAACAGCGAACGAATAAAAGGAAATTCTCACAATCGGTCTTTCATCTTTTAACCCGATTTCGGCTTGTTTTAACACTTCTGTCTGTATCTGTTTAAATCAAATTGTAGTTTGCGTGACTTGAAATACGGGACGACAGAAATGAAGCAATTTATATTTTCGAAATAACGCCCACCATAAATCTTTAACAATATAATTCGACATGCATGAATAGTAGCGTGGCTCTAAAATATGTCATCTCGCCATTATGCTAACGCTACTTGCAGATACGTCTTCCTGAACCTATAGAGCTTGGCGCGGTTCGCACAAAATTTCACACTCGAAAGGATTTGGGTCCGGAGTTTTCCGGGGTGCGATTCCGGTACGATATCCAACTGAAGCTGTAACGACAGCTCGTCCACCATAAACTTTGCCCTCTTGTGCTTTTAGATTAGAAAGGCCTACGGTCTACTTTACTTGCACAATGAGTTCGTATTGAATGACTAGTTCATTGTCGTAAACGAAACCCGGTTAATTCGCTGTAAATTCGTTGAAAGTCATTTAGTGTAATATTTTGAGACAAAGGAATTCCGGTGGGATACACAACTCTGTACGGCTATAAGGGAACGAAAACGTTAATAATCCATTTTCACTTTAACTTAACAATCTACAACATTAACTACACAAAAACAGAATACTATTCGATCATACCAAATAAGGAAAACGTATTTTTACGTACCTAGTTCTTTGTTGATTGACAATCTCCAACAGAAATTTAATGAGATTTTATTTTAAGGAAGTTCGCTTTTTTGCGTATTTTAGTATATTGACACGTTATTTACTAGTACAAAAATTCAATCTCCACAGGTAAAATTACCAACTAAAATGAAATGACCTAAATCGAACCGAACTGAAAAGTGTACAGATTGTTACATCAACTTATGAAAAAGATAATAAAAGCCATAAATACCTTTATTTTTACGGTACTCACAATGAACGGCGCAAAGCCAGAGCTCAAATTAAACAATTACAAAATTAATTTAAATAGACAGAGAATTAATTATCAACTTAATAAGCTTTACTAAAATATAAACACTAAAATTGGAATATCAATTTAAATACAGTAAAATACAAAAAAAATAAATCTTGAATAGAACTAAGTAACTGAAATGCAATGCAAATCCACTCACTTGTAAACGTTTACGGAGTAACGTAGATTATGTTTGGCAAAATAATACCAAATGAAACAAATATTTGCGTGACCTTTTCACAAATTATAACCAATAAGCAGTAAATAGAAATTTAAATAATAAATTATAAACTAATTGAACCAGAAATAATAAATGAATAATTAATAAATATATAAACCTGAAGTGCACAAAATAATTAAAAATCAAATAAATAAAACACAATCAACGATACGACAAAACTTATCTCAAATTCATCCTTGTAGGTTGGAAAAATTCCACGCGGAACAAAATGGAGGACGCCTCGTGTTGGATCTTAACACACCTGGACTACTACCACACCAAGAATAATTTCCAATTAACGGCAGCAATGGAATAAACTCCAGATAGATTTAATTAAATTCCAATTAATTGCTTTGCTTCAAATTAATTCCTTCCAATTAATTGCACATGTTAGTTGTACATAACACGTGCAATTACAAAAACTCGGAATAATTATCGAACTAACCAGAAAATTAGCCAATTACTAATCGCTTTAACATCGTAAATATTGCTTGAACATAAACGCATAAAATTTCAAACGACCTGAGTTAATTTTATAAATACGTCAAAATACGTGTAACTTGCTCAAATGTCGAACGGCAAAGAAACCTCGTGTAAAATTCCATGCACGACACCTCGGCAGAAATCGACACTGCGCAACTCAAAATACAAATGCAATTAGAGTTGCATAAAATAGGCGAAAATTCGCATTTAATTATAACCTTCAACTCATGAGATTTCAAACACGAAATATACACCGTGCGTAGAAAGTAATGGATTCACAACGGTATAGAATTCGATAAAGACAAAAGGGAAATTGAAGGATAGAGTCGGTAGAACCGGAAAGAATTTAATTCTACACGAAATCAAAACAACAATTGAACTCAATAACCAGGCATCGCTTAAAGATAGAAATTTAGCGCCGGCACATCGAAATATAGCATTACAAATGCTGTCAAAACTACAAACAAAAGAAAACCTTTACAAAATAAGAAAAGGGAAAATAACTATTTGGATTAATCAAGTAAAATGGGAAGGACAACACAGAAGAAGGAATAAGAAAGGATGCTGGATAACCAGGGAAAGGATCGTGAGATTGTCTTATATTATAACAGAAAATTTCTATAAAAGTACCAAAATAATTGAACATCAGGCCAGGTTCCCTAACGAATGTCATCAGGCAATATAATTGAAAAGACGTGACTGTAAATAAATTCTTAGCCCACTATCCCACTACCTTAAGGTAAAGGAAACTGATTCGGGAACAATGAACCCCTAAAACTACTTAAAATGACATAAGCAGAATGGTAAATTCAAAATAAGCAAAATTCTTATGCAGGGTAACAACCACAGTAATATGAGAGGAAACCTCTTTTACAAAGAACATAAAGCTTAACAATCAACCAACAGTGGCGATTGATAAGAAAAAAACGATACAATTTAACTCGCAAGCAAAAAAATTGTAACAAGATTAAGGAAAAGATTATAACGTCAATACGTTTCGAATTTTTGTACTACTTTTCTTAATTAGATTATAAAGCTTACTTAAAAGACATTACATTTAATTAAATATAAACTTATTTCTAGTATAATCGATCAGGAACTAGAAATGCAAGTGAAACAAATATAAAATTAAACATAAATACATAGAAAAGTATAATAATGTTAAGCCATACATTATTTAATTCAGATAATTATACTGCTTAAACTAATTTAATGTAATTATTTCGAAAACTTTATTATCCTATTTTAATATTACAAATGGGTTCAAATTCCGAATTAGTATGATTTAAAGCTTACACACGTTCGAAACCAACCTGTTACGTACATACATGTTACATATGGTTCAACTGTACTTGGGCTCGAAAACAATAAAGGAAACACCATAAATTTCGCTATATTAATCATCAAACTTGGGCCATAAACAACGAGCGTATGCTGACACTGCAGAACAAAAATATGCTTACGCAGCAGAAACGACGTAAGGGTAACTTTAAGAAGTGGGCGAAAAGACAAAGGCATGTGACAAACCCACTTACGAGTGCAAGTCATGAAGTATCTAAAGGTACGTTTATAACTATTAATTTTGAAAGTATGTAAATAATTAAAGAAACAAAATAATCCTAGTAATTTTACAATTTAAAAAACTGTATATCCGTTAAAAAAATTAAAATCACAGCCAGTCTTCAATCATTTTAGTTTGTATAAAGAAATAAAATAAAATGATGAAATCTATTAGAAGTTGTGAAATATACTATATGACTTAATACTAATCAAAAGCAACCCTAATAATTATAAATGTATTATAACTCAACAAAAATTCACTTACTTATGGCCAAATTAAACTGGCATAATGAATGGCGCATGGAGCTTTCACGGCTTATTTCATTATTATTGCCTGTTTTTATCATTAAACTTTGATTTGAGGTGTGATAAATAAACCAAAATTGATAACATAACCTTAAAATGCCATTATGACAGTTGTGGAAGATTCGCAACGACATAATTGTGCAAAAACATGACCTACTAATCCTACTATACAAACCGTTAGACCTTATATATTTTGTTGATCGCATTGTATGTTTGTATGATAAAAAGTAAACCATTATGCTGGTTTCATAAAGGTGGGTCTTAAGAATTTTTAATTATTTTATAATTAAACAAAGGATAATGGGTGTATCAAGGATTTAAATTTTTATATCAAGCCAGGAGAAATGTAAAACAAAAGAATACATTAGCATTCTCAGGCGTGTATGAAGATTAATTTCCTAACCTTTTATTAACAAACATCGAGCCAGAGTAACTTTATGAATGCAAAGACGTGTGGTGAATATTTACCTTATGTTGAATTGCTGGGTGGCTAATTGACAAATCAAGCAAAAGCGCCCTAAATCAGCCTGATAAATCAAATAATTACAGTTTCATGACACATGATCGACATAGCAAATCTAGTATTAAGGAAGAGTTACGATTCGTTCGATATTTAACTTAATTAATTTTGATCATTTTTGTCAAAGATCTTTTTAAATTGCAGTGCAATTTTTGAAAAGTTATTCACCTTTGCATTTTCAGTCTTAATCAAATAGAATAAATAAGAATGCACTTTTTGCAACGACATCCAATTTACGTTGCACAAAAGAATAATGCGATTACGGTTCTCATGTCTGGTAGCGACATTAAACGCAAACAACTGAAATCGTGAAATGCAATATCTATAAGACAAAGTTTTCGGTCTGAGCGTATAAATCGGCTTACGATTTAAATAAATAAGATTATAGACTGTCAGGCCATAAAGTAAAAAGGATTTGTCCTGTTGGTGACAGAATCAACTGGGATTTTTCTGGTTAAGTCTTCCCGACGAAATAAAATCAAGACCTCTCAGTTAATGCGTTTACGTTCAGTAGCGAGCCTTTCACTCAGATAAATCGAACCGTTTCAAGTAGAGGAGACGGCTAATTAGGGAACTGAAAATAATTCCTAGAGAATTTCTAGAGGATTTGAACTTTTCTAGATTTTGCGTATAATTAGACGGCAGAAAAATGCGAGAAAGTTTTAATTGGACGTCAGCTATTCGTACCTGCAATTAGCAGAAGGTACACTGCGATAGCAATAATAAAATTAATTGGCCTTTTAAAAAGTTTTCTGATGTTTTACTAAGGGTAAAAATTTCTTTTTGTTATCCAAAGTTATCTTTTCTTTAAGTACTTGCGTCAAGTCGGGCACTTTGCATTAAATTTAATTTTAAAAACGCTTTTGTTCGTTTATTTTTCTGAAAACTTCTCAAGAAAAACAGTCCCAGTTTTCTCGTTAATGAGACAATTACGCCCATGCCGGTTCTGTGACGAACGTCTGCGGTTTGTTTTATCTCGCGCGTCACGAATTTCTGAGGAAACTCAATTATTTCAGATCTGACTTAGCAAAGTCCGAATACGGCCCTATATTTCATAGGTCGTAAACTTCCAAGATGCTCCTGACGATGTAATATGAGAGCTGAGACTGCAGCCATATTAGTTTACTGGTTACAGAATTCTCCAGCTAGTGCCGCAAAGCTAATAAAATTGACAACCTTACTTCGTTACTTCAACTCATGAAGACGCTTCTTGTTTCTCTTAAATCACCCACACTAAATAAGATTTTGGTGAGAATTTTCTTACTTGCGCTGCGCGTATAAAACACGTAACAACTAAACGTTACATATTTTAAAACAGGAAAAAGAGGTTAAGTTTCGGATACTTAAATTAACCACACGATACTCCCATTAAGAAAATATGTAACATATAACATTTACTAAAGTCTAAAATTAAAATTTATATAACTTTTTCAATAGGAAATTTACGTATTCCTTTAATTAACGTTTAATAATACCAATTAACAAACTTGCTTTTAAATACATGTATTATCTTTTTTTCTGTTCTAACATTTTAATCCCTGATTCTTTGCACAATATTCACTTTAAGAACTTAAAGCTGACATTAATTAGGTGTACCTGTCATACAATGTGAAAGTATAAATGGCAGCTGAAAGGCTTACTTGGAAATAGAACATTTAAATACCTTTAACTGGATGACAAATTTAACAAATAGCTAATAACATTAAAGCTGACTTAAGACTTATTTTCTTTAATTTGAAATGGCCTAAAGACAAATTATAAACTTTAATAATAAAGTCTCTTGGTATTTTACTAAATACTGGCTTTGCCACCAAAAGGACGGAGGTTTGATTTTTATATCGAAAGCACCTGAGACTGGAACCCTGGTGAGTAAGTTAGCTAGGTTATGATGACCAGTGACAACCATAAAACAAAAATTGATAGTGCAACGCAATTTCAATAAATATTTCGTGGCAATTTCTTCATAACGACGTGATCTTTAACAAAAACTTTTAAAACGATTCATAAACAAATTTCCCTTTTCATCCTTTTTAGATATTTTTAATATAGAAGGTCGGAGAATATTTTCATAATATTTTCCCGCAATACTTCCCTTTTTCTGAGCGTAATCATCGGAATAATTTGGCTAATCAGAAAATGAATTTCCTTCAAATTTTTTGCTTTTGTATATTTTGCCTTAAATTTTGAAAATTAACTTTAAATTACAGAAAAAGAAAGGTTAAAACGTATTGTATAAGAGGATTGATAACTACCAATCTGCATAAGATCAAAACAGTAAAAGAGTCTTACAAGCATGCATCAAAAACTAAATAACTTTTAAGAGATTTGACTTTGACATTTTAAATTTTGTTAGAAAGTATTAAATTCAAGTCCGTCTGTTTTTTTTAGTACATGAAAACAACATGAATCAGAAGGGTTTGTAAGTCTCGATTGTATGGTAAAGGTGTCTGTCTATCTTCCTGTTCATGTTGTAAAGCTTCGCTATCCAATAAGTGCATTTCTCAAAGATAAAGTCAGGCAGAGTTAAATGTTGCTTCATTACTTAAGTAATTATTTTTAGAACATTTTATTACTTAAATTATGTGTTAGTAACTTATTAAGAACACGAATATTATGTCCTGGTATTGTAACTCTAGAAAAAGTAACTTTATTTTGAAGGCAAGATTTTCAAATTCAATATTTTGAAAACTGTCGAGTTTCGGACTTAATTAACTGAGCCCCTTTTCTTATTTTAACCTGTACTCACCTCCTGAAATGTGGATATGTTTTTATTTAAATTCTGTATTATGTAGGTATACGAATAAGATATATAATATTCCGAATCCTAAAAAGAATTGGTCTAATATTTATACTATTTTGCTCAGTTATTAAGAGCAGAGGTAAATAATGTACTGTAAATTCTTCCTCGACAATGATACAGTCCCAACCCGGAAGACGTTCGTTTAACAACAACAATGACCGTGGAAGTCTTCGAATTCAGTTCTTTAAGTATTTTTGAATTCAGCAATAACAAATTTTCAGTATTATGTCTGCTACTAATATTCTGTATCTGTATCTGTATCTGTCTCCGTCACCTGTTTTACCTTTCGGTGTCGGGGCTGGTACGTTAGTGTATGTGGTTTTTACGGGTGCAATGCACAATCCGGCTCATCTCTGCGAATTACGGGGCTGGTGCGCCGTTTAATGCATACATACAGAACGATCAGAAATGGTTGAAGATTTTTTTAAATTTCCCCCCTCTCAATCTAGGGATTTCCTAACTATTTGGTGTGCAATCGCCTGCGATTTAGGGAGTTTGAACAGTGACGGGTTTAAATTATTATGTTAGGTTATGTTTATAACTAACTGTGGAATTTTCTTTTAGTAGAAGTGTTTTAAAAATGCCCTTTACAGAGGAGCAAAACGCTATTATTTTAAAAGCTCACTTTCGTAGTGGTACACGTAATGCTGATGGTACATGGAGTTATTACAAATGGCTCCTAATAACCCCATGCGGTACACCTATGGATGCTGCCAAGTTCTGAAACAAAATCATAGGCGGGAAATTCAAAACTATCTTCAACCATTTCTGATCATACTGTACATACTGCACCATGTGTTTAGTGTAAGTGTGTGTACGTGTGGAAGCTTGTTACTCTTTGTTACCCCTTGGATCTGTATTCGGGGGAGAGGGTCGTTAATTTGGTGCCCAACGATGAATGGTCACCAAGGCTCGACACCGACCTCCAGACTGCACGAAAATCCTGCCCATCGGTAGATTCTAACCAAGGATTAACGTTACGCTAGCCTTTGTTTGGGAGCTGCTGTAGTGAAAGTAGGTAATCCCTGTTTGAAGATTTCAAGTAAATTTGACCCATACGGTACATACTTTTTATGTTACTAGAGCCCTATAATTCTGTGCCAGTGTTAAGCTGGTCGTTTTACCTGTATTTGAATAAACATTCGCATTATTTGCATCTTCGTTTAACTCAACTGAGATAATAAGCAGCTGCCTCTAACGTGAAAGCAAAAATAATATATAACAAGATATATGTTGGGTTTGGTTTAGTTAATTTCATATCGGACAGAATCTTTTGGATGAACTTTAGATGTGAAATTGCTTACATAGAGAAAAAGATATAATTTGGAAAAGAATAGGTTTGTTATGTAAGAAAAATTTAGTAATAACAGGGTTATACGTAGGTAGCAATTTTAATAAATATTTAAATGTACAACTTTGTAAATATTTTAAATGAACTGTTATAGTGATTTTTATTGTAATAATAGTGTATCTCTAATTATACTTCATTGCAGTAATTAATCAACGTTAGAAATTCTTTTTGTAATTATTTGTGGTCCTAAGAAAGGGTCGGTTTTATCATTGCGTTGGTGAGACTAAAAAATTATATTAAATGTTCAAAAATTTCTCAATTGACAGCTAGACAGTGACCCAGTCTATCATGAAAATGTTCGGGTGACTTAGCTAGTATATTTGTTGATGTTTGATGATAAATGTTATGTAAACACTATTATCTGTAGAATGGATTCTTCACCAACTGACAGAAATATAATATTTATTAATCTAAAATAGAAAAGTTAAATTATACATCCCCAATTTAGAACCACACATCCTTAACTTAGGAATAAAAATCTTTCATTTTTAAAACATAAATTCCCATTTAAAGTCAGAAATTTCATTATTCAAATTAAACAAAAACTTTAACATTATCAAACAGGGAATTTTTGACTTTTAAAGATAAAATTTCTAGTTTAAAATATACATTATTAAAATAATTGCATGATATGTAATAATTTTAATGTAATAATAATTACCAATAATACAAAAATTACACATGTTACACAAATACACATGCAATAAAAAATTAAAAAGAAAGATTTTATACTGAATGTTACTTGACAAGCCTTTTCTTAATACTGCTACTGCATTTTTAAAAAGTACCTACAGTAATAGAAGTTACTGCAAGTATTTAAAAGTACTGAAAATAATAAATTATATAGATACTTAATACTGTAATCCTTCAAATACCTGCGAATAGTATTGACACTGCAAGTAAACTTAAAATTATATGACATACGTACTGGTTACTCCCAGTACTTTTATTTATGTAGCACTGGTTACAGTTCTGATTAAGGGCAGGTATTTCAGCACAGGTTTAAGTTGAAGCTTAGCTTATTAAGTAGGCTTAAATAAGGGTTAAACTGCATTTAAGCCCTAATTTAAGTCGCCTTCAGCTATAGCTTAAACGTGCACTAAAATACCGGTCCGAAATAATATAACTGGGTTTTTATAGATCTGTGGTAACATCGGGTAGAGGAAACAGCATTGAATCAAGATTACTATAAATAGATCTTGGAAATAAGCTCGGAAAAACTTGGGATTATGGAAAAACGATTGCACTTTTCACCAGGACTAAGGACCATGCCAGTGCGCTAATTTTGGCTTTTGAACATTCTCATTAATCTTCGGATCTAGCTCTATTTGACTGTGACACTATTTTGCATTCAAAGGAATCTATTCTGAGTTAACGGGACAAAAAAAAACGACATTCATAAAACCACCAACAGAAAATGACACACAGCACTACTTTGCTCACTAATAGATTAAAATTAAGAAACGCGCAAATGCAGAAGAAGAGTGTATTAAAGGGGATGTGCGTTAAAAGTTAAGAGAGATATTTGTAACTGCATTTCATCTAGTTATTCACGGATACCTTAAGAGATGCAGAGATCAGACCTTTAAATTAGTTTAATAATAAAATATATAATTCTGATATCTTAAAAGGGTTGAAACCACTCCAGTCTAGCACTTTCACCTAGTGTTACAGAATTTCCTTTGCAGATTTTCAGACATTAAAAGTAGAGCACCAAGTTGCAAACTATTTATGAATATTGTAAAGCTTTAGCAATACGTCGGAGTCAAACAAACAACATGCTACAGCGAAGTTAATTAAGAAGAAGAGCCTTGGCGAGGCGTAATAACATCAATCTTCCGTTGCTAATTACCGTGAGCCGGCAGCGACCTGGCAATATGGCGGCAGACGACGTGCCCTATTACTATGGCGACGTGCTCGCGTATTTGTCAGAGTTATTGCGAGTTATCTGATAAGTTAGTTTCCGTTACGTGTTCCTTGCTCATGTGGTAATCTTATCACTAAGTTTAAGCTGCCGATCCTCTGAAGAACACTCTTGCATCTCTACCAATTTAATGATATATCGCTAACCCAGTGCTTGTAGGAAGACAAGACAAGCCTCGTATCCGTTTGGAATTCAAATATGAGCACCCAACTTTAACATGCATAAATAACAAGCGCTAGATTTTTAACATTTTTTCGAAGCATTGCCTTTTAGTTAAATTCTTTACGCTTGCTTGTTCCTTCCTTCTCAACTTTGGCTATTAATTGTTAAGACTGGTTTACTATACAATGGACACTACAATAAATAATTAAGATAATTTAAGTTTAAATTAATAAGCATTACTTATAAAAACTTATTAAGTTAATTCAGGGAAAAAATGTATACCCAAATGCACTATTTAACGAAAAAGTACACAGAAATGCTTTATGATCGACTTCGTAAACCATGGGTGTGACATTGATTAAATAAAACCATAGTTAATGAATAAAATAAAACCCAACAAATTTGGGCTTAAAAAAATTGGCGCCTTCGTCATACTGGATTCAACAGTAATTAAATAATATGTATAATTAACGCCCTACGCCCCGGTACTGGGTACAGGAGCTTTATTCTTGAAATCATTCGTTTATTTCATACATTGTTAATGATTTTCATAGAAATTTCTAAAATTTTTGTTGAAGTTCAACGAAGTTTCAAATTAAATAAAAAATCAAACTCAGTTCTTCAGCGCCCTTGGATCTTTGGCGCCCCTTGGCTATAGCCCATTTAGCCCAATGGATAAGGAGGGCCTGAATGCAGTAAAGTTCCTCTAGTTGAGAAGTCTTAGTTTAATTCTGTGCCTTAACGTATGCATATTAGTTAACAGATAATGCGCTTATTTATTTTAATACAGGGCGAGATCTGGACTTGAAGATGCCAAAGATATCAATGTGCATCTACAGCTATGGTTAGTTAGCACTACCCGACTAGAATTTTGTCGTAGCAGGAAAAGATGTTGATCGCACTAAACACTACACGGTAACATCGTAACATGCCCTTAGCTTTACTCTGTATCCCACCTAACCTCGGTCGGGATCAAACCAATAAAGACCTTTAGTTTATAAGACAACCTTGCTACTCCTTTAGACCACCAAGACCAATTATTATTAACCTTCATCATTTTAAAGTGTTTCAATAACATTATTCGGTAATAAATATAATATGATCGAAAATTAAATCCATAAATAGTGGCTACTAAATTTACAAAACAATCGTTGGTATTCTCACTCTGTTTAAATTTATCATCATCCTTAATTACATGCCAATATTGTGAGTCTCTTTTCTACTCATTAAAAGTAGTATATTGCTGTATCGCTTTATGTTTACTTTAAACAAACCTATATAGGGTCAACTTCATTTTTGTGGCGTTACAACGTTACAAGTAATCCTTATAAATTAACTTTATTCGTAATATATTTCCTTTAATTAGGCATTATTTTTAAATATACCTGAATATTTACGTAAAAATAATATACTTCATAAAATAACATTAGTTAAAATTTATCCTCCAATTATCAATCATATCAATATCATTTTGTATCTTTTAGAATTTTAGTTGCTTCAATCTGATAACCAATAAGAATAATGTGTTTCGAAACTCAAATTTAAACAATATACGTATTTACATTATAATAGCATAAAACAGGTAAACAGATAAATTATCCTTGCATTCTCCCTCTATCTCTCCGTACCTATCACACACAACCGATATAAATACATTTACTTTTCGAGTGAGATTTACTCAATCTAATAAAAACGTATCAACCCATAAACATCTAAAAATCAACAATAGTTACGGGGTTGGTAGTGTTCACAAATTTTAAGTAGCCTATGTTATGCTTTGAACTAATTTCTTTATTAAGAGTGCATTTGCCTTGTAATTCAAATAAATACTGTTGCTGTATCTCAGCATTTTCGCATTTATGTGAAAACTACAAGAGATAGCGATTTTTTAAGTAAGTAATTATCGGTAGTTTAGCACAAAACGATGTTTTTTTAGCATCAAGAATACCTCCACGTGTATTTATGTTAACCATATTACTATAATGAAATCTCTTATCTCAGGTGACTAGCTTCCATGTACAGATTTCCCCTGACATCGGCCAGGATACAGGATAGAACCGGGACCATTTTGCTTTATAAGGCAACTTTTCACTCCTTTGCACTACCGAAGCTCTTCAAATTAGTAAGTATTATAAATAATTAACAACAAGTAAGACTAGAATGGTTTTTTGGCTGGTACATTCAATCAACCTGGGAAGTTATGTGGAAGTGGAATATAGATGTTGCTATTACTTTTAAGATGTTGAGTACATAAATATTTAATTTATAATTTGAATTAATGATAATTACTTCTATGGAGTATCGCATAAAGAAACAATCAAATGTAATTGTAATTAATAAAACTTCTTGGTAAAGGTTTGAGTGTAATTTGATTAGTACCTAAACGGTATATCAATAAATTTTGCAATATAAGTTAAACTCACTTCAGTATAGATGCTGGCAGTGGCAATTTTATATTTCAGGTATATGAAAAAAAATCCGGTTCGTTTTCCGGGTATTACCGTGTTTCAATTTGCAATAAAGTTAAAACAGTAATAAATTTAAAAAGTGATTCCAGCCCTTTTCTTCCTGTAAGCGAATCTTTACGAGGAATTCTTTCTGCGGCCATCTGTTTTAGACATTTTCGATGGGATTAGTAGGAAATTCCGCTGTAGAAGCTCCACTTTATAACTTTAGAACAAACCTCGCGAATATCCTGGTCATGTACCGCAGATATATGTGTCTGCAACGAACCTATATAGAACTTGGAGAAGTATTTGCTTTCGGGACCGAACTAACCGAGCTAATACGTGTGCTCACTGACAATGACATACAGACTAATTTAAAAGAACCTCGCGGAACGGTGTCGGCCTGAGGTAGAAGAATTAGCTCTAAAGTAATCCGCAAATGCAAAGCTGGATTAATTACATGTTGAGTTTACCCAGATGAAATTATGCTAGGATATCATTAGTTACAATCTGCTTTCTAGCCCGCAGACAACGCAAACTACCCGATATAAATTACAACACTAAAAAACTACTTCTACTTCTGTTGCTGCAACTGCTTTACCTTTATAACTGGCATCTCCGAGTCTTTAAACACCAACCTGAAACAAAAACATGTACATTAGGAAGCGTTTGTGCAATTACAAGAGAAACAACTTCAAATAAGCACATCTGTAGCACGCGAATTCCGGCAAATCCCATTAAAATTTTAGCGTCAGAAATAGACATTCCTCTAGAATCCTGACTGCAGAAATCTCAAGATTCAGTGATTCGGAACTAGGATGGATTGCACATGCCATGTGGCATTTCTCCAACGGTAGACTTAGCATCACCGGCTGTGCTTGTTCCGGCGTGACAAGAGGACGTTCAAGCAAGAAACGCTCTCCACTTCGTTGCATATAAATGAACAGCGTGACACGATGTTTTTATTTTCAGTTTTTGTACTACGCTCTGACATTAAAGCGTATACGCAAATATTAATTACACTAGAACGTACTAGGAACAAGTAGAAATGTTATCTCAGTCGCTATAAGCCTGGGAATCGCTTTACACATGGTTTACTTTCAACAGAAAAACTCCGGCAGACTACATTCTCGTAATATCAGAAACCACTTGGTGTTCTGTAAAATTTTAAACATTTATTTATAACGAACGAGTTCTCTTTAAATCGTCTTTGAAAAATGTTCCGGTTAATTTAATAATAATTTATGTTTGTTTAAATTCTTTTAATATTTAACATTTTTATGAAACTTAAAAGATTTAATAACAAATTAATGTATTAAAATTAGCTTACACTTAATTTAAAGTTTAAGCGTAATTTAATTCTCAACTAAATATATAACTATTGATTACGTCTTTGTAAAATGCCAAATTTTTTAAACCAAAGCCGACAAGCTATCAATGTATCTATTAATCTGTTCCTTTACAATTTTGAATTTCGAAGAATATGAAAATCTGGCTATATTAAACGTGCCTGAAAATAAAAACATTTTAAATGCGTATTTTAATAGCTCGGCCCCGAGTTGTGATAGCTAGGTACCCCCAGTCCAGTACGTTCAGGAGAGTTAAGCATCATTGTCTCCGGTCAGTGCTGGAATGGGTAGCCCAATTGATCCGTTAACGCGGCACCTCTCTTCCACGAGGATCAATCACTATGGGAGAGTAGACCAAAAACCCCTCACTAAAAAGTGAAGAAGACCATTGCCCTATAAAGGTATATGATGGACTAATAAAGATACAGATTTTGATAGCTAAATTAATAATAATAGTTAGTTAATACAAAACACACACAGCAAGTCTAGTTGAAAACTAATTTTGAAATGCACTACCAGAATACATGTTACGAACTGACCAGTGGTTATCGATTTTTCTGAAAGGTGCAACACGGCAGCTGAAACAGACTGAAACACTAGACATGTCAAGAAGAAAACAGAACTGTGTAGATATATGTTAAGATGTATGTAGGTATAGGCGGCTGTTGAAGGCACTATCACACCACCCCGTACGCGTAGCGTGCGAAACAACCGAAGTATGAGAAGCGATTTAGGAGGCCTTAACCCTTAATGTTGCCGGCCATGCTCCTTCGCGGGGAGTTAGTACCGATACCTACCTAATATTAGCTTAATTTCAAACCCTAATATTAGAACTGATATGCTGAAATGCTGTATATTATAGGAGTATAATAGTTCACTGAATGACACTGAATAGACGTGAAAGTAGAACAGCAGGCACTTTCTCATATTATTTTTATACATCGTCATGCATTTAGACAATTCTCTTTACTTCCTAATTTATAGCTTCAGCTGTCGCCTTGCGCATTCCAAAAAAGTCGATACCTGCCATATCTGACTTGTAGTGATATTTAAATTTATTTATTAATGTGTTTAGAGGTCTTTAACAGCGGTGGCTCGTGACATCTTCAGTGGGGAGGGCTCAGTAGAAAATAAAAATAATGACAGATACCATAACCGTGTATAAAACATGTCACTGTTTTATGTACCTATTTACTTACCAAATATGTGACGTTTTCCAATACATAGATCTTCAAATAAAATTCCATTCTGCTGCTTTCATCATGAATAGTTAGTTAGTGTATTTACTAAGGCCTTTTCAATCGACAACATAGCCAATGCCACCAATCTCCTTCCGCCATTGAATTTTAAAATAAGTTTTAATCAATGTAAGAGTAAAAAGGCATCTTTCTGTTGCTACTGTGGTAATTAGTCATTGTTTTTAATACAAATGTTGTCCGACAAACTTAAAGAAGTAAACGATAACTGTTTAATTTCCACAACTTTCATGTTGTATCTATCCAGCGCATTGAATGGTTAGGGCTGAATATTTTACGCCCGCATGGTCAGTTTAAGCGAGTGCCATATTATTACCATGAAAACCTACACCGTTTCCCACACATATCGATGGGCTTTACAATATCAGCCTCAGCTTTGTTGGCAATAGAAATCACACAACAAAAGGTTCAATATTGTGCAATTTTTGTTAATTTTAATAATTAATTTATTCATTTTAAACGTTAATTGACTAGTAATGGGGTACAAAATATAAAACAAAATATAGAACTAGTTTTTGCGGGTTTCTGAGATTAACTAAATTTCTACAAAAATGTAAATAAAACCAGCGGCAACATAAACAATAATGTTTAAATTGATTATTTTCACCTTTCGTTACTGTAATTTATTTTATTTTATTACCTTAACGATTATTTATATACTACATAGTGATTCAAAAGTATTGTCAAAAAAATTAAACGGGTATATGCTGACCTTAATAGAAGTACATTACAGCAAAAATTTAAAGCTTATCGCGATTTTTGTTTATTTTAAAGTTTTTTACGCACTTTTGAGAACCGCTGGTTAATATATAATTTATGTAATTTACAGGTTTCGTTTTCCTCTCGCATTTTTTCAGGCTTGAGACTGGCAGTAAACAATTATTGGCGTGTTTAAAAAGTGAGGTAGAAAAAATTGTTCTAAATAAAGAGGAACAAGACTTACACAATATCTCAAATGTTTCTCCATTAACTTCTACACAAACACAAATACACACAGTGACCACCAAATAATTTTTGTGTCGATTTTTATAATTTTTTTTAGTTTACCGTTTATTTGCGACACATGGTTTATTGACAAAAGTTTTTCTATTTGATATGCTCTACCTACCCTTAACATTAATGACAATACTTTTGAATGTTTACCAAATTGTTGTACAAAACAATTTGGTAAACACGAGAAACGTATTACAAAACAGAAGAAAAGTTTTTATTTTCAACCATATACATACAATGTAATGACGTTATTACTAACTGTTTTGTACGTTGGAAAATTGGCCTTTACTGACTGTTACTTTGGAAAGTAACAACCACGCCCACTGTCATTAAATGACAGCTTGTTTGTGCAAAATATTAATCATGATTATAAATGATTCATATTAATTTATATGTATGGTTGAAAATAAAATAGTAAACAAACCGTGGTGAAAAGTTTCATTACTGTCTCGACATATAGTAAACCTCGACGCTTCGCGTCTCGGTTAACTATAATTATCTCCCGACAGATTATGAACTACTTTCCACCTCGGTATGTAATATACTATTGTTATTAAGTCTATATTGTATGGCAAGTAAGTTTTATATTTAATTCCACAAATAAGTCAGCAATGTAAATAGCCAACAATGAATGTTAAAGTTTTTCCAGCAAAACAATTTACTATTATAAAGTTGTGGTATTAAAATATAAGGTATTTTTATTTATCATTTGCAGGAAGTGTAACTCGCAAATTTTTTAAATGGGTTTTGTAGTATTTTTACAGAAATTTCAATATTTATATTTACTTATTTACTTGGCGGTTTGTTATTTTTATCTGTACTCAAACAATGCTTTAATAATATATTTCGGTTAAGGCTTTTGCTTTAAATAAAGATAAAAAATATTGTTTTGTTTTTAACGGTATGATTAATGTTATGCAAGTTCTGCTTGATAATAAATTAATTTTAGATTAATTTAGGAACACATAAACCCTTTCCTTTTAATGAAATCAATTTAAAACCGGATTAAGAGTAAAAATATTAAGATGGAATACAAACGCAACTTCAAACAAACCTGCTGAATTTAATTGACTTGCAAGGTTAAGTTTTTGTCAAATAACCGTATATTATAAACAGCGTATACATTCTGGGAACACATTAAATTTAATGAAATAAAATATCGCCAATTATAACTTAGTGGTAGTTAAAAGTAGACATTTTGCAATTATATTTCAAGCTTAAAAGTGTTTCGGTTATGAAATATATATCCCAGTACTTGGAACTGCAACTGTAAATGCAATTATATAACTTCCACATTGGACGGTTTTAACTATCATTGCCTGTAAGTTCTAATTATTAAGAAACTTGTTAACTTAAGACGAAGTTCGAAAACACAGCAATCTCAAACTATAACCTTGTTTATGTAATTTTAAGTTATAATTAAATCGTAAATTTAGTTGTGGTAGCGGAAGACATACTCGATAATACAGGAAAATTGGATAAATAATATAATTTGTTGGTGAAACAAGTTGGTACGGAGCAAATATTGTTTCTTGATTCTACATTTTATTTATACTTTTTGCATGTCTAAATATAGAAAGAGCAATTTATTCCGATAAGTTTCTAAGCAATTGATTTTAGCGAAACAATTTTCGCCGCCGTAAAGCATCCCGTTTTCTCAGTCCCGAATGTTTCTTTGGTTGAAATTTTCGTCCAAATTTGTGAATTTTAAACTACATAGTATTCGATCAGACTAGGAAAACTTTTAGATCCGCTTTTCATATCATCAGGCAGTTTCCTGGCAATGCCGCAATATCCTATCAGTCACAAACAGAAGCCAATTTGCATTCAATTCTGCAAGTTTCAACACTTGATAAAACTTGTTCGATATGTTGTAATTCTCAAATAAACAAGCTCGTGCATCTTGGGTATAACAAACAGCCAGACAAGTAGCTACCCACATTGTGCACCGCAACAATGCAATATCCATTAGTGAATCAGTCGGTAACTCTATGGGATAGGAGCCCTGGAACGCGTCTTGGCAACTTGAACCGGGTCTTTCGCGCTCCGCTGCTTTCAGAAGTCACCAGAGACAATAGACCAAAACTTGTAGCTCTCTGCACGAGCAAGGGACAGAGTTCTATTGTACTCCTTAAGGAAATCATAGCGATTATTGCCACTAAGTAAATTATGATAGTTGCAGAGGCATTGCTAACTAGGACAGAAGAATTACTTACAAGGGTTTGTTAGAAAGTTCTCCGCCGAGGGACATCGAACTTTACCAGAAACATTTTTAATTTTAGTTCGAAAGGGGAGAAACACAAAAATATTACAATTAAGCTTTTTCACTTTAAATTACCGAACGGGGGATTCCGTTCCTCTGCGTAATTATTATGCGCCTCGAAGGGTACCTTAAGCCTTAATTGCCGAAACAGGTTCTGAATTTCAAAACATAAACGAGAAGTAACTGCAAATGTCTAGTTTAGTGGGGAACTAGTGACTAATTTGACCGGCTACACGAATTACGTATTACATTCAAAGCAAACAATTCGTCTTCACTGCAGGGTTCGTACACCGGTTATTACGGCCATTATGAAACGTAAATGGTAACATATGTTTAAGGCCGTTTCTGCATCGTTATAACCTCAAATTTAATTACCATAAATACCTAGCAGCGCATGAACATTTATCTAACATATAAAGCCTTATTCCATTAGTGCTGTACTAACTACTAATTACAGAAATTGAAATTGCAATACAATTGGTTTTACAGGAGTAGTTATGGGTTTTCTCTACATTGGTAGCATATACTAATTTAAAGGTAATTGGAAAACTTGTCAGGCGGCGCCAGGATCAAAAATTTATGAATCTTAACAACCTATAATGCATTCATATGCGAAATTTGATTGCCACTAGGTTAAGTGGAAAATCGCTGTGTTAAAAAGTCCAATATATTCGCTGCACAAGGCCAAAATGCAATTATCGACTATTGAAACTTTTGTTCCATACATTGTTGGTTAACCAGTAATAATTTATCAATTCTCTATAAACCGGGACACAATAAATTTTGTAGAATTAAGGGTTAAGAGAAATATTTTTGAAATTACACTTTCTTTTGGGCATTTTGTAACAAACGGTATAACTTTAGTAATTAAAAAATACAATATTCACAATTAATACGAGAATGCAAGAATACGAATAACTACGTTATATCCTCGGTTATATCACGTACCCTGTAGCGATATAAAAACAATTTAGCGCCTGACGCGCAGTGTTGCCATGTCACCACAACATTATTTTCCCTGAACAACTCAAAATTTTCCCTTTTTGAAATAAAAATTCCCTTGGTTGAAAACGTAAAATGCAAAATATTTGGCAACACATTAATCAATATTAATGGAAACATTAATTTTTCCGGGTTGTGCATTGCACCCATAGAACCTCATACATTAACGCAACAAGGCACCAGCCTCGACACCGAAAGGTATAAGACTTAATAGATAATACTGGCAATACATTAATACAAATTTTGCGAATTATGCAAGGATAGGTAACATAATATGGGGTTTACTTCAAATTTCTAATATTAGCTCGAATAATACAAATAATGCTTCAGCTGGTCAAACTTAGCTGAAAGTCTGTATTCGACACGCCCACGATGCGCACTAGGACACATTTTTCCCTCTGACTTTGACAAGCTGTACTTCAGTTCAGGGGTGCTCAGACTTATACTATCAGCGATCTACCGTAAAAGTATTACGCCGCAAGCGATCGACTAGGTAGGGAAAAATACAAAGTTTAGATATTCGAGTCGAAAGTTGCCGCGTGTTCTAGGCACTTTGTAACGTAAGTGTGCATTAAATTAATTACGCGATCGACTGGTCGATCGCGATCGACTGTTTGAACACCCCTGTCGTAGTTCATTATTCTAACTGCAGTGAATAACAGTTAATAAGTATTAAAAGATAAAGAACATAACAAGAGTTTCGATGATTTTAGAATATAAAAATCGGAATGCATACGTTTTTAAAAAGAAGTATTGCGAGTAGCGGAAATTTTCCCGATTTTTAGCGTTTTTATAGAAAATTTCCCTTTTTCCCTTTGATTTAAAAATTTGAGGAAAATTTCCCTGCATCTGGCAACACTGCTGACGCGTGAAGCTTGGTTCGCACAGCGTACGATATTTAATATCCAACGATCCGAAATATTTCTCATTGGTTGAATGAAAATGAACTATCGTGGTGCGTTAATATTCAAAAATATGTTAACCAATGAGAATGAGAAACATTTCGGACCGTCGGATATCGTACGCTATGCGAACTAAGCTTGAGACAAAAGATTGCTAAAAATTTACGGCCGACTAGACGAACGAAATAAGATGCCGTGTGCGATTAGTTAAACATACAGTTGGGCGACTATCTCCTTCATTCTGACCAGTGGCGGCTGGTCCATAAGCGCTGCGACACTGCAGCACCCCCAGAACAAAGTACGGAAATTAATTACCTATTAAATTTGTACTTCAAAATATCAATAATATAACAATCATTCAATATTTTGTATAATTATTACATAAATTTAATTAATTAAACCGCTTTTAAAAGGAATTATTTTAACCGAAGCTGTAGATTCCATTCAGAGCGCTGACAAATTTAGCAGTGTTCAAAACGTAGTACATTCGGTGCACGTTCCGCCGCGATTTGTTTGTTTTAATAATACATGGTAAAAGTAGTCCGAACGCTGCTATCTGGGCAGCCTCTCAGCATTATTGCATCATGCCGTTCAGCTCTTGGACATCCGATCCAACAAAAACAGTAATACGTGCGAATACCACGAAAAAACTAGGTGATGTCATCATTGTGCAAGGACGTCTTGGGCGACGGTATGTGTAATATAAACAGGAATATTAAATAATAAATAGTTCGTATTTCCAACTTGATTGATTGCGAAGACGGTCAAGGCTGCTCCAGGGTTAACAGGTGATCGAAAAATTTTGTGAAGCTAAAAATCGCAGAATGGATTTTATATTTAAATAAAAATTCTTTTTATTTCATTTTCCAGTAAGCTTATTTTTTTTATAAATTGAGTAAAATTTCGATTTGTTTTGTTTTATTTAAGGCACCTTAAATAAAATAAAAGGCACCTTAAATAAAATAAAAGGCACCTTAAAAATATCAAGGATCGTTACTGGTATGTAAGTATATTTCGAAAGCTGCAGCACCCCCATAATTTCAAGCCACGAGCCGCCACTGATTCTGACATTCTTTTTTCCGGCTGAATGAAATGGATGGAACTATCGTTTTCCCAAAATTCTAACATTCTCCGAAATTCAAAATAAATGCCTCTGCTTTTTGTTTTGTAAACATACATTTTTAAAAGCACCCAAAAATATTACGACTTGTACTAGTACCTACTCATTCTTATTAGAAATGTTAATATTTTTATATTCTGAAAAATTCGGGACATTTAGCGTCCCGAACTAAACATGTCGGGACGCTGGGACAGAAGTAATAAAACCGGGACTATCCCGGGCAAACCGGGACGTAAGGGATCCCTAGTCAGGACTAACCACACTTAAGCCTGAAGTCCCATTGTGCTCCACTATACTTATAACAACAGATCAATAAAAATACCAATTAGGGTAGGCTGTGAAATTGAATTATTTTGAATCGGTACTTTAGCCACATCCACGGAATGACATTTTATAACGTTTGTAATTTGACATTTTTATTGTAAACAAAGTTTATAACCTTAAATTCATGTCAGAAATGTCATTCTGTGGATGTGGCTAAAGTACCAATTCAAAATAATTCAATTTCACAGCCTAACCTAATTGTTTTTTTTTTATTGATCTGTTGTTACTAACTTAATAAATCTAAGGGTATGCTAAGATGCATTGGGGGAACGGATAAATTTGTTTTCTGATGAATTTTCCTTATTATGCTGAAAGAGTTCTGCCTGTAATATTCCTCGTATTATTAATAGAAAGTGTCTTAAAATGAAATACATCTAGTAAGTATAGTTTAAATTTCCCATGTAAAATAAAATGTGCCGCTCTCGCGCAATTCTCTAATGCTAGCAGACGGAAGTATTAACTGTCCTGATCGAAAATATACCTCAATAATAAATATGTTTTCTTGTACAATCTACATTTTGTGTTGTATTAACATATTTACTTTAAACTATTTGAAGTGAATTAATTTACTTTTTAATTTTACAATTAACTAATGACAGCTCTGGAGAATTCAATACCAATAACAATGTAGTGGCCCATACAAGTTTACATATAAACAAATTTCAAAGGTAACTAGATGTAATTCTTTTTAAGACACCCGGTATTTTCAGCCGTTCTCTTATTCTTAGGTCGGTCAGATTTATTTTTTAATAGAGCCACCCTACCTGAAATTTCGAACGCAAACCATGAGACAGCCGTAAAAAAATGTAGATAAGGTTTGAAATTTGGTCTGGAAATCTTGTAAGGAAGTCATTAAAAGTTGATAGCACAGAATACGATCATCGTCCGTTATTTTCTTTATGCTCATTTCTAAAATATGCTTCTACCATAAAAATGTTATGTTCGTCAGAGATATTCGTTTTTATCTCGTCATTTTGACAACACTGGCAATCGACGGATTGATTATATCGCCATGTTTACTAATACACAACACCTACCCCAATCCAGCTACTTATTGAACACACAGTATTATTATTCAGCCTTAATTCCCATAGGAATCATTAGCGTCCTTTTTCGGTCTCTCTTTGGGTGGATCCCTCATTTTCTTCAGAAAATTTATCTTTATAATTTATTGTGTGATTTTACCTTTGATACTACTTCTTTCCATTATTTTCGGTTCGCAGCCCTCTTCTTAAAAGCATTCATCTTCGTTTTTCTTAAATTTTTTATCAATTCCTCGGTTCATTTATTTTTCGGCATACCCCCTAACCTCGCTCACGCAGTCATTATCTTGATCATTCTATTTTCTCCGGTTTTCTTTAAATGTTCCCTTCGCCAAACACTCTGTGCTTTTACTTCACTTCGAATTTCTGCTTCTAGATATCTCGTGATTCTTCTTACGTCTATATTCATTTTCTTTAAAATCTTTCTCTTCATTGTTTTAAGCTAAATGCATTTTCTTAGCAGCATTGAGCATTATAGGTTTTTGTACTTCTTTATAGGTCGTAATTTTGTTACCATTATTGACTGATCTTTCTAGTTTCAAAATTTCCGTATATTACGTGTTTTACACGTTTACCTGGTTTTATTTTACATATAATCATCTCATGATTTTCCTACTTTTATTCTTTATTTTTATTGATAGATATATAAATTCCCTTGCCGTTTCGTGCTAATATTTTTTCACTTTCATTCTATTAGCTGGCCTGGTTTGATTTTGTCCACATCTTTTCTTTCGTTTGTTCTCTGTCTTGCCTTCTGTAGATGCCTAGTTTTCTATTACTTTCACTGTTGTGATTAGTTTTTCTTGACTTTTTGATATAATAACCGAGTAATCTTGCAGGCTTACATTTCTTTGTTCTTAAATGAATAAAAAACACAATATTTATTTCTCCTGCGTAGCTTCTCGGGTACATTGTTGGACGAAGGCCTTCCTTATTCCCGCCCTTTTGGACAGTTCAATACAATTTCTTGAAAGTCATTTAAGAGCGTCCGTCTATTTACTACGTTATTCTTTACGAACCGTTTTATCTGCTTTAGCTAGCCATCTAATTACTTTTTTTTGCTTATCTATCACCCAAATTTTTGCCAGTGTTGCTATAAGGCCTACGTTATCTTGTGCTACTGCTTTTACCCGTCGCTTTTGGTTTCTCATTTGGCCTGACTGTCAAACTGAGCATCGATCTTCCCATTCTCCATTGCATCTTTTGTAATTTGTTTGCGGAATTTGTCTCCACCTCATTAAGTTAAAAACCCGCAAAACGCATTGATATCGAGGCCTTTTTTTGAGATATAATCAAACATTTGTTTTTAAATATGTCCCTCAATGTATTGAAAACCGCCCATTCTAGAGTCATCTCTTTCAATAGTCCGCACGTTTGGTATTCTGGCGATTTTCATTTCATGATTAGGTAGGTATATACAGGGCGATTCAAATATATGCTGACCTTAATAGAAGTACATTACAACAATAATTTAAAGCTAATCGCAGTTTTTGTTTTTTTTTTAAATTTTGTTACACAATTTTGAGAACTGCTGGCTAATATGCATTTAAAAAGCCTGTAATAGAAATTTGACCTTGCAAAACTAAATAAAACATTACACATTCATGTAATTTACAGGTTTCACTTTCCTCCCGCGTCTTTTCAGCCTTGAGACTGGCAGAAAACAATTATTGACGTGTTTAAAAAGTGACATAGAAAAAATTGTTGTAAATAAAGAGGAACAGGACTTACGAAGATGTTCAAATGTTCCTCCATTAACTTCTACCAAACACAAACACACACAACACAAACTTTCAGAGCATCATTTTGAAAAGCTTCCCTGTAAATTAAATACAATAACATCAATTAATTCAGTTGTTAAAGTTGACCTTCCATTAAAACGTTCGATGGATGGACTTTGAAACCAAAAAATGAACTGATATTAATCTACTTGCGTACACAACTGATCTCTCTTATCAATATCAGCAACAAGGGCGTTTGATAAATTTAAATTCCAGTGACCATCTAACAATTTTTGTGTTGGTATTTTTAATTTTTTTCTGATTTTACCGTTTACTAGTGACATATGGTTTATTGAGAAAAGTTGTTCTATTTGATATGCTCTACCTACCCTTAAATTAATGACAATGCTTTTGAATCACCCTGTATATGTTTTCATCTCAGTACCTTAATTTCCACGCCATCCTTAAATTCATCCCCCAATGATACTCTCAAATTTCCTGTTCTCTATATTTGATTAATCGTACTACAGTTATAAAAATGTTATGTGGTATATTACGTAGGATAATATCTCTGTCTATCACATCAGTTAGGATTTCCTTTCTTAACTATCTGTATTTTATAAAAAATTCCTCTGTATTTTAGCGGTGCTCCATTAATTTCATCGGTCCCTGAAGCTTTTCCATTCTTCAGTTTACCTATAATTTGTTTTTCTCCAGCCTAAGTCGATTATCCTATCCCTTCTTCACTTTATGATATCTTTGCTTTTTCTTCTTCGTTTGCTGATGTTGATCATTGAAAATGTTTCGTCTACCTTTCTGATATTTCGCTAATGCTTCATTATTCTCTATTCATCTTTGTTTTGTGGCGTTACTTCTCTTATCTTGTCAAATATCTCTGAAATTTTTCCTTATTCTGTTCATTTTAGTTTCATAAATTGTTTGCCCTATTCTCCTCATTTTTCATACTTTAGAGACTTTTCTGCTTATTTCTTATAAATCTTATTTTGTTCGATATCTTCCCCTTTTACACAATTTAACTTGCATTTACTTTTTATTTCTTCTTCAAATTCTCCTTGAGAACAATTTCTGAACTATTAAAAATTTCAATTTTTCAATTAATCGCGGGTTTTCGAACTCCAACGCATGCTTATTGATTACACGATACAATAAATAAATTAAATTAAAATTTCGATCACAAATTTACGAACAACTTACGGATGAAAAAAATTTCGTCATTTCGATTTAATAATAGGTAGCTCTTCAGTCTCGAATCGAGTACCGCGGAAAAACCGTAGCAAATTGTGATAGATGAACCGACGAAACCTAATAAGTTCCTTCTTTCTGTGAGTACTAATGTAACCATTAACATAACAACATCGGTTTTTTAAACGAACGTACTAATCCTTTTAAAAGCTATAGTTAGCTGTTGATAGAATGTGTATAGATTGGATTGAGTTTTAAAGCAAAACGAAGAGCAAAAGAGTGAACAGTGAAACATGTACAGCTTTAGGCTACATCTGTATCAAATTTTTGATTGTGAGGTAATGAGCGAATAGCAATTAATATTTTAGCGACGTTTTATTTTGTTAAACCGCATAAATACTTGTTACAATACTGTATAAAATATATTGTACTTTGCATTTTTATTATATTTTACGTGGAAATAGTGAAACTAAAACGTTCGATTATTTACTTCCTGTAAATAAATGTAAGTTAATTGATGTTTATTACTTTTGGAGGATATAAATGGCTATAGTACAACAAAAGTAGAAACATTTTCGAAGAATATGTAAATTCTGCTTTTTTGAAATTCATTTGTTTAAAACTCACATATTTTCATATTTTCATACAAATAATTTTGTTGATAAGAGACGTATAATTGTATAACACTTTGCAACTAGTTTTGTTTGCCTAAAAAATATTGTTGTAGATGTATTTAATTTTTAACCCTCTATCATCTATCATGCCTTTGCAAGATCATCTGAAATCTGTAAACCTAGATAAAAATTTAAAACAAAATGTAAATAAAATCTGGTATAATTTTAATATTACATTAACCAATTTATTTCAGTTAAAGCAATTAGTTTTAAGAATTAATTTCGCACACTATTTTTTAAAAGAACAACTTTAGACTGAATTGTTTCTACTACTAATTTCTAAAAAGGAGTTTTTTCCGAAAGTATGCATGCTCAAAACAACCTGACAACTCCTTAAATTAATTTTAATTTCATCTACTAAGTCCTTCAGTTCTTGCGAACGTAATACTTAGATTGTTAAAAATAACAGCTTGATTTTGGTTTAATAATGTATTAAAAATAAATAAACAAATAGACAAATAAATAAATAAAAACCATAAGTAATGAAATAAACAAATCTAAATCTTAAATGTTAAAGAATGTCAAAAGCTATGTAAAAAGAACAAAGTTCAAATACAATTAAAAATGTGATTACTGATTATTTAATTAATAAACAGACTATAGACAGGTGTTTTATAAACAGGGTGTCCATTTTCTTAAAAATAACGAAATTTTGTATTATAACAGATACATCAATCCCAGCCAACCTGGGTCCAAGAATTGGATTCAGGCTCTGCCTGTCACAAGCCAAGATAAATAGTGAGTGGTAGATGAATAACACCTCTCAAAAAAATCGGCTGATAACACCCCGTAAGCGCCCCTAGCATGGTACGGCTCAGTTGTCTCGAGGGCCCTTGCGGCTGGGTAAAACCAGCGAATTGCAATGACGATTCAGAGACCAAGAATAAGCCTCGGAAATAGACACATTACTAGAAAACGAACTCGGCGTGAAACAAGGACAAGAATAGGAATGTGCAATATTAGAGGGCTAAATGGAAAGGACGTGGAAATAGTGGAAGAAATAGCCAAATATAAAATGGAGATACTGGGCATAAGTGAAGTAAAGAGGAAAGGCAACGGAAGACAAATGTTAGTACAAGGATACCAACTCTTACACTTCGGGGAAAGAGCCAAAGAGGGAGTAGACTCAGCAAATGAAACGATGGCAAGCAGTCAACGCAAATATAATGTATGTGAATTTATGTATGCAGGAAGAGATTACTGTCATACAAATTTATACCCCAACAGAAGACTCAAAGAGGCTTTCTACGAGGAGCTACAAAAACAAGCAAGTAAAGCAAGGGAAAGAACTAGATATAATAATGATTAATGGGGACGGGAATGCAAGAACAGGAAATCGGCATGACATGGGCCATAGAACCTTGGGGAAATAGGGAGGGGAAACCGAAGTAAACGACAACGGAAGAAGAATGATAGAGTTTGTATAAAAAACCAGCTTTTAATTAGAAACAGCCACTTTATACACAAGAAAATACACAAAATTACTTTTGAAGCCACCGGGAGGGATGCTAGCAGTATTAATGACTATATTACATACAATAATGAAGCAAAATACGCAATACTCGACGTGAAAGCAATAAGAGGTGCTGATGTGCTGAACCTTTTAAGGATCATATATGACTTATAACAAACACCAGGTTCCATACACGAAAGTCCAGGAAACTTAGAAAATACCAAAAAAACAGAATAAATGAGGCACTAGAAAGATGGGAAAGGGCAGAGGCCGAGGAAGAACAAACCTGGAATAGCGAAAGAAAATGGAAAATACTAAAAACAACACTATTAGAACAACCCGAACTGGCATGCGAAAACAACCAAAAGAGAACTCGCTGGCGGACCGATGAAGTCAAGAGGCAAAATTAGGACCAAAAAAGAAGCGTGCAAAAGATACACCCAGAGGAAAAGGGAAAGTCATAGATTGATCTGTATAACTAACAAAAACGAAACCAAAGCAGGCATCAAAAGAGCAAAACAAAATTCGTTGGAAAAGTCTGGAAAGGAGCTCGAAACCAAAGCTAACGAGGACAATGGACAAGTTTTCTGGAAAATAATCAAATGAATAAGAGAAAAATACAGGAGGCAAGTATGGAGCACACGAAATAGTAGGGGTAACATAGAAACAGAAGACGGGAGAATCTTGGAAACGTGTAAAAATTCGAGGAAGACAATAACACAAGAGGACGAAGAAGAAGAGAAGCAGTCTCAGAAGAGGAAGAAGAGGGAGATATTGAGATAGAAGAGGTAGAGAAAGCCATAAAACAAATTAATACAGGAAAGGCAATCGGTAGAGACAGTATATCTCCTGAAATGATCAAGTATGGAGGAGAAAGAGTTAGAACGTGGATAAAGGAAGTTTGTCAACTAGCCTGGAGAGTTCAGAAGATACCCGATGACTGGGAAGAAAACATCAAAGTGTCGATACACAAGAAAGGTGAGAGGAATGAGTGTAATAACTATAGAGCAATTTGCCTATCATCGGTAGTGAAGAAAATATATTCAAGGATCCTGGAAAAAAGATTAAGAGAAGATATAGAGGAAAAACTAGTAGAAGAACAAGCTGCATACAGGCCATACAGACAAACACAAGACCACATATATGTACTGAGAACGACAACAGAAAAGAGGCTAGAAAGAGAAAAACCATTATACCTGGCATACAAGCGGCGTTTGACGCCATACCTAAGCAATAAGTGTCTGGAGGGCATTAACAGAGTTACAAGTAACGAACCAGGTCCAATAGGCTATAGAACAACTATATGAAGGAGCAAAGGGAAAAGTAATAATAATGGGGTCAGAATCGAAGAACTTTAAGCCCACTACTCTTTATGGCAGTAATGAATCAAATCATACAGGAATCCAAAGAACCACGATAGGAAACTGTAACTTACAAGCAATGCAAATATAATGTCTTATATATGCGGATAACATAGTATTACTAGCGGACCGGAAAGCTGCAACAAGCAGTCAGTAAATGGAGTAGAGTAATTGAGAGATGAGGAATGAGAATAAATACAGATAAGAGCAAACTAATGAGAATAGCAAAGAATGGAACCCAAGAAAACACACGAATTACATGTAATAGAAAAGATCTTGAACAGGTTGAGAATTACGAGTATCTAGAAATAATAATCAATTGCACCGGAACATCAGAACAAGAAATCCTCAATAGAACGGAAAAAGCGAGCAAAGAATACTATGAATTAAACAAAACAATAATAGCGAAGAAAGAACCAATCCTATCTCTGGACAATACAAGATAAAATGAGAAGAAGAATGGCGGCCCATCATAACCAGCTCTGAAAATGGATAGAGGCTCTGAAAGGGCATAAGTGAACGGAAAAGAAGATGATACATCAAAGGTTAAATTAGAAAAGATGCGTAAAATTAAAAGGAAAATCTGATAAGTTTCTCAGATTTGAAATAACTCATACGCCTTTTGAGAAGGGTATAAATAAAAAATAACGGAGAACTACAAGTTTTTTAAATTTCTGTTTTTTTTATAACCGCTTAATTTAGAACACAGACGAAGGCCTGTTATAGATAATTTTGCGTAGAATTCGATAAATTTAGTTAAACGATTTTCAAATTACAACACAAACTCTTTTTGAAAAGAAACAGCGGTTATTTTGATGTAATTGAAAAGCTAATTTTCGCCTCATTTTAATGATGTATCACCAATATCTAACAGTTTCAAAACAAACCTCGATATTGTCATATTTTGTATTTGTTTATCTATCCTAGTAGGCTTGAAAGCAGAAAACATAAACATTTTAATGACGCAAAAATAAATTAATATTCCCAGTTCAAATAAAATAGTTAAATGGTTATAAGGAAATGCACGAAATTAAAAAAACTAGTACTTTTTGCTTTTTCAAAATATCTCAAAAAATCTATGAGTTAGGATAGCAATAAGAAAGTACAACTTTCCAGAAAATGGACACCTTGTATACCTAGTTATAATAAAATATACCTATTCATTTCTAAACATGCATTTAACTACAAAATAGGTTCTTAAAATAATAAAATATATATTAATGTCACTCGACAACCGATTAAATGAAACATTAAACAACTTTAAGTTTCTACTATCTTAAATGACAACCTTGTAAAACAAGGCGTTTTAATATTCGTCTAATCTTTATTAGTATCATTTAATTTCTTATTTATAATCGGCCAGAGACGTAAATAAGACCCCCATTAAACATTAAAGTGATCAAAAGTATTTTCAATGCATTTGCTATTTCATGTTTTCAGCGTTGTTGCAATTAAGTATTGTAACCGTATTTTTACATAATTCTTTTCAAAATTGAAGATTTATCTTTACAATGGGTAGTTAGGCATGCTTTTCATGTGCAGTTACTTCATCGATCAGTATCGATACAAAGTTGTACAACTTGATTTAAGCTTAATAACTGTTTAATAAACAATAATTGAAACAAAAAGAATCGTTGCTTTTTTTTGTGCGAATCTTAAGATTTAAGTGTAGTTTAAGCGAAAGTAGCTGACAAAGAAACATTACGTTTAGCCCGTTAGCAATTGAAAATGAGATTGTACGTTTTCGTCTCATTTTCAAAGAATACGAGACGAGACCATTTCTTGCTTTTTCTGGCTTATTTTTCTTTCATTAACTTAACGAATTTAACGAAGCGGAATGATTTTTCTTTTACCGTATAGCAACTTCGACTTCGTCAAAGGAAGTAATGTCTATTTACCCTTCTGAATCCGGCATTTTCTCGACATAAGGCACTTCGTTTAGGCTTTATTAAATCTCCCTGTTTAGTTCGATCTGATTCTTGCAATCATAGTGGTCGTTGTACCCTCGGTTTCTGCGGCTGTAATTTTTATTCTCGCATTTCGTAAGGAAGATGAATTATTAAATACCCGAGAATTTCTTTATTTGACTGTAATTTTTTCTTAATCTTTGATGACAATGCGAATATTATGAATAAACGAGCGACCGAAAACAGACAAAAGAATCTGCAAAAATATTATTTTTTTAAATTCGTCTTAATTTGAGAAAATATAAGTAGAACGTTGATTTCTTTAAACTAATTACAGTTCCTTTGCACCCTTTTTAACGTCTAAAGATCTGAAACCTTTTACTAATTAAATCAGATTTTCCTTGTTAAATTTTTATCGCTTTTTCAGTCGAAAAACGTAACGCTTTCATTCCACGCATCTTCACGATTCATTTAAACGGAAGAAAAGACAATGACGAATTAATTGAAATAATTAATTAAAACTCGTAGCAAGAGAGTAAAGATCGAAGCTACGTTGGTTAAGAATCGCAACTACAAATTAGATGCCAACCCTTTGAGTTCCTGTCCTATATTTAATTCGAGCTTAGATCTGAATGTCTACACTTTGTTCCATTTTATGTGTTCTCATTACAAGTCTCTTCAATTAATTAGTAAGACGATATTACTAAATGGAACTACATTAGTGTGATCTCGTTTCATAATTCTAATTTGCATGAAAATTGTGTCATTTTAAATAATTAACAAAGGGGATGTCGGATATGTAAGCTATAAGATTTACTCGTAATATAATGAATTTAGAGGTTTATTGGCTGTTGCTGTTTGGGATTACATTAAGCATTTATCATGGTTATATAGAAATATCATCACCAAATATAAAAGAATAAAAATGGTCCAAATAATCCGAGTGCAAACAACAGTTTTCGTACGATCAAAAGGTTTCGTTACGTTGTTTATAACCATTAACAATTAAGGTAAGGTAAGAAATTTATTCGTTGGCATCAAAATAACAGCAATTTATGTGCGGAATTTATCGATTAAGCATCTGACAAAAGCAATAAATTTCAACCTAATTTTCAAACTATTTCTTTCAAGTGAAACTGCGAAAATAACAGTTATTATAGCTGCATCCAACAAACTTCGTCAGAATCTAAAATAAACTAACTTAAACGTATTAATCTTAGCTGCTATACTTAGTTAGCTCTAGCTTTTAACTTTTAGTTTGCGTAAACGAAATTTGTGCTCACTGAACAAATACTTTAACAAATTAATTTTCTCTCGTCAGTAGCAGTTTGCGCAGTTTTAATTAACAAAATATTTCGTGATAAATTAAAATATATATTAAAAACTTTTAAAACTATTTAAAAGCTTGTTGCTGTCACGTATAAATGAAATCTAACGAAAATCAGCGTAATAAAATTACAACATAGATGCTTATACACATAGTTCAGTTTTACAGGAAATTTTATATACTTTATATTTGGCGCACATTTTACAAAGCGATTATAAAACGTTGTCACATTTCATACAGAGATTAAATGGAAGATGCATTTAATACAATACGATGTTAAAGGTAAGTATGTTTGTTTTTTCAGGATCAAATTAAAAGTTTCTCAGTGGTGGTGGTCTCTGTAGAAAATGTGGATAAAGATAAAAGTAAAATTCTACGTCAGTTTCTTTACAGAGCTAGCTTTAAGGATAAAAACCAAATTGTCATACCTTAAAATGCAAAAAAGGCGTTCCAGCTTAAATTAGTTTAGTGGGATTTTTCTTTAAACAGTGGTTTCCTATTCGATATTTCTAAAATTTGTTATTCTTGCTAAAAATAGCTTTATACAACTCTAACAAAGTGACAATACAACTTTCATTTCCCATTCCATCAATTAAACGGTTATTTTTTCAATCGTATTGAACTACAATTTCCCTACAAAATTTAGTCCCGAATCATTTTCTTTCAATAAGCCAGAGCTAATTGTTCTTACTGAACAATTCGTTACAGCTAATAAATAGCATTTCTTTTCTTTTATTTTGTTTTCTGTAGATTTTGAATGAATTTTCTTTAACATTATTAATCTCTCATATATTTAATTTGTTTGTCGTTAAGTTTAACTTAACATTCAATTTTTTTTTAAATATTAGTAAATTAAGTTCCTTTACAAATTTGGCAGGTGAAGAAATATTAAGGAACTGGTTTCAACAAATGTTTTCCACTAAGAATACGTTCAATGTGATTTTCTAAAAACTCAATTGCAGCAGGCCGTATTCTGTCTTAATAACCTCAGAACTGTCTGTATTAAGTCATAATACGCCTTGCTGCAATTGAGTTTTTAAAAAATCACATTGTATTTGTTTTTAGAAATACTGTTGTGATTTCGTCATTGTAGCAATGCGTCTAATCTGTGGCTTAGATTTAATTATTAAGCTAGCAAAGTATTAATTTATTTCAGAATATTTTTGCCACGTAAAACCGCCAACAAGTAAATTAAGTCGGTTTCGTCTTGCAGAATAATAATTAGCTGGTCATCCATAAATTGCAACGTATAAATGTCCACTATTACTATAGAAATTCTTATTTCTGGGCACTCCTTTTTCAACGTTTGGAAAGTTTCCTCGGCGTATAACAGTAATTTATTTACTTATTGAGCGAGATCTGGGTTTCCAGCTATACATGATCTCAACACACGTTAACTGCTACAGTCATTTAGCACCGCCCAACTAAACTTCTACAGACAGACAGACGGACCCATTGGAATTTCATCCCTGAAAGAGATCATTATCATGGCAGTTATGATATTGGCACAGGACCTTCTGGTTCCTCTCATATGTAAATAATAGTATATTTTTGCAACCGGAATCGAAGCCAAGACCTTTGTCTTACAAAGCGACCTTACAATCCTCTACACCGCCAATGCTGATTTAAACAGTATGCATCTAATTAGCCACAATTATCAGTTTACTAATAGTACTAAATAACACATTTGTCAACTCTAGAAAACAATGGCCTAAGTCCCTAATAACTCGAAAGATCGCGTTATAGAGAATCACATGGACGATGTAATTTATCTATTTATGAAAAATATTCAGTTACATCAGTAACTGGTATACGTAAAAACAATAATTCCGCTATTTGCATTTGATTACAAATTGTAAATTTCACTGAGATATCAACAGGAAAGTGCAACCCACGTAATATAATTCTTTACTTTAGCAGTAATCCTATTTATTATATGTAAATCATCTATTGTTTATGCTTAAATCTCACCTTAAACCTGTATTTTAAACACTTTGGAAAGCCGGAAGTGCTCCGGTACACAGAATAATATTTAAAAATTTATACTGGAAAAGTCAAAGAATATATCGTCATAAAGTTCTTAATGTAGCCTACTTGGGAATGAACGTAGCATAGCATAATCAATTTATTGCTTCAAATATATTTTCGCATTTAATTTCTTGGATTCTAATATTAATAATATTAATAATGGTCTTTATTGCCGAGAATAGATATAAAAATTGTACATGTAAAATAAATGTGATATGCTTAAGTATGTACCTACTATAAGATAAATATACTATTTTTACAGTTTTGATTTAGCTTTTTGTTTCTTTAACACGACATTTGATATAAATACAATTTTGAGTACAAGCTAAACTGTAGTAAATAAAGGTTGTAAGGGTATTTAGTTACCAGCATTAAGGAGTAGGTACCACAAATAAAGCAATAATAACTATAATTGCAGTTTGTCATATTATTTATGGAACATATTGTGATCTACTGTTGGGATGGCATTATATTAGATAAGATGCTATAAAGTTACTAACACATTAATGTATTGTAGCTTAACAGGAGTATTGCTTAAATATCTTAAATTGTTGAAATGTTAAAATTTTTAAATAATTACCTAAAAGAGTAAGTATAAAGCGGTCCCATTTAAATTCATCCTTGGTGACTCATGAAATGAAAACTAAAGAAATTAAGGTATCTAGATTTATGCGATTATTATTTGCTTCATATTTTGTTAGCATTTCCTGAATTACGCTCAAATGCGATTTTTAATTCTACGGACCTATGTATGAGGATTACTTTAAATTGAATCGCTTGATACAATGCTCTGTATCTCACTGGATATTTATGAATTTTAGTTTCATTGCTGCATATCCCAGCATTCGCTCTATGTTCCTTAACACTGTGGTGAATATAAAAGTTGTAAAGCCACTGGTTTTAGAACAAAAACCGCGATTTTCTAATCAGTATTTTACTTTCTCTATGTTCAGTTCTAGTCCCTAGAGATACAGGGTGATCATTTTATCTCGTAATGCGTTAATCATGTTGACCAGGTCATATCTATATTAGTTCCATTGGTTTTGACATATGACGTGTAATAGGCAACGTACAAAAACTCAAACCTCAACCCCCAAAGCCAGCCACAACCAAAACTCGTTTGTCAACAGTGAACAGACCTATGTAGACAAAATTAAAAGCGGGACTAATCTCAACGCCAACATGTCAACCCCATCCAATGACCCAGCATTCTCCAACAGCATTCTTCAACTCCTTCTAGACTTACTTACACCCCATCTCAACCAAATTAAAGCTTTCATTACCAACACCCTCCTACATATGTATACTCTTCAATGGACCATAATCAGCAAAGACCAATCCAGTGCTTAACAATCCTTAACTGGAATGCCAATGGACTTTTAAATCAACGTTCCTTACTTATTGCCTTCTTAGCAAGACATAAAGTCGATATCGCTGGTACTACTGAGATGCATTTGGACGATACAATCAACCTCAAAATCCCTGGTTACCACGTCGATCGTAAAGACCGAATCTCCCCGATTGCATCAGGTGGGGTAGCGATCCTAATCAAATACAGGTTTAAACACACGAGACTCCCTGATATCCCCAACTTAAACATTGAAATGACGTCAATTAAAGTAACACTTGACAATAACAACAGCGTGACAATAACTAGCACTTACAGGCAGCCAAACAAAAAACTAGTACCTGATGACATCAAAACAATATTTGCAACCACCCATCTTTTATTGGTCATTGGTGACATAAACCCTGAGAGGAACAAACTCGAGAATCTCGCAATTGCTAACTCCTTTCTTCCAGATCCTTGCACCGGATGAGTACACTTATTATCCTTATCGAAGAGACCATGAGCCCGACATACTCGATATTGTACTGCAAAAGAACTTCAATAAGAGGTTATACCAACAAGTCATAACCGAACTTAACTCAGAGCACCTTCCCGTTCTAGTGTCCTTTACCAATAACCTAGCACTTAAACAACCAAAATCTAAGCTCATAAATGGCAAAATGAACTGGGAACGATTTGAAGAACTATTGGATAGCAAACTAACTTGTCCCGTTAAAATACAAACCAAGCAAGAAATTGACTCTACAATTGATAACCTTACTATGTTGCTCGGCGATAGCGCACGACAAGCATGCTCACCAGTACGCACAACCGCCTTATCAGACTACAACGACCCACCGAGACACATCATCAATCTAATCAACGAGAAAAGCCAACTTAGGCGTGACTGGCAACGAACAAGAAATGCATTAACCAAAACCCGACTCAACAGCCTTGCCCATCGGATTAAAAGAGAACTCGACCTTCTCCGAATTCACACCTACAAGCAGCACATAGCCAACTTTAGCTCAGGAGACAGGGGTCTATGGAAAACCACTAAAAAGATCCTAAACCAAAGAGAAGAACTGTCCACGCTCGCACCAGATTCAGGCAACGCCCACTACACTTCAGATGAAGAAAAAGTATCCGCCTTCGCTTCCCACCTGAAAACGACCTTTACTCCCATCATCACCTATACTCCCACACACTTAAATCACGTGATAACCTCTATCGAAACAAATATTTCTAACCCTGATAGAATTGAACCCGCCTCCCCCAAGAAACTTAAAACCTACATCGATTCACTTTCAATAAAAAAAGTCTTCGGCCATGATCTTATTACTAACTCTATCCTCCAGCACCTTACCAAGAAAGCCCTAGCCTGCCTCAGCTCAAACTTTAACGCCTGCCTAAGATTAGGCTACTTTCCTCAGACATGGAAACACGCCCAAATTCTAATGTTTACCAAACCAGGCAAAAACAAAACAAAACTTAGCAACTACAGACCTATAAGCCTGCAAACTACCCTATCCAAACTGTAAAAGTAATTCATGCTCGATTAACTGCTGCTCTTGAACAACTCAACACAATTTCTACCTTCCAGTTTGGATTCAGAAAACGCCATTCCCTATGCCACCAACTACAACGAATAAGCGAGCATATCGAGCGCGGTTTCGAAAACAAACAATACACCACGGCCTTATTTTTAGAAAAATAAAATCCTGGATATTAATCTGCCACTCTATATTAAAACCATTTTATTCTCGTTTGTGCAATACAGAACCTTTGCTGTTGAAGTCAACTCAGCACTATCCGAAACCAAGAATATCCACGCTGGTGTCCCTCAGGGTAGCATTCTGGGACCAACTCTATTCTGCATTGACACGTCTTACCTGCCCGAAACCAAAGCAACCCTTGCTACCTTTGCTGATGATACAGCCATCTTCACCCAAGTAACATCACTGGATGAAGTAGTCCCGGCACTCCAACAAGCTACCAACCAACTTTCCTGTTGGTTCCAGCAGTGGAATACTCAAATAAACCCGGAAAAATGTCAAGCCAAAATCTTCACGCTCAGAAGATTCATTAATCCTAACTGTTTACACATTAATAATAAGCCAATACCATAGAAACCACATGATACTGCAGTCAAATACCTGAGCATCTACTTAGACACACGGCTCAGCTGGAGCTTTCACAATTCACACTAACCAGAAATTACTACAAGGCTATACCAGACTCAAACAGCTGTATCCACTACTTAACCGTAACTCTTCCCTAAAAATTGACTGTGCGGTCTTGCTATTCAAGAGCCTGCTACGACCATTAATCCTGTATGGATCACCGATTTGGTGTAACACATCTCAAACCAACATACGCAAACTACAGCGGTTTCAAAACAAGGTGATGCGGCTCCAGCCAACACACCCTGGTATTATCGAAACTCACAACTGCATCAGGAGTTCGGACTCATGTTCATTGAAGACCACATTTAAAAAAATGCAACAAAGTTCATAACCAAATCAAGCGAGTGTAGTGGCGCGGTTCATTACGAATTATTTCAAACACAGATCCACACAAGACTCTAACGTCAGCTACCCCAAGACATTATATTAGCTGATATAGAGAATCACTGAAACTTGAAATTGTTATTGCAAAGTGTTCACCGAGGCAGTTAAATAGTCTCCTTATATTAGTCTCAATAATTAAGTACATCATATATTATGTAACAACATCCCTGCTATGTGTATAACAAAAATATTTGTTGGTCTGGCAATAAATGTAAACTTAAAAAAAAGGCGTTTTCTATTCAAAGTAGGAAAGGGGTTATCAGATAAAATGGACACACTGTGTGTACAGTACAGTTACAGAGGTCTTACATTGGATATGTGAGATTAAAATACCAAGTAGTCATATTTTCAATATGTAAATGCGATTGCAAATTTTGATGCAAGTTGCAAAGATACGAACCGAGAGAGAGGGAGAGGTTATACAAAAAACAATCATTGCTGTCAACGTGTATTACTAAGTTCAGATATACTTAAAATTTTTTTTTTGTTAACAATACAATGAAATTAATAATGAATACTGAAAAGTTCTCATGTTTCAGCTTCCTAGGAAATAAAGTCAAAAGTACGTTTGCTTTAAGCAACGCAATATGAATAATTACCAAATGAAAGATCCTTTTCAGAATGAGGGTATGTTACAAGTAAATTAAAAAAATAATATACGTAGGCTTACAGACAAAAATAATTAATCAGAAAAATTGCAATTAAAGGTGCGCTACAAAATTTTGCGCTTTCTTTTGATATTCTACCCCTTTAGTTCATTTAGCACATTTGCAGTACACATGTTATTTCAAGCATCTGCACAACACTACATAATTAAGTTCTGCGGATATGTCAAGCAGCAATTAGGCCCTGAGGCATGCAATAGAAAATCTAACCAAACAGCACTTGCTCATTGCGGTCTGGGTTACATATGCAAACAGTAATCTAGTGGCGATTTGTAAATGCCCAATCGGAATATCGCTTCGATATATTTGAATTAGAATCGATTGCGGTATGAATTATAACCGACATAGTTCGAATCGCTCGCTCTGTACGGACTGTCATGCAATCTAAAATGCAAAAACCGAAGAAAAACAAACAGGTAATGAAGCTAGCCTAGTTTAACAGTACCGAATGGGAGTAATTTCTACCGATGCACGTTATCGCATCAACACGATGGTTGATTAAACTCGAACCAAACAGATCCACTAATGACGCACCTTTCTACTGGTACATACTACATATGTGCAAACAACACGATGGCAACTGATTTATTTAAACCTAATTTAATTTCAGCGCCCACGAGAAGCGACGAACTGCAAAGTTGATTTTGAATAATTACTATCTCGGTATATTGTTTTCGCACAATGCCATCTGTTTCCCTATAAATTAATTTAGATTAAATTGTGGAAATTTCAATCTCTCGTTGCGCAAAATTAAATTTTCACAAAAATTTCAACGGAAATGGAAATTCTATTTATTTACGTTTATCCTTCTATTTCAATATAAATTGCTGAAAACTTAATTATGTACCTAAATAGACTTGATAAAACTAGTGGTAATGGTTTAGCTTGCACGGAGATAAGTTTGATATTTTAGGTTTTATCATATTAATGTCCGCGAGTGAATTATAAGTGCTAACAAGTTTCATAAACATGATTAGTTAGAGTTATGCTTTGAGCGCTAAAACTCAGTAATATAAATCAAAGCGTTTTCTTTTATGTTAAATACGCACTTTTTCTTGGTGTAAATCTGTATTGTCAGTAAATTGGACATTTACAAGGATGGCCCGACTTATAATATTTATGTATAATGCGATTAAAAAAAAATTAGTCCGGTTTGGCTATAGAAAAAAAACAAATTAGTGTCTTTGATTAGTTGACATACTTACAATAAAATTAATTAAGACGCTTATCAATTCAAAGTGTGTTTATCAAGATGGCTTCCAGCAAGAACATAAACATTCAAACTTGTGTTAATTAATTCCATCAAAAATGTTTTTTTTTTTACATTTATAATCTATCAACTGATGGTATCCAAGGTAAGGTAAGGATGGTAAAAAGGTACGTCCCTCACCAGGGGGAGCATTACACATGCATTTGGTAGCGATAGTCGTGCATATCGATCACCTCGGGCTCGGGTCCCAAGCCCCCTCTCGGAAACGGGCGGGTATCCGATTTGAGGTTAGGTTTCGAGGGGGCAGTGGTAACGAATCGTACGGTGAGGTGGGCCCCAGGGTGGATCGGGTCGATGTGATCCGGTGATCCTGGGGCCTTCCCGGTAACTGGCGCCTGAGCCGTAATTCAGGAAGTCAGTGTGCTAGGCTGGCGCCCGGACATCGTCCGGGTGGGTGAGGTCGGTGCAACGGCCAAACTCGCTTTATTCCCGTAAAGACGTCCCCGGATATGCTTAACTGCTTGGTGTCGCCTAGTCTAGTCATATTCCAATAGATGATGGTATCCAATATAATAAGTATAAACTAAAACAAACGCTCAAAATGTATTTAAATGGCCGCCCTATATATTATGTAAAGTGATTGTTCATGCAACAAACTATTTCTTGAAAGTTATACGGACAACCTTTTTGTTTGTAAAGATAGGAAATTCGTTAAATTTTTTTATTACAAAGTAAAATTACAATCTGTTCTAAATGAACATTAAGTAATTATTTGGATTGTTACAATGACGCTTATTGGGCATGGTCCTAAACGATGCACCAGCACCAGAGTATACATTGTATGATTACTTAATTTACTTATCTAACCTATACTATCAAAATTGCACTGATGACAATAACAATCACAGAAAACCAAATACAACGTTTTTAGTTATACGAGGTTTGATCAAATAATACGCGGAATTTTCGTTTTTCTCAATAAATCTTTATTTATTCATCAATATTAATTTTGTCCCTTTCAAAGTAGAGTACCGATTAGAGATATAGTACACTTGTGCCAACGCATTTTCCAATCTTCGACGTCATAACCGTGCACCCATGTTTCATCACCAGTTGTGACCCGTTTCAGCAGTTCTGGGTCGTTGTTGACTTCATTCAGCAACTCCTGAGCAATGTACATTCGGCTCTGCTTTTGGTCGAAATTCAACAATTTCGGAACAAATTTTGCAGCCACACGTCTCATGCCCAAAACATCCGGAAAAATTGCTTGGCATGAGCCAAATGATACGCCAACATCATCAGCAACCTCTCTGATAGTGGTCCGGCGATTGCCCATAATCATTTTCTCCACTTTTTCCACGTTATCATCGGGTGTTGGTGTGCTGGGACGTCCAGGGCGCTCGTCATCCTCAACGTCTTTACGGCCCTCTTGGAAACAGTTGTACCACTTGTAAACGCTTGTTTTATTCATAGAAGACTCACCAAAAGCAACATTCAACATTTCCCTGCGTAAAACAGAGTTGCGAACGTACCATGGAGCATTAGTAATGATTCTAAGAACGTTCGATTGATATATTTGAAGAATTTCTATATTTGAAGTGCTTGATGTTCCCCATAACACTATGCCATAGGTCCATATTGGCTTTAGAGCTAATTTGTAAACTAGTAATTTGCTTTGTGACTGTGATTTTCTACCTAGAAACCAGTGGAATTTGTAAAGTTTGAAGTTCAGTTGCTTACGCTTGTTCCAGATATGTGTCTGACAATTATGTATTCCCAAATATTTAACGAAGTCTGCTGAAGGAAGTGTTTTATTATTTAATACGACTTCAAAATATGTTTTTCTTCTGCTAGTGAGGGTTACATGAGTGGGCTTTGTTTCATTGACACGGATTCTCCATTTCCTCGACCAAATTTGTAGTTCATTTAGACTCTTCTGCAGTTTTTGGGAAGCTCCTGTGGGATCTTGGTGGGAAGCCAGTGTAATCGTGTATCGTCGGCGAACGTTGCTGTGGTTGTTTGAGTTTATGTTGACAGATCGGCTGTGTAGCGAAGATGCAGCACTGGTCCAAGGATACTGCCTTGCGGTAGATCAGCTTTTTTGGGGGTATCACTTTTGATTTACTGTATCTTCAAGCCACTAGTGTTGAGATTGAAGATTGAAGTGGTCCTCTGTCAATATCAGCGGTATATTGTTCACCTAGGCATTCTGTATCAAACATAAGAGTTCGCGACATTTTCAATAACTTAAATAAACGATTCATAGCAGGGGGAGACTTCAATGCTAAACCTACAAATTGGGGCTCAAGACTAATAAACCCCAAAGGCATAGTACTCCACAAAGCCATAATAGACAACAACTTGGGTTAGTTATCCTACATATCGGGAAACTGATAAAAATAGACTACCAGATTTCCTTGACTTTTGCATCACAAGGGGACTACAGCAGGATTAGAGTAAAGCAGAAGCCTGTCTTGATTTATCTTCTAACTACGCTCCAACGCTCATTACAGTAAGCACTTCAATTTGCTAAATAGGCAAGGCAAAGTAATGTTGTTTTTTATGAGGAATTCAGTGGTATGAACAAATTTGATTTACGAGATGTGATTAAAACGAAAAACTGAAAAATCCGTTTTTCTATTGTTAGAATTAGAAAAGTACGTTTCTAATACTTTTATAACAATTTTTTAGGTAGCACAATGTGGGTTGAATGTTTTTTTTTCGCAACGATTATTATTTTCGAGAATTTGGTTAAAATTATATTTTCTTAAATAGAAACCATAGTGAAATACTTAGTTGAGACGCATTATTTTCTCTTTTCAATCATGCCATTTAAACTATTGGTTTAATTCAAAAACAAATGGTGATCAGTTCGCATATACTAATCAACATGTGTAAAAAAATCAAACAATTCCTTTATAGGCTACAGTTTGATTTTTAGGTATTGCGTTAGTGTGGAACAATTAATATTAAATGTTATCTATTTGTCTTAGAATTTTAACGGGAGAGTTAGTTAACAGAAAGAGAGTAGGTATTTAAGTTAGACAGGTAATTTGTAGCGCTAAGATGGGTTTAACGTTTTTCAGTCCATTTTGATCTATTTTTGCAATCCATTCTGAAAAAATAGGGCAATGTAATTGTAAAATATACAGAAATATATTATCCTGGATTACAACAATTTAAATTAGAAGAATGAAAATGAAAACATGTCAAATGGAATAAAACAATGCAGTAGAAATATAATAAATGAAATATGATCATTTATCGAGAAAACCACTAAGACAAGAAATAATTTTTGAAAAATTCGCTTCCATGCAAAATGAAACTCTTTAAAATAAAATGTGTTATTCCAACCAGGAATTAAGTAATATATACTAACAATAAATCTGCCAAGATTTATTTTAGACAATAAATCGTCTAGAAAACTCGAATAACCGTGATACATAAAAGCATAAAACACAAATGGAAAAGTCTAACAAAAACTTGGAAAAGATAAAGATTACTAAAATGACAAGTGGAGTAACATCTACAAAAGAATTCTATGGAAGAAAATAATATAACATAACAAAAAATATAGAAAACAAAATAAAGCAAAAGAATGCTTTTATATAAAATGAGGTAAACTGTAAAAAGACATGTTCAGAACTCGGAACCTAATTTTTTGTGGAAGAATGTAGAAAATGTAAGTATGTAACATATTTAATAAAATATGCTTTTCTTTTCTGTTCAAAACGTAAGAACGATTACATTTGGTACATCAATTATAATTATAGGTACATACATACAATCGTTAAATACACTTCAATAATTACCTGCATCAATACAAAGAGTAGTGATTACCTTGCTTAAAGGATATCAAATGCATTATTTGTGTAACAGCTAAATACATTACGAAAATGAAACATTTCAAATTTAAATGTCATTTCTGGGTCTAAGGTAAACCTAGACTTAATTTTAAAAATATTACCATGTCTTCTTTAATTTCGAGTAATTTTTATGTAGCTATATTGTTGAAGAAAAATAGCATTTCCTTCACTAAAATGTCTTGTTCAAAACAGCATCTAACATTTTTTTTCTTTGTTGGTGCTTCCGATCATTTACTTTAAACCCGTTCTCGATTAAAGATCCGGCCACGCTAAGATTCGAACCTGTGTTTGGCTGCAGAATAAACGTACAACGTTGTACCTATTAAACCCCTAAAGACGTGTCATAAATATTATTCGAAGAATGTAAGTGTTTTGTTGTTATATAAAGTAAAGAGGGTTCTACGGCTTCCGCCAAAAATTAATAAATTAATTTGAATAAAGCAAAAAACAGGCTGCCTGGAATTGGAAAGCTTCAAAAGAACAAATTCCCACACTAAAAAGATTCGACCTCGGCCTCAAGTTAAAATTTCGTATTTGATTAAATACTGTATTCCAAATTCGAGCTTCTCTAAATGTATAAAAAATCCTATATTTTCGATTCCACAATAAAACTTCCAACCTTATTCCACTTTCTTGTTTTCTGTTAGAACTTTAGAGTAAAAATTATAAATTTAAAATATTAAGTTTAAACTCAATCCAAACTAGATTCTAGATTCTGATGTCCAACACGTCTTATCTTGATCTGTAACCTGATACATCTTTACGGTGTCGAAGCTGGTGCTTTAACGTATACAATTATCCAGTGAAGGACTCGAAATTAAACTCCAAATTTGAAACACAAAATTGGAATTTTATATAATTACTCAAGATACAAAATACAGTCCCGATCTAAGATTTTAAGTTCGAATCTGTATTTTAAAAATCTGTTCTTGTCTTAGTAAGAATTTGTCTTATTTACAAAATTTTGATTCGTACTGGAGACTGAAGTATTGAAGCTTTGTGACAATTGTAGAAAAATCGAGTAAAAATAAATTGCTAAATTCATAAACATCCAAGTAAACAAACTGAATCTCTAATATATCAAAAATTGAGGGAATAATAAATAAATGAATAATAACGATAAGGTTTTTTACGTTCCTACTTAATTTAAAAAAAAAATAAAAAATGAAACGTTCTAAAAATAATCTCTTTCGTTTACATTACATAAACTATCTGCTGTTTCGCATTAAAACAAATTCTACCACATTTAGTTTATGTTAAAAACCCCTAAATCTCTCAACTACTAACCGGTACATTAATAAAATCGTAAGGAAATCCGACTGAATAATACATAAAACTGGGTGAAGTTGCTACAACACTTTTTGAATTCCCATCTAATCTACATTTCAAAGCATAATAAAATCGGAGAAGCAAAAGAGACGTTAATAAATTACATAAAATAAAATCTAAACCCCAGCAAGTCCCATGTTAGCAGTAGCTGTCGAACTACAATTTTATTCTCGAGTGGTTTGTTTGCATATTTTATTGGACAATAAAATCGATCCGTAGATAATATAAAACTTAAAATAATCATCTGATATACGACAAGCATACAGATCCTTCTTTTATTCTTTCCCAAGATTATATTTCCGGTTTAATTTTAAAAGTGATAATAGTTTTTTTGGAAAACAATTTTAATTTTAACTGTTTGATTGTAGATTTTGGTAATCAGCGTTATAGGAAATTAAAACGTAATTCCAATTAGATGTTAAAATACTTAGAGTCTTTGAAAACATGTAATTAAACTTTAACCAGCAGCTCATTAAGAATTAACCAGTTAAAGCTCAAAAAATATCAAAACAGAGTTTAATCCTAAGAACATACATACTGATTTTCTGCAATAAATTAAATATGTAATTCTACTAATAATAGCAGCATTTTATCGCAAAATATACAAACATTCTAATTAAACTTATCTTAGTTAATTTCTTTAATGGAATAAATAATATCTTTGTGAAGTCATTAATTCCAATGTAGGAATCCTCGTTTTATACGTCAAATAAATGCCTTAACATCCCCTTTAATTAACTTTGTGCCATACGAATTGTATTTATTATTAATACAAGAGCGTTAAAGATCGCTAAGGTAGGGGAGAGTGGGTAGGAATGGGTCGCAGGAGGAATGAATCAAAGTGGAAATTTAAAAATTTTGCGGTTATAACAGAATTCCTACTATACCGATAAGTAGTGTATACCACCTGTCAGTTGTTGACAAAATATTGTGGCGCTCTGAACTGTTGAATGTGTTTTACGAAAACAAGTGTTATTTGGAGCATAAAAAGTAAGTAAATTGACTTAAAATCATTCCTTAACTTTGTAGCAATAACTGTTGATAACAATTTCAAATCAATGCTGCACAATAAGCCTGCAGTGCTGGTCATTCTAATATGTATAAAATTGCATTGCATTTGAAACTCGTGATTTGGCGGCAATTTTAAAAAAGATTTAAGATGCAGGAGGAATGGATCACCCATACACAGGAGGAATGGGTCGCGTGATCCATTCCTCCTGCATGTCCGAGTTTTCTTTTCTATGTGAGACGTTTCTTTATTTTACAGTTTTTGTATAAAATGCCAAGATTGTGGAAACATAAAACAAACCGTATAAGGAAGAGCAATGATGAAATTAAAGCAGCTGTTCAGGAAGTTTTAAATGGATCATCTATCCGGGAAGTTTCAAAGCATTATTCGATATCATATTCTGCTCTTCAACGTCATGTACACAAGGCTAAAAATTTGCCCGATGGAGTAACTTTTGAACACCAACCAAATTTATGTATTTGTCAAATTTTTTCGCCCCAACAAGAACAGATGCTGGCGAACTATTTAAAGAAATGCTCTCGAATGCATTACGGATTAACCACGGCGCAAACAAAGCAGTTAGCATATAAATACGCCAAAGCACTTAATGTACCGGTTCCTGAAAAATCGGGCGACGAAGAGAGTGCCGGACGTGAATGGTTGTTTGGATTTTTCAGAAGAAATCCAGATTTGTCACTGAGGGCTCCGGAAGCTACAAGCATGAGCAGATCAACGAGCTTTAATAAGTACAACGTTACGAAATTTTTTGATAATATTCAGTCAGTCTACGAACGCTATAATTTCACTGCAAATGACATTTGGAATTGTGATGAAACTGGGCTAACCACAGTTCACAAACCTCCACGGATAGTGGCAGAAAAAGGACTCAAACAAGTAGGACAAGTGACGTCTGGTGAAAGGGGGCAGCTCGTAACGTTTTGTGGATTTATTAATTCTGCAGGAAATACTGTACCACCAGCGTACATTTTCCCAAGAAAAAGAAATTTGGATGTTCTGGGCCATGGAGCCCCATCTAACAGTTTAATATTGGGTTCAGCCACTGGGTGGATGACCGCTGACAGTTTTTTGGTAGTTTTTAAACATTTTGTGAAGAATGTCCGTTGCACCAAAGATACCCCAGTGGTTCTCTTCTTAGACAATCATGAGTCCCATGTAACTCTCGAAGTAATAGAAGAAGGAAGAAAATCTGGTGTCCATTTGATTACATATCCCCCACATTGTAGTCATCGACTGCAGCCCTTGGACGTCGGAGTTTACGGTCCTCTAAAAGTTCGCTATAATCAAGTGTGTGACGAGTGGATGTCCAGTAATCCTGGGAAATCTATAACAATTTACAACATTGCAGAATTGTCAAATAAGGCTTTTACTTTAGCCTTTTCAAAACAAAATATAATTAAAAGTTTCGAAAAGACTGGAATTTGGCCCATGAATCGCTTGATTTTCTCCGATGAAGACTATTTGATGTCATCTGTTACGGATCGCCCTGAAGTGGGTGCACCAGTAGGATCTTCTAGCGATATTGCGGAGCAAGAAGAAACTGAAGTTTTATTTAGCACGCCATCTACTTCAAGATTAACGGAGACAACCAATTTAAGTGAAACATCGGATGTTTCATGTTCTGTAAGTTTAACCTACGTTTTAAGTAGAACTGCAAAATTACCAAACAGCACCTTTATATATTTTTCAGATGGTTTCTCCGGAGGATGTTGTACCCTACCCAAAGGCTCTTCCTAGAAAGTCTATAAATCGGGGTAGGAAAACTGGGCGTACGCGAATCCTCACTGACACCCCAGAAAAAAAAGAGATAGAAAGAGAAAGAGAAAAGAAGAAGAAAGTACCACGATTGCAGTTCGACAGTTTACCTTGTAAGAAGAAAACAAAACCTGTCCCCAAGAAGGTACCAATTGATGAAGACAGCTCCTCCGACTTGGATGAACCTGATCTAAAGGATAGTTCTGGTGACGAAAACTATGAACCAGAAATGTCTGAAGAGGATTTCGATTATGGTATAGAAAATGTGGAGTCTGGTGATTTCGTTCTAATTAAATTCCCAATGAAATCCACGATAATCCACTATGTTGGACGTATTGAAAAAGAAATAGGTCCTTCGGAATATGAAATAATCTTTTTGCGGAAAAAGGGGAGAGGATTTGTTTTCCCAAACATACCAGATGTATCTACAATCTCCAAAGAAGATATTGTTCTCAAATTGCAAAGACTCCTCAAAACTGGGGGAAGTGACAGAATTTTTTCTGTTTATATGTTCGATGTAAATTTTGATGGTTTTTCGAATTTGCGTTAACATGTTTATTGTATTTTATATATTGTTGTAAACTATTTAGTCAAAATAAAATGTAGTATGGGATTATTTTGTTGAGTGTCCACTTTGGAGTATTATTTTATAATTTCTAAATGAGTGACCCAAACCTTCTGCTCCCATATTCATTCCTCCTGCGTGCAGGAGGAATGGGCCACTTTGACATTTAAAGACATTTTTTTCTGCCATTATTAATAACTTGTTCATTTTGATATAAAAGTAAGAAATATAGTTAGCACAGGCATATAGCAACATGCTTTATTAAAAATTTCATTTTTAAAGCTGATCGTTTGGAAATTACCAGCTCTTAAGTAAAAAATTACCCATTCCTACCCACTCTCCCCTATATCATGAGTTATAGGTGTGCATTCTTCTTTTTTTAGAGGAAGTGCATCGGGAGCGGCTATTAGAGTTTTGCAATAATGAACGTTCATTAGTGGGAAGGTAATAATTAGTAGTTAGCGCACTAATGACTAATTAGTGTTCTGTGGGACCATAATTGATATCGTTAGTAATGCAGAGTTAAAGGGTTGGGGTTGTGCGTCGTCGATTCACGTAGCGATGGGTTCGCAAAATTAAATAAAAATACGACCGGTGTTTACCTAAAAAAAGTTCATTAAGGGTCGGAATGTAACCGAGAAGTAGGATCTATTCTTGCCCCGGAATCTTTCAGTATATCTTAATTTGGTCTCAATTTGCCGGGTATTTTACCTCATCTTTATTACGTGGTCGCCTCGCTGCTCCCATAAAAAATAAAAGAATTTAATTTCGTAATCCAGCGCCCCAAGATTAAATAAACCACGGCTATGAATAACACGCAGACCTGTAACTGCAATGTTATAATTTCCTGCATGAATAAAAAGAAGAGATAAGCGCCCCAAGCGAGTTAGGCTGGAGAGAAAAGCGTGTAACAAGAAAATACAAAGACAGAACCTTGCTAACAAGGTTTGCAGTTTTGCAAGATTTCATGTTAAATTCGTTCGTTATCTTGGAAAAATGTAGTTATCCGTGTTCCGGCGCACGCAGCGAGAAAAATAACAACTATAACGCTCAAGTTATATTAAAACGAGAGATGTAATTAGCCAGACAAAGGGCCATTTTATGCAAATGTCGCTATGGAGGCGGCATAGCGCATACTTGCATGGGTAAAATGTTTCTTCTTATTGTATCTTTGGTTATTACCGTACTTGAACTCCGTTATGGGCGTTTTACATCTCAAACGATTTATAGTAACACACTGTAATATTTGCAAAAGATTTTGAACAATTCAGTAACATTTTTACTAACTTTACAGGCGAAACAAAAAATTCGTTTCTTCTGAAAATGTATTCCTTTGTCTTTGCGCTTTTAGTACAAGTATGGTAAACAACGACGTAAACAAAGAATTTTTTATTCTATTTATACTTAAAAGAAACGTCAGCAGTTTTTAGATTTAATTAGGTTTTCTGACTTTTTCCTCAGTTACTTTCAAAAGTTAAATAATAAATATAATAATATTTCACTTTAATTTAACATTATTCCTCATAAATATTGATAAGAGTACGATCCAGTAAACCCAAGTTTCGCGTTTTCTGTATTAAATTAATTGCATATACTAAATGTACCTATTTATTAAAACGTTAGGTTATTCTTTAACAGTGTTATATTCTTCTTTTATAAACCTCTAAAGAAAAAATAAAATAAATGAGCAGGAGATCGCAGTGGCTACTTTCCCGGTATACCTATCAATCAATTTAAAATTACTTTTTCTTATAGTTTCTGCGAATATCTAGTAGCGAAGCACATACAGAACCCAATACATAATAAAACGCATTGAAACTAAATCTGCCTTGACGGCGATTGCGGATTGTTTGTTACGTGTACATTTTCATTTGACCAATGGTAATCATCATAACTAGGTATAGAATTTATATGCACTTAAAAATGATGAAATATGCATGCACTTATTCACTATAAAAACTTGAAATATGCACTTAAATATACACAATACACTTAAAAATCATGAAATATGCGTTTATTAGAAATGTTTAATAAATATATGCACTTTTGATGTCGAACTGTGTTGAAATGTTGTGTAACTTGAAACTGTACAATAAACACCTTATCTGAACCTTTCTGAACTGTCTTATTTGAAAGATTAGTAAACAAAAGTACAGGTAAATTTTTTTATTAAGTTGTCAAAGGGTCTTTGGAATTTTCTAATATCTATTTGTCATAATACCGCAGGATTTAAATTTTAGTTGAAACTTTTTCTTTCTTAGAAAATATTAGCAAGTACATAGATGGTTAAAGCAGTAAAATATTTTAAAGCCTAGTATTTAACAATAGGCTTAGATTATGGGTTTCTCCTAGACTCAACTAAACCGCCCTTGGTTGGTTGTCTAAAATACTAAAATTATTTAAAAAAATATTAGAAATTTCATAATTAAAGCATGTAAAACGCTCAAAAAGTGGTAAAATATGCATGCATTTATAAAAAAAAAAACACCTAAATATGCATTTATATGCACTTTCAAATTGTCAAATGTGATTCATATGCGGCTTAAACATGTAGAAATATAACTCTGCATCTGTTTGCTACAAGCAGAAAAAACAAGCAAATGCACAGAAATCCTATACCTAATCACAACTGTTAAATACAGAGTGGCTAGAAAAACCCTGGCCACTTTTCCAACTATTAACAACAGATGTCGCCGTTTTTTACGAAGTTTAGTCAAGGCCAACTGTATCAATATTAGAAACTTCGTCCCTATACGGAGTGTATAGATATAGATGCAGTTGGTCATGGTTTAGTTATGTAAAATAAAATTAGCTACTGTGCTTTCAACTGTCAACCTCAAAATTAAATTCTACTGTCAAGCTGACATCGAAGCAAATATTATTTCGTTGATGTTTGATTTATTTAATTTTCAATGATCATAATATGCGTTTTGGTTGTTTTGATTTATTTTAAAGTGTATGTAATAACTAAAGCCTCTTTGAATAGCTTCAGACATTTTAATACACATAACTAATTTCAGTAGTTCACTTGGATTCTGCGTTGTTGAGAGATTTTCAATTTAATTTTTCTTTGCTAAAGCGCTATCATAGCTGCCACAAGAAAACTGGTCGGGGTTTCTCTATACATTCTGTATATCAGCACTAGTAATTGCTGCTTCATCAGCCTATTCTAGAATTCGCTTCGATTATTTTTTGTAGATAACAACGACAGAAAGAATACATTTTAAAGGTTTGCTGAATACTAAATTTTGTGTGTAATTTCGATGTTCTGTACATGTCGTTTTTTCTTATTAATATAATTGGCTACATTTTCTTGCCCAAATGAGTAGTACGTACATATTTATGCGTATTAGTACTGCAGTTAAACTCCGTTTTTCACGCTGTTTTCCTAGCTTTGACAATGGTCTAAAATGAAGACAAGTTTTGAAAAAATAATAATAGATTCTTAAAGTTCAAAGTATCTAAAATCGTATTTGAAATATTAAAATAAAAATTAAGCAGGTTACATATTAAAATATATCGTCGAAGTGGCCGAGAGGTTAAGGAATTCGATTACGGCGCGGACGGTATCGGGGTCAAATCCGAGTCGAATATTCGGCGGGTGGCCTACCCAGTCTCTAAAAATAATAATATAATATTATATTACAATTGGGAACCGAAACACAGTAGTAGTAGGGAAGGTAGACGACTGAAAGCGTGGTGCTTATCATACCAACCTGTGCGTATAACGTGCGAAACAACCGAGGTATAAAAAGCGATTTATGATGCTTTAACCCTCCATGTTGCTGGTCATGCTACCTGGCAATGTGCCGATAACTTTACGTTTACATATTAAAATATATAATTTATCATCAACACATTTTGCATGCAATTCGAGGCATGCACTCATGCATACAATAAAAGATATTTTGTTAAACTTGTAATACTTTAACAAAATTATTAAAGTAACTAAATTACAGTTATTTAAAACGACTTTTTTTTAGCAATGTCTACAAACTCCGTAATCAGAAATACAGATAACATATTTTAACTTTTGATTAGACTGTAAAATCAGCTAAAACATTTCATCAAACCTAATTTACAAAAAGACGATTTCTTAGGCATAAATAATTTCCAATTGTGCGATTAATTTTTTTATTTAAATAATAAAATTACACGTTTAACTAATTATTACTTTCTTTGCAAGTCTTAGGGTGTTGCACAAACATGATTTAACAGCTTCGTCAAGTTAATCATTCGTCAAAGTGAACAAAATCGAATCAAAATTCCAATGCATATGGGAAATAACACATTAGTAAATAAAAAATGATGCGCTTTGTCAACTATGATCATTCGTTAATTTAACTTTGTGCAACTGGCCCGTAATCTTTAAAACGAACATTGTCAAATACGTGTTACATAAAACTGAACGCACAATTTTGAATTGTTAATGACAACAGATTTTTCCATTTTGCTGTTTAAGTAAGTATTGGTAAAATAAAGTGAAATAATCTACGGAATTGTAGTGCTCTTTATACTAATTAAATCGTGCTTAGGCTAGGTGCGAATTCTTTTTATTAAACTAAATAATTACAATAACAGTTATCTTCTATTTTATGAACTCTACGATTAATAGAACAAAATATTAAATTAGCCTAATTTATTAGAATTTATTTTAAACTGTCCCTATCGCATAACGTAATATTCAGTTGGCTGTCTTTCTTGATGTGATGCTTATTCTAGAATATTGTAAACACCTCCAGGGTGTTCTGGGCGCCGCTTCCCGTAACGTGTCCCACTACAACAGCACTAAATGTTTTATTTTGTATCATATTTTTCAAATGTTTCGTATTTTCTAGTTTCATGAACAATAGGTACTTAAACGGAATAAATGCTTTTTGATACTACGTCAAAGCAAATCTTGTTCGAAATCAAAAACTCGAAGTAACAACACGAGTAACGTAATAATTACTAAACGTCGTTAGCAGTTACAATAAAAGAATGATAACATCATCAGACAAGCATATGATTAGAAAAAAAATTATAGACCTTCAAAAAACCTTTTAAAATAATCTGTCGAATTGGGTCAACGCCGGCTATAATTCCAATTAAAAAAGAATATTAAGTTAAAGCTTAATTTCAGTCCAATGATTAAACTCTAGCTTTTTAAATACAACATTCATTTATTATAAGGTCCTTGTATACAGCACTAAAATACCTAGCAGGAGAACAATAATAAACCCACAAATTAAAAATCAAAAACAATATACCACCAGCACCTTAATTTTTAATTTAATAAAGTTAAAAAAAGGAAACTGCCAGCCTCCGAGCACGAATATTATATTGTTTACAAACACATCCTTACTAAAATTTACATCAGCAGGCCATGATAAAGATATTAAAAACTTAATATATGAAAGATAGATGTCAAAATTGTGAACTATTTTCCGTTGTTAACAATTATAAAGTTTCATTTCATTTCATTTCATTTATTTACACCAAAGACAATCAGTACAATTGCATAGGATTAGTCTAAAAATACATTATGTATGTAGTAGTTAATCAATAAATAAATACCCTAGCAACTAACAAATACACAAAAACATAACATATACAACATAACATCAGTTAAATACTTGATCCACTGTATACAGACATTTTTTGGTCAGGTACTCCTTTAGACAAGCTTTAAAGGAAGTGGTTGTTTTACAGCACTTCAGTTCGGAAGGGAGATTATTAAAAACTTTCAGACCAAAGCGTCGTGGCGACTTTAAGGCCAGTGAAGTATTGTAGTGGGGAATGTGAAAATTGGCCTCACTTCTAGTACGAAAATTATGAATATTATTGTTTAATAAAAAATCACCCTTGTTCTTGTAAATATAAATGCAGAGTTCGCAAATAAATGTTAAAATTTTATATTTAACAAAAATATCTTTGCACGATACAAAGTTAGGTATACCTTCAATGCACCGAATAAATTTCTTTTGAGCTTTGAACACATTAGAAGCATAAGTAGAATTGCCCCAAAAGCAAATTCCATACCTGAGTATTGATTCCACATATGCATAATAAATCATTATTAACTGGTCTTTATTAATGACAATCCTTAAATTTCTGAACATATATAATACTGAATTCAATTTAGTTAAGATCTTATTACAGTTCTCCTTCCAATTAAGCAAATTGTCCATATACAAACCAAGAAACTTCACAGAACGTGTATTAGATGGAATTGTTGCGTTATTAACTAAGATATTGAGATCCGCAACATTTCTTTGTCTGTTGTGAAATCTGATTGCACTTGTCTTTTCGGTATTTAAATATATCTTGTTCTAGTTGAACCAATCACACATTTTGTTTAAAATATCATTACAGTCTGACTCCAGGACTCTATCACATTCGTTAGATACTATCACGGAAGTATCATCAGCATAGATCGTAAAAAAGCCTTTAGAGGACACCGAACTAATGTCATTTATATATAGTAAAAATAATATGGGTCCCAGAATAGACCCTTGAGGGACACCCATATTCGTTGTAATATATCCTGAGTTTAAGGTTTGCTTAAGATAATCGCTATGGCCAGTAAGACTAACATATTGTCTTCTATTTTCAAAAATGACTTCACCCATGTTAAGGCTTCTCCAAAGAAGCCAAACAACATCAGTTTTTTTTTAGTAAAATCTCGTGATTCACACAATCAAATGCCCTGCTGTGATCACAGAAGATCCCAGCAGGGCATTCGCTACTATCAAATAAATGAATCACCCTTTCATAAAGCGTATGAGTAGCAGTGTCAGTTGACTTACCTCTGGTAAAGCCATGCTGATTATCACAAATAATCTTGTTGAACTCAAGAAAGTGAGACAATCTATGCAAATAGCAGTATTCAAATATTTTGAAGAATACTGGAGTCAAAGTGATAGGCCTATAGTTTACCATGTTATGGGAATCCCCTCTTTTATAAATAGAGACCACTTTACTCGTTTTCAAAATGTGCGGGAATTTACCACAACAGAACGAAAGATTAACTAGATAAGTAACTGGATTGATAATAACATGTAAAATCTTTTTAAGGAGGAACGCAGGAACATTGTCAAAGCCTGCTGAGTCATTACTTTTAATTTTTGATGAAATTAATTCAAAAAATTCCCCGGTCGTATAAGGACATAGTCTGAATCTGTTGCCTGTATTACCCATGTTTTCATTATTCATACCAACATCATTGTTTACATTATTAGAAACTTGACTTATTATTTGCAGGGGTGCATTGACAAAAAATTCATTAAACAAGCTCGTCACTACACCTGAGTCTGTATGCACAGTATTATCATGTTTGATTACTAAATTGACATCTTTTTGATTATTTGCAGTGGATAGTTCGTGGACAACTTTCCAGGCAGATTTTATTTGAAGTTAGGTTAGGTCTAGGGTACTAATGGCGGAGTAGCTAAAAGATCCAAATCCCTTGGAATAAGTAGCTTCAACATCGTGTGTACTTAAAACAGTTTTATCGAAGGGTAAAGAGTAAGTGTGCCAGTTTGATGTTTTTCTCTAATTTTCAAAATAATTATGCTAAGTGAACATGCTATAGAGACCGTAGAAGAAGCATCCTAAGCGGACTAGTGAAGATTAACAATGCCTTAGAGTAAAGTGCGTCCAAGATATATAACAATCAATATGAAAAATAAAGAAGCAAAATATGTTTCATAACGATGTGCTTTCTATTTTTTATTGTATAATCAAGGCTATTTTTGAAACCACAAGAAACAGAATCATAAGGAATTATGAAGTTCTGAACAAAAACAGCCACTTTATTCTTAAGATGGACTTTATAAGCACGCAAGAAACCGGCAATCAAAACATAATAAAACATAAATAAGTTAAAAATAAAACAAAAGTTAATGATACAGTTTGGTACTAAATCCTAGCTGAATGAACTTACGGATGTTAAACTTTAAAAAAACTTTAATACGTATGCATGTTGAACGTATCGTACACTTGGCCCTAAAAAATAGATTGCATAATAAGTCCGAAGTGAACTGATAATATGAGCAGTAGGACATCATTCAAGTGTGACCGATTCCTTAGTTGGGAATTTGTTTACGAATTCATGGTTCGAAGAACATAATTATTGTTTAACTAACCTGCAAAATGCAATTTAGTGTGTTTGGACGCCTATATTATTATTTGCTTAACCTAATATGTTTATTATTATAGTAAATTGTCATTGAATTTTCAAATTAAGAAGATAGTCCAGTCAACGAACGCTCAATAGGGGGGTGTAGAATACATGGAGGGTGTCACAATTTTTGACTTCACGGCTTTGTTTGGAGTCGTTAGGAGGTAAACATACTAAAAGTCCCCGGACATAGGTGGTGAGCGGAGTGCAGGGGGGGACCTAGAAGATCCCTTTTTTTGTTTTTTGCTTATATCTTGAAGACGGTGCCTCTTATCGAAATATCATTCTATACAAAATCAAAGCTGGCAAAATTTCCCACATTTTTGCTTTGTAAAGTTCTTTTCTATCTCCAACCGTTTATGAGATATCCGCTATCAAAAATTGCTAATTTTCGAAAAAAAATATAAAATGCATATACCATTTTTAAGGAAATTTAATCCTCTACAACTTCTTTTCTGGGGATTTTTCTGTAAACCGAAGAGATGAGGTGCTAGAGAGAAAAGTTTAACGAAAAACGTGAGGTAACATATTTTCTTCCAAAAATTAGCGATTTTTGAGAGCAGATATCTCATAAACGGTTGGAGATAGAAAAAAAACTTAAAAAAGCAAAAATGTAGGAAATTTTTCCAGCTTTGATTTTTTATATAATAACTTTTTTGATAAGATGCACCGTCTTCAAGATATAAGCAAAAAAACAAAAATGGAGACCTTCTCAGTCCCCCCCTGCACTTCGCTCACCACCTATGTCCGGGGACTTTTAGTATATTTACCTCCTAACAAGTCCAAAAAAAGTCCTAAAGTCAAAAATTGTGACACCCTCCATGCATTCTACAAACCCTTTATTGACTGGGCTAAGAGTTTCCCTCGATTGGAATATAATGTTTTTTAACTTCCACTGAATATTTATACAATTTTAATAAAACAGCGTGATTTACAAATTTAATTATATGAGTGGGTTATGTGATTTTTGAATTCCTTGATAATTTCTTTAGGTGCAAAAGTGATTTGTATTTATAACAGCACTCAACGTCACAAAAAAGCACACTGTTGAAATGGCAATATCCACTTAAAATTATTCAGTTTACTAACATTTTTGCTCATGTTTTTAACTAAAACGTTATACTGGTTAATTAGATTGAGTTCAGGTCGACTTTAAATTATTGAAATACCCTGCTTTAATATTGCATTAGGGAGAATAACCTAAAATTCTGTAAACCCACAGTTGAATCTCAAAAAGTAATTGTTCCGAAATTGGACTATAGTTAAAGTTATAATAGGATTAGCTAATTAAATTTACGTAGGGTTAAATCGCTAACTAGATTTAGGAATAAATGAGCAAAAGAACTGGCCATTTAACCTTACACTTAGCTAGCAGATCATTATTCCGCTTCACTCGACGGCCTTTCTTTATTAGTAATAGAAGCAAATTAATGAGTTTTATCTACGATTCAAGAATTTAATTCATTCGCGTTCTCTGCATTTTCCTTTTATGTTTACACTTCTTATCAATTCATACTTTACTTAAGATAAAATTCCAGTAAAAAATAAATTGTTCCGCTTTTTTCACATAATTATTTCGTAAGCTGCTATCCAGCAGTTCATCCCCTGTGGTGCTTAGTTTTTTAAACGAAGTAAATTAAATATCGGTTAAAAGCGTTTTCACGCCATTTTAGAAACTTCTCAAAATGTAGTTATTTCAAAAAGATCGATATCTGTGTTCATTGTTTGGTAAAGTAATTAAACTCTCTGTTAACTACAACATTGAAAACTCTTTACGGAAAATCTGACTTTGGCAGTTTTTAGGAAAAGTTAAGGTAAATTTCAAATTCCTTCCAAGTATTTAACGCGGGTAAGGAAATTTAGCCTCTACAAAATTCGATGCAAGTATTTATATAACAAGTCTGTTTAACTTCTGCTACGCCTCAAGCCTTTTTCCAAGTAAGTTTTGAAATTGTCACCGCGCTTTTGTATTTTCTCGTGTTACACCAACATTTCCAACAAATTTACAAACTAAACTAAATTAGAAGAAATTTAAGAAAACCAATATAAAATGCTCGATAATTTCTAGACATTACAATAATTTTGAAAATAATCTCCGCTTCTGATGTAGAAATGGAAACGAATGCGTAAACGTAATAAATTGAGACCTTTGAATCCAGTTATCCTAAATAACCGTAACGAAACAATAGGAAGGTAAACCTACATGAAGCGTCAGATTTATTTAGCAATAATTTAAGAATAATAAAAGTGGTCGCTATATATCAAATTCTTGCATTCATGGTTTTTTACAACAGGACCTGCAAAAGCAAAACAACAATGAGTCGAAATATTTCATCGTTTTGTTTTACAAGTTGTAATAGCAATTTTGAATAAAAATCCCATGCGGAGGAGCATTGTACACGTCTAGCCAACCACTGCGAGGTCAGTTATAAATCAGACAATGATAATTTTCAAGCCCGTATACTGTTATTTATAGCGTTGTCGAGCGTATAAAATTAAAAAGAAATGAAACACTGTTTTCGGTGTTTTCACAGAACAACGTAAAAATTAAAAATTATAAAGTTTTAAACATTGTACGGATATACACGCTTTTACTCTACGGGAAACGTGTGTTATCTGTCATAGCCGGATTGCAATGGAGACCACTCTTAGAGTCGCATGTTCACCGGAGGAAAGAATACATTAATTTTAGATTTTAAAATAGTAACTTTCCATAGAATATGGAATCTGAATATTTAAAACTAAAAAGGCAATATTCCCAATAAGAATGTTGTTTTAAAACACAAAGAACTAAACCTTCTAAATTTAGTCCAAATTGATTTTTAAACTTTGCAGAAAATTAGATTTTCATTAAAAAAGATAATTTCTAATTTTCCACAAAAGGATTGGAACATTGTAACTGAGCCTGTTACTTTTAGATAGGTAAATAGAATAATAGTTCCATGCAGTGGTTATGAGTTAATAGTTATTAAGGTACCAAAAGGGCATTAGTTCATAATGCCCATGGTGCCTTCAACGTTTTATGTCCTACCAGTTTTCTTATCTAATTCACATTTATTTCGTAATTTAGATTTGACATTAACTGAGCTGTCATTAATTTTTACAGTGACAGTGGCGCATAATAAAATTGCATCCATGGAAACAAATGGTTTTTACTGGTTTTTATTGGTCATAATACGCCCTAGGGCATTATAAAAAAAATAATAGCCCTAGGGCGTTATTTCGAATATAACATACCTCAAAATAGAGTCATTATTGTCAATTAATATACCGGTAGGACATAAAAAAAATTAAAAGGTTACCTGTTTACTAAACAGTGTGGCTAACGTTTGAAATAAAATTCGGTAAACACTTACTACCTGCTTAAAAATATTCGGACACATCAATTGCAGTCTAAGCCCTAACAACTACAACTTTAAAATTTCAAATATGTCTTTTGATATATTGTTTTCAGGTCTTTTTATTTGCTGAATATATCACTAAAAATTGTCAAATTCGATTGATAAATAACAAAGATATGCATACAACAAAATGATTTTGAATGTCAGTGTATTTAACAAGGTGGGTAACTCTAAATTGCACATTTCAGTCATTGCATATAAAAAAAAATTTAGTTATTAATGTAACAAATATTTAATGAATAAAGAACTTTAAGGACAGTCTGAATTATATAATATACAGAGTGTAAACAAAAACAGGCTCATCCCCTTTTTTTATTATACGAGGATTGTTCAATAGAAACACGTTTAGAGGCCTGAAAGCCATTTTTATTCAACGAATTTAAAAGAAATCTCCATTAACATTAAGCCATGAGTCCCACTGGTGCACTAATCTATAGATTCCCTGCTGGTAAAATTTTCTAACAACAAACTCTACCTCAGCGTCCGAATTGAACCTCCGCCCTTTTAGTTTTAATGGGCCAAATACATGGAAATCGCAAGGGGGCAAATCGGGACTGTAAGGTTAATGTTATAAGATTTCTCAACTCATACGAGCTAGCAGATCTTCAACCGTTCGGGCTACATGGGGACGACCTTATCGCGCAGAAGGATGGCACCATTTGTGGGTGCCGGGACGTTGACTGTTGATGCTGGCACGTAAACCATTTATTGATGTTTACACCAGGTTCTTTAAAATCTAAGAGCAGTACACATTGGTAATCAAAACATACGGTCATCATCCTGCTGAAGGATGAGTCCGACATTTTTTTGCCTTCGGAAATTCTGCATGCTTCCACTGGCGTTTGGATTCGGATTCGTAGTGATAACACCAAGACTCATTACCAGCAACAAGTTGGTGTAAAAAGGCATTACCATTGTTGATAACGTATAAAATTCTTCTGCTCATTAGTAAGTAGTCGTGAAATCCACTAAGCAGCAACTTTGTGATAGCCAAGACTATGCGGACAATGGAATGAACAGTTTCCACACTGATGCTCAATATTCCAGAAACTTTTTTTCTCTAACTTTAATGCGCCGATTTGCGCGTAAAGCAATTTCAAGCTGTTTCACATTTTCATCTGATGCTGCAACACCAGCATGTCCTGAACGGGCCAAATCTTTAGTGGATCCTCTTCCTTCTGGAAATTTATTGCACCAGTCAACCACTGCCGTATGAGCATAACTATAGTCACCATATACAGCTTTTATTCTCGTATAAATTTTCATTGGCGGACGCCCTTCAGCGGAATTGTCAGAATACTGTAAACTAAATAAGCATATGCACAGGATGGGACTAGTCGAGCACCCAACCTGTCGTGGTTGCAACTTAGAAGACGAGACAGCAGATCACATTCTGTGCGAATGCCCTACACTCGCTCCAATCAGAGGATCCATGCTAGGAGACTTCAGGCCTAGTATGGCCAGTATTAGCAGCATCCCTCTGGCTACTATCCTCAGGTTCATTCAAAAGTTAGGATAGCTTGAGTGATGCGCCTAAGGTGAGGCCGCTGCAACGGAGGTAGCACAATGGGCCCATCTGAGGCCTAAGTGCACGTGACACGAGTCACCCTCCACTCAAAACCCATAATCCACAACCCTTGAATAACAGCACGCAGATTACCTTTGGACTGATTTTTCACCATAAATGCCACTCCCCAACTTAATCACACCGCTTAGAAAGAAGCAAACAACAAATACTTTTGACAGACGCGTTACTAGTACTTAAACAATCAATAAAAACGACTGAATTCCGTTATCGTGGGAACGAAGTCGCGGCTACACAGTCCAAATGAGCTTCTATTGACCAATCCTCGTTCTTCGGAATTGGCAGATAAATCTTACAGGGCTGAATATACCTATACGAAGAATGTGGTTCAAAAAGGAATGTGATTTTTGAACCACCCAACAATTTAGTGACACTTCCGGTTGAGTAGGAAATTACCTCGAGTTCTGATTTTTTAAATGTACCTATATTTTCACTTTTAGCAATCCAAAGGAAATTCTTAATCTAAAAACACCTAACTCTTCCGATTTTTTAAAAAACCTTTAAAATATTTTCTAAAACTTTATTTTTCAATCAAAAGTACCATGAGTTACAAAAAGTGTTTCTTATTGATCCTCGTAATTAAATGAAAATTAAATGGTTACTGTCGCTTGTGTACAGTATGATGTTAATAGTTTTTCAAATCAGTGTTTTGGCTGTTAGTAAATTCTTCAAATGGAACAAACTTAACGACAAATTTAAGGCTAACATCTTGAAAATCTGTTTAGTACTTGTAAGCGTAAGCGATAACAAAACTAAAGAAAACTGGCGTATGTTAAAAGGCAATAATGCCTGAAATAATTGAATTGCTTTTGATAGCTTTAGTTATCGTTGTGTTTTTTCAAAAAGCTTCTAAATTAAACAAATTTCTTTCAGTTATTTAATAACATCCATTTTCTTTTCGTTTTCAGGTTTAGTCTGCAAAATGAATTTTTAAGATTTTAGCATCGTTCGATTGGTAAAAACGGTCTAATCAAATAACTCGGTGAGCCACTATTGTCACATTAGGAAAAAATCATTTAGAATCGGACCAAAAATCGGACGTAAAAATAAAATTTTGAAAATGATTTTTTTAGATTAACACTGTCTTTCGTATTCCAAAAATATAAAACAGGATATTGCATTTAAAAATCAAAACATGATGTCTTTTTCGCGCAATCGAAAGGGTTGTTGAATTGTTTTGTAGTTCAAAAACACATTTTTCCTCTACATTCAGCCCTGTAAGTATTCTTATTCAACTCTGAGAGATAATAAGAAAAATAAAGGTAAGCATGTGTTTGTCTATACTAGGGTGGCCCTTAATTATGGTTGAAACAAATTTTGACCGGGTCACCCCCCAAATCGATTCTAAAAAAATAAAACGTAATTTTAAGATTTACCAGACCTCCAAATTCCAACGTTAAGGGGTGCCCCAAGGAGCCTGCATTTTCCCATTTAAATAGCATAGGCTTTCAGCACACTTCTGGTTTTTATTTTTTTACAAAAGTATGTGTGTCCGAAAAAATCCGGGGAGTGCTCCGATTCATTGCTCACTGATACCCCTTTCATGGAAAAAATATGGGAGCCAAGTGTAATATCTTAAGCAAATAAATGGGGGGTGAAGAAAGTGGTAATTTTAAAATATTGTCGTTTTTCTCGGTTGTAACGAGTTGTTAAGATATGACACCTGGCTCCCATGATTTTTTCCGTGAAAGGGGCATCAGTACGCAATGAATCGCAGCACTCTCCGGATTTTTTCAGACACACATACTTTTGTAAAAAAATAAAAACCAGAAGTGTGCTGAAAGCCTATGCTATTTAAATGGGAAAATGCAGGCTCCTTGGGGCACCCCTTAACGTTGGAATTCGGAGGTGTGGTAAATCTTAGAATTACTTTTAATTTTTTTGGAATCGATTTGGGGGGTGACCCGGTCAAAATTTGTTTCAACCATAATTAAGGGCCACCCTAGCCTATACCCTGTATATTAGATCACAATTTTGATGTGCCACAAAAGTTTTTTGGACGTTTGCTATAAAAAATAATATAAATGTCTTAGATTAGTTTAAAATGATATCTTTAGTTGATTGTCATACTAAAAGCAGATATATCAAAAAACTTCTTTTACTTAACAGACAAAATCAATACCTACGTAAATTCTCCCAAAAGGTTGGATTATTTTACAATAGGCACTGAATAAAGACCTGCAATACATACCTTGAATCTTGAATACCAAGTAATTACCTACTACAAAAGGCTTTTATATTGTCATTATTTTTTCAGCATCTGACGAACCATTGAATCGAACATTTTATTTAAATGAAGTTTAGTTTAATCTTTCTGCCTGCTAAATTCACATTGCGAATTCTTTACATTCAGTAAAAGTTAAAACTCACATTTCAACGTTTTATGTGCATAGCACATAATTTAAATTAAAATTATCGAAAGTTAATATGTAAAAACATTCACAATTTATAAGGAAATATTCAATAACCTTTCAGAACTATCATTATAACAACTGATTTTTTAAAGTTTCGCCCAAAACAAGATCATTATTGTATTAGATTAGTTTATATAGTTCAATTCATTTCTTTATCAGTTTAATTTCAGTTGCCAAATGAAAGTATCAGCTAAAATATACGTTTAAATGTAGGCCGGTATGGGTTTCATTATCTGATACAGCTCTGTGGACTATCATACAACACACAGCTTTTCATTATAAAACTAAAGGATATATTAATGAATAACCAATAACTATTGAAATAATTGGGATAATTTTGTAATTATTCCAATTATCCGTTATTTATCCAGATTGATTGCCAAATGCAATTAAATTATTCAATATTTAATTACACTCTTAAATTTACTAAATAATTCCCATATTGTATTGTACTCGTAACTTAAGAAATTAATGGAACACATATCTGGTAAATTTTTTTATTCGATAATATCATATATTCTTAGGGGTAAATCAATGAGTTTTTTCTAATCGTTACTTTAAATAAATTTAAAGCCGATTTTAAAATAATTATAAGACATGAATTTCTGAAAAGGTAATCTGAAACTGCACCGAGCGTAACTATACACAAACATAATTCAAACACTGTTACCAATTTAATGCCACATGCCCAATTAACTCATGAAAAAAGACAATTTTTCGAATTATTAAATTACTCCTACAAAGTTACATATTGATGAAGCTATCAGTAGAAAAATAACGAGTCAAAATTTAAACACTCAGCATATTTAAACATCTCGGTTGCTCGATAAGAAGACCATTTCATTAATTACTTAATCGTAAATTTAATTACAACCTTATTTACTTTTCATTAAAAAATGCAAATATGGCAGGTGTAAGTAAAATACGATACTAAATAACAGACGGTTTCTTTGTTGTTGTTTAGCTTCGTGTTCGATCTCTGCGTGCTTGTAATTTGGAGTTAAAAATTAAAGCCTCTTTAATCTAACCTGTACAATGAATAGTTACAGGGCTGTTAATTAATAGGACGCATTTAGCTTAACTGCGCTTTATAGAGACTAATTACCTTTATAAACATTTGTAAATAGTAGGACATTAGTAGTGATTACCAAACGTTAAATGTGAGAACATAAGAATTACTTTTATTTGTTATTATTTGTCAATATTTTGTTATATAAATAAATTAAATTAATTCTTAATTATTGCAAGGAAAATTAATTAATTAATTTTCAAATTAATGTTACATAAATAATTTTCAAATAGCACATTAATCACGATGAAAAAAGAAACAAGCTTAATAAAATTTTATGTAATCTTATTCAACTTAAATCTGGTTCAGCAGAATCTAAGACAAATCAAATTTATAAACCTAGCCCTTAATCTCGGAAAAACTTTGGAAATTAAGAGATTATAACCTTATATAAGGCAAAAGCTCTAGATTAGGGTTAACTCCGAAAGTATTAAGTCATATCTTTGATTGATGCATGGTTTATCCTGTCATATATTTCAAATCAAATGTGCCTGCAACTTCTAAAGCAAGCCCTTCTGGAGTTTTTTGAAATGTTCAGCAATTTTAACGCTAAAAAGAAATTAGAATAAAAAAGCGAGTCGATTTGTTTAAATCGACTCACAAAACAGATGATTTACAAAAATAAATATGTTTTCTTTTGTCAGGAATCTATGTAGGTACCTATTTACGAAATTTACAAAAAAATTAAGATTTTTGTGGCATTGCTAATTTTGGCAATTATGTGCCAATTATGGCACATATTTCGTGCATAAACTGAAAACAAATTTTTAACGACTATGATTGTTATTCTGCAAATTATTCTAATTCAATTCGTTTAATTACCTTTTTGTCACATTATTTAGTTTTCTTCAAATGAAATACTTGGTTCGTTATTTTTTGTATATCGTAACTGATGAATGATTTAAATCAATACAATAAAGAAGAAAATGGGAATACTCAAACAAAACGAACTTTAAAATCATGCCCTGCATGGGCACTTAGCCCCTTACATGCATTCAATGAGGCGCACAAACAAAATTCCACCAATCATGCAGCTCATCGGACAAAAATGGCGGGGTACTTCAAAATGCAATTAGAACGTAAGGTAAGGGATGCAAAAAAGGTAATCTTACTAGGTTAAACTCTTAAAATTTTATAACATTTTGTACCTTTATACGAGTCATTATAACTTATAATACACACTGAAACATTTAACAATAAGGAGCCAGAGGACAAAAGACTTCGTAGAATTTTTAACAAGTAACATACACATTTAAACTAACATCTTGCATGTTTGTAGTAGTTCAAAGAACAATATACACGTATGTCTTTTGTTCACTGAAGGGTATAACGTACATCCAAGAGGCGGTACCGTAGACGTTGTCATTAAAAATTGTTTACACTTTAAATACATGGAAACTAATGGCTGTCTATGCATTCTAAAAATATCCGTCTCATATCGTGTTGGGTCTATTGGGCTTGAGTGTTGCAAGCATTAAAGCAGTTATTTTTAGAATTACCCTAAACAAGAAAAAATGTAGGCACTTAAAAATAATCTTATTAGCAGCTAAAAGTGGCATTCTAATGAAGACAATGCTTAAACACGTAGTTATCGTGAAGTATTTTAACTATTCCCAATTCTTGCTGTTCTCAAAATCAAAAACATACATTCTACTAATAAAGATCCGAACTTGCCACCTCTAATTTGTCATAATACTTTTATTGCCCGTTGTAATAACTTAAGAAGTTAAGTAAAAATTGCGGAGCCGAATGAACAGACTATACTGTCAAACTGATATTTATAACTTCCACATTTATAGCTGAAATATACAGTGTGGTACAAAAGTATGGAACAAATTCAATATCTACTGAAATAATTGTGATTTGGAAAAACGCTCGGACAGGTATAGCGATTTAAATTACGGTGCATATTTTAAGAGGAATCGAATTTTTTTTGCGACAGTCATTTTTCTACGGTGACGTAATCGCCCTTTTTTTTAAATAGGAACTTGCATATTTGACAATTGCAGTAGATAGTCCTTTTTTTTTCTCTTTCTAACCGTGCAAAAGTTTTATACCCTCACATAAGATTTTTTTTGAGAAAATTGTCAAAATAGTTTTACGTCCAGTAGGCCTGGTACAATGGTACATTTCTAAACAATAACTACAGTAAATGTTCGAACTGACGGCCATTAACCTCTTGGCAATACCCCAATCGAAAAATAAATTCTTGCAGTACACTACGAATTGTTTCTGGTGTGATTCTGCGTATTTCTTCTCGGATTCGCAGCTTAAGCTCTTCTAAATCCCGAGGTTTTCTTATGAACACTTTACTTTTTAGGTAACCCCATAAAAAGAAATCAAGCTGCGTTAGATCTGGAGATCTAGGAGGCCACTCTATAGCACCTCGTCTGCCAATCCATCTGTTTGGGAAGATTTGGTTCAGATACTGACGCACTGTAGCTGCATAATGCGGAGGAGCCCCATCTTGTTGATACCAAAGATGAACATTAGGAATATCGGGGTCTTCTTCATTCAGAAACAACACTGATAATGCAGGAACAAGTTCGTTTCGCAAAAATTCCAAATATCGTTCACCATTTAGTGTGTTTTCGAAAAAGAATGGTCGTAAGATTTGGTCTCCAGCAATTCCTGCCCATACATTAATCTTTCGGGGGTATTGAGAATGTGCCTCATGCATCCAATGGGGGTTTTCCGCAGCCCAGTAGCGACAGTTTTGCCTGTTCACAGTCCCGTTCAAACAAAAAGTAGCTTCGTCGGAAAAAACTACGTGTCTAACAAACATTGGATTAGCATTGCAGATCCCCATCATGTTTTCACAAAACTCTTGCCTGCGATCATAGTCATCATCAGACAGCTCTTGTACCAACTGTATTTTGTATGGGTGGAATTTTTGTTTTTTTAATATACGCAATGCAATAACATGGCTCATGTCATGATCTCTTCCACACTGACGACTTGAGGTGTGAGGATTTTCTTGGATTTGTAATAAAACGTTAAGTTGTGCGTCTGCTGCCACTACAGGGCGCCCAGCTTTGGGTAAATCTCTAACATGACCCACTTCATGAAACTTTCTCTCAATTTTACTAACCGTTGATCTTGTAATGGGTGGACGGTGTGGGTGAATTTCATTGAATAATCGGCAGACTTCTTCTTGAGTTCTGCTCCTGTCGTCACATCCAATCATAATTAATATCTCAATTCTCTCTGTTTCTGTAAGATGCATAATCTTGCTCCTTAATATCTACACTAAGTCGAACTAATTTAACACTTTGATTGAAAGTTAGCTCAAATAAAAAAAAAGTATCGAGTTCTAGATGCTTTTGCTGTTGTTGACAGGCCTACTGGACGTAAACCTATTTTGGCAATTTTCTCAAAAAAAAATCTTATGTGAGGGTATAAAACTTTTGCGCGGTTAAAAAAAAGGACTATCTACTGCAATTGTCAAATATGCAAGTTCCTATTTAAAAAAAGGGCGATAACGTCACCGTAGAAAAATGACTGTCTCAAAAAAAATTCGATTCCTCTTAAAATATGCACCGTAATTTAAATCGCTATATAATACCTGTCCGAGCGTTTTGCCAAAAAACAATTATTTCAGGAGATATTGAATTTGTTCCATACTTTTGTACCACACTGTATAAGGCAATTTAAAATGAAATACACGTACAAATATTTTGGATGGCGATACATTTACAAAAATTAAAGTAGGTTGGATCAATAAAAGAGAATTTCTAAATAGGGAGATTTCGCCTCTCAAAGAAGGAGAAAATCAAGTTCTCCAATATAATTTTTAAACTTTTTCAATCTATCAAATTAAAATTTTCAGAAAAATGTGAAAGTATTGTGCCATAAAATTTAATCACAGAACGAAAAAACTCACACCTCAATTTATTGGCAAAAGAAAAAACATTAGTTTCAAAATGACATACGCTGAATAAATATGTGTAGCCCTTTTCGTAAGGAGTACATGATTCTGTTTAAAATATCAACATTATATTCATAAGAGCTTCACACATATTCAACCCTTTTCCGCAATTCTTCTACACTGTTGATTATGGTACTAGTTATAAGTTTTGATTTCAAATAGCTCCACAAAGTTCAAGTACAATGACCGAGCAGGTAACTGATTGATTACGTCTGCATTGCTTTCAAAGTGTTGGTGTAACCACCTTCTAAGAGTTCTGGTAAAATAGGATGAAATTCCATATAGCATGAATATCATGTCATTGTACTCGTAAAATTCTAGTGAGTCGTCCTCTAAAATTTCAAAAGGGTAGTTTTTCAAAAAATCCCAAAATATATTCGTATTAAGCTCCCTCGTAATAACTATATTCTCCTCCTCAGTCATCAGTCTCCCTTATTTCGTAGTTCCGGACGTTGTCTATCAAACTGACCTTAATTTTAAAAGTTCTACCACCCCCAAAAATATTCTTCTTCCTCTTCTTTGCCCGAGAACTGGGTCATTTTAGTTGAAGTATTTTCAGGATCTTTTGATTGCTACTTTTTACGAGCGGGAGCATAAGTGTTTGTAGCCAACACACTTTCTCTTTCATCATCTCTTCTTGTATTTTTCCATCTTCCTGGTTTGTTCTTTTATTAGGAGTTTGAGAATTACTATCGTCCTATCGAATCCTTTTTTTTCTTTTTATCTTTACCTTTCCCCTTTTCTGTATATGTACTTGAACTGAGTTATCAACCTTTTCAGAATCTACGCTTGTTCCAAATCTCTCTTCCTACTCATCCATTGCCGACTCAAATTCCTCTTCTCTGTATCCGTTATCTTCTCTCATTTTAATAGTTATTTTTTCTCTGGCTTCTCTAGGTTGCCTTCATACAGACCGACACCTAGCCCGAAGGCCAGGATCTTGTCCATGCAGGCGCTCCGTGTGTCGTCGGGCTCTAAGAGGTCGGTTCCAAATATTCGATGTCTCAGAAGGAGTAATCTGGGGCACCGTAGAAGCAGATGAAGAGAGGTCTCATCTTCATCGTTACAGAATCTGCAAGTTGGGTCCTCGGAGAGGCCCATAAAATGCCAGTGCTTTTTAAAGAGTCCATCGCCCATAAGGAGGCCTGTGACAATCCTGATGTGCTTCCTGCTGAACCTAAGAAGCTGTTCGGACCTAGTCTTTGAAAGTCTGTGGATGAGTAGCTTCGCTTGTCTTAGCCCAGAACGCGAAGCCCAATATGACATGAACTGAGAGTGGGTTCTCTAATTGCTAGGTAAATTCTTGCTTTAGGTAAACCGAGGCCCGGTTCAGGGCCTAAAAAGTGCTCCGAAGAGCCCTCCCAGATTAGTCAAACCCAATTGGTTGAGTCGAGCCTTTCCAGGGCTATACGACATTCCTTGATCAGGTTAGATTTGGTTTTAACAGAACTCAAAGCTTTGAGTGCTGCCTGACTATCGGAGCATATATAGATATGTCTGTTCTGGTAGCCTCTGGCGAAGTTTTCCTAGGCACAGGCTAATATTGCGAAAATCTCAGTTTGGAAGACAGTGGGAAACTTTCTTAGTGCGAGAGACAATCTCATTCTAGGTTGGTCGCCGTAGATGCCAGCACCGGAGCCTGCGTCTGACTTCGATCCATCTGTAAACCACAGTAGATCAGAAGATCTGACGCGATTCCTGAGCAAAGCTGAGAATTCATCACTTGCAGGGATGGACTGTATATCTTTGCTTTGTATTATTATATTTATATATGGTCCCTAATATTGTACTAATATTATTCTTAAATATCTTTCCATTAATGCTTGCTTAACTGTGTATTTTGTAAATGGTATAATACCGTCAATAAAAATTATTATTATTATATCTTTCGCGCCCAGTCTAGGTCTGTGTGGGCCGTTTGAATCTGGAGGTTTACTCTCAGGAATTGCATTATTACTTCATCTGTTCAGACCGTGCATCACAATATTCTTTTTCCTTATTTCCCTTTCCATCATTTCAATTTTGTTTTCTTGCTTGTCTAGCTTTTCCTTAATTCCTGATATTTCGTTATTTTGAATTTCCCATTTCTTATTTATTTTTGCATTAGCCATTAGTTATAACTATCCCTTTTAAGCTCCATTTTTGTAAATTCTAGTGTTTTTATAATATCCTCGTTCATTTTTATTAGCTTAGTCTGGTTCAGTTATACTAAGTATTCTGTATATGAAGGGCTCTAACTGGAAAAGAACTGTATAAGAAATGCACCAAAGCTTTCTGTTATTATTTTTCTTATCTGTCTACTATAACCTCACTTTCAATTTAATCTTAATACTATTTTTTGATTTTTAGGTCAAGTATACTACCTATATATCATCATCATCAGCATCAAAACATTTACTAAATGTCCATTTAGATAGCTTGTAAATTAACATGGGTGTTAGAAAAAATTAAAAAGAATAAAATAACATTTATAACCTTCTCAATCATGGGCTGCGTTAAGTTAAATGAGCACGTTCTAAATTAGGTAAAACTCGAGGAATACTGTATGCTGTATTTCACCTAAGAGGTAGAGTAACAAGGTCCCTATACTTACACACTGTATTATACATATGGTGCCGTATGTAGGTATTAAACGGCGCACCAATCACGTAACCTGCAGAGTCGGGCCGGATTGTGCATTACATCCGTAAAGACCACATACGCTAACGCACTAGCCTCGACACCAAAAGGTAAAAGAGGTTACGGATACAGATACAGATAGAGATGCTGTATTATTCAATACCAAATATTTCGGTATTACAAATATTGGTAGTAAATTTACAAATAGAATCACTAATTCATTAAACACTGCCCTTTCTAAGATTATTTTTTCTTTACAGTTATTATACCTATGAAAGATCAAAATTAGACAGCGTTAAGCGATATTGAAAAATAATAGTATATGTCGACCCAATACGACGACGATATACAGGGTGTATTTCTTGGATAACAGTTCATACGAGTAATATTTTTTTCTATCGTTTATAAGTATTTGCTTGAGAAGTCTTGCAGCAATTAAAATACTAATATCCCGGTATTGCGTAATCAATGTTTTTTGAATATGCTGTAATTTAGAAAAAGCCATACTAATTCGATTGTCATAGTTATTATCCACAACGTTCTCAATGTTGAGGATCTTAACTTTTGAAAAGTAAACTAACAAACGAAAAACGATTTGATTTTCCTTGAGGCTATTGATAGAAAATATCACAATGGAGTTTGTTCCGATCGACTAAACGCAGTATAAATCAACATATAGCTATGTAGAATGAATCAAATGTGAAATAAATGTGGAGGTATGTGTATCTATTTTCAAATTCAAATACTCCATATATTTTTTGTATCGCAAATTCGGTTTAGTAGTTTGACAGCTTTAGTTTCAATTAGGTTTGAAATTAATGAACAAAAATATCTCTAATAACTATTTAAGTTTAAGTACCTGTCTATCGATATATTGCTTTTACCATATCGTTACCTTCAACTCGACTTTTAATAATGATAAGTTCTACAGCCCTTGATCAAATTAGTAGCCCAGCATTTAATGTTTTACATTATACAAGATTTTCTGTCGGGGTTAAATCAAGTACCGTAAATAAATAAAAGGCAAAAACAATATGTGCAACGTAACAATATTAGACCTGGCTTCCCTTATTTTTTAGTGAAGTCTGCAATCTCCGTGCCATAGAGGCTATTCCATTCTTAATGGCGAAACCCTTGGTTGCGCAGTAGTCCAAGTGGGCCGTCTTAAGATGCTTAAGAGCAACATAATCATCTTAAAAAGACGCTGTACCGAAGTACAGTGGCTACGGGTAGCAGTGAAGGGTGGAGTTATTGGTGAACGTGACCACCTTGTCTGACCGTTTCTTCGTCACTTAGAATGGAACAACCTCTACTACTAATTAGAGGTGCCAGTCGTGAACGATTCGTTCAAAAATAACGGATCAGTACACTGAATCGAATGAAGTGAATCGATTTACTGATTCACTCGACTCGGTGTCAAAGCGCGCGGAGTATTTTTGTTCGAGCGGGATTTGTGAATCGTTCGAGTTTCGAGTTTTTAACGTTCCTACGTAAAATTGACCAGTAAATCGGATTCGATCGTGTAAAATTTGACAATGCGGTGCTTAGACTGCCTTCAAAGTTTTCTTTGCGTTGATTATTTAAATTAATAATTTATTTTTGACAAATCATATGTAAAAGTGTACAGCATTACGAATATAATTTTATAACACCAAAGCTATGCAAGAATACAAGTAATTCTTTCACTAAAAACTTCTTCATTCTTTTCTACACATTTCATACGATAGAATTACGCATCTGTGTGAAATGGTTTTGAAAATAAATACCTCGATGCTGAAATTTATACTGCGCATTTCGCGTACACTTTGTTTAAACAACTTATGTTGAATTTGTTAACAATAACTTCGAGATAATGACAGCATCTGAATCTAGAATGAACAAGCTTTCCAACGATTTAAAAATCTAAAATTCTAAAAGATAAGCTTATAAATGCAATGTAAACGTAAAATTATTCAATTTTCAGAATTAAAAAAATTTCGAAAAATATTTTTATGTGATGTTTTGCAATCGCGGACAGATTGGCGCCCTCCATATTTAGATCCGCAACGTCAATCCGGGCAAGATACTAAAATATATTCTTCGAGTGCACTCCCCATGATCGAATTTACGGCCCTTGATTCCTGACTATTCGGTTTGGTCTTCGTTAAGACTCGTCAATCTAAGCAAAACGAGCGAATAAGTGAATCATTTAAGAACAAATCGTTCTGCGCGAATCACTTATTGGGATGAATGAATCGAATGAATCGATTCACCAAAAAGAATCGAACTTCCCATTTTTACTACTAATAGATACAAATTAAAGTCATTTCTTTCAGACGTTGGTTGTATTTAATTCCAGCTCTTTTTATATTAGTTGGCCTTTATTTGTAAAATTTACCTTCGCTATCAATTCCCATACATTTTCAATAGGGCTTCGATCGGGCCAGTTTAGAGCAGAAACTTTGTTACTGATTTTGCAGTATTACAAGGAGCATAATCTTGCAGAAAAACTACATTCTCATTGTTATCAAACCATTGTCCAACCCCTTGGTTTGCTGTGATTTTTTAGTTTTTTTTTGTTAAAATGGTGAGGTGGGCTAATAATTTGATCAGGGACTGTAGGTATTCAGTACCTATGTAATTTAACTATAAGCTGCATTTCTCCAAAATCGATTTGTAATTTTCACTCTGTTTAACTCTAAAGTCCTGGGCTTTTGTAAGTGTAATAAGTAAAACCCCACGTTGGTTCCTTCAGCCTAACCAGTAATAAATATTATTTTAATTTGTGTATTAGGCTTCTTTACCAATCTTATTTAAAAGTATTCCGTTTTCTGTAATTTTCACGAGGAAATCAAGGACTATGAAAAAAATGATTTCTATATTCATAACCCAAGGAGGGGGCCTTTTACAAAAATATAACTCCAGCTATTTAAAAGTTTCGATAAAAGTCGAGGCAGACACATATTAATTATCGGCACGAAGACTAATTTTTGAATTTTTAATCTAACTTTCCCTGCAGCTAAACTTTCGGAGTAAATCGACGACGTTAAGAAAACACGAGTCGACGTGTTCATAATTAAAAAGTCAAAAGCTACGTGCGTAAAGACCTTCATTCCGAATTGACATTTCAATTTAACGAAAACAAACACTTGTATAAGTTCAAAAAACTGACCGTTAACCATAATGGGCTGACTTGTGCACAAAACATCTCATTTCGTTAGACGATTTTTCTTTGCCAAGGTGATTTAAAACTAGATTAAGGTCCGTTTTTGTTATTTTCCAATCATTGTTTATTTGGTATTCGTCTAAGAACCCTTCGTTTACGTTCTGTTTCCTAGAGACACGAGATTAGGTTGCTTCGAACTGGAAACCTATCTCCTTATCCTTATCGAACCTTAATGGTTCTAGTTAAACTCATCAATTATACAACGCAGCTTCACTTAAGTGCAACTGAACCGTGGTTACTAACGTGAGAATCGGTGATAAACATCGGTGTTTAACAGTTAACAACCACGATACGGAAATATTTCGGTTGTAAAAGGAAATTTTTCACTTAATGCCCAGAAAATTTCCAATTCTCCTTACAAGGAAACAAAAAGCATCAGAACAGAACAAAAGGCACTTCCAATATACCTATTTAGGATTTAAATGAAACAACTTCAATCTTAATTTAAGTCTACTAGAATACTAGAAATATAAATTTTCTATGAGTAATATCTTGTGAAGTAATTATACTAGTAATAATACCAATTCATTCCTTTAATTTTCATATTCTCTATTTTTTGACAACGTTTACATCGTTTTCTTCTAAGAATTTCTATTAATTAATTATGCTTACTTACTCTTCACTTCTAACTGACTTGACTTAACCGGTCCATTTGTTAATAGTTCTTTTCGAATTTTTATCTTTACTTATTTAAACAACGTTCCACATCTTTAACTTTGTAATGAAAATTTCGTTAATATCATTTAGTAGAAAATATATCATATTTTTGAGTTACACCATCTGATGAACCGTACTGCACTGCATTAGAGAAATAAAATTATTATATAGAGTAGTGTGAACATATTGAGTGAGATTTCAAATTCAAACTGAGCTAGTTTTATGGTAAAATTTGCAAACCAGCGCAACATGTAAATATGTTAAATTTCTAATTTATCAATTTAGACACGTTTCACCTATTACATAGAAAGTTTTAAAAATTGTTTAATTAAATTCCTTTTAATCGATGGTAATCTCCCTATAACATTAGTAAAGCATGGAAATTAAAAGTACAAATCGTGGCTTTAATCAACTATTCCAAAAAATATGTAAAAACTCCGTGAAAGAAAACAAAAAAGAAGTTTGTCGAAAACTATTTACTATAGTTATAAAATTCTTTAGTTAGTTTCAGTTGTGACAAAAGACTTCGGCATTAAACATTTAAATAGTTTCCTGAATACGAAGGGCATAAACTAATATTCAATTAGTAAACAACCACCAGTTCTGTCATTATTTTTAGTTATACAAAACCTTTGCAAAAAGAATCCCAAAATCCCATTAGGTACGATTCAGTAAAAAGCCCTGAAAACACCTACCTCGGGAAATACTTTCACAAAGAATTCCTCCGTCTAAAAAGAAAGAAAAAAGGCCACAGAGAGACTTCGTTTCGTTATTCTGATAACAAACAACTTGATAGAAAGACGGGTTTCATTTTCTTAACTTTTGTTACATACTAAAGAGATAAACTTAAATGACTTTTTTATACGTTTTAGAACGTTTTTTCTTTGTCGAATGAATGCATTTATATTTTTTTATAACTCTAGAGGATTAAGATTTTTAGAAATAAAAAATTCATTTTGACACTCCTTGTTGTAGTAATTCCCATACAGGGTGTACCGAAAGTAAAGTGCCAAAGTTTTTAAAATAATTCTACACTTAATTCTAACAACATTTAAAAACTTAATACAAAAGTACCTACTAAACAGAACGCTAAAGTTGGATTCTTTTTAAATTCTAAATATACTCAACTCTCGAATTTTTATGGGGGACTTTATGTGAAGTTGTGTGGTTGAGCATGCTCCTTTTAGGACACCCTGTATTTTATTAATTTAAGAAAGACATTCGATACTTTTTTTTCAAAATTATATTTTCTTATATATTACAACTTCATCCGTTTCGAATTAGCAGAAGAGAGAAAAGTATTTCAAATGTTTAGAAATTTGCAAAATTTAGCAAATTTAAATTAGAAAACAACAGAACCTTTGCTTAGTACAATTTATAACATATTTTAGTTAAATTTACATGTCGCGGGAAGATCTAAATTTCGGTAACCGCAAAACTCATTAAAACTTGAATTTTAAAGGAACGGGCAATTTCCGGTACTCCTTACATATTTGTTGATAGCTCATCAAACTTGTGTTAGTTTTGTTTGTGCAACCAACTTAAATCCAATTTATATGCATTTAAACTTTTAAGCGTGTTCTCTTAACAGATTTGTTTGCCATTTCTCTTTTGAAGCCAACTGCAAGGGTTATTAGTCTTCAAATTTAAGAGAATTATAAACTACGTTTTGTTTATTTTAAAAATTAAATTTACAAGGATTTGCTCCTGTGGGGATAATTTTTATGAAATCCACTACTTTAAGAAAATACATTCTAACGATCTTCTAACATATATATTTCTCTCGGGAAATAATTTACACATGACACTAGCTAAAAACAACGAACAAAAGAAAAATTTCTTGTTTCCTAAAGCCATTTAAAAGGTTTTACTACCTTTCCTTTAAATATAATTTTATTATATAAATACGTGCGAATTTAACCAGCAACTTGCATAAATAATTACTTTGAAGATCAATAACAGTATTTTGTACTTTTAAAATAAAATTTGTAAAACTGTTATTTAGCTGATTTTTCACGATTCTATAAAATAAAAAAAAAGTAATATAAAAGAAATTGAAACTTCCTTAGATATTGTGTATACAAAATTTCGTGACCCATCTCATATTCCTTCCATCAAATTCGCGTTGTTTAAATTTGAGAGTCATCACCATTCGCCGCCAAATTACAGAGAGCAAAGCTCATCCTGCCACGATGAAGACATCAAGAGTTACCAAAGCGGTTCACTTTTAATGCGTGATGGATAGCCTTGAGCCGTCTATTATATGCGGGGTTCATTGCCTTTATTATTATCTTAATAGTTCAATCATTATGCAAAAGATTCAGAACAGCAAATCAGTTCGAAATAAAATAAATCAAAAATCTACACGTTCCTTTTGCCAAGTCATTCTTTTTAGATATGTAAAAAAATTATTATGTATTCTGTGATTACATATATTAAACTTATATGAAATTCTTTTATAAAAAGAAGAAATACGCGAAAAACGTTGCGAAATGCCAAAAATTCCAGGTAGATATGAATACGTTAAAGTGGTGCAGAAATTAGCGTTGATACTAAAAAGGTATACCAAAACAAGCAAGACAAATGTGTTAACTTTTTAGCTACTAATTAACTGTGAATTATAATTATTTCATCATGGATTTGGTATCTGTCAGAACAACCTGATTACTTACAGGGGCGGATTTAGGCATGGGCTTTATGGGCTGCAGCCCAGGGCCCAGTTCAATTAAAGGGCCCCCTTCGCGGTCAAAAAAATAAAAATAAACCCAATTTAAATTAAAAATTTAAGAAAAAAAATTATACAAAATTCGTATCTAGATAAAGTTTAAATCGTTGGTTTGCCACACTATTTGATTTCAATAAAATATCAAATATCAATGTTTTAAACGACAGTAAATAGTAAATACGGCTATGTTTTCTATCGCCTATGTCGGTAGTTTCTAAAATTCGGTAAGGAATTCTTGGACTTTTTAATACTCATTTGAGTTAGGAAAAGTTCAGCTTTTCCTACCTAGAGTGGAAATATAAAACAAGAGAGGAAATGAGACCAAAGCACATCACAAATTGAAAATTTTTACTTTGTTTCCATGGCAATGAAATATTTGACTACATCGAAACGAATTTGACATTTGACATCAAAAATGAAATATTCAGTTAAAATGATAAGGAATTCTTTACTGAATTTTACAAAATTTTGTGTACAATTCGTTCGGAAAAGTGTTTTTTCCATTCACGACGTGCTTTTGATTTCGCCTTCGCCGCGATGAAAAATCTCACGTCGTCTAGATTGGAAAAAATGCACTTTTCCTATCTCATTGTACAAATAGCTATTATCATTTGTCAATTATGCAAATAATGTGGCAACATCAGAATGGGAGTGCAAGTTTAGCTCCTCTAGCTCCTTTCATCAAAATTAGTAGTCACAGTGGCTTATCTTTATTCAATTCCTTACAAGAATTTCTAGAAAAAATTGGACTGCCATTGGATAATTGTAGAGGACAGTCGTTTGACAACGCTGCAAATATGTCCGGCCGATACAATAGTGTGCAAGCACATCTCAAACAAATAAATAAATTTGCTGATTATGTGCTGTGTGCTGTGCATTACCTAAATCTAGTTGGTGGAGAAGCGGTTAAAGTTGCAACTTTGTGACTTTTTGAAGTAGTACAACAAAGATATGTTTTCTTTCTCATCTACCCATAGGTGGGAGCTTCTAAATCGTGTAACAAAACTAAAATTTTCGATAAAAAGTTTAAGCCAGACTAGATGGTCTTGTCACTATGATGCTGTTAGAGCTTTAAAAAATCGCTACGGTGATATCATGAACATATTAAAAACGTTTAGTGACAATATGGATGAGAAACTTGATTTTCGAAGAGAGGCACAGAATTTATATAAGAATTTTAACTGTGTTTTGGGAAGAAATTTTAGAGAGATTCAATTTAGTTAACAAAAAAATACAGATCCCAGTCTTAGACATATGTGAAGGTTAATTGGATTAATTGGGTAGGCCCCCAAATAGTGTTAGCCCAGGGCCCCCAAAGTTAACGGTCCGCCCCTGATTACTTAAATAAATTATCAAGATTCCATATTTAGAGATTAAATTCATCTTATTTTTTTGTTTAACGCAATAGTCTTAGATTTTTGGGAGGCGTTTTGAAGAGAAAGGAAATTGATACAAATCTTACACATACAAAATAAATTTAACGCATATCATTTACTAATTTTATTAACATTGAAAATGTTCCAAAATTTACTATTACTAAATGAGACTACGTCTTTTCCAACATTTAGAAGAGTACTTAAAATAAAAAACGTGCATAATCATATTAATGGAAACTAAAAGAAAAAGATAGCAGCAAGTTTGTTAATTTAACGAAGGCAACAAATAGCGCCGGTTATCATTTCGGTTAAATACAAAATTCTGGGGTAATAACTTACCAATTTCTTGTCTTGAAAATAAGTATATAATAAGCGTACCTGTATACAAAGAACATAATTATTAACATTTTATCAGCGTCATCATATCCAGTTTTTAAAACAATAGTAGAGACAACATAGTTTTAATTGTTTAAACTAAACCATAAAAATACCTATTTTATTAATGGCTACGCTTATAATAGCAAGGAGAAATTAATTAATAACGAAGAAATGAAAAACCACTAACTTTAACATTATGTAATATCTAAACTATAAGCTGTCTATTTTCCACAATGTTTATGGCAAATTAATACTTGTCAAAGCAGGGTCCTAAGACCTAAGAGATTATAAGCACATTCTATAATAAATTCACCGATTTATATATTTACTAAACAACATCTATTTACATTTAGTATTGGCGCAACTTTAATCTACAATCTGATGAAAAAATATTGTTCGCCAATTTAATGTGTTACTTAATTTTTATAAAAAGGTCAATTAGTAGCTTATCTGACGAATCAAGATGATTCAGATAAGTGAATAGGGAGTTATCGCAAGTACTACGTTAAATTTCCGTTAACGCTAAAATCACGTGATGTTATACGCTATTTTATTTTTACGGTAAATGACAATTTTGAGTTATCGCACGCCGCTATTTTACCGTACGCTAAAGTATCCGAACCTAACCTCAACACATAAAATTGCTTGTTTATAAATACGGCAACATAACCTCACCACTCAAAATAACGTACGCAAAAACCCTCCGCTATTTTATGAAAATAGCGGACCGCGGTTATTTATTTAGCGTACGCTAAATGTAGGCGCATGCGCATTCGTCCGATTGTACGAAAATAACGTACGCTAAATTTAGCGTTGTACTTGCGATAACTCTCTATTAAGTGGTTTTGTCCACGACTAGTCAATAATCTGTCAATTATTCATGTGTTTGGTCAAACATAATGCTATCCATTATACACTGCCAGCAGTGAATAATCATTATTCACGGTGTCATAGTAACATCATTGTCTATGGTGTATAATAAAGGAAATAGGTTATGTTTCTAATCCTACCACTTCGTTTAACATAGACCTACCACATGGTTTTAGTAGCGTTGTTATTTAAATTTTAATTAAAAATTCTTCGTATTTGTGTTCGCGGACAAAGTATAGTAAACGACTCGCTATAATGGCTATTACCTCGGATTATTGCAAAACTCGCTCGCTCGCTCGCTCGTGTTGCAAACATTATCCTCGGTAATAATAGCATTCATTATAGCGTCGTGAATAATATACTATTATAGATGAAAATAGATAAACAAAAATGATTGCATCAATATTTTCTAAACATAAATTAAATAATTATAAATTTTCAAATGCATCTGTTAATAGCAGAAAGTATAGGTTACTTTTATGAATTTTAGTTATTTTTTTATTGCCAACTGAAACAACACTTTTTGATACCCTGTATTTGGCCACAAGTTACTAGTCAATGAAAGGACGAAAATATAGTAATTTTCAGAAAAAGTTTACAGTTTAAGCTTTAATGTAATAACAATTTTATTAAGTTATCAAAAATGTATTGTATATAAATTTCCACTTCATTATAATTATAAGCTGTTACAAAAAACAAAAACCGTCCCCTTATTGCGTCAATTTTAAAAATTACAAAAACGTCCAATAATTAGTAATATTTTAGTCCATAGTAGGGTGTGTTATGGAATATGAACACTGCTTTGTGTAAAGCAGATGCTTGACTGAATTATTTGTTAGGTTATTGCTCATAATGCAATCAGTGTTGCCAGTTGCAAACTTGACATTGTTGTTAAAGAATTTTTTTATTTGTTTATTAGGCTGACCGCTGCACCTACAATAGTAATTCTAACAAGTCAGATATTTCAACCTAGCATTCAAGGCATAGTAAAAGAGCTGATTGCTTAACTTTGAAATATATTTAAAACCCACACAATAAACTGAAATCATAGCCTACGCGGGACTAAAGAAATCAGGAATGTGTTAAAACGTATTACAAACGTCTTAAGAATAGATTACATAAAACCTCTGTTATACTACAGATTGCTAAAAATTGATTTAAAAAACCCTTTTTTCGACTACCATTTCCTAAAGGAGGCTATTATTTGACACTTTCCATACGTCAAAATCACGTTGTTATTGCATACTATGCAAAAAAAAAATTATGTTCGACTGTTTCAAAAAGACGTCATTTTTGACAGTGTTTAGTGTCCAAAAAGACCCACTTTTTTGGACTAGTACCTTTTAACTTTTTAGGTAGGTAGTCATAGTAAAAAGTCATATCAACCTGTCATATTAAATTAAACGTCATTATTTTAAGTAGGAAATATCATTTCAGGGCAGTCGAACATAAAATTATGTATGTAACTCGTACAAAACGGACTTTTAGACTCGCCTTATTTATTTGCCTCGCTCGCGCGCTCGCTCGACCTACATTTTGTACTTGTAACATAAATAACTATTTTGCACACATGTCACTTTTTTACACTCTTCTGTCAAAAGTGTTCAATTTAAAACAATGAAAGCGTATTGTACCTAACATGATTTTGAGTGAGATTTCAATTTGAAATGATGTTGACGTTTTTGTAATCTTTTTAGCACAAATATGTGGCATTCGAAAAAAGTATGTATAAAACTCGTATCTGAAGCTTCTTTTTTGCACTTGTGAGATTTAAAGAATTCGCCTTCGGCTCATTCTTTAAACTTTCTCACGCGTGCAAAAAAGTGGCACTTTTGCTACTCGTTGTATAAATAACTATTTTTAGTAGTGCCTATATTCCGAAAAGTGGACCCCTGAGGCAGATTTTCAATGTTTAATGAGGCAGTCATTTCGGGATATATTTTGACTTGAAGTAGTTCAATGCATTGTAATATAGTTTTGGGCAATTTTTGATGAAGTCTAACTGATATTTAGCAATAATTATTGTGTAGTTTTGCAAACACGTTCTTGGGGAACTCGCAACAATCGTAAGAGAAGAGCAGTCTGCTAATGAAGCAATTCAATCATAAACAACCTAACTTTTATCAGTCTAAACGATGAAAAATAACATCTTTTAAATTAAATAAATATACCTCGCATTTTCAAAATTGTCATCACTTCAATTCTGATAGTGTAAATTAAACCAAATTCTTAAAATGAGCTGCTCTAAAGACAGTCAAGTTTGCAGAACTAAAACACTAAAACGAAGCCAAAACTATAACGTAATTAACTACACTTAAGGATTAAAACTAATTTGTAAACTTAAACTTTTATAAAAGTAGAGCGTTTATGTATTCACGTTAAGTACAGTAAGAAAATTTGTAGCTTACAAAGTAAGATACAATTCTGCTAATTTCCGACGGTTTACTGTATTCTAGATGCTCAGGAATTTTTAAAAGTAATATTTATGAAAAGGCACTATTTGTATTTAAAACCGAATAAAATGAATATTTAGCTTTAGTTAAAGTTTCTCCGATTCAACCGTATCCCACACTCAATTTTCTTAGTTGTACAAGAAAATCTTGTAAGTAGGCAGTATATTACCGTAATAAATTACATTAAACTCGGTACATACAGGTTGGAAGGGTTGCTCGGTGTTCGTACACGTACATGTAATAACGGTGTTACATCATTTATCCCAACGGCCACTTGCCCTACCCACTATTTGTCCCACTTCTTGTTCTTACAAGTATCCATCAATTTACCCGAAACCTTACTTGCCCGTCTTAAAATTAATGTTATTTCTAGAAAGATCATTTAACGTTCGTACTTGAGAACTGATCTTTTTCTAAGCACAAGTGCAAACTTGCAGAAGTCAGCAAATTAGGTTTACTAACAAAAGATATTGCATCTTATGTACCTATGCCATAGTAGATAAATCACATTAGTTAAATCTCTTTTATAAGCCAACTGTAGTGAATGTTGAAGTTGATTAATAATGTCTTAAAAGGTTATGCAGGGTATTGGTAAAGTAACACAATAGAATAGTGGGGTTGTATTTGCCATTTTAAAACGTTGCCATCATACATATTTTCCAAGAAACAGATTTCTTATGATTGTAATTTTTTGACAATACGAAAATATAACGGTGCGACAAAAATAAGGGGTTAGTACGCTGATCAATAACAGTGTTATTCAGCATCTTCAAGGATCTGGCAATCTGACAGTATTTGCGTATATTTTACGTAATCATTAAGTTCAAACTGGCCCTTTTAATTGTATTTTTTCCAAACTTTCACTGTGGAAAACATTGGCAATATGCTAATTGTACATCTTGTAAATTATTAAGCAACAGTGGCGTACACAAATAATGAATATTTTGACATGATCATATATGTATGGAGTAAACCAATGGCGTACCAGTCGCTTTAGCCCGTGCTTATGGTACACGATTTTCTTATAAACCTCATCTTAACAACACCGCAATACGACGATTAGAGCAAGGTGTCAGAGGAACAAGAAAGGTAAATCCTGTCCAAATAAATCTTGGTCGATCACTCACTACAAAAATTCTGAATCTCGAAGAAGACATTTTGACTACATTTGCAAGGGGTTTGGTAACAGAATTTGGAGCTGATATCCACACTGTGCATGATATCATTGAAGAAGAACGTTATTATCCATTCCGTCACGGTCTTCTCTAAGGCGATGCAGCTTCAAGGCTCCAGCTTTGTCACTGATTATTGGGGCAACATAACGAAGATATTCTCGTCACGCATAGTGTGATCTGAGGGCATCTTCAACAGACGAAATAGAAATAATCAGGTGTGAAAAGTAGTGTACACTAACAACGGTTTCAAGTAAATGTATGGGCTGGTGTAATAGGAAGACACTTACTAGGACCCCATTTTCCACCTACATTTAATTAAAATAACTTTCGTGAAGTTTTTATGGTGTTCTTGCTCATTTCACATGCCCAGTGAGAAACTGATTAAACGAAAACACTCCAAGGAATTGGATACGACGCAGAGCAACTGTTCAGTTGATCAACCCGATTCCCAGATTTAAATTAATTTCTTTCTGTGAAGATTTGTAAAAAACAGAATGTAAGCTACAAAAGTGGCTATTTTGCAGCAGTTGGAAGACAGATTCGTGCAGTATTTTCCGAAGTAAATTGTCAATACTATACATCAATTTAGAACTACGAGTAGCATATACCTACCCCTCTCGAACATAGAATCTAAAAAGATTGGGATTGTTTGGAGAATCTGAAATATGGCATAATCGTCTGTCGATTATGTTACCAAAACATTTAAAAAGTGCAAGATTATAAAACTTAACAGACCATGGAAGAACAACAATATTAGTGTTCTCTATTATAGCTTGGGTCATACGGAGATCTGGTATACTCGTAGAAAGCCAAATTTTTTAATCACAGATGTGAATATAGGTTTTAGTCCAATAGTAAGGTAAACAGCTATGTGTATATCGTTAAGCATAGCCTACTATTGTAGTATTATCACACTGTGTTTAGTTACTATCTCGATTCCCGACCCAGGTCGGTAACATTTTTAATGCGGAAAAATATCTGAAAGTATGCCGGCCTTCGAATACGACTGAAAACCGTACGTCCTGTGGCAATACCATGTTTGGCAAGATAAAAATCCCTTCCAGAGAAACTCCCTTGAGTTCGGCAAAATTCTAGTTTGGTAGAGTGGTTGATGCGCATTGAAATCCTTGGCACCCGCAAGCCTAGATTTCGCCCATTAAATAAATAAATAAAATAATATCTTGCACTTTACAATAAAACAAATTTAGACTTCTAGTTCTATCATCATTGCGTTTAGTTCATTCTTCCATTGCTTTAATTCTGGCCATAAACATGGTAAAATAGAGTACACGAAGAATGCATAACAGTATTGTATGAATATACCCTAAAATATGTTATCAACAGAGACGAATAATAACAAAATTCTGTATTTTACATATTGCATTTAATCATCTGCAATTGGACGAAGTCCAAATCCGTATTCTTCAAGATTTATTGTTGCTCACAGAACTTCAGATCTTAGGTGAGGTTGGTCAAGTTCCCTCTTCAGACGTAAATATCTTCCGGGGTTTCGTAACTTCCACCCTTTGAAATGTTTCACCTCTGCCGCATAGTTAACTTGTCGTATCGTGCCCTTCTTCCTTACTGCCTCTAGCGTGGTGGGTTCGCTGGCTACCCCACTTTTTTAGTTTCCTATTATTAATACAGAGCCTTACGAAAGTGTACAAAACGCTAACCGAATTCTTCTGCTCCATTAATTACATGGTTCATACTCGAAAAGGCTTATTTAACTTTGATTTAGGCCGTGAAAATTCTAGAAATTACAACCCCTCTTCAGACTATTTAGATTAGCATCTCAACTATGTTGTTATATAATGATTAACATAATCAACAATAATACTAAGACATAGTGGAGTTCCTTTCAATAGGTTCATCGGTATCCAAGAAAACGGAAGGAAATCATTATTTACTTTTATCTATAACGCACGGGTTCGTTTACATTTAAAACTATTCTGATACCGTTAATGATGGATCCAATAATGTCCTTTCGTTGAAAATCTGAGGACGTGAACATAGAGGAAAAGGGTGAAGAGTGTTTTTATTAAAAGAACCATATCAAAAATAGTTCACTATGTGAGATATTATATGTATAGCTTGGTACTATTAACAATAGGTCTACGAACTGAACATTTCCATGCCAGGATCTATTCGATGCTACAATGGAATTTATCCGGATAAAACTAGAAGAAATCAAGTATTAGAAGAACCGTTTCGATTATTTAAAGAAAACATGGTAAAAATCTTTTACAAAAACTCGTTTGAAGTAATGTTAATTTTTCAAAAACAACTGAGAAATTACTGAATCGTTTAGTTTTTTAGTTCATATAAACACCCATACTGTTACAACCTAAGAGTCTACTGAAGCTGTCCAAGTAACATGAATTAATAAACACTTTATTATGAAAAGAAGTTGATCTTGTGAAACAACCCATATATTTTAAAATAATTTAAAATATACAATAATGAGTATAATTTTTTCGTGTGCTTTAAAAGCGTTATCACATAATTACAGATTGTTGGATCGCCCTTTATATACAATTGGCAATGACATGATGCAAATCGATTCAACATATGTATATGTATAATAAAACCAATATTTTTAAAAATATGAAAACAAAATTCATTATTGTTAATTAAATTGTTCAAATCCGCATATTCTTCTATTTTAGTACTAATATCAAATCTCGTATATGTATAAGTTTACTACAATTTTTACTCAACAATTCCAGTGAGTACAACAAAATTAAATGCTTATCAAATATTCTTCTTCGTTTTGTGATATCGAAAATGCTAAACTTCAGCATATCGGTTTATTAAGTGCTTCGTGAATATTACATCGCATAACTGTCAACTCTTTCGATCCTCAAGAGAAGTAATGAGTGGGCACCATTTTAACTAAAAGTGGGAATTACCTATTCTTGTCTCATGATTTAATCTTCCTCGGATGGTTCTGCGTGGGCACCTTTAAATTAAGTATCTAAATAATTCTTATTACGAAAAGAAAAACAAAAATGCACCAGAAATTAAAATATTTGTGGACGTAACGGATAACATTTAAAACGTGTAGGCAAGGAACACACTATGACAATTCACATGGCTATAATCCGGTAATATTAATGTCAGTTAACATTAATTAGCAAGATTAGCGGTTTAACTAAGTGTTCGGTGCGTCGCGTAAGTTCTAATCGGATTAGAAGGAATTTGCGCTCACGCTGCGGGCGCAACTACGAGAACGCTACATGTAAACGCGCATTATTATTACCTTTCGTATCTTAAGTCTCACTTTGAAAAATTTGCTGTTAATTTCAAAGAGTTACAATATTCTTGATTAGCTTATAAGTACTTTAAGTAAAATTTATGATGCATGACAGATTATGCATATTATGTAGGAATATTATTAGAGATTTATGATTCACACGCTCGCGGTGCTGCGCGTGGTTGTAGACAAACCGGTAAAGAAATAATAAGCTGAGTAGGCGATTATTGTCCGCAATTAACATAAAAAGTAACTTCTTTAGTATTTTTTATAACTATATAAACTTCGTAGCTGTAAATTGGTTATAAAGGTTTTACGTACACGCGCTATTTATGAACTTCATAATTTACTTTGGTTTTTATGTGAGGCACTTTCAAACTACTTTAGAGCTTTCAAGTTTCTTGCCTTAACGAAGTTTTAGATTTGTTTTTTAATTAATTCCTAATTTAATGGCAAAAGAGAACTTTTTATGATCATTTAAGTTTTAGTTGGGTTTTTGTGAAAATTTATATTAAAACGAACTGTTTAGTTAGCCCTTTACTGCAACAAGGTATCATGTTATAAAAAAGTATGTATGTTAGACAGAAATACGTAAAACCAGACAAGCATAACTTGCAGAAACCATTCAATTTATTCAACTGGCTTAATACGGTTTAATTTTTTATAACTATACTTTTATGGAATTGTTAAATACATACATTCATTGTTTACAGTACATGTTAAATCCAGGCGATTATAATCTATACAATAAAATATTGTACGCATTCGTGCCATTTCAAGGAAATTTTTTCATATATCGCATGTGTTTTCAACGTTACTAGGCACGCGAAACTAATAATAAACTAATAAGTAAACTATTAAATACTCTGCGTATACATACTATACAGGGCGTGTCAGAGCCCTTTTCACATAAGAACGTTTTGTGCTAATTAACGTTTATGGTATTAACAAATAAAAAACAGCCTCGACAGCTCAAAGGAGCGATTAACTTAGCAATAGGCAGGCCCACAAGGGATTAAAACCTCCAGGGTGTTGGATTACTATTTTCAAACTTTCTGAGAAGCAAAAGTCAATAATTAGGTCAATGCCATGAAATACACAAACATATTTTTTAACGCCACTTACTGTGGATTGAAACCTCAAGCTACCATGGAAATTTTCCAACCACAGACGGGATTTGAATCTAGATGAACCGATCGCGAAAAAGGAACTCGTCCTACTGTATTAACGACTCCCCACCAGAGTACTTTTTAATGGACTCCCAAAATTTTATAAAGCCTCTAAACACTCTCAGTTTCTGGTTCATTACTAATTTAATTCTAAAATAAAATAAAGTGTATTAAAATTCGAACAAGCGTTTTCCAAGGAGATGGAAAAACAATTGACGGCAAGGGTTTTTTTGATATTCTGTTGCATTACAATAGTTTCTAGGAAATACAAGTATTAACAATTTTTCATTTCCAATAATATTATATAAACTAAAAATTCAGTATGAGTCAGGTAACACTCAGTTTTTGACAATTTCATCTCAATTTCATATATTAACTTTTTCGGCCACTCAAAGCAAGCTTAGGGAAAGGAAAAATTCTTTAGAAAAAGATAGACGAGAAAGTTTGAAAGATTATTTATTACTTCATATGAAGATAACATATTCAAGGATTTGAATACTTGTCCTAAATTAATAACTAGAAAGTTTGACAATATATATTTCCACAAAATTTATAGTGGGGTCCTTTAACACAAGCTTCTTTTTAGGAATACAATAAGTGCATTAAAAAAAAATCCTAAATCCATTCAAAATAATAAAATGTATTTGATTATTGTAATTTTTATTTGATATTTAAAAAATGTTCGTTTTACTGGTGATATCTTAAAAGGTAGAACTAAAGGTTTAAGACTTCAAAACTTCAAAAAGTCAGAAGAAACTCAAAGAACTTGTGCATTTATAAAACTCCAGAAACCCCCAAAAACAAAAAAGTACCTAACACAAAGTGTACGGAAGTACACAAAAGGTTTAAGCAGGTCACAAACAAATCTCTTCGAAATTTAAGTAAAGCGAAGGAAAGTTACTTTTAGTTTTACAATTAAAAGGTACACATTTCAATCGACCGTATCAGTGTAATGGCCATCTTAGATTCCGGGTATAAATCAGAGTCTGTAATAATCTAATAATACAATAATTTTTTGAATTCTGAATACGTATCACAGATAGGCAAAACAAATTTTTCATTTCATTAGATTGCCTGATTCCATACTTACTCGAAAGGCACTTTAATTATTGTTTTCATTTACGTTAAAGTTGTAATAATTCCAACAGCAGCAAATAATGTCTGTAAACATTAATAGTAGATATACAAAAACATCTATAGATAATTTTTTTTTATTAAATTAATTATGAAATGAAATTCTGACATATCTTTAGAACAAACGAAGTCTAAATGAAGAGTTATAGCCACGTGAATAATAAGTAATATTTTTTTTGGTTTTGTATTTAACAAATCAAACTGTTATTAATTAGTAGCATAATTATTGGTCATTGTACCAAACTTTAATTCATTACGTATGGTTTAAACCATCATCCACGATGGCAACCAATGCTAATTTCGGCTTTAAACCAAACTTTAATGGTTCTTAGAAATGTTGGTGATAAGTATTGTCTTTCGTATTACAAACACCATTATCTTTGATTATATATTATGAAAACTGCAAAAAATCTAAACTTTCTAGCGACCATTGTACTATTCCTGTTAAAATTTTCAGCTTGATTTAAACTACAAAATGCCATAAACCATGAATTTTTTATTTAAACCAAGCCTAACTTTATGCCCCTCATAAGGCCTCTTATAACCATACCTACTTCAAAATTAGATTTTACTAGAATTAATTAATAAACTCGACTAAACATTAGACAAGTAATTATGCGAAATAATTTTAACCAAACTAAATTCAGTTTCGGTTTTAGGAAAAGTAGTCCCAACTGAAAACTTGAATAAACAAATTAGGCAGCAAACATAATTGGTAACAGATTAAGGTTAACCAGTAATGCTGTATCAAGAAAATTAACGAGCAAAACAACTAAATCTAATTAACTAAACTAACAAAATTAAAAATAAATTAGCAAGTAATAATAATAATTTAAAAAATGAGAGTGAGAGAATTTACAATAAATTCAAGACCAGCACCCATGAATTTCAGTGTTTCTGTGTTATTGAATCGCCCTAGGCGCCCTATGTTCCACTAGGAATAAACAGAAAGAAAAAGAAGAAGTAATGTTGTACTATAACAAATTTGTATTTCTTTATTTTCTTATACATAAATTTTACCGTCGAAATAACTTAAATCTACTCTACTTACATATAATTAAATGTAAGTCAAAATTTGCTTTAATTCGGCAGTTAAAAGTAAAATTCGCTTGTTGAAAACTAATTTTAATGATTACTTTTAGATTTCAATTTTTGAGTAAATGTTGACCAATCAGTTGTTGATTCTTCTGTAGTTTGGTTCATTGCAAACTTCCTGTACTGAAACCACTAACTTCAAATTAAGAAATAAATGTTTTATCAAATAACACTATATAAGTTTATTACAGTATTGTTTAACCAGTAAAAATACCGTCCGGTTTGCGGGAGAATTAAAAGCAACATAGCTTAAATTTGTATTTCCACAAAAAATATATTAAAATTTGGCCTGGAGTCTTATTAAAAAAATATTAGGCCAGACCGGAGAGCTCAAGAGAAGATAAAAACACGTCGGCAAATCTGAATAAAATTACCTAACCGTCATATTTGCATATGTAAATACTTCTTTAGCTTTTAAATTGTTTATACTGAAAACAGGCGTTTTCGACGCTTTGCCGGAGTTCTTGCATAACATGAAAATGCTCGCAGTTTAAATTGCTACTGTCCTTTTTATTCGTTCTAATAAATAAAAAGTTCAACGATAAACATCTGAGCATAAATAAGTGGTGTGGGAGATCAGAGTTTTGGAGGCGAATTTATTTCGCGTATGCTTACAAGATAAGTTAGAGTTGAACATGCAAAAACAATTTATTTTCCCGCCACTTACATACCGCGAATAGCGGTATATAAAGATGTCCAGCTGATAAATACAAGTATTTTTGGAGCGGCAGAATAGCACAGCGTGCGACCACCATACATATGAATAAGCAGTTAAGAAATGACGTATTTATTATACACTAAACAACCAAAAGTGAAAAATTTGTACCACATTATGTTTTCAGAACTTATTGGCTTTTTACTGACCATACAGCCAAGCATATTTTGTGTCTTCATATGCACATTCTGAATGAATTTATGGATGCAGAAAACACATATCGGTAAATGTCTGAATTTTAAGTATCGTCATAATCATAATACACAGTTTCAATCAGGGACAAGTTTAAAGGAGAGATTCTTATTATAGCAAACAAAAGTGCAACTGTAAATCATTGTAATATGTCTGTCCAAAAAAGCGCGTCCCTCGCGCCCACTTTCAATTTTAAGGCAATTTTGCTAATAAATGAAGATCAAAGATAGCGAAGCAGTTATAAAGACATTTATCACTGGTCCTCAATCAGTGGACAAATGATGAGGAAGTACAGGGAGCGTTTTATCAACCAAGGACTACAGTCAGGGACAGTAACAATTTATAACAACAGAGTGAATGTAAAATTATTAAGTGCATTCGTCCAGCAGGGGTGAAATTGGAAGGGTGCAGACAGAAAAATCACATCAAGTTGATTTCATATACTGCAGCGTGTGTTAGTGTCTTAATGCAAGGGGTGGTGCATTGTGGCACTGTTATTTTATTATGTTGTGCATGGGGGGTGTACACATTGAATCTAGTTATCTAGTTCTCTGAAGGGTGCATTTAGTTGAGATTTTATTATCGGGAGTTAGTTTGGTGGAAACAAAGGTACGTGATTGACTCAAATCAGATTGTTGGAGATTTCAAGATTTTCTTGATTTTGCTTGTTATTCAAAACGCGTACCAGAAACAGCTAAGGGAATTTTCAGTAATCTTTGACTAACTGAAATCACTTTACAAAGCTTTTTAGAATTTTTCATATCACTGATTGATGTTTACAATTACAAAATAAACAACCACTATTCGTGGTATCCAAAGGCCACTGCTTTAGAATTGTTTAATGCAGTAGAAAATAGCTTTACACCTAAACAGAATCATAACTAACAAACTAACTCTAATTTTCAATCTTCAGCATAAGACTAATATCCTCTTCCCTTTGACAGCAACTAAGGATATTTATCATATTATATTAAAAGGGGTTTACATTTACTAGCAAAGGGAGGCCCTCAGTAGTTGACACAAGCATGATATTCAATACCATCTATGAAACTATATCTAGATTATTATCATATTTGATTTATAGTTAGGACAAGATATTTGGCTATGAAACTTACACCGGCTCTAAATATCTATTCTGCTAATGTTAGTAAACTTATAATTACAAGTTCAGAACAATTAGTGCAAGTACATTCTCATGCCATAGTTATTTGAAGGTCTGAATTGTTGAATAGAAATATTAATATTTTGCATAGTTTTACTACTACTACTACGAAACATTCATCTACCTACTGAAAATCTAAATAATGATGAAAGTTTACGATGTTAGTATTATCAATTCACTTTTGGTATGAGGAACTTGATTTAGTTATTTTAGTGACTTATTTTGTAATAGGGACTTTGCTTGACTAGTTGTTACATATTGTAATTAAAGTTTTAGTTTTAGGCTTGTAGGTTAGAGAATAAACTGGAACTGGCATGATAGCAAACAACAAATGCCATTATTTACAAAATAGATATCTTTTAAATTTAAAAATGAGGCACTGAATAGTGTTACAAACATTCAAAATCAATAATTACTATTAGCTACTTATACCAAAAGTGAATCTATAATTATTAAAACTGAATTGTGTTTAGGTTATATAAATGGTGTTGTTTGGGTTGCCATATGTTAAATTATGTACCTAGGTCATAGTACTTTGGTTTTACTTTTACTTATGGATAAAAATTTAAGTAACCTGACAGAAATTGAGAAACTGCTACAACTGGCAACGCAGGTTTTGTTGTGAACTATAACTTTTTAACTTTAATTTGACTTTTATTGACAAGATATAGTATAATATGTCTTCCTGCATAGCCTACCGTGGTCTAAAACAACTGTGAAGGCATTGTAATTCACAGAAATAAGCCGATATAAGGCTGTGAAGAGAGATAACTAAATCAATAGATGAGATTAATATTCTGCACTTTATGGTTATAATCTGACTTAAGTAGGAAATAAAATTTTCTTAAAAGCTGGCGCAACGTGATCATCAATCAGAATTTACATATAAGTCTTCGTTATATTGACTTTAGCTTTTTATCTTTATTTGTAAACGTGCATTAAATCACACCTTTCAACAAGTAAGCAAATACATAATTTTTATTTAATTTGAAATACATTGAATAAAACAACAAATACAATTTCTGTGTTAACAAAAAGCTTATTAAACTGATTGGACATAAACAAATTGATTGATTGAAATTGGTCTGTGTTATTATGATGTATGAAAGTTTAGCATTTACAGCAAATATAACCAATTAAAATTAGTGTTGATGGGAAAATATACGTACGCAAAATAATTGTGTTGAAATTTCGACATATGTTTTTCTGTGCAAATTTATTCTTATCATCATCATCATCATCAATTGAACATGGAGCAGATCCCCGTGGATCAATCCGGGATTACGCCAGGCCCACCCCATGCCCATAGGTGTGAATAGATTTGTTATGATAGGTGGGATTGGGAGCACTGTATAACGTTAACATGCCTGTGACGCCTGCCGCAGAACACCGCTTCTATAGTGCAAGGTAGTTAGTAGATCATATATTCAATGGGAGTTGAGTATATGACCGAGATGGTTAGACAAGTTTTGTTTTTCCTCTTATACTGACACTTTTTGTAGTATTACCACTAGTTCCTAAATCTATGGTATGGAACGCCTTTGCGCAGACATGCCTGCCCTGTTACATGGTACTTTATTCTAGCTAAGTCCTAATCATTATTATAATTCTTATGTAATAAAAAATTCTGATCTGAATAAATTATCACTTACAATACCACGAATGGTATTTGAGGGACTATTCAACGAAAAGAAATCATTTCCATCGAATCATTTTTCATAAATTAGTCCACATTCAAGTTTGTTTACATGAAAATTGTTCTCTGTTGGATATAACTAGCAATAAACTGTTTTCAAAAAATTGTCGCTTCGTATCACTAGTGAAATTTTATCGACAATGTTTTCTAGTAAAAATTGTCGATACAATTCGTTTTGATTGGCTCAAAAACGTCAAATTTTGCATTTTGATTGGTCGATTTTTGACAGATGATATATGAGTTGAATAGTCATTTAAATTTTTGTATTTTGACATAACACAAACAACTGTTATTAAAAATAGTTTTGCTTCTCTTAAAATAGTTTTAATAGTAAACTCAATGATAGAGAATGAAGCAACCTACAGACACACGGGACCCTACAGCTTAACGTGGGCTTCGAACCACGGAAGTGCTTACATTTCTACTCCAGAAAGTAACTTTCTTCTTTCTTCTTCTTTAGTCAGCATTCGCCGTCTACATTTGTACATATGCCTCCCATAATATCTTCCAATTGTTCCTGTCTTCGGCCTTTGTCATCCACGTTCTTCCGACCACCCTTCTGTTGTCGTCATACCAACGGATGATGGGCCTTCCAACACTTCTCTTTCCACTCCATGGTCGCCATTCTGTTGTTTTCCATTCTTACTACTTTTTGGAGATGCTTAGCGGCGTCAAATAATATAAAGCTAGTCGTGTTAAAATGGTTTTTATTTACAAAAGGAAAGTATTTACAATTTACAATGAATCGTCGTCGAGTGCCGTTCGTGGCCAACTCTGTGTACACCCAGGGTAACACCCCGCATACCGTTAGGATTGTTAACCCTTAAGTCCCGTTAGCTTTTGCCAACCCTAAGAACCGTTAGGTCTTCGGCAGCGTCACGAAGTCGGCTGCGCCACAACGTGTTCCGTCCATCGTCATTTTGCTCTACATATGGTTTCAAGAATGTCTGTCATCTTTGTTCGTTCTCGAATCAATTTTATGAATTTCTTGTCTCGTAATGTAATTTTTAATATCGCCCTCTCCATATGTCGCTGTGTAGTTCTAAACTCGTGTGTTATTCGTTGAGTAAGCGGCCACGTTTCTACCCCGTAAATCAGAACTACAGGTATAACACATTGTTCTAGGATTCGCACCTTCATGCTTGCGGTAATGTGTCTTTTGTTTCTTAAGATATGACTCAGTCTTCCAAATACTGTCCATGCGAGCCTTACTCTTCTATGTAGGGCTGCAGTCTGCAATTCTTTATTTAGCTTTATGTATTGGCCATCTAAACGCAATTCATGGCTTTCCCATTTTAGGTTTTTGAATATATCTTCCATCATGGCTGTGAAAAGCTTTGGCGAGATGGTGTCGCCCAACCTAATTCCTCTTTTCATTTTTATTCGTGTAGTCAGTGTATGTAATTTTATGGCACTGGTTGCTTCTTTGTATATGTTTTTTATCAGTTCTGAGTATCTGTAATCTACTCTACATCTTGCTAGCGAATCCAGTATTGCCCATGTCTCAACAGAGTCAAAGGCTTTATTGTAGTCAATATTATACTATTGTCTTCTGTATGATGTTTCTTAGTGCCTGAATATGGTCGCTAGTTCGATAATTTTTCCGAAACCCTGCCTGTTCCAGTGATTGATATGAGCCGAGTTTGTTTATTATTCTGTTTGTGATGATCTTGGATTATAATATTTTGTACGCTTAACTCAACAAGCATATAAGACGATAGTTTCCCAGATCTGCTTTATCGCCTTTCTTATGTAACAAATCCATTACCACGTTATTCCAAGCTTCTGGTATTTTTTGTTGTTCGATGCACTGGTTTAATAAAGTAGTCATTAAAGAACCCAAATAGAAAAATGTTTTAATGCTTATAGATGTTGTCCTCCATGTTTTGCCAATTCCGGTATAATTCCGTCTTCTCCTGGAGCTCTATTATTTTTCATTTCTTTAATACCTTTTACTATTTCATCAATCTGCACTTCAGGAATATCTTCTGAGCCAACATTTACAATAGCCTTTGTAACACTTTAGAGGTATATAAGAAGACTTACTAAGCAGAAATACCTCGATGGTTTGCCATTGCCTTCCAATGGAAGCGGTCGGGTATTTTCGCTGTAAGTGTGGCCATGGGAATCGAACCCGGGCCAGTCTTAATTTCCGTGGTCTGACGCACGTTAACCCAACTGAGCCACGACCGCGACAAATTAACACAAATTAGCTTTCTTTAATTACAGAATCTACAATTTCAAAATATTTTCTACTGCACAAGGTACCTATTCCGTTTTTCTAGGGATAATATGTAACTTTGAAAATACGACATATTATTTCTTGATAATTGAAATGTTTATCAATTCTCTCATAATAGCAATAACAATTGCCAAGTGATAATAAGATCATTAACAAAATTAACCTTAAACATAATTACGAACAAAAAATGGCGATGACACTTAAAGCACTTTATAAATGTGAAATAATAAACTTGTCATGGTAAAACTACAGAAGCCACTTTAAAAAAATGTGTGATCTAAAGTGATAACATACCGGAACACGTAACGAATATACCAATACCAATTTGTAACAACTATTTATAATAAAGTGGCGAAACTAAGGGACATAAATATGATGGTTGTTATTCTATATATTCTTTCTTGTTATCTTCTTAGATAGAATTTAAAAATATAAATCAGACATATAACATACTTGGTCTTTACAATCAACTACATTTGTGTTATTGAGAATTTTGTAAATATTTCCACACTGTATGATGTTTTTCACATAGGTTGTGTAACAAACATATTATTGGCCTAACCCAGAGTCGTAGATCACCCTGAAGTATTTACTATATAAAGCCGAATTTGATTTTTTGGGAAACAGTTAATTACACAAAACTACAGATATTAGAAGCTATTAAAAATGATACCAATATTCCTTGCAAGTTTATGCCAAACTGATATCTAATGGAAAGTTGAAACACATGTTTCGTTTCATCAATCCAACAATACTAACTAGCTAATTAATAATAATGTAGGCAAAGTATTAAATAACGAATTGAGAAATTTGACGAATAAAATTTACACTTTTACAGTATATTTAACTAGGAAGTTACAAACGTGAAACTTGCGGCATCAGTTTGAAAAAAGAAGAACATTATCAGCGTTCGGGCATCCTACCAATAAAAATTGAAGCATCTCCAATTGTAGCAAATGTAATATTACCATAGCTAATCAGTGCATCTATAGAACGTAGAAATCTAGAATACGATTCTGCTTGACGTTTAAGTAACTTCTAATAGTTTAAAACTTACCTATTAAAAAAAACATTAAAAAGCTATCGGGTTATTTGGTAATCGGTTCTTCGTTGATTTTATAAGTCTGGCAATTTTCGAAGTATTCTACAATCGTTCCAGAGTGATCTTTAGATTTTATATATGTAAGATGTTAAAACACTGCAAAAAAAACTGAAACTGAAAAAGATTTTGTTTACAACTTGATTATATTCTGGAGTTAACTTATCTACATAATTCATCATAGTCAGAAAAGAAAAAAAAAAGATTTCAATCGTACTTTTTATCCCTCAGCTGCGAATTACTGTGAAATTTTTCTTTCTAAATTACAAACCCCAAATTATCCAGATTTAACGCACAATTCAAAGTTATACAATTGACCCAGAAACGTTTGAACTAATAAATTAAAAACGGTATTATTGTTTTATAAGGTTTTCCCAGCCACAATCGTGGTTCAGAATCCGCCAAACTTCCGGAATCCGTCAAGTTAATTATACACTAACAGTCGGTTTCAAACTCGAAGGAATAAATATTTTATAAGTCCAAGCGTTTTAAAAACAAAGTGCCATCAATACTAGACCGTGACACCACGTTTATCAACGGTAGCTCTTTAAAATATTAATAACCTTTTGAAAATTTAAGTTGTTTGAGTTGAACAAACGCTGAACATAAACAAAGCTTAAGGCGATTTTGTTTAGAGGATTTCGAGTATTAAGCTTTCAATTTTTGCTAACATTTAATGTGCTTAAAATATTAGTTATAAAATATAAGCGCTTTTAAGGGAGATTGGCGATAGAGCGATTTAAATTTGAAAATAAGAGATGCTTAAGAATTAAAAGTTTTTTATAAAGTTTTATACTAGGCCTATAGTACATCAGTTTTTAATTGCACTATATACTTACATTTAAATGGAAAATATGACATGTGAAGTTCAAACTACAATAGTAATAAAATTACGAACTAAATAATTCCTCAATTTACTCAAACAAAATTAAATAGCACTTGCAAGTTGTATATCGTTTATTTAAGTAAGCTTTATCCGTAAAACAGTAACTACCTAGTAATTAAAGAAGCATAAATAGAAAATGAAATGGTACCATTACTGAAAAAGTATTAGTTCTTGCGGAAATTACTAACCGTGGGAAGTAACAATTCGTGGGAAGTAGATATATTACCATAACTTAATAGCATGACATTAACATGAAAATATCTAGGCTTTGGCATAATACATGAAATATCACGTACACGTTTAATGATTTAAACGTACAATAATTTTAAAAACCGCCAGAAAGATATAACAAAAACCTCTTATAAACTTAAAAATATAGTTCTGTAGTTTGAACAAAAAATAAACAAATCTACTGACGTATTATTTTATTGGAATTTTACTGAGGAAAATAAACAGACACTAAAAAGCATCAACTATTTTTAATAAATCCTAAAAGCAACTAAATTCCAACCTTAATTGATGAATAAATTTCAAAATTCCACGTTTTATTGCCAATTCATCTTTCTGGCCCATTTTGCGAAAAAGATAAATAATGCGTATGTTTTTGTTTAGGTCGCTACTACACATGCAAGATTGCGTGAGTACCACGAGTGGAATTGATTCATTGAACGGGGCAATATTGATGCGAGAGAATTAAACATCAATTTATACGCATTATCATTCAATTAAGATATCGTAATCAATTTGGTTACTGTATAATTTACGCAGGTAATTTTTCTATATAAAGCATTATCTTTAAATCGTCTTTAGAATAACACTAAAGTACAAACGACCTCATTTATTAAAGCTTAATATACCTACAAGGTGAACCAACGCGATTGTTCTGTGGAGTTTTTATTGGACTTTTATTCAGTAAATACACCACGAATGAATGCCAATAAAATTTTCAATTAAAATTTCATAACAACATTTGCATATTTTGAGTAAGTTAATTAGTCAGTAAGTATGTATGTTTGCTATTGGTCGAGATCTAGACCAAGTACTTTGATTTACAGGGCAACCATGCCATCGTTTGTACCCCCAAGGCCAAGAATCAATCGGCTATTAAATAATTAAGACACAACAAATATGAAGCAGTACTAAAGGTGTAAGATGACTTAAAGGAATATACCTCACAGTACCTTAAGAACAAAACTGGTTGTAATACACATGGTGTTATCGAAAATATGACCCTGAATTTAAAGACAGGTAATTTATACAAAAATAAGAAAAAGTTATTAAAATTTGTTGTTCTATAAAGATTGATAGAGCAATTAAAGTTCATTTTTGACCTCCAAATTTGGGCGAGGCTGGCTTTTCCCTTTAACAATACATAAATAAGGCTAAATGTTTAATCAAAATTATAAAAATATAGGTACTCGTAAAATAATAAAATTCTGAACGATACAAGCTTTGCATTGTAAAAAAGTGTTTTTCTCAAATATTTTGACATGCAATCTGCACGTATTACCATAGTTTCCATGCAGTGTTAATTGCAGTGGCATAAATGATGTTTTTAATTCTTCAGCAAAGAAAGCTGTTTAACCACAGTGCTATGCATGGTGGGCAGAAACTTTTCTTAGTGTTGTGTTTTATGTTCATGTAAAAATATTTTATATCATGTGTATTTATTTAATTTGCTAAAATTTGATGTCCTACTTTCTAGATATACAGAATCTGAATTCGACCAACACTAATATCTTATACTGTTTCTATGGTGCATAAGAGCTCACTTGTTATGTTTCCTTTAAAATACGCTTTCTCTATAAAATACGTCGTCAATAACAGCGTATTTTATAGGCCTTTAAATACGTCGTTGCCTAGCAATCTGCGCATTTTGTGTATTATGACGCGTCTCAAATAATAATTTATTAAAATTTCTAATAATATATTAGTGAAAAAAAATGTCTGATATTAGTGTTAGAAAAAATCTTGAAGACAACTCGTGTTTTATAGTTTAAAAATCTCGGTCTATCAAATCCTCGGCTCACTTCGTTCGCTCGGATTTGAACTACGGCCTTGATTTTTAAACCTTCTATAAAACACTTGTTGTCTTAATACCTATAAATATACTTCTGCTATGAAAACAGACCTAAAAGCGCAAGTGATCGGTCGTAGAAAATCAATTTCTCACATCCATTTCCCTGATCAGGAACCACGATAATGGCCAATAAAACAATACTTGTTTAGTTTCCTTCCTTGATTGTGTTCAAGTTAGCAGATTTTCCGGAAATCTCGGGTTCGATTCCCAGTCCAGGTTGATGAGACTTTTAATGTGGAAAAATATCTGAAAGAATGCGCTCTTTCGGATACGACGTAAAACCGTAGATTCTGTGCCAATACGATGTTTGATATGATGAAACTCTCTTCCAGGGGTGGAAATTCCTTGGGTTTGGCGAAATTCTAGTCCAATAGCAGTACAAATCAGTCGACGCGCGTTAGTACATATTCTTGTTTAATTTGCTACAGACTTTTTAATAAGTGGCAAATATGAATTTACTGGGAAGCGACATAGTGAACTACCTATTTAAAGTCACTCATATTTGACCAACTTTTGAACAACAGAACCAAATGCCGTTTCGAACTATACCTTCTCAACTTCAAATTGAGACTAACCATTTTCAAACTGAGAATAAACACATTCAAATTGAGTCAAAACGATTTGAAATCGATTAAACACGTTCAAATTGGGAATAATCACTTTCAAATTGAGAACAAACACATTCAAATTAAGACAAAACAATTTGGACTCGATTAAACACATTCAAATTGATAATAAACACAATTATATTGAGAATAAACATATTCAAATTGAGCATAATGAATTTCAGATTGGGAAGCAATTCAGTTTATTGTGTCAGATACAAAAGTTAACAGAAATAAAGTTAATTATATATATACAACATATATATTGATATGATATCTGCCTTTGGATGTTATTGATTTAAGATAATATTATTTTTAATTATAAATGAAGGTTAATTTTTTAAAAATTATTATTATGCAGATTTAATTATAAAAATTTTAATATAAAATTTTAAATAGCTAGATTAATTATTAAGTTGTTAATGTAACAATTTATTGTTAAAATTGTTAGATTATAATTAGCTAGAAATGGTTGTCATAGAAATTTTAAAAAATGGTTATCATAGAAACTTTGTAAATACAGTTGTTATGGTTAAAAAAAACATATTTTGAAAAATCTTAGGAACGAAAAAAAAACAAATTGATAAACAGAAAATGATTTGCATTTTCACGGGCAAGAAGCATTAAAAGTTGCTCGTCCGAGTTATTGAATATAAAATAAATATTTAAATTTGAAACAAAGTTTAAAAATAATCAGAATCATTTTCTGATACGATGAATGATTAAAATATTAATATAAAGTTATAAATAATAAACGAAACTGGAAGTGAAAGTAAACTGGACTGGAAGTGAGATTGGACTGGACTGGAAGTCGAAATAAACTAAATGCAAACTGGAAATAACCCGGATTTGAAGTAGAGGCGATTTGAATTTTATTTTGGAACGGAAATCATACTGAATTGGAGGTGGAAGTGAACAAATGTTTTTGGAATTCTTTTGAAAGGTCACGGTGAGAACTGAACTGAAGTGGATTGAATTGTAAGTGAGCAAATTTAATATTAAGATCGAATTAAGTAGTGATGATGGGGCTAATTTATTGAAATAAATGTGCATTAAAATTGTGTGAATAATTTTATTTTTATAAAATCTAATTATAAACAAATTATAAATAACGAACCGTCACGACGACCCGTTAGAGGTAAGAACATCTAAATTTGAATTTAAAAAGGGCAATTTATAATGTTTATTTGTTGAACCAATGTGACGTGACGACTTAAAAGGTAGTTTTCATTTAACAATAATTTGCGGCCCAAACGTGAAGCAATTCATAAAGCTGTAAATTATAAAGGCATTTATAAAAGCTTTAAAAACGAGAAACAAAAATCAAGAAGAAGAAAAACATAATTTACATAACTATGTCATTCAAGTGTAAAGCATCGGGAATAAACCTTTGGACATGGGCTACATATCTTGCACAATTATTAACATTTATTGTAGGTATGTTCTTATGTAAAATGTTTTGTAGCTGACGAAGACGAAACTCGGTTTGGGGTTAATTTGCCCTATCTTCACCAGCTAATATTTGTGGCAACTGCACTGCCATATCCTGCTTATATTCCTCTCCAATTTCCACTATTATTGAAGACGGCACAAATTTGTTTGTTGTTTGCTTCCTATTTTAAATAAGGGGGCACATTAGTATAGCCTATTAATCAAATTTATTGTTGATTTATTTTTTACCGTTAATATTGACAAATCTCAATTTGCAGTTTGTTGTTATTTCCCAATTTGTATATATTTAATCGATACCAAATTGTTCTGTTTCAATTTGAATGTGTTTATTCTCAATTTGAAAATGATTATTCTCAATTTGAATTTGTTTAGTCGATTCCAAATTGTTTTGTCTCAATTTTAATGTGTTTATTCTCAATTTGAAAATGATTAGTCCCAATTTGAAGTTGAAAACGTATAGTAATTATTTTATTAAAATTTATTCGAAGGACCCTAGCATAAAATGTCCAACACAAACACAACTAAAATGTTTCAAACCAATTTTATATGAGTTGAACAACGACTACATACCTCAGTTAATGACTAACTTAGAATCTAACAAATACTTGCATAAAAAACTAAACAATTGCGCCTAAAAGAAGAAAGGGTACAATTTGCTAGTGGCAGAGTATTTACCTAGAAATGTGTTCATTGGTACGAGCGCAAACTATAATTTACGAAAAGCTTTTTCCTCTGCATAAAAGAGACAGTTGCTGAAAATTATTATACTTATCTTTTGTCGTTCGTTAAAAATGAACTTAAAAGTCAAAAGTTTTTAAATCTTCATATACAAAATTGAGGATAGGGCCACTTGGCACGATTCGACAAGGATTGCAATACCCTGTCTTTTAAATTCGACTTAACGCTATTAATGAATTTAAGAGCCATGTTATTAGTTATTAGTTATTAGACTCCTGTTGTAGGTTTAACAATTATTCTGTTCTTTTTTTTTTAATTCCGCCAACTGAAACTGTATCATATTGTAATAGTAAAAATCAGTATGAGTTTTATAAGACAAGTGTGACTAAAATTTGTAAAATATTATGCATTGATTCCAAAAAGCTTTGAACATCCTGAAGATGATCTAAGTATTTATTACCAGTTTACAAAAAAAGATAATGTTTAGTACATGTTAAAATATTTAATAAATGTAGGTAGTTAATGAAAATATACAAACATAGCTTTTGAAGAAAATATTTTAGACAGTGCAAAGCTTATTATCGTATCGTTAATCTTTTAATACCTTTCGGTGTCGAGGCTGGTGTGTTAGCATATGAGGTCTTAACGGGTGCAATGCACAATTCGGGCTGACCCTGCGGGTTCGAGATTGGTGCGCCGTTTAGTACTTACATACTGCACCATGTGTGGATGTGTGTACAGTGTACGTATAGGACCTTGTTACTCTACCTCTTAGGTCTGTATTCGGAGGAGAAGCGTCGTTAAGTTAGTGCCCAATGACGAATAATCACCAGGACTCGATATCGACCTCCAGACTGCCGGAAAATCCTGCCCATCGGGAAATTCGAAACAAGGACTAACGTACACTAGCCTGACCTAACACTGCGCCACCCTGACATCTTACTTTTTATATAAAAAGAAAATAAAATCTGTAAGTTACAATCACAAAATCAGAGAAAATGAAATGCTTAATTTAAAAAGAATAATTCTGGCTATTTTTTATTTTCGTGGCAATACAGTTTTACGAACTGAAAATAAAACTGTATACTTGAAAGGCACATAATTTCTTATGTCCTGTATTAGATAAACTTTTCCAGGCACATACTAAACTGTTCGAAACAGGTGTTTTGCTCATCCCCCCCCTCTACTGGGTGAACTAAAATACATAAATAATACTATCGAGGTAATTAAGTAAGCGCATAGTGGGTACGTAAATTCGAAGCCTCTTTGAAATAAAATCAAATATGTGAAACAATTTGTCCCGGCGTGTATCTAGTGGATTCAGTTTAATTGTTTTATGTTTACGTATACCGCATACCTACAAATTAAACTGCGAAATATACACCGTTCCCAGTACACAACAAGAAGTAAGGACGATAGTCGCAATATGCATAATTTACTACAATTACTGGATATAATTAATTTAACTTAATAAACAAACGTGCCTGTTATTAAAAGCATAAATAAGTAGGCAAACAGGAGTAATTTGTATTCAGGAAAAGAACCGCATTAAAATTATACCCAAAATTATCTTAGCGATGTTAGCATAAACACGGGCAGTAATTTTGGGAAATAAAACTTTATATATTTGATATATGAACGTATCACATTTCACGACACCTCGCGGTAAATGTTTTTATGTTCTTTATTTAATACCTGTTATTATGGAAGAGACGGATGATTGATTACTTCGGATATTGTAGGATATTGCCCTTTTCAAAGCTCATTTTGGTCCTCAACACAATTCCGGGATTATTTTTTTCATTATCCGCCACTCTCCCCAGAAAAAAAATGATTTGTATCAAAGCCGCCCCCTAATTAACTTTAAAATTGTTTATAAATCGTCGACGTTTTTTCATTAAAAAAAGCTCGTTTCAGGGTATACATTTATATCAAATCAATTACTTTATAACACTTATATAAAATGAATAATAGGTACATTATCATACATAAATTACAAGTAATATATTATTAGTTTGTTTCATTTCAAATTGACTTGTTTATAGAAAATTGAACATTTTCCGTAATGTAATTAATGCCCTACTATTGTGTAAGTTGTACATTCATACTTAGTAAAATGATTTGACATTATACTGGGTGATTCATATACGAGGCGCCCATAACAATTGGGATAAGTAGGTAACACAAGTTACAAATGTATAAATAACGTTGATCTATGTTAAACCTCAATTAAATTGATATAATCAGAGGTGGCTACTTCAGAATGACAATACATAACTAAATTTCGTAGGATTCACTCTGTGGCGGTACTCGCGCCACTTGAAATACAGAAATATCGAGGTGGCTAATATTTTTATTTTAGTTAGTTTTTGTCAAATATACAAATTTGTCAATAAATAATTTAGTTCGTAAAAGTTTCTTTTTATATAATAAATACAAAGCAAATACGACATTCCGTACTGTGGCGGTACTCGCGCCACTTGAAATACAGAAATATCGAGGTGGCTAATATTTTTATTTTAGTTAGTTTTTGTCAAATATACAAATTTGTCAATAAATAATTTAGTTCGTAAAAGTTTCTTTATATTAATAAATATAAAAGCAAATACGACAACTCCTTTGGCACGTAAAGCCGAAGGTCAGTGCTTTTCTGTATATAAAATTTTCATAATTCGTTTAAAATACCTACGTAATTAAATATTTCCAACTTTCATAACCTACAACCAGGACATAAGAAAAATAACTAAATGTAAATTATCAACTGTCAGTACACAAACATACAAACACTACGGAACGGAAAAAGCAAAGCAATAACAATTTTTGATAGAAATTATTTTAATGGAAAATTATTTTCACGACTAGAAATTTCTGTCATATTTATTGATTAAGTAAACAATAAGTATTTGTGAACATATTTAGTAAATCAAATTTTGTTTTTTAATTTGCATATATTTCTAATAGCTTTGGAAACATGTGTGTTGGGTTGTATAGTAATGGAAGACGTGAGTCGCCCAGTATGTAAGTGCAAATTATTACATACATAATTTTTGCCCCGACCACTCGAACAGTGCATTCATAGTATACCTTTTCAACTTCAAGTTGAGACTAATCATCTTCAAATTGAGAATAAACACATTCAAATTGAGACAAAACAATCTGAAATCAATTAAACACATTCAAATTGAGATTTAACATAATAAAATTGAGGATAAACACATGCAAATTGAGACAAGACAATCTAAAATCACTTAAACACATTCAAATTGAGAATTAACATAATCAAATTGAGAATAAACATAATCAAATTGAGAATAATCAATTCCAAATTGATTAAACGCATTGAAATAACAATAGACACTTTCAGATAGAAAATAAACACATTCAAATTGGGACTAAATAACTTCAAATTGGGAAATAACAACTGAAAATTAAAATTCATCAACTAATATCAAAAAATATATCAACAATAATTTTTATAAACGAAACTGTTTTACAGTTGCTGGAAATTACCCCAAATATACTGCTCTTTGCACAAACTGAGTTTCTCCTCGTCAGCTGTGTATGTATATAGAAAACATTATATAGGAAAACGTATTATATGTACTATCACGTGCAAAAGCAATGACACCCCTACGTTTTTATATTGTATGATAAACAGACTTACAGCAGTCGATGAGTACCTTGGGCATAACCATAAGACCTTGTAGGTAGGATTAACAAGTTAGAATAAGAAAGTTGCTCATCGACTGCTGCAAAGGCTGTTTATCATACAATAAAAAAAACTTTTTGCGTTTGATACAATAAAATGAATTGTTTCCCAATTTTAAATTGTTTATTCTCAATTTGAATATGTTTATTCTCAATTTGATTATGTTAATTCTCAATTTGAATGTGTTTAATTGATTTCAGCTTGTTTTGTCTCAATTTGAATGTGTTTATTCTCAATTTGAATATGTTTATTCTCAATTTGGTTGTGTTAGTTCTCAATTTGAATGTGTTTAATCGATTTCAGATTGTTTTGTCTCAATCTGAACGTGTTTATTCTCAATTTGAAAATGATTAGTCTCAATTTGAAGTTGAAAAGGTATAGATAGTAGGGTCAACAAATTCAGTTTCTTTGGCAATCTAAATTGCTAAAAGTAAATTTTAATCTAACAACAAACACTCACTATAATTCGCTAACACAATGAGTAATAAATTTACTGGAATTTAAGCAGATTTATTTTATAACTTAATATTTAATTTATTCTAAACTCTTATTAGCACGTTATTAATATTTTATATACATAAATTAATACGTTTATTTATCTGAAACGAAAATTCTAACAAGCAAGGTATTAAACTTTTTTTCCCAAATTTAAAAAACATTTACAGGCTGAACAAAGTTATACTACCAAAAGCAATACAATGGCAATATAAGAAAAAAACTATTAATAACAACTTTAAAGTTTTACTACAGTTAATACAGGGTGCCCGTTTTTCGACCTCAAGCATGGGGATCTCTGTTATTATAACAGATGCGAGATCGGTTAAATTAGGGCAAAGTTGCGCATTTTTAAGGTGATCAATTATCTGAAAGAAAATTTGATCTGTCATTTTTAGTTTTTGAGTTATTGGAGAAAAATGGAAAATTGTGATTTTTGTTTTGATTTTTTTAAACGAAGACCAATAAAACTAGACATTTTTAACTAAGACATTGTGAAGGCACTTTTTTACAAGGAATCTGAATCTGGCATCGTGTTTTCCAAGGCATCCTAGATGCAAGAGTTACAACACTTAATTTTTTTTTCTTATGGGCGCCATATTTGATTTTTGCATTTTCGAATAGAGCTCTTTTTTCTGATTACGACTATGTATCACATGATATGGTCAAGCTTTACATTTTGATTAGAATTTAAGAAAAATGTTTTTACGAAGAATGCTTTGGAAACAACAACATCTACTTTTGTCTAACAAACAAATTTTTGACAATTCAATTAAATTTAGAGTTGCACGTTCACATTTCTTCCCAATTTACCTACAAAATTAAGTTTTAAATTAAGAACAGGATAAGGCAGAATTTTTGTATTTAAATTGGAACAAAATTAAAAATAATGCAACCGAATAGTGAAATTTAATTGAATTGTCAAAAATTTGTTTGTTAGACAAAAGTAGATGTTGTTGTTTCCAAAGCATTCTTCGCAAAAACATTTTTCTTAAATTCTAATCAAAATGTAAAGCTTGACCGTATCATGTGATACATAGTCGTAATCAGAAAAAAGAGCTCTATTCGAAAATGCAAAAATCAAATATGGCGCCCATAAGAAAAAAAAAATTAAGTGTTGTAGCTCTTGCATCTAGGATGCATTGGAAAACACGATGCCAGATTCAGATTCCTTGTAAAAAAGTGCCTTCACAATGTCTTAGTTAAAAATGTCTAGTTTTATTGGTTTTCGTTTAAAAAAATTAAAACAAAAATCACAATTTTCCATTTTTCTCCAATAACTCAAAAACTAAAAATGACAGATCAAATTTTCTTTCAGATAATTGATCACCATAAAAATGCGCAACTTTGCCCTAATTTAACCGATCTCGCATCTGTTATAATAACAGAGATCCCCATGCTTGAGGTCGAAAAACGGGCACCCTGTATAATCGCACGCTTCAAACAAATGCGCATAAATCTGCCTCTCAATAATAGTAAGTATATATCTATGTGAATTAAGTTATCCATTAAAAATACGACACTCCCCTACGTTGAATGTAATAAAATTACTAAGATCTGTCAGAAACAACTGTCAAGCCAACCCATGCATTTATCAAATGAGAGGAAACAAGAGAAGTAAAATAGTTATTTGTACAACTAGTAATGAAAGCAATACTTTTTTCATGAGTTTGAAGTTTGATGCACGACGGCGATCAAACGAGTGAAAAAAAGATGCTTTCATACGAGTTGTACACAATATTTTTTTGCATTTTGACATCTTAAATCCCTCAAAATAGGATAAAAAGGATTTGAGAATTTACAGTTGTCAAACTGACAATTTACAATACTTTATTTAAAGCATACTTACTTAATGCAAAATGTAAAATTATATAGTTAAAAAAAGTGTTGCTTTCTTTACGATTTTTTAATAAAAAAAGTCCACTTTTTTTGTCAAAGTGCAAAAAAATGTTTTTTCTACACATGATACGAAAACAAGTATTTTCTTCACGATAAACCCTATGCGAAAACGCTACATTTTCTATCTAGAGATGAAAACATTTTCACTTCTAGAGATGAAAACAAGAATTCCAAATCTATGGCAACAAAATAAAAAAATGCGTGTGTTACTATGGAACCGATTAAACAAACAATTAATAATTTGCATTGACACAATTCGGTGTGAATTAAGTCGAATTAAAACTTATTTCAAACAGATAATTAAAATGTCGTAGAAAAAATAGCATTTACTACTCGACATGAAATACGTTTTTTTCGTTCGTGATTGCCCTACTCGCTGCTAACGCAGCTCGTGGGCAACTTCTCATCTCACGAAAAAAACGTCATTTTCATGTCTTGTTGTAAAATATACTATTTTCTACTTCCATGCATACAGTAGTAGTTTCACATACTGATCGCAGTAAGTGAAATCGTATTTTTTACATCGATGCGTGAAGTGCAATGCATTTCTTATGGAGTTTATTTTACGCATTTCTGCCATAAGAGCCTATACACTTTTCGGCATGGGTAAACCCTTGAATAAATTGCTGTGCTTGTTTTTTGTTTGGACGACGAATTTGTCAGAACTGTCAAGTGAAGTGAACGTTTGCTAATTTAACTCATTTTTTAAGTTTGAGTTGAGGTCGTAGAAAAAGTATAGTGTGCAACACATACCTACGTGAAGCCTTTTTTACACGCGTGTGTTTGTGACACTCGCCTTGCGGCTCGTGTCGCAAACTGCACACTCGTATAAAAAGGTCAGCTTCACGTACTTGTTACACAATATACTATTTAATTGGTTATATAGAATTAACAAAATCGTGTTTGGGGACACACAAGCGGACTTTCGCGATATTTTTAGATAATATAATGCTAGTTTTAATTAATTACGTTGTTATTAAATTTATTTGCCTGTTGGTCTGTTATTTTAGCCAGGTCGCACACTGTAGAGGCAAAAATGCAAAATGCATCATGCATGCATCAGTCAGTGCAAAAGATTTGAACACATTATTTTTAATCGAGTACCGCATACTGATGACTAGAGAAAGGATTTTATGCAAACTGCATATAATATATTTTTTGCATATCTTGTGAAACATTCAATAATGTGGACGAATCATCATGATGTTGAGAGTTAATTGAAACCAATTAATTAATACATATTTTGCATATTTAGGCAAAGTCTGCACATTTAGACGTTTTCTGCGTGTTCATGCATAAATTTCATATTTTTAATTTTTTTTCGATTGGTTTCCAATTTTATGTACCTAATATTGGTTTTACATAACATCATAGCTTGTATTGTATTTTGTATGGGTAAGGTCACAGATACAATGTGATATTTTAAAAACTCAATTGCAGCAGGCCGTATTCTGACTTAATACAGACAGTTCTAAGGTTATTAAGACAGAATACGGTCTGCTGCAATTGAGTTTTTAAAAAATCACATTGTAGCTTACTCTAAAAGTAATTGATTTTCTCAGAAGGCTGGGTACACATGGCATCTATGTATAGCCACACCATGTTCTGCACTAAGCCCTTGGTTATTATAGATCGTTGTATATTAAATCATTTAAAAACTCAAACCAATTAAGGATTATTAGTGCGCAATACATCCTGCATACTAATATATGTAATTCCAAAATTTGCAAATGCTCCATGCACATCGGTAGATGTTGAACGATCGTTTTCGATATACAAATACATTTTTACCGATAAAAGACATAACTTTCTTCTTGAAACTTTTGAAAAACATTTAGTTCTAAGTTGTTTTCATAATATTGAATCCTAGTTTAAAATTTAGCATAATTTTATTTGTATTGATAACGATAATTATCATCCAATTAATTATTATGCATTCACTGTAATTTTGCAGATAAAATAAAACGCTTAAAAATATCTTGCTATTATTTTATTTGTGAATTTTAATACGTATATCTGTTTTTAACTTTTTAAAATTGATCCTAAATCGTTTTTAAAGTCGATTTTGAACATATGCTATTGCATATGCATGTGCATATTCTCAATATTTACTGCATACCTATATTTAAAAAATAGTGTGCATATATATCCGCATATTTCAGCAATAATCTATTGCATATATTCCTTTCTCTACTGATGACGTATGGTTGATTAGATGCGTGGTGCATCGGTCGGACATGCCTTATCAAGCTGGACGTGCTCAGCTTTTGCTGCAAACAATAATATACAGTGTGGTACAAAAGTATGGAACAAATTCAATATCTACTGAAATAATTATTTTTTGGAAAAACGCTCGGACAGGTATAGCGATTTAAATTACGGTGCATATTTTAAGAGGAATCGAATTTTTTTTGCGACAGTCATTTTTCTACGGTGACGTTATCGCCCTTTTTTTTAAATAGGAACTTGCATATTTGACAATTGCAGTAGATAGTCCTTTTTTTTCTCTTTCTAACCATGCAAAAGTTTTATACCCTCACATAAGATTTTTTTTGAGATATGGTCCTTCGAAAATGCCAAAATCGACTTTTTCGTAGAAGGTTGAAATTCGGATTAGGGGGTAATGAGACCCTCCTAATGACGTTTCCGTAGTCGGTTGTCCCTTAGCGTGCGTAATTTCGAAGATACGGCCGTTCCCACCTATCAAAAGTGGTGGGGGAAATTTTTTAAAACCCGTTTTTTCGTGTCCGGCGGGGTCGCTTTGGGGATTCCGAAAGAGAGGGGTCGATTTAGGAGAGAACAATTTTTTATCCGAAACATTTTGGATTCGAAATGCCCGAATGGCAGGGTCGATTTTTCGTATACGTGTCTATTGTTATCCCACCCATGCGGAACGTGAGCTGGTTCTAGTACCCCAAAGCGACCCCGCCGGACACGAAAAAACGGGTTTTAAAAAATTTCTCCCACCACTTTTGATAGGTGGGAACGGCCGTATCTTCGAAATTACGCACGCTAAGGGACAACCGACCACGGAAACGTCATTAGGAGGGTTTCATTACCCCCTAATCCGAATTTCAACCTTCTACGAAAAAGTCGATTTTGGCATTTTCGAAGGACCATATCTCAAAAAAAATCTTATGTGAGGGTATAAAACTTTTGCACGATTAGAAAGAGAAAAAAAAGGACTATCTACTGCAATTGTCAAATATGCAAGTTCCTATTTAAAAAAAAGGGCGATAACGTCACCGTAGAAAAATGACTGTCCCAAAAAAAATTCGATTCCTCTTAAAATATGCACCGTAATTTAAATCGCTATACCTGTCCGAGCGTTTTTCCAAAAAACAATTATTTCAGTAGATATTGAATTTGTTCCATACTTTTGTACCACACTGTATACAGTAGTACGTATTTTTGTTTTCAAAAAATGTATTTCTATGCATTCGATAGAAACTTCGAAACTTTTGTGTTTTCTAAATCTTTCATTATGTTATAGGAACCACATGATAAATTCCGTTGATTTAGTCAATTTAGCGGATGAACTCACCAACGCCTTTTTTCGCGTTTATTCTTATGTACGGCAGCAAACATAATAATGGCATCGTCAGAAGACGATATACTGCAAACTAAATAGCAGTATGGGAGAAAAATCCAAAATTCAAATCGCCTGCATGATTCATGCATTTTTGGTGTGCGAATGCAAAAAGTCATTTGCGTGATGATGCATGCATCATGCACTCATGCAAGCTTTTGACGTTCAAATGCGCATACAGAGTCTTTTTTACAGCAGCGAAATTAATATGGCTTGTTAGGGCCGAAAACATTAGGACGATCTGTATATTATAGAGAATAGTAACAGTTCGAAATTTCCTTCCTTTCATAGTTAAGAAAAGGGATGAAATAGGTAATCAAATTAATGACTAACACTTTTTTTGTGTTTGTTCCTATTTAATAATTGAACTGTTATATTGTATGATTTTCAAAATAAAATCCTCCCGTTTTAACACAAAGGCAATAACGTCATTTTAAAGCTATGCTAAATTTTAAATCTCAACTGGAGTGTCCGATTTTGCATTTTAACAGGGATTTAAATTAAACCAGGATCCTCAGCACAGTGCTGAATATATCTTTAAAGAAGGCGGTTAAAAGAAATAAAACAAAGATTGACAGTTTCTTAATAGAAGTTTTCAGCAGGCCATTAGTTAATTTTGCATGCAAAAACGAACAAATTTTGTTATCCGAGCTGACTTTATAGCTCGCTTATCTGTTCATCCGTAATAAAACTTTGCATAATCAATGTAGCAGACAAAGCCATAAAAAATACAGCGCAAAGGCAGGAATAGAAGAAGAGAGAGTTACGTTTAAATACCAGTATACTTATATAAATTTCGTTGCAATTATGGCGTCAAAGAGGGGCGAGCAAAGCAAGGATTTAATTGCCGGTGTAATAGCAATATCATAGTGATAGAGATCTGATAATGCATTGCCTAGCGACGAACTATAAGAACCACCTAAGGCCTCGGGCGTTTACTTTATTATCCGTCAACTTGATACTTGCAAGTACCGAGTTATTTAGCTATACACATATATCCAACATTTCCCCTTTTCCACAATAAATAAGCCAACGGAGTTCCGATAAGATCGCAATCACATGTCTGACTTTAGTCGTAACTTACAAGGTGTGCGTCTCGTTCGGTATTCTACCTTTTTACTTCGAAAAATTTTTAATAAAAAAAAAAACGCACACACTGATTCACAGAAACGAGAAGAGCGAAGAGCATTTATTAATCAAGACTGAGAACCGGTTTACACCAAACATTGGTGTAAAGTGAATAATTTCCTCACTCTTATGGTGATAATCCAATACCAAAATAACATCATTTACATGAAACGTTCACGAGATCTGTCGTTAAAATAATTTTTCATTTCTAACAGATGTTCGAAGCATCAGCCAGAAGAATGATTAAAAGAATTTATACAGGGTGGTAGGTAACATTGCTAAACAATAAAAAAACAAATAAACATTTACATAAAAATATGAGTATGTGCAATATGCAATATGCAATTGTTCTGGTCTTTGGGGAATTTCTGCAGCAGTTTTTTGAATTCGATTTATTAGGTGCTCTCAATTTTGGATTGAAATGAAAACCAACTTAGATATAAATTGTTTGATAGAAACCAATTCATTTGTTTTCTTATTATTTTTATTGGAAACTAGATATAAATTATCATTTTTAAAAGCAAACTTTTTTTAGTCACCGCAGTAATCCTTGGGATTTGCACGTAATGTTATATTCAAGTATTTTAAATCACCCTGTATAATCTTTAAAAAGATGAACTTGGGAGCAAGTTTTTCAGTTTTCGCATATTTTAAATACAATTTTGTACTGCGTATTATAATTATTAAACCTATAAAAATATTTTCATATTATTTCTGAACACTTTTGAAAATGTGGAATAAGAGCTTCTTAAAATTATTAAGTTTCTAACATAATTTAACTAGCGGTCCCTAATTTTTTAATAAACTTTAATTCTGTATTAGAAGCATATACGTGTGAATAGGGCTACAAATCTGTTTGTTCCAAGTGCTTTGCTTAAAAAGAACATTTTTAACACCCGCAGCGTTTAGAATAAGTTAATGTCAGATTCGGAATTAAAACATTTGAGATGTCGGAGGATTGCAACATTTTGAAGAAACTTTATAGGTAGTATAAATAATAACTGTTAAGTGTTATCCATTTGCATAATTTGTTAAACTTAATGTTCTTTATGTACTACGCCATTTAAACATTGCTTTAAAATTACCAACTTCAGACTTCTGCATTCTTATTCTAAGTGGAAAATTCACTAATTCAACATAAAGTGTAAGTATGAAGCTGGCGTAAGATACACTTTAAAAGGTTTAAAAATAGCTCAGTTGCAAAATTCCCTTCTTATTAGTTTATTTGAGAGGAACAAAACTATGCTTAATTTTATTGTGTTCCCAACAAGATCTTTCAGTAATTAAAGAACTAACAGAAAACTTATTCCTTTCCTTTCCTTTCAAGTTCTGCACATTTTTACAAAAGCCCAATAGGATTGTTTTATGATTCTGCTCTTAAATATATCTAAATTTATACTTTAAAAATCAAATACGTATCAAAGGGGATATCGATATGTATTCCAAAATTCACTAAAAATATGTAAAATTGTATCTACCTCTAACAACTAACTAGTATGTTCACAATTAACAAATATGCCCTTTTGTATTTTTCCTGTTGTATAAAAAAATAATTGAGCAGAACAAAGAAATGCCACTGGGGTTTTCTCTGCATTCTAGAATCTACTAAAAATTTCAATTAAAAACGAATTTGCACACTCAGCATATCCAATCGAAAAAACATTAATTAAAATAGCGTTAAAAATTAATACCTAAATTAAAAGTTTGTCTGAACTTCCAAACGCAAAACCTTTCTGTAAATTTTCGTGTTAACCAACGAATTTATATTTAACAAATATAAACCACATTTGAAATTTGTATTCCGGGTAAATGCTTTAATCCGAAATAATCCTTAATTAAAACAAAAAATCCTGAATTAACTGAATTATATTTTACGAAAGTACAATTCTTTTAATTAAACGAAAGGCCACAGTTCATTTTGTACTTAATATTTCTGCCCGAATAAAATGTTATTTGTATTCTGTTTGAAAGTGCTCTGTATTATTTTAATTAACACGTAAACTCTAATGTTCAAGACTTTTTATTTTTTATGTAGCATTTGCTCTATAATTTTGAATATTTCTTAAGCATTAAAATGAGTAAAAAGCTAAAGGAAATGTTAATTTATGTATTAAACAGTTTTCCTTTTAACAATTTTCTTAACATTGTATTTTTTATAAGAAGTTTGAAAAATATTCCGAGTGCATTGTTAAAACTTCTATGATAAACAATTTTATCGATGCTGTAGATCGAAAAGGTGACACACAAACTAGAGAAACGATCATTTACACTAAAATATCTTAAGGGAAAAGGGAATTGAAGTGGTGATATTTTAAGCGGAAGGCACAGGCGTTAAAAACACATAAGTCGACCCATTTTGTAACAAATCGATTGCTAGAAGGTCAACATTGATTCGCCTTGATTCTCAGCTGGTGACAAACAATTACATTTCTATGTAGATTTTTGTTATTTAAGTGCCATTATACCAGAACCAATTCGAATATTTACATTTTGCTCTGATTACTGTAGTTACATTGGCTGGAATCGCTCTGAAGTGATTTGTAACCTTTTAAAGGTAACTTTATGTGCATTTTGTCGAGTAGCAGGATTTTTTTTTTCAATTCACTGACACGTGTAATTCTAAATTTAATAAAATTCTTCGGTCTCTATGCCAAGCGGATTCGTTCGTTTGATATTACTCTGTTTGATGAGGATTGCGGTGTTTGCTTAGGATCAGTTGAATTATACATTCGTAGCGGATTCATCGTTAATGATCTGATTTTACTGATTTAAATTAAATCTTAAATTTGAATTTACTTATGGGATCGATCTAAATTACATCAACTTTTATTAACTGTTTCTACTATGTACTGTTAAGTTTATTAAACTCGGTACTTTTCCTGTAAACATATGAATTGAAAATTGAAGTGTTCTGCTTCAAAAATGCAAACATATTTCTAGTTAGGTACTTTAAAATTCAATTAAGTGTTAAAATAACTGAAACTTTTATTTAATTAAATTATACAGCGTGCTCCTTTCAAGTGGTCAGCTTGAACCGGACAACTTGAAAATTATGAGAATTCTGTAGGTATATAAAAAAAGCATTCGTGCGTAGAAGAGAAGTGGTTGAAATTCTAGCGGAGGTAGGTAATGTTTTGTGATGTTCTTCTCTATACCAAATTTTCATAATTCCTTAAAACACACTGAAAATATTCTCCTAAAGAATCTACCTAATTCTTACTTTAATCTTTAAAATTCATACAACATCTCACAAATAATTATGTTTTTTATCGTTCACATTTAAGAAATTAGGGACGATCCGATATCTACGTTCCTTTGTAACATTGTGATTGAGATAATCCTAAGAAAAAGCAAAATAAGGTTGAAAAATAATATACTACAACATTCGTACCAATGTTTAGTTTATGCGGATGGTCTGTTTTATTATCAAGAAGAAGAGAGGAACTGAAAGTGATGTTGAAGGATCTGGAGGGGCAAATACAAGAAGTAGGTGTGGAAATTAACGAGAACAAATCCAAATATTTAATATTGGGAAAGCAAAAACAAGAAAATGTATTATTGTGAAAGATTGATAGGGTTAAAACTATGTATAAATCTGAATGGGTAAATATATAGTGCAGTATATTTAGAGAGGAAAATACTCGGAATAATTTTTAAAGGTGTTAAAGAGGAAGAAGGACGGAGAAGAACGAACGCTGAACTAGCAGAAGTATACAAAGATATAGGAATAAAAACCATAGTTGAACAAATCAGACTAAGGTGGTTAGGCCATACAATAAGGTTAACGAACGACCAGCCAACAAAAATATAGTACAGATTGCAGTTGGGAGGCCAAAACAGACGAGGCAGGCCAAGGAAAACTTGATGGAAAATGGTGGAGGAGGATTTGCGTAATTATGGGATTGCAAATTGGCAAGTAGTGGCCTATAATAGAAAGGAGCGGAAGAAAGGAATTTTAGCCGTAGACCTTTAGGCCTAAAGAACTGTTACATACATATATATATATGTTAACAGAAGATGCTCTAATATTAAGTTTTAAAACATTATCCCCTAAAAAGTAGTCGTATCGTGTGTACTGCCTTTTTGGGCTTAACGTATTAAAATTGACGCCCTTTATAAAAACTCTAATTAAAACATGTAATTGCACAATGAAAATGTATCCAACCATTTATACTTTATAACTTATAAGAGTTATGAAGTGCTTGAATTATATTAATGTATATGCCTTTTTTACGTAATCGCCAAAAAATTACCCACCTTTATCTACAACAATAAGTAGAATAACTACTTTACTTACTCGTGATATAAACTTTCTATTCGTTGAAAAACGCACTTGTCGCATAAATAATAATTTTTTTTTTAAATTTATCTGTATAAACTACCTGAAACATCTGACACCCACGGAAGCAATTGAGTACTCGATCTGGAAGGCAACTAGAAGGATAAAACAACCGCAACAGCATAAATCACCAATTCGTTCGGACAATGGAAATTGGGCTCGAAGTGATCAAGACAAGGCGATAGCTTTCGCAAATCACTTAATCAAAGTCTTTACTCCATTTGAGTCTGAAATTTCCAATGAAGAAGAAGAAGAAATCCAACAGTACTTAGAATCACCCTTTCAGATGTACCTTGCAGGAAGGCAGTTCACTATAAATGAGACCAAATTAGAGATTATCAACAATTTGAATCCAAATAAAGCACCCTATCTATTTAATGCAATGCTAAGACTGCGATACTTCCCACCACAATGGAAAGTTGGTACAATCATTTTAATCCCCAAACTGCGTAAACCCAAAGAAATCACATCATCCTACCGAACAATTAGTCTGCTTCGAAAAAATGCTACTGAAAAGGATATCACCGTTACTTCTAGTAAACAAGCTAATACCTGATCACCAATTTGGCTTCAGAAAACAACACGCCACAATCGAACAAATCCACAGAGTCGTAGACAAAATCATAAGAGATTTTGAAGATAAGAGATATTGTTCAGCTGTATTTATTGATGTCTCTCAAGCCTTCGATAAGGTATGGCATGATGGACTACTTTTCAAAATCAAACAAAACCTACCTCCAGATTTCTTCCAACTTATCAAGTCATACCTCACTGACAGACAAATATGGTGATTTCCAAACAAGTTTATTTCCCATCAAATCGGGTGTCTCCCAAGGAAGTGTACTGGGCCCACTATTATACCTACTATTTACTGCCGATCTACCAACTATGAGAGAAACAATGACTGCCACATTCGCCGATGACACTGCAGTGCTGGCCTCTCATTCCGACCCGCAAATGGCAACCCATAATCTCCAAAGGCACCTAAACTTAATAGAACTGTGGTTTAAAAAGTGGCGCATTAAAATTAATGAGACAAAATCGGCTCATGTGACTTTTGCTACAAGAAGAGAAACCGGCCCACCTGTATCAATTAATAACCAACAAATTCCTGTTGCTGAAAGTGCCAAATACTTAGGGATTCATCTGGATAGAAGGCTTACTTGGAAAAAGCACATAAGTATGGACAAAACGAAAACAGTTATTAGGTGAAATAATTCGCAAAACGTACTGGCTCATAGGACGTAAATCTGAATTACTATTAGATAATAAACTATTGTTATACAAAGCCATCATCAAACCCGTCTGGTCCTAATTCCAATATAGATATATTGAGAAGATTTCAAGCCAAAACATTAAGATTGATTGTTAACGCACCGTGGTACGTGCCGAATGAGGTCATACGCCGTGATCTCAAAATTCCTACAATTAACGAAGAAATACAAAGATACAGCATCCGCTACCATGATCGTCTTAACGTTCACCCAAATACATTAGTACTTGAAAGTGAAGACGAGGAACCTAGACTTAAGAGATTCAAGCCGTCAGAACTACCAAATCGTTTTGAATGATTTCGCGAGTGTAGTGTTAAGTGCAGAATTAATTCATTTACCCTTCAGGCGATACTGATTAACATTACAAAAACAGCCTACGGGGTACTTTATAAAGCTCTAGATAAAGAAGTAAAAAAGGGTTTTTATTTCAAATTTATATCCTTTTTTACGCACCTTGCTAAGAATCAGGTAATAAAATCCCTTTCTAATGTAAAATAAAGTTGAGGGTTAGAATCTTATCTGATCCTGGAAAGATATTGCCGATTCACATTCTATATCATGGAAGCTTAAATATTTTTTATATGAAGCAAATTTAATTATCAAATTCGGAGTGATTAAATTTAACTGTTTTCTAAGCAATGGAAGGAAAGCATGAATGGTCAATTAAAATCGTGGCCTTCTAGTATCACTCAACCGAATGATGTAGAGGTGTATCGAAACAATGGATTAATTAATTAGAAATCATAACAAGTCAAAATTTCATTAACAAAGTTAGAAGTATACATACGTACGATGGCGTAACAGGAAACATATTCGGTATAATTTGGAACTTTTTAAAATTCTTAGAAACACCTTGTTAGCCACTTGTTTTTTGTAATTAAGACGAACCAGCAAAGTGTAAAAACAAACATTTAACAAAAGAAGTATTCAGTAACAAACAAGACTTTTCTTTTTCCAAATTAGCACTTAAGATAATGAATGCGCTGTAAAATAATAACTTATCATTAATTAGCGCCAAGATCAAAACTAAACACAAACGAAGATTGAAAGAATGTCAGAATGTCAGTGAAGAAATTCGCGTTTGGTTCAGTTAATTGTAGTTGACCTGATCAAGCGGCTTCTGGAAGAACTATAACAACTTTTTAATTATTGCATTTGTACGACTACAGCAACATGCAAAAAGTTAAGCAATACTTGTAGAATTTCACAAACATCCTGTCTTATTGTGATGACGAACCTAACGTGTTTTTGGTAAGAATTAGTTGGAGAAATAAATATGTAAATTTCAATATTCACTTTGAGCGCCATTTTAACATTTTAAGCTTTACTTGCGAGATTAAGCTGCGAAAGTAATTTTGAATTGGTAAGGCTTGACATGGGCTTCCTTAAGCAAAGTTCAATTTTTTAAAAACATGATTTCGGAACGAATCAGCACTCATTATTTTTTTTAATAAAAAATGAAATAAGAAGCTCTTTTTATCAACAAAACCGTTATTATAGCTGTTTCAAAGAACATTTCGAAGTCTTCATAACTTCCTCTATTTGAGCTCTTCTGATGGTTGTGATATTCGATACATTAGAAACACCGGTTTCAAATTACTCTTTAAATTACTGCCACCAATTTCCAACTTCACAGACACAGTAATGGGGGCAGTCTGTGCTGCAGAAACTTCCCTAAGATTTTCTACTTTAAACTACAAAACCGTTGACGTTTCGTTATAAAACGCAGAACTTTTATACGCTTGGAATTAATAAAAATTCTGACTTTAATAGAATAGGGAGCAAAAAAAATTCATACCGTTTCGATACGCAGTCCAAACTTTTAGTTTATCTATAATCTAAAAGTGATTTATTATGTTACTTTTATTTAACGCAGTCATTCCGTCAGTTATTATTAATTATGAACTCAGTTAGTCTGCTAAATAATAAATATTCTCCAAATCCACTACGGGATTTTAATTTTTGTACGTTAATTATGAAATTTTTTACATTCTGGCAGCTCACCGTATAAAAGGAAATTAAAATTAAATGAAGCGATATTTACATACCAAAAATTATATTTACGCCTCATACAGAAACCGGAAATCATTTACCGTAGGAAAATTGAAAATTTTATTTTCAAACGTTTTAATTTTAAATAAATTTTAAAGATATGTGGCTCAGAGGTTTTTGCGTTTAAATTCAGGTTGTGTATTATAAAACTTAACTTTTCAGTAATTATAGAAAAAGCACTAACAATTTTTAGTTGCATTTTTTAGAAAATTCGGAAAGCCATTAAACCACTCAAGAACTATTCATTACATCTTTTTTGTAGTTTTTAGCCTAAGACATATTGATAGTTATTTAAATAATAAAAGAGCACTATTTTTCTGTTCATTGCCTATTTAAATTCGTTCATATTTGTGATAAGTAATTTCGTGTCTTGCCCCGCATTTCTAAATACATATAATCACGTAAAAACTTTAATAATTTACAAAGGCGATGTTTCATTACCTACTTGACTTATTTTAAACGAATGAAACTCAAGTATAATCTTCAACTACTGCTGGTAAATTTACTTTATTAATACTTATCAATATGCGAAGTCAAACTGTTTTACTCGGCTTTGTGGTATACTTTAGTGCAGTAAAAATCTAACATTAGAATTTCATTCTTCAATTCGCAATTCGTTGCTTCTCAGCTATACATCCAGGAAACTTTTAAGATTATACTTACATAATGAATGATATGCTTGTTATACCTAATATCATCAGAAAACACCTTTCTTAGCTTTAAAACGGCGTTTAATTTTTACAAACATATTACTTGACAAATTTATTAAATTCCATTTATTAAATATAAAATTCCATTTGTATTGCCATTTTTATATTAAATTGGTACTACAAATATTAACTGTCTTTGAATTTCCGAAGTTACTAACAAAGAATAAATAAGCAATAAAGTAAAAAAAAACTTTCTGTGAAATATGAAACAAATCTTGCGTTTAACTTCAAATCTTAACTTTGAACCTTGCAATTCATAATTCATGGAATAAAAGCTTTTGCAGTTTTAAAATTCCGCTAAGTTCGTGTTTCAAATGCATGACAAGTAGAGCATGAAACCTCGTGTAGTTGGCACGCGGAAAACTCGGAATTTTACATTCAAGCCGGGTAGCCGGCTTTTAATAAACCTCAAATAACAACAAAATTTGGTAACATCAAATGCAATTAATTACCTTTTATTAAAATGCGATGATACTACCATCCGTTGATTGTTGAATCACACAACACTAAAATCAGCTAAGTTTAGGCATAACTGTTTTTCAGAAAAAGTTCACAAATAGTTACAGATGTGCATATATCAAAAAGTTATTTTTCTTAAAATTAACCACTAAGTTTCTACCTTTTTACTTTTAAGCAGCAGTTCACTTACTAAAATGGGCCAAAATTCACAACTACGTGTAAGTTTAATGTTATAGTAGCTAATCTACAAGGAAACAACAACAGTTTGTGGTTTGTTACATTGTACAACTTGATTACAATTTTAAAGTGTCTTTCTTAGAATGCCCGCGATTCAGGGAAAATTTCAAAAATCGTCACTCATTAAAATAAAAACAAAAAATAATAAACAAACTAAGGTTCCTTCCGTTTCTTCCTCTGCGTCTTACAGAAGAGGTGCCTTAATCACGGCGCAAACTAACAACAACAACGACATATTATGGAACGCGATGTCGCAAGGATAACGCGAGGATAACGCACCCACAACACCAAGTACCTGAGAAAGGACTAAACCAGATGGCGCTAGCAACTGGCACCACGCGAGAGCTTCGGCCTCCGAGTTGCGCGGCAGAAGTTCCCCCGCAAGAACTCGTTCGATCTGTACACTCAAAGCCAAAATACTACTAGGTTAATTAATCCACTATTGTAATTCCTTCGCTTCACAAAACAGCGGAACTTTGTGCTTGGCGATATATAAAAATAATTCCCACACGCAAAGAACTTTCGGCCGGTTTGACTACCGCACTTAAAACTATGGAATTAAACACGTGTTGGTAAAAACTTCCGGTTTAAAAGACTCATTTCGACTTAAACGTACACTGCAAAAAAGACAAAAACTGTCCTGATGAATATTTAATAAGTGGTATCCCATCCAACGGTGAACCCACGACCTTGGTCTTGGAATAAATTTAGTTAATTTTAGGGGCAAATATGCGTGTTCCTTAGAAAATTATAAAATGTAAATTAACTGGGTGTTACAGATTTATCAAAATACAACGAAAATGTGTACCAGTTTATCATAAAACTGAAAGTATAATGCAATCACGATATGTTAGGACCACACTGGTGCCATGATTTCTATTCATTTCCTTTACTTTAGTAAATTAGAAATACCAATATGATTTCTTCGATTTCAAACTACTCTCTAAATTTGAAAATTATATTAACGAAACGACATCTCTACTTAAGTCTGAAAAGATATCAAATGTTTTATATCGCGTTATTTTTCAAACTTTTTATTTAGGTGTTGCATGAAAATTTTACCCCTCGTCTAGGACGGCCTGCAAACATTACTGTATCGACTAAATATGACAGGGCAGCGGTTCAAAGCGGATAAATATCAAAAAACCCAAGAAGGTGTAAGTTGGAAATACAAGGAACAGTAATAGAACAGGTTATGCAATTTAATTATTTGGGTGTAGAAGTAACGAGTAGTAGTGACTTAACATCCGAAGCATGGAAGCAAGCCACGAAAGCAGCACAAGAACCGGGCCGTTTAAACATTGGTGTGGTATGAAGGAACAAGTGTATGAAGTTAAAAAGTAAAATAAGAATATATAAAACAATGGTTCGGCCAATATTAATAAACGCAAGCGAAACTGGAGCAGAGATATCAATAACAAAGCGCAAAGTAAGAACAACAGAAATGAGAATCTTGAGAAATATAATGGGAATAGCACTGAGATACATACAAACGAACACTGAAATAAGAAGAAGATGCGAAGTGCCAGATGTGGTAAAATGGATGAAAAGAAGGAAAAAGGAGTGGAATGAACACGTTGAACGAATGAATGACGACAGACTCGCAAAAATATTTAAGAACAGTAAACCAACGGGAAAGGCACCAGCGGGACGCCCGCCCAAAAAAAATGACAGCAGAGTTGGTTCCCGGCAAAATCATACAGTGGAGTTTATTTACAAGCCAAATCTAAATCTAAATTTCGTATAATGTCTAAGTCAAGCCACACACCAGAGAAACCATAAACGTGAAACATGAAATATGAAATACGAAGCTGAAAATATAAAACACGAAATATGTAACTTTTTGTAGGGTGATATACAAACTGAAGAACACCGATGATAGTTTGGATGACGCAGTGATTAAAAATGGACACCGATGAGAGTTTGGAAGACCCAGTGGTTGCTGTTGTGACAACACTGTTAATATCAAAAAACAAAAATAAACGAAAGAAACGACGTTACTGGCTGCATCCGTATAATGATATAAATCTTAAACATAGTTCCTATGTAGTGTCAAGAGAACTAAGTAATCATCCGGACAAATTTAACTCATTTTATAGAATGTCTTCGCAAACATTTACTACATTAGTTTCCATTGTTGGACCTCACAAGTGTCTAATAATGTGCTTTGTTGGAGGTCTAGGTCATCTGAGAAGATGCCTGGCCCTGTACCTTTTGATGTTTTGGATCCATCAGTGTAGTTGGATATATCTGGTTCGTGGTTCGGTTGCATCTTCAGAATTCAGATAGATGCTGAAGTGCTTCCTAAATGTGTAGGTGAATGGAAGAAAGTCTGGGTAGTTATTCATCGGTGAGTTGGATCGGCGGTTCGTTGTTTTCCCCTCAATATTCACCGTTTCACGGAAATTAAGATAGAACTTATAGATTCATTTTGTGTCCGATTTTGAACATTGCTTGCATTCATTAAATTTTATTGTCAATTCATTATTGTCTTTTATTTGTGTTTTATGTCTATTGTGTAATAATTGTGTATGTGTGCCTATCTACCAGTAGCAGTCTTTTATTTCAGTAAGTCAGGGTAAGTACATCCAGCAGTAGGGTGCAGCCACCCCAACCCCCCTTTCGAGTCCTGAAGGAACTATCTGCGGTACGATCTTCGAGACCATCTTTGGGTGATTTCCGAAGTGGCATCCATTTTTCTCCCGATTATGACCTCCCCTATTTGATGGGTTTAGCGTTTCGAACCCCCCATCTTCGAATGCTTGCTAGCCGCGTGCCACGGAACTTTGACGTCCCCTATAAATTGTCGTAGTGCGGAATTAGCACGTGACAGCATTTTGTGATCGTTGCTGCTTGAAGTTATGTTTTGGTGAGATTGTTGGATTTCAGGTAAATACTGTGGCATATAACCGAAGTTTGTTTGAACTTACGCCACTTACGGTATTTGAAGCACTGGTGTTAAATGGTGCACAGGTATACCTGGTTGATGGGTATATGCGGCATATCCATTCTGGTCATAACATTGAGGTCCAGGAAACTACGGCGTTTGATAGGTGTACATTCATTTGGTGGAAACGACATTTTATTACTTATTGGTTCTCTTGATAAAGTATTTTTATAAAGAAAAAAACTCACAACAACCCATGGAAAATTAACGAACGCCGGCTTCTTACACTGTGAGATTTAGGTACATTGTTCATAGCCTTAAAACATAAGTTCTGAGTGTCAATTTCTCAATTTTGAGATATACTTTCATAAGAATTGTTATTACTAATTAGGGAAACATTCTAATATGTACGTTTCCGTTAAAATCGACAATAATTAGTACCTATAACATATGTCAATTGCCTTGAATTAGAGAACCCCTAAGTTTGTAACGGTATTCTATGATAAAACGTTATTATGCAATACATTTTCCAAAAACCCTAAACGATCAACTACGTAAAATCCATAACTCTTACCTTTGGAAAGAAAGAGGAACAACGCCTGTGAAATCTGGTTTCTGGCACATATCAAACATTTACGCACAGAAATTATTTAAACGTATAGCAAAACTAACACGAAAGTAAGCAACACAAACCTTGTGACACTCGTAATATCCCGAAATTCGTAATTTAACTGAGTTAATTATCAGTTTCATACTCAATAAATAGTGGACCAATAAGAAAACGTTTGGTAAAATTAACCATTCAGAAAATAGGCTATAAAATGTGTAGATAGCACTGAAGGTATATGCGACCACTGCTGATATCGTGAGTTATCGCACACATGTTTCCTTAATGTTGGTTTTATCACGAGATTCCTCGACTTTAATTCAAATTTATGGCGTTTATAATTTTTTATTGAATAAATAAAATTGCATTCACCTTGATATTAACGAAAAATAATCTTTTCAACTATGTAAGTACTAAAGGATAAAATTTGGTATGTAAACAATCCCCAACTTGAAATAAACGTGTTTGTAGTTTAATATCAAAATGATTTCTTGAATCATAGAGAATTAGAATTAGAAATTTTGTCTTAATAAGAAGTTAAATAGAGAGTACGGCAGACTAGGGATTTTTTTTTCAATACGAAATTCCTTGTTTATACTAATTTTGATGTGTATTAAAAACAAAATACAATATAACATAACTTGTCTGATTTAACGTATTTTCTTGTGTAGTTTAACAACCTAACTCTATGTATTAATTACTAATACCTTATTCAACATCGGTACGATTAAAACTTAAAATTACATAATCTAAATTGATTCTACATTGCACAGAATTGTCCAGTTTTTGGCATCCTTAATTTTGAGGGGATAAATCATTTTGAAACAGTATATCAATATGTTGGTAGCGAAACATCAAAATCCACTCGATCACATTTTAAAGTAATCTCTAAAACCATCGTGTTTCAGCAAATAAGAATTTGAACGAAATCTAGTGTAATAAATCGTACATCAAAAGTTTATAACCTTTAATGAAATTCAGTTCGACAGGTTTACACTTTTGCTTGTTTACTGTCAGAACGGAATAGAATTTTAAATTATAGGGTTCGTGGCTTACTACAAAAGGCCGAAAAATAATTTCATGTTCAGTTTATTCCGATAAAATTAAAAACTTACACGTCTTGTTCAAAATTAGATTTCTTAATAAAACTGAAATTTATGGGAACTTTAATAAACTTGATATCGTAAAAAAAAAAAAAAAAAAAAAAAAAAATGGTTATTGTAAATTGTGTGAAGGTCGACCTGAAGGAAATTAAATTGGTGATTTTTACAAAGGAATAACGAGAAACAATCAGTTAGAATAACAAACACGGAGAAGTGAGAGGCTAGAAAACCTGGAGAAAAGGGGGTAAGCCTGAAAACAAAGAAATATCAAGTGAAAATTAAATAAAACCGAAAAATTACACATTTAGGTTAGAATAATAATTATTAGATTATAGATAAAGGAAATTTCATATTTTTAAATAGCAGCGACATCTATTTTTCGGAGGCTTAGTGGGGCCAGCGCTTGTCCGGGTTCTTAACTGAACTAAGTACGTTGAGAATAGAAAACTGGGCGAAGCGACGCCTAGCGGGCATACGAAATAATTAAGTCAAATAAGTTGCCTAATAAACAAAAGTAGTGGAAACTAATCAAGATGCAGGAAATGTTAGAAGAAATTAACAGAAAGTTAGATAGAATAGAAGAAAGAGACGAACGAGTGGAAAAGAAGATAGACACAATACAAATAGAATTAAATAAGATTAAAGAAGAAAACGAACAACTGAAAAGGGAAAACCAAAAGCTAAAGGGAAAAATAGAACAACAGGACCTGAGAATGGGGGAGATAGAAAAAGAACTAAGAAAAAAGAAAATAATAATGCATGGAGTCGAAGAAACACTAGAAGAAAGTGATCTACAGCGAAAAGAGAAAGTGAGGTTAATCTTAAAGGACATGGATGTGCCAATAGTAATGGAGGAAGAGGTGATTGAGATAAGAAGAATTGGTAAACAACAAATAGGAGTAAAAACAAGGCCAATTTCGATTGAACTAAGGAATTGGGCGAAGAAATTGGAAGTTCTGAAAGCGACTAGAAAATTGAAAGGTACTAAAATATATATAGAGGAAGATTACTCAAAACAAACCCAAGAGAAGAGAAGGGAACTAATAGAACGTATGAAAATAATAAGAAAAGGAGGACATCATGCAATTATTAGAAATACAAATCTGATTATAAATGGAGAAGAATATACTCTGGAACAATTGAGAGCAATAGAAATAAAGAACGTTGACACAAGTACAACAGAGCGAAATCAAATACCCATAACAAAAATACAACAGCAAGACTCACAAACAGACATGCAAAAACAGGCAAAGAAAGGGAGAACAACTAGCCAAAGATCGCCTGGGGAAAATGAAGAAAACAAGCTGAGAGAGAAACAAATAAAAATAACAAATACAACTATGACAAAAAACTAACGATACAAAGTACAGGACTGAACATGATAACAACATTGGCGAGAACTAGGAAAAAAATGGACATAAATATAAGAAATAAAATAAACACAGTAAGAGAAATACAGAAAAGATTATCTAAAAAGACAAATACGAAGAACCATGAGATTAAGGAGCGGGAGAATAAAGATATAACTGCACAAATTAATATAGGAATATGGAATATTACATCACTGGCTGGAAAAGAAATAGAACTTACAGAGGAAATGAATGAATTTGATATACAAATAATGGGGATAAGTGAAACAAAAAAAGAAGGTAGCGGCATAATATGGCTGACTAATGAATATATCTTATACTATTCGGGAGTGGAATCAGGAAAAAGGAGAAAAGAAGGAGTAGGAATAATAATGACAAAAGAAATACATAAGAAAATAACTAATTTTAATCCTATTTCATCAAGAATAATACATATAAAAATGGAAAATGACGGAAACATAGTAGACATAATACAATTATATGCACCAGTAGAGGGAACAATAGATGAACAAATGGATTTTTTCTATGAGGAATTACAAAAAGTGGTGGACAATATCAAGGAAGACAATGAACATATAATATTGATGGGAGATTGGAATGCCAGAGTGGGAAAAGATCATAATAAAGGAGGAGGGTGCATGGGGAAATATGGTGAGAATATATTAAATAGAAATGGCAGCAGAATGATAGAGTTCTGCCAAATAAATGATTTACTAATTGGAAACACACTATGGTTTCAAAACATAAACGAGAAATTTACATTTGTAGCAGATGAAAGAGGAGCAAAAAGCCTGATAGACTATATAGTTTTTACCCGAGAAATGAAGTACATGATGAGTAATATATACACGGTAAATGAGGCGGAGTTAAGCACCCAACATCGACTAGTCAAAGCGAAACTTGTTATAAACAGACCTCAGGGGGAAGACACAGAAGATTACACTAGAATAAGAATACATAAAATGAAAAATTTGGAAACTAGAAAAAAATACCAGGAGGAAACAGATGCAGAATTTGAGGAAAAAATGAAATCAGATAGAAACTGGAATCTGGAGGAATTATGGAAAGTATTTAAGGAAGTAACCTATAGCAAAGCAAGGGAAATATGCGGAATAAATAAAAGCAAAAATAAAAATCTAAAAAGAACAATATGGTGGAGTGAGGAGATTAGAAGCATAGTAAAATTGAAGAAAATAGCATGGAGAAAATACATATCAACGGGTAAGGAGGAAGATAAAGAGGAGTATCATAATAAAAGAAGAATAGCCAAAACCGAAATAAGAAACGCTAAAAAGAAAAGCTGGGAGGATTTCGGCGAAGAATTGAACAAGGACTATAGCTCAAACAATAAGGTGTTTTGGAATAAAGTTAAAAGTCTAAGAGGAAAGAGGAAGAAAATAACAAAAGGAATAAGGGATAATCAGGGTGAGATAAAAACAAAAAATGATGAAGTAGTAAATATATGGAAAGATTACTTTAAAAAACAATTTGAAATCGACAAGAACAGACAGGAAGTTTTGGAAGATAACTTGGATGCTTACACAGAAGAACATAACATAAAAATAGAAGAACTGGAAGAAGCAATAGCCAAACTAAAAACAGGCAAAGCTTGTGGACATGATAAGATTGATCCGGAAAAGATAAAATATCTGGGAGAAGAAGGTAAAAAGTGGCTACTAAAGATAATACAAGAAGCATGGAGAACCGAAGCCATCCCAATGGACTGGGAAAAGAATATTCTACTCCCGATACACAAAAAAGGCGATGACACTAGATGCAGTAATTATAGGGCAATCTGCCTAGCAACTACAACGTTCAAGGTTTATACCAGAATACTAGAATCAAGATTGAGAACATGGGTGGAGTCAAGACTGGAAGACGAGCAAGCTGCTTTTAGAAAAGGAAGACAAACTACAGATAACATATACATCATAAAGAATATAATAGAGGGAAAGATGGAAACAGGACGGGAATTATGGATTAGTTTTATAGACCTGAGAGCAGCGTTTGACTCCATAGACAGAAGTAAAATTTGGAAATGCCTTAGGGAACTAGAAGTACCAAACCAACTAACCAAAAGAATAATGAGCGTATATAACAAAGTAACAGCATATATACAATTAAACGGAGCTACATCGGACGAATTCGAAATGCAGAAAGGGATTAAGCAGGGGGATGGCCTCAGCCCCATGCTGTTTAACATAGTTATGGACAGGATAATAAAAAACACAAAGAAAACGACAACGAAGATGCAAACACTAATTGGATATAAGAACTTAACTCCCATAAAAATAGATAACCTGCTATATGCGGATGATATCATACTAATAGCCGAAACGCCTGAAAAGATGAATAAATTGATTGAGGTGTGGGAAACTGAAATAGAAGAAAATAGTATGAATATTAATACCGAAAAGACCAAAATTATGGTAATAAATAAAAAACAAAGAAAGGATAATCAGAATATAATATATTGCAAGGGGAATCGGCTAGAAGAGTTATCGAGTTTTGACTATCTGGGGACACGGATAACCAATGACGGAAAAATTGATGAGGAGGTAGCTAATAGAACGAAGAAATCCAATAGGATATATTACTCTATAACGAAAACCATATTTGGGAAAAAGGAAATTAGCAGAAAAATAAAATTACATGTATATAAAGCAATAATCATACCCACCATAACGTATGCAAGCGAAACTTGGACAAGATTAATAAAACACAACAACATGATCACAACAGCGGAAATGAAAATATTGAGGAAAATTGCGGGTAAGACTAAACTGGACAAAATTAGAAATGTAAATATAAGAGAATCACTACAAATAGAGAAACTAGTAAATACAATTGAGAGGAAACAACTAAACTGGTTCGGGCACGTTATGAGAATGGGAGATGAGAGATTACCAAAGAAAGTTATGGAAGCAAGAAGAATAGGAAAAAAGAAAAAAGGGAGACCGAGAAAGGCATGGTTACAACAAATAGCAGATATAGGAAGAACTAAGGGAAATACGCTAAACGAGATGAAGCACATGACGCAGGACCGGAAGAAATGGAAAAGATGGAGTAACAGCTAAGAAAAGGGGTCCACTCCGACGCTCTTATAGGGCAGAAGGAAGCAGCTGAAGAAGAAGAAGAAGAAGATATCGTAAAATACCGAAGCAGGTTGTACTACTACTCCTACTACTTTTATAAGTTTAATAATTAATTACATCGAAGAAAGTTAATTTCAAAAATTACTAAAATTATTATTAATTAATGACTTTAATCAAGACAACATTCTTCATAAATAATACTAAAAAAACAAGGATATTGTCAAGCAAAAAAAATTATGAATCCGTTTTTTACTGATGTTATAACGTAATTTTGAACAAACCGAATACATGTAAAAACCTCTCGGATAATTTATAGAATAAAGTTGATTTAAATTTATAGCCACCCATATAATGATTAATTAATGACAAAGATTTATCTATCATTCAGTTAAAAATTTATTAACTTCTTTATAATATAATTCAAGCTAAATTTAAGCGATTTATGTGATAACATAGAGCATTCCGCTTTAAGTAAAATCATTTCGGCATTAAAAGTAACAATGGGAGTATATGAATAAATAATGAAATGTATTATGTTTTGGACATGAATTATCTGAATAAAAGAATTGTGGGAAATTTACACATAAGTACGTTAATCAAATGAAACTCAATTCCAGTTTTAGAAATAGACATCCTTTTATGTGAAAAAGTAATTATTCTTTATAAACATCCACAGAATAAATAAATCAACAATAACTACAAAAATACTGGAACTGTCGTCATCACAATAAATTATAAGATTTTAAAGTATTCCCGAGTATTCCTGAAAATCCTACATAACCTACATAATACGACAACGAAAAATCAATCAGTCTTCAACTTGTCCCAATTTTTTAAAATTTGATTTACTTTTGTGAGATACAAAATCGCTTAAATAAAACGACTTCAAAAATTTGGGAATAACCAACAATACCACATGAGAAACTGTAAAACCGTATCACCCAGTGAACCCCCTTTTCAATTCAGCTTACAGGCTTACGAAAACTGCTTTATTCCTTCGGGCCCCTAAAATTCTTGTGTTTCCTGCACCACAGGAGTGATGTGGGTGTATGTTTCGCTATTAAATTGACTATCTTAATGTTATCGAAGTTGTTTTTGGGATAACTTCGGTACAGAGGACTTGTTTCTGAACTGCATCTTAAGCTGGCCCAACTATCAGGAAACATCTAACGATTTAAGTCACTTCGAAATTAAAAATACAACTAGTATTATTTATTTATAATATTTGTCCTCTTGGTTACAATGTTATCCTTTAGTCAACCATTGTTTCTGAATAGTTTATATGAGTTTTGGCTTACTTGTTAGATATTTTACCTTTTTCTTTTCTAGAATCTCCAACAAAAAAATTAAAGAAAATCACCACAAAAAATCTCTTGGTGGTTTAATGGATTAAACGTATGCTTTGCAATCAAAAAAACACGCTTTCGAATCTCATGCATAACAAAATTTAAACTTGGGAACGACTGAAATGGGAATCTTGTTGACCTCAGCCAGTAGATCAAGAACAAATAAAGAAGAAACGTATTAAAACCTTTTCTTTTAATTTTAAGTTATAGTTTATTATAGCTGTAATGCCTAGTTTCTCCAGCCAGGCTAAAGCTTTAAAAAACGCTGCAAATTCTATTACCAACATTAAGGTTACAAATCAAAGTACTAAATATGCGTATTTAAGATTTTAAAAGTTTAAAAAAGGTAATTAACAATACCCAAAAACTGATACTAGAACATCAAACATTGTCAACGTCAAAATTCACGGTGAAGTTTTCTACAAACAAGCAAAGAAATGTAAAACAGCGAGTCGTTCCCGACAACAAACCATACCTTGCTGTCGGCATTGTTAGTTTTCCCGTGGCTTAATTCCGGATTTGTGTCTGGTCTGCAACTCCGGCAATATGCGAATGCATTTCACCAACATCCGCAAAACTAAAATCAACGGCAAAAAGGGTGAGACAGCATTAACTGTTGCAGCCAGTAACTAACGAAAAGTACAAACATAAATATGCAACTTCAGTCAACAACAGCCCGCGCAGTTATTTATAGCTAGTCGCTCGTTTATTTTACAGAAACCGCTAAAACAAAGGCGCTCCGAAATAATCCCAAATACCTCAAACGCGGTATGACCGGCTCGCAGAATGGGTCATAAATTGTCCGTTATGTGGTAATTATACAAAACACTGTCTCTCAACAATGCGACCCTGGACACAATAAGCATGCAGCGTGTTCCCGTACAGGTCGCCTAAACCCTTGGATTCCACAAGGCAAAAATCCCTTAAACATACGCCGAATACCGTTATGAACACTAATATTCCCCCCATCCACCAAAAACTTCCTGTAATAGTATATCCCAGAAGATTATACCGAAATTCCCTAACATTCCAAAATATTCCGAACAATCTCCAGCAACAACACGTTCGAAATGAAGCGCGGTAGAAACGTGGAAGAGAATAACGCCTACAGATCTAGGTAAATGTAAGTCTAAAGCAATTTCAAAAATAATAACCCAACAAAAAGTTTTTATGTTTTCTTCGTCTTTATAAGCAATGTTATACTTTAGTTTGTAGTAATAAACAGTATTAAAAAAATAATTAAAAGTTCCTTGAACAAAATCCTTAATTGGCAAGCAATTACTTTCTCTAAAACATAAGTTGCAAGTTAGACTTTATTTAACAGTATGGTAACATTTACACGGCAGATATGCATAAATAAATCTTTTTCTAAAAGAAATAGACGGACAAGGAAGTTAATATTTTTTAAAACCATTTTGAAATACTTACAATGACACAAAAGTGAAATGGAACACCCACTCTGGAATTTCTAAATTTATTAACTATTTCAAAGTACATATGTTGAAGCTGTCGCTGCCTTTTAATGCAACTTCCACCACGAGATTTCGAATTAAAGACAATATAAAGACAAATGCCTTCCTAGCTAGCACGTTCAGAAAATTTACATACAACATACTTGAACAAACACTGAATGAAAATTCCACCATGCGGACCATAACTATTATTTATATGTATATCTCTAATAGTACACTCTCAGACTAAGAAAAGTAATAAAACTAATGAGAATATAATAAAAGTGGGAAAATTTAATTAATATAAATTTGTGAATATTAGAACAATGGTTATTTACGGTCCAACGTACCTTATCTCTAGTTATTCTGTGCACATAGCTTTATATAGTTACACTTTGTTGACAGCTACTTCATGTTTATTGTGCCCATATGTACAGTTTCAACCCTTGATGATGCCGGAATAGATATCGCACTTCAAACATACAACCTAAACATCTACAAAGTGTCTTTTAACATAGGAAGATAATTTCTGTGAGAGGTTCTAAATGATAAAGGCAGAAGAGTACATTTTACATTAAAATCTGAATGAATGCTTTTTTCACGTCACATTATTCCGAACAACAACCAAAAAAATAAATCTAATCTTAAGCAAATCCACCGTACGTACATTTCTAATTCATTAAATAGTATTAATACAATTAAATTCCGGAAATGGTGTTAATACTCAGAATAAATAACTTAGGGAGTTCCAATTTGACCGTGTTCGTGAACGGATGTTTTGTGGTCTGTGATCGCTGGTATCCTCATGGAACTGAGTTAAACGCACAGGTTAGTGTTACCGTGATAAGACTGTAATAATCACTTTTCGATATTTATTTCCTAATACCGACAAAATCTTCCTTCATAATAATCCTTAATTAACATCAATTCCTAACGCCAGGGCTCAGGCCCATGGCAGCCCAATACCTCGTTATTATTCTTAAATTCGAGTTTATTATGGAAAATAATCTATCAGTCCCCGGCCACACTTCCAACCAAAGAAGTGAGGCTGACATCATATCAGCTCAAAGTTCCTTTACCAAAAATGTAAATACCACAGATGGCAAAACCTATTCTAATGCTACTAAAAACGTCTTCCAATACCCTAAAAAGAAACAAGGAATCATCTTAAATGCAGTTGAGGGTGTTAAAATAAAAGAATATATCTATGGAATCGGTAATTTAATTAATCCAAGAGATATTGTTGCTGCTTCCCGACTTTCTAACGAAACAATCTGTATATACCTGTCATCAGAAAGTTTAGTGGACGATCTTATTAATAAACATCAATTACTTCAAATAGGTGAACGTCAAATAATATTAGAAGATTAATTACACCCGCCAAGAAAATCATCCTCTCAAACGTCTGTCCTAGTATACCCAACGAAGTTATTGAGCAATCGTTAAGATCACTAAACTTAAATATAACATCTCCAATATATCTCATTAAAGCTGGTTTTTCAAAAAATTTTGCTCACATAGTAAGCTTCAGAAGGTTTCTTTACATTGTTCCAAATGAAAATTCGACCCTCCCAGACTCTGTAATAATTAATTTTGAAGGGGACAACTACCGCATCTTTATGCAATATGATGAAATAAAATGTTTTACTTGTAACCAGTTGGGTCGCCTTTATTCCAACTGCCCTAGCACGTCTGTTCATTCATCAATTCCCGTAGTTAACACTAACAAACGTCCTCCACCCTCAACTACTACAGAAGCCACAGAGACTCCCACACAAGAAAATGCTTCCCCATTCGTAAATCTAAACGAACTTGTAGCAAAAAACCTTAAATACTCCAACGATGAACACTTAACACCTACAAAAGAAACAGAGCCTTCCCAAAGGAAAAAAAAGAAAAAAACTTCTTCTCAAAAACCTAAGAAACTAAAAACTGATTCCAGCGATGATGGACCCACACTGCAATCTCTATTAGAACCAGTTAAAACTTTATTAGAAACACACACCGACAAGTATAATTTTACGTACTCTAACTTTGAAAATTTTATAAGTGAAAATACATTCTGCTCAAAATCCTCTACAAACTGCTCAAAAATTACAAACAACATAGATATACTTCTAGCTACGCTGCAAGACTTTCACAGCGTATTAACGCACCGCAAAATTAAATACCGTTTTACCAGAATTATAAGCAATATTAAAAAACAACTACTTTCAGCAAACGCTCTAGTAACTGATCGAATCTCCGAGCCTGATTCAGATTCGTTCTACTAATGCTTTTTAACTAATAATTAAATTAATACAATTTAATTGTAACGGTTATTATAACTACCTACCTGACCTACAAACCCTCCTGTCAAATCATCAACCCGATGTTATATGTATTCAAGAGACACATTTAAAAGAATGTAAACAACCAAACCCCCTTGCGGATATGACCTAATAAATAAATGTAGACCTGCAGCTCATGCTAGTGGAGGAGTATCCATAGGCATCAAACAAAATATCTTCTATCAATCTCTTCTACTAAATAGCAATCTAGAAGTTATTGCTATTGAAATCAAAATTCCACATCTGTAACTATCTGTAATATCTACATACCACCAAATTATCCCTTAAATTATACAGAATTAGATCTCATCATCCAACAGCTTCCCTTGCCATATATTATAGTAGGTGATTTTAACGCTCATAACCCACTATGGGGCCGTAACTACATAAACAGTAAAGGAAAAACAATTGAAAGTGCCTTAGACAATTTTGATCACTTATTCCCCTTAAATGACGGAAGCTCTACCCATTTCAATGCGGCAACCAATTCATTCTCTGCGATCGACTTATCTTTTTGTCATGTACAATTAGCACCCCTGGTCACATGGTCACCTGATTCAAACCTTTATAACAGTGATCATTATCCAATTATAATATCGACATATATTTCCTCAAACGAAGATAATAATTCCCCTCCACCAAAATGGAAATTCGAGCACGCCGACTGGGAAAAATTTCAAACCTTTTTATCCGATAACCTCCCAAATATAACAGAGGAAAACGACATAGATGCTGCATGTGAGGAAATTACCCAGCATATAACTATAGGGCAGCTTTAGAATCCATACCTAAACAGAAAAGTCCAGCCTACAAATACAGAATGCCATGGTGGAATAAAAACTGTGCAGACACAGTACGGGAAAAGAACAAAGCCTTCCATGTATATAAAAGACATAAAACGGTAGAGAATCTAGTAAACTTCAAGAAACAAAGAGCTATAGCTAGACGAACTATAAAAATGAGCAAGGAAGAATCATGGAGAAAATATGTTAGCAACATCAATATTAACACTTCACCTAAAGAAGTATGGCAAAAGATTCGAAGCCTTAAAGGACGACATAACAATTTCAAAATAACTGGCTTAAAAACACAACAAAACGAAATAATAACAAGTCAGGAAGAAATAGCAAATATGTTAGCTCTGTTTTTTAAAAACCCAATCTATCAAAATAACGACGATAATACTGAAAACAAGGAACCTCTACACATAGAAGTCTTGCCAGATGATGAATTATATAACCAACCACTTTCAACTGCTGAACTGGAATATTAGTCCAGTCAAATGGTCGAAATAAAAAGGCAAACTTTGCATTTTGGGTAGGCAGCTATTTTATTTTATCGTTGCGTAGAGGGGTCAGTGGTGAGTCTAAACTAGAGTTTTCGGGGTGGTAACCTCCTCCATCCGGCCGCCATCTTGAAAAGAAGAGTTAATTGGTTTTTGGGCTATATATCTATAGTCGGGAATCTCAGAAAAAAATGGTACAAATCTTTTTTGCAGAGAATCGTATTATGTACAATTTTGGTTAATTACTTTTTTACATAGCATTAATTATAAAAAAGTTATAAGCCGGAAAAGACAGAAACTTAAAAAGGCTTATAACTTTTTTATTATTAATGCTACGTAAAAAAAATTATTCATAGAAATTGTATAGAATATGATTCTCTGCAAAAGAGCTTCAAACAAACTTTTTGTAAGACTCACGACTACAGGAGATATAGCCGAAAAGCTAATTAACCCTTCTTTTCAAGATAGCGGCCGCATGGAGGGGTGGGGTTAAATTAATAAAAGTTATAGATTATGTGGATAATGCGATTCTCTACAAAAAAGTCTTGAACAAACTTTTTGTAAGATTCATGGCTACAGAGCTATAGCCGAAAAATTAATTAACCTTTCTTTTCAAGTTGGGGGCCGAATGGAGGGGGTTACCACCCCGAAAATCCTGATTTAGACTCACCACTGACCCCCATACACATCGTAAAAAGAAAATCGCTGCCTACACAAAATGCAAATTGAATTACCGTTTGACGGGACTAGTCCAATCAAATGGTCGAAATAAAAAGGCAAACTTGGCATTTTGGGTAGGCAGCGATTTTTTGACGATGCGTAGGGGGGTCAGTGGTAAGTCTAATCAGGATTTGCGGGGTGGTACCCCCCTCTCCATTTGGTCGTCATATTGAAAAGAAGGGTTAATTAGTTTCTCGGCTATATCTCTGTATCCGTTAGTCTTACCAAAATTTTGTATAAAACTTTTTTGTAGAAAATTACATTCTCTATGACTTTTACTACTTTTTTACGTAGCATTAATAATAAAAAAGTTGTAAACCCTTAATGTTTTGTCTTTTCCGGCTTATAACTATTTTATTATTAATGCTATGTAACAAAGTTATTAATAATAGATAATAGATAATACGATTCTCTACAAAAAAGCTTGGTACACACTTTTTGTAAGATGCACGACTACAGAGATATAGCTAAAAAACGAATTAGCCCTTCTTTTCAAGATGACGGCCGAATGGAGGGGGTTACCACCCCGAAAACCCTGACTTAAACTCACCACTGACCCCTCTACACACCGATCAAAAAAATCGCTGCCTACCCAAAATGCAAAGTGAAATTACCATTTGGCTGGACTATATTGCTATTGTAGGATCTGTGCATTCCAAAATGTATACACAAGATAATGGTCTTCCACAAGGATCCGTACTTAGTGTGGCCCTATTTATAATAGCTGTAAATGACATACCAACGATTATATCTTACCCAGTAAAATCGTCGCTCTATGCAGACGATCTTATAATCTACATGGCTCATAAGAATGTCAACTACATAGGAGAACAACTTCAATCTTCACTAAACAACTTACTCCAATGGTCTAAAACCAGCGGACCTAATTTTTCCCCAGAAAAAACCAACTGTGTAAATTTTAATAAGAAACACTATTCCCAGAATCCACCACTATTTCTTGGTAACCAAAATCTTCAATATGTTAACGCTGTAGTGTATCTGGGCATAACTCTTGATAAACGTTTATCGTGGATATCTCACATAAACAATTTTTCCGCATCCATGAGAAGTTCGTATTAAATAAAAATAGTTATAATATAATACGTACCTACGTTTTTGACATATAACCTCAAATTACACATGTCAAATTTTCGTATTAAAAATAACTTCTATAATGAATTTATGTAAAAAATAATCGTATTTGCTTAAATTTTAAAAAATAATTACACTTATCAATCACTTAAATGAAGATTTTTGTATAATCAAATAATAATTTTGATTCTAAATTCTATCGGTAGATGTCACGTCGATAGCATGCACGGTAAAAACCCGCAAATGTTCATATCGTCCCGCTTTTTCATATTTACCCGCCATCAGCCATTGTTAACCTCAAATGAGATAAATAATTTGTCAATTACATACCATGGATACGGAAAAATAACTTGTGCCCTACGGGAATCTAACGGCATATTTCATCCCTCGGCTTTTGCTGCCCTCGCTCACTACGTTCGCTCGTGCAGCAGAAATCTTCGGGATGAAATATGCCTATATCTTCCCTTATGACGCAATATACTATAAAAAGTAATTGCAATAAAGCCTTAAACATTCTGAAAATTGTATCGCACCACTCGTGGGATTCAAATCAAGACACGTTAATGACACTATTTAAGTTACTTATACGGAGTAAACTGGAATATTCATGTATAATACACTCATCGCTCAACAAGAGTTTACTCAGAAAGATCGACGTAATTTATAATACAGGATTAAGGTTGGTCTCAGGAGTTCACAGGACAAGCCCGTTATCAAGCTTGTATTGTCTAATAGGAGAACCGCCTCCGCACCACCGCCGAAACTACCACATAATAAGATATTTTATATCACCATCGACTACTACAGATCATATAAATCACGATTTACTTCGAAACTGCTTATATGAAAATAAATTTAAATTAAAACCAGCTGTAACTCCTTCGATTCCAATAATAACTAAGAAAATCATGAATAACTTAGGTTGTCCCTTTCCTACCTTGTATCCTTGTTCGCAACAGATACCTCCTTGGACTATATAACTACCTGAAATTAACATTTCCCTCTCCACACTTTCGAAAAGTGATACATCATCTGCGATCTTCAAACGGCTTTATACCGAACTAATTTGTAAATATTCCGATCATCAACAAATATATACAGATGGCTCGGTTTTAAACGGAAAAGTGGGGTCTGCGTTTAAGACTAATAACTAATAACTATAGTGGTTCTTATAAACTTAGTGACATGAGCTCCATATATACAGCAGAACTTTTTGCAATCAAGAGAGCACTTCAGTACATATCCCACAACCAGTCAAATAAATATCTACTGCTTACGGATTCTTTAAGTGCTATATATGGCACTACAAACATCTATAGTAAAAATCCCCACGTAAACGAGATACATACCCTGTTTAATCAACTAAATTTGAATAATAAAAGTGTTGTGATAATATGGATACCTTCCCACAAAGAAATTCACGGAAACAATGAAGCCGACCACCTAGCAAAACTAGCTACTTTACAGATAGAAGATGACTCCACAATCACTGCTGAAGACTTTAAAAATTATGTAAAATATAAAATACTTGGACAATGGAATAACGAATGGCAAGTTGGAAATACTACCAAACTCTACCCCATCAAAAGTGATACCAAAAAATGGCAATCATCTACAGGTCAAACCCGTAAGGATACATCACACCTTAATCGCCTAAGGATAGGTCATATTCGTTCCACGCATGATTACCTCTTTGAGAAGCAAGATCCACCTGTCTGTGACTGTGATAACTCTCCCTTAACTGTAAAGCATATTTTTATAGACTGCCCAAAGTTCTCCGTCGAAAGAAAAGAATATAATATTCCCAACAACCTCACCGAGGCATTCGGCCACAAGCCGGAGCAAGAAAATAGCATATTGAACTTTGTAAAAGCAATTAGACTTAAAGTATAACATAATATAACCTTCTGTAAATCAAAACATACTGATGTAAATATTTGTAACGCTAATAACCTTAGTTGTTGATGCGTTTTGTTCTAAAATAAAAAAAATAAAAAAATAACGTAGTAAACAATTTGAGTATATTTTAGAATATGACATAACTTTCTTTCTATACTTAAACGGATTTCAAAATTATACATTTTACAGTGTTGTTAGTTTGTGTATTTATTGGACGTGATCTAGGTTTTTTGGACGTCCAATATCGCAATGTGCATTAGCGCTAAGCAACTAGAATTTTGCCGAACCTAAGGGACTTCCACCCCTTGAAGGAATCTTTAACGTGCCAAACATCACATCACATTGGCATGATACCTGTTTTACCACGTATCTAAAAGAACTTTCTTCAAGATTTGTTCGTGTTAAAAATCTCAATTGGGCTCGAACTCGAAACCTTGAATTTACATAACAACTTTGCATTGCCCTAAACCGATTGATAGTGCGGCTAGTTATTATCAAATTTTGCTTTAAACCTGGGAAGATTACAATTGCAATTTATGAAATCGTCAGATCTGTTTATGGAAATTAAGTTTTATCAAGCTCTAAAGTTTTAAACGACGATTCTTAGTCAGAAGGCCCGGTACAGGTTAGAACACCCTAAAACATTGATGCTATAAGAAAACTGATATGTGAAGCCACCGAATTACTTTATAAATGATATCTGGGCAGCTTCATATTAGCCCAGAGACGCAGACTGATTTTAACTTATTTATTAGATACAAATATGCGCGAGATGCGGCATGCGGCGTGGCGTGCCTCGTTACCTATTTTGAAGAACGAAATTTATAGTCAATTACCGTTATTGATGAAACATGAACATATGGACCAAAACTTAAGGGAGAACGTGTAGAGTAGACAGGTAAAAGTTCGCTAAAAAGAAAAAATTCGAACTAATAAAACTCTTTAATTTCTAATGCATCATTTAGAAAGAATCTGTAGCAGAAGGTCAGACTATTTACAATGAATATTACCTATGAGTTATGAAAAGAGCTTTTGGAGAGGACTAGGGGTGTTAGATAAATTTATAAGAATCCGATAGACAGTTCCCTTTGCAACATAACATACCTTATCACATGGGTACTATGTTCAAAGCGTCTTTTCCAAAAAAGGAAAGCCTCCATATTCTCCAAATAACGATCTCCCCGAATGGCTGAAATTGAAGAATAATTTCTTTATGGCTACTTAACCTCTTATTCGGGAGATCTAGGAGGCTCCGTAACGGGACCTTCTTGTGCTATCCTTCTTTTAAATATATTGTCTAACTACTTTTTAACAACAAATGTAAAAGGGTGACCATAGTTAATAACTCAAACATTAAGTTTCTAGTTAAAATATAAAAGTACGGGCAAATTTTTTACTTAAAAACATATAGGATAAAATATGTTAATCGATATGATGAAAACAGCAGTCACTAATAGTCTGTTCCCGAGGGTGTCCAATGGCACAAGGTTACTTATCCGACCATTGTTAGTAAAAACAATATTACATTTTTGCTCGGTGACTAGGGAGATTAAACGATTGAAAAATGATATGAACATAACAGTTAATGAAGATGTTTTCAAGCAAAGCTACCAGTGATGCACATAGTAGCTGTAACTTTTCCTATACTTGTTTCAGCATTTGCTTTCACTATGGTTAAAATTCGTTCTTTTCCATCTCGGGTGTAGTCTAACTCTTGGCTATTGGGAATCGTAACTTCGTTTTCAAAATGAACCAGTATCTGTTAACTTTTCAAGTATTTTATGAGAATGGAGCTGATTGGTTTTAAAGATTTAGTGACTACGATCTATTTCTGTCAATACTGCTGTACATAGTAATCATTTTTGCCATTTCAACATTCGAATAAAAAATATTTTCCAGGAACTAGGTTCTTTTGACTTAAGATACTTTTGTGATATTAGATAAATGATAAATTAAAGGAAGATAGTAAAAACAATAAAAGTGAAACTTAGAAACTCAAGATGCTAAGGGCAGGACTGGTATAAGTATTTCTTCTCTCCCTCTCTCTCTCTCTCTCCCCCTCTCTCTCTCTCTCTCTCTCTCTCTCTCTCTCTCTCCCTCCCTCCCTCCCTCCCTCCCTCTCTCCCTCTCTCTCTACTTTTCTCCTTTTTTTTTCTCTCTTTCACCCCTTCCTCTCTTTCGCCTTCATCAACAGGAATAATTAACATGCACTTTGTTATTTGCTTTTCTTTTCAGCACCTTTCACCGAGATGATTTTGTTCACTAAAAAGAGAAAAATTGAGACACATAGAGTACCAAAACTTGTCTGGCCTTTTCAGATGAAGTCAAATATCTGGGTGTTATGTTTGATAAGAAACTGAATTGGAACAACCAAGTGAAAATAAAGGTGGGAAATACATGCGTGGTTTTCTGGAAAGGTCGCTGCTTTATGGCTTTATACTGCCATGTTGGACGCTGCGGTGCGTTGATCTGATGGCCCAGAGTCAGCCAACTAAAACATCAAGTGAACTTGCATGTTTTAAGTGCTACCGGTGCAATGAGAACCACTCTACTACCCTGGGCCTCCTTCCACTGGATATGTACGTGGAGGAGATGGCGTTGGGGGCAACCTTAAGACCGCAGGCGAGATGGTTGCCGAATGAAAAGGGCCTTAGGAGACGACATCACCTCATCCTTAGAGAGGTTGTCAAAAGGCACCTCTTCTGGGAGCGGTGGTTGACTCCTTCTCTTCCAGGTATTTATTCAAGAAACACTTCGGTGTATATATGAACGCCGATGCTCTTCCGAATATAATATATCCATAAAACCGTGGAAGGGACGGGCTCAGGAATCTTCTCACATGACCTGAACTTCCACATGAGTATAGCACTAGGTCAACTTTCTACCGCTTTTGAACCAGAGGTTTTTGCCATTATGCAAGGTGCAAATAAAATTCTAGAAAGAAAAATTCAGAATAAACTCATCAGGATAGCTAGTGATAGCAAAGCAGCACTGATGGCTCTAAATAATTGTAAAATAACAATAGGAGTGGTACTGCAATGCCTTAATATACCTGGATAAATGTCATCAAGGATGGGTATGCTATATTAGCCCCCTCATAGACATTGGACATTGAATATTGGATAGATGTGTAGCCAGGTTTATAGTAAATTCCTATTGTGTGGTTCCGTCCTTTGTTAGTGGCATTTCGGTGTGATGATTAAAGTAACCGAGAAGATTTCCACAACCTGATATTGGTCTGTGAAACGTTTCTGTCCTACATAACGGTGTCCAACGTTGGTTATCCTGTAAGGTAAACTTTTATAATTTCTTACAATAAGCGATGTACGAGTTGTGTTAACTTAGAATTTTTGTTGATCATCGAATTCTGTCAAGGCATATGCTGTTAAGTATTTAGGCACGTTTTATGTAGCAACCGTTTGTACCTTGATATATTCAAGTACTGCCATTTTGTAATAGTTAATTTACGCTTTGTTTCCTTTGAATTTCAAAATCAACTATCGCATTTGTCTTATGAATATCAAGACCCGTTGAGTTGTCGTGTTACGGAATCTTGGGGTGACGCAAGGATCTTGTGTAATTTCTAAATACACAGCAATTAAATAGTCCAAGATTAACTTGAGTTTATGGTGCGCGATTTTAGGGTAGCGTGAGATACAGACTCGGATCGTATGCGATTCCTTACGTTTACTTGAGATTTTTGTTCTTGCGACATTATTGTCCCTTTCGGCGACACACTTGTACGCGTTATATTTTAACTTCATTAAGTTTATTTAGCTTTGGTTCAGATATTTTATAGTAACTCAAATTAGGGTAGCGTGAATTAATCTAATTTCCCCCCGGCTTAAGTTACAGAGCTTTTTGAGCTTTGTTATCATTACCTTCAATAGTTCGTATGTTTGCTTATATTTAATTCTGTCAATCCTTTTTTTGATCCACAGTTTATCACGTTATTTAGTATTTAACTATTTAATTGTTTACCTATTATGGATATAAACCGGTTATATTAATCCTTTGTTGTAGTGTGATTACTTAATATACAGTTACTTGTTTGGGGTGGTATATAAACCATTTATTTAGTTGTTATTTGTTATATTTATCATATCTACCTTGTTTATGTTTATTATATTATAGTCCGTCTAGAAAGTATCCGGAATTTTATATTTTTCCTAATTTTAATATATTTCTTTTTTGTAACATTCTAAAACAAAAGTAATGCATCAAGTAGGTTGTGCCGATAGTAGGCTATAGCCAAAATCGCATGACAACACCATCTGTCAAATATTGTTGATTGTAAACAGGCTTAAGTTTTGTGAAATAATGTCGCAAGTAGAAAAAAGAAAAGAGGTGGAATATTTGTATAGAAAAGGTTTTCGAAACGTTAAAAGATTAGTGCAATTGACTGAACTCGGAAAAAGTGCAGTATATGAGACAATAAAGAGGATACAAAATGGCACAGATATGAGGCATAGACCAGTTTCGGGAAGACCGCGTAAGATTGGCGGAAACCATTTAAACGCTTTAGTGGCCTTAGGACGACAAAATCCGCGTCTAGGGTTTCGAAAACTGGCTAACAGATTTGGACATCAACGAAGAATAAAAGTGTGTCCAGAAACTGTCCGCATGTCACTAAACAGACAAGGCTACATATCAAGAAAACCAAAACGAATCCCTGCAATGACACCTCTACATATGCAACGAAGAATAGATTTTTGCCAACGTTTTCGAGAAGATAATTTTAGTAACGTTTTTATATCTGACGAAAGTTGTTTTCAGCTTGGTTCAAATCACCTAAAAATCCTATCAAAAGAAAATGTTACCGTTCAAATTTCCAAATTTCCCACTAAAATAATGGTTTGGGGAGCAATATCTGAGCGTGGTGCTACACCTCTCTGTATAGTTGATGGCACCGTTAATAGTGCAAAGTATTGCGACATTCTAAATGGTTTTCTTCTTGAAGCGGCTCGTGCTTTATATCCAGAGGGGTGGCGTTTTCAGCAGGATAATGCAAGATGCCATACTTCTGCCTATACTCAAGCTTGGATGCAAGAACATCAATTGGCAACAATTCCATGGCCAGCAGCTTCACCAGATCTTAGTCCCATTGAAAATATATGGGGACTAATGAAGATTGAAGTGGAACGGGCAGCGCCACGAAATAAAGAAGGTTTGATTCAGTCAGTTTTACAGGCCTGGACCACCATCACCGAACATTATGGCGATGACCTGGTTTCGGGTCTACCTGGACGTTTAGTTAAGTGTTTAGACTTAAATGGAGGTTGTATAAGTAAATGATATGAATTATTTGTTGTTATTTTATAATTCAAGTAATAAAAATATATACTGAAAAATTATAATTGTTCCTTCTTTTTTCCGGATACTTTCTAGACGGACTATATATTTGCTTGTTTATATTATACCTATATCTATTTAATCTTTTTATATTAAATACCTGAGCGATCTGAGAGTCCATTTATTGGGTGTTTGTGTTTTGAGGTACTTTCAGGGAATTGGTTATCAGCAGGGCCGGCCCGAAGGGCAGGCCAGCCAGGCGGTGGCCTGGGGCGCAATATTCTGGGGGCGCCAAAATCACAAAACAAATCGTTTAAAGTTTCCAATAAATTCCGAAAATTTGAAAACGCCTGCTGTCATTTGGCAAAAAACGCAATTTAATTATTAATATAATTTTAAAACCATTACCTACTTATTAAAAGGTCTAAAAAATTTCCATTCTCCATTATTAAATTTACAACACCACCATAATATATTCTGATATGCACGTAAATAATGGAATAAAACCCTGTCGCCTGCAGGGCCGGTCGCCACTGCCGGTAGCTGTACAGGGTGATTCATAATTAGGTGTAAATTTTTTTACTAAAGCTTCTTTCGGTCAAAACAAAGCAATTAACCTAATACACCTTAGTACCAAAATGCTCCCTTAAGATACAGGGTGTTAATGAAAACATTTTTATTTCTATATTTGGAAAGTAACCATTTGAATTTTTAAAATCAAGTAGCCTGATTTTGCAGTTGCAGCAAAGAATTTTCGAGGCTGCTAATGAAATTCGTGAAAACTATAATATTCAGCAAGTGTATGAATCGCTAGTACGACGGTGCCATGTTTGTATTGAGGCTAGAGGGGAGCATTTTGAACATTTGCTATAGTTTTCTATTTTTAAATCATTATTTTGTTAATTTTGTTGTTAATTTTGACTGTATTATAATGTATTTTCAAATTAATCTAATAATTACCTTCCAAGTTATAGTCACAAATAGAAATAAAAATGTTTTCATTAACACCCTGTACCTTTTTAAGGGAGCAGCTTTGTTTTGGCCTAAAGAAGTTTTGGTAAAATTTTTTACACCTAATTATGAATCACCATACGTAAGGCATAAACGTAATAATTTCGTGGTGCGTATCGTTCACTGCAGTTTTCCGTTTTGTGTTTACGTATTTTATTAGGAAAAAATGTCTTAAAAACTGTCGGGGTGGCAGAATTGTAAAAGAAAAAAAGCCGGCTGAAAAAGATGCCGCAAAAAGTTCGGCTTTCATGACAAAATTTGTTAAAATTAGAACTAAAACTTCAAGCGAACCAATAGAACAGCAAGTACAGTTTAATGAAATTGATGTGTACGAGGATTCCGAGATTGGTGATATTAGGATTAGGTGTGTAGGTGTCAAAGTGTTAATATCTACTTTTTTATTATTTTATAATATAATTATATTTTATTATAATTTTTCATTACCATTAGATATATGTTGTCTGATTGTTATTTTCCAACATCGATGCAAAGGGAAGCGATAAAAATAAACATTTTTTGAACTTGTTGTTTTGATCATTACTATCATTAGCCTTCTTATCCTATCCATATTTTTCCGTCTATTCTGTAAATCCAACCTACGTTGAAACGGAGGGAGGGGCGCCAAATATCACTACAGCCTGGGGTGCCCAATTTTATTGGGCCGGCCCTGGTTATCAGTTGCGGTTCCTATTTTTCTGAAGGACACGCTTGTAACTGATTGGCGCCCATTCATTTTTTACAGCTTATTATAAGAACCCCGACCTTGCCACTGGCAGTCCGCGGCGCGTTCCCGAGAGCTACCTCGGTCTCCTCTCTTTTTTTTCGTAGCACTAAGAAGGAGATTAAGACTTCTTGTAGGTATACTTTCAGGACACTGTAAACTGAAGAAACATGTACCGATTAATGCTAACTAACATAGTTCATTCCCCACACCAAATCCAGAATCCAGGACCTTTCTCAAATCGTTCTATAGGTTGATACGTCAGAACATTTGGATAGTGTTTTTCTTTAAGTTCTTTCACTTGTCCTCCCTAACGATGGCTTATTGCGATGAAGTGCACGATTACCTTTTTAACGTTTTTAGGATTTCAAAAAAGTCGACCTGTGCAACAAAAACAATGCAAAAAATGCACAACATTTAAAAACATAACTCGTTTAGAGATAAACTATTGCTCTGTCCTCTCGAACAACGAATAAAATGTTCTATTGCTTATATTACTTCAATAGTAAATATCATCTTGGAAACGATTAACTTAAGCGACACTTTTAAACCTTTTTTGCATAATGAAGCCATTGTTTTTCAGTCAAATCTGACGTATAAAAATGTTGAAGCTTTTTTAAGATAATAGGTGTAGCAAAAGTAATGTTCTTTTAGGAGCTACATTAAAATCGAGGACGGGTTATTGTTTCTTATTCCAAAAAGTTAGTATTCCCAATTTTCATACGAATATTTCGAAATTACGGAAGGAAAAATTAAAATTTTGACTTTGACAGCGTATATTTCTTTTAGTATTAACTTTTGAACTAAGGTAATCCTAGGTAAATCGTAATCTACTATTGCGTTGTGTCCCATTATAAATGGGCCACCCTATATAGCAAAAGTGATAGAAGTAACAAGAATATGTAGTAAGTTTATGTTTATTCCCACCTCTTTTTAAAATAAATTTGCATTAGTTTGTCATGTTACATACAGAAAAATTGAAAATATTTTTTATATGAAGCTTTCCTCTAATTGTCTAATTCATGTAAAAAAATTGCAATCGCCAAAACAGGGTCGCAAACCTTCCTGTGTGCAAGGCAAAAAAACTGTACACTATCAAAACCTGTATACCTTAAATTCTGTAATGAGCCGCTTTACTTTTAGGAATAGTAAATATAGTCTTCCATCTGTCCCTTTACGGTAGCTACATGCCTTTGTTGCAAGTTTATTTATTTGCTTTTCTAATGTAAAAAATAGCATGAATATATTACTGCAGTGCCGTTAAAAAACGCTTTAAAGCAGATTTCGTAACATATCAGCTTTAAATTTACCTTAGTACAACCACCGTTAGTTCGACAAGTAATAGCGGTTAGTATTTGATGTTGTACAACACCGATGTTACACTAGCTTGTTCACTTGTTTAACTCCTGTTTCTAATAGCAACTAATTCGAAAACAGGAACTTATCAACATAGAAATCTGTAGAATATTCCAATTTCAATATTCAAATACATATTTCTCCGAAGACTTTTAATTTACATAGTTACATCGTTTTGTGTATATACATCATAAAAGCTGGGGAAGATATTTTTATATTTAAATAAACTAATTTTTTGTTTCACATCGCGTATATTCTCTGTTAAGGCTGTAATTTACACCATGAAATATACCTCATTTTAAGCTCATTTTGTTCCATTTTTTTTAGACTCATTTTTTAAGCAGGAACGGCAGAGCATTTTTTTTGTAATTATCCATGTCTTTTCTGTCTATTGACAGAAAGATTTTTTTTTTAATTTCTAAAAACCAACTTAACAGTATTAAAAAAAACGAAAGCTCTATTTTACTTCAAAATTTTCAAATAGTTTTTACAAAAATATTAATACCGAAAAAATCTCTCTGCCACAAGAAATTTTTTTTCATAATGCAAATTATTCCAGAAAAAGTGGAAATACAGTTCTAGAAAAATCGGTGAAATTTCCCATTTATAATTTAGCGTGTAGGCAACACAAATAGCAGAGTCACAACGAGTAATTACTTATCGGCTTTAAATCCGAACTTTACGGAAACTTGACAAGGCGATTACAATTTAAATACACAGAAAATCGTAATTTTATTTTCGCCATATTTTTTACAGTAATAACACAAATAACTATAACCAAAAGAATTGAGATCATCCATGTTTTCCGGATACTTGTAGTGGGTTAGGTAATAAAAGAATAAAGGTGAACAACTAGAAGTCTTTCCCACTTGATATATTTAAAATTTACAAAGTCAGCAAACCAGGTTTCATCTCATAGAGACATTATCAATGCTAAAAATAAAGTACAGTTACAAACTCAATAAGAGCCAAAAAAACGCAATCTTACCAAAGCAAAAACAGGTAAAACATAGCAGGATCAGACAATTAACCAATCAAGGTACCGAGTTCTCTAAAAAACGAAAAAACGATATTAAAATTGTCTGATCCCGCTATTGAAAATAAAGTCCAAACATCTGGACATTCACCACGGACCAGGTCATCCCGTTCTATTCATTTCATCCTATTTCACACAAACTTGCTGCTTTCAGGTATTTTTTCAACCGGCTTTTCTTATATCCGCTCAACCAAACTAATTTCCAAAAAGAATTTAACATTATTCTTCATATTGCTCGGGCGAATGATTATCCCCATGACCTTGTTATGAATTTGTATAATAAAATCAAGTTTAAATATCTGTGTTCGCAACACTTTCAGGATCCCCATAAGGGTTTATTGTCTTTGCCACCCCCTACCCAACAGTTTAATTATGTTGCTTTACCGTTCATTGGAACATGCACTTATAAGTTTGGGAATCTCTTTAAGGGTATTAATATCCGAGTGTCATATAAAGTTGACTCTAATCTTAAGAGCCTTTTTGTTCACAACAAAGACAGTATAGATCGGGTCGACAGATCAGGAGTTTACCTCTTGAGCTGTGGTAGTTGTTCAACATTTTATGTATGCCAAACGGGTAGAAATTTTCGTTCACGCGTTAATGAACACCTCTCATTACTCAACCCCAATTTATTAGATGTTCCCAACTCTAAGTTACTTAGATATCCTTTCTCTTTACACTTAATGTCCTCTTCACATGACGTTAATCCGTATTTACACACGAGAATTTTACATTTTGAGAACAAAGGTATTAAACTTAATATACTTGAAATCTTGGAAATAAGAAAATATTCCAAGAACAATCGGGATAATTGTTTGAATGAGTTGGGTTATGAAAATAGTAATTTTAGTGTTTTAGATACCATATTACAGTAGCTTCTTTTGATTAGCCCTCATTCTGTTTCAGTTTATTGTTTGAGATTTATATTAAACATTTAACATTTTTGATTTTGGCGCGTCTAGTAGCGTCTAGTAACTTCTAGGGGAAAAACTTTATTCTTACGTTGCAATTTTGGTGGCATGACGCTGTCTTGCCAGTTCCTTTTAAATGTCAGCCGAGTGCACTCCTGTCGTTGTAGATTTAACTATTATGTAGTTTTCACACTCTTTTTGAAGAGCTTTTTACTTAAATATGTTATTATAAAGTTTTTCTTTCCTAGTAAGTACTTTATTGTGGTCCAACTTTGTTGGCTTTCTTATATTTAGTTACTATGTTTGATTTTATCTTTTGCTTTCAGCATATGGTATCCATTTTGTAATTCCTTTTTGTATTTCCTTCAGACGTTACGTTTTTGCTTTTTGAATGTCCAGATGCTTGGACTTCATTTTCCATAGCGGGATCAGACAATTTTAATATCGTTTTTTCGTTTTTTAGAGAACTCGGTACCTTGATTGGTTAATTGTCTGATCCTGCTATGTTTTACCTGTTTTTGCTTTGGCAAGATTGCGTTTTTTGGCTCTTATTGAGTTTGTAACTGTACTTTATTTTTAGCATTGATAATGTCTCTATGAGATGAAACCTGGTTTGCTGACTTTGTAAATTTTAAATATATCAAGTGGGAAAGACTGCTAGTTGTTCTCCTTTATTCTTTTACAAATAACTATGTAAATATGCAGATTTTCAAATACGAATCTTACGCAATTCCTGACCTCTAATTTTACGTGAATCGATTAATTCAGGCAGAAGTGCATTTTTAGAAAAAGCGACAAGCTCGGGAAATTGGTTTTTCCAGAAATTTCTATTCTTGTGTATGACTTCATAAAATAAGCCTTTTGGCGTCCATACAACAAAGAAACAATTACTTTTATTAGAAATGTTTAATTTGCCTTGTACCTGATGCATGTAATTGTCATTAATTTTTAACTGAAGGTTATCACTGCTATCAATCGTAAAAAAATTCTATAATGTTATTTTCAGTTGCTTCCTTTGGTGTTGACATTCTGGAATTGTAGGGGCGCTTTACTGCAATACTGGCGTCATCACCTACTAATCCATCAGGAGATGCGGCTAAAAATGCATATTTTGGGTCTACAAAAAGGCCACAACTTGTTACTTTTAACCCAGAAATTTCTTCGAATTGAGCAATGACTCTACTTTCATTTTGTATGCCGTATTGAGTTGCCAAAGACCCAAGAAATTCTTGATAAAGAAAAGCCTTTACTGTATTCGCTGTGGAAGTAGTTTTCTTTAATTTTGCAGCTTTTCCAAAATTTGATGCAGTTAATCGTTTGACCCCTACCCATTTCTTTTGGGCCTTCATTTGCCAGTTGTTCGAGAAATCTTGTTTCTTTTTCTAAATATATCGCTGGCTCCATATCTTCAATACTGGCAATTTCTCCATAATCGCCATCATCATCTACAGCATGGAATAACGTTTTTGGTCTCGTTCCTTGTGTTTTCATACGCCTTTTGCAGTTCAGGTTTCGAATTTTTTTTTTCGTAGAGGGATTTGCATACTTTTCTGGACTATGCCCAGTTAATAACTTCTGCACTTTATAATTTACTTCCCTGCTGTTGTTGAATGATGTAACTGCAGCTCCACATCGTGCTGTATAAGACCCTCGTTGCGAATAATTTATTCTTTTTCCCGTAACATATTTTGCAACAACTGAGTTAAATGTTTCCACAATATTGGTGTCCACATCTTCTATTAATCTATTCGCATGCATGGCCACCCAATTGATCGCAATGACAATATCTTCATGGATTGGACTTGACGTAAGTTGAGGGTATATATTTTCTTTATTTTCTTTAGCACCGTTACAGAAATAGTCTGCACAATCTAAAGGCAGGTCTACTTTGGTTGATCAACGGGATTGATTCAATGAAATTGAACGGTGTTTGAAATGTGAGAACAAAAGTTCAATTATATTGAAACAAATAAAGTTGCATCGTCAGCTTATTGTTGGCACCTACACTCTGGATAAAATTGCGTAGAGTTCTGCGTCATTTTAACAACATAACACATTTCAAATGGTTTTCTCGTTTTTCGCTTTTTGATTTGGTTTACTAAATATTTACACACAATGCGGACTCCAGCACGCAAAATTTTCTTCTTTGCAGCAATTTTTAAAATTGATCGTTTCTGACAGAATGTTCAATGCCCTTGAATCGTGTGAACAATTTTCGTATTGAATTGTATCTTCAATGGGATAGATTCAGTCTCATTGATCAATAAAATCGACTAATGAGAACCCGGCTTAAGTGTTCACCAAGCAGTTTAATTTTTTCTTGTGTAGGAATTTGTTGATTTTTTCTGTACTCGGTTGCTTTAGTCACGCCATAACGAAAACGTAATTAACTTTTTAATACGTGCGATTTTATCAACGCTAGCCACTTTTGGTTTTTTAACTGCTTCTTTAATTTTGTTGCCCAAATTTCTGAGGATATGGTTTTTGCACTCTATCTTTTGAATAATAAATTGTGGTCCGTAAGGCGCAGCATCCTTAATTTTTCGCACTACTATCACCGTCTCCTATTAGTTTTCCGTAAATTAAGCCATGCATCTCGATTGATTTCTTGAACCCATCTACGATTACTCCAGATTCCATAGCACTTGTTGAACCACGCCAGTTTTTGAAGCAGTTATGCTGAAGGGCACTTTGTGATTTTTCTTCTTACTGACATATCCGGTAATATTTATTTTTTACGCCAACATACAAATTTTTTTTAGTTCGCCAAACAATAATAGCTCCTACACCAGACAACGCATTGTAATTTGATTTGTAAGATCGTTTTGACCATGCGCCATCAGCAGCAACGGTAATTATTGGTACCCCATTGTCATCAACTTCGCCAGCTTCTATTGCCAGCTTCTTTTCTTCTTCTCCTGCTAATATCATTTCATCCCATGCTAAGGCCATTATACCGGTGTAATGTTTGAAAAAGGTCCGACTCGATATTGATGGATGAAGTTATTTCTTCCAACCACGCATAAGTACCGGTACAAACAATTCCTACAAAACAAAACAAAACAGAAATGTAATTAAAACTGTAATACTTCAAAGTATATTGCTAGAAATGGTAGATTATTTTCTATAATTATGTAAATTATGTATGCAAAATTTAATTAGAAGATATTAATTACCTGACACTGCAGCCGTTGTAACATTAAGTTGTTCTTTAGCTGGATCTTCCGTGGATAAAGTGTCTACTTTATTACACATTTTGCATTTACTTGTAAACATGCTGCGAAAACCAAGTCTCTTTTCACTAATAATTTCCACATCGGAAAATGTACAGCTAAAACCTTCGTGTTTTAAAGATTGCAGAGATCTAAATAGGTATTGAATGTCTACTATTCTACGTCCAGTAAAATCGAACGATTCTTGAGGTTCTTCTAGTTCTATGAACAACTCCGGCAATTCGTCACCAGAACACTCTTCGGGTGTGACGGGAATGTCAGATAAATTTCCATTTTTCCTAGAAGTAAACACAGTATCTTCTCTGTTATCATTATTGATGGAACAATCACTGACACCATCACTTGAATCACTAAACACGTTCTGCTAAACGCGCCCGCTGTAATTGTTTCGTATGACTTTTTGGTTTTGACAAATACGTACCACGTTTGCTCCCCATTTTTTAAGGGTCAATATGATATCACAAATTAGGATCAACAAAGACTGAACCAAAATTGCTAATGTAGATAAATAACTTGCATGCCAATTGTTTGAGTCATACACAAAATCCGTGCACAAACCATTTTAATTTTTTAAGTAGTTATGCAACTTTAGATACGTCAAATAGAAAGTGACTGTATGTAAATGCCAGCCATAAGTTGTTGATCTTTTTATCTTACACAGAAATTTGAATACCCAAAGTGTTTTCAGTATTAGTTAGGTACAGACTGCAGCTTAAAATTATTTAGTACTTATCCATTTCCACGTTTTATTTAAATAATAATAATAATACTTTAGTGAATTTTTTTTAAACACGCGCTACTCAATCACTGGGCGATTTTTGAGAATCCAGCCCTTATTCGCCGTAACGTAGGTACATTAAAAATTCTCGTCAAGTGAAAAATCAATTTTTCATTTTTTATAAGTTGATCGCGTACAACGACAATTTTAAAATAATGAGCGGTGTATGAAATTCAAGTAGCACGTGCAAAGGACGTATTACGGTTCCATAATAAATGAAATATTGCCTAAAGTACACCCATCAGCCTTATCATGAATCACGCGCCGTTATTACAATATAATACGCATTTATCAAAAGGGCTTTGGTCGGTAACATCTGAGAGTAACAGGTTGGCATTTCTGCTTACACAAAAACTATGGGCTGTACCATAGTTTAAAGATATATGTATTTTGTTTTGATAACCAACCCTTTTTGCACCTATCAAAGTGCCAGATTTACTTAATGGATTAAAGTTTTGTTCTAGAGGGTGGCAAACTAGCAGTGCTTTAAGCAAAGAGAAACAGCGACTGCTTTAAGTAGAAGGTCTCTGTTTTTAATTTTCAGAAGTATAAAAAATTAAAACTCGCCGAATATTATGTACATAAACACTAAAGGGGTTAGGATACACAAGGGTTTAAATGTACATTTTTAAAAAGTTGAGTTAGGTGACGTCGGTGACGAGAACTGTGACTAAATATCTAATCTGTTTGTTGGCATAAGCAAACAATTGCTTTTGAAAATTGCAGTGCTATCTGTTAAATTTTTAGATTCAAAACGGAAAGCCAATATCTCTGAATATATGTTTTTGCACTAAAACCTCTTCAACTGAAACATACACAATATTATAAAAATGTTCACTAAATAGTGAGCTAAAGATTTTTAAAAATTTTACATAATAATTAATTTAATCTAATACTTAATCTCGTAACTAATCAAACATTAATTTAATTTAATTTAAATATTCTGTAGCACTAAGTTCAGATTTTAATAACTTCCGATTCATATTTTAGGCAACCCACTGCTTACCATTTAACAGCTTGCCTTACACGCGGTTATTAAATTTACTAAAATTGCAGATACAAGTGGTGTTCATATTATTCTGTAAAAGCATATTTCACATTTGATATTTAAAACCTACGACATCTCAAGATTTCCTTATTATTTTATAAAGATAACGTGAACAATTGCTTGACCTATTGTAGTTATCTATTTAAACTAAACAATTAATTAAAATCAAACTCCATGCCCAATAGAAAATAACGAATGCCAGCACTGAAGATAACAGTAATATTTTAACGTGATTAACGTTAGTAAGCAAAACCATTATTACGGGGGTGTAGACCATAAATACAGACGCCCATGGCTTGTTTATAATTTGCATAAGAACAAATAAAACACATTTTTGCATTACAAATGTGCAGACATGGGCGTACTGCAGTCGAAGATACCGTGAGGTATCGCGTATTCGCGGTCCCCCATGATTTATAAGTACCGCAACCCTCTAAATGCAGGACAAAACGATTAAATACATTAAACATTGTTGTACACAGCGATGTACAAAAATTCTGACACGCAGTTGATGGTGAGCAATTTTTAATTTCACTTTACTGCAAAAAAGTATTTACCTGAAATGAAATTACCTCATAAAAATAAAATACCGTTGAAAGGTCAGCTTTCATTCCAGTGTGCCAGACTTGTTTTTGTATAATACAACCTTTCATATAATTAAAGAATATCAACTTTGGTATTATTATACACCAATATTTGCGAATTATTCCAATTTGAAAACTCAACAAAAATTTCTAACCTCAAGTCAAATTAGTAAATAATCATTTCCATTTCAACTCTTCTTTTCTGTAATTTGTTATTGGTATATCAGGGCCCCTCTGATAAAATAAGCCTTTAAACTCTAGTCGAAATCCACAACTCAACGTATCTTTTAAAAATCTAATAAAACAAATCCACCTTTTATTCCACAAAGAAAAGTATTTTTAATTCCCGCAAAAACTGTCCAAGTGGAAGTAACAAATTTATAAAATTCGCCATGCATATTTCCATACGCTCCACGATTTCAATGAAAATTCAATGGGGAGAGGGATTTATTGCAATATTTGGCCGTGGCAGTTTATGCTTGCGTCGTTGCACAATGCGCGTCGATATTTTTGGCTTTTATATTAGTTTGAATAATGATGAAACCAGGCAATGTGGTGACAAACGTAAATACATGCAATACAGCTGTCCAAACACTAACAAGAACTTGAATAAGCCGAAGTAATTCGTTTGAATGTTGAGTTGACTTAGAATCAATTAAATTAAATTTAATTAGACAGCACGATTTACATTGAATTGGTCCCTTTAATGCTCTGGAAATTTAGTGCAACTAATCGCATTTACGATGTGTTTTGCAAACATACGTAGCTACAAATATTTATTTACGACAATACCTTCAATTAAAATTATAGTACTTTCATTCCATATGTTCACCAAATATTCACCCCTGAGCACGCATGCAGATATTTCTAAATTTTAGTTTCTTCTCAAATATGTATACCTCAAAAACAATTATGGATTCACTGTTTTAGGAGTATCGTAAATTACAATAAAATGCTAATTCAAAAGCAAATAACATTCTACTACAATCTCAGCAGTTGTCCGACCTTTAAAATTTAATGGTTTTGATTGAAATGTTTATTGTGGTATTATTTTTCGGAATTGCACATATCACTTTTTTCTTAGCTTCTTGGTTATTTTATATAATTTGTTTCGCGAATGAATGAAGGGATTAGAAAAATAAGTAATTGAATGTACAGCATTACCTCGATAATTCAAGTTATTGGTGATCCGGAGCCCACTATAATCTGAATTGAAAATTTTTAAATAAGTATATATGTTGTAGTTTGGATGTTTTTGGGTTTTGGTGTTCTAGACCTTTGTTTAACACGTGTAAATATTATAAATAAAATAAAGCAGTTTCTGTCTGAGTTTATTAATCTACTGCATAGTAAGATGTTGATGTGCTTTTTCAATAAATACACTTCTTTTCATGAAATATTTTTCTTTTTTGCCTTCTTTCTGAAGATTCGGTAATCTGGATGTTATGATACTACATTGATACCTTGTATGTACTTATATGAAATTACCATTTCATATACAATGTATAAAAAAGAAAACCGTTATCCTAATATTAAAGGCAAAGCTCAGAAAAAAGGAAGAAATTATTGTTTTTGCTGCAACTATAAACAGCATGTGCTTTTATACGATTCCAAATGTATCGTTTTGCATTGTACTAACAAATTTTTACTTAGATTTTTGCTTTATTTTTGTGTAGATTATCCACCACTAAATTTAATGTGTCACTTTCGATGACACCCTATATATTCCATAGTAGATTGTTTGCGGAAACGGTAGATAAATAGCAACGTTTATTCTTTATGTTTGTCAGTATTTATATGAACTTTTACATAAATAACTAGTCTGATAATAGTAATTTACATTACAACTCCGGTAGACCAATGTTTACAGTAGCGAATTGAAATGTTTCGAGACGAGGCGACCGAGGAGCCTACTCTGGAATTTTGAGACGAGTTACTATAAAAGTTTACCGGACGTATGTCGTACAATGTTTTATTTCATACTGTGTCGCATTTTTAACTAAAATGTAATAATTTTGATAATTAAGCAAATGATCAAATATAATCTGATGACCTTATTTATTGCAACGGTAGCAACGAGATGTTTGCAGTCCAGTAATTTTTTTACCGGTCTTGTAACGTATAGGTTCATTTGCCGGACTGAAATGAGTTCGTGAAATCAAAGACTGTGACACAGTATGAAATAAAGTAATTAATTGAGCCTTAATTCTCTTTAATGTGTTATTTTTGAGAGGCTGCGATCTTATACTGTTGCTCCTTCCACTTAACGAACCAATTTCCAAACTCAGATTTTGAAATTACCTATATTTGAAGCTAGATGGTCAGCCAAGGGGAGAAGAAAAATAACAACGGTAGTCTGCTGATATATTCCGGTAAACATGGAAAAGAAGAAAGGGCAAGTGGAGTGGGCATTATTTTAAATAAAGAAGTGAGTGCACACCTAATGAATTGGAGCCTTATCTCTCAAACAGAATAATAACAGCACGATTGTAGTCCTCTTCTAGGACAAAAACTGCATGAGGAACTAAAGAATAAGAAGAGGACAGCAGAGAGAGGCAATGACTACAGATACAAATAATAAATGATACGGCAAGAGGATACAAAGAAGAACAAAAGAAAAAATAAATTAGTGAAAATACGTGGAACCTGATACCGAAAAGGAAAGAAGGAAAGACTAAATTGATTAAAACGAGAAACCTAACAAGCACAGAGGATATTAAGAAAGAGTACGAAGAGCTAAAACAACAAGGAAACAAAATTGCGAGAGAAGGTAAAATAATCTGGGTTGAAAATACGGTTACAAAAGGTTGAAAGGGCAGCAGTAATAACAATACAAGGGGATTATGAATTATACATAAACACCATACTACTGGTAAAACGAAGTTATAATAACGAAGGCATTATTATTCGACAAGGAATGGAAACTGCTAAAAACAGAGGACCAATTAAAACGTTGTAAAGAATATAACAGAAAAATGCTTTCACAAGAGAGCACGTAAAATGATACACAAATTGAGGAAGACGACATAAATTATAACAGCCTGGAAATCAATACGAATAACCCGACAAAATCTGAAATTGAAAAAGCTATAGAACATATAAAGAATAACAAATCATCAGGAATGGACGATGTCCTAGCAGAGCTATGGAAAGCTGTCACTGAAACCAAAATACGCTTGTTAACTCCACTGTTAGAAGATATATGGGAAAAGGGATAGATACCTAGCAAATGTAAAACTGGTGTAATAGTAAAGCTATCCAAAAAAGGAGATGTAAAAATTGGAGAGGCGTTACACTTTTATGTACTATTAAAAAAACATTGGCATACATAACACAACAAAGAATCTACCCAAACATCGATAAAAACTTAAAACAACAGCAAGCGGGGTTCAGAAGAGGAAGGTCTGGTTTTTGTAGAATTTGCCAGAGCTCTCGCCAGCATAAAACACGAAATGTGGAAAATACTGAAATATGCTGGAATCCCTTCGAAGGTGATACATTAATAAATTCATTAAGATAATATACAATGCAACAACCTGTCAAATTCTTCATAAAGGAAACTTATATCTACAGATGTCGTGGCTCAGTTGGTTCAGCGTGCGTCTGACCACTGAGATGGCCTGGGTTCGATTCCCAGGGAAACATACATCGAAAACACCCGACTGCTTCCCTCGGAAGGCAATGGCAAACCACCGATGTATTTCTGCCTAGTAAGTCTTCTCAGGAGTAGAAGTGCAAGCACTTCCGTGGTTCGGAGCCCACGTTAAGCTGTAGGTCCCCTATGTCTGTAGGCCACTTCACACGCATACCACAGGCATATGGAGAGAAGACGACAACGCCCTGTAAGGGTATGTCGCCCTAAGAAGATATCCACAGAAATACAAATAAAGACAGGAGTCAAATAAGGCTGCATTTTATCACCAATCCTATTTAATATATGGGTTGATCGTATACTTGATAGAACAATCGAACATAATGTGATAAAGTGACCGTCTAGTTGCACGCACTTGATATTGCAGGTTGAGTTGACTCATGTATGCAGCTGCATGTAATATGATATCTAAAGTGATATGTTATCTAATATTATTTATGGATCAAGGTTAGACACCTGCATGAAATCCTATATCTCACACAGCTACATAAATTAATGAATCAACATTCTTTAAAATATATAGATTAGCACGTTCGTAGTACAAGGTGGAGGGCTGACTTTAGAGTATATATACAACAGCTTAAATAGCACTCGGTATGGTCAGTGCAGTCATGTTGTTAAGACGTCAGGTCATATCCTTCGTACTGAGTGGTTTCCTACGATTTGTATGTAAGAATATCTTTCTCTATTTAATTTAATGTAATTCAATTATTCATTTATTAACTTTAACGTTTGTAACTCGTCTTTCAAATTGTTTAAGTGTTTATTTGTAACTTTGTCTTTAAATAATATTTGTAAAACATAAATGAAAGTTCGGACGAAATATGTTATGTTAGTTGAATTAGACTTTCGCAAAGCAAAGTAAGCCCCACGTGACGTAGTTGGTTAAATAGTTCTGTCGAAATTTAATTAATTTATTCTTATTAACTTTTAACAATATTGGTCAAAATCCACTATGTTACAATAAAAACAGAATAAAATGGAATTATATATTAAATAAGAAATTCAAACACCTTAAATTCTCGGACGATATATGAGTATATGTTTTATGTCACAAACTGCGAAGGATATGAAAAACATCCTTAAAAAATTAGAAAAAGAATCGACAATAATGGGTCTTAGAACAAATGTAGCTAAAACAAAAGAAATGAGAATAGGGCTCGGAGAGGAACAAGAAAAACTGTAGATAGACCAGCAAGAGATAGAGCAAGTAAAAGAATTCTGTTATTTGGAAAGTGTGGCAAAAAAATAACAGATGGTACAGATTCGGATATAACATTAAGAGTATGGAAGGCACAAGAGACTTTCAGGACAAGGAAAAATATTTGGGGATCATGGCAGGTTACTCGAAACACGAATTGAGGATCTTTAATAGCAATATCAAGTCGGTCTTATTCTATAGTAGCGTAACTTGACCCATGATCGGAAAAAAAGAAAAGAATTCAAGTATTTGGAAATAAATGCCTTAGAAGAATATTAAAATTTTCTGGCCTAATGCCAGTACCAACGATGAACTATGGAAAAGGACCAACCAAGAACCAGTACGAAATATAATATCGAAACGAAAGTGGAATTGGATAGGGCATACGCTAAGGAAAAGTAATGATGACATTACAAAACAAGCAAATAAATGGATAGCACTGGGACAAAGAGAGGAATAATACATTCATGAGCAAAGACAAAAAAATGGGCATTACATTTGAAAACAATGTTTCTTTATTTTTTCTTTTTCTGTCGTTTTTTATGTAGATGATTGAGTTTTTTGTTTCTGGATCATAGTTCTAGATCTATGTTTCATCGCTGGTAATGTTGGCAATTTGCAACATAACGCTGGGTGCACTCGGAGGTTTTCTGCTGTTATATCAAGAGCTGTTTAATAAACTTTGCAGCCACTTGACTCACCTGAATACTTTCAGTGTTAACATTTCTGAACTTACAGTTTTGGGAATGTCATAACCTTTTCCTAATTTGCAATTGGTCTGCAATCGTTTATCCTCAGCAGAATTCATTTACCTTTCATATTTAAGAAACTTTTATAAATCTGGTATTCAATACTGGCAAATTCTTTTCGACGAGAAACTCGAGAAAGCATAATCAAATCAAAATTAAATTTTAGCTAAATATTCCGAATTAAACTTGCGTTATTTAAATTTTTTAAGTTTATGTTACTTGAAACAATAGAAAAAAATTAAACAATTTAGAAAATAATTTCTTTTAATGTATCATACATTGTGTGCTTTTCCTTGATAAAAAAAAGAAAAATTAGTAATTCGTATACTGAAAATTACAAAATAAACCCGTTCAAATTTTTTTATGGCAACCTTTTTCACGTCAATTCTGGAAGCGGGTTATCGTCATAAACATTTGTTTTTATATAGAAATATATTTTTATACGAGCTCAATATTTCAAAAATTTTAAATCCAGTCCCGTCACATTTCGTTGTTATGATGGCAATGTTATCAAAAGGTGTCATGGTCCAATCCGTCGAGTAGCTTTCTAGTTTTGAGTTCAACTCTAATATTCGTCGGAAGAAGAGTAATATTTTTTCCTGATCCTGCGTGCCGTACAATGACGGTTTATTATATAAAATAACCCGCTGGGTCCCGAGGTGCTCGTTACGGTCAGTCTCTACTTTATGAAGACATTAAAAATCTCCTGCAGGTAAACTTGGTTTTACGAACTCATTAACGTTCACGCCATTGGTTTCAACAAAGCTAGTCTTGGGTTATTGTTCATTCTGTCACATGACTTATTAAGCAGTAAACACCATTAATAATTAGGGGAGATTTTTTTTTGTCTGCTGCCTGATAAAGTTGAAAACGAATGTTTTGTATAACCGAATGTGAATCGTAATACTAATATGCCTGTGATCGTATTTATCCCAAATGAATAACAAACAAAACAGGATGAATTCAAATGCGAATTCATTGAATGTTCTAGCAAACTGGATTCCATTATTTTCGCTATATTAAATATCAAAGAGTTGAAATGTGTGTAACTGACAATTTCATTCGGGCCTTTAATGAATACAAAACATTTTAAACACAAATTAAAACAAACAAGTTAGTGATTTGTGTTATTCGGTTCAAGACCAACTCGTCGACTTTCATTCTTTACAGCCTCGCGTATTTTTTGTTTTGCCCCACTTGAAAGCTAAAATTATATGTAAAATGCTGTACGTGAAAATGTAAATACGCAAATTTTTGTTTGTACATTCGAGCGTTTTTATAATTAAAATAAATTCTACGAGCCAGATGTACGCAAAACAAATTCGACTAATTTTATCATTAAAGGAAATTTGTATTATTTGTTTCCACTTGTTCGAATTCATTGCGTTTTGTTATCTAGTCGTTTAAATATCCTCGTCACAATGCAACGTAATACAGTCACTGCAAATGATAAATGCATTTATGCAAGCATTGTAAAGCACAAAATCTCTTCAACTAGTCACTTGTCACGTTTTATTATGCACAATGATGTATCATAAGCACGTTATGAAATTGCTGCTCGTTCTTTTTGTCAGCCTCATCGAGAGAAGACTTAATATTTCTGTTTTAACTCGTTTCATTCTGCTATTATGCATTACATGCACCGAAATAACCTGTCATTTCATTTAGTTTTTCAGAAGATGTACCAATTATAGTAAAGTGTTTATTAACTTTTTTAACGTTTTAACTAGCCATTTAGGCCAATGGTTTTAAATTATACCTGCAGGAGTTCATTACAAATAATCCATATTCCACTCATTACCAAGTCTCATTCACACCACACTCATACTTGATAATGTTTCACCAACGAGCTCAACCTAGACCGGCACTATGATAAATCGTAGTCAACGCTGGAATCGAACGCTTATTGAGCGGTTAAAACAGGCATATACTCGACCGACTTCCTGTTGTTAACAAAAGTACTAAGTAGCACAGGTAATTTTATAATTGAATCGCTTATTGCTGAAGTAACCTAAGTCAATTTTCACAACTTTTGGGGAATAAAAAATAATGTTTACTAATAAAAATGTTATGCTTGAGAAAAAATATGTAGTAAATAGTTGAAGGTTACCTTAGGGTATTGATAAGTACAATAGCAATATTTATTTTTGTTTATAATACTTGGAATTTATTGCTAAAAGGAACGGACTTAGGTTGTTTTTGAAATAAATGTCTTAAGTTTATGAACTCTTGTGTATTAGAATATTGTTTAACATAGATACGTTGTCAAAAAAACATAATAATTAGGTAATTTAAGAGCTATATAAAACAGTTTAAGGTTAGAAATTAACATGCGGAAGGGGACACAATGTTAAAACAACATAAGTCCTGGACTTAGGTTGTTTCAGTACCAAATACTAAATAGGTGGAATTGATCAGTAACATAGGCTTTGGGATGCCGGGACTTAGATTCTTTTAACATTAAACACTTTAAACAGTCGATCTACCTCTAAACCTAAAACAGTCAAAATCTGACTTAGGTTGTGTCAGTAATAGCCGATTCACATGTATCTACAGTTTAATCCTAGGGAGAAAGGAATGATTTGAATGGTTGATCAGTTGATTAAATAAGAATACCTTAATACCACCAAAAATATACTGGGTGTTGAAAAAAGAGTTCATTTGTTGTGCCTCTCGGTGATGTAGCGGACAAGCGTCTGTTGCACGATCGAGCGGTCCCGGGTGCTTAATTACAAAAGCTACTTAACCACAACACCATCAAGAGCGTTATTGGTCAATTCAAAATATACTGAAGCCCAACATTTTTCTGCAAAATGTACTGCATTGCAACACATCACCGTAAGCTACTACATGTCTTCCAAAATATACTGGAGCACAACGTTGCCTCCCAAAATCTACGCAGTCGCAGCAAAGAAAAGGAGACATTCACTTATTGATAACATTCTAAAAAATGTGCCGAATGCCAAAAGCCATTAGATTGCTTAGATCCTAATTTTATGTTATTTTTTTTATATTATTTATTGTATCAATTTTGCCCTAGCAAATTTTAACTAAGTAGGTACGTACTTATGTAGATAGGTACCTATACTACAAATGTTTATACGTGGGAGTTGGGAGTATGGAAGAAGTGTTTATTATTTCTTAAGTCTTCTTTTAGAAATTAATATACAAGCATACACAAAGTCACACGCCAAATTTGCGAATCTGCCAAAATTTCTATTATTGATTGGCTGGCATCGTTACAATGATCACTCAACAGTTTCATTTCATGCATATGCTTAGAGGCCGTGGGAGTTGAACCATAGAAAATATTAAATAAAAACTGCTTAGTTCCTTCAGACATTTTCAAAAAGCTGTACGCTTCAGCAACGCGAGTAAGATGACTACGACTAAAAGATATCTACAAAATAATTACCTAAATAACCTATATTTATGTTATTTTATATGTGATTGCGCAGCGCAGTAGGGCGTGTTGCAACTGCGTAGATTTTGGGAGGCAGCGTTGTGCTCCAGTATATTTTGGAAGACATGTAGTAGCTTACGGAGATGTGTTGCAATGCAGTACATTTTGCAGAAAAATGTTGGGTTTCAGTATATTTTGAATTGACCAATAACGCTCTTGATGGGCGTGTCTGGTGTTGTGGTTAAGTAGCTTTTGTAATTAAGCGTCCCGGGTACCCAGCCATGACCAGACCACGGTCTGGAGCGTGGTTGGCGTTCGAACTCGTGTAAGTTAAAACTAGGAAATACATGGTTCCAGCGTTCCAGCATAAAGATATCCACAAAGACCACAAATATACTCGGGAAGTAATTTCAAGAAATGAGAAATCTATTATTGATCTTGTACTAATGGAGAAAAGTTACAAGACCAGACTAAAGGATGTCAAGGTGAAGAGAGAAAGTGAGTTGGGAAGCGACCATTACCTAGTAGAAGCTAAGTTGAAGCAAAATATTAGAAAGGAAAACAAAATTACAGTAAAAAGGACAAACGAAATGAATTACACACAAATTAAAACGTACAAACTACAAGAGACAGCCGTTAAGAAGAAATTGATAAAAGATTAGCAGAGGATAAAATAGAAGTAAATAAAACGGACTTAGAAGACCTATGGAAATATTTTAAAAAGGTGTTAATAGAAGCGGCAGCAATATGCGGAACCAGTAAGAATACAAATAAAAGAAAGCAACTGGAATGGTGGAACCAGGAATAACGGATGAGGGCAAAAAGAAGAAAAAGTTGTGGAAGAAATATCTATAGGTACGGGTAAAAACACAAACCCGTATGAAGTACACAAAGTACAACGAGAGAAAGATGATAAAAGAAGCTAAAAAGCGATCTTGGGGGGAATTTGGAGAGAGCATGGAAAAAAACGCTAAGGGAAATACCAAGCTGCTTTACAGGACCTTAAGAAATATAAGACAAGAGAAGAAATATCCACTCAAAAACATCGAATCTAAGAAAGGGCAAACGAGAACAAAATATTAGCTCGATGGAGAGAATATTACATGGAACTATTGGAAACAGAGGAAGACAAGGAAGCTGGAAGTCAAAACATTAGAGAAAGACAAAAAAGTAACAACAGAGCAGAACGAGGGAAGAAAAAGAAATTAAACTAGAAGAAGTAGAAAAGCCATAAACAGATTAAAAACAGGCAAACAGCGGGAATAGATAATCTAAAACTAGAGACACTTAAGTACCTAGGGCACCTAGGTGAAAAAGGAAAAAATCTCTTACACAAAATCATCTCCAACGTATGGGATACCTACACCTACACAGAAAATTCCTCAAGACTGGAAAATAGCAATAGTTACTCCCATCTATAAAAAAGCAGACGCAATGCAATGTAATAATTATAGAGGCATCTCCCTGCTATGTGTGGCCTACAAAATATTAGAGAGAATAATAGAAGAACAGTTAAGAGAAAAGCTTGAACCAAAATTTTTAGACGGCAGGGGTTTCCGAATAGAGAGATCTACTCAAGACTGGGTACTTGTCCTAAGACAAATCTCTGAAAAAATACTGAGACCAAACCGCAAAATATACGCATGTGCAATCGACCTGGAGAAGGCATTTGACAGTATCCCGAGAACAGAAATATGGAAAGTGTTGAACTCAAAACACGCCAGTGGTGAAATACTAGATGCTATAAAAAATCCTATATAAAAAAATTTAAACACAGTACGAATTGGAGGACTGGCAACAGAATAATTCAGAACAAAGAAAGGAGTAAGGCAGGGAGGTATACTCAGCTCCTTATTATTCATAACATTAATGGACGATCTAACTCCCAAAGCCAAAAGCAGATATAAAAGTACTTGCCTAAATCATAGAAAGCTGGCACCTATATGTATAAGCGAACTACTACATGCGGACGATTTAATATTATTTGCAAATAACAAGGAAGAACTAAGAGGTAAAATAGATGCATGGTATGAAGTGAACTGACTTAAACATTAATATTAAAAAGACAGAAACAATGAGTATAGGACGAGAATCGGAAGAAATAGAAATAGAGATCGACAACGAAATATTACAGGGAACAAAACACATAAAATACCTGGGCTCTATAATAGAAGAGAATGGTAGTCTGGAAAGAGAAATAAATAACAAAATAACGAACACTGACAGGATCTATAGTGCACTATACACAAGCTGTTTCAACAAAAACGAAATAAGCAAAAGAACAAAGACCAAAACATATGAAACAATACTGGTGCCTGTTCTCATGTATTCTTCAGAATCGTGGGCGCTAACTGAAAAACTTAAAAATAAAGTACAGACTTGCGAAATGACAATTTTTCTATTTTGCGTTTAGAATAATTCCATTCTAGCACCCAAATGACGTCATTTGAGCGTTAGAATAAGTGTGGAGTTATTCAGAAATAATTTTTATTTTTTAATTTATAAAATGGTATAAAGCTGCAAAATAGAAAAAATAGTATAAAACACTTGTTGCAGAAGGTCCTTCAAGCACTCATTTGTTCCTCAACTCGCCGCTATGCGGCTCGTTTCGGATATTTTAAAGAAAAAGGCGCTAAACAGAAAAGCATGGAGAGAAATGATCACCTCTGCACCTATGGTAGAAGACGCTATGTGATAAGAAGAAGAAGATGTATGTGAAGAATAGTAAACTAGTAAATACGGATACACCAACTGCAGCAATTTTTATACAGTTATGTCAACAAATAAAGTTGGATGAAAGACGTAATTACCTCAAAACAATCACCAGGCAATATAATATAAAAGTTGGTGATCGTTTCTGACCCACAATTTAATTTTTATCTTTTTGGGGTACAAATATGTACTCAAATTAATAAAAGTAATTTGTTAATCTAATAATTCAAAACTAGGCTAAGGAAGTTTCTCAAAAGGTGTTATCCTATCGGAAAAAATACTAATTTCCTGTTAGCTAAATAAATGCAAATAACTGTTATAACCGGAAAAACAAACAAAAGTAGTATCATGTTTTCCCCTTTCACATCGATTGGAAATGAAATAGACACATGCTCTAAAAAAGATTGACTAGGGATGTGCGTGTCATCGAGGTGCTTTGTTTTATTAGTGGAAATGGACTGAATTCTTTATGACACAGACATCCACATAAACATGTCATACACAAAGGATTCCCAGTAATTAACTATCTCAATCAACTTATATTGCGGTTCGACATGGAACATTAAGCGTCCTGTATTATGTGCTATGCTGTAACGAACAGGATTAAAGAATTTACAGCTAGCGTTGTTACTATGACAAATTACTTCATTAAAGGAAGTTACAACTTATTTCCTTTGCCTTAAAGCTATTAAGAAGCGCACCTAAAATAAATTGCTACACGTGAGAAAATTATACTTTTAACACTGGAAGTCAACCTAAAATTGGTTTAAATTGAAGTTTTAAACATTTGCAAAGTAACAAACGTCACGATGAATTTTTCAAATGTTACATGTGATAAAAATGAGAAACAATCCAAGTTGGAAGATTAATTAAGAAGCGTTTTGATATATGTACCTATTTAGGAAATACCGCTGATAATAAAATTGTTCAATGTTTTAGACATCATCGTGTTAACATACCCGAAATCAATTTTATCTTGTAGTTTGTTCGGGGTCGAAATAAAATTATACCTAACTGATTTTTCTCGTAAGACTTTAATTTAATTTATATTATGAAGTTGTGCACGTGTTCACGATCACATATAGGGAACTTCTCGTTTTGTAAGGGGTACACATAAAGATACACCCTTAACAACCGTTCATTAGGACTGATGGTGCAGATCTCTAACGGCGTGTCCAGTAATGAACGAACGAATATACGCGGGCTGAATAATGGATTCACTTGGGCAGTACCGGATTGAGAACAATTAATCCGCGGATTACGATAAACCTCAGAGCAGGCCAGCCTCAAACTACCATTAACACGTCTGCATCGCAGTCTGACAACACCTTAATTCATTTTGAAGCCTTATTGGAGATTACCAGCCAAACTCTTGCTACTTAATAAATCAACTCCGAAAATATTTATCGGGATTATAAAAAAAAATTCTATTTATACTTGTAAATGTATCAAAAAAGACCTTTATAAGATTGCCAATTACAAAAGTAGCTACATTCAGTTACCCACAATTGGGTACGAAACTGGAAACAAATTCTCTTGATCCTGATCGCCCTAATCGGACTTTCATCCCTTGATCCGTCTCATGCAGTTCCATTTTCCCTCAAACATATAACAAGTAATTAGTGTGCACCGAAAACGATCGCTCCGAATTAATTTAGCCTTCATCCCTGCATGCCTTTGGCAAGAGCTTCATTCATTAGTGCTAACAAGAGAAATGTACAATTAATTACTGCAAATTGAATAATTATAAATTTTATTAAACCTGCACATGCGTGAGTACGATATTTACAACCTCTGATAAAGTAGTAAAATTTCAAATCCGATTAAAGTTGTGCTAAAATAAGCTTTAATAATGCAGCCTCATTAATATTTATGGCAACATTTATAAGCATCGTTCGATTTGAATGCTAATTTTAAGCATCTCTACTTACAAGGGCGTTTTAAGGAATTTTAAGACAAACACGAATATTTTTTAATAAAAACCTTGTAGTGTAATGACATATTTAACTAGTTAAGTTTGTATTAAATTGGCATAAAATTTCTTACTAACATACATTACAATTTAGTCGCCAAATTTAAATCAATTAACATTTGAAACCTTTAAAAGAATGTTATGAAATCTTTAAAAGTAATTGTTATTTGTTTTAAAATGGGTAAATGTATAAAATAAAATTAATTTGTTCAATTAGTTTTCTTTCCTGAAGGTTTCCCGAGTCTAAATTAAATGCTACATTAAAATATGAAATTATTTTACCTTTTTACCTTTAACAAAAAGTTTTTACAATAAAAGGAAAGTGGTGTGATTAAAACTATATCATTAAATTGGTTTCACGTGTCAAATAATACATGTAGTAATACGCCTTAAATCAATTAAATGTGACATAAAATATCCATAAACAAAATTTAAGTTACACCAGAACTAGAATTTTTGATAAAAATTGTTTCTCACCACAAAAAGCTCTTAATAATTACACCTATATCCCCAGGCAAAGTCAACAAGTCAACAAAGCTAGGCTAGTAATTAACTGCTAGAAATGAGCAACAGGAATCAAAAAGCTATTGTACTAAATAAACACTTCAATTCATTATTGTTCTATTTATAGTACGAAGTACTTTTTACTTACTAACTAAAAATTATTCATAAAATTGTAATATTAAAAATGTGCCAGAATTATTCGTGAGGCTCTTGTTTACAGGACGCAGCAATTCTGTACGTACAGTTGTGGACAGAAAAAAATAGGACAACTCGAAAAATCAAGTAAACTTTATTCTATAAAATTTAGTTACTTGATTTTGGCTTTATAATTATGATATTTGTCACATTGACTTGCAATCAAATTACAACACAGGGGCCATTTTAAACTAGAAAAAAAACACTGTCCTATTTTTTTCTGTCCACAACTGTACATACATATATTATAATATAACAAGTTTTTACTTTTTGTATCTCGTAGTTCTGTAGCATATCTGTAATCACAGGCGGTTTTACTAAATACAGATAATGTGCGATCAGAAAGTCTTTCAGTTTCAGGCGACTGTGGATTGTAAAACTTTAAACTATTTTATTAATACATACTTAACTTCCTTTATTGCTAGTTAACCTGGCTTAACTAAAAATAAAATGTCGCAAAAACTGAATTATTTCTGTTTGTAAGCATAATGATAAACTAAACAATCAACGTATAAATATAAAAAAAATTAGGAACGTCAATTTTTAATTCGACGAGTTCTTTATTTAAGAAGATTTATCAGTGCATAGTCTTCTCAGTCCCCTTTGGGGAAATTTGTAGGACTGGGTTTGAATTTTTGTTTATTATAACGACAACTAGACTAGACCAAATCCCCACTCTAAAATAAGTACATTCGAATAAATGCAAAAAGAATAACGGAAAAAGAGGGAGGCCCTGCCCTACATAGGAACGTTCAGTCTAATAATAACATAAAATAAAGTAAAATCCATATATAGAAAAATATCACCTCCGCAGGAATTCGAACCACTGACCACCGGCTATACGCGCCACTGCTCTCCCATTGAGCTACAGAGGCAAATCTCTGAAGATGTGATATTGGTATACATAAGGAGTGAATCCTTAAAATTTAATTTATAAATAATAATAATAATGATGACGACTAAGTGGCCAGGGTGACACAGTGGTAGATCTTTAGGCTAGCGTTGCACTAGTCTTTGGTTCGAATCCCCGTTGGGCACATAATTAACGACGCTCTCCAGCGAATACAGGCCTGGAAGGTAGGGTAACAAGGTCTTACACATACATGCACACTACACTCTACACATGATGCAGTATGTAGGTATAAACGGCGCATAAACTTCATAACCCGCAGCGACGGACCGGGCTGTGCATTGCACGCGTAGAGTCTCAGATGTTAACGCACCAGCCTTGACACCGAAAGGTATAAGAGGTTACAGACAATACTTACATACATACATAATGAGAACTTGTAATACATACGTTTTTGAGATACATAATTCGATGATGTATTATGTATATGGTCAAGTATGTACCGATAGAAAGATTGATTTGTAAAAATTTAGAATTGGACCAACAACAAAAGAAAATAAAACATATTCCTTTATGATTAATTGTTTACCATAAAAATAACAAAACGCATATATAGCGATCGCCGGAACGGCCGGTTACCCGAGTCGGATGCTCGGCGGGTGGCCTACCTAATCACGGAAAATAATTGGAAACCGAAACACAGTGGTGAAGTAGGGAAGGTAGGGGGTTGTCAAAGGCGTGGTGTTTATTTGCATTACCAAATGCCATGGGCTGCGAGAACTAGGTCTAGGGACGACAACCTAAATCATCCTCAAGAGAGATATTTTCATCATCTTCTTCGGATGATAGATTAGAATCTGACTCGTCACTTTCGCCTATTCTAATAATTAATTCTTCTATGTCATCCATAATTTCTGCGAAGTTGTAGATCACGCTTCGGATTATTTCTTGTTCATACTGATCCTCAGATAATCTGGAGCTAACATTTTTTTTTCACTATTTTGTTCAGCTTCTTTAATAATTCGCTCAACCGAATTCAAGCCAACACCGGTTACAGTAGCCACTCGTTCTTGCAAACGTTTAAAAGGGATTGCAGGAGTTCCACTAACTTCTTCCTTCATAAATTTGTAGACGATGTAGATTAGTGTAGGTGTAGATCATTTGGCGTCCTTGTCTATGAACTACCTTCTTTTGGTTATTTATAATACGGGCAGTTCTATAAGTAATCAAAGTTTTCTTAATAAGAAACTGCCTAAGCCCTAAGCCATAAGTCAGTATTTTATACTTACATTAAACTGTGAAAATAACTAACACGTGTTTGATTTATAACACCAAAACGTATAGTAAAACAGTATTTAACAAAATATCCAATTGGTCTTGAGAACTGGCTGATTTTTTAAAACAATCGGCAGGAACAAAACAAAAACAAAAACACAACAAACTTCAGACAACACACGTGCAAACGACTACAAACACTAAAGTTAGATTGAAACAGCTGATGGCTGATGTTTTTAGAATGATCTATAACGTCGCAAGACGAATTTTGGTTTCTGCGCCTAAGACGTTTGGCAAGGCCTATACCGTATCACCTGGTATACATAGCATGCAAGATAACTGGCGTATGCAGGTGACTTAGGATGCCTTAACTCTCCACGTTGCCGGTTGTACTCCCTCGCGGAGTGTAAGCGTCGATATATAAAGTAAATTATGCAAACCAAAATACAAATCAAATTTATGCAAAGACTATGGTCGGAACTCTCACCTTATATTTAAATTTAACAACATGTTTAATTACATTGGCAATATAGTGTATCTCTCCTGTACACATAGGTACAGGGTGTAGAATTGGTTCACGCACCATAGGGATTTCAATGTTAAATTCTTAATTTAAATATTGGCTCTCCAAATTATTTTAGAGAAAAAGTGTAAATATGTTTCTTATAGAGAAAAAAATACTGTATACAACCATATCATTACTTATTTTTTTACTTTCCATATAAGGGTTAAAATTAGGGAAACTAAAACTGGTACTTTAGCAAAAATAGGTAGTGCCTTGGAATCGTTGAAACAAAAAACAATTGTTAGTTAGCTGTCATGTTAGCATCTTAATAATAAATTTAGAAGTATTTTAAGTAATTCTGAGTTAATATTATGTATTCGTTGAATGAAAAGATCCTAATGATAAAATGGTACTATTCTGGTAATAGCGCACGTGCAGTAAGTGATATGTTTGCTGCAGAATATCCGAATCGACCAATTCCAAACCACACTACTGTTGAAAGAATGGTCCGCAAATTTGAAGCAACTTACTTAATGCAAAATGTAAAATTATAGTTATTTATTATACATGCGGATTAAATTAATGTTTAATGAGCGGTACGTTTATACGCGCGAGCGGCGGTAGCCGCAAGCGCGTTAATACCGCGAGTTAATACATTAATTTAATCCGCAAGTGTAATACAACTGTTTATTCAATTTTGACATTTACTTGACATTTTTAAAGCGATTTGACATTTTTAAAGCGCTAGCGGAATAAAAATTTTAAATCGCTAGCGGAATAAAAATTTTAAACGATTGTTTATAAAACATCAACTTTTATGGGCAGGCCAGAAACAAATAAACGTCAGTTTATACGGCAAAATTGAATAAAATAGTTAAAAGAAGTGTTGCTTTCTTTACGATTTTTTAATAAAAAAAGTCCACTTTTTTTGTCAAAATGCGAAAAAATAAATTTTCGGCACTAGAATGCATTGTCTAAACGCAAAATTACTTAAAATACGTCTAAATTTGTGATTAAAATATTAACATGGCAGCTAACGATCAACGGGTTGTTGTTTCAACAATTCCAAGGCACCACCTATTTTTGCTAAAATAGTAGTTTTAATTTCCTTGATTTCCCCTTTGTATGAAAAGTAAAAAAATAAGTAATGACATGGTTGTATACAGTATATTTTTCTCTACAAGAAACATATTTACACTTTTTCTCTAAAATAATTTGGGGAGCCAATATTTGAACATTAAGAATTTAACATGGAAATCCCTATGGTGCGTGAACCAATTCTACACCCGGTATAATAAAATTACATAGAGCGGTATTATTTTTACGTGTACGGTAAACTTTAAGCATGAGGTGAGAATACGGCCCTATATTACTAATTAATATAAAACTTAATGAAAGATCCAAGCTTGCTAATTTACATATCAAAGCAAAGTTTTTTAAAAATAAGATGCTCAGCTGTATTGCGAATATTCAACAACAATAATTAGTATTAGTTACATATACCGAAAGTGAATCTACGAGTAATACCAAATGTCACACTGCCAATTCACTCAGATGTATTTGTTTGTTTATTTAATGGGCGAAATCTCAGGTGTTGGGAATTTCAAAGTGCGTCACCTACTATGATCAACTCAACTAGAAGTTTGCCGAATCCAAGGGATTTTCACCCCCGGAAACATAGCATTGGCACAAGACCTCCAGTTTATAGCTAGTTTATGATGGACGTTTTACTTAGTTTAAACACAGTCTAGTAATATAACCAGTCGTCTCACTCGCCGGATTTTGTGGGTCCGAATTCCAGTGCGCCTGTGTAAAGTTTAGCCGAATGCGCAGTTAGAATAAAACGTGTTTGCGGTGCAGTTTGCACACGTTTGCAGTTGTTAGCCGTAAACCACGTGCTTGTAGGTGTTTGAGAGGTGCTTGTTATTCGTTCATTCAAAAATCGCGCCAAAATATTCATGATCAGCCGAATGCGCACTGCACATTTCGGAGACATGAACATCAAAGGTACCGACACTAAGTGAGACGACTGGTTATATTACTAGACTGTGGTTTAAATTTAGTGTTGTTTAAGGCAAGTACCTACAAACGGAATTAATAATGCGAAGAGAGGCTTTAAAAAGAAGTAGAGAAGGATGACCCTACTCATACCTATGTGAGTCGTGTAATTTTTTCTACTTCGTGGAAGCCACATCTTTAGTCTCGTTAGTTGAGAGCCATATTGGTAACAGTTTTAAATGTTATTGTAATCTGGGAGACATTTGAAAGAAAAATTATTTTTACATGGTGCATATTAACAAATATCAGTAATAGAATTTAGTTTCTACCCTAATGTAATTTTCAGCGTAGTAGGTATATAATAGATTTGTCATAGTTATAAATATCGGCACAATGGTATCATACAGATATTATGAATGAAATCATTCAGTTTTACTATTATTATTAATAATGTAATGCATTTGTGTAGCACCTCGCTTAGAGCCATTTTGAATCGATTTGCTAGTTTAATACTCAATTATGGTATTTTGTTGACATTTTATGATACCTACCAATTTAAGCTGGGGTGTAGCATTGTTTTAGAATGTATGGTGAGTTAACCTGTTGTAAGTCTGTAAAGTTGGGTTACCAAATACTGCAAGAAGACAATGAGAGAAATGGTCATAGTAAAATTATTATTATTTTTTTTATTTAACTCCACATATTAAACAATCTGTCCTATAGGAGATAGTCCTTTGACTATCCCCTTTTATTTACTTAACCTAAGTTATTTATATGTTACTTAAGAAAAATATACATATACACTATTTAACAAATGACTAGCAACTAATTATGAGACATTCTATTATATTTAATTGCACCTAGTGGTTAGGTCGGACGGCTTAAATCGTTTCAGTCTTCTCAGTTTCTCTGTTTTGTCCATCGAGTTATTAACAAGTTTATTTGGAAGCACTTCAACCCGTTTACTGTACTTATCACCGTATTTCTTGATTTCCTCTTTAATCGAGAACACACACAAATCACTTTGTATCACCTTGTTTGGTACATACCACGGCGCATTAACTATTACTCGTAGCACATTATTTTGATATTTCTCCATAATTTCAATGTTACTATTACTAGCTGATCCCCATAGTTGTAGTCCGTAAGTCCATACAGGTTCAATAATTACTTTATACAAGGTGTTTCAAAAAAACATGGCATAAATGATAGAACACTGAAAAATAAGTGGGATTTGCCTAATAAACATATGTCCTAAAACCCCCCATTTTTGTGTTACAGGGCGTGAAAGTAAAAATTAAAAAATGATTATTGCCCATAACTTTGACGGTAGTACACATTTTTTTACTAAACTTGGCAGACAATTTTACTGATATAAAAGACACATAACTGCAAAAAATCCGTAATTGTTTCTGTTTGGTAAATATATGATGCCGCCATGTCATTCTTCGATCAAGATGCATCCCTATGTATTTTGTATGCTCTGAATGCTTTACTTGTTTTCCATTTAGTGTCACAGGAGAGCAGTTATCCTTTTGCATGGTAAACGTTACATGTATCGATTTGTGTTCATTTGCTTTCAGTCTCCATAATTGCAACCACGTCTGTATTTTATTTATATGAATTTGTAGGTTCCTTGTGGTATTTACTGGGTTTGGGTGGGATGAGAGAACTGCTGTATCGTCAGCAAAAGTGGCGACTGTAGTTAACCTGCTTTTTGGGAGATCTGACGTGAATATCAACTACAGTACTGGCCCCAGCACGCTGCCTTAAGGTACTCCAGACATAACGGGTTTTAGATCTGTTAATACATCATGCTGTTTGATTAAGAAGTGGCGTTCAGTTAAATACGACTTTAAGAGTTCATAGAGATCATATGGTAAATTTTTCTTAAGCTTATAGCATAACCCTTCATACCACACTTTGTCAAATGCTTGGCTGATATCAATAAAAATTGCAAAGCAGTACCATTTTCTTTCTAAGTCATTGTTAATTTTCTTTACAATTCGATGGACCTGATCTATTGTTCCATGGTATTGTCGAAAGCCGAATTGGTGGTAGGGCATGAGTTTGCGATCTTCTATAATTTCCAATAGTCGTTTCAGTATTATTTTTTCGAAGACCTTAGACAAAACTGGCAATAGGCTTATGGGTCTATAAGAAGCTGCTTCATTAGCTTTCTTTTCGGGTTTACGTAACATTATTACTTGAGCTACTTTCCATAATACTGGAAAATATGTTAATCTTATTGCAGCGTTGAAAATTTGTAGTACAGCTTTGATTCCTTTCTCTTCCATTTCCTACAGAAGCTTACAAGGTCATACCCTGGAGCCTTTTTAGGATTTATTTCTTGTCTTATTGTACCCTCAATTTCTCCAAATGTTTTTTTTTTTCATTGGAAGATCTAATTGATGCGGCTCATTCAGGAATTCCTCGATTATGTCCTAATCTCCTTTTAGTGTTTCAGCAGGATATGGTTGAAACACATGAGTTAGGTATTCTGCAAATGCAGCTGCTTTTTCTTCATTACTTCTGGCCCACTTATCATTGAGATCTTTTATTGGAGGTATGTGTTGTTGTGGCCTTTTAAGACTTCTGGTTGCTTTCGACAATGAATAATCAGTGGCTTGTGTGGCAGTTAACTGAGATAAGTAATGCTGTATAGATTGATTTTTAAGCTCGAGCAGTATTTTTTTTAGCTCTTTTGCTGCTTTATTGAATTTTTTTATCCACTTCGGATCTGGTTACGTTTTTCGGCTATTTTTTGTTTAACTATGATTGGGCAGTCATCCTTTGTTAGTTGTGCTGGTTTCTGTCAGATCGTCAACAACTTTATCTATGTCTTCGGTTGTTTTGAGTGGTATTTTAAGTACAATTAGTTCATCCAAATGTTCTCTAAACATTTCCCAGTTTGTTGTTTTATTGCATAGCGTTGGTTTCTTGGGCATTTTAAATATTTGAGAATACATAGTGACAATAATGGGCGAGTGATCTGATGAGAGGTCAAAACTTGATTCAGTTTTGAACTGTCTATTGTTTACTCCTTTTAATACGCAGAAATCCAAAAGGTCGAGTATTTTCCTCTTGTCCGTGGGCCAGTATGTCGGTTGTCCTATTGATACATAGTTTAAGTTGTTTACTTTGATTGTTTTCAGTAACTCTCTGCCTTTAGTTGTTGTCACCCTTGATCCCCATTGCGTGTTCTTTGCATTATAATCCCCTCCTGCTATAAACCAATTACCTAAGGTTTTGAAGAATTGACCATAATCACTTGTTTTGTTGTTGTGCTTTGGCGGGCAATATATCGCCGAAATTTTCATTGGTGCAATTTTGTCTGTTATTTCAATGGTGGTTGCTTGTAAGTTTTCGAGTTCATATTTGGGGATTTCATGATGCTTTATACCATTTCTGATTATTATAGCTGTGCCTCCGCCTGCTGTTTCATCTAGATGGTTTGTGGTATAAATTTTGTAGTTTTGTATTTTAATATGGCTTTTCTTTGTAAAACGGGTTTCTGAGATTAGCATTATATCAATATTGTTGTTTTGTAGGAAATATCTTACTTCCTGTGTATGTTGGCATAAGCCATTTGCATTCCATACACATATTTTTAAAAAGTGGGCCATTATGCCATTTTATTTATCAATTCCCGCATCATGATCTTAAGCTCTGTTATGTCATTTATTTGTTGTTGAGCTTCATTTACCGGTTGACTGATTTGTGGACTTTGTGTAACAATTCTTGCATATGATAATCCTGCCTGCACTTTTTGCGTTAGATTTCTTTCTCTAAGTCTAGGGTACAGTTTTTGCTGTACTTGCTTGTAAATGATACACCCTCTGTAATTTGCTGGGTGATTATTATTACAATTTACGCATTTTATATTGTTGTCTTTTTTATTTCTGGGGCAGCCCTTGGTTAAGTGGCTTTCCGTACATTTAACACAGCGTGGAACTTGTCGACAGCAATTCTTCCTGTGACCGAATCTTTGGCATCTCAAGCATTGCGGGATTTTCCTTCTTGGGCGAGGTGCTTCAAATCCTACACAGCTGTTTATAAACAGTTTTATGTTATCAATTTCTTTGTTGTTTTCCTTTTGAATCAAATCAATGAAGAACATTGGTAATTCTTGTTTTGTCTTCCAATGCTTGACATTCCATACATTGGTGACTTCTTGACCCAACACTTTAAGGATATTTTTTATTGATTCTATTTCAGTAGAACGGTGCATGTTTTTGAGCACTACTCGGAATCTTTTGTCTTTTTTAGATTTGTATGTATGATACTGAGTATTTTTGGTGTCCAGTTCTTTGATGATCACATTATATATTTTACTTTCCGCGGGTTGAATCTTCACTTGCTCGTTACTTAATGATTTAATAGTATATTTTTCTTTGGCTATGTTATCGAGTAGGTTAATTAGGGGTTTAATATTCTTTACTGCAGCTACGAATATTGGTGGTGGTTTGGGCTCGTTGGTTTTGTTTTCTTCAGTACTATTATCAGTCTCTGTGATATCCTCATCTTCGTTATTATCGTTCAAGGCAGCAAATCTGTTACTGGTTGTGGGTATGTCGCCTAGACAGTGTTCGGTGTTTGATGTTTGTATTTCTGGGTTTAGTAATCTTTTGTTATTATTGTTTGTCACTACTTGCCATTTATTGTCTGATCTTGTGAGTTTAATTGGTTGAAGTCCCTGGTTTGTTACTGGTTGTGATGAGCTGAAGTATACTTGTTGCTGTTGTTGAGATAGTTGTAGTGGATTCGGTTGTGTAAAAGAAGTAAATGGTACTTGTGAATACGGCATAATGATCCGTGTCTTAACATACTCTTGGTACTTAAAGATGACGGTTTACTTTAAAGTTCATCACACTATTGAACATTATAGTGAACTAATCAATAAAAGAAAATAAATTCAGTGTCTGCATTTTTCCAATGAACTAGAGCGACATGTATCCAATAATCGTAAGGGCTGAATAAACTCCGGTAAATATAAAGTAAGTACAAACACCTTACCAAACTTTTTTGAACCTTTTAAATCTGCTTTACTCGACTATGTTAGGAGGCTATACATATAACAAAACCGAATTTAAAGTTTGGACGAACGCTGATAGAAAGTTTATATTAAAAATTTTTTATAAAGTTTTAAAGACATAATTTATAGCGTTCTAAATATAAGTAGTAAGTTAATTAGTTATCAAATAGCAAACCCAGATCACGTACCTTTTCTTTAGTAGCTAATGGACACCATTTTACAAATAATAGGTTTCGTGTTTCTCGAGGTGATTGAAACACGTTGATATGTTGTATGTTGAAAAAATATCAATGAAAAATGTTATTAATGCGCCATACCATACAGAGGAGACTGCGAATTTCTCTTTGCCATTGGAAGGTTACTAGATGATATCAACAATAGTGGCCCCAGCATAGCTCCCTGTAAAATTCCAGATATGGCTTTATAAATCTCATAAAAGTTACTATTGCCATCCTAAGGTAGGCTAAGATTAGTGACTGAACCAGTGGGAAGTTGTGGTAAAATCTATCGATTTGTTAGTGTTTATCCAAAAAGTCCGTAAAATTTTGAACAAACGTAATGACGTTGATTGACGTTGCTCTATTGTGAATGAAACTAGCTTGTTCGTTTATATACAAGGTGTCTCAGAAAGCTTTGCACTTTTCTTTCTAATTTTGCTCAGCTATCATCAGTTTTCACAACTAACTTTCTCTGGAACTTAAAACTACATTTATTGGAAATTCATGTATGAAAAATTATATCATCTAGATGTCGCCCATTTCGCCGCTGACACTCTTCTAAGCGATGCCTTCGATTTTCCATTACGCCATTTTCCATAGCCCTAAAGTTACTGGTTGGGCAGTAATATCCTCCAGTGGCATAATAGGCCCATACTTTTTTGAAAATAACAACGAACAAACAGTTACTGTAAATTCTGACAGGTACGCCGCAATGATCCGTGAATTTTTTGGCCCTGCGCTCCAAGAATTTGATGATTTTAATGGCCAGTGGTGGTTCCAGCAAGATGGGGCTACTAGCCACACAGCAAATACCGCATTATAAGCTGTAAGAGAATGGTTCCCGGATAAATTGATATCAAGAAGAGGCGACATCAACTGACCCCCAAGAAGCCCGAACTTGGCCCCAAACGATTTTTTTTTTCTGGGGATATCTTAAGAGTCGAGTTTGTAATAACGCCCCAGCAAATTTGATTCAGCTTAAAAATCGCATCCAAGAAGGGATTGAAGCCGTTACTCCTGACTTATGCACAAGCGTAATGGAAAATCTAAGGCATCGCTTGCAAGAGTGCCAGCGGAGAAATGGGCGACAACTAGATGATATAATTTTCCATATATGAATTTCCAATAAATGTAGTTTTAAGTTCCAAATAAAGTTAGTTGTGAAAACTGATGATAGCTGAGCAAACTTAAAAAGAAAAGTGCAAAACCCTCTGAGACACCTTGTAGAACACAAAGAAATATTACATACCCTTTATACGAGATACAAGAGTTTATCAAAACGTTAACATATGGGCTCTTTAATTATAAAGTTATTAACAATATTTCAAACGTTCTAGTGGAACTTTACATTCGTTTGTTACATCTTCAGTTAGAGTAGAATTTTTCATGATTATTTTTATGAAAATATGAAAGTAATAAATATAACATTATTATAATGGTATATCCGAGTCCAATATTGAACTAAAGAATACATGCTCCATACTAAAACATATCTCTTTGCTTTAAAATTGTAATCTCCTACATATCGACGACTGACGATTATTCTGAGAAGTTTAACTTAAACGTCAAAAGTAAACTATACCTACCATCTCAATAACAACTTCAAAGCGCATCTCTTAAAAGCTTATGAAACGAATAGAACCTTAGGGGCTGAATTTAATCACACTAATGGATTGATATACGAGATTCAAGATTTCGGGCTGCCTTTTCTGACATTTTTAAACCCTCGAAAGTAATCTCTCACGCACATTATATAAAATTTTTTTTCATCTAAACCAAATTTTGGAAACTCTAACGGCACATTTTGAATAAACCAATTAATAATTCCTTTGAGTAAGGAATTCTCGTATATTTGCGTTTCAAAGTTTTAAATGATTATTTGAAATGTGGAAGGGGTTTCTTTTCTCTTGTGATGTAAAAGTAAGTTCATTGTCGCTTAAGAACAGCCCTAAATGGAAACCAAGAGATATTTTCAGTTAACTGACAGTTTCCATTCTAACCGATTATCTGAAGTGAAATGCCGTGTTTCGCTTTTCCGTCTCTTAATTCTTTTTAACTTTTTCAAACTTTAATTTCTTTCGATTTCGCACTCTATAGACAACGTTTTCAATTTTCGATTCGACAACCTCAAACGTTCTTTGTGTTTGTTAAAGGGGTAATAAAAACTATGCAGCCCCGAGCAAGTGATTGAGGTAAAATATTAAATTAACAACTAAGTTGATTATAGCGCATTCATTAAATCTGAAATTCAATTAAACGAGAGATAAACAGTTTTGTTAAAATGTAATTTATTCAGCATTTAATAATTCTGCTCCCTACAGGTGAATTAATTGGAAAGGGTTAATTACACCAGGGTTGGTTCAACAAGGGTAATGTTGCGGGATGTATCTATGTATATTCGAAATAACAGCCCATATACACCAATTAAATATTTATTACCGCAGTTAACCCAAATTTTTTTTAATACAGCGGCGAATATAAGAGCCCGAGGGTCGTTTTTTTCATTTCGCATTTTAATTTAAATCCGTGTCAGTTCAGAATACGTAACGCGATAACAAAACTAATAGAATTATGTAAAGAGTGTTGTTGGACCTACGAATTTATTAGAATTAGCGTGTTCGTTACGATAGCTATAGCAGTATGTTTGTGTAATCCGTGTCGACATACAGTTACTAATTTACTCTAAATCAGATAAAATTAATCAGTTTCCGCATGGTGAAGCAGCGAACACAAAGGGTGTGCACCGCACTATCTATCGGTGGTTAATTAAACTAAAACCTTTTTCGATTACAGCTTATCAGTAAGTGTAACGAACTTACTACCCCTTATCTATGACTTTTCGAAGGCAGACTGTAACTATGCGTAGAAAAACCGTTTGTGGGTATGTGCGTTGTTTTGTTCAAAAACACCAAAAAGGATTTTTTTAAATAAGCGGTAATTAAGAAATACTGCTTCAATTGAAAATTAAACGTGATGTTTGTTTTGCGGATCGATTGGTGGTACTTGCTATTAATAAATTTGAAATATCGTCAGTTTATGTAATTAATAATGAGGATTCAAAACAAAACAATGCTTAAAATGCAAGAAAGTAAAATCTAAAGGTATTGCTCGAATTATAACTACTATGCCTACCGTTATTTTGAATATGCAAAATAAATTCGGGTTTTCCACCTGCTAATAAATTTTCTGTACAACTATTTGAGAAATATATTGTTTAGAAACGATTGTATATGCAAAAAAGTATAAATACCTATACTCGACACAACTCCGCCATTGCCTGTCCCAAGCCAGGATGAGAAAGGAGGGTGGGGGAGTAGGTAACAACCTCGTTAAAAAAACTGGATTCAGGTGACTCCAGCTGATAGTACCCGGCAAGGGCCCCTTCATAGGGTTACAGTAGAAGAAGATGTCCAACTGCTCTACGAATAGATCGAAGAGGCACATGAGTTATTTCTAAAATAAACCTGCTGGAAGGTATAAAATGCACTCACCAAGCGGCCTGGCCAGAGTGATGTTTTATGGTTAAACACTGACCAAGACACCAAGTAAAGAGAAAGAAGATAGAGAGGCCCTTAGTCCCCAACGGTCTAGATCTTTCTGATCAAGGCAGTAACCAGTGTAAGAGAAAGACAGAGGATGCTACAAATCACTGGGTAGGACCTGACTGCCACAAGAAGACAAAAAATGCAAGGAAAGTAAAGGCCAGAAACAGACTAAATTATTTATGGCAACATATAACGTTAGATCCCTCTCATCAGACGACAGATTAGAAGAATTGAAAATCGAAATGTAGAAAGTGAAATGGGGGTATTGGGCATGAACTAGGTCAAAAGGAAGGGTGAAGGATGTACAAAACTCTAAACGAAACACACCTTATACTACAAGGGAAGAGAAGACTTACACGAAGGCGAAGTTGGATTTATAATCAACAAAAAAATTACGAACAACGTTACCCACTTTAAAGGAATAGCCGACAGGGTAATTTCAATCACAATAAATGTAAAGATTATACAAATATACGCCTCAACCTCCAGCCATAAAGACGAAGAAGTTGATTGGAAGAAACCCCCGCAAAATTTACCCTAATAACTATAGACTAGGTGTTAAACAGGAAGCAAACGAGAATAACATTGGAGAAAGGAACAAATAGGGGAATATGCTACTAGAATATTTAGAACAAAACAACATATATGCAAAAAGAAGAAGAAGCGTAAATGGACTTGGGAACGTCCGAACCAAGAAACGAGGAATGAAATAGACTATATTCTATCCACCTACAAATATGTTATCCAAGACGTAATAGTGCTAAACATAACCACAAATCGCAGCGACCATAGATTAGCACGCGCTAAGATACAGATAAATACACGAATGGAACGGATAGAAAGATCCGACAAAAACCCTGCCAAATATTCCGCAAAAAAAATTAAAGAACATAAAGAACAGTACCAACCAGAAATAAGGAAGCAAATAGAAGAACAGCAGGACTCCGAACATTCAGGAGATACATCGACATTGGATCGACAAGTAGAACTCCTAACAAAATATAATTACAACCACAAAGCCAAAAGTAACAAATCGTAAAATTAGTCAAGCCACTAAACAACCGATGAATAAGAGAAGAGGCCGAAAAGCAAGAAGAAAACATAATACAGTAGAATGGGCTGAACTCAACAAACCCATAAGAAGAGAAATTAGGAAAGATCTCCGAAACCATAATACGTACAACGATGATAGAAGAACAGAATATCGAAAATGCTCTTAGGGGCTCCAAAACCAACAAAGCGCCTAGGAAAGATGGAATTGTAATAGAGATGCTAAACGAACTAAAGAAACTATTCAATTTGTGTCTGGAAAAACAAACAGTCCCAAATTCATGGCATGAAGCAGAAGTAATACTATTATACAAAAAAGGAGATACCTCAAGGTTAGATAATTATAGACCAATAAGTTTACTCTCGCAATTATACAAAGTATTCACAAAAATAATAGCAAATAGACTAACGCGAAAAATGGATTTCTACCAGCCAAGCGAACAAGCTGAGTTTCGCAGTGGATTTAATACATGCGACCACTTACAAACGATGCGCGTACTATTAGAAAAGGGCAAAGGGTATAATATTACGATTACGAAATCTTAAGATCTCTAAAGAACTGCCGAGTAGACAACCGACACTCTAACCTAATTAAAAACATCTATGAAAACGCAAAAATGTACGTAAAAATGAACACAAATACGAATACCATAGCAATAAAAAGGGAATCAGACAAGGGGACACCATCTCACCCAAATTATTCATAACCACAATGGAGAATATTTTTAAAACACTGAAGTGGAATGAGAAGGGAATAAACATACATAGATGGAGAGTACTCGGACCATTTAAGATTCGCCGACGATATAGTATTGATAAGTAATAGTATCGAAGAGTTACAGGAGATGATAGGCGATCTTAACACATGATCTAAATCAATTGGCCTTAAAATGAATGAATCAAAAACAAAAATTATGTCAAACATGAATGACGACAACGATATCCGTATCATATTACGTTACGTATACCTAGTGTAACTAATAACAACTGCGAAGGACAACATGACACCAGAAATTATACGAAGAACAAGACTAGGTTGGAGCGCATTTGGCAGACTAAAGTATATGCTAAAATCCAATATACCAATCACACTTAAAAGGAAAGTGTTCAACCAATGCATCCTTCCAGTCTTAACCTATGGTTCAGAAACATGGAGCCTAACCAACTACGTTCTGATCTTCAAATATTTTTCTTGTTAAAAACTGTTTGAATAACCCAAAGAGGTAGAAATCCTCTTCAGCTAAATTTGGGCTATTTGGCGAATGTGACGGAACTTCCGCTTCCGGTTTTCTAACCAAACTAGTGTCTGGACTCAAGTCTACGATCGTGCTCAATAATGCAAAAGCCTCACTCCTACGGATGTTCAAACTTGTAGAACAGTAGAATAGATATTCAAATGCTAACAGCTAATAAACATTCATATGTAGTTTTTCTTAAATTTGCTAAAAACATTTTCTTGTAATAAATGCGTTAAGTTTTTTGATTACAGTTAAATTAGAAATGTTGGCTTAAATTGAAATGTCGGTAACGTAAAGTGACTCAACCTTAGTTCTGTAGAAATCTAATATTAGTATTACATTATGAATAAGAAAGTTGATAAAAAAGACAGTTGTGGTTGAACTAATATTCAGAAGATATCAAAAGAAAAAAAAATTACAGGCAAGGATGAAATAGATTTTTTTTAATACGAGGGTGTATTTTTATTTTATCTACCTAGCCATGAAAACAAAAACACGTATCACATTAACAACCCTTTATTCTAACTCTCTTCAACACTTATACTTATTCCATCTTTTATTCAATTGTCTCATACCCTCAGAAAAAAATCCTTCGGCAACTCTGCAAAATATTGTTCAACAGCTTCTTTGAGTGCTCCATCAGATGCAAAAGGCTTTCCCCTGAAATGCTTTTTTAAGTTTTTGAATAGAAAGAAGGCTTATAAGGTGGACGCCTTAACTCTACATATGAACCCACAATCATTGACTATCTACTGAACTTTGTTTGCCTTATGATTATGAACCCGACAATTGTCGTGCAGTAACAATTTTTTTTTGCGAAAAGGAATGGCGATTGTCCTCCAGAGCAGTTTTTAAATTTTGAATTGTGTTTCCACAGACAGGCCTCTGCATTTATGGTAGACCCCTCGGCATATATTCAATAAGCATTCCAGAAAACTGTTGCCATCAGTTTTCTTGCAGAAAATTGTGATTTGGCTTTTTTGGTGGTGGAGAGCCCTTAATTCGAGAAAAACGATTTTTGTCCCTCACCAAATTTTCTTGAGAAATTTTGTTTTCTCAACAGTTTTTACACAAGTGTAAGCAACCTAGCAATTCACCGTACATACCCAAATCGTCATGCAAAATTTTCAGGGCACTTTCACTGGAAATAACAGAGACTCATCTGCAGTACCAAATTTTCGACTTTTCGCACCATTTCTTCTGTTCGAGCTTCCACAGGTCGCCTGGACTTTGGGTCATCGTTAATTGATTCTCTACCCCATCGAAAGAGTTTAGACCAAAATGTATCTTGAAAATAAGATGGTGCATCTTCCCCATGCACAGCAACCATTTCTTCATGAATAATTTTTGGGTCATTGGCTGCTATTGTCAGGAACTGCGACGTTCCACCTTACTTTCACTCATTTTATCAAGAAGTAAACCTTCCCAAATCTCTATAAACCGCATAAATTAAACACAACTTAGCACATGCATTTGTAAATGTTGCAGCTATTTCTTTTAATAATTGGTTTGACATCGTCGCTTTTTGATTCATGGCTAAATAGATAACATAAAAATATGCGCTCGTAGTCCTATATAATCGCAAAAAAAGCTGTGTTTATTATATTAATCGACATACGATTATTTAAAATTTTATTTTATTTTAAGTTGCTTTTTCACAATAAAAAAAAATAGGAAACGGGTATGTTTACCTATCTGTTTTTTATTGTATTACATACGTTTTAAAACTTGAACTTAGCAACAGTTTAAACGTTTACAGTGTTTCCAGGAATAAATAAATTTTTGGTGTTAATTAAACGGCGTCATTTTGTCACTTAAAGGATTACGTGTTACAGTATATTAATTTAAACTTTTTGTAATCTTATTAATTGAGTGTCTGGAAGCAGAAGAAGAAACTGAGAAAATAATTAAAACTTCCAAAGAAATTCCATGAAACTTTAAAAAAGTGATACCGTGTTAAATATTCCTGCTGGTAGCGAGAAAATTAATTTAAAAAAATATATTTAAACGTGCTCCATTTCTGGTAGCATCTTTTTTAATTAGTTGTCTTATCGCAGTTGCGTTTAGCTTTCTGTAATTTATTTCGTAAGGAAAGGTTTAAACACACTATTTACATAAAAAAAAAACACTGACATAACGATTTTGGTAGCAACAGATGAACAAATAAATATGAACTGTACGTCTTAGTTTAATTCAATATTTAATCAGTGACGTGGGACTATTATACATATTATAATAACCTACCAGGACTACTTTAACAAACCTAGCGACCAGTGTGGTCCATCAACAAACAATTTGTGTTAAGCGACCATTGTGGTCCACTAATAATAATTAAACATCTTATAAGTAATCATACATTTACTAACACCAAAAATAATTTGATATTGTCAGCAAACATTGGTCCATCGAGCCGAACATCAATCATCTAACATTGGCCCTTCGATGAGCTGAATGTAACAACAAAACATAATAACAACATCAAACATACGTTGGTCCTTCGAGCAATTAACAATCAGCGTTTATTATACTATTGCATTCTTTTCCAATTTTCGCTCTTAATTTGACTAGTTTTTTCCTTCTATTCGTTTACTTTTCTGCCTTCTCTGCCCTTACTCCTCTTTCTTTGTTTATTTCCTGCGTGTATCTTACATTATTTTACCTAGTATTTCTTTTTATGATTTTACACAAGTTGTAAAATAGTCTTGAATTGACTGCTTATCTATTTAGGAAACATTATTTCTCTTCGCATTGTTCTTTATATTCCTTTATTTTAGTTGTCTTCGTACATTCTTTCCTCTACTTATATATTCTCAGATTGTTGTTATGTTTTTCATGATTTTTTCCTTTTTTGCTTCCCTCTTTCTAGTTTCTGAGTTAATTCAGTATCTAAAATTAATTTGCAGTTAAGTATCTTTATCTTTATCTGAGGTGGTCGTGGCTCAGTTGGTCCAGCGTGCGTCTGACCACAGAGATGGCCCGGGTTCGATTCCCAGGGTCACACATACACCGAAAATATCCGGCTGCTTCCCTCGGAAGGCAATGGCAAACCACCGAGGTGTGTTCCGCCTAGTAAAGTCCTCTCTGGAGTAGAAGTGCAAGTACTTCCGTGGTTCGGAGCCCACGTTAAGCTGTAGTTCCCCTATGTCTGTAGGCTACTTGACACGCACACCACAGGCATATGGAGAGAGGATCGGCAACGCCCTGTAAAGGGTATGCCACTCTAAGATCTTTATCTATTCATCTATTGTAATATTCATTTTCTTCTTAAGACAGGAAAAACAAGTTTATTATGAAAATAAAATTGAGGTGGTGAAGTATAACTCCAAAGAAATGTGGAAAACTTTAAAAGAGTTAATTTCAAATAATAAAAATGAGGAAAAGTTTGAGAAAATTGCATTTGGTGAAAAGGTCGAAACTGATGTGGAAGTTATAGTTGACAAATTCAATAATTACTTTATAGATAGTATAGAGCAGATTCTTTCATCGATTCAAAGTGACGACTGGCACTTCAGTGTCAACATACAGTACGTAGATTTGTTAAATGAATTCCAGTTACTGGATATCAATTCTTTAAAGCGGATAGTAAGAAGTATGAAATGTAAAAGCAGTCCAGATAATATAGGAATCGACGTAATAAGAATGTTTTTTGAAGAACTTGGGGATCCGATATTACATATAATAAATGTTTCGTTAGAGAGAGGAATTGTTCCAAGAAACTTCAAGATGGCTACAGTTGTTCCAATTAGGAAGGTAGTACGTTCAATAAAGGCTGAAGATTTTAGACCAGTGAACATGTTGCCAACGCTAGAGAAGATATTAGAGAAAACCGTAAGTGACCAACTGAACAAGCATTTAAGTGTAAATAAGATCCTTTCCTCAAACCAGTCGGGGTTCAGAGAGGGACGTTCTTGTGAAACAGCACTGCAGTGTTTCATTGATGACTGGAAATGGGGCTTAGAAGAGGGAGATATTATTCTAGTTATATTTTTAGATTTAAAACGGGCGTTTGAAACGGTGGATAGGAAAATTTTGATTAACAAACTATATAATTATGGTATTAGAGGAATATCGCTTCAGTGGTTTGTGAGCTACCTTTCGGACAGGAAACAGGTGACCAAGTTGAATGGAAAAATTTCAAGTGAGGGTGAAGTGCCTAGTGGAGTGCCGCAGGCGAGCATACTGGGTCCAGTTTTGTTTACTCTTTATATTAACGGTATCGAGACAGTGTTGAGGCATGCCTGCTGTCATTTATTTGCAGATGATACAGTGTTGTATGTGAGGAGCAAAGGAGCGGAGGAAGGAATTCGTATGATAAATGAAGATTTGGTGCTTGTTGCAGAATGGCTTGGTGTTAATAAATTGAAATTAAATGTGACTAAGACAGTAGGAATGTGTTTGTCTTCACCAAAACTTTTTCTGCAGTTTCAAGAAGCTGAAGAAAAAGTGAATGTTGATGGGGTTCATGTGAGATTTGAAAGTTGCGTCAAGTATTTGGGAGTGATTATAGATCGGAAATTGACGTTCAAGGATCATATCGACTTTGTTTATAAGAAAGTGGCTAGACGCTTGGTAGTGTTAAAGAGGTTATCAAACTATGTGTCATTGTTCACTAGGATAACGGTGTATAACACTACAATTTTGCCTTACTTCACGTACTGTAGTTCTGTGTTATATATGTTGAATGGTGGGGATATGGATCGACTACAAAAACTACAAAATAAATGTAAGGGGGTAATTTTAAGTACATCTAGGTATACACCTATAATTGAAATGTTAAAGACATTAAATTGGTTGAATATGCAGGATTTTATAGAATTTAGATGTTTGTGTTTTTTGTATAAATTATTAAATGGAAAATTACCAGAATATTTTGATAGGTATATGGTAAGGTTGTCGGATGTACATAGTTATAATACGAGGGGAAGTGGCAATGTATATATAAATGTGGTTCAGAAAGAAAAGTCTTTTAAGTCCGTTTTTGTCAAGGGGTTAATACAATTTAATAGGTTAGATAATCGGATTAAAAACGAAACATGTTTAGAGAGATTTAAGGCAGGGCTAAAAGAATATTATTTGAGTAGATACTAGATTTAGTTATTGCATATTTTTAATTTTCTTTTTTTGTTTTGATGTATTATATATTAGCAGTATGCTAAATAAAGGTTATATTATTATTATTATTTTGTTATGCTTTCCTTATTTTATTCAGTACTATTACTTTACTACTTTCTTTGTTATATAATATAATAAATATTCTTATTCAGTGCTTTTTAGGTTAAGGAAAATTCATATTTTTGAGAACCGAGTCCTAACTAATTGTTATTTTCCTCCACCACAGTTCCTACATATTTGGATTTAATAATAATATTCGACAGCCTGTGCTGTGTAATTTTGCACAGTTTTAGATTATGGAGACGATGTCTTATTGTCAACTGTTGCCTCAAATTTGAGTTAAAAGAAAATGGTCTCCCATAAAACAAAACCTTTCTAGCAAAAATAGCTCGAATTATCAAAAATACGAAAAGTAGTACAGCCTAAAACTAGGAAATTGTTAAGCTTTGTACAACTCAGTTAGATAAGTTCAATAAAAAACTAAACATGAATTTTAAATTAATTTATTAATAAAACAGATTTATATCAGGAAAAATATTGTTACAGTAATGAAATTGATTTCTTAATAGATTAACTGTGATCTAAAACGGTTGTGAATGCATCACCACAGAACTAACATCATTAAGAACTTGTTTAAATGTTTATTTTTATTTCACTGCTATAGTAAATGTAGTTAAAATTAAATCGGCAAGCTTTAATACGCTTCAGTGAATTAATTACCATCTCGTTATAGCCAAAGCAACCATTTTAATATAATTAAATGAAATGGCGTGTATGTGCCTGTGTATATGGATAGTCATCGGCAAAACCAGGCATTTAGTTTATGTTTCAGATACTGCCTCGAGTTTGAATTTCAATGCACAATGGGTATTTTAGGAAAACGGCATTCAGTTTTGTATTGCAGAATTTGAAAAAAATACAAAAATGCAATGATGCACAGTGTAGGAGGTATTAAGAGTTGAAGTCTTGAGAGCTGTACCGTGTAATGGCGGTGCGCTATCTTATCTACGTGATTTAGGCCGGCAGCTCTGGGCGACGTGTGGTGTGGGCGATTGCAGCACCACACCTCACTCTGTATACAGATCTTTGTACACAGAAAAAGAATTTATATTCTTGCTAATCGACTACCCAACAGTATTGTCATATTTAAGAATTTTCAGTTTTGATATCGTTAAATTCCAGCGTCATATACTGTTCTTTGAAAAGACTGCTCGTATAATCTTTTAGCCCGTAACTTCCAGAACGATTAACAAAATTAAATTATTTTCCTCGTAACAAAATCATATTTATGATTAAATATGGATGTTATAAATGTAATAGACGACCAAACTGTACAAATTTAAAACTAAACTGTAGTTCGTTGGCATGGAAAAGTTTTACAATAGTGGTTTTACTTATTAAAAACTGTGAATTCCAAATAAAACTAAGCAAATCCTATGACGATATAAAAAACAAACTATCGTTCAAAGTTTCTGAAGTAAGTTCATAATAAACCAAGAATGGTGGTACAGTTTTTCATGCTTATAGCAGAAACGTCTATTCATTCTTATTAAACTTTATGCTCCCTTCACGCTTAATGAAAGCGGCCATGTTTACTTAATTAATTAATTTAACTCTGACTAGTGATGTACTAAATAAAGTTTACTGCTTTCAGAAATATGCTTAAAAGTATTAATTATTACAATGCAATAAAGAATTAATCATAAAATATTTATTACTACGAACAGGAGAAATGTTAGAACTTTGGACTAGGATCGAAATAGGTATAACATACACGTATTAGCTTTTATCTGGGATTCTGCATACTTAATAAATAAGTAATAATGTACGGTCGTTAACAGAAAAATTATGCATATACTATACATGATATGTAATTCAAAAACGTTTTCAAAAAGCATTACACCACATTCTACGTATAAAAAAGAAGAAAATGCTATTAAATAATGCAAAGCTGCAAAATAATATTGGAACTAAAGGATTTGCAAATGCGGTTATAACGTTATAAGACACTTCAACGATATAAATTATGAAGGTCATTATTTAACAAGAAACTATTAAACAACACCATTTCCAATATCCTACACAAACAGATTTGCAACATACATATTGTAACGAATTGCATCAGCAGCCGCGGAGAGCAGGTGCGAGATCACATGCGTCATCCGCCACTAGAAGTTTCTTGCGCGATCGATAATTCTAGGCGCCCGTAGAATAAACTAGGCTTATCGGGAATTGGATAGTTCTAGATTAGAATAAGCGAACTTTAGTCTAATCCAGCCTACATAAACGGTCGCGAATATTGTGTACGCCGGTAAAAAGTTAATATAAATATACGTGAATAGTTATAAATAAACAAACTGTACAAATAAATTAATTAGTATTACGGGTTAATATTAGTGTTTTGTATTAGAATTAATATTAGTGTTGTGTTTAGTGTTAAGTTGTTATTTCGTGTTTCTTCGTTGCTTAATAATTTTAATGTTTGTTAATAAATAATTCACACAACGAACCGAAGTTTTAAAACCGTTACAATATATTTAAGTAGTCATTTTTCTTTTATTTTAGCAAACAAAACTGCTGCGGTGTTTTATCAAAACGCTTCTGAATCATCTCCATCTCAAAAGCCCAACAAACTTTAATTTGGGTTTTTGGATGACTTAAATCAGGTTTGCCACTGTAATAATATATATTGTTATGCTCTAACTTCTTTACGATAATTGAATATACAATTCTTAAAAAAATTCCAACTAGCTCAGTTTGTTATTAATTTAAATAAATTTTAAAAGATCTCTTAATCCAGGGTCGTTGAAGGGATCGCTTTTATGAATTTTATAATTTTATAAAAAATTCATAAAGTAAAATTTTAAACACCTTCAAAATTATGCAAACCTTTACAAATAATCAACAACAAATTCTAATAACTAAATAAACACTTTCTAAAAAAATTAATAAATTAATAAACTACCTTTTGATAACAACTCGAACAAACACACTTCCTACTTTGACTCCAAATTCACCAAGTCCTGCCTTATTTTCTATCCAGCAACACACTTTTCCCCTTTATCAATCCAAGTTTTTATTATACAACTCCAAATTATATTTTTATATAACAATAACAATCTCCATATAATTTTAATTAAAATTGTAATTTTAATTTGCTTTGAAATTATTATTTTATGGTAATCAATCAAGTTTAAGTTTATAATTTTAAAACTCAAACTTTCGTTCACCAACTTTAATGTTCAACTATTTATTTATCTCCTTTCCTTGGTTATCTTAACTTTCTTACAAACTAACACACTCTATACATTTTATTATGACATATTTTATGAAAATTAATTATCTAGATATCCCAATCTACTTATATACAACACTTTTTTTTTTTAATTAACAACTATTTACATTTTACATTAAATTTACATTATTTTAAAGGTGTTTACTTATCAACAACTCACTTTCTCAAGAGATCATTCAAAATATCATATCAATATGTACAACGTGCACAAATATGTTTGAGATCAAGGTCAAAAGAACCGCGAAAAATTCAAAATTTAGGTTGGTAATAAAAAAATATCCCTAACAGTTGACACTAATTTAACAACCAGTTGCTGCTGTCAAATCGTCTTATCTTTTTGATTTTCGCTTCTGGCCGCTTTTTCGTGTTTTTGTTGGATTAATCTGTGAAAAATCAGTTCTTTTCAGAGCTATTGTATAATAAATAATAAGTCAGATAAACATGGCTAAATATATAGAGTAAACCGAATGAAATTTGATGTTTTAGTTTGACATAACAGTTTAGAATTTCATGACAAAGATCAGGAGCATTTTCATCTCCTTTATTGATGAAATTTTGTTATGGCCTCTTTTTAATTTCGCATGATAGACTAAGGGAAACAAAAAATTGTAGCTAATTTATTAACTTTTGTAAAGTTACAATTCTACCATTACCGTACTGGCAGAGGTACCCGACCCAACATATTGACAATCTTGGGTTATTAACTCGGCGCAAATAATAATAAAACATCTAGCCATAATTTAGGTAGTAGGTACAATCTCAATTTTTTATCATTTTTTAAGATATAATTTTGAAACTCAGTAAGGATATGTTCTAAAACCGCCATTGTTTAATATAAATTACTGTGACCTTCCACATTCCAGTATAATCATAAATGGTATGAACTATTTTTTCACCTACCTCGATGGGGTTAAGGTTAGCACACTTGCCATATAAACCAGAGATCTCGGGTTCGATTCCCGGTTCAGGTCGATGAGATTTTTGATGCCGAAAAACATCTGAATGTATGCCCTCTTTCAGATAGGAGGTAAAACGGTGCCAATACAATGTTTGGCACGATAAAGATCCCTTCCACAAATGGAAATCCCTTGGGCTCGGCAAAATTTTAGACGAGTAGTACCAATGGACCAATGCCCATAGTAGTTGACGCACTTGGTACCCGCAAGCCGAGATTATTATTAGAAATAGCACCATGGTAATTTGTTAAAAATCTCGATTAATTATCAAATTTAATTTAATTAATTTTATCAAGTCTTTTCTACAAAGGGCACGAAAGCTTAGGAGGCATAGGCATTCTCGTCCACAAGAAACTAGTTAACAGTGTGAAAACATTAAAAGCAATATCGGAGAGAATATTATACATAACGTTACAATTAAATATGCTAGTAACCTTAAAAATTATCCAGGTAGCGAGGTTTTATGAAGACACATCTAAAGGACTACATAAAAACAAAACTTATTCACTGGTAATAGAAGAAATTGGTGGTGATGTAAATGAAACAAAGAAATACATAGCCAAAAGGAAAATAGAAAAAAGGAATCTCAGAGGATCTATAATATCAAATTTTCTAGAGAGAGTGCGTCTCTATAATGCTAACATCTTTTTAAAAAAGAGATCAAACCGTAAATGGACATGACAAATAGATTATATTCTAATAAACAACATTCTAATGATACACAACGCAGACGTATTGAACAAATTCAGTACAGGCAGTGACCACCGTTTAGTAAGGGCTAACATCTACTTAAATCAAACATTTGAGAGAAAGAAAAAGCTAAACAAATCAGCACTACCTTGAACAAAATCTCATCAAACATTATGTCAACATTAAAACGGTGAGAGATTAAGTCACCTTATGTTTGCCGATGACCTAGTCATACTAGCTAATTCAAAAGATGAACTTATTAGTTGGATCAAACATATTCCCGCAGTAACCATTCGAGTCGGTCTAGAAATAAAATTTCGGAAAACTAAATTCATGACCTCATGACCATAGAAGCCGACAACGATCAACACTTAATACTTCTTCTTCTTAGAGTGGCGTACCCTTTGCAGGGTGTTGCCGATCCTCTCTCCATATGCCTGTGGTGTGCGTGTCAAGAAGCCTACAGACATAGGGGACCTACAGCCAGTCCCTGATTAAGGGGGGGGGGCACGGGGGTGCCCGTGCACCGGGCCCCCGAATTCTTAGGGCCCCTTGGAATCCAATATTTTCTGCATCATATTTGTTTTTTTCATTTTTATTTTTATTTTATTTGTAAAATAAATTTTTATTTTATTTGTAAAATAAATTTCTATCTTATTTGTAAAATAGTTAAGTACCTATTTCTTAGGAATTTTAATCTTTACATATAGACCATAAAAATTATAAAGATACAATGTAGCGCAGTGGGCAGTGGCAGAATGTACGGCTCGTGTTCTTCCTTCTTAAACAACAAAAGGGTGTCCTTCTTAAACGTATTCGCGCGTCTAGCTGTATCCTACTGAGCCAGTGAGTGAGGGCTGGTGGGCGGGCGGCCTCAGTAGTCGCTTATAATTGACGATAAAAATATAATAAAAAGTTATTTGTTTATGGCACAATTTAATGTTGAGAGATCATTCTCGAAATTGGCCTATATTAAAAATAAATATAGGACAACAATGGGCGAAGACCGTCTTTCGTCTTTAGCTTTAATGTCTATAGAAAGCAGCATATTGGCTGACATAAGCTTCGAGGACATTATAATAAAATTTGTGTCTGAAAAATTAAGAAAAAAACATTTTTGAATCTCTTTTATAAAATACAAAAATAAATATTCTTTTATTTTCATTTGTTTTATATGCTTTTATTTATTTCTAAACTCCTATTGCTCTTTACATTTTTCGAAAAAAAAAATACCTACCCCTCTATTTTTCGGAGAAAATATTTTTGTATCGCGAATTTCTAACTTTTCATTAGAGCGCTTGACCTTCAAAATATGAAAAATTTTCGCCTGCGGCGCAAACCCCCCGGTCTTTGGGCTGACGCAACAGATTACCATTCTCTAAAAAGTCTAAAAGGCCCCTTAACAAATGTTGCACCCCGGCCCCAAGATACCTTAATCCGGCCATGCCTACAGCTTAATGTGGGCTCCGAACCACGGTAGTGCTTGCACTTCCACTCCAGAGAGGACTTTACTAGGCAGAATATACACCTCGGTGGGTTGCCATTGCCTTCCAAGGGAAGCGGCCGGGTATTTTCGGTGTATAATATGTGACCCTGGGAATCGAACCCGGACACTTAATACTAGGAGCAAACAAAATTCAAAAAGTCGACAAATACAAATACCTCGGACAAACCGTAACAGTACAAAAGGCAAATCTAGAACGAAAAACCAATGAAAGAATTCGACTATCATCGGCAACATATGAAAAACTGAAAGATATTCTAGGGTTGGATTCCCGCTAAATCTCAAATCCGAAATATACGAGTACAATCAATGTATATTGCCAGTAACATCTTACGGTGCTAAAACCTGGGCATTCACGAAAGCTATACGCAATAAACTCCGAATAAATCAAAGAGCAATAGAGAGGAGAATACTTGGTATCGTTAAAAGAACACAAAACAAACAAATGGATCAGGGAAAAGTGCCAATTACATGGAATTGGGCTGACCACTTGGCGAAAGATCAAGAAAAATGGAGCGGCAAAATCATGCACTGGAGACCATGGAGTAACAAGCGAAGTACTTTTTCATCGTCCACAAACAAGATGGTGTGTTGTCTTAAAAAAAGTTGGTGGCTTAAACTGCAAAATCACAACACTTGGAAAAATCTTAGGGAGGCTTATACCCAATGGATAGAAAACGGCTAAATAAAGAAGAAAGAGGAAGAAGACCTATTTTTGAACACTGAAAATCTTTATTTGTTTTTAAATCAATTTCACTTCTTTCTTCCTAGAAACCTAATATACGAAACCTCAAATAGCGTCATTCAAGCAAACGTTTCCAGGAGGAAATCTGGAATGAATATGAAACCGTTGGATACTTTGTTTCATAGAAAATAATACAAGAAAAATAAATCAATGCGAATTAATCCCTTACAAGCATAACAAAGCTAATATTTGAATGTCGGTAATATCTTTGTAGTTAATATAAATCATCTAAGTAGCCACACAACAACACATTTAGCTGTGATTATATTTGAACAGTAGCAGCAATAACCTTTCAATTTCCCTGTAATTAATTGTTTAATTATATCACATACAAGAGCTTCTGGATTATACTGCTACATTCTTATTCTAATGAAACAGCCAATAACTAAAAATTGTACTAAAAATGTACACACATTCTTTCACATACATGTATAGGTACTCATCAAAATGCGTAAAATTTATATTTCACACTTCAAAACGTTCAATTTTAGTGAAATTAGCAACGATCCTGATATCACTGACTAAGAAAAAAATACAAAAATTTAAAACATTGGCAGCTGATAAGTGTAAAAAAACTGCATGATTTTTAACTTATGCGGTAGACAAACTAACGTAGCTTGACAACTTTAAGTTGAAAGTAATAGCTATTTGTTTATGATGTGAATTAATATAATCACTTTCGTATGTATTTTCTTGCCATGCATTTTCTAATCGTACAGCATTTTAAACATAATAATATATTTTATTGCAGTTAATCGCTATAAACTCCGTAAATATCTTTAGAAGTAAGAAAGATTATGTATGTAGAATTTATTATTATTATTTCCAAAGAAACTAAAAACAAGAAAACTTATTAACTGTGGCAAATTTTAACTGTACCTATTATATGAAAGATATCAGAACAAAGGTGAGTACCTAAGTATGTCTTTTATTTTTTATTATAAAACAGAGACATCGTTCGAACTGTTAATGGGAAGTACTCGTTTGGTTTTATTGTTGACCATAGATGTCCATACACGGGACTACAATATGCAAATGGACAGCTCATGGCGGTGATGATATAAAAGCCCATCACATCGAGTGAATACTTCATTAGCGTTAATCAGGAACACTAAAAAGCTTTCATAAATATCATGGGAGGCTGAAGCTAACATTGAACATCGCGCCGCGGGGCCGACAGACGGGGCTGAATATGATTTATAGATGACCACGGCTAAATTAAAAGTCGTGTTTAAACAAAGATATATATGAATAAAATAATAAAAATCTCAACCATCGCTCATTTACTTAACGGAATAATTTCATCCCGAAATGGCGAACTACCCTGGTGTGTGTCGGTCGCAAAACTTCTATAATGAAGCACTTACGGTGTCGCGTAAAGTAATAATTTATGGGCTTAAATAATGATTTAAATTTGCAATGCGTATGAGAACATTCGCGCTGTTATTGCTTAAGTTTCTCAGTCATCGCAAACTTTGCTGCAATTTGTTTATTAATATTTCAGTCCTAAATAGTTTAGCATGTAAATCACGCCTAGTTACCGGTTCGTGCATATTCATACCGCGGACTACGTGTACACGCCTCCATATTTGCTATTTACATATTTACCGATCAAATTAACCAATAAATTTAATTAATGCTCAAAATTTACGAAGGGCATGAGTCACTCTACATACGATAAAAGTTTAATTTATTTGTCAGGTGGATTGTCGCGCAATAATTAATGCCGGTAGCAGCACTCGCATCCCATATTTTACTACATTGTCTGTAAAATTATATTGAAATTTTGATACACACAAAATACATACCACTAATCCATGCATGAGAAAAAAAACGGGCTACAGATTGTTTAGCAGTATTCACGCGAAGGGTCAGGATGGGTCGAGCAGGTATTGCATCAAGTTCTATACGGAAGAGTCTGAACTTCTTAACAAGGGTCAAAATCCGATCTCAAATTTAAACAAACCGTTATCAGAAGTTTTAGATTCTGAAATCCAACATTTGCTTGTTATATTCACAAGTTCGGTTTACCTGACTTTTGCCTTTAAATTGCAGTTTCAATCGCCTTTGAAGTGTATTAAAAAAACGAATTCCGTAAGCACATTTTTTCTAGGTTGTGTTTCCAAAAATTTTCGTTAATTTCTGGAGTGCTTATATTAATACCATAATACCTAAAGAACTGAATTTAAGATATGTGTTAAGGCATAACACAAGTCTAACCCTGCTGGGTATTCTATAAGAGTAGGTACAAGAAAACGAAACAGCACTGGTTGGCATTTTTTGGACAGTTGTTTTTACAACCCGTTTATATGCATCAAAATCTGATTGCTATATAGATATTTACTTATAAATCCAACTTGGAAATATTTCTTAAAAATAATCTATAAATGGTTTATCGCCATTTACAAAAAAACATGCTGTAATAAGAACAAATAATTAATAAGATAAGTATCCAACTTAAGCAGATAACTACAAAATATAAAATAGCAATATTTAAATTTAAAAAATCTCATTGCCATCTCGGTAGGTTGCCTGGCATACGAGCACATATTTATAATGGAACGATATCGTAACTTTACAACACACGCACGCTTAACATGTTCTGCAAATCAGTTGGTTATCGTGATGTGCCTCTATTTATTGCTGCTTTGCACCAACCATAATTGCCATTAAGCGCAATCGCTTGTTAGTTACCAATTAATTGAATTAATAAAGGATAAGCCTTAAACACTAGAGTTTATCTCATCGCCTTGCTTCATTGATTCTAAAAGGTATTTGTTACTTGGGTAAATAGAGCGAGAGTTTGCTAGAATCACTTTGTGTTGGGGATTGGAGGGAATCGACAATTTTAACATGAATTTTCTTAGTGTTTTATTATTTAATCAGAACGGATTTTAGAAAGTGACGTTAATGTGATTGATAACTAAATCTAATGTATCAATATTTTTGTTTTTAATCGAGCCTGGTGCATTAAAGATTATTCAAGTAATGAATTCCGTGTTGCATCATTTACTTCAATAACAAATATTTTTTAAGATATTAAGTGCAGCGCAAGCAAGGAGTTACATTAAAATGAGATCAGATTATTGTTTTACTTACCAAAACAGTTAGTTTCAACGATTTTCTTTTGAATAACTATAACAGATAAAAATGAAAATTTTGACTTTGACACCCTGTATCTCTTTTATTATTAACTCATGAACTAGGTAATCCTATAAAAATAATAATATTTTGATTGCGAATCTACTGTTGCGCTGTGTCTCATTACTTAAGGACCACCCTATACAAGCAAAAAAAAATAAACTGTAATAACAGAAGTAAACGCCATTTCTATTCGGCTAGAAATTTTTGACTAATTTGGCAGTTATTCAGTTCAGTTAATAGTACATTATGCATTTTAGATATTCATATAATATAGTAATTCAAGTTTTGGAAAATTTGTAAAATAATCTTTAAAGAGTTTATACAATACAATTCAGTATTTTGCAATCTCAGGCAATCCCTCAAAATGTACAAAAACTGCAGCGGTAGTTCTGGTTTATTCGAATTAATTCTCACTTTCAACAATGTTCCTGGATATTTTCGCACATTACATAAAATTATTCCAAATGCGTTCACAGCTTTTAATGTTAACACAATACGCGAACACATGAACATTTTGCCAGGGGTTACACATTCTACTAGGAATTAAAATCGTGTAATAATTACAAAGCGGTTTAACTGAGGGGTTGTCCACTTTTTCACGTATTTTTTTGTAAATGGATGCAATTATTTTCAGAGGTGGTCATTCGGCTGATTCGTTAAATACTTTTCATCAAAATCTTTAAACAATAAAATTAAAGTAGGTTCTTTAGGTAAAAGAATTTTTAAATCATTTTGAATTTATTTATTTAAATTAAATGTTAATCACAGGATATTCATTGAAAACATTAATGTACCTATATGAGGAAACTATTAAATTGAATATGATTCTTTTACTTTCATTCAGTTGTGCCAGTTACTTTTAGAAATGTATTCAATGATTTTCGGACTAAACTGAAATATTTGAAACGCAAAACATAAAGTATCTAACTACATATACAGGGTTACCATAAAAGAATGCCGGTATTTCAAACGAGAGTATGTAGCAGATAATTTATTTTATCCACGACTACTCAATAATCTGTCAATTATTCATGTGTTTGGTTAAGTATAATGCTATCGATTATACACTGCCAGCAGTGAATAATCATTATTCACGGTGTCATGGTAACCATCATTGTTTATGATGTATAATGAAGTTTATCCACGACTACTTAATAATCTGTCAATTATTCATGTGTTTGGTCACTCATAATGCTATCCATTATACACTGCCAGCAGTGTATAATGATTATTCAAGGTGTCATGGTAACATCATTGTCTATGGTGTATAATGAAGGAAATATGTTATGTTTCTAATCCTAATTGACAGATTATAGGTTATGTTTCTAATCATAATTGACAGATTATTGACAAGTCGTCGATAAATTGTAATTAAAAATTAGTTTGATTATGGGAGTAATGGACAAGATTAGTTGTAAACTTGTTGTAGAAGAGATGATTAATGTCCAATTAAATAAATTTTCTTTTTTACATCAAATTTATTTATTTAAAATTGCAGACGTTTCGGGAGATATTCCTCCCTTCTTCAGTGCGTTGTTAATACATTTTAAAATTGGTGTAGAAATAAAATACAGGTATAAACAAAAAACAATGTAGCATTATGTAATTTATAAATAGGTAAATTGTATCTTCCATCTAATTACATAGAAAGCAGGAATAGTAGTGTCACATCATGGTATATACTTGAACAAATTTTTAGGAGAGTCCTAAAAATTTGTTCAAGTATATACCATGATGTGACACTACTATTCCTGCTTTCTATGTAATTAGATGGAAGATACAATTTACCTATTTATAAATTACATAATGCTACATTGTTTTTTGTTTATACCTGTATTTTATTTCTACACCAATTTTAAAATGTATTAACAACGCACTGAAGAAGGGAGGAATATCTCCCGAAACGTCTGCAATTTTAAATAAATAAATTTGATGTAAAAAAGAAAATTTATTTAATTGGACATTAATCATCTCTTCTACAACAAGTTTAAAAATTAGTATTTGCGTTCGTGGACAAAGTATAGTATACGACTCGCTATAATGGCTACTATTACCTCAGATAATTGCAAAACTCGCTCGCCCGCTCGCTCGTATTGCAAACATTATCCACAGTAATCCTGTAAAGGGTATGCCACTCTAAGAAGATCCACGGTAATAATAGCATTCATTATAGCATCGTGTATAATATACTATTATCATCATACAATTCAGGTTGTCTTGATTTTCCATTCAAATATTTTGTTTCTAAAGACGTGCGTTTAAAATCAGAATTGCCTTTTAGAATCAATTAATCGCAAAATGTTGCAGAACGCATGGCAAGAATTGGCTTACAGGTTGGACGTATGTCGAGCTACACACGGGGCCCATGTTGAACTAACAAATCCACAGTGAAAACTATAGACCTTAAGCTATCAATCACTATTTTTATTATTATTCTTTTGTTCCTATTTCAATAAAATAAATATGTTTAAAATACCGACATTATTTTATGGTAACCCTGTAATGCTTAAAAGCGGAGGGGGTTTCGCAAAGAAATTATAGTATAGGTTCATGAAATTTCTGAAGAATGAAATAAAAAGTAAGAAACTTGAAATTATCCGATATTATAACCATGCTAAGTCATAAAAATTCAAACCATTAGGAAATTCTTTCTATTCTTTTGTTTCTTCGCGACTTAGAATGTGATCTTCCCACTCAATCCTAGGATGCCCTCGAGTTCGTTTCCCTTCCGGTAGGGCTCGCCAGATTTCTTTGGGTTTGCGGTCATCTGTCATACGGGCAATGTGCTCTGCCCAGCTCAGTCCTTTCCACTCGATAAAATCTTTTATAAGCTCTTGTTTCAGCTCTTCTCTGATGGCTGTGTTACGGATGCAATCTCTTCTCGTTTTGTCTACCACTTTTCTCTGGTATGTCATCTCAGCAGCCGTAACTCTGCTTTCAAGCCTCTACTGCATTGTCAAACTTTCTGCTCCACAGGTGAGTATTGGTAAGTCTAAGTATACGGCTCTTTGGTTAATTTCCCTACAATAGTATTATTGATTTTGTAGTAGATCTGGCTAGCCTTGTAGATCCTGTTGTTGATTTTTGTGTCCAGCTTTCCATCAGATTTAAAGATTGCGCCCAGGTATTCAAACTGGTCCATTTGTTCTATATGTGAATTTTTCCATGTAATGTTAAGGACAGCTGGTATTCCTTTGGTGAACTGCATCACTTTGGTTTTCTTTATGTTAATAGACATGCCACGGTCTACCATTTCACTTACGCATAATGTTAGGACCTGCTGGAAATCGGCTTCACCCTCAGCCAGGAGAGCGATTTCGTCCGCGTACACCAAGTACTGCACGTACACTAGATTTATCTCCCGGTTTCCAATTTTCAGTCTCCGACACCTTCTCTTGGACTGATATATTACCTGGTTCATAAAAATAGCAAATAGGGGGGAGCCAAGGCGGTCGCCCTGTTTTACTCCCCTATGCAACTGGAATTCTGATAAACATTCACCAGCTATCTATGCCTTTTACTCTTTTATATTGGCTCTTGATATGCTGACTTTGTAAGACTCCTTCAACATCAAGTGCTATCCAAAGGTGTTCCCTTGGTACCGAATAGAATGCTGCACGTAAGTCGATGAATGTAGGACACACATCTTTTCTTCGGCTAAGTCTCTTGTGTATTATACTACAGAGAGTGAATATATGCTCTTAGGTTTGCCTACTGGGTCTGAAAGTAGTCTGTTCTTCTTAAAAATTCTGTTCGACCTCTCTCCTCAGCCTCATTTCCCAATACCCTGAAATAGATCTTTGCTATGACGCTCGAAAGGCAGATCATTTCCAATTACCTTACTCTTTCTTGTGAACGGGCACAATAATATTTTTCTCTCAATCGTAGAATATTGTTTTTGTTCTTTAGGCCTCTCTACAAATCTCCCGAATCCACTTAATAACAGCTTGTCCCCCATGTTTTATGAGTTCCGGTGCAATCTCATCCCAACCAGGTGTTTGCCTACCTTCATGTTGGCTGCTGTTTCCTCAATTTCTTCTTCTATTATGTAGCTTTCATCTTCTTCCTCCAACGCAGCTTCTTCTCTTTCCTCTTCTGGTTCTTCTCCTCTGAAGGTTTCTTCATAATAATCATGCCAAACCGCGAGAATGCCCTCTTTTTTGGTGTGCACTTGCTGATGTTTATCTTTATTGTTTCGAATCTTCTTTCCGAACTTTCCTCTAAGGTAATTTAAAGTATGCCAAAACCTTTTTGGATTTGTTCAGTAGCTGGATTCCATTTCTTCCCCGAACCTTTCCCAGGTGGATGTTTTAGCTGTTTAACTTCATTGCGAGCTTGTACGTAGGCTGCCCAGTGCTTTTTATCTTTGGTCCTCATAAACGTCTTCCAGGTGTTTTTCTTTTTCTTCGCTGCTTGTTGCACTTCTTCACTCCACCATCTAGTTCTTTTCCTTTTGGTGTTTACTTTTGTCTTATCACAGATTTTTTTTGCTACTCCCAGTACCTTTGTCTTGAACACCTTCCATCTTCCAGCTTCTCTTTCTTGTTCCTTCATGGTTAGCTGTTCTTCCAGTTTCCGTACGTATTTTTCCTTGGTCTGTTGGTTATTAAGTGCTGATATCTTAAACTACATAATAAGTAATTCGTGTTCTGTACTTAATTCTGCAGTTCGGAACACTCTCACATCTAGTATGCCACAACTTGTATTATTTGTGTAATTAATTATCAATACAGAGCTGAAGCATCCTCTCGCCATTATTTTTGAGGATACGCTCTGCTCCATGTCTTCACATGCTCTCATGTACTCGTCTCTGGTCTTTCCCGATGCGGGCGTTCCAGTCACCCATAATACCAACTCGCCTCCCGACCGGAATGGTGGGACGCCCTTCGATACTTCGCCGCGAAGGTACACCGGCTCCGCGACGACCGCGGATGACAAGATTAGGCGAGTGATAAAGTTCGGGTGTCCAAACGATCCGCGAGCAAAACATAGTTAGCCCAATCAGTCCATAATGTTTCCCGACCGATCAAAGGCAGACTATAGTTCCCACACGTTGAGAACTGGCCCACCCGGCTGCTGATAGCCCAACCAAGACAAAGGCAAACCAGCGCCAGAGAACATCGATCATTTCGGGAACTCACAGGTGCGCGAACCGGCGTGATCGCGAGTGACAGTGGCGTTACCGCGAGTTACAGTGGCGTGACCGCGAGTATTCAGTGGCGAGGGTTCAGTGCGCGACCTACTAAATATGCGCGAATTTAACGGCAGGCGGCGCGAGTTAACGACACCGCGGTGGGCTAAAAGCCATTCAAGACATCAGAGACAAACATAGACAATGATAGAGACAATAAGAGATGGACAACCATGGTATAACTATTAATAGTAGCATAGTCTTTATAATCCCCACACCCCAAGATAGAACAAGCGTAGTAAACAGATAATGTATCTCATTCGGAGCTCCTCTTGTATCCCATTAGGAGCTGTGCACATAACAGATATGTATAACCGAGATTTCCAATCTGTGTGTTAAATTGGTGGGTTAAATAAGTAAGGTTTGTAGTATGTAAGAATTGTACTTTATAATAGATACAACAGAGAAGGACAATCGTGATGCTCAAGATTTGAGTGACAAGTAACGCCGTTTTAGTATGTAGTTAGAATAGCCAGCTTATATATGTCCAATGCTTATAACTCATGCTTATAATCCAATGTATGACCGATGTAGTACCGCAAGGTGGAGCATCTGTCCACTGACTCTACAAATAAATCTATAGTCACCCATAATAATAACATTAATATGTCGTCTGCCCTCCCTTGCCTTGTCTATGGCTTATTGCAATTGGGAGTAGAACAGCTCTTTAAAAAGTTATTCTTTATCTCTTCTGTGGGGGCATACACTTGAAGCAGCGATATGTTTTCTTCTAAATTCAGGTCTAGAGAGGTGAGTCTTGAGTTGATTGGTTACCAGTCTATCGTATTTTCATTGATGGCCTCCGATATGATGATGTCGACTCCTTCCTTGGCCCGTCGGTTGCTGCTTACTCTGGAGTAACGAAGTACGTATCCTTTGTCCAGGTTCATTTGGCCGCTACCCCTTTTCTTGATCTCACTCACACCCAGTCACCTCTGTCTCTCATTAGGAAATTCAACACGTTTTATTCTTTAAATCTGAAGTAAACCAATTACAAATCTACTGTCAGATATAAGAGTTTAGTACTTATATCCAATGGAACGATTTAGTTGGCCAGAATTTTAATATTCTTTTAAATATAATATTAATGCTGAACTCGATAGCGTTAAAGTTAATATACCAAATATTTCTGATTTCATTCCGGATCCAGGTGGGTAAGATCTTTAATATGGAAAAAATTGGAAAGTTTGCCCTTTTTTGAATAAAAGTTTAAAACCTTATTTCCCGCTCCAATGCGATGTTTTGTACACTAAAGATATCTTTTAGAAGCGGAAGTCCCTTTGGTTCGGCAAAGTTCTACTTAGTCGGATAGTGTTAATGAGCATGGTAGGCAATCAGTGCTCGTTGAAGTAGTAAATGCAATTAAAAATATATTTAATAAAAAATTAAATTTTATTAAAATTTAAATTACAAATAAAATACCTTTATACAGGGTTATTATAAATGATTGTAGTCGAAGCATGCGGTGCCCATGGCAATGAAGCTTTGCCGCTTTATACAAACATAATTATAGTGCAGGGATTTTTGTAGTGATTTTTATTTTGCAAGTGAATTGTCAATTATCACTCGTATGTCAATTACTGTATTTACTGTGTTTTTGAATAATTGTATTTTGTGTTAGTTTGCCTGCTGATTTCGCCCTTCCTTAAAAGTCTACGTGAATAAAATCAGTCTTTATTAAGACTACTGCTGATTCCATAGTGTTAATACGTAAGTGTAATTAAAGGCAGTCATAGAAATTTTAATAAACAGTAAGCAATATTTTAGGTTTAAATTTGCATAATGGTGTACCTACTCTTTAGAACAGAACACCTTCATTATTAAATCTTACTATCGAAACAGTGTATTAAATGAAGACGGGCAATGGATACATTATGTTCAAGCATGCAAAAATGCATATCTCGTTGCGTTTCCAGGCATAGATATTGAAGAGGAATCTTTAATGGCTCATATTCGTTCCCCTGACCTCACTCCTTTGGATTTCTCAATATTTGGATGGCTGAAAGATAATATGTACAAACAACGGTTACAAAATGTTGTTACACTATGTTGTGAAAACATCAATGAGGTAATGTTACAGAACATTTTTGAAAATAAAAAAAGAAGAGTGGCGCTAAGTTTACAGCAAAATGGAGAGCCTACGAATAAAAAAAGAAACGAAGTAGCATAACACCAACAGTATGCAATTTAGATGGTGTATCAATATAGCGGATTTTAGAAGCTGATTGGCTGAGAACACTAAATACGTCAACTGTCAAAGTCAAAAACGTAAACAAACAGTTAGTCTACCAATAAAAATTTGTGCCGGTTGGTGTTTCAATATGGCGTGTGTGACGTATTTCCGTTGCACTTATAGTTATGCACCATGATACCTTAGTGTCCTTCCTGTTTCTTTTTATTCGTAGTGGAGAGCACTTTCAACATCTATTGTAAATAAACATAAATAATCGTTATTAAATAAGTTTTGGATTATCTTTATGTGTGTTTTTTAGTAATATGAATACATTATTAACTATCCATTAACAATGAGTTGCTTAATCAGAGTCTAGTGTAGATATGCCTCAGGTTTGTATCGATCATTCTTTAAGTGAAAATTATGGTAAGAAAATTTTTATTTCGCTTAAAAATAATTTTAACTTTTTTACATAAATATTGAGTCGTTATGCAACCAATTCAACACTTGTGTGTAGAACAGTGCATATCCAATATAATTTGAATTATTATTTTTGTGAAGCAGAAACAAGAAATTTTACATTTAGATTAACGGCCTACTTCTACTACAACCATTTATAATGACGCTGTATTAAAAATAATGTCACTGACATAAAATTAAAGGGTATCCAGATATCTGTCGATTAAGGTGATTATTCGAATTATCTTTAAATCTTTAAGGTTAAAAAATAAAAATAATAATTATTACTATTGATTAGGCCCGTCGACCTAGGCTGCAGCTGCAGGAGGAACATTTAACCTTACAGGCTTTGTGGATTTTCCGGTTGACTTTTTCATGTCCCTAAATTCAAGCACGGCCCTTTTATCGTCATTTCTCAATTTAGGTTCTCATCTTCTTCCACGCAGTCTATCCGTATTCGTTTAGTTCTACTTCCTTCAGTATTGTTTTTCCCAGAAAAACTTTAGCTATTAGTCGTCCTTCTTCCAACCTCAGTATAAGTCCTAGCTATCTCGGTTTTTTCCACTGTAACTACAGTATTTTTCACCTAGGACTTGGGTTGGGTCGTCAGTTGGATTGTGAATTTATCAACAGTGCGTTGATAAATTCACAATCCAACTATACTCTATACTTCATTTCTTTCTAAACTAGGTTTTCATTACCTACTGCGCACGAATGCGTGCCTAAACAGACAGTTTTTGGACGGGGCAAGTTGACGTCAACCCAAATGCTAGATGAAAATTACTGTATGTCGGATATTACACCTAGTACTTGTATTATCCGATTTATTCTCAGTAACTCATCTCATCCCCTACATACTTTGGTTCCTCCAAATATTCTCCTTAATTCATTTTTTCTCCCAAATTGGTAATTTTTAATGATCACCTTTAATCAATATCCAGATCTCCTTTACAGACGTTGTTAGGCTTATTATAGCTTTATACATTATTTTTTGCAGTATTTGGTTAGAATTATTCTAACCTTGATTTCCATTTAATAATAGTATCTAGAAAATTATGACTTGTTACTCTTTTTAGCTTGCACTCCTTTACTCTTTCTCTTTTTATTGTAATTGAACCCTTACTGTCCTCCTCGTTTCCCATATCATAATTTACTTCGTTACTTTTTGTAAACTCTCTACAAATTCACCCAATTTTTTGTTCATCTTACCGATCAAATTTACATCGTTGACATATACCGGGTGTAACAAGGTCATGGTACACCCCCCTTTTTTCCTTTAGTTTTCAAGATAAATGGAACATATTTGGAACATCCTATAAACGTCCCTTTTGTATTTTAAGCATAAAACATTTTAAATAACATTAATACATCCATACAATAAACACAAACAAGTTTATACAATTTATGAGCATTTTATTAACACAATTTTACATACACCAAGTATATAAAATTGAATACCAAGTTAATTTCTGATGTAAAGTCATGTTATAATTTGTTTATGATTTATTAATACAAATTAATTACAATAAAGCAAATATTAACTACAAATAATTTATAAAAACGATATTTAAAGTTGACAATGAAGGATACAAATTCAAATATCCAGATATTTATTTCAATTTACAGTACAAAGCTGATTTTTCTTGATGAAGTAGTCTTTTGGAACATTTAGATCAGTTTATTGTGCTAGAAATAATAATTAAAGTTAAAATCATAACGTATTATGTAAAAAAGGTAAATTTCAAGGACAAATGTATGTAGGAAATAGAAAGTCATAAATTTCTTATTTTAGAAGGTTGAGACAAAGTATAAAACATAACTAAAATGTTTTAGAGCATATAAGATTTAATTTTGTCAAGAATTTAAATGTTAAAAGCAATAATTATTAAAATTATCAATAAAATTGTAAATTTTAATAAACGTCAGATTTCAAATGCAATTATCAGCCAAACTGATAATTTTAGAGAAAAGTGATAAGAGACAAAATCTCATTATTTTGTCATAATTAGTATAATTGAATAGTTTTTAGTTTAGTTATTAATAATTTTGAAAAATAGGTAAATCAAGTAGGGTTTTAAACCAAGAACGGGGTAAAGAAATTTTTCTTTAAAGTTAATTTTAAATAGGTTTAGTTTAAATAAAAATTTAAATTAAAAGTAAGTGTTAGTTAGTATAAATATTTTTCATTTAGTTAATAATAAATTTTGATTAATAATTAAGCGTAAATAAGTAATTAAAGTTAAAGATGGTTTGAAAATTGGCTAGATTTATTTATTTTACTTGGTTTTAACAAAAGAAATTACAGTTAGTTGCTCGTAAAAATCCATTGGGGATGCACGTATCTAAAACGCTCCCAAATTTTGTTATTATGACGTAGTCGTGTTCTTTTGTTTTATTCTAGAACAATAGAAACATATGAATATCGGGTAGCAACGAAATGTTTTGAAACAGATATCACGTGATCTAAGAATGATTTAAATAAAAGTGTTAAAATAATTGAATTAAAATGAAACAAAACCAATTAAAATAAATAATAAGAAAGTACTAGTGAAAATTATTAATAATAAATAGTCGTAAAGAAAATTTGAGTGTAATAATAATAATAATATTTACATTTATGTAAACGTTGATAATTAAACCAAGTGGGTTATTAAATAAATGTAATGTGAATTTTCTTCGTTGAAAATAAAATTAGTTAAATTGATATTTTAAATAGAACATCGTTTTATTTACATACGTATTTGAAGGGTAATCCTTAATCTAAAACAAGGAACCTAGAAAAGAGAAACAGTGATTAATTAGTGAAATTTAAACAGTGATAAAAATTATAAAGACAAGTAAAATACAGAGACTTACCTTTGAAGTTAGATAAACTTTAGTTTATAAAGTTTATCCTTTCGAACGGCTGGAGTGATGTTTCGAGGTTACCGGTTGGACTTTTCTTCAATGCAGCTGTGCCAAACTTCGACCTTCACCAAGATTAACCCGGATTTTAAGAAGTCACCAGATAAGTCATTTAAATAATTTTCTTGTGTTTTTATAAAATTAATTTGAATTTTGATTGTTGTAATTGTTAATAAGGTAATTTTATAAAGTTAATTTAAATTTTGAAAATTTTATGAAGTAATTATTAATTTGAAATTTAATGAATTCTTATTGTGAACGTATGATTTTAAATTTATTTACTATTCATTTATCTAAAATTAATTTGTCAACATTAAAATATTGCAATCTTTTGAATCCTAACTACAGCTAGAACCCATGTAAAAGAAAAAGACTTTGAATTGAGCTTGTAATCGATTATTGTATGGTATTTGATTTTATGTATTTACACATACACATCTGTACACAACACATAATAGGTTCAAGATTACGTATGTTTTCACTCAGAGAACATAACATATTTTTGGTTGTCCCAACGTGTGGCAAGTTCAATAATTAGTTTTTAAAATGTTCTGTAGTCACCTTGATTACACAACAATATTAAAGGATTTTTTTCCATTTCCGGTTTCACCGTAAGTGACACTAACTTTTGATTTTCAAATAGAACACCCTATATATTGAAGTGATATTTTATTTGGATGCTTATAATAAAAGGTTATGTTATTTTTGAGTTAATTACCGAAAGTATTATTTTGCAAAGATTGCTAATGCAGATTTTTTTTAATTATAAAAGATGGTAATATAATTTTAAGATAGCTAGATTAAATTTAAGTTATTATAGTGATCATTGTTAGTAAATAATTAGCTAAATTAATAGTCTTAGAAACGTAAAATAAGTTGCTTTAGAAACCTTGTAAATAGTCTTTGTCCACTAGTCAATAATCTGTCAATTATTCATGTGTTTGGTCAAACATAATGCTATCCATTATACACTGCCAGCAGTGAATAATCATTATTCATGGTGTCATGGTAATATCATTATATATGGTGTATAATGAAGGAAATAGGTTATGTTTCTAATTCCACCACTTCGTTTAACATAGTCCTATCACATGGTTTTAGTAGCGTTGTTATTTAAATTTTAATTAAAAATTCTTAGTATTTTGTAGTAGAGGACAAAGTATAGTATACGACTCGCTATAATGGCCACTATTACCTCGGATAATTGTAAAACTCGCTCAGTCGCTCGCTAGTGTTGCAAACATTATCCTCGGCAATAATAGCATTCATTATAGCGTCGTGTATAATATACTATTATAGTGAAAAACAAATGTGAGTTAAAAATCCAGGATACAGAAAAAACAATTTTATAATTCAGTTGATATTTTGAATTCGAAGTGACATGAGTGACATATTTCAGTCTTCAATATTTATTTTAATTTAATTTTTAGTTTTCTATTTAAGTATGCCATGACTGTTCCGATTTATTCTAATTGAGCCGTGTAATACTAGAAAAATCGAATCCCGTCGAAAATACTAAATTATGTGATTTATGAGCAAATAAGTTCATCCAAATGGTTTCTGGGACAAAACACAATATTTTCAAATGTAACCATATTGGTACCGTGGTACCATTTATTGCTAGTATTTATTAATAAGGAATTCATGTGCCTTATTAAAATCTGCGATAAATACAATCAAAATTACAGCTAAGAGGAAATAAAAAAATACAATTTTGTTCTAATTATAAGGTAAGAAGTAAATAAAGTGGCTTTGAAAACAATTTTTTGTCTTCCGATTGATACTACTATCAATCCTATCGACTCAAACGGGGAGCAGGAATCTGCATATATACGATTTCCCATGCTATTTCCTCATGTTCGCCCCTTAAGTCAAACACCCGGTATAAAATCAAAGGATCAGCATAGTCGATGTCATTCACCAATAACAATAAAATAATGAAAAACCTGACAAAAGTTTGTTTTAATGTTTAAAAAATTTGTTATGTAATCTGAAAATTGTTTGGTGGACGAAATATTTTCTCTTGAAAAGGTATTGGGAATCCTATTTAACTTATAACAGTAAACCAAAAAGTCAAGGGAAGGAAACAGGTGGGCGTTCTCTGAAATTACTTTTTAAAACTATGAATTTTTCATAAGCCACCGCGTATTTTCTCAAGATTAAGTAGATGTAATTTTTCTAAATAAAATTCTCGATGAATATTGCAAACTGTTTAATACATACGAGTTCTGGAGTTGCTTTTGGTACAAAAATAAGCATTCCATGAAAGCAAGATGAAGGCGCAGATGAAAATAAATAAAGTCGAGGGGTTCAAGTGTCTCGGGCCAAATGACTCGATTTCTCACGTCACCCTCGTGACTGGGTGCAGCCTTTCAATTTTTTACAATTCGCGAAGCTTCACGCTTTAATGCCAACTTCTTGCGAGTTTCAAGACAGAGAAACTTGCGCTTCATTTGCTTTGTCACCTGCGTTCGCCGTGTAATAACGCGGAAAATTAAGAATCTCGATTTAATTCGGCAATTTATTTTGTTTAGTTCCACTTTAATAATTTTTTGGATGTTATAATATAGCTCGAAATAGCTGCACAAGAAATAATGAGCACTTTTACAGCAATAACTTTTTGTTTCGTTTTATGTCAAAAATTACACTAAAAACTTTTACGTTTATTTTACTGCTCAATCCTGATCATAAATAAAGGTTTTCACAGTTATTTTAAAATCATTTATAAAATAGTTCGTGTTTTTCAATGATTAAACTATTTTAATGTTTTTCATAGATGATATAATAAGTGTAGAATGCACTATCTGCCTGTTTTTGCGGTTCTTAAACTTCATCGCTATACCTACGTTATATTGGCTTGTGAAGGGTGGGAAGAGGCTAAAATCGTTTTCTTTGCGATTTTGTTGTTTATTTTTATTTCTATATAATAGGTATATCATAAAATTTAGTTCTACAGTAGAATATATACAGTATGTCCCCGGATTGAGTTTACAATAGGTATGATTGACCAAAAATTTTCGAATTGGAATTTCATATTTTGGGATTCCGCCCTGCTTGGTCTGAAACTTATTTTTAGTTTACTTTCGATTTTTTTAAATCAAGTAGGCCTTTACAGTTGAGCAATAACTCTTTTCGTTTCAGGTAAAGTACCTTTTCCGTTCATAGTACGCCAAAGTGTTACTAAGAAAAGTTGTTCAGAATGCAAAGTTATGGCGGTGTACAAATTTTCAGAGCGATCGGGCTACTTTGATAAAATTCATTATTTGTCAATTTCGTTTCAGGTAAAGTACTGTTTCCATTCACAGTACGCCAATATTTTACTAAGAAAAGTTGTTCAGAATAAAAAGTTATGGAGTTATGCAAATTTTCAAAATGATCGGCCTACTTTGATAAAATCCAGTATTGGTCAGTTTTATCAAACTAGGCCGATCATTCTGAAAATTTGCATAACTCCATAACTTTTTATTCTGAACAACTTTTCTTAGTAAAATATTGGCGTACTGTGAATGGAAACAGTACTTTACCTGAAACGAAATTGACAAATAATGAATTTTATCAAAGTAGGCCGATCGTTCTGAAAATTTGTACACCGCCATAACTTTTCATTCTGAACAACTTTTATTAGTAACACTTTGGCGTACTGTGAACGGAAAAGGTACTTTACCTGAAACGAAAAGAGTTATTGCTCAACTGTAAAGGCCTACTTGATTTTAAAAAATCAAAAGTAAACTAAAAATAAGTTTCAGACCAAGCAGGCCGGAATCCCAAAATATGAAATTCCAATTTCAAAATTTTTGGTCAATCATATCTATTGTAAACTCAATCCGGGGACATACTGTATATATTCTACTCTGGTATCTGCTAGTTAATATTAAATTTAGTCTAGTTTATAGTTTTAAACGACCCAATTTAAAGCTATTGTAATTGTTCAGTTCGCTTACGAACGGAAATAAATTTTCTACGAAACGTTATCTTATTTTTATTAATTAAAATATATAAGATATTAAACACTTGTTTATCTTTTAATATTCAGCAGTTGCTGACGAAATACCAATATAACGTAAAAAGAATAAATGTAACAATTATATTGGGAAGTTCGGCTTGGCTCAGAACGATTTTTGATCTCATTTTGCAGTTTAATGTGAAAATTGTTGTCTAATTCTAAATTTTGGAGATGACTGATAGCTCCTTTTAGCTACGGAGACTTTTATTTTTGTTTAGTCAAACTGATTTGAAATTTCAAAATTTCGTTCCCTTCTAAAATTGGGGGTGAATACATCAGGATATGATCCTGTCCTTGTTGGTGTTGTGCCATTAATTAGTTCTGCGTTTCCATTTGATACTACAAAATTATCATCTAAAAATTTTATGATATATTTTCAATAAAAATGTTACACGAGGTTTGGCGGAAAAATAATGAGACTGATTTTCTTTTAACCATAAATTTTAGTCTTTCTGCAAATCATGGGTAGCTACACCCTGATGCGTTTTTTCCATTGTTCGTAGCAGTCTTGGAAGGCTTTTGCTGGAATGCCTTTCAACTCGTCGGTTGCGCTCTTCTGGATATTATTCAAAGTACTAAAATGGAGCCCTATCACATGGTTTTTCGGCCAGGTGAATAAAAAGAAGTCATAGGGACTGAGATCCGGCGAATAGGAGGGCTGGGGAACCAGAATGCTTTTTCCTGCCAAAAATTCGTTGATGGAGACTACCGTGTGACATGGGGCGTTGTTGTGGTACAGCGTCCAAGTGCGTGAAATACCTGGTCGCCTATTAAAATCTGATCGACGGTAAACCGGTTCAAATTTAACTCACTACTGCTTATTCTGAATGTCAATCAACGGTCTGACATCACAAGAGTCCTCCACATTATCGTCCGCTTTTGAAATTGAAGGACTTCCGCGCGAAGTTCGTCTTCCACTTCTTCTCGGCCCTCTAAAAAGGCGTTGTGCCATATGAACACTTTATGCCCTGGAGAAGGAATGTTCTCCATAAGCATTTTGTAACTTTGTATAAGTCACGGTAGCAGATTCGCCAAGCTTTACACAAAATTTGAAAGCAGAACATTGCTCAAACTTTTGCCGGTCCATTTTTGTACCGCACCTCACTTCAGACGCTCTCAACAATCGCGTAGTAACTGCACAGTATAAATCTTTAAGGTTTATACTGTGGTAACTGTAGCAAGTTCAAACTTGTACTGAGCCGTGTGAAGGGAGAGGCAGTGTAGCCAGTCTCATTATTTTTCTGCTAAACGTATATGTATACTATATCAGCTAAGCGTTTATGATACCTGCTTACGCTAAAGGTTTTCACGTCACTTTACAGTTAGATTCAACAAATTGTATGACAGTGACGGTATTTACTTCTTTATCAGATTTTCAACTATGTTTTTATAAATGCAAAACCCACTTTTAAATATTTTTGAAAATATTGCGCCGTCTATTGTCTTGCGAGCGGTGCGCAGAATGGTTATACATACTATCTATTCACTCGTTTTAAAGACACTAAATTGAAATATCTGGTGCATTTTTTGTTATTGAATTGGCAGCACTACATGTTTTTAAAATTTGGTGAGATTTTTAGTTCCTTGAAATGCTGGGTTATGTTAACATTTTGACGGACATCAAAATCAAAATTCTCTTAAATTTAACTGTGTTCCATATGCAGTTTTTGATTCTTCCTAACATAGATAAATTGTCTTCTGCCCTCTTTAGGTAAAAATTCAAGGTCATCATTTAGGTACATTGCATGAAAATTTTTATTTTATAAATTATAAATTATAAATAAAATACCTATCTAAATGTCAGATTTCAAATCTTGATAAATTTCCCTCCAATAACATAATAACCAGAAATAACAACATTACAGCGCAAATTTTCTGTGCCAATAGGTACCAATAGTTAAGTGCATGCCAACATAAATCTGGTGTTTTTGAAATCAGTGAACAAACTATATTAAAATATTAATTATGTATGTATATACAGGGTGTTAAAAAAGGTCGGATATTGTATCCACGTATAGTATTTAGTATTCATCAATAGAAACAAAAAAGTCTTAATAGGTCACTAAATCAAGTGTTTCAGAGATAGAGTTGATCTTGTATTGTCATCTACAAATTACATTATTATGAAAAAACGGACAGTGGGTAATCGTGTTAATATCTAAAGCATGCAACGAAAAATACTTAAAGAAGATGGAACTTTGGATTTGAAACGTCCGTCGGGGTATGTCGATCACGACAACCGATACCCTAGCTCCGTAACGACTCTAGAAACAGATTCAGTTTCTTAACGAAAGTTACTCGTGCTATCGCGCTCTATAAGTTTGCTTCTATAGTTCCAGGTCCTATCTAGAGCGGTTTCGAAGTTGGAATTGTAGGTACGTATAGTCAACGTCACGGTAAATGGTGAAAACCACTTCAACCTTAAATCTATAATCCCTTGTACAACCTACCGAAGGTGTAAACCGTACTTAAAAATTCTATTCAAAAGAAGGAAAATTGATGATATGCTTTTATAATTGCTACACTAAAGTTTAACTGTAGGGTCCACGCCGACAATCGTTAAAGAGCCTCTTGTTACTAGTTTTACAAGGAATTGTAAATTTAAGGCTGAAGTGGTTTTCACCATTTTCCGTGACGTTGACTATATCAACTGCCTTTGATTCACTCTAGTGCCAAAACGGCTCATTTGCGGACATGGGTTTACCAACAATTAACAAAAATTGCTTGTTTTGGTGTCTTTTATATCCACCCAAAGTTTGTCGATCTAATTTTGGGACACCCTGTATATCTCTCTGTATATCCCCATTGTACCGATTGTGCAATTCGTTTTTCCATTCTTATTCAGTATAAACCCAAAAACGAAAACCTTTTGTGTTAAATATTTATGATTTGGAAGCAACTCTTTCAATTTACAAATGAAAATCTCAAACTTTTCATATAAGCAAAGTACAGCGGTCTTACCAGTTCGCGATGTCTTCCGCGCACATTATGAAGAATGTAGCACTTCCACTAATTATTTATACTAAACACAAACATACCGTAAATTCACATATTGATTATAACGTATAAATTATCTCCAAGTTCCATGCACTTTTAGGTTACCGACAGGCCGGACAGGCTTACGAAATATGATATAGAACACTTGGCTTGTTAAAAACTTATTTATTTTAAAGAATGCTTATATGGCCACCTTTTTGCTTTTATTCGGGTTAAATGCGTTTACCATCTCTTTCATTAAAAACTAGGTGGAAAACATTTGGTATTAGAACTAACAAAGCTTAATATAGACCAGTGGTTCCGAAAGTGTGTTCCGTGGTTCCATGAAATAATTTGGGGGTTCCGCGAGTCAAATTTTCAGAAAATATTGAAGTCTAAAACATCTACATTCTTCTCATTAATCTTTCACTTCATAAAGTTTTTGTATAATTATTTTATTTTGAATTTTATTTTGTACAATTTGTATTTTGTATAATTTGAATTTTGTGTAATAATTTATTGCATCACACGTACGAGGTGGTATCAAAAAATTCCGAGGGAGCTTTGTAGCGCGCCAACAGAAGATAGCACAGGGATGCGCGCGCAGCGATAGTGAGCTGTAGGTAATCTTGATAAGGCAGTGTGCCATCGCTGTGTTTACATCGAGAGTTGTTAAATTGGCGTTTTTGTGATCATGTGCGTGTGCCAGTCTGCGATAACGACAGGGACTGAAAGTTGGAACAAAGAGCCAACGTGATATTTTGCGTTAAACTTGGAAAATCCGCCACAGAGACACTGAAGATGCTTCGGCAAGCTTACTGCAATGAGGCAATGTTTCGAGTGGCACGGGTGCTTCAATAGCGGACGAACGTCCCTGGAAGACGACGAGTGATCTGGACGACCTTCTACGAGCATCGAGCATCATCCGTTCATCCCCGAAATTTTGGAACAAATTCGGTAACTTGTGCATGAGGATCGTCGGAGGACAATCAACGGCATTGCTGACATTGTTGGTGTGTAGCATGAGTCAGTGCAGGCAATCCTAACGTCTGAATTGAACATGTGGCGTGTCGCTGCTAAGTTTGTACCCCGCCTGCTGACCCCGAAGCAGAATGAACATCCCGTCGAAGTCTGCCAAGATATCCGTAAGCGTGCCGCGGATGAGGCATCATTCACGTTGCGGATAATCACGGGTGAAGAGTCTTGGGCCTACGGGTATGACCGAAGACAAAGCAGCAGTCGTCGCAATGGAAGAGCCCATCATCTCCACGATCGAAGAAGGCGAGGCAGAGCCGCAGCGCAATCAAGAGCATGCTCATCGTATTTTTCAACGTCCACGGCATTGTTCAACGAGAATTCGTTCCTCAGGGCCAGACCGTCAACACAGATTTTTACAGTGCCGTTCTGAGGTGTTTGAGGGAGAACATTCGGCGAAATCGACCGGATCTGTGGTGCTTAAAGAATTTAATTCTCCACGACGACGACGCACCTTGCTACCGAACAGCGTGATCTGAGTTTCTCGACCATCACAACATGTCATCGCTTCCGCACCCGCCCTACTCGCAGCTTTAGCTACTGCGGACTTCTTCCTTTTCCCGAAGATGAAGATCCAGCTCAAAGGTTGCCGTTTTAACACTGTTGCCGAGATCCAGTGCGAATCGCTTACAAAAGATGACTTCGAGGCCGCATTCCAGAAGTGGCAGAAACGCTGGGACCAGACCGGTGCAAGGTGACTACATATTTCTAAGGAGATGATGTTCAAATTTAAATAAATAATAATAATAATTTTTTTTTAGATGGAGCTAGTCCGGGAACTTTTTGGTACCACCTCGTCTATGGCTGAATAAATTATTTGTAGGTAATTTTTATTTTTTTTTAAATGCTCAGTTAAGATTAGGATGTTTGTAGGTGTGGGGGTTCCACGGCATGTGAAATATTGTATAAGGGTTCTGCGGAAAAAAAAGTTTGGGAACCACTGATATAGACAGTAAGCATTTATTTAATTCATTTTTATTAGGTATTGTATAAAGTTGTCACAATAATTTGACTTTAACTTTTAATTAACTAAGAGCTTAAACTTACATTTTATAATTTTGTATGTATGTAACTTACAAATTTTAGAATACTATCTCTCTCTCTCTATCGCCAGCTTTATTATGTTTTAATACTTATTTGTTATAAACTTCAGTGTGTGTTTGGATAATTGCTTCACTAAATACATTAAAAAACTTTGTAGTAGGTATTATTTGTAAATACAAATTTATGTGAGGTGTATATCAAGTGAAGACATTTTAGTGTGATCAATTATTTCGCAAAGATGATACCTTACTCCATCAAAGGTAATTAGAAAATAAGGCTTGTTAACAAATTAAATTTATGCAGAAAAACAGTTTGTAAATTAAATATGGTTAACAACTTTTATGGAAAACATTTATATTTAAGGTGCTTTATGAAAACCAGGTTTTTAAATGACTTGCTATTGTTAACTTTATTATATCTTCCTTAAATGTGTTTACATTTAATTTATAAAAAATTAATTCATTTTATAGAAATTCAACAAAATGTGAAAACAAAGTAAGGCATGTGAACAATCTTCGGTCTTTTACCATGCTTATGCACTCTTATGTAAATGATATTGACTCCTAAAGTTTTATCATTTATAGAATAAAATGGTGGGTTGTAGGTAGGCACATGAAATAATTACAAAAATTCAGTACCTGAATTCTTGATTAGTATTTCTAAAAGATAGCTACAGCAATTTTTTGTAAGTATCAAGACATTTTTGCTGTTTTAATTTAGATTTACAATCAGTAGTTAGGAAAATGCTCTCAGAGATTGTCTTGTCTTGTCTTTATGTGTAATCTCTTTTACCTTTGTATAGAATTTAAATTCTAACAGTGGTATTAAATTTCTTCCAAACCCCCAAAACTTGAATTTTATTAATTTAATCATAGATGAAATAATTGTTACAATAAAAACGTACGAATAGTCATAGGGCAATTATGATATAATTCAGCAGTTTATTAAAAATATTTATTAAAGTTGAACTACAGAATTAACACAATATCCACAGATTACTTATTCAATATAATTAGGTACCTATAAAACTATATTTTATAGAGCAGGAAAAACGTAATTTATTCAAGGGAGCTTTAAAACAAAAATATTTGCCTAATCTTAATCCAAACTGCATGCTTAAATTTCAAATTCCCATGAATTAATTACTCTGTTCACTCTCTATAAATACTTTAGTTTTAAAATTCTATAGGGCATGTGCATATGTTTAATACAAAACATTCACAAAAGAAGCAATGCTAATGTAGACAAATAAGAATTAAAATGTTTGCTCTCTATAAATAGATACTGAAAACACTTTTAAATATGCCACATTGTGTCACTGTAGGAGCAGTTAATATGTTAATTTTACTTTACCAATGATTATAAGTCTTTTGAACTACTTAATTAACAAATGTAAAAAGAAATAGTTTAACCCTACGTTAGGCACGTGGTCTACAATCGTAGACCACCTCTCTTTCAACACTTCTAGCTCTTCGGTTTTTCTTTTAAATTGCGCGCGCATCTTAATAGCTGTTGTTATTGAGTCTCTTTACCTAATCAGTGTGTTGGGTGCGCTTGACTTGTGCGGTGGTGGATCTTATCGAGGCCGAAACAGGACTGGTCTACATATGTAGACCTCGTGCCCATCGACGTTATAGTTTCTTGCTGGGTGCCGCCCATTATTTCTGTTGTTTTTATGAGTCTAGGTTAGTATTATTTATTCATTTATTTGTACATATGTAGTAAATACAACACATTTTAGATAAAACGATGTCTGACCCTAAAAAAAGACGCGTGGAAAGAAGCAGGAACCCGGAAGTATGGCTGAGATGGTTCAATGGGGTGTCAAGTGGGGAAGAAAGCCCTATTGACGATACGGATGAGTCCGAGGATGATGTCAGTGAGAATGTGGATGTTGCTGAAAAGAGTGATCATGACACAGCATCTGAACTAGATGTATCGGAGCAAGAAGAATCGGACAAAGATAAAGGAATGTTGCCAGACGATTCGGATAAAGCGAGTCCCTCAAATTTTTATCTTGGGAAAGACAAGGTAACTAAATGGAAGAAGGCGAGATCCAATTTACATGTTCGTGTCCGTTCTCATAATATTATTAAACTTTTGCCCGGTACTAAAGATATGGCACGGAATGTCTCAACTGAAATCGAATGCCTGAAGTTATTTGTGAATGAAACTGTTATCAGAATAATAACTGTTTCAACAAATGTATATATTCAAAAAGTTCGGAGCAAGTACCAAAGAAATCAAGACGCTAGGCAAACTAATGAGATTGAAATTCGTGCTTTGATTGGCATTTTGTTCTTGATTGGCACTCTTAGAAGCTCAAGGAAAAATTTACATAAAATTTGGGATAATTCCAAAGGAAACGGGATTGAATCATGTTACCTGACAATGAGCGAGAAGAGGTTTCGATTTCTCATGAGATGTTTGAGATTTGATGACGTGGAGACAAGAAATGAGCGGAGAGAAATAGATAAATTGGCACCTATTAGGGAGCTTTTCGAAAATTTTCTAATGAATTTCCAAAGTAACTTCATTGCCAGTGAGTTTCTCACAGTAGATGAACAATTATTGGCTTTCAGAGGACGTTGCTCATTCAAGCAATACATCCCAAGCAAGCCAGCCAAATATGGCATAAAAATGTTCGCGCTAGTAGATGCAAAAACGTCCTACACCTTCAATTTGGAAACTTATGTGGGAACTCAGCCTGAAGGTCCATACAAATTTAGCAATAGCGCCGAAGAAATAACTCTTCGATTGGTAGAGCCAGTTGCAGGCACTAATCGTAATATTACTGCGGATAATTGGTTCAGTAGTTTATCACTTGTCAATAAGTTGATGGAGAAAAAGCTCACGTATCTGGGTACTGTAAGAAAAAACAGACGTGAGGTTCCTCAAGAATTCCTGCCCCACAAGAATCGAGAAGATAAGTCATCTCTTTTTGGTTTCCAAACAAATTGTACACTGGTGTCATACTGCCCGAAGAAAAACAGGTCAGTGGTATTGATATCCTCCATGCACCATGATGATGCAATAGATGGAGAAACAGGAGATGAGAGGAAGCCGGAAATGATAACTGATTACAACCACACCAAAATAGGTGTAGATTTGGTTGATCAGTTATGCCAGAACTATGATGTCGCAAGGAATACGCGTCGTTGGCCAATGGTGGTGTTTTACAATTTACTGAACATTTCTGGCATAAACGCCCTTTGCGTGTATAAGGCAAACCATCCCCAAGAGAAAATTAAACGTAGTGACTTTCTTGAAAAGTGCGCCTGGGAACTCATTCGACCACAAATTGAAGTTAGATCAACAATTCTTCAATTACCAAGAGAAATGAGACGGCGAGCTCAATCCCTACTGGGCACCGCAAACATTGCACCTCCACTTCCTCAGCGACCTTGCAATTATGTCGGGCGTTGTCATGTTTGTCCTCGAAATATAAACAAATCTTCGAGAAGGTCTTGCGTGAAGTGTGGGAGGTTTGCTTGCAAAAATCACATGAAAGACAGCTGCACTGATTGTTTGAGTGAGTAAAAATGTGTTGCTTTCAGTGATCTCTACCGCATCCATTTTTTTAATTGAACTTTTATTTTTGTTATTTTTAGTGAATTTTGTATATGTTTTGTAATGAGGAATACTAGTTTTTTTTTCAAAGTTGCACGAATGTTGTTATTTGAGCAAATTACTATTGCTTGTCAATAAACATTTTAAATACCCATGCAGGTGTGTTTTCATTGGCTCCATACGATATAGACAAATGTTTTGGTGTAAAAAGTGGTCCATATCATTGAGAATAGTTCAGAGAATATATATATATTAAAATATTATCTTCAAAAATGTCAAAATAATGTGCTTTATGGTAAAACTAAAACGGTCTACGATTGTAGACCACGCGCCTAACTACGTTCCAAAATACCACGTGCCTAACCAAGGGTTAAAGCCACATGCCTTTTTATTGTAGGTACCAAGTTTCTGTAGCAAATTTGAATAGGACATGCAACATATAAATACACAGCACTGTCAATATGTTTGCTATCTTTTCCCTACACAAAGTTAAATTTCATTTATAATTATCTTCAAGCTTAACTGGTGTCCTAATATGACATTATTTTACATACATGAATTGGGAACCAGTTCAATAATGCTGAAGGTATTTCATTTCATTATTAAAAAAAAAATGCTTGAATAGATTCAAATTATTTTAATGAATATTATCCATTAAGTAATTCGCATTTGTTACATATATGTATCAGTATATCAAAAACTATATAATATTTACAAGTTCGTACAACGTGGCTGCCTTTTTATGAGTATTTTTAAGTTAAAAAATATTCTAGATATAAGTTTCATTTCTGAATTACATGTAGTTATTAATTGCAACAGGTATATTCTGTAAAAACTTCCTATTTAAACCAATTAAGCATTATCACCATTTAGGAATGAAATTTGTTTAAGTCCTAAGCAACAAATCAATGTTTTTCTAATGCTCTCGTAAGCAGATCATTCATGGAAGTTAGTAATGTTCTAGGATCATCCACTAAACCGGCTCCAACCATCGCATTTGCAAAGAGCTATCAATGAAACATTATTTAAATAACTAATTACATATATCTGCGTCTGAAAAGCTTACCTGTTTAGCCACTAATTCAGCTAACTGCGGATCAGATGTCATCAGTTTATGTAATTTCTTTACAACTGGATGTCTAAAATAATATAATAACATAACATTTTAAAATTAAGTAATCTAATTCATATAATACTTACGTAGGATTAATTTCTAATTGAGGCTGTAAAAGTGCATATCTACGGTCTTCTGATATTTGATGACTTTGTGTTTTTATAAAATGTCTTGCCGCAGCCATTTCTTCTACTGTTACAACACAAGGGTGATTTTCAAGTCGAGTAGTACCACGTACAGTAGAAGCTTTGCCTTTCAAATTATCTTGTAGCCATTTGGTTAATTCATTAATTTCGCTACGTTTTAAACTGTCACTACCTTAAAGAATTTATTATATATTATTAAATGCACTGAAAATCATTTAACAAATATCTACCTAAGTCAGTAAGATCACTGGCAGCCTTATCGTCTCTCATATCTTTCTCTACGGACACAAGTCTATGACCTTTAAATTGTTGTAATTGCATTAAAACTAGTTCATCATAAGGTTCATAACAAAACAAAACTTCCTGCTGCCTTCGCTTAAGTGATTCATAGTATGGCGATGCTTCCGCAAGGGCACGGCTGTAAATGAGTTAAATGCTCATTTATGTAATTAGTGTTATAAATTAATTAGGTACAAACCTAGGTGCAGCAAGGTAGAAAATAGTCTTCTGCCCGTCTTTAATACGGGACATATAATCTGCAAGCCCTACTTTTACATCTACGTCTTTATGGGACGATTCGAATCGTAGCAACTTGGAGATTTCTTCCTAAAATAATTTAAAATTCAAATTTTAGCGCCTTTATTTACGTACGATACAATACATCACATACGCAACTATTACCATCGTTTTTCGCACAAGGCATGTGCGATGACATACGTCTTAGCTTACTGCATTCATTTTAATTTACGAAAGTGTCAAAAAGCCCTCCAAAACTAAGTTAATGTAAATATCAACAAGTTGGTGGTTTTAATAAAGCTGTATTAAAATTAAAAATTGACAAAAATTCAAAACACTTAATAAAACCTCGGTGATCATTGTACTTTGTATAAAAACAGAATGTCTAGTAGAAGCAGTGGAATTCTAACCTCAAATTCAGGTCGCCGCTCATCTCAATCGCCCAAATCGCAACGAAAGAAATCGGAAAAAGAGATCCAAATTTCCTACTTTAAAGAAGTAATTACAGAAGTCGGGGTAACTTTAGGTAATGATGATGTGCCTAATATTATAACACAAGAACAATCACTGGTAACACGTGACATCAGTAAGATATTACGAGCTCATATTACGTATCCCAATAATGCTGAAGAATTTATAACAGGGCTCAAACTTTTATGCCGTAGAGAGACATACTTTCGTAAAGCACTATTACCCACGCAGCTGAAAAAAGGGATCGATTTTGAATTTAAAATTCAACAAGAAAGTTTAGTACGAATATTATTAAACGTGTCGTGCTTACAAAACGGTATTATTGAAATACTATTGGAGCAAATGACCGACACTGCAGCAAAAGATGATGACGACACAACATGGTTACGCCTTCTGTTAAATCCTCTACGTTATTTATCGCATATTGATGATCCGAAAACTCTTACAACAAAATTGTTAGATATTCTAGAAATAGCAACATTTACGGCACAATTAGAAATTTTAAATTTAATTCCCGAAATAATTCCTGATAAGGAATACGAGGAAACCGCTAAACAATTAAGTAAATTGTTAGAAGAACATACAGATTTAACAGGTGCTATAATAGATTGTTTGAATTCTTTGAATTTAAGTTCAGAGGTGAGGAATGAAATCCAACAGCAAATTTTATCTGAATTAGAATCGACGTCATCATCTAAAATTTTCCCAATCTTATTTGAATTTCTAGTGACAGATTGTAACACAAAAACTCTTCCTACTATATTGATGAATGCCAGAAGCGCCATAGATATGATTATGGGACAAAATGAAAATGACAAAGATGCCGATTCAAATAAAGTTTTAATAATAAATCGATTACGGTTTTTTGCAACTGCCCAAAAATCTGTATACGAAGGCTGGATTAATGTCATAACAAGTATTCGCTCAAACGCTGATGAAAAACCGGTAGATCTCTTATTATTGTTCATACTACATTCAGTTGGAAACACTCGAAAACATACAATTGAAGGTTTATTCAAGAAACGAATAAAAGCTGGATTATTTAAGATTTCACTGCTTGAAAGTTTGTTCAATAAGTACTTTGTATCACAAATTTTAAAAGATCATTTAAAATCAATTCTGGAAATAGCAGCAAGTTTACTAAGATTTTCAAATGATTTAGTTTTAACAGAGTTTGCTTCAGCAATGTATAAAATGTTATTCAGTCACGAGCTCACTGAACGTGTTCAGCGACAAGATATCATCTACGATTTGATCTTATTAAGTGGAATGAGTGATAAAAGAAGTATTACTCCCGTGTTAAACGTTTTAGTTTCCTTGCTAGATGATTTTGATAAACTGCAACAACATTCTTTGCAATTGATGGGATTACTGGAAAAATTGGATGCCATAAATTTAAAAGACGTAAAACTGGTGTTTCATTTACTTTGTAGTTTAACATGTGGAGAAAAAGCCGATGACTCCATGTCTGGTTTAAGAGATGAAATTCATATGATAGTTCGGAAACAACTGTCCAGTTCAAAACAAATTGTAAAACATCGAGGAATCATCGCTGCTGTTGTGATGGCTAAAGTACTTGGTAAATTTTTAATTTGTTTTTTATATATATATGTAAGTCCAATTACGATGTTAACTGCAGTATTGCAATTGGCTTTGGAAATATGACGAATTTCGCAATGTATATTTATGTAGTAGCATCGTGTGACATTTATAACCGATTCAGTTCATTGAATAGACTTTATATCAGTGGCGGCTGGTCCATAAGCACTGCGACACTGCACCACCTCCAGAAAAAAATACGAAAATTAATTATTAATTTTATGCTTGAAAATATCAATAATATAACAATCATTCAATATTTTGCATAATTATTATGTAAATTCAACTAATTAAACCGTTTTTAAAACGAATTATTTTAACCGAGGCTTAAGATTCCATTCAAAGACGCTGCTAAATGTAGCAGTGTCAAAAAACTATATTCGGTGAATTTCGGAGAGTTCCGCTGAGGTTCGTTTGTTCTAAATAATGCATGAAAATAAGTGCCGCAAAAGCTGCTCGCTGGGCAGCGTCAGCATTATTTGAAAGTCGAACTGGTAAGTTTTTCTTCAGGGCGAATCCTAAGATAATATTTTTATTGTTTTCGTTGAAGGTGAGCAATTAATCTATTAACTGATAGTCCAGTCAAATGGTAATTTAGCTTTGCATTTTGGGTAGGCAGCAATTTTTTTTTATCGGTGTGTAGAGAGATCAGTGGTGAATCTAAATCAGAGTTTTCGGGGTGGCAACCCCCTCCATTCGACCGCCATCTTGAAAAGAAGGGTTAATTCGTTTTTTGGATATACCTCTGTAGTCGAGAATCTTACAAAAAGTTTGTATAAAGCTTTTTTGTAGAGAATCGTATTATCTATTATTTATTATTAATAACTTTTTTACATAGCATTAATAATAAAAAAGTTATAAGCCGGAAAAGACAAAAAATTTAGAGGTTACAACTTTTTTATAATTAATGCTACGTAAAAATGTTATTAATAAAACTTATAGAGAATGCGATTTCCTACAAAAACCTTTTGAACAAAATTTTTGTAAGACTCACGGATACAGAGACATACTCGAAAAACTAATTAACCCTTCTTTTCAAGATGGCGATCAAATGGAGAGGGGGGTACCACCCCGAAAATCCTCATTTACACTTACCACTGACCCCCACACACATCTTCAAAAATCGCTGCCTACCCAAAATGCAAAGTTAACCATTTTATTTCAACCATTTGATTGGACTAGTCCAGTCAAATGGTAATTCAATTTGCATTTTGGGTAGGCAGGGGTTTTATTTTTGCGATGTATGTGGCGGTCAGTGATGAGTCTAAATCCGTATTTTCGGGGTGGCAACCTCCTCCATTCGGCCGCCATCTTGAAAAGAAGGGTTAATTAATTTTTCGGGTATAACTCTGTAGCCGTGAGTCTTACAAAAGGTTTGTATAAGGCTTTTTTGTAGAGAATCGTATTATCTACAACTTTTATTAATATGACCCCCACCAACCCATTCCCCAAGTCGGCCAGCATCTTGAAAAGAAGGGTTAATTAGATTTTCGGCTATATCTCTGTAGTCGTGAGTCTTACAAAAAGTTTATTTAAAACTTTTTTGTGCAGAACCATATTCTCTACAATTTCTATTAATAACTTTTTTACATAAAATTAATAATAAAACAGTTATAAGCCCTTAAGTTTTTATCTTTTCCAGCTCATAACTTTTTTATTATTAATGCTATGTAAAAAAGTTATGAATAAAAATCGTGCACAATACGATTTTCTACAAAAAAGCTGTATACTAATTTTTTGGTGAGATTCCCTACTACAGAGATATATCCCAAAAACCACCTAACCCTTCTTTTCAAAATGGCGGCCGAATGGAGGGGGTTACCACCCCGAAAACCCTAATTTAGACTCATCGCCGACCCCTCTACACAACGATAAAAAAAAATAGCTGCCTACCCAAAATGCAAAGTTTGCCTGTTTATTTCGACCATTTGACTGGACTATGAAGAAAGTTTGTCGTTTTTAGTGAAACAATCAAACTTATCTTCTTTTTTCTCTTTTACCCTCTTATACCTTCACAGTGTCGAGGGGCCGGACACACCAAGCCGCAGAGCAGTCACCCATCCAAGTTCTGGACAAGCAGACCCTTGCTTCATTTTAAATTTTTCAGTATTAAGTGCACTCCCACTCTACCGTACTGCTGGTTAAATAAACTTATAAAAATCTTAATTACAATTCCAATGACTACAGCAGAACCGGAAAGATGTTTTTCAACTTTAAAAAGGATAAAATAATTTTTAACAAAAATATGAACCACGAGCTATTAACTGATCTGTCAATGATTTCTATTGAAAAAGCATGATTTCACAAATAAAAATTTTGTGAAGCTAAAAATCGCAGAATGGATTTTATATTATTTAAACAAAAATTCTTTATTTTATTTTCATGTAAGCTTATTTTTTTATTGATATTGAGTACAATTTCGATGTGTTTCGTTTTACTTTAAAAGCACTTTAAAAATTTTGGTATGTATATTTCGAAAGCTGCAGCACCCCCATGCTTTCAAGCCACGAGCCGCCACTGCATATGAAAAAAAATATATGCTTAAATAACTACTTTTGCTGCGATTAAGTATAGCAAACTTTAAAATAACACATTGGTTGTATTAATGACCACAGAATAAAAAGTGTGTAATGTTGCAAATTTAAAAATATCAGTTAATAAATATGTCAATTATCTATTTTACATTTTCTTTTGAATGCTGAGAAGATGGAAATTTAAGTACAAATTTGAGTTAATGAATAAAAATGTAAAAAATTGGTTTTTTAATGTACAAAATTACCGAGAAAAATTATAGTTCAGTAGTAAATTGATACAATGTGATTTTTTAAATACTCAATTGCAGCAGGCCGTATTCTGTCTTAATAACCTTAGAACTGTCTGTATTAAGTCAGAATACGGCCTGCTGCAATTGAGTTTTTAAAAAACCACATTGTAGCTTGAAGAACTAGTACACTGTTAAGACTACACATGCCGCTGCTGTATGCATTGATAGGTACTTACATTCAGTAGATGTATTCAATACAGGCAATAGCTTTAATGCTGAATTGTAGCAACTATTAATTTTATAAACAATATGATGTGAACTTTATGGTACTAAGAAAATTATTTTAGCCTTACACAGAAGCACAAACATATCAAAAAAGTTGAATAAATTCATGAATGTATTTATTTATTAACCTATGTTTTTAAAGTTGTAACTTTGCATACCACTTCTAATTTGCAATATTTAATAGAACTACTGCATGAATTTATTATCTGCTGCAATTACAACATACAAAAACACAGCATTAAAACATATTTGCTTTCGGTTTTCTGTTTGTTCTTGGAGATATTGTATAGAAAGAATATCTACATAAGGTACTTTCTCTCGCTCTCTTTAACCTTGTTGCTCCATGGGGAGCATAGGGCACTAGGAGCGTTTCATTAGCACAGTGGCTAAGTGGCAGGATTGCTAGCCTTGCGCACTTTTTTGCTTTCTAACCGTATCTCCAACCCGTTTGTTCAGTTGGGTTTCTTAATTTGCACTTCTAAGGGTACATAGATATATCTTTGACTAACTCCTTCCATTTGCCTTTTGCTGTATTTTTCACTTTGTTCCAGGTTTTATTAATACATTGACTGCCATATGCATACATGTTATGCGTTATGACTAGTTCAGCAGCACCGTACGTATAGATATATTACCGTATGTTTGTATGGCATGTTGGATTGCTTCGGCGGCGGAGGATTACATTATATGCAATTTTTTTTCATATTTTAGATTTTTTTTGTAGCATTTGGACTTGTATACCGACGCCAAAGACCCTAGGTACATCAAAAGTTGGTCCGGCAGTCAACGTGTTAATTGTCTTGTATTCCTTCGTTATGATTCTTTTCCATATCTATGTATACTAATCGGCAAAAAATTGGAAACAATGTTCGAATAATGCATTTTTATTTATGTGACTGAAACTGAAAACAAGCAGCAATAAAATTATAGACCGTTCTGCATTAACAACAGTTTTAGTGCAGACCAAATTGATGTTCGTGCAGTTATAGCCACCAGCAATCCACTTAGCATTTAAATCTTAATGAAAAACCACTGTTAAAACATCAATTTGTCTTACTTTGGAGATACAAAATAATACACATCAAACGTAGTACACAGAAATCATGTGCAATGCTCACTGCTTGTGTTTTTATAAATACGGTCAAGGTTGTTTTTGAATGGGAGATGGATTTGATATTAATTAGTATCAAATTATAAATGTAAAAATATAGATATTATTATACAGATTGTCTGTAGGTAGGTACTAGGTACACACGGTAACTAGATACAAACAAATAAAATAAAAAAATAATAAAATAATACATTAATCACAAGGGTGTGTTGCTTAACAACCACTTCAAATTTTAAACGGTCTCTGTATCTAGTTACTGTTTGTACATAGTATCTGCAGACAATCTGTATATCCAATTTACATTTTCTTTCTATTGTTGACAATACAAAAATGTTAGTCAATACTAAATGAATTAATAAAACCAAATTTCGCTTCGCATGTCGGGAAATAATACTGCTCGGCTGAGAAAAATGTCTTCTCTACCTTGGTATATAATATACTATTAAAAGACTTTGGATATGAGAAGTGGCCTCTCTAATCATTGTATTGGCCTTGGAACTCCTGTCATAATGGTAGCCGTTTCTTGAAACTCTTCTGATTCTTCTCTATGGTGAATCACTCCGTATTTCTTTGCTCCTGTTCTGCTTAAAGGTTTTCGTGTGATTTGGTTTTGGTTACTATTTTCCTCCCCTCTTTACTGTCCTTCGCTAACTTCCTCCAATCTCTTTCTGGGTCTTCCTCTTGGTCTCCAGCTCGTAATTCTTCTACTTAGCTCTCCAGTATCTCTTCTTTGTATATGTCCAAACCATCTTATTCTGTTGGCTATGATGACCCTCACGATAGCTTCTCCTTCCATTATTTCTTCAATTTCATGGGTCATTGGGATTCTTTGTTTTTCTTCATTGCCTGTTCTCGTTCTCAGTATTCTTTTTAGTACCATATGAACAAAAATTATTCAAATAAGGGATGGCCATGGTGAGCAAAATCACTGTCTTTGATAGGTTCAGCTTGTTGTTGGTTCTACATGTCAATTAAATGTCAGTTTCGATTTGAATTTTTATTCATCATGATATTCTCGAAACGCATTTGAAAACATGAAAAGGCGTGTGAATTTATGTTTGCATGAGAATGGTGGCCATTTTCAACATCTAATGTAATAAATTGAAAATAAACCCGTAGTTTAATAACTAAGTTTTATTTGACAAGCTGATTAGCTTACATAATCTATATAATTTCAACTACTGACGATGAATCAAACATGCAAGGTACGTTCAGAATTCCAAAGCCACCCTTTATCTACATAATTTTTGTTCATATGGTACTTTTCTTTCAAAGATTCTTAGCTTTTCCTGTTCTTTGTTTCGTTTGTTGTTTAGTGTTCCTACTTAAATTTCTATCCTTCATTAATTTTTGGTAACTCCAAAGGATTCTATTATCTGCTTTTATTCGATCCTCTATCTCTATACTCCTTTCATTCCTCCCATTTACCATCACTCCTACGTATTTAAAGTTCACCACCTTTTCAAATCTGTAATTCCCGATCTTAATTTCCTTTATATGGTTATTAAATATTTAGTTTTATTATCGTTGATTTTTAAGCTTCTCTTTTTCGTCTCGTGCTAGTTTTAGTAGTGTCTCCTTTAGGTCTTTTTTATCTCTTCCTATCAAGGCGATGTCGTCTGCATAAGCAACCAGCTGGCATGAGCTTTGTGCGACTGTTTTCATTTACTCTTCCCTCCAGTGCTATATTGAACAGCGTGGTCGACAGCGCATATCCGCACTCCTTTTTCTATCTTGATTTCTCTCATGATATCCTGTTCCGTTATGACATTTCCATTAATCTAATTAGCTTAGGTGGTATGTAGATATCTCACATCTCTTTAATTAGTTTGCATTTTGATATACTGCCGAATGCTTGTTTAAAACCACGAAAAGAATATATACATTTATTCCATGTTTATAACTCTAATCTCATAGACTGTGCAAAATATACATTTTGTAAAATTTCCAAAGTCAATTGGCATAAAAAATACTGTGCTTTTATGCTGAATATAACTGAAAATAATTTTAGTTGTATAAGAAACAGCAATTTTAGCTGTCTTTCAATTATACTAACATTATTGATTTATTTTTTCTTTCTAATGCATACAGCAACTGCTTGTGAAGAACAAGGAGAAGTTTCAGTAGATGATTCTTTATCTATGGCGGATTTACCACGCGGTGGACCACAAGAAGCAGCTGCTTTGTTAGAACTAGCAAATACCAGTACTTTAGGTAGTCCGGATTCAGTTGGTCTTTACTACGATCAATTAGCTTCGGTGCTTGCAACAACTTCAAATCTTAATAATTACTTTATGATTTGGTTGTATAGATTAATAACAAATGATTTTCAAGAAGTTTTCGTAACCGAAAGTACTCCAGATCCTATAAATGACATTCATATTTCTATGCAATTTTCACTGAACACCGATGAAGAAGTTGACAGTCCCTTTGCAATAAATATCGCAGAACTCACAATGAAGTCACAATACTATCAAAATTGTTCTATTTTGACATTGGCACCACTCTTTCGTTTGTTACGACTTATTTACTATAAACAGCATGATGGTGATTTAGGAGAGATTAATGCAGTACTCGGATGTGGTATAGTTATGCCAGATTTAGATGATATCAATACTTATGACACCGAACAATTAAAACAAGTATCCGACTCTATATTTCATTGTATTAATTGGTTTCGTGAACTTATAAGTGCCTTTGTAACACAGAAGAGCAGAAAATTACGCAATAAAGTTTTAGAAAGACTTGCAGGTATGGTTTAAATATTATTTGTAATTGTTGGTTCAGTAGCATCAATAATCATCATTTTTAGGTGTAGTTCAGTTAGAAGAATTGCTTCAAAAATATCTCGAAAATATTCCTGATCATAAATTACCGTCGAGTTATTTTGAGGTACTTTCACAAAGTAGCAAACAGCTTTCACCAGTTAAGCCTAGCAAAGTAGCAAATCCTAGGAAAAAGCAAAAAATTTCTGATACCATAGTTAATCCCAATGAAACTACAGCATCTACGTCTGCAGGTACACAACAAACAAAGACTACCGGGGCCACTAAGAAAAAGAAAGATTTAAATATAGAAAAAGATTATGGTTTTAGAGAAATGGATACAGATATAATTTTACTGCTTAGGTATCCTTTGAAGATAGGAGATGATTTAAATATTTCCACAATATCACAAACACCGGCACCTTCTCAATTAACTTCACTTGATATTCATCAATTCAAATTTTTGATGAAGGATTTTGTATTGAAATTGAACATGCTAAGCAACAAAAAGGATCTTGGACTTTCCCATGTAAGCACTGTAAATTTATCTGATTTAGTAACTGACAGCATACGTCTTTTACCAAGCATTAAAAGGCATTTAAGAACTATTACAGCAAATTTAGATACACTGTTGGAACAAACCGATGGATGTTTGGATTCTGAACGTATGTTCACACCTGAAGCTAATAATCTAAAGATTACTTTTACTCTAATTATGCAGTGCTATGCCTTAATTTTCGGATGGCCTGGTTTTCAACATACAAAAAATTTAAATCTTCTAAGAGAATGTTTAAAAGCAATGCAGGGTCAACAACAATCCCAAGTAGCTTCAATAAGAGGACTCATCAACGAATTAACAATCAAATTATTAGAAAATGTTAATCATTGTTTGTATCTTCCCGCAGCTGTCAATTTAATAGAAATCATGCAAGCATTGTATTCAATTAATACACACCCAGATTTGAAAAAACGTATTGCAGTCGTAAGTGGAAAATTATTAAACAAAAGGTGGTATAATTTAAATGGAGATCTTGAAACTGGCAGGAATTCAAACATAAATATTGATAAACTAGTAAAAGCTTACTTAAGCAGTGCAAATGTTAAAACAATATGTGGCCTTGTGGGTACTTTGCAGGATCAAATAGGAGACTTAAAATTAAAGGACGATTGTCTGGGTATGCTTAGTAGTATCAGTAAAGCAAACTTCCATGTCCTCTATCGATGTCTTTGTGTCGCATTACTGGAAACTGTTCGATCTGAAGTTACTTCTCTAACAAACAATCAGCATTTAGTACTATGGCGAACAACTGCATTAACAATGCAAGGCCTCATGGCTGTGGTTAAAGCACAAGAAACAAAACCCAATTTACTGAATTTTCTAAAAAATTCTATAGGGATCTTAAAGGTAAGTTTTAACATCTTATTTACAACTTTTTAATAAAACATGAACATTTATTGTTCACTTTAGACACCTACATCTTTCAAGAATGGCTACTAAATTAAATGAAATACTAGCAAAGGTATATTTTCAAAACTTAACTAAACACTGGTTTATTTTTAGGTATTCTTGTCGAGTGGAATACCTATCCTTGAGATAATGCTACGAACAAAGACAAATGAGGTGGTGGAAATATTCAAAATTATGCAAACAAGCACAAGATTTCTACATCATCTATGTTGTTTTTCAAAATTTAATAAAGACACAAGTCTAGTGGCTTATGTACCACAATTTCGTCATGTTCTCGAATCTCTTTTGTATCGTGTAAAAGCTGCTTTAGTAGCTAATGGGTGTTCTGAAGCATTCTGGATGGGTACTCTACGAAATAGGAATTTACAAGGTGAAGATATATTATCTCAAAGTTCAATGGAAACCGAACAAACTGAAGATACACCTCAAGACAGCGAAGAACTACCTCCAGATGAGAGCGATGAAGAAATGGCAGTAGCAGAAGAAAGTAAAGATGGTAGTGACGGCGAATCATCAGCTAGTGAAATATTTTAACACTTACCTTTTCAACTTGATCATGATTTGTTATAATTCCTTCTTTTAGAAAAATGCCATAGTCTGCATAGAATTTATCATAGTCATCTGGTTTTTTATTTGCTTGATCTTGAAGGAATTTAATGACTCTACTCGTTAAAACGGTACCTAGTTTTCTGAAATATAAAATATTATACTTTGTTTTTCATTTTTTTAAATACTTACTTATAAGTATATATTAATAATTTTTCAATAAATAATTACCTAATTAATGCACTGTTTTGTAGTAATTCTCTACTCAAATTTAAGGGGATATCGTCAGAATCTACGACTCCTTTAACAAAACGTAACCATTTCGGTAATATGTTATCAGTTCGACTTTTGATTAACACTTTCCTGGTGTAAAGTGCTACTCCAGATTCGGTTTCTCTTGACATTTCAAATAATCCTAAAATTGTTATAAATTAGAAATTCTATTGAATAACTAAACAAATAAAACTGAAGGATTATTTTAACTACAGAAAAATAAAATCTAAATTGCAATATATATTTATGTACACTATCGGACAAAAGTGAAGCAACTTTTATGATAAAATCAAATATTTAAATATTTAAAATAAAATTAGCAACTGTAGAAATCAAAATTCATGTAGTTTAAGGGGTCATATTAGACTGCTGTCATAGGTGAAATGGAATTGTTTCCAAATGTCAAATACGTTAGTGTGTAATAATTTATTTCAACAATACACTTTATTAGCGCGACAAAAGTAAAGCAACTCTTTGATTTGGTATAAAGAAAAAGGGTTTACGACAAAGGTAAGTTTAAAGATGAAATTTTGCAGGTGAATTAAGCTTAATAGCTCTTATTTTTGTAGAAGTAAATATACCAAAAGGAAAACCAATCTGTACGGAATTAAAACAAATGGTCGTAAACGCCTTTTTAGAAGGAAAGTGTAAGATTGCGATTTCCAGACAGTTTGGCTTTGCCCAAATATAGTGTGTCAAAAATAATTTCACGTTATAATGAAAGGACATGTAGAAAAAATGCCGAAATCAGGAAGGCCCAGGAAAACTACATTTTGGATGGATAGGAGAATTAAAAGAATTTCTCAAAAAGATCCATGGTTGTCAGAACCACGGATAATTGCTGAGATTCCTGCACTGTAGGTTAGTGCGAGAACTGTTCAACGACGATTAGTTGAGGCGAAACTTTATAGCAGACGTCCAGTCAAGAAACCGTTGGTTTCCGAAATAAATCGCCTTGCCGGGCTTGAAATTGCACAACGCCATTTGAACTGGACAGTTCAAGAGGGGAAAAAAGTATTATTTACCGATGAAACTCGGTACAAAAATTTTAATTCTGATGGAATGAGGCGTGTAAGGCGTCCGGTTAATACGAGATTTCACCCAAAGTATGTTACACCAACAATAAAGCACGGACAAGGTAGTGTATTTTTATGGGGTTGTTTTTCGTGTAGTCGAGTAGGTCCATTACATTTTATAGACGGGACTATGGATCGCTTTGTCTACAGAGACATACTCCAAAACGTTATGTTGCCCTATGCTGAGTGGGAGATGCCTTTGCGATTTGTGTTTCAACAGGACAATGACCCGAAACATTCATCTCGCCCTGTTCAGGAGTGGTTTCGGGAGAACAATGTCCAGGTTCTTCAGTGACTAGCACAGTCACCGGACTTCAACCCCATAGAAAACCTGTGGGAAGAGGTTGAACGTCGTATTCGGACTACAAGATTCCCAAATAAACAGTCCTTAATTGATAAAATTAATGAAGTTTGGATGAATATGCCGGCTATTACTATCCAAAATTTAATTTCATCAATGCCGCGTCATTACCAAAAAGTTATAGCCAACAATGGATATCCTATTAATTATTAAGAACATGTTTTCTATTGTTATAACCGACCATATTTGTGATTTTTTGAGTTGGTAAATGAAATAAAAATTTGTCCTTGTAAAAGTTGCTTTACTTTTGTTGCGCTAATAAAGTGTATTGTTGAAATAAATTATTACACACTAACTTATTTGACATTTGGAAACAATCCCATTTCACCTATGACAGCAGCCTACTATGACCCCTTAAGCTACATGAATTATGATTTCTACAGTTGCTAATTTTATTTTAAATATTTAAATATTTGATTTTATCATAAAAGTTGCTTCACTTTTGTGCGATAGTGTATATGTTGAATATTAACTTGATATACCAGGTGGAGATTTGGCAAACATACCATAGGGATTTCAATGCTAACATCCGATTCCGGACCACAAAAACTTATAAACAGTTACACAAATCAACACAGGATTTTTTTCTCTATCGAAATATAATCAATACTTAGCTTTAAAATAATTAGGGGAGACAATAATTGAACTTTAAAAAATTAGCATTGAAATCCCTATAGTGCATTTGCCAAGTCACCACCCTATATATAGGCTGATTAAAATTTAAGGTCAAACATAGAGACCCCATTTATTATAATGGATAGAGGGTATGTTTAAATTTAGCACTTTGGCAGAATTTTATGCTTGATATAATGCAGCAAAGAAATTTTACTTAAGTAATCTGTTAATGAGTTGTGTTAAAAGACAAAAATAGCCAGGGTGGTGCAATGGTAAAGTGTCAGGGTAGCGATGTGCTAATCCTTGGTTCGAATCCCCCTAGTGACCATTCATCGTTGGACACCTAATTAATGATGCTCTCCTCTGAATGTAGGCCTACGAGGTAAAGTAACAAGGTCTTAAGGCTGATTTATAGTTCTGCAAACATACAACATAACATAGTATTCGAGCCAGAAGGTACTGAAACCGCAATAGCAGATGATTTGGATATTGGCAAAGAAGATTTTGAAAACAGAATCTGAGAAGTATGAAGTGTGCATCTGGTTCTGACTTGATTCAAAAAACATTGAAGAAAAAACTTCTGGCAGAATACTGAGGGATCGCTCAAAAATTAAACCACTTGAGCGCTTAATTGAAACTATATTGGCTGAAATGAATGAACCAAGGTGCTAATCTGAAGCCATCAAATCTATAAATCATCAGCATTAGAACGAAGCAATGGAAGAAGAAATTGCTTCGTTGAAGGAGAGTTCAACATGGACCTTAGTTGAGTTATCAAAAGGTCGTAAGTAAGGCTAAGGGTCAGTTTAATCAATACAAGGGCGATTGTTTGTACGTCGATTTCATTAACAAAATGTCAATGGTGCCAGCAACAAGACAAAATGATATTGAAATTTTTCTACAACTGAAAATTAGAGGTGAAACGAATATTCGGTTAACTATTCGGCCATTTTACCGAATATTTCGCCGACTTTATTTAAATGTATCATTCATGACTACTAAAGATTGTGCATTCCTTAAATTTTCAATATCATCATTTATTATAGTCACCAACGAAAAAAGGTGACCTCTTTATTTATAAACATTGCTAATATATTTACATAAATAAAACAAAAAACAGACATTTATTAAAAATTAAAAACTAATTAGAAATACGATTCTTTTGTCTACTCTTTTAGCAGGGCAATTTAATAATTAAACAATAAATTAGTTCGCTGGTAGGTAGGGTACACGCCTAGTTAATAAAATTTGGCGCAAAAAAATATTCGGCCGAATGCTAACAGCCGAATATTCGTATTCGGGTACCGCCAGAAATCAATATTCGTTTCACCTCTACTGAAAATAAACTTAAGATCGCTATTACTTTTAACGCTTTGAGTGCTGCCATCTATCCGACCACCGCCAGACCTGTGTGCGGCTATTTCTTTTTGTGTAATAACGTAATAATTATGAATAAAAACTACTTTAAAAAAGTGTAATGAAGGTGGGTCATTGGAGGGACCTGCTTGGGCATTATCCATTTTGCATCTGCACTACGTACTCAAAATTCAAAATAAAAAACAACAACACACTCTGAATACTTTCAATACACTAACACCACAAACACCTGCAAATTGCCGCGTGTTAACCGCTGTTAAAACCGAATAAACACGAATAATAGTCGATAAAATAATTGGCGTCAACAGCAGTTCCCGGTAAAAGCAAAATAAACAGTTGTCGTCAACAGCAGTTCACGGTAAAAGCAAAATAAACAAATGGCGTCGTTAGCACTGGGGGCACGGAACATTGGGGACGCCAGTAGGCGTCAATAGCAGCGAAAGGGTTAAATATGCAGATTGTACGTCAAGATGATGGGCTCTATAATGATCAATCAAAGAAATACTACCTACAACGTTTCTACATGGAAAAATCAAATCCTGGTTCGACGCAGATTGACCTGTATTTACCTTCAGGGAAAACAGCTGAGGTTGAACTGACATTGATATCATTTCAAGTGTAATTTGGTAAAAATTCATTATAAACCAAGCAGACCTAGACTAGAAAAGCTAGAAACGTTTTTCAAAAATTTTTGGTTCATTATACCTATTGCAAACCCTATCCGACCGGGGACACACTGTATAACACTATTTTTATTAAAAATTTGTTTACCTGGCTTTCCCTCAGGAAAATATAAAAGTGCATGAATCGATAATGGCACATCCGTGTTGTAATGTAAAGTATATCTTGGTAGATCATAACTGTTGCTAATGTATCGATAAAATTCGCCGTGTTGTTGTGAGGTAATCGTTTTTGAATCCATTAACCACAATGGCTGGACGATATTTGCTTTCTTTCCATTTAAATAAATAGGGCTTCCAACAAAGTTGCTGTATTTTTGAATTACATTCCGTATTGTATCTTCATCAGCAAATTCACGACATTCGGGTTTTAAATGAATTACTATTTTTGTTCCTAACTGTACTCCTTCAGCTGATTGTATTTCGTAAACACCAGTGCTATAATTAAAAGCAGTTTTAGTTCAGTATTATACTCAATATAATTATGTAAAATATTGAAACTCCTATCAATGCCCATTATGTCAATTAACCAAAAACATCAGAATTTAAATTTACCCATCTGAGCTCCACTTATATCCTTGTTCTTCTGTCGCAGGTTTTGAATACACTTCTACTTTATCGGCAACCATAAAAGCACTGTAGAAACCAACACCAAACTGACCAATTATATTATTAGTATTATCAGCAGTTACATTTTTTGATTTTAATTGTTCTAAGAAAGCCTAAAATAGATTTAAAGTAAAATTTATTATTTTTTAAAATAATGTTACATACTTTCGATCCTGATCTAGCAATTACTCCTAAATTGGAAGTTAATTCATCCTTAGTCATTCCAATACCAGTGTCCTAAAAAATTAACATTAAAGTGGGAAATTTAAAAAAAATTATAGGTTATGTAAGAGTAAACATCTTACCTGTATTGTAAGAATTCTATTTTGTTTATCAGTTCCGATATGAATTTCTAAACTTCTATCAGCGCTTTGAATCTTTTGAGCTTGTTCACCACCAGACAAAATAATATATCTAAATTTTTCTAAAGCATCGCTTGCATTTGAAATCAATTCGCGCACGAATACTTCCTTCTCTGAATAAAGAGATCTTGCTACAATATCCAATAGCATACGCGTTTCAGCTTGAAATTCATGTTTAGTTCCATCACCTGTAACATTTTTAATTTTTTAAAAAACAATTATTATAGGTGTTATGCAAACTAACTCACCGACAGCCTTTTCTGTATCTTTAATAATTGAATGATATTCATCTTTTGGGGCGGTTTCTGTACTAAAGCATCTAAAACTAGCTGGACTTGCTATAAATTCAAACAAATAATTTAATAACTTTGTTAAAAACTTTCAAAATCTTTTTAGTAATTTCTAACCTCATTTCAGACTTACCTGCAATCTTTAATGAAGCATTGTTAATTAGTTTATAATTAACAGTTGCATATTTCCCTTGATTAAGGGCAAGCTGACCTAAGCGATATATGCGTAATAATTTTATTAAATTAGACATTTTTGAAGCTTTTTCTAGATTTTTGCCGACAAATTGAAAAGCGCACGTGCCACAATTGTCTATATCGATAAAACAGAACGCGTAGTTTTTAGAAGGCATTATGAAATTGTTCTATAAGTTGTCAATAGATGGCGCGGTACGTCTACATGAAAATTAAATTTTCTTCTTTGCTAAATTTCCTTATTAAAAGCTACCATATATATGTAATTTAACTTTAAATAATAATGTAATCACTTTTCACAAAAAAAGTATCTATTTATATTAACTAATTGGTTATAAATACGTAACAAGTATGACATTTTTAAGTCTCCGAATTTGAAAAAACTGCATAACATTAATTATTTTTTTCACTACTACACTACTAGTAATATGGTGTACTATTTTGGCATATGACAGAATGCTGTGAAATGACATTTCTCTACCTTTTGTTCTGTAACGGGTAAAAAAATTTTCATTATTTACCACTAGTAAATAATGAACAAATTTACATTTTTCAATTATCCTGTAACAGTTTTAAAGAGAAAATGTTGATAGAACGATTTAGCATGATGGGGAAATTTTATTTAACAGTTTTGTAGACATTAAAATCAGTTAATATACATAAATTTTAATTTTCAAAACTTGGATATATTTGAATTGCCGCCATATATCTATCCGTTACTTTTGAACTCAACTGTCAACACCACATAAAGTAGAGATAAAATTGTTATTAATTTAGCTATTTCAGACGAAACTACTCCAGTGCTTTTCAAAAACAAAGCAAGAAAACCTACTAAAGGCTAAAAAACTACAATTTTAACTTTTATGTCAACATTAATTTAATCAATAAACAGCTGTCACAGCAACAAAACAAAAAACTGTCATTTGTTTCATACTTTGAAAAGTGTTTTAAATTATTAATAGTGCTATTTTTTTAACAATTATATGAGTTATATGAGTTTAATAAAACTAGTAGTGAAAAAAACTATGTATAGACCGCGGTAGAGAAGTCTCTTATAGCCTTCGGGCCTTATATCCCTCGGCGCTTAGGCGCCTCGGGATCTAATCTTGGCCCTCTGGCTATAATACTAGACTTCTCCACCTTGGTATATAATATACTATTATTCCATATTAGTGTTCTAAGTACCTATGTAATGCTTTTTATTTTCTATACAGGGTGAATAAAAAGTATGGAACCTCGATGCTAGCGCCTTTATTATTAGTTTTAGAAAAAAAAGTTTTAGACAAAAGGTTTATAACAAATTATTTTCCACAAACTGATGGTTTTAAATATTTTTTTCAAGGTCATACCTTTGCGCTATGACGTCATCGATACTTTTTTTAAATGGCAACCTATATTTCTTAGGTCGAAATTTTATAGAATTTTTTTTTCTCTTTATGACCATCTAAAAATTAATATCATACGGTTGAATAAGCGAAATTTCTAGAAAAATCAAGTTGAATGTTATTCGTACCGGTAATTAATGTACGTACTTTTATCACAAAAATTAAACACATGACTATTAAAAACAAATACAAACAATGAGTAATATTACTTTATTACAGAAGATGTTCAAATTGTTCGCTATCTGACAATGTCCAATTCGATGTGAAAATCCCTGTAATACATTCCGAATTACTTCGGCTGGTATTGCCCGTAATTCTTCCCGAATACGAATTTTTAACTCTTCTAAATTTCTGGGCCTGTTTGTGTAAACTTTACTTTTAAGATGGCCCCACAAGATCCAACTGCTTCAAATCGGGCGATCGGGCTGGCCATTCGATACTACCCCTTCTACCGATCCACCTATTCTCAAAAATTGTATCCAAATAATAAAATAATAATAATAATAATGTTAAACATTGTTTATATTTGTTTTTAATAGTCATGTGTTTAATTTTTGTGATAAAAGTACGTACATTAAATACGGGTACGAATAACATTCAACTTGATTTTTCTAGAAATTTCGCTTATTCAACCGTATGATATTTTTAGATGGTCACAAAGAGAGAAAAAAATGCTATAAAATTTCGACCTAAAAAATATAGGTTGCTATTTAAAAAAAGTATAGATGACGTCATAGCGCAAAGGTATGACCTTGAAAAAAATATTTAAAACCATCAGTTTGTGGAAAATAATTTGTTATAAACTTTTTATCTAAAACTTCTTTTTCTAAAACTAATAATAAAGGCTCCAGCATCGAGGTTCCTTACTTTTTATTCACCCTGTATATAACATTTTTAAGTTATTATTTGCTTGTAAGGGAAATCCTAAACTTAAATGAATACTTACTGCATTGCTATCAAAAATGTTTAGCAAATACATTTTATCTTTCACCCCAAGTTAATGTAGTGGAAAATGTTACAAAATATATAAGTTGAAACATTTCTGAAGACTTTTTTACGAACATGCAAGGGCGATTACACTTTAACAATGACTTCAAAGCCTTTCAGAAAGGGTTCAAACTTCAAAGCTCCTTAGATGCTTTCTACCTATTTTACAAAAGTGTTGAAGCCTAAATTCAAACTCCAGCTGTTGCCTTGGCATTTTTTTGTTGTTGTTCATAAAAAAGTCTTTTAAAAGAAGCGTCGAAGTATAAGTACGTTTGAATAATCTGTACAAAATACAAAACAATGAAACATGCATTGCATATTTAACAGTGATAATTTCACTTATGTGTAACGTGTCAGTTGACTAAATTTTAAATCGGCAAATAAGAAGAAAATCATCATTCTTAACTGATATGGTTTTGACTACTGTTTATCCGCTTGACTTGTTCTGAAAGCGCTTTGTAAGCTTTGTATTCGGTGTTGTATTCAAAGGATTGCGAATGTGGGTGCCTTTAACGTGTTTGGAAGGATTAAGGCAGCTTTTATACTATTAGATCACAGGTTTTTGAAAGGATCGCTGGTATTATGGTGGTAGCAAAATTCTATTAAGTAGTCTTTAGTAAAGCACAAGATATTTGTGTTGTGACAATTCTGATTTTTGCTTGTTATTGTTGAAGTTGTAAAAATAGAAATTCCTTTTAGGCATTTCTTACTTTTTCAGTCAATTTTTTATGATTTTTGAAAATTCAATTAAAGGTAATATACCTTGTCGAAGTTCCGTAAGCTATTTGCCAATTACACTGATCGACAAAATTTTTCTTTTTTTGTGTTAAAAATCTGATCTGATAGGGTAAATGTTATATTATTTTTCTGCTGATTTCAAATCTGTTTGCCAAATTAATTTAGAGGACAGGATTTTTGAGTAACACACATTTAAAGTTTTATAAAGTTTGTATTCCGATATAATAATGATAGGTACATGTATTAGTCCATCCGTCAGGTAGTTTTAGGTGGAATTAACTCGGGAAGTTTTGATATTTGGTACAATTCTAGACTTAAGTGTCTAGCGTCGCCTGCGTTGATTAAAAACGGAGTTTATAAAGCCTGCCGAATAGCAAAAATGGCCATTATGCAAATTTTTGCCACTGCTTGCTTGTGGCGCTAGTTATCCATCGTTGACAGCTGTCAGCTGGCTTTGATATTTTACGATTTACAACAAATACGGGTTATTGGATGTTTAATATTTAGTCCAGAAAGTGTACTACAATATAAATTTCAATTTTAGACAGGTTATCAAAACCTTATGAGACTGTGTAAAAAATTAACTAAATAAGAGTGTAAGAAGGGTGCAGATACTTACTACTTTTCCTCGGCACAAACCAAGAAGACTTTCCAGGGATTGAACTGGTTATTTAGCCTAAATCTAAAACTAAATCTGTAGAATTATGGCAAGGAGGGATGCAAAAAGACATTTTTAGAACGTACTTTTTGTGGTATAACTAAACGAATAACCAAAAATTAACAAATTTAAATTAGAAATACAGCTGTCAGTGAAAGGATAGGTAGCGCCCCGGAGAAAATTTGAACTAGTCGATTAACTGTCAAACGGCCCTATTCGGCAGGCTTTATAAACCCCGTTTTGAATCAACGCAGGCGACGGTGTCTAGTACAAAGATTCACATTTTGCACACAGAATGCGCTGCCGCTACCGCCGCCATATTGCCAAGATGGCCCCCAAAAACAGTTTTTTTGAAATATCTCCATTTTCGTACGCTCTACAATCAAAATACTTATAACCAACATTAAAGAGGAGAAAATTTTCTATAGAACATGTCATCTGTATATTTTCTCTAAAACGAACGGTTTAGGTACAGCAGTCGCGTGAAGTTGAAAATGTTGGTTTAGTTTTGTCTAAGGGCGTACGCTATCACAGATTTTGCGAAATTTATGTGTTTTAGAATTTCCGAGAGCTATTCATCTAAAACCTTTGTGCAATTTCATCTTAAGTCAGTGGCGTAGCTTTCGTTTCTTATGAACATCCAATTATAACTGTCAAAAATTAACAATGACAATAATGTACTTGTTTCCACACCACCCATGAGGTAAAGTACTCGGCGCGTTTTTTTTTATGTGGTTTCCCTTTTATATTAGGCCTACTCCACAACAGCAGATTTATTAAACCCTTTTTCGTTTAAATATGCCTGATGGACCTGGTTCGTTAATATTACGAGTATTTTCAACGGTATTTGTAGTTTCTGTTTCTCATTTGATATAATGATGTCAAGAGGCAAGTCTAAGTCTTCATCTTCATCGGATTCTTCAAATATGTCTTGTATGACATTTTCACAAGATTTTCCATTACAGAAACAGCAAATGACAGAACATTTTAAACCTGCCTTTCTGCAACCGCACGCTTTTCCACATCCCGTTTTACACTTGCATGACAAGAAAGTAAGTAGTGTTTTAGGAGCAGGATCCTTTAAAGTGGTTACTGGGGTGATTCCAGTTTGAGTTTTCTTCTAATCCCATTCTTCGGCCTTTGTTTGCGTCGTTTGATAAGAAATTCATCTGTGCAACCACGGCCAACTTCATTCATATCCACTAACGTGTATATATGGCCGTTCCAATTCAGCTAAAAACAGGTTTTAAGAAAGTAGGCCATTGGTCCTCCCTGTAGCGACATCTATTACATAGTTTAAATGCCGGAGAGGCCGCTGACAGGAGGACTGTCAAAAATATTTAGAAATGGAATTGGGACGGCCATATATACACGTTAGTGGATATGAATGAAGTTGGCCGTGGTGCAACTGCAGGGATCATAAATTCGTCAAACAAAACATCTGCTGTAATAGTTTTTCGTGATCGTCGGAGTCGTTCTGCCCTTTTCGTGCTTTTTCTGCTGCACTTACGGGATAGCCGTCGAAAACAATTATTACATTTGATTGATAGTGTCTTTTTACATACTCTATATAACTGGTACAAATCGAACCAAATGTTTCATTTCGGTTCCAAACAACTCTATGCAGCAGGTACCCACCGTCAATTATGTAAACTTTATTGGTTCCAAAATCATATTCTGTAACTGGCAAAAAAACTTTGTACAATAGAGACTTAGCAGTTTTTCGCAGTCCGTCTTCAGAAAACAAGGACAAGGGGTACGGAGCCAATTCATACTGCAGATGCTGTTCAAGCTCCTCGTCCGTTTGTTTTGCAACACAAAGTCTTTGGAAAATAAGTAATGGGTCAATTGGTACTACAGTTTCATAAATCTTGATGCTTGAGTTCATTGCTCCCAGGGGAAGTACTTTGTCTTTGCGTCTCAATACTACATCGCCAAAGTTTTTCCCAATCATATTATTTATCCCAACTTTACCAATTTCTTGCGCCTTAAAACAGTTTATTGTTTGATCTCCAATAACTCCTGAGGAAATAGACATTATTTCATTTACGTCTGGGAAAGGGGGGTGTTGCGTAAGCCAAGCCAACAGTTTTTGCACATCATTATTGTCTCGAATAATACGTGAACTTCTCATGTCCACATGTTGTTCTGTAGATGCAAAAGAAACATTGCAAAATCTTTCAATCTCATCACATACGTTGTGCAAATACACCGTTCCCAATGTCCACATTGTCAAAATGCTATCCGTGATTCCTCGTCCATGAGTAAGCCTGCCAATAGATTTCATCGTCCTCATTAACGTTTGTTCAATGGTCATATCTGACTAAATACCAGACCAAAACTTTTTGGTGCGCCTGAGTGTGAAGAAACCGTCTGTTGTAAATTTATTGTACTCATCTGAGGTCATTTTGTCTTTTAAGGATAACATATCTTGCAAATATAAATGATGATTTTGCATAATTATGATGGCCGCTTGCGTGGAAATAAGGCAGCATTTTCTGAGCAGATTCTAGGTGAAGTTGCCAATTACCCATTCTGTCTGCTTCTATAAACTGCTTTACCAAAGTTACCATACATTACGAAAATATTGCACCCACAGTTTGGCGGTAGGTCCATTACTTTCTAGTTTTGCGAGACCCTCCTTGACATAGAACAAAACATTTTCTGCAACTGCGTTTTTATTTGTATAGGTCTTTTAAAGTAAAATTATATATGTAAAGCAGGCCTTCTACCAAAATTATTATTTATTCAGCGTCTACGTCCATTTTAAGCCGATACTACTATACATGTATTGGCTTGTTTGAAAAAGAGTTTAATAAATCTGCTGTTGTGGAGTAGGCCTAATATAAAAGGGAAACCACATAAAAAAAAACGCGCCAAGTAGTTTTACATCATGGGTGGTGTGGAAACAAGTACATTATTGTCATTGTTAATTTTTGATAGGTATAATTGGATGTTCATAAGAAACGAAGGCTACGCCACTGACTTAAGATGAAATTGCACAAAGGTTTTACATGAATAGCTCTCGGCAATTCTAAAACACATAAATTTCGAAAAATCGGTGATAGCGTACGCCCTTAGACAAAACTAAACCAACATTTTCAACTTCACGCGGCTGCTGTACCTAAACCGTTCATTTTAGAGAAAACATACACATGACATGTTCTATAGAAAATTTTCTCCTCTTTAATGTTGGTTATAAGTATTTTGATTCTAGAGCGTACGAAAATGGAGATATTTCAAAAAAACTGTTTTTGGTGGCCATCTTGGCAGTATGGCGGCGATAGCGGCAGCGCATTCTTTGTGCAAAATGTGAATCTTTGTACTAGACACTTAAGTCTAGAATTATACCAAATATCAAAACTTCCCGAGTTAATTCCTGGTCAAGCCTTTTTATACGACCTGACGGGTGGACTATATATGCAATGTGATTTTTTAAAAACTCAATTGCAGCAGGCCGTATTTTGACTAAATACAGACAGTTCTAAGGTTATTAAGACAGAATACGGCTTGCTGCAATTGAGTTTTTAAAAAATCACATTGTATATATTGTTATGCTCTTCCACTTAAAAGAATTACATACAATTTTTAATTATTCTTCCGGCTAGCTCAATAATAAGATTTAATTAATTTCTTTCAGAATCTCCTAAATCAAGGTCTTTAAAGGGTTCCCTTTGACGAATTTCAAAATTTATAAAAATTCACCAAGATAAAATTTTAAAAAATATAACACCTTTCAAATTATGATAAACTTTTACAAAGAAATAACAATAAATAATTCTAATAACAAACTAAACAATTTTCTAAAATTTAAAATATAAATTACCTTTTTCACTTAAACAACTTGAACAAAACAACACTTCCTGCCTCGACTTCCAATTCACCAAGCGCTGCTCTAACTTCTTTCAAACAATACACTTTCCCCTTTTGACTCCAACTCCACCCAAAATCTGCCTTATCCTCCAACCAACAACAAGCTTTCCCCTTTTATTAAATTAATTCGTCACCAATATCCAAATTTATAAAGCTTCTTCAGAAATAAATTATATTTCATAAGATTTTTTTATTTTTAAAAAATCCAAAATTATATTTTCATATAACAACAACTTTCTTCATACAGTATTTTAACTAATTATATTTTTAATCTGCTTTTAAAATATTATTTTATGGTAATTAATGAAGTTTTTTGATAATTTTCAAAAAAACCCACTTTCGTTTACCAAAATTAATATTCCACTGTTTGTTTTTTATTTGTTACCCTAGTTTCTTAAATTTTAACACTCTACAAAATTATTTTTATGACATATTTACAAAATTACTATCTAGATTCTATCCTACTTATTTACAATATTCATTTTCTAACTTATAACTATTTACAATTTTATTTACACTAAATTTTCATACTTTCAAAAGGTGTTCATTCTCTTTATCCAAATTCAATTAAAACAATATCACCTCAAAACCCTACCTTGTTTTTGTGAAATTTTTGTTTTCAAACACATTTTTTCAATTTTAATTTCGTTAAGTTAACAACCCTATTTGTCATTTTAACATATAAAATCAGGTTAAGTTAATTTTGACTTTTCTTTATTTCTGTCATTATTAACATTTAATTTTTATTTGTCATTTTGACATTTGTTATTAATTTTGACTTTTAAATAAATTTGACGTTTGACATTTGATATAATGTTTCTATCTTAATTTTTTTAATTTTCAAATCGATATAACATTGATATATGAAAAATTAGAGGAATTTTTCATGTATTAATTTCAATTAATTATCAAACAAATTGCAGTTTTAAATTTTAAAATTTAACTAATCATTTAAATAAATTTCAATTAAAAATTTTCGTTTGAAGCATGTAAATAATATTTAACAATAAACAATTAACAATTAACATTTTTACAAGTATACTAAATTATAACACATTTTAAAATTCTGGTGGACCTTTTAGTTCTTTTATACGTAATTTTGAATTAGTTTTAAAACTGTATTTATTGAATTCGTTTGAATTAAAATACCTATTTTTAAATTTTAAAAACCTATTTATCTTATTTGAATGCAAATTATCATTTTTCTTATATTCATTATTAATTGATTTTTGAAATTGATAATTCAATGAGTTTCTTTGTATTTTATTACCATTTTTCGTACGATTATTATTCAATTTATTCTTAACCATTTTAACTTTATTTAGTTTTGAAAATCTCTTTTTAATCTGTTTAGTCAATTTCATTTCATATTTTAATTTTCCAGTTTTGATAAATAATTTAATATTTTGTTTAATTAAATTCTTCTTATTTATCTTTACATAATTGTTTGAATTACCATCCTTGATTATCCCTGAATTTTCTTTTTCACCATCCTTTATCAGTTTAACATTTTCATTTATTACCATTTCATCTTGCATATCAAAATATTCTTCTGTAATTTTAATTTCTTCTTGCACATCATTTATGTACATTTTATTTTTATTTAATTCAATAACTTCAGGATTATTAACATTATTAATATCTTCCTGAACTTCTATTTCATCTTCCACGCCTTCATATTCTTTAATTACTTCTTGGTATTCTAAAATAACCTCTTCTTCCTCATGTTTAACATTTTTAAATATTTCTTTAATTTCTTTGCATAATTCTTGTTTATTTTTCGCCAATTCTTCTTTCAATTCTTTAAATTGCTTCTTATTTTCTTCTTTCAACTCTTCATATCGCTTCTTTGCCTCCTCATCTCTCTTCTTGGAATCTTCTTTAATTTCACCTAATTTTTCATCTAACTTATTATCCAATCCACTTAACTGTTTCTTGGTATCTTCTTTGATTTCTTCTTTCATTTCTTTAAACTGCTTCTCTAATCTTTCATCTCGTTTCTTGGAATCTTCTTTCATATCATTGAACTGCTTCTTGGAATCTTCTTTGATTTCATCTATTTTACTTAACTGTTGCATCATTATTTGCATGAAATTCCCATCAAATTGAACAGGATTTGTAATAATATGAGAAGTTTGAATTTGTATTTGATCACCAACACTTCGAGGTTCTTCTTCTAACTGTTCACCTGCATTTTCATGCTCCTCTTCAACTTCAACTACCTCCATTTCATTTTCCTCTTCTTGTTGTTCCATTTCCTGTTCTTTATCTTTCCTAGAACTTCTTAAATTTCTTCTGCCCTCACTCATATTATCAATTTCTAAACTTTGTCAAAATATCTTTATCTCGTTTTTTTATTGAATTTTATTATTTGAATATTTAAGCAAAAATTTCACACAAAACAATGAACAATCAAGTTTGTCAATTTTATCAATTTGTCAAATTTAATAAACTTCAAACTGACTTTTATTATTAAACAATTCAATATTTATGGAAATATCTTCTACAATTAAATTCGTTATACTTTTCTTTATTGATTCAAATCTGTATTATTTCAATTACTAAATAACTTTTATTCAAAACTGTGAATGACCCTACCAAGTTTTATTTACTTCTGTTTTCTGTTAATAATTTATTAAACTAATCTTTACCCTACCAAGTTTTATAACTCCTTCAAAATTATTAATAACAACTAATATTAAACCTCACTTTTCTGGCATCAATTATTATTAAAATAATTTGACGTTCTACTTTGGATTGTCAAATTATTTAATTTATAAATGTCAAATTTAAAATAGCCTCCTTAATTATATGAATAACCACTTTTCAAAGCCCCAGGTTTCTGGTGCCAATTATTATTAAGATAATTGATGTGACAAAGCAACCACGTTGGGCGCCATTTATTGTTATGCTCTTCCACTTAAAAGAATTACATACAATTTTTAATTATTCTTCCGGCTAGCTCAATAATAAGATTTAATTAATTTCTTTCAGAATCTCCTAAATCAAGGTCTTTAAAGGGTTCCCTTTGACGAATTTCAAAATTTATAAAAATTCACCAAGATAAAATTTTAAAAAATATAACACCTTTCAAATTATGATAAACTTTTACAAAGAAATAACAATAAATAATTCTAATAACAAACTAAACAATTTTCTAAAATTTAAAATATAAATTACCTTTTTCACTTAAACAACTTGAACAAAACAACACTTCCTGCCTCGACTTCCAATTCACCAAGCGCTGCTCTAACTTCTTTCAAACAATACACTTTCCCCTTTTGACTCCAACTCCACCCAAAATCTGCCTTATCCTCCAACCAACAACAAGCTTTCCCCTTTTATTAAATTAATTCGTCACCAATATCCAAATTTATAAAGCTTCTTCAGAAATAAATTATATTTCATAAGATTTTTTTATTTTTAAAAAATCCAAAATTATATTTTCATATAACAACAACTTTCTTCATACAGTATTTTAACTAATTATATTTTTAATCTGCTTTTAAAATATTATTTTATGGTAATTAATGAAGTTTTTTGATAATTTTCAAAAAAACCCACTTTCGTTTACCAAAATTAATATTCCACTGTTTGTTTTTTATTTGTTACCCTAGTTTCTTAAATTTTAACACTCTACAAAATTATTTTTATGACATATTTACAAAATTACTATCTAGATTCTATCCTACTTATTTACAATATTCATTTTCTAACTTATAACTATTTACAATTTTATTTACACTAAATTTTCATACTTTCAAAAGGTGTTCATTCTCTTTATCCAAATTCAATTAAAACAATATCACCTCAATATGTACCTATAGTAAACGCAATTTAACGAGATAAAAGTTGCCCAGCCTTTTTCGGTTACTTACGCTTTATTGTAATATTTCGCTTTATAAAGCTGTTATTATTGGCTATCACATAGCCTTGACTATTCAGGTACAATATTTAATTAATTCCTCTAATTGTGGCAATAGAGTGGGAATACGCGAAGTGAAACTTTTTATCAGGTTAAATTGCGTTTACTATAAGTACATACAGTTAACTCATGAAAAACGCATTTCTATCTGATTTTCTGCTGTGCTTAGCTTGTGGAACATCATTTTTTAGAGTCCAGCAACAATCTGCAAGCATCTTGCATGGATAAACTCCTGTTGCCGTTGACGGAAAAACCATACTTTAGTTCCTTTTTCAAGAAGGTTGCCCCAGCCTTTCAGTCTTGAAGCTAACGATTGTACCTGCATTTTAGATAAATTTAGATCACGAACCAGATCATTGAGTTCTGGCTAACTAATCTTGTGTGTTTCTGTTGTCTCTCCTAGGAAATCTGGGTCCTTTTCATCGTCACCACTTATTAGATCAATCTGGAATTCTTCAGCACCAACTTGTTCTTCTGAAGCGAAACTCCATGTTTGTGATGGCACTGGAATGGCTAGCTCTGAACTGTGATGAACAGGTCTGATGGCCGAAATAATATTTAACTAAATGTTTAGTCTTGCTTGTGATTCCACTGATTTTTGATACCAAAATAGCAGTCTGTGCAGTTGTCATTTATTGGCTCTCTCCATACCATGGGAACTGCAAATGGCATGTGACGAGATTTCCGATTCAGCCAGCTAGTAAGCAAAGTTACACAGGAAGCACAACAGATATGAGGGCCCAAGATTTGTCCTAATCACCAATTTTACTTCCAAAGTGGAGCTCATACGATTTCCGTACTAAAACAGTAATGTTTCTCAGTTTCTCCTTTGAGACTTGAAAGTCAATTCACCACACACGTAGAAAAAATTGTTTGAATGATTTATACAATTTCGAGGCATTCTTATGCAGAGTTTGTACAATTTACACTTACTACAAAAATGAACACTACACTTTTACAGCCTAAAAATGGAATTAAAGCACGAGACACACTCACAAATGGCAGATACTGTTCACCAGACTTAATGCATTTTAAATGGCACATTGTGATTAATTGGTATGTTCCATTTCCGGTGTGAAACCTTATCTTAATAAAAAAACAACTGAAGTTGTGTATTCTTATCCAAATGAGTCCATATTCCTCTACACCTCTACTTGCTACTCTTCTACTTAGTTATAGATACATAAGTGATTCATAGGAGACAGTAATTGTATTTATTATTAGATATATTCTGCTAATAAAACAAATTTTAACAAATCAAGAAAACAAACTGTATAGGTAGTAGGCTGTTTTGAACAAAATGTACAACTGTATTAAAACTAGATTAAAACAAATATTTCGGACGCAAAAAATGGAACCTGTGTAAGACAAATTTTGACCTCAGTTTCAGAATCAACGCACAAAAATATCGTACATAAGAATCAGTCGAAGTTATTCATTTAACAAAATCACTGCCGATCAGTGTTATTTTTTTATTTGTTTGCAAATATCATTTTTCTGCTAATAATTTTGTGTCAGTAAAAATTAAACGACTGTGTAAATTTACTGCCTGTCATTTGTTTATATTAAATGAAAAAGTAAACGAATTTAAAATTGTAAACAACTCATGTAATTACAAAGTATTGAATATAAAGAAGTATAAAGTAATTAATTGCTAAAATGGAGTCCTTTTAAGTTTTTCAGGCAAAGTTTTCGTTGGTGACGTGTAATTAACGAAATCGGAAACCTTAGCAACACAGTCGCTTTTGCAAGCGTACGTACTTAAAAAGAAAATCTGACAAGAACGAAAATTAGGTTGTAAAAACGTTAGTAAAATCTTTAATCTTAATTAAAAATGGAATAATAAATTTGTTTATTTTTTTCTCCTGTTTTAAATACTAGAAGGACGAAATTCCTAATTACTGTTTATAACGTTTAGAAACGCATTCGTTATAATTATCGCTTAACCTTAAGGGGATACTGTTCTAGCTGGAAAATAAAATGTTAATGTATGTAATTTAACAAGAAAAGTATACATTTTTTCTATCTACCTACCTAGAGAAATGTCATTAGAAAAGTTGTTAACATTTTTAAAAAGTGAGGTTCCCGTTTACATTAATGTAGGTAATTTTTCTAAGGACTGCACAATGAATTCAGTGATACAGTGTTGTTAAATATGATAGAAATTAGAATAAAAATCCTATTATAGTTCCATTATTTTATTTAAAAGTTTTTTACATACAAATACCTACAGTGCGATTTTAAATGATTGAGGACAATTTGAGTTTGGTGTCACACTAATTTACTGTTATGTCGGCAATCTGCTTTATCAATGGTGTCTCGAATAGGGATGGTTAATGTTATATTAATAATTAAAAAACAAAACTAATTTTGGCCATTATTTATTTTCATATTGTATTAGAAGATAAAATAAACAAAATATGGAAACCTTCAACAAAGTTAGTGAGTTGCTCCTGATATTTGACAGCGAAAGTTACCAAATTGATCCATTTAGCCAAACTCAAAATATGAAATACACTAAAAACTGTGGCGCCAAATTCAAATTGTCCTTAATCATTTAAAATCACACTGTACAGTGTACACGTTTTGAGAAATCCATTGTGTCTATCTGAAATTATTATAAAATACAAATAAATGGGAAATGTATAATTAAATTATCACCCATAATCTTTTCTTTTGTTTAAGGTTTTCAATATCGTCTTATTTTAGCTTTAATTTTGACTTTTACTTCATTGATATTATAGATTTAATTCGGCTTTAGCCGAACCTTTGTTAGTAAATAAAAAATTCCTCTCTTTATTATGTGTATTATTTTACAACACATCATCATCACAACAGGTTTATTGAAATATTTATTATAGTACGCAACCTTTATACTGAAATAAGGAAGTTTATCGAAAAGAAAATTAAATAGTAAGTTAATTATTACATCAATTGATCTTCAAATGATCGAAAACAAATTAAATGCATAATTAAAGTTTCATTAAACTATAATTTTGTGAAGAAATGCAACGATTAATTTAGAAAAATGTTTAGAAAATTGCCATATAATTTACTCTACAAAACTTTTTTTGTTCTAGACTTTAGTTTTGAATTGTTTCGGTTTTTTAAAAAGCATTGCTGAACGAAAAACGTATACTACTGTCATGCTTATTACTGTCATACTAATAATAATAATTCACTAACATTGAGATTTAAGTTGTCGAAATATTATTATAACATCTATTTCTTCATTTCCACCAATGTTTGTTTGTTTGCGTTTGCAGGAAGAAATACAAAAAATATAAAAACATTCAGAAATAATAACAATTATTTTAACTAATAGATCAAAATTGCAAAGTAACTAAATCAAAGTAAGAAGTAATTTGTTAAATTTGCAATGATATAACAAAATTATTAAAACACGTAACTAAATTGCAATTAAAAGTGTTGCTACGAAAAAAGGGAAACACCGAGGTAGCTCTCGGGAACGCGCCGCCAACTGCCAGTGGGAATGTCAGGGTTCTTGTAATAAGCTGTAAAAGAAATGAATGGGCTCCAATCAGTTACAATGGTGTCCTTCAGAAAAGTAGGAACGGCAACTGATAACCAATTCCCCGAAAGTACTTCAAAACACATAAATCCAATAAGAGGACTCTCAGATCGTTCAAGTATTTAATATAAACAAGTAAATAATAAGTAAGCATATACTAGGTACATAGGATAAATGTAAACATAAGAAACAATTCAATAACATAAATAATATACATGTAGCTATATGTATATAATAAGTGGTTTATATACCACCACAAACAAATAAATGTATCCCGTCACCACAATATAACTACGACTGATTAATGTAACCGATGTCTAAATGTAAATGCACAAATAAATATTGAAAGTAATCCATGAGTGGTAATCGGTGGACCAAAAAAAGATTAGTGACTGATTTAAAAATAAATAAACCTTTGAACTCAATGAAATTAGCAAATAACGTGTACAAGTGAGTCGTCGAAAGGGACCCTATTGTCGCAAGAACGTAAGTCTCAAATAACGTAAGGAATCGTATAGATTCAGGCCTGTATCTCATGCTACCCTAATATCGCGCATCATAAACTCAAGTTAAAATTGGACTGCGCAATTAGCAATTACACAAGGTCCTTGCGTCACCCTAAAGATTCGGTATCACGATAACTCAAGTGTCTTAATATTCAAAAAGAAATTCGGTAGTTGAACTTTCAATGTCAAAGGAAACAAAGCGTAAATTAACTATTAAAAAATGGCGTTAATGCAAATTAACAGTGAATAAATGTGAAATTGAAATGCAATATGAAGGATCCCTACCTAAGTAACATTATACAGTAATTGTTTATTAGCCTATACGGTGACCTGAATTTACGGGGTAAGTATTACAATAACTACAACAATTTGTACACCTTCTAAACGGAGGTAATTACAACAAATCTACCTTACAGGTTAATTGGCATAGAACATCATATAGGACAGTACTGAAGTCTTAACGTTGTATAACCACAAATAACTGGTCGTAAAGTTATCTAACCTCAAATAACTGGCCGTAAAGTTATCTAACCATAAATACCTGGCCGTAAATCTTCCATCAACCAATAAAGTTTCCATCAACCAATAACCATAAATTTCTGGCCATAAAACTTTCCATAAGTAACCAATAACTATAAAACTTTCCATAAATAACCAATAACTATAAAACCTTGCACAGATAACCAATAGCCGGCCGTAAAGTGTGCTGAAAGTCGGAAGAAACACGTTATCGGAAATTAAACAAGAACAAGCAGTAGCATACCTTATCAGATGGTAAAACTCTTCGTCGAGTAAAGAAAAGTTGGACTTGGATTACAGAAGCTTCAGAACGGCTACCATCCAAACTACCAAACAAAGGAACTCCCACAATTAAGGACACACGCCAAAGAATAATTTCCACCCAAAGGGCACCAGCCAACTGGAAATTTGCACAAAAAAGGGCACCAGCCTAAGGGAATCCCTAAAATATGCTTCTACTAATCCATCGGCGATTGGGATGATCCAAATAAAATTTACACAATAACTAAAAATTTCGCAGATCCGAATACATCCAACTTGGAGGACTCGACACGCCGGAAAGAACAGGAAATCGAAAATGATTCAGGAAGACTAATCCACAAATAGATTTAAAAATCCCTAAAAATGGAATTTTGCATGAAGGTTAGCAAAAATAAACTGTCAAGCCGGAGAGGCAACTCGGAATACTTCTATGTTTCAAGTGTTAACTAAGCTATAAATCGCTGTACAAATAAATTATTCAATAAAATTGTAACAGAGTGTTCCTTTTCTGAGCACCTTTAAAAAATTTTGTAGTGTCGTGTGTTTACTTTATAAACCCATCGTAAAGTTAACAACATATTCTATCTTTTGTGTGTGAAGCTCGCTAAAATATTTTATCACAATGCAATTTTGAAATAAGACCAACATCATTTATAATTTGTTTTTCAAACAATTAACGTTATTACTGCTGTGTTATTATTATTTTTTTAATTTTAAATATTTTATTTACTGTCAAATATGGCAATATGTGAATATTTTGGCAGTTTACTTTGCAGTATCAAGAAGCGAATAAAATAGAAATAGAATCTTATTTATTTTCAATCTTTTTTAAACCGTAAGACGTCCTATACATAGAGTCGTTCTGTCAATGTTCACATGAGTTGGCTATTGTTTTTGTGCAATTTTTCATGTTTCCAAAGCAAGTATTCTTTATTTGTAACGTCTGAAAAAGATATATGTTACAAAAACCTTTTATGAAACCATCTTGTATTGTTAATGATAATGAACTCTTCGATTTTAATCTTATTTTTCTAGTAGGAGGTAATATGTCTTTGACAACAGCTTATCCTAAACGTGAAATAATTAGTGGGATACCTCAGGGATCCGTTTTGGGACCCACTCTTTTTCTTTAATAACGTCAAGATGGATGTTTCTTCTTGTCGGATTATTTCTTATTACATCTTCCTGATACCACTCTGATGAATATCAATTACCGAATGCTATAACCACTGCACTAAGATACGCAAATAAATATTTTATTAATAGTCGGATTTAATATTCCTCCAATGTCAAATTTGCACTAGCGGTAACCCAAACCAGTAACACTCTAATCTGACAGAGTTGTGTATGTAGTTAGAATTGGGATGAATCATAATTAGATGAGGTTATTTATAATTTATAATCAATCAAACAATGTAAACAACTTTTCTTTTCAAATTCCAAATGTTTAAATGTAGAGCAAATTTTGCCTTTCAGTTTGTTTCAAAGTGTGACTTCATTTAAACTAAAACTATGTTGTTGGGATTTAACTACTGTGCAGAACTTTTCTTTATAGTCATTTTTCTTTTCTTATATTTTACATTTTATACCGAAACTTCACCACTAAATTTTCGGTTTGTTCTATTAAAGAAGATAATTTTATTAATAGCTTCAAGTTCTTTTAAGGTTAAAAGGCTATCAGTTAATCCGAAGAAGACTTTGGTCATTCCATTTACTCGTAAAAGAAACCTTCAGGATTTGAAGACAATGAAGGTCTGCAGACAGCTTATACAAATGGAAAAAGAGATCAAGTACCTAGGAGTCACCTTAGACACCAAATTGACCTTCAATCTTCATTTGGAGAAAATTATAAGCCACAAGGGCCTTAAGCAAAACTTGGGGTCTGAAACTTAAAATGGTTTTGTGGACATACACGAGTGGTTATACCAACAATAGCATATGCCTCTATCATCCGATGGCACTTAATAGACTACAAAGGCATGCCTGTATAGGAATAACGGGGTCGATGTCTTCCACGTCCACAGCCTCAATGGAAACATTATTGAGCTTTCCCCCGCTTCATTTAGTGGTGGAATCTCAAGCACCGGCAGAAGCATACAGATTAAAAATATGTGATTATTGAAGACTGTACCGCAGAACGGGAGCTAACACCGAGATCTTCAACAGATTAGAAAAACACCGCATATTGAATATGCAACCTGAGACTTGACAGAATCAGAACTGTTTAGGACTTTAACCTGGGACACCTTACTTCTGTATTCCAGCTGAGGTAATAGCCATAACTATATGTATACAAAGTTGGGTGGAGAAAAAATATGAAAACAAGTTAATCTTCATTTTTGACAGATAGCCAAGCGGTGTTAAAAGCCTTAGAGAGTACAACTGCACAGAATCACCAGTGACACTGGCCAGTTTCAACAATGTTTGCTTAGAATGGCCAAAGCTATGAAGACAACAGGAGAATTGATCAACTAGTAAGAGTAGCTTCTGAACTATATCACATGCGGGATTCCCTACTTAATCGCTAAAGAAATCATCAGAGACCTACTGCGGAAAAAGCACAACACCCACTGGGAACAAATACGGGGACACCGGCACTCCAGAGCGTTAATTACGTCCCCTTCTAACAAGAGAACAAAAGAACTACTTCAACTAAGTAGGACACAACTAAGGTATGTATACAACAGGACTGCTAACAGTACACTGTAACCTTAGAAAACATCTTAACACAATGGAGGTAGTTAATGACCCAACGTGTAGACTGTGCGGAGAAGAAGAGGAAACAGTATTACACGTCCGATGTGATTATTGTTCGGCTCTTGGTCTCAAGAGATACAGAACTTTGGGGCACATTATGCAAAACAGAATGAAATGGCGGAGACACCCATAAACGGTATTCTTAATTTTTTCAAAGATACGGAGTTGATGGAATAAGTCTCTTCATGGGGCACAATAATCCTAGAGCTTCAGCGCAGTGGGACTATTTAAGATCACACCCGTAATGGAATAATAATAATAATAAAGGTTAATTCAAAACCTGAAATTGATGATAAATATTTGGACCTTCTCCATTTTCTTCAACTTGTTATGATAAAGAGTTAAGTTGAATAATCCTACAACTAAATCATTCATTATCAACTTGCAAAACTATAGAATTTTAAGATTTAAAATTGTGGAAGTAGTAATAATTCAGTAATATAATTTAAGATTTAACGCGTAAAACTTGTGCATTCAATTAGATAATAATAACTCTAATTAATGATACAACTAATTAAGCGAAGTTGCCTTTGGATAATGACACGTTAAGATATTAAATAAAACCAAAATATTGATCATTGTTTAAAGGCATTTATTAAATCTGAAGGTTCTAACGCTTAATAAATTCATTTTCAAGATAATTTTAATTAAACATAAAGATAGTGGCAAAGGAGATAAATAAAACTGAAATTCAGTGTCAACGTTTAAATTAACCCCATTGGGTCTTAATAAAGACCTACAAATTTGATTTACAAGAACAAAACCAATTTATCACTCATTAAAATCATAGAGAAAATAAATCTATGTTAAAATGAAGATTAGATAAACTTCACTAGCAATTGATTAACAAATTAAAGAAAATAAAAAATAAGTATAATTTTAGGTGCTGCTAAACCTAGAAAATAAAAACAGGGCATTGACCACGTTTTACAATTTGCGAACCCTTTACTCAACCCCCAGCTAATGGCACCTGAAACATTTTACAACCATGAAAATGTAATAAAGCCCTACCTCACCAACTGGTTAACCATTTTACCGCAACATAGCGAATAATGAAAGCAAAAGGGTGAAGAGCTTAAAATTGCCTGATATAATCATCGGGGCGGAAAGGGCTTTTAATGTTTTGGTCATTGTACCGGTTAAACTGCACCTATTACCATCCATCGGCATTTACTGGAAATAAGGTTCACAATTTTTGTTATGTTTTCTTTACGAATATTTAAATTTATGATTTAATAGTGCAGATCCCTAAAAATCCTTTAGAATTTTAACAACTGAAATATATTTTGCAATAAACTGAAATTGGGTTATTTCGGGTAGGGACTGGACGTTTTTAAGTTCAGACTTTCTCCTTTATTAGCGTTTATTTTACTTTAGGACTGACAAGAGCAGTAAAAGTTAAATTGCATTATTTGTAAGGACAAGTATTCGCTTTTCCTTGTTGCATAAATATTTAAATTTAGCACTGTCAATTTAAAGTGTAACGATCAACAGCCCTGAGTAATTTATGACACACCCTCTAAGGCTGCATGTTTCACAAATACTTAAAATTTGCGCAACAACTAACCTTGAAAACTTTTCAATGTATTTTATACCCGTAACGAAAATATGGACTGTTTAATAAATAACTTTTGCAAGATATTGGCACAACAAGTGACAGAGGCATACGAAGGACGCTATTTATTTTTAGCTTTTAGTTTTGTTACAAAATAACCCGAAACTTGACAGTCGTATTCATCGATTTCAGAAATACATAAACAAAAAAATACGTTGATATTTAATCGGTTTTGTAAAAGTTCCGAAAAATGTACGATAAACTGCAATTCATTTAATTTTGATCTAAAAATTAAACATAATTTTGTGTAAAATTGGGAAAAATTTTAAAGATTACTAAAGTACCTGTTAAAAATTAAAAAAATTGATAATTGCATTACGGTCCTTTTTGTAACTGAAAAAACAAAATTTTGGTATCATCGGTTTTGTTAAAAATTGGCGAGAGACTTTTACTCTAACGCTTATTTTAAAAGCTTCCTTAATTAAAACTAAGTTAACTTTTCTTATTGCATGTATTGTTGGATAGTTTTTTCCGTTATTTATTTTATATATGAAAAAATAAACGATTAATCTTAAAGACTTATGAAATTAATTTTCTAATTTAACTCGTCAGTTTCCAGTTTTCTTCCTACGTGTCGATCCTATAATGTTGTATTATTAGTATACTATTTTGCTCTTTTATGGCAAGCAAAACTATTAAGGGGAAACCCTTTTATTAAAATTTAAAAATAGATACAATACCACGATGCCCCATCCGAAGACACACTGTATTTTAATGAATGTAAAAGGATATGTTCCAAAAATGTAGGTTAAACTCTTATAAGGTTTCCTAATTCAATTACCAGAATATTCCGAAAAGACCGTTTAATTTAATAAGTAAGCATTCTAATCCATGGCTTTCATTAAGTTTAACATAACTCGGGGATAACAAGATAACAAATTTCGGTTTTTTGAAATGCTTAACTAAAAAGCATTTACAGCAAACTAAAAACTTTATATTTTACGGAAAAGGACCCAAATTCCAGACTAATATTCGGCCAAAACTAGACAGGATAATTCGTAACAATTACTTTCACAAGTCTACTGAACAGTACAGGTCTACCTGATTTACTTGATTAGCAGTAACATACTGCGAAACTATGGCCGTATGTGGCCGGATGCTGACAACTGATACACAAGGCTTGCGTAAGTAATTGTGAAGAATATTCCTGTCTAATTTTGGCCGAAAAAGGAGTTTATTTTTTATATTGTCTGAAAAAATCATTTGAGAAAAAGTACAATCAGTGACGTATTATATAATTCTTACGTTTTAGGGTAAATTTTTTAATGTCGCATCACTAAACTAAGCTTTATTTAGAATGAAATTGCAGTATCAAAAATTTTTCTGATATATCAATAGTGTTTAAAAAAAACATATTAAAAAAAAATAAAGAAACCTAAATTATTTATGTATTTAACAGGTTAGTCATTGTTACTTTACCTTTTGTTGTTGTTTTTCAGTAAATTAAAAATGCAGCTAATATATGAATTGAGAAATCTGATTAGTAATAAGAAGTTATTTTGCTGGACTTATTTAAATTTCTTCTTAAAACAGTTTTAGCAGATTTTACGTTCTTCAAATATTAAACTTGTGTTAAACTTACGTTATCTTTTTAGTGAAATTTTTAAAATAACTTAAATGAGCACCCGAATTATTTTTATAATGAACGCAACAAGTTGTTTCCATGACCTATTTTAATCTTGTCATTGAAACTTCTCATGTAATCTAGTAGAGAAACTGAAAAACTTAGAAATCACGGCGGTTCTATAAATAAACCACTCAGTTATTTTAGAAACTAATATTTCACCCTTTTGTGGAAAACTTCTTGGCAAAATTTGCTAGAACGGGAATAGAAGAAGACATTACTAAAATAAAAGTTATATCCCTTTCATTTGGTAATTTGATGAAAACATACATTTAAATTCTGCCTTCATTAGCTTGCTTTGGTAAAAATTAAAGGAAACAAACTATATCCATTCAAATTGGGCAATCTCACGTATGCCAGGCGACCAACAAGAATCACGAAACTATGACGATGATGACTGCTGACGATGGCTTTGCAAATTTACTTTTATGAAAATTCACTTTTGGAGGCCTATTCCAACCAATTGTTTTTATTATTAGAATGAGAGGATAGTTTATCTTGAATTACACACAGAAATGGCATTGATATAATGATTGACTTCCTAATTTTGAAAATTTTCAAATATATGCGGAGCTTGATAAACAGCGGCGAAACAAAAACGTTACTCGCCCACCCCAAAGAGAATTTTTAATAATAATTTAAATACGTAACCTTACCCAATGGCACTATGGCTTTAAAGTCGATCAGATGACCGGATTTGTACTTATCGAGGCCTGAAGTAGAGTAGGTACTATATAATTATATGTACGAGTAAATATCCTCTAAGGTTAATTCAGAATATGAATGCAGCAGTTTGGCCTAGCCATTTAAGAAAAGTATGTTGCACGAAACACAAAATTTTTGTTAAATTAGCGAATTACCAAAATAAACAAAATTACACAATATTTTCGGTTACCTACCATTGTAGTTTGGACCATATACAGCCCAGTCGCATATGAATTGGACCAAAAGAAATATGCAACACAATTTTATTTTTCTGAATTAGAATTTATTTAATTTTCATAATTTCAACAGAGACAATTAAGCTTATTTGATACTATGTACTTTTAACAATTAATCACCAATATCTAATACTTATATCAACTACAATAATTATAAAAGAAACAAAAAGGAAAAGTTATGTGTGGCGCATATTAATTGGACCATAACCTAATAAATATTTATTTACCTAGCAAAATCTGATAATATTTCTTCTGACAAATATATTATTAAGTATGCCTTGAAAAAACAAATGATAGCATTATTCGAGTGTTTTAAGTTTTAGTTGTCAAAATGGTTCGCGGAAAGTCGTTATCTAACGATATGCGAAATTCTATTGTTGCTGCCCATAAAAATGGACTTTCTGGGCATAAAATTGCAAAAAATTTAAGTATTCCTCAAGGAACAGTAAGAAACATAATTTCGCAATTAAGAAAAACCGGAAATCTACAAACAAAAGTTACAACTGGGCGTGCTTCAAAGATTACCAAAAGAGATGAGCGTGCTCTCCGGACACTTATTAAACAAGATCGTCGAGTTTCCTCGCGAGAATTAGCTGTAAAATGGGCAGATGCGATTGGCAGACCAATTTCAAAAGATACTTGTTTGAGAAGAATGAAAAAAATGCGATATGGGTTCTACTAGGTAAGTTTTTACAAACGTAGAAAACATCCAAACTCATTATTTCACAATAGGCGAAAGAAAGGCCACTGCTCACAGAAAAACAAAAACGAAACCAATATTTATGGGCAAAGGAGCACCAAAACTGAGTTCAACATCAATGGGACTCAATTATCTGGAGTGACGACTGACGAGTCTAGGTTTGAGGTATGTGTTGGCGATACACGAAGTAGAATTATTCGAATGCCAGGGGAGGAATATCACAGAGATTGCCTCAAAAGAAAGGTTAAGTTTCCGGCATCTGTGATGGTGTGGGGATGCATGTCATCGCAAGGAGTTGGGCGTCTTCTTTTCATTGACGGTACTGTCAATGCTGCGAAGTACAAGATAATTTTACAAGAGGAATTGTTGCCTTCCATTAATGAAATTCAACTGCCAGGAGGGGGATTTATATTTCAACAAGATGGCGCGGCCTGCCATACAGCGAAATCGGTAACATCATGGTTGCAGGGAATTAATATTCCCGTTTTAAAATGGTCTTCAAGCAATCCCGATCTATCCCCTATCGAGACTCTTTGGCATCAGATGAAAAAAGCACTTCGAACCACACCAGTTCGCACAATTCCTGAATTAAAGAATAAAATTCAGAAAATTTTGAATAATTTTCAACCAGAGCACTGCAAAACATTAGTAGGCACGATGCCAAAGAGAATTGATGCCGTTTTAAAACGAAAAGGTGGCTGTACACAGTGGTAACTCTGACTAATTGTTCAAAAATCTTTGGTCCAATTAATATGCGCCAGACATAACTTTTCCTTTTTGTTTCTTTTATAATTATTGTAGTTGATATAAGTATTAGATATTGTTGATTAATTGTTAAAACGACATAGTACCAAATAAGCTTAATTGTCTCTGCTGAAATTATGAAAATTAAATAAATTTGTATTCAGACAAATAAAATTTTGTTACATATTTCTTTTGGTACAATTCATATGCGACTGGGCTCGTATATTTGAATACTAATACGATTTCGTTGATTTTAATGAATATCTAATTTATTGATGCCGTTTAATCATATATTGTGTGTCCCGTTTTAAGACGTTTTATATTAAAAGTTTTAGTTTTAGGGGAGAAACTACATGGACCGCATTCAAAAATTTGTCTGCAGTTAATTAAATATTTAAATTTAAATAATTAAATAACATAGCTAATATTTATTTAATATTTCTTGCGAAATGCTAGGGCAGCTACCAGCTAGGGCATAAGGTGGAGCATTAATTAGCAGACCCACCAATTCAAATCATGGCAACCGCTTGTTTGCATCTAAATATGTGTTCAGCATGTATAATTTAATTATTGAGTGTTTGTTCAGAAAAAATAATGTTGAGCGCATTCCATCCACTTTTTCCCAATAAAACCCGTAAAAGGTATATAAACTGAAATTAAAAAATTTAATGTGTTTTCCCTATGTGTTTTGAAGCAAGGTATGTGTTAGAAATAATACACACCAAGTTATTGTTACTAATTAGTAATTAAGCTAGTAATGACACGTCCTCAAAGGTATTCTGATTTTTCGACAACTTAAAATAATTTAAATTTTAACACTCTACATGCTAAAATGTTCTTTTTAACCGCCCATAATAATCAAATTGTAGTTTTATAGCATTGAAATCTGAATGAATGATTTTAATATTGACAAGCATGGGCAACCAACTAGAGCAGCGACAGAATATATTGTGCAACCCTTGTACATAAATTATTATTTATCGTTCGTCTTTGATGACATCTTTTGTCTACATAGTGTGAAAATTAATATTACTTATAGTTTTCATTTATTGACTTTATTGTTTACATAAATTACCTTTGAAGTAAAATATTTTAAACAGCAAATAAAAAACTTACTATTTCGAAACGCATTAGAATTATGAAAAATAAGTTTTGACAGCTTAAGTGCAATAGAAAAACGGTTCAAACGTATAAATTAAGTTACAGTTTTTTTCTGAAAAATTATTTATGAAAATTGATCAGTGTAATTGCAAAGTCTGACAGATTTATTTCATAAAATAGTGTCGAAATGGAATCTTAGCTTAATTTTCAAAAATAAAATTCTGTAAAATGTAAGTGAAACTATTTAGGTTAACACAACCCTCAGTTATGCAAAGCAACCCTAATTTCTGTAACAAATGGTCAGATGCCGGTACCACATCAAAGGATTCCAATTTTTAAAAGGGGGTTATTTAGTTCAAGCTGACGCTGTCCGTTTATTACTAGTGCAGGGTTATTCTATTGAAGGACGTTGCAATTTTGAAGCAATTTTGCATCATATCTAGGAAATAACCATCCCTTTCTGTAATAAAAATTTATTACTATTTGCATTTTACCGGACACGACAAAGTTTTAGTCTAGCAAGGCATCTTAAAAAACTGCTTGAAAATTTCAGACCAGATTTAAATAGAGCTTCAAAAGCGCATTTAACACTCAGCAAGTCATTTGAAGCATTTCATCATTAATTTTGCTCCAAAGGTACTTCTAAATTTCTTAACCTTACATCGGAACATATCATTAACAACGTTTATCTAGGCAAATATTCCATAAACGGGTCTTCTGTTCCCATTCTGTCAAAGGAGAAAGAGCTACCGGAATATAACAATGAGCCATGAGTCCAGATGATCACCTACTGTCAAGGAAGGGTTACAAATGACACCATAAACTTAGAAATTTGAAAGCGAGAGCAAAAAAAGCTAAATATATCCAGTAGCCAAAGTATTCCGTACAAAGAAAAGTCGTAAATGTTCTGGCCAAAGAATTATTTAACCCATTGTCGATATCTTTTACGCCCGTAACCTGCACATGACTAACTTATTATGGGGTTTACGTGGAGATTTATGTATTCTTTTGCAAGAAATTCTATGGTTTACATTAAGTTAGCTTAAGGTTCAAAATCCGAAGAAGCAGTAGGGGTGAAATCGCAAGAAATCTTAGAAAGATCCATTTTTGCGCAAAGCTTTCAAAAAATCGTTGCAGGATTTCATTTCAGTGAGTTTTTAAAATGTTATTAGTGCAGTTAGTTGGGGGTTAGAGAAAACACATACTGGGACGCATGATTAATGGTTAGCAGCGGCTGGTAGTGTTGGACACTGTCCATGTTAAAGTACTTAAATGCTTGCAGAAAGAAGCCTTTTAGTTCTCAGCAGGATAGAAAATAATATTTTAACCTTTCCTCTTTGAAAGTTTGGAGCGAAGTTTTAAACATTTAAAAAAAATCTGGGTCATTTTTTTACAATTGGGTAGATTAGAGCGAACCATCGGTTGTCTCCGGCTATAAAACAAAGATTTGTAGATTTTCATATTTCTGCTGTATAAAAATTGATATTTCCTGACTGTTTTTTAACGCAATTATTATATTTTCAGTTCATGCACTGTATTTAACCCTCAGAAACTATGTTTTTATTTAAATATAAAGTATGTTCATTAAAAAAAAAACTCTATGTCTAGGCTGTATGTTACATATGAAAATCATTTTCAGGGATTGCTGCGAGTTTTTTTTTTAATGAACATACTTTATTTCTCATGTTACCTGTTCTTTCTGCCATGAATCAGTCCATTTCTTTTTGTTGTTAGGTTAGAAAGCATTCCAATTTCTAAACGTATAATCATATTGTCAGTACTACTAAGTAACTAAGTTCTTGTTATAATGTTTACCATTTAAGATAAATCTGAATGTTTTTCACTAGCCACTGTATCTCGTGATAATAAACTAAAAGGAAAAATGTAACTTCAACTAACAACTTGTCATTTACACAGCCAAATTTACCAAATATATAATCCGTAATTTGTTCATTAACACCTACTGTAAACTGTAGCAACTATCTTTCAATGTTTTAAAATTTTAAAATGTTGTTTTAACTCTACTGCTACTTGCAAGTTTCTTTTTGTTATCAGGTTTTAGTTTATATACACTTTAGATTTTATATACTTAATTTGCAGCTTTATCAACAAATTACATTTTGTACTTAGAATTTTAAAATAGTTTTTTTCTACAAACACTACTAAAAACTGAATTTTTAACACGGCATACTGCAATTAAAAATGTAATATTAAATCGCAGCGTGTTAAAAGTAGATCACGTGGTTTACTTTTAACACTAGTATTAAAAGGCTGCTGTCACAATGACAGAGCAACTAAAATATTAATCAAAGACTGATTTTACCTACCAAATTGACAAATCTAACGTTGCCCTACTAGCAGCTTCTTCTATATGTACCGGAATTTCTTCACTTAGATTAGAACTCATCTTAAATTATTCTTTTTCACTTTTGACAAGCATATGTCAAACAATACATATGTAAGCTCAATTCTAAATTGTTTCGTAAATGTCACAGAGTACTAGATTTTTTAGGTAACCTTTGGAATCTCTAATAAGAGAGTTTAAATTGCTTTTAATGGCGTTTGTAGAAAAAATAGTGTATGCTATTCGTGTTAAAAGTGATTTTATTTTGTTCGTGGGGTTGCTCAACTCGCTACGCTCGTTTCGCAATCTCCCCCACTCACAAAATAAAATCTCACTTTTAACACTTGTATCATAAATAGCTATTTAGGTTCCACTATTTGTTGGGGTAAGTTTCTATTTTCTTTTTTCAAAAAACAATAATTAGAACTGTTGCTGCTAAAAGGTAAAGTTCTTCTTAGATTGTGGAACTGAAAGCCAGACCAGACAAAAAATAGCTTTAGTTTTGTACAGCGGGACCAAAAAATGTAAAATTATAACTATAATAAATAAGTAGACAGAATTTTAAAAAATTAAGTATATAAAATATGTTTTTATATATCGAACAGGTGTCGTCACATAGCAGAAGTAGTTAATAATACATACAAATAAAAATTCCTAAATTAAGAGTTCTTTTATGCCGGCATCGATAGCGTTAAGGCTAGCATACTTGCCTTATAAGCCAGGGGTCTCGGGTTCGATGACCAGTCCAGTCCGTGAGAATTTTAACGCAGAACAAGTCTGAAAGTATGCACAACCAATTTAAAATGCAACACAATTTTCGCAAATTACAGTTCAAAGGACAAGAGGTTGCACCGTTGCACTAAGAGTAGTTGCATTGTTTTAAATTCATGGGCCGCAACTATATACATTTGTTAAAAGTACCGTGATGTGCATGAAATTTGTCTTTGAGATTCAAATATTATATCTTTGCCAGAAAAAAACTTTTTCTTGTTTTTCAAAATTATTACTTATTTGAAGAATAAATTTTAACTGTATAAACTATTCACAATCGTTTTGAAACTAAGCAACCATGTCGTGTTTTAAGAATGTTTGTAAATTTGTTAAAGCTTTGTCAAAATAGAAATTTCTATCAACGCCTGGCTAGTTGGGGTAATAATCTGTACAATTTTAATGAGTGCAGTGAGTTATCGCAATTTATAACTTCTAATGCAAGGCATTAATGAGACCATAACTTCGAAATTGTACAGTGCATTCGCGACATTTTTGTAATCAGGGTAAGCTGTAATTTTAATTACTTCAGTTAGTAGTAAATTTATTAAAATATTAAAGGATGTCCTGTTTGCATAGGCGCCAACTCCATGAGGGCACCGGGGCTCATGTCCCCATAAAGCAAATAAAAAAATCTGCTAACTGAAGCAGATTCGTTTGTATTATTAGGTTAACTGTTTTGCATGTTAAGGTGTCTTCAATAGTTACATAACTATTTTGCTTAATTACCGATATTCTAGTAGTCCAAGACAAAGAATGTTATTTAGCTGTGCCCTCATAAAGACCTTGAAAACTCAGCGTCTATGCCTATTTGAAATATGGTTCTAAATAATTATTATAAACTAATTACTAGACGCAAGTTTAAATATGATAACCCTCTGGTTCTGCCGTGAAGCATAATCTTACTAGGTTGTATCAAAAGTTTCCGCCACTTTTTGTTTATATCTCGTATCCTTGGTAAACACATCTTTTAAACAAATGATAGTGCCACCTGTTATGTACCAGGTGATCAATGGAATTTATAATTAGAGCAGGCTGTGATATTTACCATAAAGTTGGCAACACAGGCTTGCAGCTTGAAATTAAAAATTTTAAGTGTCAGAATTGAGACAGTGTCGAACCACACAGCATAAAATAGCACCAATCACAGCCTCCTCTAATTATGAATTCCGTTGATAACCTGGTATTAATTTAAAGAATAGTATAAAGTATGTGGTGTTAAGTATTTATTTTTCCGTCGAATTTATTGTATAAATTTTTCACAATGATGATGACGGCATTATTGGAAAATAGACTGTAATCCAACAACAAATTACTACAGCGAGAGAAATTTGTCCGATTGAAGGTGAGAACATAACAAATCGACGAACGGTGTCAGATTGGTTCAAACGCTTTTCTGATTGATACATGAGCTTAGAATATAAGCCACATTCAGGCCAACCATCCATTGACACTATTGCTCGACATTTGCATCGTTCTGCTTTCTGCAGTAAACGTCCTTGAACTGAGCCACATGAATTATGTAACCGAAAATCAAGTTCAACGGCGGGTGACAATCTGCAGGCAATTGCTTGAAAACCCCACGGGTGATCGTTTTTGGCGCCGGATTGTGACTTCTGATAAGAAGTGGACCTTTTTTGTCAATCCTTCAAAGCGAAGACGATGGGTCTGTGTTGAGCAACAACCCGATCCGGTAGTTCAACATGATCGCTTTGGAAAAAAGGTGTATGGTGGAATTTTGAAGGCATAGTAGTACATTTTAATGGCAGAGCTGATAATGCCGACCTGTACTGCCAACAACTGGATAGGATGTATGCCGTCTTATCGCAGAAATTCCCGTCATTGGTCAACAGAAGGCGAGTACTACTTCTGCACGACAATGCTCCAGTACATAGGTCATGTTTGACTCAGCAAAAAATCCTAGAGTTGGATGGGGTGGAAGTATTACGACATCCAACACATGGTCCCAATATCGCTCCATCCGATTATGATTTATTCCGTTCGATGGAAAATGATTTGCGTGGACAGCAATTTTGTAGTGTTGAAGCGGTCGAAGAGGCATGCAGAGCATTCTTTGTGTCCAAAACAAAAGAATGGTATCGTACCCAAATGCGAAAATTCGTTGAAAGATAGCGTATGGTCATCGAAGGTGGTGGCATTTAAATACTTTAAAGAATAAATCTTTCCTTTATTTTATAATTTATTTGGTTTTCAGTAATAAATAATACACCTTCAAAAGTGGCGGAAACTATTGATACAACTTGGTAAAAATGATTTAGTATCATTTTTACCTCTGCGTTGGTCACGATAGCTTATCCAACATACGGCTTTGCGTATTAAATACGGCGGTGACGTTCTTGAACATCTTTTTTAATAAAATCCTTTATTAATTTGGTAAACATTACTTAATTCAAACTCCAGTCAACTAAATCATGAAATAAACAACAATTTCAAAATTTAATGCATTTGCCTATCTAGACTTTTTGACTTTAAATAAATTTCCGAATAGATTCTTAAAATGTGTTAGGTACGTTTTCACACGCCATGTATACATAACACACATAGGCACATACAGGTGTTACGATATCATTGTTTCAATACTACTAAACCATTTGTTAAAAATTATTTTAAAACTGTGTAAGCTTAAAATGCGTTTGTTAAAACCTACAAAATTTAATTTATATAAGCTTCACCTGCCTTGTATTAAACCCTTTACTGCTGCAATGTACGAAATCGTTTTAATGATATTTTAATTAAAGAAGATATAAAGAATTATTAATAACTTATATTGTTTCTGATTTTAATTTAAGGGTAAAAAACAAATTAAAATGCACAATAATCGGTTATTATAATGAAAGAACTGTTAAAAATCAATCCTGTCAATCATTGCAGACACCTGTTCGATTATCTGCTGTAATATCGTGTTTCCTCCAGGTGATTCACGGTTTAAAACATCAATTTATACTTATGTTATGTCAAAAAGGCGTACCTAAGCTTTCGTTAGACTGACTTAGACGTTCAACCTGATAACATAGTGTGACCCTTCGTCTATAACATATAAGTACGTATTGCGGTATTGCTAAAAAATTATATCCATTTTAGTTACAAATTTTTGCGAAAAATAATAAATGTTTCGAAGTCACTGTTTATACTGATTAGTTCAACACTTTTCTTATTTCTCGAAGAAAATTTACTAACTAACATGTATAAATTCGAATACTCTCCATAATTTGCAAAATATACACTGATAATCATAAGCTTTATGTAGAATATTTTACTGAAATGTGAGGTTCTTTTCAATTATTTCTATTTTACACAACGCACGCGAGTTTATATCTACAAATCTTTCGAAGAAATTAATACCCTTATCTCCTTATATTTGCTCGGCTTTTTCTTTTCAGAGTTTTCTGTTGCGGTATTTGCAAAAACGAGTTCGTTTCGTATATTTTCTAATGCTTTTTAAATATGTATTTTTAACTTATAAATGCTGATAACAGTGATAACCAAAATTTTTATTTTTAGATAAACGTTTAAAATTTTCTGAAAGTTATTCTTAAAAATATCTGAAATAGTAATCATCTCCTTATTAGAAAATATACAAGAATTTAAGAAATAAAGCACTTCAACTTTTTACATTTGAGTTTTTCCTCCAAATGAAACCTAAAATATTACATGTGATACATTTTTGCAAAGAGAATTTAAGCCTCGATCCATTAGCGAAGAAATATACAGGGTGTTCCATTTAAAAAACCAAAGTCATATATTTTTCCTGAAAAACAGTAGACCATGAAAAATAATTAATTATGCCATTGTATAGAAGAATTACTACTAAAAAACTATTTCTTCTGACTTTTTAGTGTATTTCTAATAATAAACGAGATATAAGCTGGTCAATGAAAAATCAGACACCCTGTATACATTTCTTTTACAGATAGTTTATTTTATTTACATTCTACTTATACGATTACATCAGTATTAAATAATTCAGTAATACGTTTATTCAGAATGAGTTGTAAATAATAAAATTTATTAATCTAGAAGTATGATAGTTCAGGTACAACTTGTACTCGTGTTTTACTGTAATATGTGTACCTACCATCATAATTGATGTAAACATCTTGAAATGAATAGATTCCCCTATTTTCATAAAAATACGTTGTAGTTTTAAATCCTTTTACAAATGTTAAAGCACCGTAAAATATAAATTAAAAACCGTTTCGTGCTAACTATGCTTTTCCAGAACTCTAATGTCATCATCAGTAAAACAGTGCTTGCTTCCCCGGTAGTATTTTTAGAATATTTTGAAAGTGGCAAATATCGGAAAGGAAGAGTGCATAAGGATGAAAACACATATTCAGGTCTTCCAAGAATTCGGGTGGACTTTTTATCGGGGAATGTGACGTCACATCCCGACCTAACCTGGGTCAATAGCACCCACATTGAGATGTGTTCCACAACACACCCACATGTGCCTCTCTAAAGTCCGTCCACCGACTACCGAGTGCACGTTTTCAGTTAGATAAACTTGCACCTTCAAATACCACTTAAAGGTTTTTTTCCTTTCCTAAACGGATTTCTAAGACCTTCAGCTTGCTACTTGCACATGTCTTTTTAATTTAGCCACATCATTCTGTTAGATAAAACTCTGTTTTATTGTTTTTTTCTGTAGGAAAAATAGATAGTAATGTGGATTAACATAAAACTAATTCTTAGCCCCTATGAATAAAAGCAATTTTTATGTTGTTATTCCACAGATAGATAATAAAATACCACAGAGCGTTTCATTTCAAGAAAAGTATGTCAGGTTACGATTAAAATAATAATAAACAAATTAACACATAAAAACAATTACAACTTTTAACAATTATGTTCGAATTAAAAATGCGCTTTATTTTAGTGTGGAAGGTACTGTTAGTTATTTTATCAAATTTTGTTTAAAAATACACATAACAAGTACCTAATTCAGGATTATGTTAAGTACAATTCCTAAGAAACGTCTGAAATTAAATTGGTGTTGTTTGTTCTTTATTGAAAATTTTATCATTCAGGAAATTTAAAATTTCTAAACGAAACTAGGATTATCAAAAAAATATATATATCTGAAGTCTACAGATATCTAAACCTGTAAGTTTTGATGGGTTTTAATTCTTTGACTTTTGGTTCTTGGCTCAAAATTCCCATACTAAATCCATATCCAACAAGCAAATTTTGGTTTTTAGCTTCAGTTTCGATTTGAATTTCACTTCATTATTGACTTTGAAATCAAATTCTGTTTCAACGCCAATGTTTCATAAAGTATAAAAAGCACGTACTGAAAGTTTTAACTGTGGGTACCGATAACAAAATAAATATATTCTGGTCTGCGACATAAGTGGCAATCTTCATTTAATCTGTGCTAAAGTTACAAAAGAACAGTTTACGAATTAGACTTATTCAGATTTTTACTAAACTGGGTATAATTTATGCAATAAATAAAAAAGTAAATGAAATAAAATTTCATTTATTAACGGAAGTATTGGCATCAACATTTAAAGCTTTAAGATTAAACCAAATTTAAAATCTTATTTCAAATTGCAGATTTATCCACTATAAATCCAATATTTTATATTTGAGATTTAGATCATAAATTTGTCATGAAAACTTTAATTAATAAAATAAATTGTTACCATTAGAGTGTATTGTAGATTCCAACCATGTATCTGAAAAAAAGTTTGGCAAATAAAATTCTCAATACTGTTGAGAATCCCAGCATTACATTCGAGTTTAGATTGTACTTAACAACTCTGATGGATACTCTGATTTTAAATTCTGAATTTGATATTTAGTTCTAACTTCTACGTATGGAATTCTAGCTGTGATCTGGACTAAAAAAAATGAATCTCCTGTTTTAAAATTTTGATATTCACTTGGGTATAAATATATAAATCAATTGTTGGTGTAGAAGATTAAAGAACAAAACCACCAAATAATTTCTAAATCTTAAAAGTTTTAACTCGTGCACTCTATTAAAGCATCCTAAAAAATAAATTGAAATTTAGGAAACTGAAATCGAATGGAATTGAAAAAATCATACATATTTTGAATTTGAATCCAAAGTTCTAATTTGGGACCCATTTCGTCCGAAATCAAATTATAAATTAATATCTTACTCGTATAATGTATTAATTTAACAAACAGTGTCCTTTGTTTCATCTTAATAAAGTAAATTTGATGCTTTTACGCTACTAAAACTTTTAACTTACTACAAGTAAATTCACATACAATTAAATAATTATGAAAATAATTAAAAGAAATCCTTCACTGAACGTAAACTCTTTTATAAACAGGGCTATATATTTCTCAAAACTCGAATATTAAAAGTTTTCTTTTAGTGTTTTTTAAACCAGATGCATAATATCTACCAAATGCCAAATGTCCTACCGGATGCGAGCGAGAGCTTTTCTACTTCCTTCTGGCCCAATGTCCCTAGGGCAGATCGTTCGTTCCCTGTTTTAGCAAAACCTTGGGCCATCCGCTTAACCCTCTACATTCTTAAGACACCCCATACAGGAAGCACACATCTGACCTTTCACCCTAAACCGATATATGGTTTGCAATCCATGCTGCCTTTACTTTCACCTAATTTATGACTCCTTTTCTATTAGTGAATGAGACTTCTTAGGACATATATGTCGGTTTTGTGTATTATGAAAGTGGTAAGGACGTTTTCGGTTAACAGTTAAAGTTTACATATGGCAGCAATTATAGAATAGGCTAACATAGCTTAATATTCGACTGGAAGCAGATGTATTTTTAAGTGCGCAGAGCAGCAAAAGTCATATTTTTGTCACTATGAAGAGAGCCAAACTATATCTCTGATTTCGCAGGTGTTATTTGTTTCTCAATTACTAATTTTAACTTAATACTACAGAACTCAATTAATTTTTTGGGATTCGTGGAAGAAATTTGAATTATTTAAGACATTTGTAAAAAAAGTTTTAAAAAGAATGTTTTTAGTAGAATTACCAATGTTGACAAGAATAAGATAGTGAAAAATTAATTACTGTAAAAGTAATTCAAATAATTGTTAATGTATTTATGTGCATGTATGTAGTAGGTATCTGTATTTCTACTTTCATCAGCAAGGATTTTTTGATAATCATCAGCTATAATACGCAAATACTGTAAATATCATGTATTAACATTAAACAAATTAAAATTAATTTCAGAATGTTGGGCCCAATATTCTGTTTACATATATCTTCATTAGCCATAACTTATTAAGTTTGTCACATTTTTATTTCGGGTAAAGAAAAGTGACGAAATAATTCAAAAATAATTGGTTGAATAAATTGAATAAATGTTAGGTATTTAGCAATTTAAAAAACATCGTTGCATAAATTAATTTTATTTAGATAAGGTATTACACGAAATAATCCTTTAGCTACTAATGTTTTTTGAAAACATCATTGTCCATATTTTATTAAATATTTGAAGAGGATTGTATAAACCGAAACGTTGGCAAAAGTTAGGCATTATTTAATTTAAAACGATATTTCGGATTCATGAAGCTATGAAAAGTTAAATAATAACTACTCAATACACAGATACACACATAGACACATATTAATCTTTTTTATCGCTAACTGAAATTTTCTCTGCATATCTTACATTAAACAGAAATATTATTTGATTGATCTAAAGAGGTAAAGAGCTCGAAAGAGGTACGTAATTTATACTATTTATAGTAAGAATTAACAAGAATTATAAATGTGTAATACCTTTGTACAGATTTAACTTACTAAACCTTTTTATCATTCCACATTTAATGCATTAGCCTTGGTTTTGAAATTAGGTACAACATGATCAACAAGTCGTTGGATCACGGATGCGTTGATATTTAAAAGTCACCTCTGAAATTATTTACTTCTATTATTCTGACACAACTGAAAATTAGTTTAAATCTTTCAAAAATGACCAGATTGTAATTTATAATCTTTCAAAAAGAACATCTTTTGTAACTTGTTTCAACTGAATTTTGTTTGGTTAATAAAATGTTTTTTTTTTATACAAAAAAATAGAGTGAACGTCAAATACCCAAAAACATAAAAATAATGAGTTTAAACAAATGTAGATGCCAAGGTGACGCAGTGGTAGAACGACAGATTAGCGTTACGTTAGTCCTAGTTCGAATCTTCCGAGGTCAGTATCGAGTCCTGGTGACCAATCGTCGTTGGGCACCTAATTAACGACGCTCTCTTCCGAATACAGCCCTAAGAGGTAGAGTAACAAGGTCCTACACGTACTCACACTTATTACACTATACACATGGTGCAGTATGTAGGTATTAAAACGGCGTACCAACCATATAACCCGTAAAAATCACATATGCTAACGTACCAGACTCGACACCGAAACGTAAAAAAGTTACTTATAGGTACAGATGCAGAGACAGATACAAAAATACGTATATCATCAACTAAATTGCCAACCTCAGTGTAAAACTTTCTTGACAAACTTGTAAAGTTGGCTGAGACAGAACTCCTGAAAAAAATGTTCTTCATCAAATCGACAGACAAAGTTGCTGAAATACGTATTTGTTTATATTAATTATTATTTTTGTGGTTTTATAGGGCATTTGACATTCGCTATTGAACCAGTTCACAGGCTTGGCCGTACCTTGGATTAAAAAAATAGAGGTAAATAATTTTAGAAATTACTTTTTTCTAACACTAATATTTTATACTGTTTCTATGGTGCATAAAAGCTCACTTGTTTCCTTTAAAATACGCTTTTCTCTATAAAATACGTCGTCTATGACAACGTATTTTATAGGCCTTTAAAATACGCCTTTCTCTATAAAACACGTCGTTGCCTAGCAATTTTTGCATTTTGTGTATTGTGACGCGTCTCAAATAATAATTTATTAAAATTTCTAGTAACATATTAGTGAAAGAAAATGTCTCATAACTGATAAGATATTAGTATTAGAAAAAATCTTGAAGACAACTCGTGTTTTATAGTTTAAAAATCTCGGTCAATCAAATCCTCGGCTCACTTCGTTCGCTCAGATTTGAACTACGACCTTGATTTTTAAACCTTCTATAAAACACTTGTTGTCTTAATAGCTATTTTCTAACACTAATGTCTTATACTGTTTCTATGGTGCATAAGAGCTCACTTGTTATGTTTCCTTTAAAATACGCTTTCTCTATAAAATACGCCGTCAATGACAACGTATTTTATAGGCCTTTAAATACATCGTTGCCTAGCAATCTTCGCATTTTGTGTATTATGACACGTTTCAAATAATAATTTATTAAAATTTCTAATAATATATTAGTGAAAGAAAATGTCTGATATTAGTGTTAGAAAAAATCTTGAAGATAACTCGTGTTTTATAGTTTAAAAATCTCGGTCTATCAAATCCTCGGCTCACTTCGTTCGCTCGGATTTGTACTACGACCTTGATTTTTAAACCTTCTATAAAACGCTTGTTGTCTTAATAGCTATTAAATTCCATAGCAACCGCGAACCAAAGACTTTTTGATCATGTTATATTTTTATTCTAAATATAAATATTAACACTTATTAGACTTGTACAAACATGATAAACAAAATTGAATTAAAATTCAAATTCATACAACAGATGCTTTAAGTAGGTAAACAAAAAATAACGAGCTTTTATCAACTTTGATCATTTGTTAAATTAACAAAAGTTTTATGTAAGTTACCCTCATATCCGAAGAATTTTAATACCAAACCTAATTGAGATACTGAAAAAAATTAAGCCTTAACATCAATGATTCCAAATTTCATTTCGTACGGCGACTGTCACCTGAATTTGACTACAAATCCAAATTTCGAATTTTTTGATGGATTTTTTCTAAACTAAAAACCAAATAAATTAGCTAATCTGGTCTTAAATTACGAATCTCGAATTTTTAAATTCTGTATACTTACCTATCGATAGTGAATGAAAATTCTATACCTCGAATTTTGATTCGAACTTTCAGTTGAAGAATTCTGAACTCGCTGTGAGTTTTGAACATTCGAACTTAGAAGGTTGATCTGCAGCTCGAATTCTGTGGTCCTTCAACTTTAAGATTACATCTTGCACTTCATTACAAAATATGCATTTTTAATTACTAATTCAAACTTCTAATCTGTTCTATCAGAGTTCATTGTCAAATCTTTGGTTTCATGTTTGAATATTTGTGTATTAATATATTAAATTGAAATATTAGTTCAAAAGAAAGGGTGACATCAAAATGTAAAATAAAATCGATTCAAGAAATAAACGTGTACATATACTTTCAAAGCAGTTTCTAAAATCAAAATTAAGTTCTCCAAATTTAATTTTGTATTGTCACTTAAATTACTCCGGCTCTAAAATTGGAATTTGTTTGGAATACTACTAAAATAAAAATTAAGTCTCTAATCGAATTTCAAATATGGAATCTTGAATGTAGTTTTAAGTTTCGAACGTTGAGAACATTTAAAAGATGTTTGTTTGGAATTCGAATCTTAATTCCCATTTCTAAATCCTAGACTCGTGGTTAGAAGTTTTCAGTTTTGGGACTGCAGGACAGACTGGCAAATTTTATTGAAATTTTCTAAATTTTATAGAAAAATTAATTTTGGAATAAAAATCGAAGCACACATTTTTGTTTAAAATTAAGGTCGAATATGGAATGTGGGATTTGCATTTCTAATTTTAATCTCCAAATCTATACTTGAGAACCCAAAATATTCAAATTATTGAGCTCCATTTTTTTTAGGTGGATAGGTGGAATCGAATCTATTTAAATTCCGTGTTCAAATGATGTTCGACTCTTGACAGCTTTATTTCGCTCACAAGATATGAAACTACAAACTACGTACAATCTAAGCCAAATTAAAATTTGAATCAGAATCCTCGATTCGTTTAAAAATTGCGCAGCCTATAAGTATTCGATGGCTTTTATAATTAGATACTCCAACTTATAGTACATAATCGAGTTTTTTGAATAATTTAAATTAAAACGGTTAGTAACGCTTGCTAAATCAATGTAATTTTTACATAGTAAGGTAGATTTACATTGAAAAAGTCCTGTTCACACTGCCGAAGCTATCCTTTTAACATGACTTAAAAAGATATTTTCTTTTATTGGCTTTACAGCACGTGTATGCTAATATATGCATAAAACAGTAAAATGAGTTAAAAAAATTATTTAACATAATTAATTATAGAATTAATAGATCTGAAAAGCAATCATAGAAAAACCGAATGTAACCAAAACACACCCCGTTGTAATAAAAACTTAGTATGTATCCATAATTATACGTATGCCACTATGATTAAAACTACAATAACTAACAAGAACCCTATATGCAAAAGCATACAAAATTCGTCTTTTCAAAGAAAAAAGCTTTTTCTGTAGGGTTACCGCATACAATGCGTCAGTCAGCATGGACCAACGTTACCCTCTGCCACAGACAGGGGTATTTTATTATATAAAGCTGATTTGAATGCAATTTGTATACCGTAATATTTTAGAAATTTACATTTAGGCAAAACGGTTAATGGTTCAGTTAGTTTGGTTTTACTACTTCTGGTATAGTTTGCAGCTGCTGTTTTATACGTAGAAAACGCTAAAGTCTGACGAAATAACTCGATAAATGGATCTGAACTTTAATTAGCTTCTGTTAAATGTGTTTGGGGTTTCGCACGATTAACTAAAATGGAGTCATTGGCTAGAATATTAAAAACTTTTATATACAAAAACTGTTAATTTTCATCACATAATAATTACCAAAACCAGAAAAAAAAATAAATTCGAGGTGTCCTTAAACTATTGTTAAATACAAAGACAATAATCAAAGAAAATTTTAATTCCCTGTCAAACAACCTGCATAAACGTCTATCGCTCAACAAGAATCTTAAATTGCTAAAAAACGATAAATTAAAAAGGAAAATTCAAATTAATCTGGGTAAATTTATAGATTTGGTCATCGATTCTTGTAATAAACGGGGTATAATTTATAGTATATTTATCTTTAATGAATAAATTAATTGGTATTATACGAGAAGGGGAGCAATTTCCGACTTGGAATGAATTATCTCATTTTCTTTCGAAGAAATGCGGGGTATGGGGAGAATTCAGGGTGACAAAACTTGGAAACCCAATAAAGGGATAAATAATAAATTCCCAATCCGCCATGTTGGCAGCATTGATCAATCAGTGGGTGTGGGAGGCTGCAATTATTCTTCGTGCATCGAGGTATTAGCAATACTAGGGGCGGAAAATGGACTCGGGGGTTAAATTTTCGTGGCAGATTGAGACAAACAGGATTATATTGTTTTTCCGGCACGAATGAGCTTTTACGTTTTAGTGCAGCGTGAGATTTAATTAGTTTTTATTGGGTGTTGTTGGAATTAAGTAGTTCCCATTTGCATATCCGAATAAATAACCCTGTCGCCCTTGTTTTTGTTAGTTAATTAATTAACGGACTTTAATATCGCACCACAGAGACTCACGCTTTGTAATAAATCTTCGGACAATAGCCATCGTCCATCGCGTACAGAAGAAAACAAGCGTAGATTACCGATGCAAGAAGGGTGCACATTGCAGAGAAATAGCGAGTTTGGGATTTTTTATGGGCCGGCTGCAGGGGTACCCTTTATGTGGACCAGGTCCAGCCGACGTTATAAATAATGTCCGGTGGACAGCGGGAGGGTGCGACTTGCAACTGTCTCTGCTGGGAGGGTTGAAGTTGGAAATGCCTAAAAGCATGTGTCTGAAGTAATTTTTCACCGATGCGGTTAGTGTTCTACTTTTAGAAAGGTAAAAACTACGTCGGTGACTTTTCGTACTTTGGGATCAACCAAAATTAAAACCTTGCACGACTGTCGCTATAAATGGGATCGTAATCAGATTGGGCGTGTTCGTCAGACTTGATTTATTATAATATTTGTATCACATGACGTTATAATACTATAATTAGGTATTAAATTAAAAGAATGGCGTGTTTGATTATCACGGTAAATTTAATTTGTTCTTTTTTAATATATAGTTTAGTTACTATTCTAATTTCCTGTTTACAAATAAAATTAAAACCCTATGTTTCGATTAATGTTTAACGAGAAAAGGATATTTCATCAGCAAGTACTTAAGACTTTACTAAAAACCTCAAATATTTATAAAAATATTTTATAACCTTGGAAAGTACAGAAAAGGTTGAATAATGGATTCTTGAAATGATCAAAAATGTTTTGCTAGCAAAGAATATTTAAACTATATTTTAGGTAGATTCGAAATAATAACTTGATAGATCTGCATAACATGTGCATAAAGAAAAACTTAAGTTTGTTTTAAAATCCTTAGGAAAGGTATGTCTTAGTCTTAGATCATTATGTTAAAATTAATAATTGATACTCATAATTTAACTGTAAACACAAAAATATTTGAGGTTATGAACAATGTACATACATAGGGATTAAACCTGACCATAAGCACATATTACGGAAATAAAGTACAATTTAAGAAAAGTTTGATTATTGTAACAAAAAAAAAAAAAGGATCAGCAACAAATTTTTTTAGTGAAAATGGCCTCAAACAAAATTCTTTTAGTTGCTAGAACTTTTGTCACTTCAACTAAAATTATTTGGTTTGTGTATCAACTAATAAAATTTTGCTATTCTAACAAATGAATTTTCTGTATTAAAACAAGAAATTTGTTATAGTAGCTTTATTCAAAACGTAGAATAACAACATATTATTTTTTAATCTAACTAATATTTTTGTTTACATAAACTCATAAACATATGTAAATATACAGGGTGGCCCTGAAATGAGCCAAAATTAGGGATTAGATTGGGCTCGTCATTAAATAAAAAAATTCCTGTAAACGCTGGTCCAAAAACGCATCCCAGCAAAATTATAGATTTATTTACAGGTGTTGAAACAGAGAATCGAAGTGTGTGTTTTATTTAACTGTAAACAACATGTTTAAATCAAAAGTCTTCTACTTCCATATCCTTCTATTTTTCTGAATCAGGTATTGATAATTGAATGATTAAATGAGTCATAACTCCCGGAAGGAATACGTTTTTAAACCATGTTTACAGAATCTTTTTTTAAACTTACGACAAGTCCAATCCAATCCCGGATTTTGAGAAAATCGATGTCTCCATACTTTAAATTCGCCCTGTACACTTAACAAATTCGGGTATGTATTTTGATGTAGACATCTACAGTTTTGGAATAATTAAGTGAAACAGAAAAATGTATTTAAGTATACTGAATTACGTGACATTTCAATAGAATATAGGTAAACATTATTTTGGTATATATTCTGGTATTCCAATGATTAACTGCGTTGGAGAGTAGTCTACAACGTTGCAGTTTCCTCTGGTTACTCATTATACAACTTTTTAGTTTACCAATATTGTTTGCAGTAAATAATTATATTATACATAAATTTGTATATTATACACAGCACATGTTTTTGTTAATACCTTTAGATGGATGCTAAAACCGTTGATTGATTCCTTCAATCAACGCTAAAACGTTCTAATACTCCCATGGTTCGATGGTTTCCAAACTTCAGTTGTTTTGTTTTTCTTTATTGGGGTTGAGCTTTAGTAAAAATGGAATTAAAAATAAAATTCTGGTTGTTCTTCCTTCTGTCGGAAATGGAAATATAAAATACCTAGTTTTAAATGTAGCATTATCATTAGATAGTCCAGGCTTATCTTCAACGTTTTCTTGAATTAGTTTGTTTGTTGATTTTTCCGCTACTTCTACTAGACAATTAGAGAATGTTTCCCATTCAGAATACATTCAAATTCCGACTCCGAATAAGTTCGCAAAAATCATGCTTGACTTAAAATAAGAAATGCAATAGTAGTAGAATTAGTTAAACTGGAACAATAATAACGTTTTTTAATTATGTTCTTTTAATCTTTATAAACATATGCAATTCAGCCAAAGTTAGTCTCCAATTTTTTATAATAAAGTTGTTTTGCTCACAAATATATCATCAATACTGATAACACAAAAAGGTCATGTTCAGTAGTTGCAGAAAAACTAAAACATTAGCATTAGTAAAAAAATTAATTGTTGCCACACCACATCTAAAATAATAAATTAATTTTATATGTTTCATCCTTATTACAATTTCGAAAACTGTTATACATACTTTACTTATACTACTAAAAAATGCAGTTGGTAATAATAGTACCGATAAAGTACTTAATCGCTCCTCTTCTACCCTTTTTTTCTGGTGTAGAGGTTTTCTTTCTAATAATTTGTGATTTTCTTCCATTCAGGTCTGTTTCTAGCCAACTCTATAGCTTAGGTCCATGGTAAATTTTTATTTTGTAGTATTTTGACTATCTGATCATTCCAAGTGTAGCGAGGCCGTCCTCTGGGTTTCTTTCCATTTATCCACATCTGTCAAATTGTTTTTGTTAATTTCTCTGGGTTCATTCTAATTAGGTGTCCCCACCATTGTAATTGACGAGGCTCTCTCATTTTGTTGAGGTCTGTTGTTCCTAGTCTTCCTCTGATTTCCCCATTTCTGATGCGGTCTTTTATTCTCACACCTAGCACCTTCCGTAAATATCTCATTTCTATTGCCTGTAGTCTGCTTTTGTGTCTTTCATTGAGTACCCATGTTTCACTCCCGTAAATTAACGTCGACACAAATACTGTTTTAAACACTTTTATTTTTATTTTACTTATGAAACTCTTATCTACAGCATATAATAGTTTGTTTGCCCTTGTAACGCGGTTGTTTATTTCCCCGTCTATTTTTCCATTTTCTTCTACTGTGTATCCTAGATATTTGAATCTACTTACGTGTTCTATCTAACTGTTATTTATGTTGATTTTTATTGGAAGTGGTTCACTAGCTATTACCACAACTTTTGATTTATTGGCATTTATTTCAAGGTTTTTCTCCTATAATGCGGACCTCGATATGTTCATATCATGCTGCAGATTTTCCTCGTTGTTTGATATAATTGCTAGATCATCCGCATATGCTAGGTTTGGTAGTCGTATTGGGTTTAATCTATAGTTTTCCCATATTACATTTTTTGTATCTTTTATGCACTTTGAGTTTATTTTATCCATTAAGATTATGAATAGGTAGGGACTTAATGCTCCTCCTTGTCTGATTCCTGCTGTGGAAGTGAACTCTTCTGATTCAATGTTTTGTGTTCTAATTATGTTTCGGGTTGTCTTGTAAATTCTTTCTATACTTGGTATTAGGCCTTCGTCTACTTTTTTACTTCTGAGCGCGTTTCAGATATCTGTGCGTCTCACTCTGCCAAATGCTTTGATTAAGTCTATGAAGCCTATACTAATTGGTTTGTCATATTCTATCATCTTTTCTATTAATTGTTTGAAAGTAAATAAAGCATCTTGTGTTCCTCTTGTGGGTGTAAATCCATATTGTAGAGCATTTAGTTTGTCTTCTACTTTAATTTTTAATCCGTTTTCTAGTATAACCTCATCTATTTTCGCTCTCGTTTGTTAATGTTTCACCTGTTTTGTCGTTTATTTGAGGTATAGTGACCAGTTCTTCTTTTGGCGCATACTTTTCAAAATCCTGTAAAAGAGCTTTTGGTTGCAGTTAATGTTTTCTTCCATTTTGTTACGGAATTTTTCCCATTCATCTCTTTTTGCTTTAAGTATTCCATATTTCTTCTAAATTTCCATTTTTAATACTTCCTAATTTTTGTTTTTAGTATTTCTGTGATGTTCTGTTTAAATTTCTTTTAGTTTTCTGTATTCCTCAATTTATATACTTTTATTACCCTGTGTTGTTTTTCCTTGCGAGTTATCTCTGGTTTATCAATTTTTAGCTGGGAGGTAGGTAACTAGGTAGTAATCTGTCCCTGATTTTTACAATGGTATCTGTGATTTCTTTCTTGTGTGTTTTTTCTATTATTATATAATCTATTATAGATTTTTCTTTCCTGTATGGTTCTTCTCGTGTAAATTTATGTATGTCTTTGTGTTTAAACCAGTTATTTGTTATTGCTAAATTGTTATCTGTACAAAATTCCAATAGTCTGATACCATTTCTGTTTCTATGCTCTTCTCCATAATTTCCTATTATATACTTCTCCCAATTGTTTGTGTCTTTTCCTACTCTTCCATTGAAATCTCCTAGCAGTATTTTTGTGCCTTTGCATCCATCCATTGTCTCTTGTAATTGCTCATAAAATTGTTCCATTATTTCTACTTTCTCTCCTTTATTTGGTCCGTATACATATATTGATTAAACTTAGGATTTCCTCTGTCTTTATCTCGATTTCCACTAGTATTATACGTTCAGATACCAATTGCCAATTTTTAATGTTTTCTGTCCAGTTTTTATATATTATGTATGCCACACCTGCCTTTGCATGTCTATTAAACATGAGATATGAACCGTATCAAAAATATTTCTTATGTTAATTACATCAGCTTAACCCGCTCCACTATATTATTGCATAATTATTAGAGAAATTAGAGAAAGTAAAGTCTCTATAATTAGATGCGTTTTAATATAGCTCTAGCTTATTACCGATGTATCTAACATACATCCACTTAATGTCCAACAAACGTACAATTAAGATAGTATAGCAACTTACATGTAAATGAATCGCATAGGGTTTTTAACCCCATTATTTTAACAAGATAAACACTTCTTCATTGTTGTTATTTATTTCACGACAATAAAAATTACACTTACACAAATTCAAGATTAACACCAAGCCACGCGACGCATTGTCCGCCATTAAAGGAATGAATCATGGCTGTGTTAAAGTTATATTTTTGTCTTTGTTGAATCTAAAAATTATTTTAATGCAACGTAATAACGTGTTTATTTTACAAATAATTTAGTAACCGGGACTAAAATATTTGTATAAGGTACACAAACCTGTCTGGAGTGTCTGGAGAATATCAATAAATAAAAAAAAAAATGTTGCTAAAACCAACGGCATTCGTTGCCCAAGAAAATATTTGTCGCTGAAATTATAAATCGCTCAAAAAATAAAATTTTGTTGTAGATACGAAAACTGTTTTTAGAGTGTGTAAACAACAGATTGTTTTGATTTTTATTTTTTAATTATGAATTTCAAGTTCGGAAAATTAAATAACAAATAGAAGTTTATTATAGGTACAGCTACCCTACTAATATCGTAGATAATGAAATTGTATTTTACGTGGTATTTAAAGGAGCCGAAATTTCGCTTTTCGAAAATCGCAAATAAGTGGACAGTGTAAGAAGCCGAGGTACGTTAATTTTTCACGGATTGATTCGAGTTTCTTTATTTTTAAATGAACGTATGTTATGTTACTATTTCTATTTTGTGTTTTCTTAAATTATTTACGCTAACCCTTGGAACCGTCTTTTAATTATGAAATGAAAAGTTTTTTTATCAAAATTTACGTGTAATAAAAACAATAGCGTGATTTCAGTCGTGTGAGAAATCAGGTAAACTTTTTTATAAATACCTGCAAAAATGTTAAACAATCAGAACATTGTTAGTTAATAAATAAATAATAAATTTTGACCAAAACAGCAAAAATGGGATGCAATAATAAATAAAAGTACAAAATAAATAATATATAGAAAATAAAAAAGTAAGTTATAATCTTCAAAACGCAGATTTTCATTAGAAATACGTAAAACACGTTCTTTAGAGCAGCCCAAAAAATGATAAAAAGGAGGGTTTTTGGTTGTGTTTTTCTAATTATTGTATGTATTACTTTTTTTGAAACCATTAAGAAAGCTTATCTCCATTATTCTTTAATTCCGTCTTTCCTAATTAATTCTTTGATAAAAAGTCTTTAGATAAAGCTTTTTGAAATTTCTTTGTTCAAGCTTCTCCTGTTTTTTTTTTTTTATTAACCGGAGTACTTAGCTTTCTTTAAGGTTTATATTGCGTTGTCGCTGTGAAGGTTTTAAATGATACGAGTATTTTTTTAAATTCAACCCCTTTCCAGATGTTAAATATTATAATTCTGCATTATTTCAATTTTCGATGTTTAAAGGTTTTCCTTTAAATTAATTTGCATTGCTAAAAGTGGCACACAAAGGCAACTAATTATTTACAATTTCACAATTCCTTAGTCAATTTGACGAAATTTGAGATATTTAAAAGGAATTCAAAAGATTATCCTTTCGTGATATTTCAGACTATTATTTTAAAATTAGGTATATGATATGTAAAATGTTATTACAAAAACTATGCCCTAAAAATACGGCTTTAACTTTATATTTTAGAAATACTCAAACAGGTCAATTGTAATAATAAGATTTGCAATTAGATTATCAACAGTCTGGAAAATGTTGTAATGACTTATTAATGAAGCCAAATTTAAACATGAGGTAAGAACACCGACCTAAGTGATCAGGTGATCACGTTGTTTGAGATACTTGGACCCACAACCCTAGATTTCACCCGTTAAAGAAACAAACGAATTAACAAAATAAATATCACTGTTAACAATTCACCTTTAAAGCACAGTGATAAAATTATCTGTAACCTACAATCCAGCATTTTAGTATAAATGTATGTTACAAATAAATCTATTTTTCAAAGGTTACATGTATACCTACAGTTAGTTTATTATTTGTGGTTATTCCTATCATTCTTCTTTATTTTATTCATTCAAGAAAGCATTTAAACTAAATTTTTTTAACTTTTGGCACCAAATTACAAAATCGATTTAAATTACATTTAGAAAAAGTTGCATTAAATTTAAACAAAATTTAAACTATAAAAATCCAATCTGTACTGTTCTTGTTTCTTAACGAATTTATGTGTTAGAATCTTGCATATTCTTTTTTTTAAGTTTTATCTGTGTACCTGAACACTGAATATCATTCTGACCACGTGCTTTTATGAAAAGAAAAACAGCGATTTTTTGCAAATAAATTTTACATCTGCCACTTTTTATATGTAATCCCTGGATATAACGTCTATGTACTCATTTTAAACTTCATTTTAATTTTTAGCATGCACCAGAGGGAAACAACAAAAAAAAAACGGATCGACAACTCATGTTTTTTAAACGGCGGCACGAGTTCTTTGTATGGAATTTGGACAGTTTTGGGTTTATCCAACAAAAGGTGTTATAATGTGGCTATCGTGTTTTTTCAAGGTTAGTACTAACACTTATTTGTCCTTAAATTGATTCATTATTCTCATCTTTCTGGTGGTTTCTTGGTTAGTTTAATAGCAATTTAAGTTTTCGATGCCACAAAACCGTTGTAAAGGAGTAAACAGGAAAGCTCTATTATCGTTTCTGTTAGAAATTATTGTTATTGCAAATAAATGATGGTTAAGGTTAAAAAAGACCCTGAAGGAGTAGCGCCAAAAAAATACGACAAACAACAAATGTCAGCAGAAATCAAGCAGATCAACCGTCCTTTAAAATTAGCGGTCACAAAATTACACGATAAGCGGCCCTCAGTTAACTTATTTTGAATAGGAAAAGAAAAGTGCGCCTTATGGGAGCTTTGCATAAAACTCGACCGGCCCTGTAGGTAATCTAAGGATCCCACCTAGTTCCGGTGATAAATTGCTGGTTTTATTTTACCTTTTCCTAACAAAATGCGTATTAAGTCCTGAATAACAGGCATTTGCTTTAATGTCTGGCTGTTAGTTATTAGGTCGTGCTCCTACAACTACGTGCATTATTTCCGATAGGTTTCGTTTCCTAGAACCGATTTTGGGTATTGATTGCTTATCGAATCGCAGATGTTTTTAATTTTCTTTTCAATTCTACGAAATTAAAAGGTAAAGGGTGTTACAATATTATTTTTTATTGATTGGTCTTCATAATTATTCCAGTAAACTATTTTTCTTTATACTATTTCTGTGTATAACTCTATAGATAGGGTTGCCAACTGTTAAACTTCGCAGAGCATCCTAATTTTGAACGAAAATTTGAACGACCGCAATACATCCTCAAAAGTTTTGAAAGCTGACAGTATGACAGTTTGTAGATCTTGATATTGTTTGCACAAAAATTATAATTGGAATTAGATGTGCATACATGCAGAGGCGTATGAGTATCTATTTTATAGTGTAGGCCGCCAATATAATATGTATAAATTATAGTTTAGTTATTGTTTTATACACAGGCGCAGAGTTTTCAGGACCCTAATGGGGGCACATTTAAACATTCATTCTCTTAGATTAAAAAATCTATCCAAGCAAAACAGTTTTGGGTGCATCTTAATATGAAACAAAAACAATTAACCCTAATTATGCAAAAGTATCTACTTCAGTTACTAAATTTTGCCATTTGCTTTATGGGGGCACTGCCCCCATAAACGGTATCTCTCCTCCTATTTCAGCATCTTTTTCTCCCTTCCTTTTGTTTTTACTTTTACCATTTTTGTTTTGTTCTGTTATCTTTTTTCATTATTGTATGTTGGTTTTCCTTTCTTACTTTATCTTCGTTCTGTTTTAGGTAATCTAATTTTCTGTATCTCCTGCTCTTTCTTTCTTTTGTGGATTTCTTTTATTTCTTTGATTTTCCGTTCATTTTTCTTTGTCCTTCATCGTTTACTTGATTACTTTCCTATTTGTTTTTCTTCAATTATTTATTTCACTTCTTTCTGTTTTGATATAGATTTAAAATTACTTACATTTGGTTTAAGAACAAATTTTATTTTCTAGTTTTTTAAAGTGTGTCCTTTATTTTGTATTCGTACTTTATATACTGCCCATTAAACAGTTTTACAATATTTTGCTTGTTTCTATCTTTGATGTAAAATTAACATATTATTTACGGATTTTATCCCTTCTTCCTCTTTTGTTTAATAATTTTTCTCCTATTGTTTGTTTTCCTCTACGCTTGGTTCCGTCTTCTTTATCTTTGTTCTCCATCGTTTATTAGGCATTTTCCTTACCGTTTCTTTCAATTCATTTCGTGTTATTATTATATGGAATGTAAAATTTTAATGTACCTAAATGTAAATTAATCAATTATCTAATCACTTTCTTCTGTTATTGTTGTTAATATTTTTGTTCCTATTCTCCGGTATATATTTTCTACTCATTTGTTTTCTCTATTTTATCAATTTAAATTTGGCCCTTTATTTAACTTTTTTGAAATTTTCTTCTTATCTCTCTTTTGGTCGTACTGTCATGTATGAGAGGTCGTAATTTCACATGTCTTTAGTTGGTGTTGTTAATGACCTCTTTCCAACGTTCTCGGTCTTCGGTGTTTCTTATGGTGGTCTACACTCTACAGAGGTTGTCCAGTGATTTTTTTTACTTGTTCTACCTATTTGGTGGGAGAACGACCTCGTGGCCTTTGTCCTTCTGTGTTGCCTTGTACTTTTTTCGTTTTTTTATTCTGTTTTTTCATTGTCAACTGTTTATTGAGCTTTAACTTTTTTAACTACTTCTCATGTTTAATATTATGTTTCTTTCGACGTTTCGGAAATATCTTTAACTTTTTACTTAGACAATTAATACTTGGGGGCGGGGGGGTTACGTCCGTGCCCATTATTATTTGCCGGAAGCATTGCCTCTATGACCACCACGATTCATACACCTTTGCATGTATAGAATTTTGTAGTAAAGCTCTTTGGGGTCCTTCAGGGTCATGAAAAATATCTTATTCTAACAAAATAGTATAGCTGTAATATTATAAAACTGTTGAAATTAATTCTAATCGGGTTTGTGGATGACTCAATAAAATTCCGCGTCCGTTATTAAAATATCCTGCATTTTTGTTTGATGTTTGATGAATTAATTAACATTCTGTCCCCATAATTTGTTCTTGTTCTAGATTAAGCAACTCTTCTATTGCTAAATTTAAACGCTTTTAAGGAAAACTTAAGTGAATATATGAACTGCTAAAACGTTAAAGCTTCAAAGGTAACGTAAAGGGTGCACCGTTTTCAACGCCATACTGTTTCTGCAGAAAAAGGTTGGATTTTCGTTATTTCTTTTGTTAAAGATTGCGTGTTAAGTACACCTTTAGTACTTACTTTTAACTTTAAATTTTGAAGAAATTAAATTTCGTCTAAGAATCGATATCTACCACATTTTTCTTAATTACCAAAAAATTCAGGTTCAAAAGAACTGAAAGATCCCTTTATTTTCCAAGATTATGAATAAGACGTTATCGAACACCAGTTCATCATAAGAAAACAGTCTTCTTTAAATTTCCGCAAACGTTGTAATCCAATATCCATCAAAGACCCCCCGTCAAAGCAGAGGGTGTACCGGCATATGGCTCACAATCCATCTCCAACAAAACTTCAATTATTTTTGCAAATGCAACCCTAGGTACCAATTTAGTTCGAATGCACCATCGCGCGAGGATGAGTAACATTAAACCCTACATAAAACTTGTATGACGTCACTGACCCTCGCCGTCCAATGGACATTGACCACTCCCTTTACGCGTACGTTAAGGGCGAACATACCACTATTAAGTGACCGAACAACCCTATAGGTTCGGATAAAGAGTGGTCCCAGAATGTTACTGAAATTTAGCACTGATACAATTCGATTCCCTCCGTGCAAAATACTCGAAGACCGGGTAAAAAACATAAATTTTATGACCATCACGTCGTCACGCAAAAAACATTAACGATAAAATTACGACGCCATTTTTATAGTGATAACTAGTGCCGTTAGTTTGGACACCCTAGTAATCACACATTTGTTAACTTAATTCGCATCTGTAAGCGCCTTTTCTAAATTATTTTGCTTTGTTGAAGTCGTTTTTATCTAAATCGTGGAATTCTGAGGGGATGAGATAGCAATAAGCGGTGACTCAGAATTTTATCTTATAAATTCGATTGCTTCTTTAGATATTTCTAATTTTAGGGTGAACACACATGATGCGTTCTGTTAATCGCCTTTTGTAAGATTCTATCCTACCGGTTATTTCCACAAGTTCAAAGATGCTCTACTATTAAAGTATAATATTAGTAAATGAAATAAAGTAAATCACTTAAATATAATATTTAAAAAAATCATCTAAATTTAATTACTTAGTCGAATCAGTGGAGTGTGCTGAAATTCGATAAATTTAATCTTAAAAAAAACAAACAATAAGCCAAACTAAGGTTACTAAAAAAAAAATAGATGAAAAAGAGGATGTAAAAGGTAAACAACATAATTTTATAGTTATAAATAACAAAATAACGACTCTTAACATCAGATTAGTTAAAGATGCAGCAAGCAATATTAATTAATATACGAAAATTATTAAAAGTTATCAAAACAACACCATTATTTATTTCATCGCCGTCATTAATAGGGTTGAATATCAAATCTGAATTTTTGGTTGCAAATTTACCTTTTTAAATTTATTAAATTTATCAATGATTCGAAGAAAAAACCAGTGTTTTATATTAAATTTGTTACATATCGACTCTTACTAAGTATGTACCGAATATAAAGTAATAGCCTGAGTAACATGCTTAAAAATTTGTAGAAGAAGGAATCAAAAATATTTATTTCTTTTAAGTGTGATAATGTCGGACATTTATTAGTGTTGACAGCGTTCCGTTTTTATTCGCGTCCTTAAAAAGAGTTTCAATTCTATCTGGAGGAAAATAACGCGTACTATAATAGTATTTTATATAAAAGACCTGACGGAACTGTTTCCTAGTCTTAAAATGAGGGAATATCACGCGACAACCCTTACAACCTGGGGCCAATTTCTATTTTACATGTAGACACGAAGAAACCGCAAGTTACAAAAATAAATACGGACGAATACCGTTATCGTTACTACCCTTTACGAGAGAAGGAAAGACAGGTGGTGTAATAAGCCAGTTAAGGGTTAATTCTACCCTTCCGTAAGGACAGGTGCCCAATTCATCGAGTGCGGCCTGACAGGGTTAAAAAAGGGTAGCTCTTGTTAAAGGGTGAAAACGCCACAAAAAACTCTCTAAGTCGCTTTTTATTGTGGTATCTTAATTGGACACAATGTAAGCATTTAATGCCACTTAGGGTTGTTTACTTTCGATTATTTTCCATTATTATGTGAAAGTGGAATACAAAAAAACTTAAAATGCATAAAATACGTAAACATTTTCTTTGACTACATAAAAATAAGTATTTCTCTAATATTAACTAAATTAAACTAAACTCTGAAATACTTTAATTAAACCTCGAACTGATTTTTTATTGTTAATTTACACCACATACACGGAGTTAACGTCAAAAACATGAACTTATAAATATTCAAAAGGTAACATGTGATCAATAAACTTTCACCATGTTTTACACAGCGCTAAATTAATATAACTGCCAAAATGAAATTTTGAGGTTACGGTTGCGTTATTTACATAGTGTTTGTGCAACCGGTGCAATACAAAGAGACAAAAAAATAACAACATTTAAAGAAATATATTCAAAAGGCTTAAAACAGCATAAAACCACTGATATACGTTAGCAAAGTATCTTTAGCCTATTTAAAATTATAAACTACCTACCTGTTCTAATTGCGTGTTGTCTATGTTAATTACCCCTATGTCTTCCATATTTTTATTGATCAGTCAATTATGTTAGTCATTTGTTTTATTTGTTCGTTCCTTATTTTATCGTTCAGTGTTATTCCTAATATTGCTCTTTCCACATGCCTCTGTGCAATTAGGTACTATTCTTTGTAGAATTCGAACTGTTGGAGTCCATGTCTCACAACCATATGTAAGAATCGGCAGGACACACTGATTGAATATTTTTGCTATTTTTGTTTTTAGTGATTGATTCTCTTCAGTATGTAGTTCATTCTTCCGAAGGTTTGCCATCCGAGTTTTGGTTACTTATCCCAGATATGTGTAGCTGGCTTCCTGTTCTAATTGCGTGTTTTCTATGTTAATTACCCCTATGTCTTCCACATTTGCATTGATCATGATTTTAGTTTTGTGTGTATTTATTTTTAGACTTCATTTAGGTATCTTATCATTTTTTGAATGTCTTACATGTTGTGAGATATCAACACTAAATCATCGGCAAATATAAGGTGATTGAGATTTTCTACATCTATATTTATACCTATGTCGCGTCGCGTCGTCTCAATCGCATTTTCTAATTAACTCTTCTAGGGTGTGAGTAAATAGCTTGGGGGACAAGTCGCTTTGTCTTACTCCTCTTTCTATTTTTATTTTATTTGTTTCTTCGTGTAGTTTCACCGTTAATGTTGCGTTATCATATATGTTTTTTATTAGTGTTATGTACCTGCAGTCTACTCTCTGCTCAAGTGAATCAAAAGCTTTTTCATAATCGACGTAAGTTAAGCATAGCGGTAAATTGTATTCCTTTGTTTTTTCATGACTAATAGGTAATCTATAGTACTACAGTACTACACCCTTTTCTATAACCTTCTTGCTCACATGATTGATATGCATCCAGTTTATTTGTTAGTCGATTTGTGATTATTTTGCTAAAAAGCTTATAGTCTTGCGAAAGAAGACTTCTTCTTCTAGAAGTGGCGTGCCCTCCATATGTCTGTGGTGTGCTTGTCAAGTAGCCTACAGACATTAGGGACCTACAGCTTAACGTGGGCTACAAATCACGGAAGTGCTTGCGCTTCTACTCCAGAAAGGATTTACTATGCAGACATACCTCGGTGGTTTGCCATTGCCTTCCGAGGGAAGAGTCGGGTGTTTAGATGCATGTGTGACCCTGGCCATCTCAGTGGTCAGCCGCACGCTGAACCAGCTGAGCTATGACCGCAACAACACAGAAGACTTATCGGCCTGTAATTTTGTAACTATTTTCTATCTCCTTTTTTATGTAGCAATATTATAATAGCATTATTCAATTTATTTGATATTTGTCCTGCCTCTAGGCATTTACTAAAGAGAAGTTCTTCCATAATTCTTTTTCTTCTTTTTTCAACAGTTCAGGTATTATTCTATCTTCTCCTCCAGCTTTGTTATTTTTTTTAGTTGTTTTAAGGCGTGCTTTATCTCATCTATTTGTATCTCTGGCATATCTTCGAAATTACTTCTTTCTTTCTTTCTTTTACAACCCTTCTCTGTCCACTTCTGAACATAGATCTCCCTTAATGATTTCCATAGTTCACGGTTTTGTGCTGTTTGTACCCAATTTTCTGGTATCATTTCTTTTACATCGTCTAGCCATCGTTTTCGTGGTCGGCCTACACCTCTCTTCGTGGTCTGGGTCTCCATGTTGTTATTTTCTTTATCCAGCGTTCATTCGGTTGTCTAGCTATGTGACCCACCCAGTTCCATTTCAATTCCGCTATTCTTTTTGAGATGTCGGTGAGTTTCGTTCTGTGGCGAATTTCATCACTTCTAACCCTATCTGTAAGCCTTAGTCCAAGCATGCTTCTTTCCATATTATGCTGAGCTGTTCTTAATCGCTTCATGGTTCTTTCCGTAATAGCCATTGTCTCTAAACCGTATGTCATTAAAGGTAAAATTTAAGTTATTTGGTATGTCACTCTTCAGAATGTAAGACAATTTCCCTAATGCTGCCCATCCTTGGCGAATTCTTCTAGTTATTTCAGCCGTTTGGTTGGCTTTTCCCAAAGTAATGGTATGTCCTAGGTATGTGTATTCTGTCACATTTTCTATTTCGAAATTTACATTTATTAATTTACTTAGTTGTGCGTTTATTTCAGGTGATACTATGGATCTGTATAGAATTCTTTAGTTCTGTTAATAATTTATTTTGGACTAGTGATTATTTATTTTATTTGATAAAGAATCAAATAAAATAAATTATAAACGACTTAATTCAGAAAACTGATCTTGAACGAAAAAATTACGCACAAGACATATTGCAATATGTATACTAAATAATAATTATAATGAACTTTCTCCACATGTGCTGTGTTAAAAATTTTCTTTACATTTTCAGTTACTATAGCAAATGCATATTGTTTTTTTAGCAAACTAAAATTAATAAAGGATTATCTTCCGTCAACTATGTGTGAAGAACACTTAAACTTGTTATATTAAGTATGAGAAGGGAATCGCTAAAAACTGTAATTTTTCTAATATGATGACGCAATAGGTGCTACTTGCTCTGCAGATTAGTACACTTGGCATTACTTGTTTTTTCTAATCCGGATGCAACTGAAAAGTTAAAAACAAACCCGTATACAGTAAAATCAAAAAAGAATAAAAGAGAGAGGTGTAATTAAGAAATGGGGAGATAGAAATCACATTAGAGAAGAAAAGTACTTGAATAACTGAATAAAGCCTTTCACAATCTGAATTGGTAAAGAATGGATTAATAAACTGGTGTCGATATTTTACCCTAGCCATCATGGGAAATTCTCCGTTTAACTACCGATTATCAGAAAATCAACCATGTAGTACAATTGCTACTGAATATTATAAAAACATCAATCTTCTTTATTCTCTAATTTGTCCTGTAATCCTTTGTGTACACACAATAAAACACAATAACCCTTTTCAAGTTCAAAGAGTTTCAGGTAGTTAACTTTGTACAATGCACCCTTTCAAGTGGGTCGGTTACATATAAATACAGAACTCTTTTATAAAATAACAAAATTTATGTAGCTTGCAAAAATATTAAAGGGTTCTAAAAACCTGCGTGTAAAAAAGTTCAGGTAGAAAAAGAGAGTTAATTTGTTGACTATTACGTACCCCTTTAATATTATACACGCGCACTAAATTACCCAGGGTTGTTTTTTATGCACCGAGAGGGTTACTAGGGGTGGTTTTATTAACCCTTGCTGTTACTATTAGTGGCTGCTGACGTTTAATGCTTCATTTTTGCTTCGGAAGCTAATTAAAAGTGAATACGTGAAGGAAATGTAGTTATGTGTGAGGGTTGTTTTAACGAAGTTATACTTTGCTGATTATACTAACAACATTTCGTCAGTTTTGGTTTTGCCTTTTAAATGCAAATTAAATAAATGAAATTAGAATTAATCAGGGATTGACTTTTAAAGTTTCATGGATCGAAAATTTAATTTGAAAGTGATAATTGTTAGAGTTTATTATTAGAAAGTCAAAATCCGCAGGCTTTCATGTTTTAATTCGTTTTCTTGTTAAAGATTTGTATCGAATTTTAGTTTGATAAGAAAACAACCCCTGCCCCCACAGAAGCGATTAGTTGTTAACTTAAAATTAATTTACTTTTTAATTAAGAAAGTTGAGCTGTTATGGTTATCTGCCTCCGTTATCAAACTCGATACAACCATTTTCAATAAAGCACCATTAACACCCCGAAACATTCCTGTATCATCTAGAACTTAGTCGGTTTCTCCACCTCGCAGACAAAAGGTTAGAAAAGACATTAATCTTCCGTTTGACACGAAATTTATTAAAAGACTTTAAATTGTTTGCCCTTTGTTCGATGCGGCACATGTGTATAATTTTGGTATCCCTATACTCATCCACCACGTAACCACCATTATCAAACAACCACCTTGCTTCTTAAAAGATACGAAATGTGGCGTTGCACGCTGTAAAGTTTTAATTTGTGATTTTGATGACAAAGCGATAACGGTTCAGAAAATTCCGGGGTAGTAGTAGAATAAAAAACGAAAACACTTCCGTGTAATCGAAGAACAAAAAAGCGAAAGCTACCCCTTTCTACCTGGTCGCGTGCCCGCTATAAAATAGCTCTAATAAGCGGTTAACCTCCTATGACTTAATAAAAAAGAAACCTTTAAACACGTCTCACTAGGGTAGTTTCTAACCCTTACGGTAATTTTTTTACGGTTTTTTACCTGACCACGCGCGCATCCTGTAGATGCACAGTATAGGTATTTAGTGGCTTGTAAAAAGTATTGTAAATAAAGGGTAAGTTTTTGTAAAAACATCTTTAAGCTTGTTTGCTTGTGTAAAAGAGAATATATGCTTTAGACTGATTTACAGCCTTCATGGGGTTTGGTAACTGAAAAAATCTTAATAAATCTTAAATGATAGAATTACGTATACTAATTTTAATAATTATTGTATTATGTGTAAATTTCTTATTTTTCTGATTCAAAGTAGAATTTATGTTGGAACTGTTTCTAACAGTTTACTTACTAATATTTAGTTACAAAAATGTGCTACATTAATAAAATAAACTTTTATAACTATCGGAAAAATGCCAGGAGCTAAGTTTATGACTTGTGCGTTGTTTGCTAGTCGTCATCATCAATAATTGACATGGAGCAGATCCCCGTGGATCAATCCTGGATTACGCCGGGCCGGCTTACAAATAAATACAACATATTTTTTGATTTCTTAAAAACAGGGCAATCTTTTGATTTAAGTCTGTATAAATTTTAAAAAAATTAAGTTGCCTTTTAAATAACAAACTTCAAAATAGATGACCCTAATTTAAGATCAAAATGAAAGTTTTTGTATGAAATATTTAGAGTTTATTACTAACAATTTCGCGAGTAATGACTATCATTTTTATTTAATTTTAACCTTACTACTCAAGCACAATTTGAAAAAGAGTTTGAGTTTTTATAAATGGCATCATCTACTTATTATCAGAGTTGTATTACTACTGACTTTTTAGTAATTCCATAAGGCCGTTTTTGAACGGTATTATAATAACTTGTATTATTGCAGTTATATAAAAAGAAATTTCAACTCAAAGCGGAACTTGAACCGTCTACTGTCGAGTGAATGAACAGAAGATTTCTTGTAAATTTACTACTTTTCTAGAATTTTTTAAATTTTTATTTAATGAGAAACTGGAACACATCTTTACCTTGCCTAATATGTTATTGGTACTCAGGGTTCAACTGAAAAGGGGTATACTTTTAGTTTTTTTCAGCGTTAAGAATCATTAACCTGGGCCGGGAATCGAAGAGCACCCTAAGCTTTTTCAAAGAAAAATTGAAGGTTCTAAGAGTCTTTGTTTTATTTAATTCAAGCTTTTGACATTGTTATCTTAAAATTAAAAATGCTTCATTTATAGGTAAAATATAAGAGTATCGCCTAATTCCTGGTTAAAATCTTATTTAACTGGAAGATCTCAAGTAATTCAAATTATGCAAGAAGGGGAAAAAGTTAGGTTACAATATTTTCGATGCAAACAGACGTCCTTAAAAAAATATTTTAGCTCCTTGTACATTAATTATTTTTATAAATGGCATTGCCAAATGCGTATGTAATTGTTATCTAAATCTTTTCGTTGATGATGTTTCTGCTGTTGATATTAGTTTTTAAGAAAATCAGACTAATTCTTGCATTTCACCAATGCCACCATGCCACGATGCTGCCACCTAAACTTAATTCTCAATGTCCACAAACATCGCCCATCCCGTACGATGTAAGTTAGATGCTGACCTGCATGTTAAGCATGGACTCATGGACATTATCTACTGTTGATTTAAAAGAAGACTACAGACTTTATCGGACTAAATATAGATAATAAATAAATTTTGGGAAAACCACGTAAATGATGTTAAATCTTCCTACTGAAGCAAAAAATCAAGATATTCAGTTTAAAGTTATTCTCAGTGACCCATGGTATTAAAAGTCATGTCTTAACTAATAAAAACTAATAAATAAAGTATCTAGATTTTTTGTGATATTAATTGTTTGGTGTCTTGTCAATATTTTCTGAACCAAGCTAAAACACGACTCTTAATTCCATAATTCTCTGAGGATGATTTTAAATTGCGTCACACGATAGTTTTAAAGTACAAAAACTGTTCAATTATCGAAAACGCACAGTAAGATGGCTGTTGAATTTAAGAAATGATAAAAGTTGTAAACTACACTTTCGTTCCTTAAAAATACTAACAGCATTTTAATTTTATTAATAGTCTGCTATATTCGCTTGAATATGCAGATTTAACAAGAAACTCTTCTATAAAATCCAAGTTTAACATCAAATTTAAAAACTAACTTATGTAAGAGCATCGCCAACTGGAATTAATAAGTTGCACTTATACGGCCTTCCCAGTCCATTTATTTTAATGTTACAATTCATACCTAAAACTTTACAGTTAGTACTCTATTTGGCGTCCTCTAATGGGGTTTTACCTTAATTAAATGAAACTGTTAGCTGTATATTTTAGTTTGCTACATCGGTTTGCATTTATAGGTTAGATTTTTATAAACGTCTGTACAAGATTAAAACATTTTTAAGATGAAGAAATACGACAACGTTGGAAGAATGGTTATCTGTAACGAGTCTTAAATCTATGAAGCCACACTCAGTTAATAGATTTAAAACATTTAAAGTTAAGGAGTGAAAAGTATCAGCAGTTAATGTTCGATGGAAAAAGTATCCGGCTGGTATGGTGTAACGTGTGTATAAAACAACACAACAACTTATTGGCTATTTTCGGTTTTTCGCCAACACTTGCAGAATGATAGTCATCAAGGCCATAAATAAAATCTTCGGATCTGCTGTAATGCATCTTTTCCTTAATGGATATGTCGTCAACAATCAAAGAACAAATCCTTTGCACTGGAACTGTTAACTTTACAATTTCACTAACTAACATTTGTTTGCAAAGTTCGTTTGAACCTTTGTATTTACCAAGTTAAATCTCGATATCGTAGTTTTTGATGGCAGTTTATTTAAATGGTAACGACTATATTCATAGCCCTTGGGTGAAGTAAATCGCCACACAGTACAAAGACGAATTGATGTTTCAGACCAGCAAGGAACTTTTTTTTCATAGTTTTCTGTATATGTATAAGCTCAATTAAAAATTTAGCTTTTTCATTAGAATCTTCAGCATCTTCATATATTTTGTTTAGTCGATTTAATTTACAAGAAAGGGCTTTTACTTTGCGTTCAAGGTCTTCAATTTTTGATAAATAATCCATATTTGATTCATTTACTCTTACCAATTTTTGATTTAAGATTTTACACTGATGCTGAAGTTTTACTATTTCAGTAGATATCAGAAACTACAGTCAACTACATCAACTTGAATGCATTATTAATTAGTTTGTGCTCTGTGTGGAACTAGTGTTATTTAAAACATGAAAGATACTGTATTGTATTGTAGTTTTGTAAAATAAAGAACAGAAATTAATTCTTACAAATGTAGATGGTACAGCTCCTTTGATTAAACGGCATCTTTTTATTACCGATACATACATACCGATACTGAAATCGTTTTCTAGGAAGTGGTTTTTGCATATTACCGTATACTAATCTCTTATTTTTGAAACATTTGTAACGTGAGCAGTAAAAGATACCTATCATTTTTGTTCAGGTTGTTTTAATTACCTACCATAAAATCTATGAAGAGCATGCAACCACTTCATACGAATATTTTGTTCGTTAGGAATTTGAAAAAACAAACTGTATATTTAAATTTCCACATACGAAACATTTTTTTCCCATTTTTACTTAAAAATGTCAATTTGTTACTTAACCTCAGTAAAAATGTTTACAACAGTGAAAATTTAGGCAACTAAAATATAGTTTGCATATACTATTTTGAATTTTAAAAATTGTAGGAATTTTAAGATTCTTGTAAATGTAAATGTGATATTTTTCCCAAGAGGGCGCATTTAAGGTACGAATCTGTAAAATACCGTAATAGCAACTTGCATTATGATTGAAACGGCCGTATATAAGTGCAACTTGTTAATTCCAGTTGGCGATGGTAAGAATTGACTGTCAACGGTGATGTTATTAAGATACTGTGAACAGTCTGTGAACCTTATCGAGATAACCTTGACAACTCATTGACTTCTTTCTATTGCAGCGAACAAGGCATTACTATCAATGTTTTGGTTAAATAATCCGTAAGTTCCACTGAAAGTTTTACTAGATTACATTCACAATATGGGAATGAATGTTTTTCTAAAAATGAGTTTTTGAATGGGTTGAGAACCTCATGGGAGCAAATATTCGTGTTCAAATATTAGCCTCGTGTGCAGCGAACTGCAGCTTCAGTTTCAGTTTGGGTATATAGATATAGAGCAGAAAGCGTGTTCGTTACTGCAGAGATATGAAGCAAATGGAGATCCATTTTAGGACTTAATTGTAACGACCAATGAATCCTAAGACTATCGTTTTGTTTCCTAGTCAAAAGTGTGAATATTCAGTGTTGTTACACCCCATCTCTAAAGCCCAAAACAGGCAAAATCTGAGTTTTAACTGATGACGTTCTTGGGACCCACAGGAATTGATAGGGGTTGATTTTCTAAATGAACATCGTACTATATACTCAGACCATTACTCGACTCTTCTGAAAGATATAGTAAACAATGTCATCAAAAACAAATTCTAAATCTATTGTCTCCAAGACAACGCCTACAACACCTAATACAACTGCAAAAACAATTTAAGAACTAATGAAACTACATCTCCATCCAACATACAGTCCGAATTTTTCTGCTTCATATTACTATTTGTTTGGGCTCTTGAAAGAGCTTTTAGGCGCGAAGAAGTTTCAATAAAATGATGATGTTATCGATGCTGTTTGAAGGCCCCTTGTATATTTGTGTACGTTTAAAATTACCTAACCAGATGTAATGAAGACGATAAAGAAAGAAAACTACTTCGCACATATTATGAGACATGATCGGTACCGAATTCTACAAGTCATAATGCAAGGAAAGATATAGGCAAGAGACCAGTTGGAAGGAGAAGAATCTCTTGACTTAGGAATTTAAGAGAATGGTACAGAAAAAGTACCACTTCATTGTTTAAAATAGCAGTTTCAAAGATTCGGTGACAGCAAAAGAAGAAGAAGAACCAGATCTATGTGTTGGCAACTTTCTTCTTTTTTCTTCTTCTTCTATTTATAGGCTTTCAAGCATGCTGTTTATAGCCTATGTAGTGTAGTTCTTGTAACATGAGTATTCCAGTCGGGCGTCTTTATTTGCTGCAATAACCAACTTAGAGGTTATTTTATATTTACTATATATTTTGTATATAGTTTTTTTTTAAATATTCTTTTGGCATTTTAAATTTTAATATCCTTTTCATCCACTCTCTAAGTACTTTTAGTTGCATTAAGCAACGTCTCTGTGGTGTATGACATTAGTTTAATAACGCTGTTTGTTGTACCAGATTGTGCTATTTAAAAATCCCCAAATTTTATTTTCTTTTCGTAATCTCCATAAAATGTAAGTTAGATCCTCGTTATATTTAAGTATCCTAATTTGCTCTAATAAAATTTATTTGTTGCTAAAAAAATACGCTTGTCTCTCGTTTTCCTTTTATCATCATGTATTTTGTATTTCTTACAAAATAATGTTTACAACTTATTTTATGGTGCCCCCATTTTCCATACTTGAGATATTCTTCAGTTTTGTGATAAAATTTTCCCATTATCCAGCTCATTTGATATTTGTTTTTTTTTTTTTCAGGTGTTTTCCTATTCTTTAAACGTAAAGTTGCTGTATTTGTAGTATGGGAAATAAACAGTATTGGCAGCTTGCTGGTAAGTAAGCACTAATATTAGATCACTCTAAAACTTCCACACTTTATGATATTATTATTATTATTATTATTATTTTCTTGTGTCTCGGTGTTTATCAACCGGAAATTCTTATTGTGACGGATAATAATCAAGTCACAATATGTTTATTATAAGTTGAGGAATCTGCGTACTATCATAGAGGAAATAATATAAATAGAGATCCCACGTTACCGGCGAAAGTGTAACCCGTGTCTACTTAGACAAGGGGGCAAGGAGGTGACGAACGGTAACCTAGATCGGTGCTGCCCCAAAATATTTTTGAACTATTTGTCATAAACTCAAGGAACTTCACTGCATTCACTTTACCCCGCACGGACGCTATTATTTCCATTTAGACGTATACTTCTTAATTGTAGCGTGATACACCGAAATACCATTCCATAATGTTTGTAAACGTTTAGTAAATATACACACAAAATAGTAATAGAGTTAAACCCGAACAGATCACGTAATAATCGACTGGTTGAGCATATGTATACAAATTGAAACTTTTGGTCAGCTTACAGCTTACAGCATTAATTTTAATACACATGACTTTAAAAATATGCATAAAATACCCAAAGAATGATTCCCATCTCTTGTGCTTTTACTTAAATTGTCAGACGCAGGGCTGGCCTTCTTCATGAAGGGGCCCTAAAACAATTTTTTAAAGGTAAAAATAACAGTATTAAAAAAGAACGTATATTGCGTCATACATTATGTTCTCTTTGAGGGCTCTATACAGGGTGGTCCATAAGTAATGGGTCACAGTTCAACAGTAGATTCCTGAGGCCAAAATATTACGATTTACCTAAAATTACCTTAGTCCAAAAGTTAATATTTAGGGAGGTACAGGGTGTCAAGGTCGACATTTTTATTTTAACTTTCTTCTGTAATTTCTAAAGTTTTCGTAATATTCATATAAAAATTGGTGAAACTACCTTTTTTGGGGCGGGAAATAATAATCCGTTCTCAATTTTAATGCGGCTCTTAAAATAATGTTATTTGTCCTACACCTAATACCTTAAAAATACTTAATCTGCCCTAAATTTAGCTAGGTACTAAAAAGCTGAAGTATTTTTAAGGTATTAGGTGTAGCAAAAATAACATTATTTTAAGAGCTGCATTAAAATTGAGAACGGATTATTATTCGGATTATTCCCGTCCCAAAAAAGGTAGTTTCACCAATTTTCGTATGAATATCACGAAAACTTCTGAAATTACAGCAGAAAATTAAAATTAAAATTTCGACTTTGACATAAATATGTTCAATTTCCCAAGCATTTCACCTAAGTCTCACATGTCAGGCCACACCCGGTATAGCTGTTTCTGCATTCTACATACAGGGCGAGTTTTTTTTTTCATTTTAAGCATTGGGATATCGGAAACCATAAGACATAGAGATTCGGTTAAATGAGGAAAGAGTTGTCGTTTTATGAGCTTATGCAAGATATGCTAGATATGAGCGCATAACAGATTTAGTGATTTTTCATTTAAATGTTGTAGAATCGTTATTATTAGGAATACAGCAAAATGACACGAATGAAAGTTTTAGACATTTTAATGCTTAACATGATGAACATACTAATTTCCTTCTCGATTTTACGGTTTTTGAGTTGTAATACAAACTTTCGTTTTTTTAAAGGGCAGTCATAGTTGGCTTTGACATTTTTAAAAAGTGCATTTTTTTCTGTTTGCAGAGATATAAGGTTCGCTGTACTTACTTTGACAAATAAACACGACACAGGACTATTTGTAATATTGAGAGTAGCAAAAACAGAGTCTGCCATGGAAAACATTTTTTTCCTCTTAAAGTAATTACTTAGTTTATTATAATTATAATGTTTCACCTAAAAACTTTAGGGCCTCAAATAGAACAACAACGCAAAGAAACTACGAATATTACATTTAAATTTCTACTTTGAAGTAATTACATGTAAAAAAATTAATCTATCTCGGCAAATGTTCAAAATGTCCACCATTATTATTTACACACAAGGGGCATCTTTTCACAATAGAATTTACAGCTTTCCTTATTTTCCTACCATCTAAATTGCGAAAAGCACATACCACAGCATCACGTAGTTCTTGTTTTGTCGCATACGTTCGCTGATAAACTAAATCTTTTAGAACAGCGAAAAGAAAGAAATCCAAAATTGAAAGATCTGGCGATCTTGGTGACCAAAGGACCGGCCCGTTCCTACCTATCCAAGAATTTGGAAACAGTTGGTTTACGTGCTCTCTTACTTGCAGTTGGTAGTGCGGCGGAGCACCGTCGTGTTGGAACCAGCGTAAATTACGTCGTGTTTCCAAATCTAAGCCATCCAACATATTATCTTGAAATTCATTTTGTAGAAAATGAAGATAACGCTGGCCTGTCAAATTTTCGTCGTCAATGAAAGGTCCAAGAATTCGCGATCCAATAATTCCGCACCAAACATGAAATCAAAATTTTCTTTGGGGCCTTCTTTCACGAAGTCTTCTAGGTTTTTCCTGCTTCCACAAATGTTCATTGTGCCTATTGAACATACCGCAATTGGTAAATTTGATTTCATCAGTCCATAAAATTTGATTTTGAAACTCTGGATTCTGTTGAATCATATTATTTTTTTTGTACCAATTACTAAAGCCAATTCTTGAAGCATAGTCCCCTGGATGCAGTGTCTGTCCTACTGATAAGTGATATGCGTGAAATTTATGTCTCTTCAAAATTCTCATGACTGTGCTTTACGACACACCAACTTCAGCTGCAATTTGTCTGGTCGAAGTAGAAGGATTCTGGTCAACGTAGGCCAATACATTTATTTGGATATCCTCGTTAATAACGCCTTCATCCCTCTTTGGTTTCGAAAAGGAACCAAACTGCCTCAGATTTCAGTATAAATAAATTGTTGAACGTCGGTAGAGATGGTTGACGTCGATTTTCATAAAATTGTTGGTACCGTTCGGCAGCAAGAACACTATTTTCTATTTTTATTACAAAAAATAAAACATTCGACCATATTAAGTTTTTCGCGATTAGAAAACATCTTTAATTTAATTGTAGAAGTTATAGAACTGTCAAATTTCAACTAAAACAATGAGCAACAGTACTTTGTTTGTTTATTGTTTTCCACGGCAAACTTTGTTTATTTACCTCTCAATAATACGAAAATTCCTGCATCGCGTTTATTTATCAAAGTATAGCAATTAGCAAACCTTATATCGTTAAAAAGAGAAACATTTGTCATTTTTAAAAATGTCAAAGCCAACTATGACTGGTATTTAAAAAAATGTAAGTTTGCGTTATAACTCGAAAATTATAAAAGCAGAATGGAAATTAATAAATGTATGTTATTAAGCGGAAAAATATCTACAATTTTTGTTCTTATCATATTTCTGTATCTCTAATATTAACGATTTTAGAACACTTTAAAGAAAAATTGCTAATTTCTTTTTTGCTCATATCTAGTAAACTGTGGATTTTTTTCAAAAAACAAAAGCATATCTTGCATAAGCTCTTAAAACGAAAACTCTTTCCTCATTTAACCGAATCTCAATGTCTTATGGTTTCCGAGATCCCAATGCTTAAAATGAAAAAAAAAAACTCACCCTGTATTATTGTCAATTGAATTGGCCTTATTGCAATAGCACATGTAAAGAAAATGCAAGTAAATTCGACGAAAATGTAAGGTTAATGTACGGGCAAATATGGTTCGTAATTGTCAACTTTATAAATACGTTTTTTCCTTCAAAAACCAAAAACATGTATTCATGTATAGATGTATACGATTGCCGACTTTAGGGTTTACATTCGTTCTGTTGAGCTATTAGGTTAAAATTTTAACCCGCTGTTCCTAGATCCTTTGCCAAACCGTGAGTTAAAAAAGATAGATAAGGGTTGCCCAGGAGAAACAAAAATAATGTCTATTGCCTATTGCAAGATTTATAGTTTATTAACCGTCATCACTGTCTCACTGTGTTATTGCCATAATTCCGTTTTGCAAATGTCAGTAAAATAGCAAAAACAATAATTCTAAATTTTGCAGTAGACATTATTTTTGTTTTACATTGCCAGGCCTTATTTAATTTTTTTTTTGGACTCGCTATTTTTGTTTAACGAAATTTTGTGCAACGTAACTGCGTTTTTTTTGTAATTGTTAAATATACATACATATTTTTATTTTTATTCCAAATGTTAAATCTTAACACATAATTATACTACAAATTTGCTGTTTAGTAAAAAACGAAGTCCATAAATAAAATTCTAAGCATAAGATAAATAAAATTGTATCTGGGACAAATAACTTCATCCATAAATACAATAATATCTTATAGGTACGTGCTTATTTTATAAACACGCTTGCATTCGCATGGCATTAAAATCAATACGACTAATGCAAGGTTATTAATAACAATAATAACGCACGTATTTTGTTTGATCAAATGTTGTTGATATGTTAGGATTATTGATATATCGGTTTTATTCTAGGATTGTTAAAAAACATTCTCGATCACAGATGGCCAAGGTGCTGCCATCTCTATGTCAGAATTTTTTTCGGGTTACATATAAAAAGGTACCGTTGCGTATCTATTCTATTATTTAATCTATGGTACTATTGAACAGGTATTTAGGATGACTGATTTTTGTATGTTGGTATGTATGAAGGTTGGTATATGAATTTGCGTTAAATTTTCAATGAATGATTGTGGTGTGAGTCCTGTGACGGAGATTATTATTATTATTATTATTATTATTATTATTATTATTATTATTATTATGATTAGCAAGCACTTCCGTGGTTCGGAGCCCACGTTAAGCTGTAGGTCCCCTATGTCTGTAGGCTACTTGACACGCACACCACAGGCATAGGGAGAGAGGATCGGCAATGCCCTGTAAAGGGTAGCCACTCTAAGAAGAAGAAGAAGTACAATGTACATCCCTATATAGGGCAAAGGCCTCCCTCTTTCCCTTATTTTTTTCCACTTTTTTCAAATATTCTCATCACTCTTTAGTGACGGATTTTGGTCTACTCTCCCATAGTGACCGGTCCTCGTGGGAGAGAGGTGCCGCGTTAATGCAGCAATAGAGCCACTCATTCCAGTACTGAACGGAAACAACGATGCTTAACTTTCCTGATCATACTGGATTTGGGGGGGGGGGGTACCTAGTAACTCGGGACCTACTTTATGATATACTCACTATTAAATATTCGAATTTACAGAAGAACACATTCGCACGTTCGCACAACAGCCCAAATCTTCAAAATCAAACTTCATCCAAAGAGTTCGTAAATAATCCATATACAAAAAGATATAGGCATTAATTCAACTTTAAGAAAGAGTATGGCCGGCAATCTGCAGGGTTAAGGGGTCCTAAGTGGTTTTTATACTGGTAGGTCATGCACGTTAAGCGTACGGGGTGATGAAGTAAGCATCCGTCTATTTTCCTTACACCATCATTAATCATCGGTTCCCAATCATTTTCAGTGATTAGGAAGTCCACCCATCGGGCATTCGACTTAGGTTTGAACCCGACACCGTTTGCACTAATCGCACTGTAGTCGAGTACCTTAATTACTTGGCTATCCGAGTGATAAGGCAAGTACATTTAAACTGAACTACGGCTATGCTTATTTATTAAATGAATGGAATTGATTGAATTCCAGGCAATAATATAATGTCTTAATTCAAGCAAGTAACTTCAAAACCGGAAAGTGTTGTCTTTAATAACTGTATAATTAAACCTACAAATCAAAACTGTCCCGACTTCATCTTTCGATACCTTTCGTATATAAGAATATTTTATTTCTTGTAATCTGAAGATTTAATTTTTGCGATAAACTTTACACCACTCTTTTTGACTGCCTAGACTTATTTAATTTAGGAACACAAGAGTCTTTTTCTTTCTACCCTTTGAAATTCTACTCTCGAATTTGAATCGTATAACAACGAATTTATTTGAAAGATTTTACAATTAATTTAAATACTCCTCCCTTGTAATTTAAGATTGTTATTTTGTAATTCCTATATTTGTTACCAACAAGGTTTTAGATTCTCTGCTAAATATCGTGCGTCAAAACCTTAATTAAAAAAAAAACTCAATGATAACTTTCTTCGTCGTTCTTATCTTTTGTTTTAGCATTTAAAGTTTTGCTTGACGTTTTATTATTAAAGATTATAATTTCATTGATCTGGATGTTTTCGAACCCTACAAAATTTCGATTTTGGGTTTTGTCAACTGCTTCTGTTATCAAGCTCGAATGTATTTTATTGCAGTTCATTTCGAATTAATAACGAAGTAGTTATAAATTGACTACGACAGCTACAGCCCCGTCATTCGTTGATGATTTTCCCTATATGGGCATTAAAATAAACGTGACATTAGCAATCATAATTCAAGCATTCGCAGTTCACACATGTTATAACAGCTCAAATTATGTTTCGAACAAAAGAATAATCAAGATTATTTCCGCTCAGTATAGAACCAATTTTGTATTAAGCAGAGTTCTTTATAGTTGACCATTTTGTACATATGCTGTTTCTCATTTTTGTGTGGGTCCATTGAAAGATCAAAGAATAAAACGGGCTGAATTACCCTTGAATTACCCTTGACGACACCCCATTTTTAGCAGCCACCATGTTTGTTTTAATGACGTGAGGAAGATTTGTTGCAATCCGTTTCCTTACAGAAGCAATTTTTACTGCTTTCGCTAAGAGCCACTTGAATAGAAGCTGCGGAATTATATAAAAAAGAACCTACACTTACAAGAAATGGAGTGGATTCTTGTTTAAGTTTTTATATCAAGTTCACCTTACCATAACGCAATGCCAAGGCTAAAAGAATAAAATAAGTAAAAGTGCCGCTTGCTTGTGGAAGGGTCAGTCCCTACGGACCTTGGGGTAGTCTGTCCCCTTCGGATGGAACAACTAGCCAATAGAGTGCAACTTCATGTGAGGGTCAGCCATGTACGTAATCAATAATCAGTAACTATACCCATTGTTTGATTAATGTAATTTTTCTATGAAATATTAAAAATTTGATGCGGTAAGGATTTTTTTACTTCTTTGCTTTCTGATCGCGTAGTATGTTGTTTCACAGTAGATTGGACATTATTAATGGCATAAAAGAAGCAGTTTCAAAAAAATGGAACAACAAAATAATGATGTTTATACAATCTTTATGTTTCAGTTTCAGTATAACTATTTCTTAACTTATTGGGTTTATGATAGATTTTTTTAATTATAGAAATAATCAACAACTTTACTTAGTATTGGAGTTAGTTAGAAAGAACAAAACCTTAGTATTATTTTCCATTAGGTATAATGAACAACATTCTGTAACGCTGTGAGTCCTGAAGATTAACATTTAATAAATACTTTATTTTAAAAACAGGAAATCGTATTTTTTGCCTTTTATTGTAAACTCTAGAAAATAACCATATTTTTAATTTGCTGCCACTTGATTTAATATCTAGATTCATGTTTTTACTTCAAATACCAAATTTAATTAGAAATTGCGAATTCTTTATACAAATTTTAAGGGTATTCAATGATAAAGGTTAAATACTATTTTCCTAGAATTTTTAAACTTCAGGCGGAATTTGAAATTAAATCAAGATCTTATTGCTAATTAATTCTTAGTATGTTAAGATTACCACTTGACAGACAGAATAAGCATATTAATAAGAGCCGAAATTATTATACATTTTGTTTTCACAATTCAAACACTCTACTAAAAACCTTTTTTAAGTGCCCGTATTTTAGTAGAGATTGAAGCTAAAGCTTAATTTAAGGTGGTTTAAACTGTGATTTAAATTATGACTTCAAAACAAAAAGCAAATTTTCTTCACTTCAGTTTAGGTTTAGCTTAACTTAAGTAGGTTTAAACTAGGATTTAAGCCAAGCCCTTATTTAAACCCTAAAATATGAAAATTTTCTTCAGAATAAAAAGAATCAACAATTAAAATTTGTTGTTTTCTGAATGTTTGTTATACTTTTTGCGTTAGTGTTTTACTTGTTTAATTTTTAATTTTCAGAAACTGGTGGTGAAATATCCAGAAAAAGTATAAAATTGTTGTTTTTGTTGCAGAGTTACGTTTTATTAAAGAAAGGAGAAACACTTTAACATGAACGGTACATGAACATAATTATTTATTACGTTTTTACAAAAACTGCACATATGACATATCTGTACATAACTACATATTTTTCTTAGTAACCAATACTAGAATCTAGATAGATGACGTACATATATAAAGCTGGAGTGTTTTCTTTCTTATTCTAACACTTCCTCCAAAACACTACAAAACTTACACGGAGTTTTTACTTTGTACGCCAAACTTCTTACGCAACAATTCAAACCTAACACGCTCCAAAGACTTCGTTAATAAATCGGCTAACTGATCTTTTCCACTAATATGTTCCAGTCTAAGCTCATCGTTAAGAAATCGTTCACGAACATAAAAATATCGCACTTCGATATGCTTCGACCTCTTGTGGAATTCTGGATTTTTTGCTAATTTCACTGCGCTTGCATTATCGACATACAGAATCGGCAGTGAATTAAATTTTATCAGTTCTGATAAAAGTCTTTTGAGCCAAACCAATTCCTTTGCTCCTTCACTTGCAGCAATTATCTCGGCTTCAGTGGTAGAAAGTGCCACAACCTTTTGAAGTTGACTTGTCCAGGATATTGCACCTCCCGCAAATGTAGCAATTACACCAGTGGTCGAACGTCTTGTAACTTTATCGCCAGCAAAATCAGCGTCACTAAAGATCTTCAGTTCAGTAAATCCTTTTGCGTAAGTGATACCGTGATTTGCTGTCCCTCGTAGATACCTAAAAATACGTTTGACATTATTCCAGTCCCATGTAGTTGGTTTCTCCATTGCTCGAGCTGCCTTGTTCACAGCGAACGCTATATCGGGACGTGTTGCCATTGCTAAATACATGAGACATCCCACTGCGTTACGATAAGGAATCTTTGTCGTAATTTCTTCAGCAACATCATTTTCCTCACGACTAATGGGGGTTGTTACTGAGTTTGCATCAGTCATATGAAATTGTTCTAATATTTTCTTTATATATTCTTCTTGACTGACATGAATCGATCCATCTTTCTTGCAATTTATATTCATTCCCAGGAAATTTTCTAGTGATCCTGTGGTAATCTTAAATTCTTGCTGCAATTCTTCCATAAAGGCTTCAATTTCTTCTTCATTGTCACCAACTATTAAGCCATCATCAACATAAATCGCAACATAAAGTGCACTATTCTTCTGTTTTCGATAAAACAGACATGGATCAGCTGTACTATTCTCAAGTCTTGTTTTTTTTCATAAACTGCATGAATCTCTTGTTCCAGCACCGTGGCGCCTGCTTCAAGCCGTACAGACTTCGTTTTAAGCGACACACACGTGACGTATCATCTGCAAAACCTTCTGGTTGTTCTAAATACACTTTTTCCTCCAGTGATCCATTTAGAAATGCTGTTTTTACATCAAATTGTTTAAGTTTCATCTGCTTTGAGGCAGCCAGTGCAATCAGCATTCGAATGGTGTCGTAGCGCGCTACAGGACTGAATGTTTCATAATAGTCAACACCTTGTTGTTGCGCATACCCTTTAGCAACCAGTCTAGCTTTGAAACGAGGTGTTCCATCACATGAAGTCTTCATGCGCAAGACCCAACGGTTTTGTAAAACTTTCTCATTAGTTGGACGTTCAACTAGTTCCCAAGTTTCATTTTCTTTCAACGAATCCAATTCTTCTTGCATAGCCTTGAGCCATTTTTCTCGCTGCTTTGAATGTATGGCTTCATTATACGAACTTGGATCGGAGCATTTTTCATTTTGAATTTCAGCCATGTATAAATATTCATTATTCTTCATCCATGTTGGTTTCTTCTTTTCACGTTGACTTGTGCGAATTGGTACATCTTCTAGGTTTTGTCTTCCTCCGGAAGTAGACACTGCATTTTCAGTTTCTGTGTCTTCATTGCCGTATTCTTTACTTTCACTGTCGTCTTGTTTTTCTTGACATTCTTCCGTTAACTTGTTGACATTTTCCTGTTTATTTTCAATTATTGTAGTTTCAGTGTGCTGCATCTTTTCTTCTTTACAGTCTTCAGGTAATGCAACGTCGTTGCGCAGATTGCATACTACTTCTGATTTAAATCTTACATCATGGCTTAAGACAACTTTTCTTTGAGAAGGAATCCAAATTCGGTAGCCATCTTTGTCGTTTACATATCCAACCAGATGTCCAAAAACAGCTTTATTGTCAAACTTTGAACGGAACTGTTTACTAATGTGTACATAACAATGAGTACCAAATATTCGCAAGTGATCTAAAATGCCTAGTTCTCGTCCATACCACAATTCATACGGTGCTTTACCGTTTTCTGCTGATTTTCCTGTACGATTTAATAGGTAAGACGCGGTGTTGCAAGCTTCAGCCCAAAGTCCTGGTGGAAGTCCACTTGGATTCAACATTGAACGTGCTGCTTCAACAATAGTGCGGTTTTCACGCTCTGCAGCTCCATTCTGTTCAGGCGTGTAAGGTGGAGTAATGTTATACTCGATACCTCTTACTGCTAATATTTTTGCAACATTTTTATTATCAAATTCTTTACCACCATCGCATCGGAAGGTCTTTACAACATGTCCTAAAGTAGTTGTTTCATTCAAGAATTGTTCAAGTACTTCATATACCTCACTTTTATGTTTTAGAAAATATAATTTTCTATATTTACTATAATCATCTTTAAAACAAACATAATATTTTGCACCACCCAGAGATTGAGTACTCATAGGTCCATTTACATCTGCATGAATTAATTCGCCGACTTTTGTTGGTCTATTCATTCGCTGTTTGAATGGTAGTCGATGCATTTTGCCTATAGCACATCCATCGCAGAATTGTTCATTACCTTTTGATACATCAATTCCCATTTTCTTCAATACGGTTTTTACATGCTGTTTGTTCTGATGTGCAAAGCGTTCATGGTATACTTGCAGCGTATCTGAAGGGGTAACTAAACTCACTTGTACATCTTGCTCTGACTTTACAGCTCGTATATTCAAAACATATAGCCCATTACTAATAAAACCAGTTATTACAGGCTTGCCTGTATTTTTCTCACAAACAGACACACTTCTGTCATCCAGCGTTGTGCTGAAACCATTCTCTGCGGCTACTTTTACAGAAAATAGATGCGCACTTGCATCAGGCACATATAAGACATCTTTCATAGTACAATCATACCAAGCATTATTACGACGTACCTGAATTTTAACTGTTCCTTGTCCATGTGCTTTCATAAACGTATTTTGTTTTCCCAAGAAAATTATTTCTGGAGTAGAAAATTTACTGTAGGAGCTAAAATACTGTTTATTTGATGTAATATGGTTTGAAGCACCGCTATCACAATACCATCTATCTGCACTTACATTTTTTTGCATTGATACTCCCATGGCATGTGCCAGGAAAGTACTGTTACTTGCTGGTTTACTGCTACTGCTGTCTGTTTTCTTCTCCGGACACTCTGCTGCCCAATGGCCGAGTTGGTTACACTTATTGCATGGAAATCTTTTCTTTGCACGGCTAATATCGTTTTTCCTAAATTTTCCTTTTTTGTACTTAGGTGTGCTCTTCTTATTACTTTCACCTTGTCCAACAAAGGCTTTTGCTTCAGATACAGTCTTGGTACTTTGCAGTTCTCTTAGTTCTATTGCGCATAACTTCTGTATCAATAAATTTAGCGTTTGTTCTTTCGTTGGAATTGTATCCCACAAATCTTTAAAATTATCATACTCTTTGCTTAGCGTAGACAAAATTCTGCCACTTAACATACGTTCGGATAACGTGTTTTCGTTATGTTTCGTTAATTCATCATTTAAATCTACGAATAATTTTTGCAGTCTTGCTACATGCGCATTGATGTCTTCTTTTTCATCCCGTTTAACACGAAAGAATGACTCGATTAGCATATTCAGCCGTTGAGTACTACTGCGTTCAAATCGTGCACACAATTTGTCCCACAAGTCCTTCGCGTTGCTACACGTTAACACAAGTTCGGCGACCGGATTACTTAACGCACTTACAATTAAACTCGACGCTTTTGCATCATCTCGTTGCCACGTACTGAACGACGCCTTTTGTTCGTTTGTCGATTCAGTGGTCAATTCTTCTTTAGCACGGGTGCCATCAACGATTGTTTCTAATCCATATGCACGTAATACCATATGCATGTGCCATTTCCACTTAGCCCAATCATTAGGACCTTCAAGTTTATCCAAATTTACTTTAAATTCAGCTGCTGCAGCCATTTTTTTACATCAACTCAGTGTAACTTACGTGCCCTGGGCCCTTAACCTGTTGCAGAGTTACGTTTTATTAAAGAAAGGAGAAACACTTTAACATGAACGGTACATGAACATAATTATTTATTACGTTTTTACAAAAACTGCACATATGACATATCTGTACATAACTACATACTTTTCTTAGTAACCAATACTAGAATCTAGATAGATGACGTACATATATAAAGCTGGAGTGTTTTCTTTCTTATTCTAACAGTTTTAATGAGTTGATCAAAAAATTTGAAGACGCTGTTATTATAAGTGTGACTTTTTAGACTTCTAATTATTTTTGAAAGAAAGGTATCTATATGACACTATAATAAGATAATAACCAAAAGCTGTCGCTTATATTTTTTTGTAAAAATGTTACTTCCGACATTAAACATAAAAATACTTCTTTCGTTATATTGGCAGATAACATATTATTTTAATTAGTAAGCGACTTTGTTAATTGTTTACCCAACTCATCAACGTAGAAGATATGTAAATTTCGTATTTTTCGTTGTTATAACTTAAATGCTTGAATAACAATTTTGTGTTTGAAATTGGCAAGTTTTCGTCGAGCTCATAATGCGGAAGTTGGAAATTAACTATTAAAAGTTTTCCCCCAAGACATAAGGGAGTGGTTTTAGTTATTAGCATATATTAGCAAAACAATACGGTAATTAAAAAATTTTAAAATGTGTGTTTTATTTATCCTCCAAAATTTTCGGTAACTTTAGCTGCATTTTAAAGTTTCGTCCCACGTTGCCAATAAAGAAACTTTAGCTTATAAAATATAAAAGGCATATCTTCACTTCTTTTAAAACTCAAGAAATTATTAATAATGCTTTTAGCGGGGTTGCCTTTTTATTCTGCAATCAATATGTCCCTAGGCTTCCTGTTTATAAATTCATTATTAAAAGGAGTAATATCTTCTTTAAGAAATAACACGAAACAGGTTCTTCCTATCGAATAAGAAATTCCCTTTCATACGACACTCAATTGGGACTGAATTATTCACGCAGGATTCCTGAACGACTTTCGATATTCTCGGCCATCTTTAATATCAAAATAACCCGATTAATTAATTCAGATCCACCCTTAACCCTTTACGATTGGTAGTTCAACGCCCTCCGATTTTAACCCTTTTAAATCCCTGAGGGCAACTTCACCATATTACCGTGCCCAACCTTTCCTTTTATGACCGGCGTACCCGTTTCACCCTTTCGTTTTCATTTACTACTATTGAAATGAAAAGGCTCCGCTACCTGCTCATTGGTTCATTCAACCCTTCCGTTATGACAACCCTTGTACAATATTTTGCAAATGTTCGTTTTACATCATTGGTCGTTAACCCCGTCCATTGGTAAACATCATGGGAAATATTCTCCTGTTTTTCTAATATATGAAATTCAGGATCGTGGGAAGATTTACGGGTTGTTGATTTACTTGGACATTGCAAATACGTAACACAGGTGTTGTTAGGGGTGTTGGACAGTTTTTGGTAAAGGAATCTTTTGAAAGTGGGGCTTAGTTCTATCGGTTCTATGTCGATTATACGGAAGCTCGGAATATAAAATGCATGTGAAAATTCAATTTTTAGTTACAATTCACGGAAACCAGCTGAAACGTTTGAAATATTTCATAATCAAATAATTATCTAATTATGTACTGTTAAAATGGAGATTTATTTACATTTTATTTAAAAGTTAACATAATGATTGGGTTTTGATTTTCAATATTCTAAAGGGTGTAATTAGCATTTTTTAACACTTTAACTGCTTATGTTTCTGTGTTTCAAGTTGTAATGAGTATTCTTTCATTAGGTAGTTACAAGTATATTGCTCAATGTTTTTCTGTAACGATTTGGGGTAGCTCCAGTATTGTTTCATATACAATTCTATTATTTATCACCATTCCCATTTCGAGTAGTATGGACATCAATCATTTTATTAATCATATACAATTTGTAAATGTTCATAAATAATACAAAATTTTCAATTTTAAGAAAAAATTCTATCGACATTAGCTAACGACTTTCGTGCTTTTGCAATTGTTAATCCCTGCGAGAAATATTTAATTTTTTTAAACCGGTTTCTGCGGAATTATACTGAAATCTATCTTAGTTAAACGCGTTTTTCAGGAGACCAAGGACGTGAAACAAATAAATAATTTTGGGCAGTACGAAAAATTTTGTGGCATTTTCTACAAGCATTTAATTAGCTCTTCCAGTGAAGAAGTAACACAAAAACGACGTTGCCATGCAAATGATTTGTTAGTTTTTTTCCACTTGCTATTGAGCATATGTATTTTAATTTTAATATTATATCCATGCGATGATGGTTTTGCTTAATAGGTCGCACTGTATAACTGTATACATATTTAATAAGTATTTAATGTATTTAAACATATATTCTTACTACATCAGGCGTACTTAAATAAGGTAATATGTATTAATAAATAAACAAAATTATTTTTTAGATAAGGTTTTATGAAATCTGTAAAAGAGGAGATTAAGTAATTACTGGAAAGATATTTAAAATAATAGAAATTTGAGAAAATTAAAAGACATTTCTATAAACCTTTTTATTTTTGAAGTTTAGTTATGTATACCAAAAATTAAGACAATAGTTTTATCCTAATCGAAATGTGCAGTTGTTTTGTGTAGCTGAAGATTTTCTCCACCAGTTGAACATGCTGTTTCTTACAATCATTGAAAAATATATTAAAATTTGTTTTTTCTAGTTTAACATAATAAACTTTCCAAGTTAATTTTGTCATCAGTTCTCATAAATGTAGTAGAATTGAAAAGTGTCTACGTACTTTACTGTAAGTTTAAACTCTTGATTATTTAATATTTTGATGATTCTTTTACTCTCAGTTAAGAGTTACGTTTACAGCTTAATTTTGATTAAATATGCTTAGAACTCAATCTTTTAATTTAACTAAAAATTGCCGTTTCGATACTGTAAAGTAAACAACATTGGAGTCAATCTAATTTTCATTAAAAAAATTCATAAAGCTATATTATTATGTACTTTTGTCACATAAAAAAATGTTGGAAAAAGTGGAAGAACTGTTTATAATCTAATAATATTGCAGCACTACGAGCCCTTAAGGCCCAGGGCTTTTTAGAATACTTTGCTTCATTCTTTTCTCTTTTGTCAGCTCCTTCTATTCCTTTATCGCCAGTTCGTTTAAGTCCTCTTGAACACATTTCATCCATTATTTTCTTGGCCTTCCCCTTCTCCGCGTCCCTTCAGGTTTTTGATAAAGTATTATCTTCGGCATTCTGCTCAGTCCCATCTTTTCGATTGACCTAATCATCTTGCCGATTTTGCTTAATTTTATTATTAGGTTCTTTGAATACAACATACCTATACTTCTTTGTCGGTCCTCCTTCTCCAAATACTTTCTTCCTCTTTTATTTCTCCGTATATTTTTGTTGCTTTAATGTCCAGGTTGCACTTGCTTGTGATATGTGATATAATAATTTTTAAGTTACGATACATGTTTTATAACAAATTAAATCGGTCAGTTGATTGTTAATCCTAATTTATGAGTTTTGGGGCCATTTACATCACTTATATTTAACAATGAACCAGGTTTAACCTTAAATTAAAAAAATAAAAAAAAAGTAATTGCATGGTTTTAAGCTGTTAGATTATCAAGTCTTTCAAATATCAATGCCTGTGTGCCAAATACTATTTTAATTTTTATGTTATAAAGTGTTGTCAAGATTTAGTAAAATCTTTCTACCTATTGTTAAAACAGTTAGGAATTTTTATCCTGGTAGGTTGGCTACGTCATTGAATGTTACGAATCCACCCGGTATATCCGCTTGGCAAAGTCTGTCCTGAACCAAGTCCCACAGCAGCAACATTAGTAACGTAAGTCAAGTTTGTGCAGATCCACGTTTACAAATTTTTCTGTTCTTTCATAATTATTATGTAATCAATACACATAGTTTTTTAACGTTTCAATATACATTTATATAGTTCAATTATGTGCATTTATTTATTCTTTTCCGGTGACTCATGTGAACTTTAATTAAGCACCTCACAGAGCCGGTCTTGCAAATAATATTATAAGAACCAGCGTTTACAAAAAATACACAGTTTCCTCAACACCTATAAATCCATCATTGTACATAACGGATTAAGTAACCACATATTACATATGAAGCTTGCTACAGACTGTTTTTATTACATCATATTTTGTTAGCATTATTTAAATAGAAGTGTACAACTTTTCTTTGATAACGTCTGTTAAAGATGTTCCAAAAGATTATTTAAAAGCAGTTTAAGAATTATGCTAATATTAAGTACGAATTTTAAATTATGCACACATAGCATTAGATCAATAATTTCTTTGGCTGTTAAGAAGTTGGACGTTATAACGTTATTCGTAAAATGTAATGCTATTTATGTCGTCGGATCCGTTACTTTATATAATACTAAAAACGACATTTCCAAAGGGAATTTCATTTGTTCGAATGTATTCAAGTTAGAATTTCCTAAAATGACATTTTACAAGAAATATCTTGATAGCATTGTTTTCAGTAACAAGCTTTCTCAGCACCTATCTGAAATAAGAACAATACGAGATCTTTTCACGCAACTGTAAGCTCTAAAAAATAAGTGAATTTAAAAAGTCCTCGTGGAGCCAGCCAGAACTGGATAACGAAGAAAATAAAGCAAATTATCGGCAAAAAGTGCTGTATCGTGTTCTCTATTATTCTTTTAATGCCCCATGCGTGCGTACTAAACCGAGTGGCGGATTTTAAAAATTCAGCAACGTTCGCTTAAGCCTTGTATCGCCCATATTAAACCCCATTGTACACCACTACTTTAAAGTGCGAACAGAGACGACACATGCATTAAAAGAATACCAGCTCCCACTTCTCTATCCTGATTTTTGTTATTTATTCTGTCAACGCTCGAACACAAAGGGATTTATCTTAATGAAGCCGTTTCGACCCGTATTTTAAATTTGTTTAAGTTTGATCTTTACGATTCGTTAATTTATTTATCTGCCAGGATTGGTTCGGATATTAATAATTTTTCAGTTAAAAAATATAAACGAATTAAATTTTAAAGCTTGGGTTCGAGGTAGGTTTATCATCTGTTAACCTGATTGGCATCTAAGTTTGACCATTAGGGGTAGTAAAAGTTATATCGACAGTCGGTCACTGTTACCATGTTTAAAACGTTTGCAGGTAACAAGGGCAGGTAAACCTGATGACCTAATGTTACGTGCAAATAATGGACGGTTTTTTAATTTTTATTTCGGCCGTTGCACAACTGTTCTAAAGTTATTTGACATTTTTTTGCAAAGAAATTTTGCCTCTGCATCTATTTTTTTTTGTTTTGTTTCTGAAAATTATGATTTGCCAATGTTCATACCTTAGCGTGATGCTTATATCTAGAAATTATTATTAGTAATATTCATAGAAGCACAATACATTTTGAAATTAAGTCTCATGATAACTTAATAACTAAACTTAAACAATATTTTGAAATTTCCTCCTCAGATTTTTATATTATAAGTTTCTGGTGTTAAATGAGGACGTACAAAATTAAGCAAGCCTCCATAACTTTTTTAGAGAAATAAATAGAATTCAAATTTTATTTTAATGAAAATAACCTTTACTACTCGGTGTATTTTTCTAATAGATTTTCCTTTGTATATTCCATCACTTTAATATCATAATATCACTTTAAATTTTAAAAGTATATATTCGAAATAATGCAGGTAGACCAATTTGTAATTAATTAATTTGGTAATAATCAACCAGAAGACTAATTGTTAAAGTAATAAATTGATATCCTATATAGAGTAATAAAATTATGTGCGAATACAAAAAAACGACTTGGTAATTATACTTCATTCATGATCTTTTACATCACAGTAGCCATCTTAAGGATACAGTTTCATTCTTTCATTGGAGTAAAACAGATTTTTCCTGAGCTTTGTAGTAAAATTATCTGACTAAAAACATTAAAAAAATTATGAATAAAGTATACATGGCACAAGGAATGCGGAGATGACCGGCGGATGGCTTTTATGTGAATCAAATAGATCACGTATTAATGGTAAAAGACGAGTAAAAGTGTATAAATAATGTACGCAGCTACTTTATGTTAGGTATAAAAATGAAGCAAATTATACCTGTAACAAAAAACAAAATCAGGGAACACTCAGAAGGTATAAGAAGTTTAATTAAGTTAAAGGACGAAGCTAAAAAAGTACCTACTATATATATCAAGAAAAATTAAAGAAAAGTTTGAAATCCATAAATAAAACTTATGACATAGAAACATTATAGAAGACTATAAGTGAAGCAATGAAAATAACTGTAGAATGTGGAGAAGATAAGAACATAAAAAATAAGGGAAAATGGTTCGGCAAGGAATGTGAAATACAATAATTGGAAAAAATAAGGAAACTGCCACTAGATATGCTGAAAAAAGATACCAAACGAACAAAAAGGGATTGCAAGCAGCAAAGAAAAAATGTAAAAAAAATACGAAGGAGAAGAAAAGAAAATATAATGAGAATTTGTTTAATTTATTGAAATGAAATAAGAAGTTTTTGTAGAAAACGGATATCAGGCGGAAACGATATCTTATAAAAACAAGAGTGGTAAAGTAATAGGCGAGGAGAAAAAATATTCAAACTGTGGAAAAACTACTTTGACGATCTATTGAATGGAGAAAAAGAACAAAACGAAGAAACAATAGATGCTGATACAGATAAACATGGAAAAGCTCAATGGAGAGGATGACGAAGCGACAATCCTAAAGGAAGTTGAGGATATCATTAAAAACTTTAAAAAAAATCCTGGAATCCTGGAAATGATAAAATAGACGAGCAAATATTTAAATACGCAGGAAGAGAACTAGAGGGATACATGCAAAACCTTTTGGAACAAATACGGAAGCAAGAAAAAATTCCGCAAGCTTGGAATGAAGCAGTAATACGTCCAATACACAAGAAATTAGATAAAACAAAACCGGCTAATTACAGATGCATAGCTTTGCTGAATATCTCATTTAAACAATAAACTAAAAAGAAAAATTTAGGAAGTAATACTATCAATGTAGGTTTAGAAAAGGAAGATTGACGCTTGACAAGATTTATTCTCTACGAGAAATACAACAATACAAGCAGAAAGTTACGAATAAAAAAAAATACTTTTGTGATCTTCGTGGACTTCAAACAAGCCTACGATGGAATTAAAAGAGTTGAGCTATACAAAGCGCTAATGGAATTAGAAGAAGTAAATAACTCATGTGGTAAAGATGACACTATAGAAACAGAGTAAGAATAAGAGGCAAAACCACAGAAAATTTTAAGTAAAAGACGGAATAAGGCAAGATCACCCATTAGCATCTGTTTTGTTCAACTGTGCATTAGAAATGAAATAATAAGGGCAGTTAATATTAATAGAATGGGCTTGATACAACAAACGTCATCAGTGTATTGCTTTTGCGGACGACTATTAGCAAGAAGTAAACAAGAATTTCGGGCGGTAGTGGCTAGATTAGAGAAAACAGCAAGGAGAATGGGGTTGATAAAATAAGTGATCATAATTCATGGAATGGACAGATAAAGACCTGGGGGTAAGTGGAGAATTAAAAATAAGAAGTGAAGACGGCAAAATTCAGTAGAAAACCAGACACGAAGAAAGAGATACAACAAAGGATAATGTCGGGGAACCGTTGCTTACACTCACTTGATAAACTTTTAACAATAAGACAATATAAAGAAAGTTAAAACTGAGAATTTATAAAACTCCCATGCGAACGATAGTAGCATTTGGAAGCTAGGCAACCACAGAGCGAAACATGTTAGGGGTAAGGGAAAGGAAAGTTTTAAAAAAGATATCCAAACACAAAAAATAAATGAAGTTTGGGTGAAGCGATCTAATCTGGAGGTAAAGAAATTATTCGAGGAACCAGATCTAGTTAGTAGGAATTGCAAGATCCCAAAGAGTTAGATGGTTGGGACATATAGAGAGAGAGGATGGCGGAGTATAGATCACTAAAAAAAAGCATTTGAGGGTAGCATAGGAGGAAGCAAAAGACGTGGAAGGTCTAGGACAAGGTGAAATAAGAAAGTACTGAAGGACATACATCAACTCAACGTCGATAACTGGAAGAAGAAAGCAAGAAGTAAAAAGCAATGGAGAACGCTAGTGAATCAAGCCATGGGCCTTCTATGCTTGATCACCAAAAAAGGCATTTAAGGGTAGCATAGGAGGAAGAAAAATACGTGGAAGGCCTAGGACAAGGTGGAAGAAGGAAGTAATGAAGGACATTCGTCAACTCAACATGGATAACTTTAACTGGAAGGAGAAAACAAAAAGTAAAAAGCAACGGAGAACACTAATGAATCAAGCCATGGGCCTTCTATGCATGTATTGCTAATAAAAATAAATATACAATATACATACATAGGTACATGGCCCAAACAGAGTTGCAGGTTGGAGTTCTTAAACAATTTGTCTGAAGTGTTGGGGCACCCTGACATTCATTTTAGGCAGGTCAAGCTACTCTAGATTAATAAATAACTTTTTCTGCAGAAACTTACTTTGTAAAATGTTTCAGACTTGGTACTAATATTCGTAAAAATAAATAGAGAATGGAAAAATGAATAAATATCTAGGGTGTTCCATTTAAAATAGCAAAATTGATGTTAATTCCTGCGAAAACGCAAGTGACAGAAGCATGTATTCTACGTCAAATAATACAGCTTCAAGAATATATTACATATACTGAATTTGATATCCTAAAACATAAAAATATATATTGGGATGCCCAATGTCTCATTGATACCCTGTATTTCTTTGTTTATCATGGATATTCTACAATAGAGAACAAGTTCTAGATGATCGGCTAATTGCCTTTATCAATCTTGTATACAGGTATCTATACTGTGTCTTTTAGTTTTCAGTTTAACCTGAAATAAAATCATTTCAAAAATGACTAAGTTAGGGAAGTTTCTTGAAAATATTAGAATATTCAACTGTAACACAGCTGGTATATAGTATGTTCGTTCGGGTCCGCAAAATAGCTGGACGCATTTGATAACTTAGTGGTGGATTATGAGGTTTAAATACTATAGTAGATCATCCCTACTAGGCCAGATCTGAAAAAATTTACAGCTGGCATAAAATGGAAAAATTCATTTATAAAGTTTTAGAATATTTTGGTAACAGTTTAAAGCCGTACCTGGTAGGGTGTTTATGGCACTACGAACTTGTCATAATACTTTTATTGCCCGTTGTAACTTAGGAAGTTAAGTAGAAATTGCGGACCCGAATAGTCTATACAAATTAGTATTTTTGCTATTAATTAGTGTTACACAACTATTTGCAGTTGGCCATGATTCACTGGATGTACTTACTGCACCTTAGTTTGCTGGCATATCGGATGCTATGTTATTTTTGACATTTGACCCTTAATATCCTTCCTAATTACAAAAAGAAAATGTAATCAAAAATCTCAATTTGTTCCTTTGTTTATGTTTAATGACGTTAATTGTTTCTGAGTTACGTGCAACCGTACAAAGCTGTATTACAGAACACTCATTAATTCTTTATAAGAAACTGTTACACATTCTTCAGGAGAACTACGATATCAGTAGATGGACACCAAGAATTTCGACGTGTAAAAGTAATTAATTTTATCTTAAACATGATGTCTTCAAAGTCTTTTAAAAGAATATTCTCATAAAATGACCAGAAAACTATATCGGATCGCTGTTGTTTAGGAAAAATCCTGTGTACCTGTGCAATTCGAGTAGAACGAATTTTATGCAACCCCGTATTTAAAGTTTGAAATGAATGCAAAAGAATTGCGACCTGAACAAAAGAGGCTTACCTTTCGAATATTCAAGAAAGTAAAGCTATTGCTGCAAAATCGAAATGCATAATGGGTTCACCTTTCAGGTACGAGCAACAGAATATTTGTGCATTCTTCCTTGACCAGGTAAATATGAGAAGTGCATATTCAGTTATCGATGTTTGTTGTTTCGCTCTGTTTTCGAATTTCTTCTTTGGTAGAACGCAGACGGAGTGTACAGTGTAACTGAAATAAACAGAACTGGCGAGTTGTGTTGTTATACTGAAAGGCCTAGATTTATGTAAGATTTTGTATAATACTTTACTTTGGATCTTTGCACGTGGGAACGTAAATATGTAGGAAATGGGTTGGATGTTAGATGGACAGAGGTTGACGTTCACAGTGTTAAAGTTATTGATTGAATCCGATGAATTGCAAAACGTGGGAAGAAAGCAAATATAGATTTAGGATTGCACAAAAATAAATATGTTTTTGATTATACCCTTTTGTTAGGCCTAACATTTTAAACGGGCCGAATTTTGGTCAGAATATGATCTCAACGTATCGACTGATGAAAAAATGAAAACCGAAAAATGTCTAAAAGAACGACTAAGGTGTAACTTCTGTTTCCTGAAACTTTATTAAACATTATTGTCTACTATAATCGACCAAGATGAGGATTGCACGCTACAAGAATGGTTCTCAAATTCTTTAGGGACAATGAACCCTAATCACTTCCCGCAACCGACCTTTAACTAAATATTTCGAAAACAGAAGTTTTTTAACTGATCTGGACCCTCGAGAATTCGACACAATGGCCTACCTGAGGGTCAATCAACCCGGTAGAAATACTTTCCAAAATGTATTTACAAGAATCGACAAGCATCTTCTATCAGGATAGTGTTTTTACAATACTGCATTTTAATCCTGATTTTTTTCGGTTTTTAGAATGCAAGCGACTCATTTTTCACTTTCGGTTGAAGTAGTGGGTGATTTAATTCCACGTTTTAACTAAAGCTCATATCGTACCTTACCAAAAGGGCCAAAGTACCAAACATTGGCAAGCGTGAAATTTGGGCTTTGTGAGAAACATTCTCAAAGATGCCGATTTTAAATTATTTTTTTGGGGGTGCAGTGCGTTGACCTTCGTGGTTGTGCAAATATGGTTCGGCGCCCTTTCCGCTTTTTATTATTAGTTGTGAGGTTGAATCATGTTTTGTGTTTTTTGGTATTTTTTTGCCTTTTTTTGATTACTTCGAGGGGCACTCAAATAACCAGATTGCTTAAGAGCTTCCGCTTTTTTGTCCTTCAGTTTTTCAATATGTTCCTCATTTTGATTTAGAATAATAAGAAACCTGATTTTTTAAATTAATAGTTTTTTTAATCACTATTCTGACAATTGATTTAAAAATGTATTCAGTGAACTAATAAAGCAAAAAAAGCTTTATTTTACTGTAAATATAATTAAATGTAAGTAAGTAAATGCTCTTCTCAGTTAACTAAACAAAAAAAAACAACGTAGATATTTATAAATAGCAAATACAAAAGATTCAATTTCAAACTTTTTATTCGTTATTTATTATACAGTGAGTTTTAATCGTTGAATCATAGTAATTTACAAGCTAAAACCTTACTCGTATTAATGGTTTTTCAAGTGCGAATTTGAAAGTAATACTTTTAGTTTACAAAATTTTTTATCAATTCTCATAATTTGTAAAATATAAGAACCTAACTATGCTGTTAATATATTACAAACGAACCAGATGAACATGTTTTATTTTTGAAGTAAGCAGACTTTCTCTACTGACACCTAGATAATATTATAATTGATAAACAAATGTTGTATGACATAAATAATTTTGACAATAAAAAGTCAACATTCCTTTTTTCAATTCAACATTTTGTAATCTATTTGAAGCAGCCTGCTAACTTTAAAAGGGTTTAAACTGAACTAAACTTGTATCTATATGCTATTTTTAATTTTTATTTAAAATAGCTTTACATTTTATTTTTAGAAAAGTAATAAGTAAAACAATAACAGAAGGAGAAATTTTTAGACTACTCTTTAATTTTCAGTATTTTAAGGTAATCATATTGAAAACGTACTGTTTCTAATTAAATCTACCTAAATATATTGCTTAATAGCTGCTTCGCTATGAAAAACGCTTAAATTTAAATTTTCTTTTGCCCAAATCCGACGTGTAAGAAAACATTTTGTGTTTCGAATAGAAGCTTTATGTAAAGTAAATGATGACGATTGTTGATTATTTTATTAAATTAATATAGCGATTTGAAAAATGTAGAGGAATACTGAACAGCAGTTTTCTTTAAAGAATGATCTTATTTGGGTGGTATAACAATATTACCTTCGTGGTTTCATGTGCGACTATTATTAATTTTGTAAAATATACGATTTTTCTTAGTTTTGTTTAAAGTAGCGCCTGGTATATGCAATTAAAAGAAAAAAATTGGTATTCCAAACAAGCAAATTCAATATTTGCGATGTATTACGTAACGCGATATTCTTGTCTTACCATTTCCCGGCAAACAAATCATCTAAATTGAACAACTCGAAAGGAAATCCAAAACTCTTGAACACACAAGTTATCTTTCCCAGCCTGTCCGAGCCAAATGTCCGAGATGATGACATAACATTAGGTCAGTCTGTACCTACTTCCCTTTCCGGGTCTACACCCCTCATTTTTGCAGAATTTAGGGAAAAATCGGGGTTTACTCCCTTACCGAGCGACCGCTCTTAATGGAGCTACGTGTGTGTTTCAGATCTGTGTATTATTAGAGTGGTTGTGCGTGAAGGGTTTTGTTTAATATCTTTATTTTGCCATGTGGAATGTGGCTCTTTTCTTCATTTGCCATAAGAGTTAGTATTGCTAGTCGTTTGCGTAATTCGTGAACTGGTTTTTGCACATTGTTTTAATGTAACTGATGGTATAGGGTGAAGATGCAAGGGTAGGTTTTGTCTGGTTTACTCCAAATCACCCTTTTTGGTGTGTTGGTGATTGATTTGTTAAGCTTGTGCCGTTTTAAAAGCAGCTGATGATTTGTCGACTACCGTTCGCGTTTTTATTCAACGTTATTCCTAACTGAATCTGTGATTTTAAAATTCAAAAGACAAAAGTATTTGAATGGATTGTTAAAAATCAGCTTAAGTAATTAAATATATTAAATATTAGGTAATGAACATACTTGGAGTACTATAATTGTACAGAAACAAAGAAAACCAAAGGGTTAGTTGTATAGGAACAAATGGGATTTAGGGTTCATTTGATTGAAACTGTAAGGACAAAATGGTTGTCTTACCTAAAATAACGCTATTTTACAATATTTCTTGAGCTAAGCAACAGTTTTTCATCTTAATATAATATAAGTCCACCGTATGAAATGAGCATTAAAACAGTTGCGATAATTAAGGGTTGACACTTTAGTTCTTTAGTAGCTCTGAGTTTTAGTTCTAAAATCTTCTTCGACAACTTCCAAGAATTGAAATATATAAAATAATGAGCCATATCCGTGTTTATTGATAAATTTCAACAATTGAACCCTTCAACGGCTACATTTAGAACAGTAAATTGATTAAACTAAATACGAACATGTAAAAATAGTTTCACTACATTTGTGGAATTATATTTTATAATTCTAGAAAAGAACATTAACAAATCTACGTGTCAAATTAAAAGATACTTGCGTTTGACAAACTGTGTCAATATATCTTATTTACAAAAAGAAATTTCTTTTTTGTTTTAAAGGCTTTTACATAGCATTTTACATTTGTTTGAATCGTTTATTAAATTTAACAGCTTAGAAAGCTTAGTTTCTCCAGCTTCATGATACTCGACCATTCATTGCAATTCTTCTTCATTTTAAATTTAATTATTTAATTTACACAAGTAAAACAGTTATTTCAGTTTCTTATTTGTTTACTTACTGCTACTCTAACTTAACTTTCTTGTTAGTCAATTCAGGTTTAAATAATTTCGTTTCTTTTAAGAACTTGTTTCTTCTCACTCAAAGTTTATTTTGCTTCGAGCGTTTCTATTTAATTTAGTTTTTCTTAAGTGTTTTTTTTTTCAGTTGCTTGACATTGAATCTGATTTGAGCTCGGCATCCCACTTGTAAACTATAAATCCTAACTCATAAACTGTTAAACTCGAGACTTTTAACTCGAATTCCCAGCCTGGATTTTGGAATTCTAATTTTTCAACTCAAGATCTTGACTTATCCTTTCGGGATCCTGTATTTTAAAATAAAGATGTTCATTTTTACACTCGAGATGTCAATTTTTAAATTCGGCATTCTGTTGTTTAAACTCGGAATTCCATCGTTTCGATTCGAGATTTCGACTTAAACTTGACTCTTTACTCAGGACATCGGAATTTCGACTTTTAAACTAAAAATCTTAGTTTATCATTTTCGGAGTGCCGGATTTTAAAATCAAGATGTTTGCTTTTAAATTCGAAATCATGTGTTTTAAACTCGGAATTTCGGCTTAAACTTACAATGGCTAGAAGAAGCTTGGAATTCCGATTTTTAAACTCTAGATGTTGACTTTAAAACTTTCTTCTTCTTATTTTTCTTCTGCTTCTTCTTGTTCTTCTTCTTTTTCTTGTTCTTTTTCACTTCCCTTATACGGAGTCGGATACTAGTTGGCAATTTATTTCTTCCATAGCTCCCTGTTCTGTGCTGATCTTTCCAATTCTTGAATTATCTTCCATTGTCATCTGCTAGTTCTTCCATTATTTTTCCCAGGTTTTCGGTGGTTTGCCTACTCTTCTACGTTTTCTTGTTTTATACTTTATATAATTTTTTGTATTTCTGTCTTTATTCATTCTGCTTATGTGGTTGCTTCCTATTTCTTTACTTTCTATTGTATTTTGTTCTCTTTTCTCATATTTATTATATATTTTTAGCTTTTTTATTTTTTTCTATGACTGCTTTTGGAAGATTATGTATTTCTCTTTTATGCTTTCTTGTATTTTCTTTGTATTATTATTGATTTTCCTCTTTCCTTGTCCTTAATCTTTGCCTCAGTCGTCTCCGTGTTTATATCTATTTTGTTTTGTTTTAATTGCTATATATTCTTTTCTGTTTCATATCCTTGACTTGCTGATCTATATTTTGTTTTCTGTTTTTTATTTTAAATGTTTTTGTATTTTTCACATTTTCATTTATGATGGGCGCTAAAACTACGTTTTCCTAGACACGACTCCAACGATGATCGCTCCACGATAGTCGCTCAGCGATCATCGCAACGTACCTACTCCTCTTCCGAGTTTGTATTTGTATGTTACCATTTTCCTAAGCGCGATAATCGTTACAGTCGTTAGCGTCGATCGTTTAGCGACTGTAGTCGCCTGCTCCGGGAGGAGTCATAATCGCAGTCGTTGACGATTCTTTGTGAATCTATACGTGTTGTACGTTTGTTGCATTGAAAAATGTCTTCCCAAAGTCAAAATGTAAAACTACATTTTTCGGCTAAAGAGGGCGATAAGCTCAAAGTTAACGCAAATTTCTCCTCAGGACTAATTAGGTCGAGATTCCTATTGCATGCTGTTTTCTTGATGTCTCCTTCAATTAAACCCAAAATAAAATCAAACTGCGAAGGGATCAATCTAACATTTTCTGGAAACTTTTCAGCGTCTTCTCTCAAATGATTTTTGATGAGTTGTAAAAAAAAACCTTCTTATTTCTTGTTTGGAATATTTGATGCACTCTTTTACTGGAGGAAGGAGGTATTGCGAAGTATTGCTCGGCAATATCATCCTCATTTTCTTCCTCTAGTAAATACGCAAGAAAAAGTTTCTTCTTCAAGCTCATCATAAATAAATACGCACCAAAACAAGCAATAAACTGTTGCAATAGCAATACAAAAACGTTTGTAGGAAAACACCTTTGCGTTTTGTGGCAGCGATCATTGCTCACTACTAGACGCGTCATATCTAGGAAAATGTAGCTTTTAAGCTTTTTTTTTTCTAGGTTTAGGTTTATCCTTAGCATTTTTTTCCGGATTTCAGTATTTTCCTAATTATCTTTTATCTTATTCTTGGCTTGCTTCTCTTGCCTGTTTTTTTCCTCCTTCAGTAGCGACTATGCTTCCGCTTTGCTCATTTTCTTCCCATCCACCATTTCAGTTTTTCAATTTTTAAATTCGATATCTTGACTTTCAATCTTTTGACTTTTAAACGCGAAATTTTTGACTTAAGTTCAAAAGAAAATTTCTAGAAAGGTTACAACGAAGACTGAAAATTTCCAAAATTCGAAACCTCGAAGTTTAAAATGTTGATTCCAAATTATAACTTAGTGACATAAATTTTATTAAAAATTAAATTCTGTTCAATATTAGGCATGCATATCATCATCATCTCCATAATTATCGTGATCGTTACAGCCATTCTCTATCCTGTTTAGGATATAGGCATCCCTCACAGTTTACCATTTTTCCTTGTTTTGTGCTTCTCTGTGCTAGCACAGTTCTTTTGACATCATCCGACCATCTCACCATAGGTTCATAGGTCTACCTATGCTTTGACTTTTACCCCATGGTCTACATCTTATGATCTTGTTACACTATGCGTCTTGTTTTCTTACTGCATGGACGCGGCCTAAATCCACTTCAAGCGTGCCACTCGTTCAGCTATATCAGCTACTTTTGTTTTTGTTTTTTCGGATCCATTCATTAGTTTTGTGGTCTTACAGAATTATATTCAACATCCTTCTTTCTATTGCCCTTTGACTGGCACGAAGTGTGTTTATCGTACTTTTGGTGAAGATCCATGTTTCAGATCCGTATGTTGCAACTGGTAGTATACACTGGTTGTAAAGCTTTGGTTTTAGGTGCATTGGTATCCTCATGTTCATTATGATATCTTTTAATTTGTATATGTTTTACATAAAAAACTTAAAACTCAAAGTCAACTTCGTATTTTGAATTAAAATATAAATTTGTATTAGAATTCCGAAAATTGATCTATTTTAGATCCGTGCTGGCATCCTTCAACAATATAGGAAATTTGAAATATTTTTGAAATTCAAATTCAGCTTCAAAATTCAAAACTTGAACCTATATTTGAAACGTTAAAGTTAAGAAAATTCGAAATTTAGTTTAACTAAATTCCTCTGATAAGTTTTGATAAATAACAAAAAGGACCCAACTGTATTCAAAACTATTTTTGTAAAGCTTATTTAAATAGTTGTGGCTAAAATAAAAAAGATTGCAAAGCAGAATGTTTTTTTTTACAAGCAAGCTACTCTACGTGATGCGTGGATATAATAGCAGTATCATTGGCGAAAGTTGCGATAACGGTGCTTTGATCTTCTGGTAAGTCTCAGTGTAGATTAGGTAAAGAATGAGGCCAAGGGCACTTCCCTGTGGAACATCGGATTGTATAGGATAATACTTGGAGATTATATTATTATATTTAACTAAAAAAAATCTATCTGTTAAGTAGGACTTGAGTAAAAGATAACAGTAGCTTGGCAACAGTCTTTTTAATTTGTAGAGCAGTCCAGTGTGCCAGACTCGGGCGAACGCCTGGACTACATCGAAGAACACCCCGCAGTGCAGTATTTCTTCTCTTCGAGGCTTCTTGAAATTTGGTTTACTATTCTATGGGGTTGTAATAAACTGAACAGTATTTAATTCATTATGTACAGTATAATATTACAAATAGTCAGTAAAATATTGTAAAAGACTCAGTACATTTATAAAATTTGATGAGTTAAAATAGGATTTTGGAGCAGTAAAAGAACTATTTGGCCAGTATTTCTATGTTCACTATTGTGATTATAATGGGCAATAAAAATTAATAAAATGTCAGTATGGATTAGCTGGTAATAAATCTGCAAATCGATATACTTAGGTTTATGAACCAAAGCTTATCAGTGGGTTTGTGAAAAAAAGAAGATTGTCTCTCATGTTACATCCGAAGGCTCTGTATATTTTATTCCTGCTGGCCAAAGTAATGAAGTAACAGATGTGGAGGAAACTCTAAATGCGAGTTTTTCCACTTTTGGAGAATTTAAAACTGTCGCGTTCAACATTTGGACTACTGCTCTTCCGAATGATTCAAACAAATGGATTGAAGGCACTTGCAATTGCCCAGGATTTTTCAAAAAATTAATGTGTAAGCATGTAGTGGGTATTGCGATAAGGCTGAAATACGCAACCCCACCAGCTGAAGCCAAATCAGTTCCCATTTGAGCTAAAAGGCGACCATCCAAAGCAAGGCAGGCACTTCTTGTCCAATAGGGTAGGTATTTCGCGTATATGTAATTAGTGCGTATCATTAATTACAATTATTTTCAGATTATCACCACTATCTACTTCATCATTACATAACGGCAGAGCGTTTTTCTTTATTTAGTTGTGTTTTGTTATTGTTTCATTCATATTTGTCTTTATATGTTTTTGTTTTTTGTTTTATATGTTTTTGTATTTATATGAAATAAATATAACCATTTATTATTTTAGCGACGGTTTATTAATTTGCACTGGCCAATTATTAATTTTATTGACCATTTATTATTTTACTGATCATTTATTAATGATTAACTGACTATTTTTTATTTTACTGACCGTTTATTATTTTCACCGACCATTTATTAACTGACTATTTTTTATCTTACTGACGGTTTATTATTTTCACCGGCCATTTATTAATTTAACTGACTATTTGAAATAAAATAGTGGTAAAATGTACTGCCCATAAAATTGAAATACTGATCATTTAATTTGTACGGTATTCTATGTACTTGCTGTGTTGCAGAATGGTCTTCTCTAAATCCAAATTGGAAGAAGGAATTAAAATATGTTGTATTTGTTTTTTTATCCTTGGATTGATGAAAACCATTTTGTTTTGAAAAATTTGTTATATGAAGTTGAAAGCTGTACCATTGTAAACCCTTTCATTCTTTTCTTGAAAGTCCCTGCTGGAATGTTCTAAGCGAGGGTTAAAGTCAGATACGATATGATATTTGGAAATATATTAAGAAGAAGTATTAAAACTTTGTCTAGTTTTAGAACTGTACTAATTTTGAAAAGGTTCATTATTACTATTTTTTAATTTTGTATTATGTAATATGCACGCCGATTCTATAGGAATATATTCATAATTTCATTAATTTTCTTGTCGAGATAAACCCATGATTCATCTCGAGTTTTTAAAAATTAGTAACATTTAAATTTATTCGGAGCGAAACTAATACTACAACAATTAATAATACATATTTAAATACCCGTTTAAACGAAATTAAAATACTCCCTCCGTCTGTAAACAAATAACGCGAGTTTTTAATCTTTTTTGAGGTTTAGAAACCTATTGAAAAATAAAGATGCCAAGAATCTAAAAATAATATAAAATATACCTCATACATATATCTGACAGTATATTGAATGACGAGTCAAAATTTAGGTTGTCATTCACATTCTATACAAATTCAATATGGCGTCCATTCAAGCTGAATGATAAATCGAGGGGACATCGTTTATACCGAGGACACTTCAGTACAAGTGCTCACACTCTCAGCTGCAAATTTCTTTGTATTTCCTGCATATTTACGATTTGACTGGCTGGCTTGAGCACCTACGCAATGTGCCACTGCTTGGCGATTTTCACGCTTAATTTGATTTGATTTTTCGCAGGACGTTTCAAGAGATTTTTATTAGTTGATTTTAAAGATAAAACGCATGCCTTTACATTCTTGACATTTTATTCATAGCTAAATCGTTTTGCTTGAAGCTTAAACATTAATTTCTAGAAAACTAAACTGATTGCATTTTGTTATCAGTAAGTAGCTCTAAAAGGTATCTATCTATAAATGATTTTACTTAGTATTACCAAAGAGTATACCTAAATATGTATTATATATTCTTTGGTATTACTATAGTCTATAACTTTTTATTGTATGAAACTAGATCAGTGCCGTCTTTAGTACTACCTATAAGATAGATCATCTCAAAAAATTTAATATTGCTTTAGTTCTCCTATCGAGGTGGCCTAGAAACTCTAATGAGAATGAATTTGGGGTTTATAAGGATGCCACTCCAAATTTTTACATAAAATCTTATGTACAGGTACAGTTGATAAAAACTGCTGTAACTTACGCGGTGCTGTAGTTAACGATTTATAGTAGGTGAACGAGTAAACACCTGTATTACATTCTGAATGATGTAATAAGAGACTGACAGCCAACCAGTGCTCATATTTTTATGTAAACTACCAAAATTCGTAAATTTTCTCCTCCATGATTTTAAGGAGTTCACATCTGGTGCTTGCTTCTGATGTGTTCTTCTAAAATATCGTTGTACGGTAGGTAACGCGAGAATTAATTTCAATAAACCAAGCAACGCATTGGGTTTTTTAAGTTTGTGTAAACATTTTATCCAACAAGTAAAAAGCATTGTTTTAAGTCACCAAGATAAGAAAACCAAAGCAATATTAAAAATGTTTGAGGTGCTTTATTTTAGAGTTAAAACCGTATTCATCTGGTATTATTCAGGGTAACTCATAATAAGTCTAACAAACTTCGACACTTTATTGGGAAGGTTATTTTAAGTGAAAACTGTTATATGAACCTAGGTCCTATTTCACCTCTTTACAGAACTGTAAGAGATCAAAGTTTTAAAAGTGTAGTAGTAAGTCCATCATCTAGTTACCATTGAAAAAGTAGAATACAGTCAATTAATAATTGACAATCACTTGTCACACAATTAGTTGTTTGCTGTAAAAGAATAAAGTTAATAATTAACAATTGTTGTTTGTTGAAAATCGCACGACACTGATTAACGACCAATAGAAACGTTAATATCGGGCATGGATACCACGGCAACGCCCATATTTCTCGGAAATTTTTTGTTGATTGGTAGACCAACCTAGGCAAAATTAATAAGCGGAAATTTTTATGTCAAATGTGACAGCTGACGTACAAGTTGCTATGGTTAATGGTTACGTTTCTAAAATTTAAATATGTACTGAATTATTTTTGCGATGCCGGTACGATTTTCTTACCGAATCTACACTTGAGCATTAATTCATGTCCGGGAAATTTTTAGTAGTGCATTTCAACAACGTAATTGGCCCTCGCGTTCCGCCTTTGTCGATTAATACGTTGTTGAAATGCACACCTAAAAATTTCAGGAAAGAATTAATAGGTACTCTTGTGAGATTAAATACCAAATTTCAGTGCAGCTAATGTAATGGTAACGCTCGTCGTGCATCCAGAGAATATCGTCGCAGATATCCAAATAGACAGCATGACAACAACCCTCTCGTCGAGTTTTTGGCCGTACTTTTCAAAACCAGTGTGAAGACGGCAGCCACAGATAGCAGTTAAAAAACCGAAGATTGCCGAATACTCCAGTTGCTTGACACAGACTTCACACAACTACAATTGAGGAATTAGAAGAAATTTAGTAAAATTTTTCTAGCCACGTTATGAATTAAGAAGAAGACGTCGGTATTGTTAAGAAATCTTCAAAGTGGCACTATATTAAGGTCAAACTACTGACAAACTCACGTGTTCTGGAGCCCTCTTAATTCCTTACCCTTGACCGTCTTCTTCAGTTTAGAATAAATACGCCACAGAAATGATGGCTTGAAAACTTTTGAGGATATAAAACGAACCCAGTACGATAACTTACTAAATTGTTAATAAATACAATATGATTGTACATTTCTTTACCATTTGAGATACATACGCCAGTATAAGCTTTTCATCGCAACCGCTCACATTTTTTGTACATCCCATCCCCATTTGCAAAACCTTTCATACTCCTTGTACAAATCCTATGATTTTATTGAAATTTCAATTGAGTATCCTTAAGTTCTGCCAAAATTTCTCGAATAAACACTGTCCATTTTCATTTCAAAAGTTAAATTGTTTATAAACAATCAATAGCAACGGAAATTAAATTTTTAAGGATTTACTCCTTTGAGAGAATACTTTTGCTGTATTTTAACAAATTATAAAACTCCACCAGGGATTTGACCACTGACCTTCGGCTCTGTAGCTCGATGAATTGAACAATGGCGCGTAAAACCCCTGAGGAGGTGATATTTTTTTATAGTATAAAGATCTTCATAGTTAATTCGTTAAAATTCATTAAAACAATAGCAATGCAAAAATCTATACAGCAACCATAACAACGTAAACAATTTACAACCATAGCAATAATCGCAAAACTATTACGAGTAGTCTTTTTGCACAAAATATTTAATTCTTAAAATTTTGATCATTTCAAGAACTAAAATAAAATAAATCAATGTTATGTACCACGGGTATAATTATAAATTAAAACACGAGGAAATGTTTAAAGCACAACGCTAAACCCTTAATACATAAGTACATAAATAGCTATTATACATACCTGTAAGTTCTTTAATTTTTCTAAATTTTGATCATTTCAAGAACTAAAATAAAATAAATCAATGTTATGTACCAGGGGTATAATTATAAATTAAAGCACGAGGAAATGTTTAAAGCACAACGCTAAACCCTTAATTCATAAGTACATAAATAGCTATTATACATACCTGTAAGTTCTTTAATTTTTCTAAATTTTGATCATTTCAAGAACTAAAATAAAATAAATCAATGTTATGTACCACGGGTATAATTATAAATTAAAGCACGAGGAAATGTTTAAAGCACAACGCTAAACCCTTAATTCATAAGTACATAAATAGCTATTATACATACCTGTAAGTTCCTTAATTTTTCTAAATCGAATACTTCATGCAAGAAGGGCGTATGGTCATTTTTTTGCCTGTTAAGTTATTATGATCAGCTTAAAGCCCCAGTTACACAAGCGTAGTAAAATCTAAGTAAGTTTTAAATAGCGGTTGAACGGGTTTTTGTTTCCCGGCCCTATGCAATTTCAGATTTAGTTACAACAAGATATAACGCATGGCAAATTTCACGAGTCAGAGCTGGACACGGATATAAACGTTGTCTTTGCCAATAGACCAAGGCGTGGCTGTGGACGGTATTATGTATGAAATTATAAAAATAAACAGACACGAGATGCGGCACACAGGGTGCACCCAGGGCCGTCTTAAAAAATGTAAGCGCCCTGGGCTACAAAAAATTGGCGCCTTCATCATATTGGATTCAACAATAATTAAATAATACGAATAATTAACGCCCCGGTACCTATTGAGTACAGGAGCTTTATTCTTGAAATCATTTGCTTATTTCATACATTGTTAATGATTTTCATAGAAATATGCAAATTTTTTTTTAAGTTTAACGAAGTTTCAAATTAAATAAAAAATCAAACTCAGGTCTTCAGCGCCCTTGGATCATTGGCGCCCCTGGGCTATAGCCCATTTGGCCCAATGGATAAGGAGGACCTGGGTGTAGACACATCTCGATATCTCATGGCCCTCAGTACAGAAAGAGAAAACGCATCTACTACTCAACCTAAAAAAATTCGTTCTGTAAAAGTCAAAATATGAAAAAATATTATTAGTCAAAACCTATCTTTATGTTATAATAAGCTGAGAAACTTGCAATATAGGTGGTAGCTAATAAATGTATTTATTTTCAATTTTATAAGGATAACAATTTCAAATTTCACGCGCTTTTTCCTGAGTGCCGCATGTTTTTAGGTTTCACTATTAGACTTCCATCTCACTCTTTAACCCTCGCTACCCACCTGCTTTCAAATTACATATTACCCACCTGGGGTCATATTTGACCCCATCTTGAAATAACCCAATTCATTTAAATAAATATATTTTTGTTATTGAAATATATTTATTGAAACTTACATCTCCGTACAAACTCTTAAGAGAGAACACAAACTGTAACAAAACTATACTAATTATATGATTAATATACTATATTGAACATTTTATTCGGAATCGGTATCCACTGATGCTAAGTCTGCACATGTCACACATAATGTAATACAAAATAAATATTATTCTATAACACTGTAGCAACAAAAAATACTAGGGACTAGTCCTAAGAAGCTTGACTGAAGCATATCTAACATTTCACTGCAAAAAACTAACATTAAACATAAAATAACCGCATTTTTCAGTGCGTGGGGTCAAAAAATACCCCAGGTGGGTAGCGAGGGTTAACAAATTCGACGTGCATGTCGTGGGCCATGAGATATCGGGATACGTCTACCGAAACTTCCACTAACCCTAAAGCATCAGGTAGCAGGCTACGGTAACGTATGAGAAGCCGTATAAAACTATCAACACAAACTCTCTACAGTGTCTAGTTTCCTCATACAAAGCATTAAAAGAAAATTAAATTTGACAACACTGTTAGGTTTGTTTAATGAATGTACTTAACAAGAAGGCGGTTTGGAGTGACAAATTTAAATAAATTAGTAGGCTAAGGGCCGAGATATCAATCTAATAAATTTATTTTTCTTCAAACGTCATAAAAACACGACTTTGTGTCCTTGGATACACACAGTTAAACATTCACTTTTACTCCTAGGAGTAAAAGTGGGCACTTTTACTCCTAGGACTAAAAGTGACATAAAATGAACCAATGGCAACTCGTAATTTTTATTTTTTATAACAAAGCAACCCCTAGCAATGACAGCTGGTATGACGTTCATTTTTGACTTTTTTTTAAATTTTCTTGCTGAATTGCTTTTAATTTATGCGTTTGAAGAAAAAGTAACATGTGTTATTCGGAGTAAAAGTGATTTTGTGTGCCTCACATGAATAGTCCGACTCGCTAGCGCTCGTCGTTCAAACGTCATGCTCGGCACACAAAATGACACTTTTACTCCTAGTAACACAATATACTATTGCCTTACGTACTATTAAATCTAGACAGAAAAATAATGCACAAAGTAAAATGTTTATTTAATAGTTTTGTTTTGTGTTAGAAAATGCTAGGATAAACAGTTTTTAAGTTAGAACAAAATTAAGTTATAAGCAAAAATAATTCTCAATCAATTCTTTGGCCCAAAAAAACATTACATTATTGTAAATGTTTTCAAAGTGCCCCCCATTAGCTTCGCAGCACTTGCGTGTACGCACAACAATTGCATTTTGAACACGCTGCAACATTCAGGGGTTAATGGTTGTGGCTGCTTCATGAATTCGAGCGATATGGTCTTCTCGAGTTTCGACAGGAGTAACATATACCAAATTCTTCAATTGTCCCCACAGGAAAAAGTCCAAAGGTGTTAAATCCGGACTTTTCCACGACCGATCCATTTGTCAGGGTTAAACCATTGCCGAACCACATCCGCATAATGTGATTGTGCACCATCGAGCTGCACCCACATATCGCGCCAGGGGCAAGAGGAATATCCTCCAGTAGGCCCGAAAGGTTATCATTTAAAAATTCTAAATAATTTTAGCCTTTCAGGAAGTATAAAAGGACCAATCAACCTGTCTCCAAGTATTCCTGCCCATACATTTACTGCAAAACGTACCTGGTAGTTTCTTTCGTGAACTGCATGAGGATTTTCACGGGCCGAAACGTGTTCGTTGTCACAGTTAAAGATGCCGTTTCTTGTAAATGTAGCTTCGTCCGTCCTATAACACATTGTTTATAAACAAAGGATTTCTTCTATCGGCTTCTAACAAACCACTCGCAAAAAGTAAATCGATGTGGATGGTCTTCCTGCAATAAACTCTGAACTCTTGTTTTGTGGTAAGGTTTATCTTTCATGATAGAAAAAGGTTGTCTGAAGCTTTAGTGGGATTTCGGGACATCCTGTATAAAGATCTGGAAGAGCTTATGGGTATCAAGGGATTTAGAATAAAAATTAAGAATAAAATTCGGACCTTTCGTTTCACGTATTGCCAATCGTTGCTCCAATTTCAGTCTTAAAACATTCTTATTAAAAAGGAGTAAAGGCTCGTTCAGACAGTGACACTAAAGCGTGACACTAAATGCCGTGGCACTAAATGTCGTAATAGTGTCGCCGTCTGAACAACGCAATGCCTCGATGCCACGATGTCGTGACGCTAGTGCCTTGAATCAGAACTTTTAGATATGCGACACTGTGACACTGGCAATGTCGCGGCACCTGGCACTACTTCTACCATCTGAACACTGGTGACAGTGACACTGCGACACTGGAACGTTATCCGGCCGTATGTTTTTATACTATGAGATCAAAAAGTAGAAAATAGTTGGCAGTACATTTTTTAAAAATATTGTAATATGAGTACAGTTTGCGTAAACGAGCCGTACGCGAGTTTCGCAATGTACGAATATTACAACTCGTCATTGTAACACATGTTTTTCATACTATTTTTCCTATTTCGCATAATTTATTTTAATTTAAAAAATTAATATTAAGTAGAAATATTAAATGTCAGGGTTGGTAAGATTGACAGTTTCAATAAACATTTGAAATTCAATTAACAATTTATTTTGACGTTTAGTGTCACACAAATATTTTTCAATTTACGTGTGAACACCTAGGGCCGTGACACGGAGTGTCAAGCAGTGTCGTGGCATTAAATGTTACGACATCAACGTCACCGTCTGAACGAGCCTTAAGTGACTGCAGCTTAACTTAGGCACAAGCATTTTCATTAGCAAGTCTCCAACCCTCTTTCGTGTAAACGTGTTGAGGCCTCACATTTTGAAAAGTACTCCCATAAATGTTTTTCGTTTCGTTTCGTTATCGTTAACCTCTTATACCTTTCGGTGTCGAGGCCGGTGAGTTAACGTATGAGGTTTTACGCATATAATGCACATATGCACAACCCGGCCCTATTCTACGGGTTACATGATTGGTGCACCGTTTGATCCTACATACTGCACCATGTGTATACTGTAAGTGTGTGTACGTGTTTGACCTTGTTACTGTGCCTCTTAGGTCTGCATTCGGAGGAGAGCGTCGCTGGTGAACAACTAATAATGGTCACCGGGGCTTGATACCGAACTCCAAACTGCAAGAAAATACCTGCCGATTGGGAGATTCGAACCAAGGACAGGCGCAACGCTAGTCTGATGCTCTACCTGGCATTCCCATAAATGTAAAAGTATGCAACATATTTAAATAATATAAAATATGTACTAATGTCGGATACTTCAGAAATGTATATGTATTTTTAGGAACATGCAGTTAGATGAACTTTTGAATACCTATACCAAATAATGAGGAAAAGTGTACTTCAATTTAATGTCCGTTAAAAGCAAGACCATCTGGAAGTCCTACGTTTAATAACTATTATTTGTTACAACTCTGTCTTTTTTGAATATATACCTAAGAGGGAAGATTAAACCAATTTACTTATAATTAAATTATTTAACAAGTTCTTAATCAACGAGGATGACTACGAATCCTTTGGTATAATAATAATAATTAAACAAATTTGATATACGACGTACCCAGTATGACTACTAGATAATAATACTTCGCGATTGGCAGAAAACTGTGAGTAATGAGATCTGGTGTTTTATGATTGTGATTTATAGGTCATGATTCAGCGGTGTGAATTATGAAGGTTATTATTTAACATGAAACGTTTATACAATGCATGTATTATTAAATAGTCATGGAAAAATAAAATTATCAATCAGTATGTGATATAATTCTTTGCCTTTTACTATAGTTTTTACTTTATTACGAACATGATATTTGCTCTAAAATATCGACAATTTTATTTGCTATTAATTTTGAAGTAATGCCTACTTCTCTTTTCCTAAAATTTGTTATTTGCCAATTCTAGTTCAATAACGAATTACATTTCTCTCTAAATTAAATAATAAAAACTCGCAAATTAAAATGTATCTGTTTTAAAAATGATAAGTGACATCACGTACTTCTATAAAACGTGGGCGTGTGCTACGTTTTGTTCCACAACCTTGTTGATTAATTTTATCTGAATTTGTTAAAATGCACAACCTGCTGAAACTAGTCTAAAGTGAGGTGTCGCAGTGGAAAGATGAGTTATTAGAAAGCGTTCGTCTTGAAATGTTTCACAAATCTTTTTCGTAAAAAGGTTGAAGTACTTTTAGAGCATGGTGGTAAGTTCAATGATTTTATATTGTTTTTTTAAAGATAGTTAAGATTTCGTTTGTAGCTTGTGACAAACAATATTGCTCTTAATTACGCTAATCTTTCTTATCTTACATTTCCGAATTCATATTATGATATTGATTGTTATTTATTTTGCTTTGTGGTACCTACCACCCGTTTCAGTAGTAAATTAGAAAGACAATATATCTGTTTGTTGTTACTAATTGATTGAATAAATGAATATTAAGATGACAAATGTCAGTGATGTAACCTATTTCATGCTTTTATGATTCAGAATAGGCTTTTTGTTGCGGCTTCTTTAACAGTGTACCGAGAATCGGTTTAAAAAGAATACTAATACCAGTAACTAAATTATAACTAATTCTACATTTATATGATTCAAAGTACTTTAACATTGAATACTTGCTGTATTTTAGCATATTGAATGACACAGTTTTAAGGTGTGCTAAAGGTTTAGAAACGAATTACTTTTAAAACAAAATTACAAGTTTATTTCTCTTAACTACACAATAACTAAAGCGATTACCACCGTATTATAAATATGAAAAAGTTGACCATCACTATAATCTAGTGCTGACAATTTATTCGAATTAAATCGATTAATCAATTATTTGATACGGAAATTTCCCCTTTTTTAAATTTATTAATCGATTTCGAATATTGGGTTATTGGCGATTATTTGTAAAATATCAATCAATCTTGTTGAATTGATTGATTGCCACGATTATTTGATTATTCCATATATCCGATTGTCTCGATTAATACTTAATATTATGGAGGTTACCTACTTCTCGAAAATTATAGAATATAAAGTACTTTTATGTTATACTTTACATTTTTCATCCGCATTAAATGAAAATTGTATGAGTTTGTTAAAAAAAAAACTAAAAAAAAAACAGGCACTGCTGTTTTATTAAAATTTAACAATGCATTAAAAATATGTATTAAATACCTATTTAATCAAAATAAAATATGTGTAAAATAAAATACAAAATTAGGATATATCTTTTCTTACATTTATGAATTTTCTTTCTTTTTCTTTGAGATTTTTCTCAGATAACATAACAAATGGTTGGTATTATAAATTGCAAATAATTTATTAGTCAAATATTCGAATAGTCGATTACTACTAACTACTACACAGCTGCATAGAAAACCTTTTCGATCGTTTTAAATTCTTCACTTTTAATTATTTTCTAAGTTTTCTTGCTGACAGGCAAGAATAATTTCTTACGTAAATATGATGAAGTTCTTTTAATGAAAAATCCTTGTTCGTCTAGTGGATTTTGAAATGTCATTTCTTCAAGATTTTCTGGATAGGATCATTTAGAATTTAGGCAAATCTGAAAAATTTAAATAGGTTTTAATTACAAGAATTATTTTTAGTTGCGAATTTGACATTTTATCCTTTCTTTTCCTTTGGGTTTGTAGTTTTGTATGACACACTAAGTTACAAAAATTTACGGCTCTTGGAAACGTTACACGTTCGATGTTCTAGATAGTTTTTTTTTAATTTGTTACAAAAAAAAAGTATAAAACAAAAGAATTACATAATTCAAAAATAAAATTATTGTTTGTTTATTTTTTGGGTAAGGTCTAGGATTGCGGATAACAGGGATTTTAACGTGCATTAACGGCTAATGTAATTTAACATTTCATTTTGTTGAACCCAGGGGATTTCCACCCCTGATACGGATCTTCATCGTACCAAATATTGTACTACCACGGCATCTACGGCTTGATTTCCCATCCGAAAGTTCCACATAAAAAAAGTATCTAACCTTACTTGGAATTGAACCCGAGACCGATGGTGTACAAAACTTTGTTTATAATTTAAACATTTGCAGTTTCATTATTTTTATTACTTACAAGATAATTATTTATAAAAAAAAATTGAACCTATATGTATTTAAGGTACTCTCAAACGTTACAGATGTATATGACAGTCCTAAGACTCCTAAGGATATAAGTAATAAGTCCCTAAATGCTTCAGTTTCGAGATTCAGCCTCTGAAGATGTTTAATTACCTCTTTCATTTGGATAGAAACTACAATAACGAAATGTACTTAAAAAGACGCAGAGAACATTTAAAAACTCGTCTTTAGGGAAGCATTTTCCTGTAAAGAAATTGAGCTTCATTGGATTTTCCACGACTGCCTCATACATAAAATGACTGCCTGTTTTTTTTGTATTAGTATTTAATTGGGCTGCAAAAATCCTAGTTAACTGCATTTGCAATTAGGAAACAATAATAAACTATTGATTCAGTTTACGTAAAGGCTTATGAAAACTAAAAACCTAACCAAATATGTATCTTAACACAGTAATATCACTAATACGAAGCATCAGAGGACGCATTTCATCTCATCTCATCCAATTTCTGACATTTAGGTTGATCCCTGAATTACTTTAAGACTACCATATCAATTATTTTCGTCGTCCGGAACCCTAGAAAATGCCTTCGAAGTTTGACGATACCTTGAAGACGCGCCTTGCTGTATAAAAAATGAGTTTTTAGTGCACAGTTTACTTAAGACTTCTTTATACTCGTATTATACAAAAATTGCATGCGCTTGCAATTTTCGTATATTGTTTTCTAATTTGAACAGAAATATTTTAAATTATATTTTCATTAAAACGTTAATGAAAGATAAGTTCATGGTTATTAAAGTTTCAAGTATTTTTGCCTTGTTTCCTTAAAAAAAATTCTAACTTCTTCATCTCATCATTTAAGACATCTTTTTTTTTGACATGTAGTATTCTTGGTTGGCGGTTTGTTTTTCATTTTTCTAAACGAAATTTTAATAATAAAAAGAAACAGAAATATTTTATAGAGCCTATGATAATTGTATTTCTAAGATTATTTTCATTATATTTTATTTCCTAACAAATCTTCTATGAAGGTTTTAAAGTAATGTGTTTCTGATGGATTTGGTCAAATCTTCGAACTTAGTTTCACTTTTGTCGGTTAGCGATTATACATTCGTTATTGGAAGGTGTTCTCAACAATGAAAAAAATTATAAAAAGCTAATTTTGTCCCGTGCTCTCCATCACCTGCGCGAATTTTTTACACTTAAAAGCCTCTTAAAATCCATAAAACCTCAATAACCTGGTATCCGTCGATGAATAGGAGATCGGGATCAGTACGTGCGCCAAAAGCGTAAAAAATAAACAGATTGCGAGCAAATCCACGCACCGGCCACGGCCAAGCAGTTACGGGGCAGAAAAAAATATTATACAAAATCTGCTACACAAAGATCGCATATTATTATTTTCGCAAAGATCGGGGAGTGATCGGAAAACGGTCAATGTTGTTTTTATAATACAAAGTCTTTGTCCAAAGGGTCCTGCTCGCTACCTTTGTCCACTTCTTAAGGCAGCGATCGGTTTCTTTTATTAGACCACGGTCCGTTCGATATTTCGGCCGATTCCCTCTTTCATACTTGTTTGTCCGCTCTATATAAGGATAAAGCTTCAATTTCTTTCAGATTTTCGTTATGCCTTTGATCTGATAATATGCAGACAATGTGGACATTTAGTTCTGAAACTGTTTTCAAAGTGTTTCTGCTTTGAATATTCCGGATCGGTTTTATATACCCACGGATTTTCAATCTTTTGATCTCCATAGTTTCAGATTATAACGAAATAAGTGTCTCTAAAGATATTTTAATAAGGATATTTGCGGACGGCATTTTGTTTTCGTACACCGATGCTGGCGCTTCTATTGATTAGGTTCCTTAAATAAAAAGAGTTCTGTTGGTAATTAATTTTTTCTTAGCGAAGATGAACGCTGAAAATGTTAATTAAGGATTAATTTCTGTTTAGGGGTATATATCCAGTAGCCTTTTCAAAGCAGTGCTTTCATTTAATTAAATTCTTTCTTTCAAAGTTTAGAAATTCGAGATAATGAAAAATGTAAGATAAAGTTCATTGAAAGAAATGTAAAAACGCCAAAGGAAATATTTTATGCCGTCTCAAATATTCATTTACAAGAAAACGACGTTCCTGTTATCCAAGTATTTATTTAGAAATTGCTGAGCACTTCTGTATGTTCCCATAAATTGTTTAAGTACATACGGTATTTTGTAAAACTGCTCTTGGGTTTTATGACTGGTAACAATTATTTGTCGTATTATCTTATATATGTTGTTTTATTTCATCGCTAGAATACACAAGTCTAAATAAATCTTAAGCCATAAGAATAACGTTAGTGTTTTACTGCCTTTTATTTTCTACTATAATTTTTTATGAGGTTTTTGGGTAGTTATTAAAGGTTGCCTATTTTTTTCTCGCAAAACAAAAAGTTTTTGAATGAATCGTAAAATATCATAAATTATTTTAAATACAGTACCATAAAAAATAACTAGGTACCTATACCTACATTGCATAGGAGGGATACTTTAATGATTCCGTAGTTCTTTAACAATTTTTTAAAAACATCCTCTCCTCGGATATTCAAGTCAGTGCGTTATTTTTGAAATTATACTTTCACTATTTAGTTAAACATAAGTCTGTCAGTATAATCCGAGTGAATTTTTTCCATTAACAATTCGATTTTGTATGGAGATTTACATTTTGAACTTCAGTGCTTTTAATTCAGACTCCAATTTCGAATCGGAGTCCGAATTAAAGTTTTAAATGCCAAATTGGATTAGTAAATATGTATTTACTAAAGACTTAACTTCCAAGCTTTGGAGTAAAGTTTGTTTTTCAATTCTCAGTTTACGGCAGTTGAATTTATTTATTTATTTGTATACATTTCATAATTTAGAGTTTAAACTTTCATATTTATTCATTTAGGAAAATATTTTTCATATATCTAATTTGAATTACTATCTAAAATCAGATTTAAAACTTGGAATATGAAATTCATGTTATTAAAATCATAATCTGTATTTAAAAAATTAGATGCTTTTCACAGTTTTTAACTGGAAATTCATTTCTGAAGTCAGCTATCTAAGCAAGAAGCATGAAACAGTGGATACATACCGTATATGAAATAGCTATAAAACTGGATCTAAGACAAGTAATTTAAACGATGGGCCATGCAGTTGGCTCGTCATATTATCATCTGTTAGCCCGTTTCGATTCTTTGATTTAACCATTTTCATTTTTGAGAAGAACTATTCGCAGGTATAGGTTGCAGTTGTTCTGCACACTGCCCAATGTTTCAGGTCGAAAAATTCCTGAATATATTTTTGGGAGAACTCAAGTTTATCATTAGCCTCAAAGATGTATTTCAGTTCGCTACTTGATTGAAGGTCCATCAATTCTATTTGTAATTTTTTTGGAGCTAATTCGATGTCAATATTAAATGGACATCTGTCCTGAAATTCTTGGGGCAATTTTGCAATTCCGTTTGCGTGCTTGAAACAATAGTTGTTGTTGTCACGGTTACTACACCAAAAATAAAAAACAAAAAAAAAGTGAAGTGTGAAATTTCTCAATAATGTATGTATGTTTTTTTAACCGAATTAATTAAATAAGATATTCTTAACGAATTTAACAAAATGACTAACAAATAAAATATTAAAATATATGTAGGTATAATTTGTCATATTGTAAAGGGGTTCCATTTATGATTTTATAATCAACAAAAAAGTCTTAAAATATGCTTTGAAAAAGGGAGTACTTGGTTTTAACAAGTAAAATTTCAAAGTACCTCTTTTCGGAAAAACTATTAAAGCCATAGATAAATTTAATGCTTTCTTCCTTTTTCATGTCAATGTTGAATACGACTTTTGATTTATTTATCTATTTTAATTGTATATTTTTGTTGTTAAATAAAGTTTCCAAATGCTGTTCTTAGAATTAACAATTTGTAAAAACATACTTAATTAATCCTAAAAAAACTGAGCCTAAGTCAAGAAACACTTAAGAACCTTAAAAACTATAATAATAATAATAAAGTATTATCAAAATTTTATTTTGGTTATTAGGTAATTATCCATCACAATGCAAAAACTCCCTTCGCAAAGTGAACTGAAGTTCATTTTTGAAGATATTTTCTTCATCAAATTGCAAAAGGAAAGTTTGTTTGAGACAAAACTCCCGAATATAGAATATTTTCAGGGTTTATTTAGTTTGATACTACTTTAGTGAAAATATGATCGTAACACAACAATCTTGGATGATTGAAGTTATTTATTTCTTAAGAAGGGTATAAACTTTTCCCTTACTCTAAAGTCTTAAGATGATTTAAAATATTTCGAAATTATACTTTGGTTGGACAGATAACTATTGAGTCAACGTAAGTAATAATTTAAAGCAAATTATTTTAGTGCAGATATTAAAATACGAGGGCGTATTTCTCAGTTATCTACCTAACCATGAATCAAAAAAGCAACAATGTCAAACTATTTATTAAAAAATATCTGTGACATTTAAAAGTACATGTGCAAGTTGTGTTTAATTTGTAAGGTTTATACAGATTTGAGAATATTTACTTCTTGATAAAATGAGTGAAATTAAGGTGGAACATCACAGTGGTCATAAAACAAAGTTCAACAGACAAACAATTACTGTGGGTTCATAGAGTTAAGGCATCCACCTTATAGACCTGACTTAGCACCGTCAGACTTCTTTCTATTCAAAAACTTGTAAACGCATCTCAGGGGAAAGCGTTTTGCATCTGATGAAGTAGTTGCCGAAGGAATTTTTTCTGAAGATATGGGACAATTGGAAAAAGGATGGAATAAGTGTATAAGTGTAGAAAGGAGTTACGTAGAAAAATAAGGGGTTGTTAATGTGATAAGTGTTTTTTATTCATGGCTAGGTAGATAACATAACAATACGCCCTTGTATCAAGAAATGTAGTAATGTTTTCGTATATTTTGACGAGATGATTTTTAAGGGATAGTTAGTTTTTGTTTTGAGAGTAGTAGATATTATTTTTAATTCATGTAACTATTATTGTTTGTATTACCATACCACCCCTGAACAAAGTGCTGGACAATTTCACAATTTTTACAATTTGCTTGCAAGTTTATAATTTTTGAAAACGCTGCTCCTAAAAAGTCTTTCTAAAATGTCTTTACATGTTTTTGAGATTTTTGTTCTATTAGTTACAGTTAATAGATGCGATTTAGTAGTCGTTCGCGAAAGAAAATACTTTAAAACACGTATGTATCTATGTTAGTTGAGTACCGGAATATATTTTAAACAAATAATAAATAGTAAATTTTATTTACTCAGCAGAAATGAAAGTTCTGTTACATCCCATATGATTTTCTGTACCACGGGTATATAAATACAAAACACATTTGTCTCGGTCTCGCCATCCTGTTGAAACTTTATCCTATCACGTCAAACTCTATTTCGAACTATGGTGCGTTTTTATCCATTAACCTACAAATTGATCTTATTCTAGCCTGATAAAAGCGAAAATAAATGGTTATAGAAAACGAAAGCTACATCACGAGAAAACGGAATACTTAATGGCTTTCTTTTACTAGTTTTAGTGCTTAGATAAGTTTAAAATTAATGGTAGCTGTTGTCAAAATATAGGATTTATTTATAGAAAGGTTTAGTGGTAAAATTCAAGTAAAATCTAACAATACAACCTTTATTTTTATTTGATAATTAAATAAATACATTATTCATTTGATTAACAGTTAATTTTAATTAAAATTGGGAAATTCTTACCTTAATATTAATTCTGTATTATCAATACCATAATAGATTTACTAAATACTGACAAATTAGTGCTATAATAATTTCTAAAGTTGTTTGGTTATGTTTTTCGTAAGAAAAACTTTGTTATTTGTTGATACTTCTGAGTTGATCTAGCTATTTAGAACATTATTAATGACGTAGAAATAAAAATTAGAAATTTATCGCTAAATATTAAAATAGTACCATGTTAAATACAGATTTGTAGATATACTTACAACTTAACACAATGAAGTGATCATAAGTCATAAGCCTTCGGCTCCAAAAATGTCTCTTAGCAAATTATATAGAATTGTATAACAGCTTCGAATAGTCTAAAAAACATTTAAACTTTAATATCATATTGTAGAACATATGAAGTGATTTCAAAACTTGATATGATAATTTATTCTTGTATTTATAAATAAAATAAATACAGTTGTGTGACACGTTCTTAACACGCGTTTCATTAGATATTATGATATTGGCAGAATATTGGGATTTATTCTTCATTTAAATATATGGTGTTAAAAGTTGATTAAAGTTGATTATATACTGAATATGCAACCTTATTAACACTTGGGTTTCAAGTTCAACGAGGTGAAAATTAAGTTTTAGAATTAAGATATACAGCTTTAATAAAGTTTTATGAAATTGAAAAGAATGCCCGAAATACACTTTTAAGATCTTATTCTTAATAAGAAAATGTTCTTCACCATTCATCATGTTCCAGTTTTTATCATGCTGGGTTAACATCCAACTTTCCGAAGTAAGAAGCAGACTTCAATAATTAAACTGATTTGAAAATTATATGAATTTTTACACTATAAAAAATACATTCAAAATTATAAAAAAATCTAAATTAAGAAAACTGCTTGGTGTCATATCATATCAGTAATTCAATAAAAGGCGGTATACAGGGTTGTTCACAACTCGATGTTTGGTCGATAGCCTTTTATTATGTGGAAAACTTATTTATAACTACAAACTTTATACTTTAGAAATATTTTACATTCTACAGGATGTTCCGTTTTTCAAGAGACTCTATGTAACTTTGATATTTTTACGTATTTAAGGAATTATAACAATTTTATATGTATATAAAAAATATTACCTCCGTAGGTATTTCAACCACTGACCTTCGACATTTTTATTGAATTATTAGATCCGAATTAAAATTCTAAATCAAAGACATATAATGTCTAAAAACAACTGTTTTCGCATTACTGGGGATTTTGTACAAATTTTAGGTTTAAACAATTTCCCCTTAAAAATGAAATTTCACAATCAGAAAATGTCAAGATTTGGCCTATTATAAGAGTTCCTACCAAAGAATCTGTTATTCATATCCTTTTCTAAAATGAAGGATGAAGTTGTACCTAATGTTTTGTTCGTCGTGTCACAATTGGACAAATTAACGTTGTCAAACATTTTGACTTTAAATGAAATACACTGTATGTGACGATATTAAAAATTTTGTAGAATTCCCTATTTTCAGTTATACAGGGTGGTTCCTAAATAATGGGACACAGGTCAACAACAACAGATTCGCAAGGTCAAAATATTAAGATTTACCTAGAATTACTGTAGGTTAATGTTTAAAGAGATACAGGACGTCAAAGTTGGAATTTTGATTTTCTTCCGTAATTTCAAAAGCTTTCGAGATATTTATATAAAAATTGGGGAAACTATGTTTTTTGGGGCGAGAAATAATAATCCGTCCTCAATTGTAATGTAGTCCCTAAAAGAACGTTACTTTTGCTGCAGCTCTTATCTTAAAAAAGCTTCAACTTATAAAAGTAATAGCAGGTTGAAAAAACCATTCCCTCTTAATTTTTAAATATTCAAAAACGATATAAACTACTCAAAAGAATTAAGGGGTTAAAATTTCAAATGCTTGAAGTTTGTTTAGGGCCGATGACATTTTAATGAAACTTGGTATAGGTACGCATTGTCGAAACATTTATTTTAATGAAATGCTATAAAAATTGGATATCATCTTCCACATCATTGAACACTATATTAAAGTGAACCACGAACTGAAAACTCATATCAAAAAATTAATATTCTTAAGAATTGTGAATAAACCCAAACAATACCTAAACCTAATATCGTGCAAAGCTTCCTCCAGCTTGAATTACGGCATTACACCTGCGTGGCATACTGCGAATCAGTCTGCGTATGTTTTCCTGGGGAATACGTAGCCAATCTTCAATGAGAGCTTGTTCCAGTTCTGCTAGCGTATCTGGTGGGTGTAGACGCTTGCGCATACGTTGTCCGAGTTAGTCCCATAAATACTCTATGGGATTAAGGTCAGGACTGAGTGCTGGCCATTCCATAGTGGCTGTGTTATTCTGGCCAAGATACTCAGTGGCTACTCTATCCGTGTTGGGACGAGCGTTATCCTGCATAAATAAAAACTCTTCTCTGCCGCCCCATACCATTACTGAACCGCCGCCAAAAGCCACGACTTCCTTAACACATGCTGGTAAAAAACGTTCGTTTGGCCTTCTCCACACCCTAACTCTACCATCATTTGTCCATAACTTGAACCTCGACTCGTCTGAAAACATCACTCGATTCTACTGCATCTATTGCCAAGGTTCATGTTCACGTGCGAAGAACATCTTCCTTCGTTGATGATTTCTGGTCAACTTTGGCTTCTTTGCTGGGCGTCTAGATCTCAAATCGACTTCCCGAAGTCAATTTCTTACCGTTTGGTCGCTTATCTGAACTTGCCTGGCTCTGGAAAGTTCGATTTGAAGACTACGAGCGATTTTCGAATGGCTGCGAAGGACTTGAAGTCTCAAAAATCGGTCGCCTAGTAGGCTCGTTGCTCCGTGACGACCCTGTCCAGGCCTCCTGGTGACAAGACCAGTCTGTTGGTGCCTCTGCCAGGGCCTCTACATCACATACTGGCTTACATTGAGTTCTTGAGCAACACTTCGCTGCACTCTACCTTCTTGTAGTAAGGTAACTGCTATTGACACTTCTACTGGATTCAGGTGTCTTCTCATTGCTCATTTGACTACGTGACACCAATATTTTGCGGTTGTATTAAAAAACCGCAGTGCTTTACAGTGCTCAACCATGTGCACAAATTGTGCAGGACAAGGCTGTGTAGTAACAGTGATTTTGCTGAAGATGATGTTGATCCCGAAGATCTTTTTTTTCCAAGAGGAAGAGGAGTCTGAGAATATCGATGCGAGTACTGATGATTGAACAATAATAGCACCTAATATAAATAGATAATGTAAGTGAATATACGTACATAATGTCAATTTTTACAGAAAGTGGAAATTCAATGAAATTTACCCCTTCCGAATCTCCGCAACCATTGACTTTAGCAAAAAAAATGTATAACGCTGTTTTTATTCAAAAATAAATGTAGTTTTTGAGATATTTACAAAAAATATCGCATTTTACCCCCCTTCGTACCCCTTCCCGCCCTAAACCCGACGCGGGAAACTCTAGGACTTTTCAACTTTTTTTTTGATGTTGAGCTTAATGCCAAACTTTACTGTATTGTATGTCGAAGTTTCAGATTAAGGATATCTGAACGATTTGGAATTTTTGACATAATAATCTTGTGATAAAGCACAACTGCATTTAAACATCGACGATATCCCATATTTAACAACTTCGCATCTCTAAACTTGCGAGAAATATGTTGGCGTTTACGGATACCATACACAAACCTTAAACAAGAATTTTAAACTAACTGATTTCTTTTTTGCTGGGACTTTAGTATGGCAATGGCCATAAAGTGTGTCACTATAACTAAACATTGATGAAATTACAAAGTCATACGGTACTCTTCTGATATTGTTAAGGGTGTGTCGTGTGTCAACCGCTCAACTTTCAGTTAGCCAAAGTTTATTAAACTTATAAAATAATAACCAAAAATTACGAGTAATAAGGTGATGTTGTAGGTATTTAATGCGAACTAACAAAATCAGGTCCGTAATCAGCAGCTAGCCTCACTTTTGTTAAAAGCCGAACCATTAAATCCTTAAGGTGATCAAATCTAAATTCCCAAAACTTTCGTCTAATTTTTGGATTCCCAGGGATTTCCATTAACCTTTTGCATTAGTTGACATCAAAAACTATCAATGGATCACAATTGTGGTACATTTACAACATTTTCATTCCGTTTAATATGCTTCTGGCATAATGTGCTGTTTCCATGGGTGGCTAGAACATACATATAGTTCATCCAAAAGATTCTGTCCGATATGAGATTAACTAAACCAAACCCAACATATATCTTGTTATATATTTTTGCTTTCACGTTAGAGGCAGCTGCTTATTATCTCGGTTGAGTTAAACGAAGATGCAAATAATGCGAATGTTTATTTAAATACAGGTAAAACGACCAGCTTAACACTGGTACAGAATTATAGGGCTCCAGTAACATAAAAAGTAAGTACCGTACGGGTCAAATTTACTTGAAATCTTCAAACAGGGATTACCTGCTTTCACTACAGCAGCTCCCAAACAAAGCAGGTAATCCCTGTTCGAAGATTTCAAGTAAATTTGACCCGTACGGTACTTACTTTTTATGTTACTAGAGCCTTATAATTCTGTGCCAGTGTTAAGCTGGTCGTTTTACCTGTATTTAAATAAACATTCGCATTATTTGCATCTTCGTTTAACTCAACCGAGATAATAAGCAGCTGCCTCTAACGTGAAAGCAAAAATATATAACAAGATATATGTTGGGTTTGGTTTAGTTAATCTCATATCGGACAGAATCTTTTGGATGAACTATATACTCTCCACCATTCTGATATTTTTTGATGAATGTCGTAGTCGTTTTCGAATACATTCTTACCTACCTACATACCTACGAGTATATATTTTGATCAATACAAAGCCCTGATGATACAATAAACGTAAACACTGGAACTTTTCTCTGAAACTTTGCATGCCTTTTGAACTTCACTTCAGGATCAATCTCTATTCCTTCTTTATAGTAGTAAGTGTTGTCTCCTACGCCATCAGCCCCATCTAATGTGATTCGTTGTCCACGTTTACCGATAGTTTTTAAACAATGATTTTCCAACTGCTTTTGAGAATACTTAGGGGCAATTTTTCTCCTTCTGTGATATTGCCCTTTTCAAATATAATTCTGATATATTCATACGATACTTTTCTTCAGCTTTCTATAGGATTGACCAATTTTACCCACGGCTTCTCCTTCAAGTTTCTTTGTTGTCGCTTCTGTCACTTTACGAGCTATTATTTTACTTACTTCTGATTTTTCTAAACTCTTGTCTTCTTCATCTTTTTCATAATGCCAGAAGTTTTCTGTGCAATGCCCACACTTTCAAAATGCTTCACGGGTTGACTCGTCCCGGTTCCAAAGTGTTTTTGATTAAACTCTGCAATTATTTTTCTTCGATCGTTTTCTTCAATCACTTGCATTTTTAAAACGAGACTATTCCAATACAGTTAAACAATCGCGTTACAAATAGTACCCAGGCAACTAAACTACAACTATTTTGCGACAAATAAATTTGTGCGGCTTTTTAGTTTACACGCCCTAATTTTAGGACATGTCTATATGTCTATTGCCATATAACATTTCTTATTGCAATAAGAACTACGAACACACCTGTTAATATGGCCACAAAATCTGAATTACTTATAGAAATTTAATCTCCATTTGCATATCAGATACCTATATAATTCTACTTTTTTTGAAACCAAACATAATAACAGTAGATTTAAAATATTTGACTTTTAGGGGACGATGTTCCGGAAGTTCTACCACTTTACTCAAATCTTCATTGTTTAGATTACAAGTTCGCACAGTATCCTCAGGACTGAAAGAGTAATAAATTTAGGTGTCATCGGCATATTGATGATAAAAGCAATGACTTCGAAGAAAAACACATAAATTGCGAAGAAAATATATAGAATATAAAAAGGACCTAGAATTGAACCTTAAGCAACTCCATTATGAATGAGTTGAAGGAATGATTGCTTGTTTTGTAAAGTAACATGCCAATTAAATACTTTGGCATTAATTGAATAAAAATAATCAAAAAACCGAAAATAATTATTTTGTTTATATCAACATTTAAAATACAGTACAGTGTTCTGACTTGGCTCATCTACACTTAAAATTCATATATTAAAAACATTCAACATATCAACTCTGTGTTTTAACATAAATTGCAACAAAATTAGAATGTTGCTTTAAAAATTAGAAGTGTCTGTAACATTTCTTTTTTATTCAAAAGCGCCCGGGTATGACCTAATCACTGCCAAACCATTGAAAGAACTGCCCCGCAAGACAATAATGGCTAATACACAAATCTTCAATGCAGTCATAAAATTGCAGTATTTTCCAATCCAGTGGAAATTCGGCTAAATAATTTTAATCCTCAAATCGGGTAAACCCGCTCATGAAGTTACTTCTTATAGACCAATAACGCTACTACCACTACTGTCAAAAGTACTAGAGAGGTTAATATTAAAGAGACTGGCACCCATAATAGAACAAGAAGCACTAATTCTACAGCATCAGTTTGGGTTTCGTCAGAAATACTCTACATTAGAACATATCCACAGAGTAGTAGATATTGTTTTGCGGTATTCCTTGATGTCAGCCAGGCGTTCGACCGAACCTGCCATTCTGGGTTACTATATTAAATTAAACTCTCATTGCCACACCAATATTACCTTCTAATTAACTCATATCTAAACGAGAGGTATTATTAGGTTAAGTACGGTGAAAGCCAGTTTGGACTATACCTAATTAAGGCAGGGTAGCGTCCTGGGACCCACCCTATACCAGATCTTCACAGCTGATCTACCATGCAATGATAATACAGTGACGGCCACATTCGCAGATGACACTGCATTATTAGTCTCTCACTCAGACCCTACATAAGCATCGGCTATCCTACAAAAGTGTCTCGATAAGTGCAGAGATGGTTGCACGTGTGGGGTATAAAAATCAACGAAAACAAATCTACGGCTATCACGTTTACGACAAAACATAATTCCGCTCCACCGCACCGGTCACAATGAACGGTATACAAATTCCAATTAACGAAGAAGCTAAATATCTCTGCATGTATCTTGACAGGCGCCTAACATGGAGAAAACACATCACAAAAAAGAGAAAGGAACTGGGCCTAAAGGTAAAAAAGATGTACTGGCTTCTAGGACAAAAATCTAAGTTATCGCTAAACAACAAAGTTCTAGTGTATAAATCAGTGTTAGTGTGGGCGTATGGGATTTATCTATGGAGCTGTGTGAAAACTTCCAACATCAAAGGTTCCAGAACAGAACTCTTCGCGTTATAGACAATGCCGAATGGCACATCAGCAATAAAACCTTTCATAAGAACCTTAAAATTCCATGGCTCAGAGAGGAAGTCAAAAGACGTACAACCAATTATGTGTACATAATCATACAAATGTGTTAGTGCTCAATTTACTACACAATACTAATATCACTCGAAGATTAAATAGACTTAAAACGCTAGACCTTACTAATTAATACGTAGTATATTAGTAACCTTGCCCAGCCAACCTGGATCCAAGAATTGGATTCAGGCTCTGCCTGTCACAAACCAGGATAAATGTTGGGAGTGATAGAGGAGTCACACCTCAAAAAAAAGTTCATCTGGTCCGGATGACAGTACCCTGTAAGGGCCCCTGCCAGGGTACGGCTAGAGGAAGAAAACCTCGATTAAAAATTGCCTGGTCCTCCAAGATGGGGGTTTGATCGCAAGGGGTAGCACCCAGTATCTATAAAAAATATTCACTCACTAAAAATACCAGTATATTTCCTTGGAATTCGGACGGATCCAACAGAAGAAGACCGAAGCAAAGTAAAAGGTTTATAAATATAGGAATATGGAATGTGAGGAGCCTGAGAAGAAAAGCAGAACACATTGTGGATGAACTAAAACAGATGAAAATAGACATTGCCGCCATAAGTGAAACCAAAAAGAAAGGAAAAGGTACTGAAGAAATAGGAAACTACATACACATTTACAGCTAAGTTCCGAAAGAACAACAAGCAAGAAGTGGAATATCCCTTATGATCTCAAAGCGCTTAAAAAGGTACATAACAAATTGGGAACCAGTAAATGAGAGAATACTGAAACTTAACATGAACTATCTAGGATACCGCCTTACAATAGTCGGAGTATAGGTATGCACAGAACGAAGATGAGAATGCTGAAACAAAAGAAGAATACATGGAAATATTAAACGAAATTCTGAGAGAAGTAGGAAATACGAGGGAAACCATTCTAATCGAGGATATGAACGCAAGAACAGACAGAAAAATTAAAAATAACATAGTAGGAAGCCATGGAGAGGAAACAGTAAACAACAACGGAGAACGACTAATTAATATGTGCGAACAACACGAACGAAAAATAATGAATGGATACTATGAACATAAGGACATTCACAAATATACTTAGAGAGAAATATTTAGTTCGGGATACGAAGTCAATAATTGATTATGATATTCAATTTTTTTCTTTATTATGATAGTCAAACAGCAAACCAAACTAGAAATATGGGGTGTTAGAGGGTATAGTTAAATCAAAGATTCTCATACCATGTAAAAAAAAGCATACAACAATCTCCAACAACCACAGAAATTACTGAACTTAATCATAAGGTATACAAAATAGAAGGACTACAAGATGAAAGCATTAAATTCCTATATCAAACGAGATTGGAGCAAAAACTACCAGAACAAATCGAAAATTTACCTCCTTCAGACAATCAGACATCGTATAACCAAATAAAAGAAGCGACACTTGAAGTTTTAGGGGAAAATACCAAACCAAATAGAAAATAAATTTTTTTGCGGAACGAAGAATTGGAAAAGCTGAAAGCAGAAAAACAAAATCTATACCATAAATGGCTGCAAACGAAACAGATTTCAGATCACATTGAGTACAAACACGCACGAGTAAGGTAAAGAGAAAAGTAATAGAAGAAAAGAACGCACAGTGGGAAAATAAATGTCATGAACTAGAAAGTTATATAGAAGGAAGGAGAACGACCGAATCTTGGAGGTTCATAAGAAAATTAAAAAATTCAAACAAATAACAAAGTAGGTACAATTAGAAATTATAGCGAACGAACAATGGAAACACTATTTCGAAGATATGCTCAGAGAAAAAAGAAAGGAAACAACAGAAGAAAATATGGTCCAAGTAGAAGGAGAAAGGATAGAAGTAGAGGAGAATATATAAAATGTGGAAGTAACCTGCTCCATACGATAATTAAAGGCCTTTTTGAAAAATATCTAAACGGAGTAAGAATCCCAACAGAATGGAGAGAAAGCTGGATCACACCTATCCACAAGAAGGGTCTCAGAAATCAGTGTGAGAACTACAAAGGACTCTCAGTCAATGGTACATTTAGTCGACTATATGGACGCATCTTAACAGAGTTAATAACTAAGGATTACCATATGTATCAGACTGAAGAACAAGCAAGGTTTCGAGCAGGCCGGTCAACGATAGATAATTTATTTTGCTTGGCACAGTTATTAGAAAAACGAGTAGCAACGGCAAGAGAAACCCACCTAGTATATTATAGACCTCACAAAGGCATACGATAGTATTCCCACTGAAAAACTATTTAAGGTATTAGATATTAGACGAATCCCCCAGCAACACAACAGTAAAAAAGCAATAAAAGCAGTATACCAAGACACATGCACTGGAGTAAAAATTGGGAAATCACTAACACCCAGTTTCAAAGTAACGAAAGCGTTACGACAGGGCTGCTGTATGCCCCCAATCCTGTTTAACATATACCTGGATGCAGCACTAAATCAATTGAAAAGGAAGTGTAGAGGAATGGGCATTCCAATTGGAGATAGTATTCGTTTTACACTACACTACACAGACGACCAGGTTGATATCCCTTGGCACACAACCTCGCCTTCTACCTGTATATTTTAGCAGAAGGAGATCTTTTCACTGCGAAGACCCATCTTGAATCGATTGTAGTTTTGTCTTTTGGCTTTGGTACGACTTCCACCGTCTCGTTCTTTACTAGGGCATTCAGTTCCTCTTCTATGGCATCCTTTCATTTAATCGAGCTGTCACTGTTCACCGCCTCTTCAAATGTCTGAGGAATGTCGGTTTCTACAAAATTAACTTCGTAACATTTTGGTAGTCGTATCTGGTCTCTAGGACGAAGATTCATTCCACTTGCGGTAGGTTCTTGGACATCTTCAGGAGTTTCTTCATGATTGGTTTGGTCAAAGCTTTCCTCTTTGTTGTCGTCATCTGCGATGTCTAAAACAACTTCGGGGTTATAATTGTTCGTTTCACTCGCCTGCTTGTTCTCGTTAAAGATCACATCTTTAGACATTATAATTTTTCTGGTGATAGGATCGAATAATCGATAATTCGTGCTTCTATCATAGCCAACGAGGATCATTTTCTTACTTTTCTTATCGAGTTTATCCCTTTTTACTTTGGGGATGTGTACGAATGCATCTGAACCGAAAATTCTCATATGTTTCAACGATGGTTTCATTCCCGTCCAGGCTTCATATGCCGACATGTCTTCAACTTGACTGTTTCACGTTCTGTTGAGGACGAGAACAGTAGTATTGATTGCTTCAGCCCATAGGTTTTTGGCTAAATCCTTGTCATGTAGTATTGTTCGCGCACTTTCTACGATTGTTCTCATTTCACGTTCCGACTTAGCATTTTGTTCCGGTGTATATTTACGTTGCTGTTGTTTCGTGTACAATACCGTAGTTGTTGAGATAGTTCATGAAAATTTTATTACAGTATTCTGTGCCGTTATCTGTTCGTAACACTTTCACGTAATGGCCAAAATTATTTTCAATTTGGTTCTTAAATGTTTTAAATTTTTCTAGCACATCGCTTTTGTGCTTTATGAAATATACTACTTTGTACGAGCTATAATCGTCTTTAAAGAGAACGAAAAATCGCGCATCACTAACAGCAGGTTCTGGGAATAGTCCACATACGTCAGTATGAATTAGTGCACCGATGTTTCTTTTAAGGTGTTGGCCTTTTGCAAATTTAAACTATTATCATTGATATTTTCGAATGTGTGAAAATATTCTCTTTTAAAGGTCATGTGGGCTGATGCACCGCTGTCAAGAACCCAACTATTTTCTCCAACTGATGGTCTGATTGTTGATGTACTGAAGGCCGCTCCGTTTCCTCTTCCTCTTCTACTGAGGTTAGATTTCTTTCCTCATCTAACAGTCTAGCTGTCAGGTTATTAATCGTTTGATTATCTGCTCTTAACGACAGCCATGCTTGTCTGAATCCTCTGTATTTTTCGGGCAAACTTCCTAGAATTTTTGTTATAATTGCCGCTTCACTAATACTGTCACCTGATTCTCGAATTTGTCTGCCTAGGTTTTCCACTTTTGAAATATGTAGTGCCATCTAGTCATTGGGATTCATCTTCTATTAGTGGAATCTCTCGTGAACGATTAATTTGTTTGTTTCCGATTTATATTCGTATATTGAGCATAATTTGTCCATTATCTTCTTTGAGCTAATGCAATTTTCTACCAATGTTATCTGATATAACTCCATTGCAGCAGTTGATACGGACATCGCGCTGGCATCCTTCTTTTCCCATTCTGCAACTTCTTTAGCTGGCTCAGGTTTTACTGCTTCCACAACTGGTTTGCGTACTGAACCTGATGAAATACCATAAATACCCTTGGCTTTCAATGCACAGGTCACTTGAAATTTCCACTGCAGGAAATTCTTTCCGGCAAATTTATTGATCGAGGCGATATCCAATGATTTATCCATTGCTGGCATCCGTAGTCACAACTCAAAAAGAACGTGGTCAACTCGTATCACTCTTTATTTTTACGAGCCTGGGCCCATAACCTATTAAAATAATTAGAGTGATGGCCTCTTAAATACACTTAATGAATGGGTAGCCAATAACGATTAAACGTATTTATTATTTAAAGTTACACATACACATATTAGTGTTACATCACCAAACAGGAAACAGACACTTTTATACTCTATACTTTAAGAATAACATATGGTAAGCAAGGTTTCTATAAATATGTACCGACCGACATCTATTTGAACGCTCGAAGTTCAAAAACTAAATACAGTATTTTAATACTTCATCTGATAGTTTAGTGAAGAGCATGTCTTCTGAAGTTTTTCAGTCGACTTTACAGTTGTAATTAGTTCACCAGAACATTCGGCGGAAAATTCCAACTCACTTTGTCAAAAATATGCCATTGCCAAAATACTGTTTTTTTAACATACATACTTTGTGTTTTGATACTAATTTTTGGAAAATATTGCGTGTGCCTCAGAAATCTTGGAATCTTGTGCGGCTGTCAATGAGTGCAAATATATCGTCACTTGAATCATATCGAAGTTGTTTCTTTTAACATAGGTCAAAATCAGTTTCAATTTAAACGAGTGCATCAAAACCCCTAAAATTCATTTTTCACCCATTAAATTAAATGCTTTATACTAAATTGTCATGACAAGAATTAATGCCAAGATTTTTGGGACACACATTCATTTTATGGTTATAAACACTTATTTTATTCATTGAATTATAAATATACCTTAATTTTGGTTTTCCAGTATAATTATGTACCTATATTACATTGAAACACATCCAATAACATTAATCGAGAACAAAAAAGAAGCTTTGATGATTCATTACAGTAATATTAGTAATGTTTATACAGTGCAGCTGAGATACTAATTCTGTTAATATTTAAGAGATGATTTTCAAGAAGAACCATATGATTATTAAGTAAACACGCCACAAAGGACAGTAAGATGAAAATCAAAAACAAAGCTGATGCAATGATAAATATTCTTAAGTGAACTGGTTAAAGTAACATATTTGTTGTAATAAATATTTTCCACTTCAAATAAAGGAAATTGCCTTCAAGCAAGTATGAAAAAGTATTGCTATATTTCTAGAAAATTTAGGTTTAGACCTTGTAAAACGCAGTCAATTTAAAGAAATTTTGTACTTTTCTTCGTTGTTTAAAATGAATGAAAACTTATGGAGTAATTTATGTAGAAATGCATTTAATATTGTTGTTTTGCAGAAATCTTTTTTAGCTTTGCATAATTTGTACCAATAACGATGCCTTATTGACATCACGTGAAATTTGTGTTTTATATTAAGTACTTTTCTGAAGAGAAAAAGGAAATGTTAAATACAACACATACAATTTTTATTTAAATATTTTGCCTTTGTCGTTGTTTAAAATGTTACCGTAATATATTTCGTAAACTACCATTTTATTCTCTCATTAGCAATTTTCTGATAAACGGCGCTTCTTAGCACTTATTTTCATTATTTTCTTCGCAAAAAAGTTACATTTTCGTAGTTTTTATTAACAACATATTTCTTCATAAAAGACATTATGTCACAACGAAACGTCCAAGGGTGAATCGGTTAAAAAGAAGTGCGGGGTTGTGATTAATGTAGTGCGAGATACAGTTGAACAGACTGGGAGTAAAGATTACACAATAATATCCAAGAAATACAAACTTCAATCCTGCAGAGCACCAATCAAAAACTTATTGACAGCTGACCGCTGGTCCCTGTCAGATCCAGATATTTCAACACCCTAAGATGTTTTTTACCGGTACCGAAATGAATAAGCACCGGTTTTTGATGTTTTTTCAATTCTGAATCCGATTAACTTGTTTATGTATGAAACGTCCGGCGCAAACTTCTTTTTAGATTATATCTCTATTGCTCGTCAATACCAAACTCTCTGATCCCGAAATTCATTATTATTCTTTGAATTTGTATAACTTTTTTTGTGTGAGGAGGTGTGGGATTTTCGACCTTCGGATAAATTTTGCGTACGTGTTTATTTTTATTATCCCGTGTCCTTTGTCATTTCAGCAATCTCGAACTTTCGTAAATTATCGAAGATTTTCGTATACATAGGGCAAATAATTTCGAAAATTATGATAGGGTTTGTGTAATTGCAAATTTGTAATACTTAGATGACGTTCTTAATTTGCTTGTCTGAATAAACAACGCGAATTTCAATTGTATTTTACAGGTTACTTTGGCTTACTTGCAACTGGAAAGTTTTGATTAATAAATTAACTTTGTTTAACAAAATTTTATGTAAAGTAATTGCTAAAATTTTGCTTTTTAAAAGGTTATGAATTTTAACCTAAATAACAATTTTCCATAATATCTAACAATATTTGGGATAGGGTTAACTGATGTTCCAAAGTGCCGTATTAATCAATAAAGTTTGTTCGATAAGAAATGGTCCAGTTCTTAAATAACAATTGCAGAATTTTGCAAACTGTTTCTTCAATAGTTTGAAAAATACCGTAGCGAAAATACATACTTAGCATACTTGAAACTCAGGACTTATCTCTGATGAACAAATGACTTTTAGAGGAAAACTGTCTTTGATTATGTTTGATTTTGTAATTTATTATTTACGAAAAACTGTGTTAGAGTAATAAACAATTACGTTGTTGTGGAGAGCAAAATAATACAGACACAGTTTAATGTTCACAAAAATTACTTATGAAAAAATTCTCCAAAAACATTGTTTTTAATTCTCCTATAACTTTAATTACTTTTATTCTAGTGCTTGGATGCTGTGTTTCCATGAAGACTATGTTATGTTAGTAGTCTGTAAATATTTAGAAGAATCTTGGTTTCCCCGATAAAATTTCTACAGATTTAAATATTTAAACAATTGAAAACTTGTTTTGTTATTTCATCATGGCGTAATAAATTCATCATTATTAATATTTTAAGTTAGATTCTTTAATTCCGCCATTTGTATTATAAGTCAAATGTTAATTCCAACATGTAATTTTTTTTCAAGTTCTACAGATGATACAACGATATGTTGGAAGATGTAGCATTTTAAAACGCTGGATTTTACTAACAATGGAATTTGGAAAATATTTTAATAGAAAATTGATAAGATTGATTCAGAATTCCTTTTTTGGTCGCCATCTTAATGAAAATATTTTCAGTGTAGCTCTTGGAAGATTAGCTGGTAATTCGTTTAAGTTCTGTATTTTTCTCATTTAATATTTCTTTCATAAGAGTTAACTTATGGCAAATTCTTCTCGTTAGAAATATAAATTATTAACCTTTTGCTATTAATGCCGTTAACAGTTTGTTGTGATTATTGTTTTCAGTTGTGCAAGTAACGTGTTATATTGTCAGTGGCATGAGTAGTTGCTATGTTGCTACAATAACAAATTTAAAAAATAATCATATATACCACATATCATTTTCAAATTAGCAGCCTTCTGATGTCATACACATAAATACAACGTTTACATAGATGGAAATTAATAAATCGACCTTTCAGCTTCACAAGAGAGATATCTGGATGATAGGGGCATCCATGGTTATGAAGTATACCGTCACTTCTGTTTCGGCCAAAATAGTCTTGATAATGGTAACCATATGATAAACTGCGTGTCGTACAGTAGGGTAGATAGTTTCCAAATACGCATTAATTTCGTCTCACAAGTATATATCCCACCAAAATTTTGTTAGTATTTAATATTCATTGCTAACAATCTGACCTGCTAAAAATTAGTTGTAGTCGTATGATGCCTTCTGAATCAAATATTCGGTTTCGCCAGTTCAAATCTTTTACTTATGTTGACGATTTTTATCTTTAAACATTGTATTTTGACGACTAGTCTTTGGGTCGGAGACCATGTTTAATTAACAGCACTACTTGACTAAGAATAAGAAATCACTGTCATACGTCCACTCGAAACTGTTGTTTTTTTAAGGTAACAAGCCACGAATCTTGCACACACTTTTTGTTTGTTTCAAACCTGAGTTCCAATCAGTCTTCATGTATCTGGGTTCATATAAAGGGCTTCAGGTATTATTTTTAGAATAATTCGGCGGTTCTTGATGTTTTCGGGTGTTCTTGTCGTTATCGAACGTCAGCCATCCCGATTGCTCAAAAACATTAGAACTTAATAAAGCTTGATTTACATCTACACAAGTTTAATCATTTCCTAAATTTCAGTGACAAGTTTAAAGCAAAGTTTTATACTAATTATTTGCTCACTAGAAGTACCATTCTAATAACTAATAACGTTGTTAATCAATGTTTTGCTGGCTTTAGTGGTGTATACTGAAGACGTAGAGCAATAGCAAAATAGCCTAGTAAACCAAAAGTCTCGAGTTTGATCCTAGCAAAATTAGGTTGTTAGATATGTTACCATAACCAAATAGGAACGTTTCTTAATTGATATGTTTGATGTATGTATTTCTAATTTGCTGTCCTTGTCTTAGCCTATATTTACGCATTCATATCTGTAAAATTGTTGCTAGCTTATATGGCGCGAGAATTTAAACTAATAACTGAAAAAGATATGCCACTGTTAAATAGAAAAGGTTTAAGATTCTCTAATTTTGGTAACAATCATTGAAATACAGTTTTTAGCCATATATGTTTAACTGCATTTAAAAAATAAATTCATAAGTTAAGATGAGATAATTATAATGATTATTCCACTCATCCAATCAAATCACAGTATTTTGGTGAATTGAACCAATCACAATCGAATTAAATCGAAAATACCACTAGTGAAATTTTCTAGAAAATTTTGCGACTAGCAGCGTTGCTTAGAGACAACGTCTGTCAAAATTTTTTGAGTGACAAGTATTTCAGTAATTTCATTATAATTCGAGGAATTATCAATCCGAATACCATTCGTGACTAGAATTTTACAGGAAATTTTTGCCGTCACAAACACTCTTGCTTGTTGCTTTGGAAAATCGTAACTCGTGCTGTCGCACTCGTTACGATTTTCGTCGCAACAAGCAGTCGTGTTGGTGACGGCAAAAAAATTTCCGGTAAAATTCTAGTCACTTATGGTATTACTTCTGAGAATACCAAATATCTTTGCTGGCGACAATAGATATATCTTGCCAAAACTATTTTAGTGAAAATGAGATAAGTATAAAGACGTGGTCACAAAAACCAACATAGACATTTTCTTGAGTATGCTTCTTCTATGTCTTAAAACTTCTTTCGAATTTTAATGCGTAAAAGGCTTCTTTCGGATACAGAAAACAGAAAACCGTGGGTCGCATGCTAATGCTATATTTGACACCACAAATGAAGTCATCTGAGTTCGACAAAATGTTAGTCAAGTAGTGATATTGACAATGGCAGTACACACGCATTGAGATGCTTGGCACCCACAAGCTTAGATTTCGTCCAATAAACAAACAAAAAACGAGATTAGATAGAGTACCTAATCAAATTGTTAGACGGCAGTACAAAATCCAAGATGTAACAAAATTGGTGAAATATTGTCGAAAAGAGTGGAACGAACCTGTTAATAGAATCATTCCCAATAGACTAATAAAGATCGTAAAAGACCTAAATATATCAGGAAAAAGGGTAGACCACCCAAGAGGGGGAAAGAAAGAAAGAAAGAAAGAAGAAGAAGAAGAATCTAAGCAACGTATTACTGTCTATTGAAAATCGGCGTAGATATAGGGAAAAGGTTAAATAATATCTTATACAGGGTGTCAATGAACTCTGGGTCACCTTTATTTTTTAATTGTATTTTAAGATATGAAAATGTAATTTGGTATATGTAATATACTCTTAAAACTGCATTACTGCATTACTTAGAACTCAAGTTTCTGTTACCTCCGGTTTCTCCATTATTAATCTCAACTTTGTTATTTTAAACGGAACACCCCGTATATTTATACATTTTTTGAAGGTTTATTTAATTTTACGTATGTCAGTATCAAGGTTTGCAATATTTTGACATCAAAACAAATTTTTGCAGAAAAGATTATTTAATCTAAAGTGCTATGACCAGGATTAACTACGCCACTGGTGATTAATAATTACTATTTTTGGTGTACAACCTATCTGTTATAAATCAGCAAACCTGAAATTATTGAAAAATACAACACACCTAACCTTAATTTTTAAACTACTGCTAAAATTTAGAACTTAGTTGTTTGGGAGGTTCATGTGTGTTGCCTATTTAAAAATCTTCAGGCTCAACATTTTAAAATGGACACACTCTATTTTGTTATTTTGGTATTTAAAATGGCATATGCGAGTAGAATGATTTAGAAAAAAAAGCTCCGTTTTTAGAATCGAATCAAAAACTCAAAATAAGTTGATAAAGTATCTTACATCAACAACATTTCTTCCGTTCAAAATTACAGGTAATTACGAGTAAAATATGTTGAGAGCAGAATAAAGTGATGTTTTGTGTGTTTTTCGAGTTTTCAAATATAGTAAGCTCCTCACCTGTAATCGCTATTATTGTTTTACCTTGTTGAGTAGTATTTATCGTAACACCCTCGTTGAACATATACAAATACAAAAACATATATGAATATTATATGACTTAAAAAAGGATGACTTATTATATCACAAGCTTCACGTCTTTATACGGAAGAAGGTCCTTCTACGTTTTAGAAAATTCCTATAACGGTATGTGATATATCACATACCGTTTTGGCAATACGATTATATATTTTTCAATATGCACCAACTAAAAAAACAGTCTAATTTGTTGAACCTGATACAAAATCCAAACAACATAAAGTAGTTTATTAACAAAAATAGAAATTTGCCTTTATGTCTGAAGCAGTTGATTTAGTTAGCCTTTCTTTCGTTTAGAAGTTAGTGTCGTTGGACTCCTCAATTAATCGTCAACATTATGGTGAAAAAACTAACGGAAATGCAAATATTTGTAACAACAATTAATTTATAATTAGTAAATAAACTGTATCGTACATATTTTCTAAAGACCAAAACTGGATTAGTTTTGTCAGGTAATTATATCAAATACAACTACTATAAACATGAGTTTTTGTGTGGTGAAGTAAGTAGTTATAAAAACAATTATTAAAGATCAAACTATGTTGTTATGTATTACGTATGTATAATGAATAAATAAATGCAATATTCTCTGTTTAACTAAGTAGATGTAAGTGATTTCTCTGGCTATTCGTTTACTTTGCACAACTTCTTTAGATACAATTTTTGAGTTATCCGAACGTTACACAATTACTTTGTAATTTTTTCTTTGTTTTTAGTTTATGAAAAAATGCTCTTAATGTATGTTTGGTTTTCAAAAAATTTAATCTGAATAATTACCAACGAGCTTTATTTTATTGTATTTGAAACGTTTGTATTCCTGTTCCTTGTTAAAAATCTGGCGATTTAAGTAAATTGTTTTTACTGTACATTAAAGACTTTTTGAAAAATGTAGTTTAACGTAATAGCTAGAAGTGTAGTGCAAATATTTGTTTACGTAGCAGTTAAACGGTGTACTAATACATTAAAATTATTTCTGTTTTTGTGATTTTTGATCAATGTACAAGGGCGTATTTTTATGTTACAAAGTGATTTTTTAAAAACTGAATTGCAGCAGGCCCTGGATAACCTTAGAACTGTCTGTATTAAGCTTTTGCCCCCCCCCCCCCTCCTTAGCTATTTGAAATCTGAAGTAACAAAAATATTTGTCAGTTTCTTAAATAAAAACTTCATATTAGGCAGTTAATAATAATACAAACAGTTCTAAGGTTATCCAGGGCCTGCTGCAATTCAGTTTTTAAAAAATCACTTTGTATCTATCTAGCAATGAAACAAAAAGCGACGATGTTAAAACAATTATTAAAAAATAGCTGGGACATTTAGAAGTAGGTACATGTGCTAAGTTGTATTTAATTGGTGCCGTTTATAGAGATTTGGGAAGTTTACTTCTTGATAAAATGAGGTGGAACATCGCAGTGTCATAAACAAAGTTCAGCAGATACTTAATAACTGTGAATTCATAGCGTTGAGGTATCCATCCACCTTATAACTATACCCTACCTCCGTCAGGAGATAGGATAGCGTTTTGCATCTGATGAAGCACTCACACTTGGACAATATTTTGCAGAGTTGCCGAAGGAATTTTTTTCGGGGGGTATGGGACAATTGGAAAAAAGATAGAATAAGTGTATACGTGTTGAAGGGAGTTACGTAGAAAAATAAAGGGTTGTTAATATGATACGTGTTTTTAATCACTAGGTACATAACATAAAAATACACCCACGATGGAGTTTTCTTGGTGATTGATAAAACTTAAAAATTTGTGGGGCTAAATATCAGAAAACATAAACGTTTGGCAATTTTTTTACTTATATTGTTATTTAAACCCAATCCCGAAATATTGTGTATAAAAGTCATTATTAAATTGAAAATATGTTGTTTAATATAAAGTTGTTAAGTTGTATAAAGTTGTTTTATTTTAAAGCGTATTATGCTTTTCAAGTCTGTGTCTAACTCAACACTGGTAAATGAAGTTACTTCAGCAAAACTGACCATTAAATGTTTGTGTTTATATTTTCTTTTCTAAATATCTCAAGAAAATGTTTGTTTTTAAGTAGGCGTCTATATTTAGCATTATTGTGTAAGGTTTGTGCATTTTAGGTAATGGTGAAACATCCCTGCAAAATTTAAAATAGACTACATATTCTATTTTATTTAAAAGCTCAGTTTAAAATTCAGACCGCTAATTCCAAATGTTGCAATTTATGCAGTGTCTTGTTTGCTCATTTTATTTTCAAATACAAGGTGATCGTGAAAATTTGGTAGGTACATACTTTACCAGTAGTAACTACATACCTAAAAGATAGTAAAGATTTTTTAAATAACATTTTTTCCTAAAAAGTTAAATTAAAAGGTTACGGCCCTGTAAAGTTCAAATTAATTTTTTTGAATATGTCAAAAATCATAGAGATTTATTTTTAATTTTTACTGGGTAAATAAGAGCCTACCAAGGTCATAATTTTATAGTAATAAGAAAGCTTCAATTTGATCAGTGGCGTAGTTAGAGGGGATTAAAGACATTTTTAATTTAAAAAAAATATATGAAAGCCACGTTTTTTTAAACACTCTGTGTCGTACTATGAAAGAAAAATTAATTTTAGGTAGGTACGTAAAAAAGGCCTCTTGACATTTTTAGCTCAGCAAAATTGTTTTTAAGATAAAGTTATTTGTTACACAAAAGCAATTGTGCGTACAAATGGCAACAGCACATTGTTTACTTTTTGACTGAATCTCAAAAACGACTTTGTTGCGCTAAAAATGCAAAGAGAACTTTTTTACGTAAAATTAATTTTTCTTTTGTAGTACGGCACAGGTTTAATAAAATGTGACTTTCATATTGTTTCATAATTAAAAACCTTCCTAACCCCCTTAACTACGCCACTGCTCAAATTAGTAAAACAATTTATTTGAAAAATCTTCTCTATTTTTTATGTAGTTACTACTGATAAAGTATGTCCCCAACTTTCATTACCACCCTGTATAGTTTAACAACTCTGTCTTCTTTGCTTCGTTTTTTTTAATCTACATAATATGTGTAATTTTTCTGTTTACTACAATTTAATATTTCTGGTGAGTAAAATGAATAATTTTTAACTGGAGTTGTTTCGTTACCCTCTGTCAGCCCTAATTATAAATCTACGAGTTTTTTGATACTTCCAACGATACTTTAAAACCACCTTTGTTAATAATAAAAAGAGCAAATTAATTAATTTTCTTAGTGCAATTATATAGTCCGTCTAGAAAGTATCCGGAATTTTATATTTTTCCTAATTTTAATATATTTCTTTTTTGTAACATTCTAAAACAAAAGTAATGCATCAAGTAGGTTGTGCCGATAGTAGGCTATGGCCAAAATTGCATGACAACACCATCTGTCAAATATTGTTGATTGTAAACAGGCTTAAGTTTTGTGAAATAATGTCGCAAGTAGAAAAAAGAAAAGAGGTGGAATATTTGTATAGAAAAGGTTTTCGAAACGTTAAAAGATTAGTGCAATTGACTGAACTCGGAAAAAGTGCAGTATATGAGACAATAAAGAGGATAAAAAATGGCACAGATATGAGGCATAGACCAGTTTCGGGAAGACCGCGTAAGATTGGCAGAAACCATTTAAACGCTTTAGTGGCCTTAGGACGACAAAATCCGCGTCTAGGGTTTCGAAAACTGGCTAACAGATTTGGACATCAACGAAGAATAAAAGTGTGCCCAGAAACTGTCCGCATGTCACTAAACAGACAAGGCTACATATCAAGAAAACCAAAAAAAATCCCTGCAATGACACCTCTACATATGCAACGAAGAATAGATTTTTGCCAACGTTTTCGAGAAGATAATTTTAGTAACGTTTTTATATCTGACGAAAGTTGTTTTCAGCTTGGTGCAAATCACCTAAAAATCCTATCAAAAGAAAATGTTACCGTTCAAATTTCCAAATTTCCCACTAAAATAATGGTTTGGGGAGCAATATCTCAGCGTGGTGCTACACCTCTCTGTATAGTTGATGGCACCGTTAATATTGCAAAGTATTGCGACATTCTAAATGGTTTTCTTCTTGAAGTGGCTCATGCTTTATATCCAGAGGGGTGGCGTTTTCAGCAGGATAATGCAAGATGCCATACTTCTGCCTATACTCAAGCTTGGATGCAAGAACATCAATTGGCAACAATTCCATGGCCAGCAGCTTCACCAGATCTTAGTCCCATTGAAAACATATGGGGACTAATGAAGAATGAAGTGGAACGGGCAGCGCCACGAAATAAAGAAGGTTTGATTCAGTCAGTTTTACAGGCCTGGACCACCATCACCGAACATTATGGCGATGACCTGGTTTCGGGTCTACCTGGACGTTTAGTTAAGTGTTTAGACTTAAATGGAGGTTGTATAAGTAAATGATATGAATTATTTGTTGTTATTTTATAATTCAAGTAATAAAAATATATACTGAAAAATTATAATTGTTCCTTCTCTTTTCCGGATACTTTCTAGACGGACTATATATTGTGACGATTGTCCTTTAATTGCCAATTTAGGTATGAAAAGCGAAAAACCTTTATGAAAAATTATCATAGATTTCTTCTGTATTAATTGCCTTTTGTACTCATAGCACCTTAGCCTATACTCATTTTATAGACAATACTGGTAGTTGGTAGTTATTGACAGTTACTGCAATGCTGTAATTCATTTAAATTACACCAAGATTATCTATACTGCTCTACGAATTTTTACCTTCGTAGTTAATCTCTCGCTTTCAGCTTGGTGTTTTGAAAATACATTGGTGTGGTAAACAAAATATACTAATTAGGTATAACTTAAAAAAAAAAACATTTCAAACTTTTTATTGCGCAAATTTATATATTTGAAGGTAAAACGTAGTTATTTTTTAAAGAAAATTCTAAATAAAATAATTAATTTTATAATTTTTGTTTGTGCTCTGCGATTAATTTGTAAATTTATTCCACCATGTTATAAGTACCCCAAATCTATCTATAACCGTTTTATGTGAAAAAATTGACAGTTGCCAAAGTATATCCATAAAAAATACCTCCTAACATATTCAACGTATTATTAAAAGAAAGTGTTTCTTCTATCGTAGTGCACGTTTTGAATTTGTGTTTTTACACAACATACGTTTAAATTACAATAGTAGAACACCAAAGAACGAAGCCTTTCATTATTGGCTCTTTAAACGAGAGAAAGTGGAAACAGTTGGCTTTATAAAAATAAAAATACAACGGAAAAGTGCAATTCACACAAGGGTTGGTGTTAACCGTAGGGGTGTTCATTCTGTTGATAACAATGTTGGATTGTTTGAACGTCTTATCTGTTATCACGGGAAGTAAATGGCGGTTATGGCACTAACTTATCCGTACTGTTTCCTTTTACAAATTTCATAAACCTCAAGTCGCCACAGAGTTGAGTATTCAGCTGCATTTCAACTCCTAAATAAATAATGAATTTGCTGATTTAAAACACCGAACGTCATGTTATAAATTTTATTCTAAAAAAATAATTCTACCTAGATAAAATTACACCGTAAGTGAATCTCCTGACGCTAATGCCACTTCATATTTTTGCTATAATCCCCGTAATTTTTCCCTAATTCCCATCATCGCCTCTACTTCATTATTCTAGTCCCGACTATTATACCATGTTGTCTCTATCAAAAACGCATCTCGAAAACCGTCCACACTAAAACAAATTGCGACAGAGAAAAGTAGAGGCAAAATCGGGTATAATCTGGGGCTCGCGAGCGATAAAGATAGATCAAGGGTGTGTTTGGGAGGGTAAATTGTCGTTTTTTAAGCGCGTGCTGCCGCCAGGGAGAAGCACGTGGCCTCCACGCACGCGTATCGCTTCACCAGGTGCATAGGATTCCAAAAACGGGGAAAATGTTTTACGCTAAAAAACACAAAGTAGAAGAGGGTGTTTTTTTATACTCTTGTCACACAACTTCAACAGGCGGGACCCTGGCACTTCTAAAAATATTTGATGCGATGCCAAAACTGTAACTCTTCTCGTTGAGTTAGTTTATTCGCTTTTCTGAATTCTGAAAGAAAAGTTGGTTTGTATTTTAGTAAGTAACTGGCACAAGAAAGATACTTTTGCTGAATGAAGTAAAATAAATTAAATTTCGTGGAGATACAAAAATCATATTCATTTTTAGTGCCCATATGTTCACCATTATAATATGTTAAGTTATAAGATTGTTTATGGTGAAGGGGAAAAGAAACATTTTTACGACAAGTTTCTTGTTTATTACAAACTTAATATGTAAAGCAATTATTGATTGTATGAATATCAACTGATAATAAAACTTTTTGAGAGTCAATGATTTTACTGAAGTATTTACTTAAAGTAGATATTCTTATTAATGGATTTATATGCACGGAATTTTATTAAACATACCCATTTTTAATCCTTTTTTACCCCCACTTGAACCAAGGTTTTCTTTTTTCATCAAATTTAACTTTGTTATACAAAAACATTATAGATAATAGGCTTATTTTAGGCTATACTGTCAAATTTTGAGGTGGATGTTGCCAAGTTTTTCCATGGATTAATAATAGATAAGTAATTAAACAGAACTACATTAGAAATATTGGAATTATGCATTAAAAATTGATTTGGTGTTAGTACTCAGTCAACGCAATCCTGTAAACGTTAAATTATTTTTCTACACAATGACCATTGGAAATTCAACGCCAGCTTGGTTGAAATAAAGGTGAAAGATATTATGTCCGTAAATACTCAATAAATCGAATGTGTCCCAAGGTCTTCTTACAAAAACTTAATTATTAAATGAACAGAGTTTTGATTTTAAACTTCTTTAATATGAAAAGCCTTTTTATTATTTAAAACTAGCATTTATTAAAATATTGGTTTAAAAAAAATAGAAATTCTTTTGTAATCTAATCTGGTAAATATTTAATACTTTTTGAAAATTAACAGAATTTGTTTATGTATTAGAAATAGTTAATAATAATTAAAAATTCCTTGTTTTACAACTACAAGCTAAACAAGTCTGATATAAAGAGTCTAATTAGGTTAATTTAAGAAATGTTTTGTTAACGTGACACCCGCGCTTTTAGTAGTATTAATGTTCTTGAAATTAGTTTCAATAGCAGCTAGTTTTTTAGTACTTTACTAAACCTCCTAATTTGAAAATCATTACTTGTCTATTAACCATTTATAAATAGATTATAAACTTTATTAACTAATTTTTCCTGGTATTTCTATCAAAGATATCGAAAACATATGTTTACTTAGAGGATTCTAGAAATGAAAAATTGCACACTACTAATTAAACTTCGTAATACAATTTTAATTAGCATAACAACAATAATAATAATAAAAGTATAATTTTAGTTAATTACATTTAGATTATTAATATATCTTCTTAGTTATACAAATAATGTAACTATTAATAAATTCTTTGACGGAATTTGTAGTACAAACAATAATTCAGTGGAAAGTTTTATTTTTTAACTGATAAGAATGGTATCTAAGGGTTTTCCTGTAAGAAAATATATACTTTTCTTTAACAGTAAATTTGAGTGTAATTTATGAAATAATTAGTGAATAAAATAAAATCTGAGGTTGCCACCTGAATAACAAGATGCACTTTAATAACTAAATAAAGAAGAACAGAGAAGTAAAAAAATAAAAGTAAATAACTCTCAGTACGAAAGATTTAGCAACAAATTTGCTTAATAGCTTGCCTAATTTTTATAAAAATAGGATATTTCAACATCCCCGTTTATTGTTCGCTAAAATGTGTCGTTAAAGTTTGTGTTTTTATTTAAATGCATACATGCGATCTTTTCGTAATAAACTATTTTGGATTGAAATAGCAAAAAGGTGTCAGATTTTCATTAAACGCTGAGTTGAGAACGACACAGTTTTAACTATGTATTGATATTTTTACAAGAAATCAATAAAACCAGCAGAAATTGCGACATTTATAGTATTAACGAAAACCAGAGGAAATTTGTCAAGAAAAGCCTAAACATAATCGACTAGAAATGATGTTTAATATGTGAATTACGTGACCGATGCAAACCTATGCCAAACAATAAAACTTTAGCTTGCCAATGCCCATGTAGTAATTTGTTTTCGATTAATCTTATCAGATGTTTATTCTTGACCTGCTTTATCTCAAATCTGTAAATGTTAATGATTATGATTGCACGGTTTTTTGTTTTACAAATACGTTCAGTGTTAAAATCAACACTAGGTTTCAAAAATACTCCAAATTTTTTTCTTATTGAAAATGTGAGTTACCAACCCGCCCTGTACTTCATCTCTGCAGTTACGCACACCCCGTTTTGTCATCGATGTAATAAATAATAAAATGTATCGTAAAAAACTTAACAAAAGAACCGTACAATAATACACGCTTGGGCTACAATGGGTGGGCAACCACGAGCTGTTCTGCAAACAATTTTTTGAGTGTGTTTAAAGGCATTTTTCAAAATGTCTAGTGTCTTAACTAGAGCTTTCTATTTATTTTTACAAATACTTATTTTTCTTACAGTATATACAATAATGAACGAGTAAAGATCAAATATTTAATTAGAAATTAAAAGTATACTAACTTCGTTACTGGCGTCATTCAGTCTACTGATTGAATATTGATATTTAAAATCAACGCCCAAAACCTTAAACAGATTTATTCCATCCGAAAGTATGTTGTCTTTGATAAGCGAGGTAACATGAAAGTCAAGGCTACGTAACCGGGTATTGTAATCGTCTGGACCCTAACCTATCCTAACAAAATAAATAATATGAGACGACGCCCTAGTTAAAACAAATTAAACAAACATGCGGTCTTGAGATAACAACACCACCACCATATTGTCCCACCGCAATCAGGAGATGAGTATCCGACCACACAGTACTGCTTGTTGATAAATTAGTTTGTTTTCTATATAATCTAGCTAGCTCTCTTGGATAAAGAGTTCTAAACATTTATTATTTTTAGACTCTTGCTAGACACCAAATTTGACATGTTTGTATAATATATTATGTTGGTCGAACTTCTAAGAAAAATTTATATTTGAAATACATTTTCGTATATGTATTTAGATTAATTTTAGATCACAGTTGAGATATTCGAATTTGCGTTTTCCGTGCAAAAATTCGAACTTCTAATGAACCAATCAATTCACCAAGAGCAATTGGTGCAAATTATTTTCAGACTAACTTGTAAATATAAGACGTAAAAATGCATTATCTATCAGTAACTAGTTCTTGATTGTTGATATCGTTGTTTACTTCGATATGTTCTTCTCATAAAAAAGGGCACAACAAACAGACATAATAAAACCCATTATTTCACCGCGGGTTGACAATATTAAAGCGGTCCAGAGTAAAATGGAAAAACAGGCTTACTCTACTCATCTTATCCATAAAAATACAACCAAGCAATATGCATTTTTGTTAGTAATATAAAACATATCCTCAAAATAAAATTTGTAGTTCACAATATAAATGGTGCTAACAGATCAACGTTCCTGACTTCCCTGTTCAATACTTTTTTAAGATTCACCTCTTGAGATGAGAGATGATCTCTAACAACATACCAAAATTCACAAAAAAGCTTTAGGAACTTTTCTTATACCGGCCAACATTCTTTCATGTATTTTACTCCAAACGAATTATTTACTTTCTTCCTAACGGAAATAAGTATTTCAATTAGTTATTTACAGTGTTCCAGATAACAGGCAAATTCCCGTTTTTCGGGGAACTTTGATCATTGTGAGGGAACAGGGAAATTTATTAAAAAACGAAGAATTTTTGAATTTTAATTTTTCTTTGCATTTAAATACCATTAGGCCGCAATTCAGATAATTCAGAGTATGGCATTTTCTTAACTGGCAAATTACGTAAATTTCTTGAATGTGTATAACAGTAGATGCGCCTTTTAAGACATTTACAAGTGTCTTAGATGAAAGGCTGTGTTTATAAAATAGTAAATATCCTTGAAATTTCATCTGATGAGGCTATGTTATGGAAGGAAAAATAATTCCTTTTTCGTCATTAACGACATTCGGTATTGTCATTTTATTAAAAGTTTTTGCCACTTGGCAGCTGTTATGTTTTGTTTCTCCAGTTGATCAGTTTAGTTCTCAAATAAAGTATTATTTTTTGTAACTTATCTCTTATTTGAAACGTCGACCTTAATATTGTAATTCATATAATGGCATAATAAGTATTGATGAAAAACGTTACCTATGATAAGAATATAGGAAAATTGTCTAAAATTGCGAGAATTTGACAGATTTTGGTGTGTTTAATAAGCAAAAATTATAGAAGGGAAAACATTTACAGCTAATCTGGCAACACCGCTTATTTGGTTAATGCATTCTGTTAAAACAGTATCTTCCTAAAGTTTTTGCATTAAACAAGGTCAATTCTGTTTTGAAAAAACGCTATTCCTTCTCTGTCGTAGAAACTTATAGGGTCACATCAATAACTTCAGATTTCTTAACATACTTATAATTGTTCTTTCTCTTATGACTGAAAGCTAGACCGATGGACTGTTCTGAACAGGAGACTAACCTCCATCGAAGTAGTATGGTAACCAGGATCGCCTGCTTAACTTGTCTTCTAAAGCATAGAGGGCGTACGACCTACAAATTCCGGCAGAATCTCATTGGCCTCAGGAATCGAACCCAAGATGCCTGTCTGACATGAATACTACTTTTACTTATCTTTCATGGCAGTAAATATAGTTTTTGCTGTAGAAAATCCCCTAATTCGGATTTATTGTATTGGGGGCTCATGTGACCTTTCTAGCACATTAAAACTATGTCGATATTCAACAACTACTCAATAATTAATATTGTTTTTTCAGGATACATGAAGATGAAGAGGTTTTAAACCTTTAAACATATTAATTTAATCTATTCTGCTGATAACCAATTTCGGTAGCTTAACTCCGACCTAATTGATATTAACAATGGTGTACCAAGGCACGTTATACTTATGGCGGGTTATTATTTTTTTTATTATACATAAATGACACTGAAAACTTAACAAGCGTCCGTAAATACACACTAGCGATAGTGCAGAGGGTGCCAAGGCAGAATGCAAAGAACTGGATCTCGTCAACGGAAGCTCCATAACAAATACCTAAAAATGAACAAGTCTTAGCCTGTATAAAAGAAGAAAATACTGCAAGTTCGACGAAGCATTGGAAACTAGAATTCAAAATAGTTTTAGAGGATTTACTGTCATGAAGTCATGATATATCGTGGGTTATATTTCAATACTAATAAAACGGAGCATGTTATATTTTATAACCAAAAGCAGCTTAAACTTAAAAATTAACATCCCTTACTGATCAATCTGAAGAGATCAAGGTTTTCTGGATTGGCGATTGATTAGTGTCTTAATTAAAACGAATCTTGTTTTAAATCAGTTGCAATGTTCAGTTTGATTAATTACCTCTTTAAAAACGTACGAATTGTATTGTACTGTACTACACATCAAAGATGTGTTGTTTTATCAAGCTCATAAGTGTTTTTAGAATTTTAGAATTATCTGTTGAAATTTTACGAAAATAAAAAGGATAAGACCTAAGTCCTTTTTCGTTTTTTTAATTTTGGAGGTAGTACTCAAGAAATTGATGTACTACGAATATTCTGAGAAGGTTATTTATTGCAATTCCCTAACATTTCACCTCTTAATTTTTAATTTTTAACAGGCGTTGGTAAAATACATATTAAAAAAAAACAAAACAAAAATGGTCTATATTCTTCCCTCATGCTTAAATGTTATGTATACTTGCCAAGGCAATATCGTGTATTTCTTGTATTACTGCTTAAAACTGTATCGTTTTATGTTTACTTTAAACACTACTTTACTTAGGAATAATTTTAGACGTGAATTGAGAATACAGGCCATTGTCTTTACTACAAATTTACGTATTGTAATAACATTTTAATTACTTTAAATCTATTTTTTTTTTTTTTTGAGAATTATTTAAACAAAATATTCAGTTAATACTATGAAATTTTTGAAGTAATTAAAAAAAATAACTAAATTAGTGGATCTTGTGAAAACTAATTTAAAAAGCGGAATGAATGTATAAAAAAGAAATTAACCAACTTAATAATCTATCTTACCTAACAGGATGGTTATCCTACTCGCTTCAAATTGAAAAAAATTCGATTCTGCATTTTCTTGGATGCAAAACAGACGTTTAAACTACTAGCCGACAGAACACAAACATAATTATTTTTCCATCATTTTAAATTTAATCAAGTTTTTTTCCTGTTTTATTACGTTATATTTTATAGTGTGATTTTGTTGTTTAACAAAATCTAAGCTAAAACGACGATAGAACTATTATAGTATATAGTATTGATGTACCTGCTTCTTAAAAGTATAAAGGTGTAAGGTTATAGTTATGAGAATTGAAGTGAATTTTCTCTTAATAAAAAAAATTACCTAATCGTAATAGTTCACCTCGATGAAGTCGAAATTTTACTTGTATTCGTACGCAAAAAAATGGATTTAACTATCGATTTGGAAAAAAAACCATGTAAATGAAAAAAAAATTCATGTAGGGTCAAGTGAGGTAATTCTGAGACACCCGAAAAAAGTAGGTAAAAATGAGACACTCTTAAATATGACATTTTCGTATACTTATTTAAAAGTTGTATGCAGTTTTATTAAGCCTTATATTTGCCCTATCATTAAATAAAATTGTTATGTTTTTAAGTTAAGTAGTTTAGCAAAAAAAAAATCTGGAATAAAATACCACATTTTTACATCCAAAATGTCTCCGTACATATTTTACAACTCTTCCGATATCTACAATATGGATTATCCGACTGACGTAATACAAAAATCTGTCATAGAAGATACTGTGGGGATGCTATATCTGGATATATTTTTGTAGTTACCATTTTTGTTATTAACAAAAAATTATGAAAACTGTTAGGGGTAAAAATGAGACATCAATTTGGGAAATATTAAGACATTAAGCGGGAAAAAGTGAGACAGTTTATGAACAACTTAGCGTGACTCAGTCAGTGTCACTACAACTTTCAGTGCATTCACAGCGTTATTATAAAGCAGATGGTTGAATTGTTAGCAGAAAAGGGTTGGATGAACACCGTAATGTTTCAAGAATATTTTACCCATTTTGCAAAAACAGTGAAAACAAAGGCCAATCTTACTAATTTTCGATGGACATATTACACTTCTTGACCCTGTTACTCTTCAGTTGGCAGAATCAGAGAATATTACTATATTAAAACTACCTGCGCATACTACAGACGTACTTCAAACACCATACGTCTCTTGTTTCACACCATTTAAATTACGTTGGGATACAAATTTAATTAACTGGCAACGCGAAAATCAGCGCAAATTTACGAAAAGTGAATTCGCAAATCTACTGTGTTTAATTTGAAATGACTCTATGACGGCAACAACTATTGTGAATGGATTTCGTGGAACAGCTCTATATCCGCCAAACAGAGAAAAATACCCAGCGCAAAGATTTGATCCGGAGAAGCTACAACGATATAATGATATGCAGAACAGAACTGTAGATGTAGAACAACTAATAGATTCAAACGAAGTTCCAACGCCATCCCAAATCGAAGTTCCAATTGAAACTTTAAACGAAATTCCATCACTCCAAAGCGAAGTTCGAATCTCAGCCCACAGTTCCCAAGTTCCAAGCACTAGTAAAAAAGGATCACCAGATGATTCATCGTCACAAACATTTACAAAAATTCTCTTAGATAAACTGAAGAGAACGCAAGTTCCAAACCAAACTAGAAGACTTGACATTGAAGGGAAAGTGGTAACTTCAGAAGAATTTTTTGACGCTGCAATAAAGAAAAAGACTTAGTTAAAGAAAACTACTAAACAGGCAAAGTTAGGAAAAAAGATTGTAAAGAAGATGGCAACCGATTCCTCGTCGTCAGACGAATGTGCAGAAGAATGGATACCTAGTGGGGATAGTGACGTGGATATAGATTGGGCAAAGATAGATAGCGATGAAGAAAACATTAGTACGGAACGTACAATAGGTACTTTCCAGTTTAAACAGTAAATATTATCACGAAGGAGATTACATACTAGCAAACTTTCCTAGTACCTAAAGGAAGAGATGTTTTCGTTATGTTTGTGTTGTTAAACAAGTTGATGGAGAGCTATTAGAAGTTATGATAATGAAGGCAACAGATTCTAATAATACGACCTTTAAAGTGGAAGAAACCGACGTAAGTGAAATACATGTATCATCTGTTCAATTTAAGTTACCAGATACTAAAGAAACTGCTGTAGGAAGCAGAAAAAAGTACGTGTTTGAAAACCCCATTGACATTCTGGAAAAATAGAGGAATTACAATTTTTTTAAGTTGATTTTTGCGTTGCTCTTGTTACTACGTAAATTATGTAGTTAGTATAGTTTAATATTTGTTGTTATTTCTTTGTCTATTTACATATTGAAACTACCCTTAAGTTTATTAGAAAGACTAACATTATTTTAAACCTCTGTAGCTCTTTTTCTATTGGCATTAATAAAATAACTTTGTATTTTTCGGAATCTCTTTTGAACACAGCGTCTCATTTCTACCCACCGGATCATTCAATGTAGAATACTAGAGAACTACAGCGGTGTCTTTTAATTTCCCACACTTGTCTCATTTTTTCCCTAATTTGCGGGGGAAAATGAGACACATATTTTTTAATTTCTATTTTTTACTAATACGAAATCATACAATCTATGTATTTCATTGAAAAGCCTATACAAAAAGTAATAGTGTACACCTAAAACAAAAGATATATTGCGCACCACACAGATTTTATAGGAAGAGTTTTAAAATTTGTCTCATTATTACCTCACTTGACCCTAGACTAAATAACAAGTCTTATGTTCATTTGTCTCTTAATTTTAAAAATGGCATCCGAAGCGTGCTTTATACTCGTATGTATTATCAACTAACAACAAGTGATTGAAATAGTTTCTGAAAATAGAAAGGAATATGTGTGAAAAACAAATTTGAGATCCAAACAAATATCCTTTTAATTCTGCTGTTGCTTACAAATTATTTATTAATTACACGTTATTTGTATAATATAATGGGCAAAGTTATTAAAATTTGCTAAAAAATTAATACTTATGTTGGATATAGTAAGAAGGTATTTTGTTAAAGCACTATCAAAACAAAAGCATCATTCATTATGTTTATGTGCATAATATGTATAATGTATATAATATTTATCACTCGCTATCGTTGGTAAAAGAAAACGCCACATTTTTATTACGTGTATATAAATGGGAAACCAAAGCATGCTTTTTTAAAATATATTAATGATATTTTGGAAAATAATAAAATTTTAAAAATGGGCGATATAAATAAAAGGACAAGATACTGTTTGAATGTGAACGAAAAAACTGCAAATAAGTAATAAAACAACAGTGTTTACTCTTTTCTTTAACCAAATTTTAATTGTGTATGAAAAAGTCTACGTATAAACTTACACCAACAAAACAGAGAATGTGAAAAAACAATTTAAAAACGATAAGTAGATTTCGCTCTCAAACAGAATAATTGCACTTGAGTCCCCGTGATCTTCTTACTAAAATTATTGCAATTTGTTGTTATGCATCAAAACAATTACATTAATCCGCTTTTATGGAAAATACGAAAGTTCAAAGGAAAAGAGAAACGTAAGAAGTCATAAAGTCAGATATTACAGAGCATTATTTGTGATACGAAACATAATAAAGCTTCTTCCTCGTTAATAATTAACCGGTAAGAGTATAGAAAGTAAGGAACTTCAAAGGCAAGACTCTTTACGGACAATGTGCTTTGAATTTGATGCGTGTCTTCCTTGAATAAAAGGAAGCTTCGCTGTTGCCTGAGTACTTATTAATAAAATACGTATTGCCTTCAGCCCTACTAACTTTTTTCGCGAGATTGTGTCACAGACTGTGCCAAATATGATATTTATGTGCTCAAAACTAATGAACTCCCACTGCTTTCATTTTTAAAGAAATTTAAAACTCTCTTTTCTTTATGGGAATACAAAGCGTACTACTTTTATAATTATTTTTTAATCTGTTATTAACTCTTACATATTTGTTTAGTTAGAATATAATTATTTAGTTAGCAGCACAAATTCAATCATTATCTTAAAATAAAACCTTAAATTATTTTTTTTAATGGGTTTTTTGTTTTAAAATTGCACGCAATTTTTGTGACAAATCATATCTAAATTTAGTTTAAAATTCAAGCTAGCAATTGATAATAGTATCTTACATACCGAGGTGGAAAGTAGTTCTGTCGAGAGATCACTATAGTTAACCGAGACGCGAAGCGTCAAGGTTTATTATATCTCGAAACAGTAATGAAACTTTTCACCAAGGGTTGTATACTATTTTATTTTCAACCATACATATAAATTAATATGAATCATTTATAATAATAATTAATATTTTGAAAAAGCTGTCATTTAAAGACAGTGGGCGTGGCCGGGTGGAAAGTGATCAGCTGATCGGGTGGAAAGTAACAACTTTCCACCCGGGTAGAAAGTAACAGTCAGTAAAGGTCAATTTTCCAACTTACAAAACAGTTAGTAATAACGTCATTACATATATGATTGAAAATAAAAGTATTTATTTTCATATGTAGAATTGTATGTAAGTATCAAGTACACAATTTAAAATCATAATCTCTTACCTACAAGACTGACCATAATTTTCCATTTTTTTTTTTTGCATTTTCTTATATAGGTACTTATTATTTTATATTTAATATAATATTGGAAATGTGTTTCAATTCTAACGTTTTACTTCTTTTATAACTAAATGAACTACATTTCTCCAAATGAGCTGCATAAATAAAAAACATCCCATAATCTGTTAATATAAACTGCCACACTAAAATGTACTGAAAAATGAAAGTGCAAAGATTTGAAGTTGACATTAAAGACATTATCAGATGACATGGTAGATAAAGAAAACTTCACAGAATATTAATAATTTATTTTTTACCAAGAAGCAGATGTAGAAAATCATAAATCAATAATCTCGTAAACTAATTATTACTTATATTATTTGTGTTCTCGATTGAATGTGTGTGACGTCAAAAGGTTTTTTTTATACAACTAAAAAAGCAAGTAAACATAAACGAAACAAAAACGTCTTAATGCCTACACAAGTCTACTCAATTTAACCTTAAAATGAAGTTTTTAAGAAGTAATAACACAAAACTGTTAATGGTGATGCAAATCCATATCAGGACAAATAAAACAATAAACGAAAGATAATTTCAATGCCTACTCTACATTTACATTTAACCTTAATTTGAACCTTATGACTGAAATTCTAAAGGAAATGTTGCCAACCTATGGAAGTTAAAAAAAATCACACTGAATGGAACCAATCTAAAATATGCAAATACGTCGTTAGGTTTACGTTTCTTACGTTTCCTTCCTGGTGGCTAAATTCGTATTTTATAAATCTGAATGAAGATTAGAACAAAAGGACAGAACAGTTTTTCTTATGAGGAAAACAATAATATTAAAAATTAGATATTAATCTTCCTGTATTGAAATGCTATTCTTTCAAAATGGCAGTTTAATAAAGCAAATATTATACTGAAAGCATATTAAACAAATTTTATAGATTCTGAAACAATTGTCTAACTCTAAGTTAATTAATTACAAGACAGGCTACAGCGAATGAAAATTTAATCTATAATGTGGTTTCCAAAAACTATAAATGAAATTTTAAGAATGCATCCGATTATGAACTTTCTTAGTTGGTGTAAGTTTCACTAACAATATTTCCAACTAATTTATCCATTCAGCGAATATTTCAAATTCTTGCAATTTAAAAATGAATGATTCAATTTATTTTATTGTTTAAATAGCAGCGGCATGCACGAACAAGTAAAAATATATGTTTGATTTTGATTTTATCTTCGGGGAAAATATTTACTGAATTGGTCTTTTAAAAGTATGTGGAATTTTTTCTTTAGTAGATATGAATTTTCTTAGAAAATTAAATATTTTATGGTGCAGAGTTGAAACATGATTATTTTATTTTCCAATTTTATCTAAACAAAGTACAAAAATTAGTTTAATGAGGATGTGCGTATAATAAATATAAATAAATTGAACATTATCTACAAAAATTGGAACTCAGATAAATTATTGGAATATTAAACACATGCTTACATACAAAATAACAAAGAAAAAACACGAATGTCAGCCTGAACTTTCTTATTCTGTAATTATTTATGTTTCATCTTTCAGGTGTATGGATGAACTACGCTTTCATTGTACATTTAAAAATTAACTAATAACAATGAGCATTGATTTGCCACTGAAGAAATCCCAAAAAGTCAAAAATAAACAAAAATAAACATGCACACTTTGATTGGTTTAGTAAGATTAGCTCTTATATAATTAATGTAGCATCGTAAATTTAATGCATAAATCGTGAAATGTTTGAAACTAATGAACCTTCTAACATTAGCACTTATAAGAACTTATTAATGTCTCTATAAATTTCCTAAAGTAGCTATTAACAAAATTGCTAGATTCTTTTCTTTTAATTCCATAAGTTATATGTGCAGTGTTAACATAATTTTAATACAACAAAATTAAAACCTAAAAGCTTTTTAAAAAACATAATGAAACTGATAAATTGTTTTATAGCATTTTTAATTGAGTACCTGAATGTTGGAAGTGTTAAATTGCATAAAATTGTATTTTCACATACATACATGTTACATCGGTGAGTTTTATTTTTAACTTTGTATTAAACAAGTTGTAAATACCTTTGTAATTATAATGTTTAAACTTAAAAACTAATAAAGGAAACCCGTTCTTATATATTAATAACATGTCTTATTAATTAACTCTTATAATAAATATTTTACAGCTTATAATTGTTCATTTCCAGTGCAGGAGCACTATAAAATATTAAAATTACTACATACGAGTATATTGGAGCGGATAGCCGCGTGTGAAAGGCCTCGGTCTCTCACGTAGGCATCTTGGGTTCGATTCCTGAGACCGGCGATATCCTCGCCGGAATTTAGAAGGTTCTCCGTGCTTCGGAGGGCACATTTAAGCCGGCGGTCCCGGTTATCATACTAACACATTTGATAAATGTTATTCTCGCAACACTGCGGGTCGGTCTTCTTCGCCTCTCTCGATGGGGTTAGGTTAGCCTCCTGCCCAGCATACTTGCTAAGAGGGCTCACAGAAGTCGTTATTACGAGTTTCTAACAGGCCATCGGCCTAGGCTTCGGCCTTAAGAGAAAGAAGAAGAGAAGTATATTGTGCAAATAGCGTGCTCTAATATATGTTCCAAAAGTATTATTTTTTCCTAAAATTTCCTAAAAGGACATCAAAGTATAATGTCTCATTATTGAATGATTATAGAAACAAGGTTAATATGTTTTTGCTGTATGTTTACCTATTATTTAAATAGAATGAAAAATAGCAAGAAAATGACACTTTGTAGCTGTCTAAGAAACAGATGCATAAAGTTAAGTTTAAAAAAGACAACATAAAAATTTACCTAAATATGCATTTTTACGCCATTAAAGCTTAATCTTCAGTATAGGAACAGGTTGCACAGATTAATGATGGAAATATGGAGAGAAGAAGTACTACCAAAGGAATATGGATGGCAAATTGAAATAAACATACCAGTGCACAAAAAAGGTAATAAATCAATATGCACGAATACATGCTACAAAATATTAACTAGCCTAATAGATCAAAGATTGCAACCATACATTAAGAGTATTACTACCGAGCACTGGAATAGTTTCCGAAGAAACAGGTCCATAATCGATATATAAATCAGACAAATCTTGGAAAAGAGCAGAGAAAATGACATACACATAGACATGACGGTCAGATGTTTTCAGAGAGCCTTCGACTCTGTCAATAGAAGTAAGCTAATACGAGACTTGATATTACAAGGAATTCCACTAAAATTAACTAGACTGATAGAAATATTGCTAGTAAGAAAAAAGTGCGCCGCCCAAAATATACATGGAAATGAACAGTACAAAGAGAGCTAGATCTACAGGGTATAACGTGAAATGAAGCACAAAAAGTAGCAAGAGATAGAAAGGAATGGAAGGATTTTGTAGAGCAAATGGTGCAAGAGGAAAGTATCACAAAAACTAAATAGGCTTCTGAAACACCATTAGGTGCCCTTTGCAGTTTGCTCCACCAAGGAACTGCAGCATAAACAATCAATCAGAGAATGAAGTAAAGAAGAGGGACCTAGCGATAAATAAAAAGAAAACTAGGTATATACCTGATGGAGAATAGAATTAGTAATAAAAGATCAAAGGGTATTAACAATAATACTTATGAAGTAGTAAATAAATTTAGATAGTAACAGCAAAGAATGAAGTGACGGAGAAAATCCAAAACAGAACTGAACTTGGTAGTAGATGTCTTAAATTTGAGAAAAAGAGGTTAAAGCTCATCCGGCGCTGTAGAGCCACAAGTAATCTTCAATATTATGCAAAATGTGTAAAGCAAAATGTAGTGTATGTCAAAAGTGAATTTTAAATCATCAGTAGGTAGGTATATAAAAATGTATCTAGTTATGCGAAATTATGTTGTTCATTAATTTAAATTATACCGGGTGTTTGACTTAAGGGGCGAACATAGGGAAATATCATGGGAAATCGCATTCTGCTCCCCGTTTAAGTTAATAGGATTGGTAGTGGTATCAATCGAAAGACAAAAAAATGTGCTTAATTTGATACTACTTTACTTGAATTTATTGCTTGTTTAAGAAAGAAATAGCTAAAAACTGCAATAAATAATTTGCATTTTATTCACAACAAGCAGACCAGCCATGATCAAATTTATGCCAAAATAAATTTTATTTTCTGGCAGTTATCAATTTACGTATCTACCTAATTACTAGGAATAGTATTGTTGAATATTTTAATGAGGAGAGGGTATTTATTGTCAAATCATTTTATACCGGCGTCGGTTTTCGCACAGTTCGTGATTTAAAAAACGTCAAATTATCATGGCTGGTCTGCTTTCTGTGAATAAAATGTAAATTATTTATTGTCGTTTTTAAGCTATTTCTTTCTTAAACAAACAATAAATTCAAGTAGATTAGTATCAAATTAAGCGCATTATTTTTGTCTTTCGATTGGTACCACTATCCATCCTATCAACTCAAACGGCAAGCAGGAATCTGCATATATACCATTTCCCATGCTATTTCCATATGTTCGCCCCTTAAGTCAAACACACGGTATATGAAATGTACAAGATTATTTGTTTCTCATAGATGCTCTACGTTTGAAAAATAAAGTACATAAATGTATATAAATATAAATTTATACGTATATTTTTTTAAATGAATAAATGAGAGTATTATTGCTACAATTGGAGATTAATATAAAACCCTAAAATTTCGTGAATCATTGATTTGTACATGTACTGTTTATTCATTATACAATAAATAAATATTGGGGGAAGATTAAAATCCTAACACTGCGGCGTAGTAGATATAAGGAAAAATCATTTTATGGTTGCTTCCTATTTATTTATACTATATTACGATTTTGTAAAATATTTAGTAACGGCACTACTTGATCATCATCAAATGTTAAAAAAAACTAATTATAATTGCTTAGAAAATACATAAAAAATAAATAAATAAATAAATAAATAAATAATACTAATAATAATAATTCTAGTAGTAATAATAAAAGTAAGAAAAGAAAAACCTCCTTTGCAATATTTTATACAATAAATGCATATGAAATAGCATAAATGTTTGAAGTGGGCGTGTTAACAACTGATAAGTGGAATGTCCAAGATAAGATTAATGTAAATTTATATTATGTATTTATCTCACCCAAATTTCTCACACTGAATCAATTAAGTTTAATATGAAAATAGGAAACTATACATTGTTCATAAAATAATGGCCATTGCGAAAACTGAATTTTAACAGAATTAGTCTGATATAAAACATACATTTGCACGTTTTGTTTATTTTGATATTATACCGAATCATACTCATTATCGCTTATAATATCAAATAATTTTGCAAACTAATAATACTGTTTAAAGTGAACTCTGGTCTCTCTGATCTCATCTAAGGACATAACTTTTGAATTTAAAGGAGAGCTTATTAGATGACGCTAGATTCTTAAGTTATAATTTAAAAAACTTAGTTTTTAAAATTTTAGAATCAAAAACGAATTTTAATCATCATAGTTTCGAGGTTTAAATTCAGATTCAAGTTTAAATCAGAATTAAAAGACTCAAATTAGTTTAGTATTTTCTTATTCAAAAAGATTGTTGTGAATCAGCCACTCGACACAAAAAGCTTTCCATGAATTTAAAGAAAATACTGTTTTCATATGATTTTAGTTTTATATTTACCTACATTAAACTAGTTTTTAGTTTTAAATTCAAGTCCTGATTTAACTTTAAAGTGAGATTCTGATATTTTTATTTATTTTTCAAGATGTTTCTTTTGAATCCACATAAATTTAGAATAAATAGGATTTTCACGTAGTTTCGGTTTTATATTTACATTGATTGTTCTTTCAGCAATATAGGAGAGATAAAGGTTCACTTTTTAGACCTTTTTAGTTCATACGTTTGCAAACTAAGGTAGATTTATCTCAAACATTACGATTCGAGAATTACATATTAGGGAGTTTTTCGAAACGTATTGTAGAATAACGGTCCATGTTAGAATATCGTTATCAATAATACCATACAAATAGGTACTAGCATTGACGTTAAAATGTTCGGCAAAAAGTTTATATTTTTCGGTACTTATAGCGGAATCCTATCAAAACTAAAATGCTAAGAAAAATGCCACCAATAACAAATAGAGATGACATCTATATACTTTTATGTCAGAATTTTCTTGGAAAATCTTTATTAGAGTGGCAATGAACTGGCGTAATTTATAATTCTCCTTTTCCTAATTTCAGATCCTTTCAGGATGTGTTTAGTTGGAATTGTTATAATTAAAATATTCTAATTCTTAAGAATTAACATAACAAAATAGTAACCACTCATGAGCTAACAGAGGATTACTTTAGGTCGCCATAACTACTTATAATTAGTTGTGGAAAACTGTAGCTTAAATTTTCCTCTTGTACGGATTCTTCTACAGCTGAGTTTTTTTTTTTTTTTAATTTAAAAACTGGCCGCAACTGAGGCTCGAACTTGTGGTTGCAAAATAAAGTTGTAATTAACTAGGTCGGCAATTATATTTATTTATTGTTGTTGCCCTTATTTTTTAAAATTAAAAATAAAATATTAAAAACTTATTATTTTAAACATAAAATCTCTGAATTTGTCTGTGTTATAATTTTCGTGGTTGGCAGAAAACAAAAATGATTATCCTTTATAATCCTTGACGCAAGTAAAACCTGGAAAAAAAATTAAGCACCCGTATACAAGCTACAAGTTGACAAGTGCAAAATCTTCGTCACGTAGACTAAACCGGAGCAATTTAGTACAGTAGCCAGGGGGTAGTGAAAAAAAGTCTTCCGGATCCGAGGGGGTGCTCCAGTTCTCCCCTCTACATTCCCCACCCCCATGGAGGGGTAAATGCGTTACGTTGGGCTAGGTTAGGTCATCCCTCGTGCGTGTGCTTTTACATTTAGTTCGCAACTACATCGCATGTGAAACAGAAGTATATGAAATGCCAAGAACGCATTCACTTACGTACGATATGTTATAAGAAATCATAATAAAAAAAAATTTTTTTTTCAAACGCCTATATTTTAAATTGACTCGAAATTATGGTCAATTCGCGTTTATTAAAAAACTGTAATGAGCGATTTTAAAGTGATATGGTGACTTTTTGACATGGTTTTTCGGACTGACCTTAGTCTTGGGTGAATTTGATTGTGAAGAACTTCTGAGATGCCGCTACTTCAAGAGAGTACTCCAAAGACAGGTAAGTCGTTTATTTTACCTTTCTTGTAAGGTTTAGTTCATTGTTAAATCATAAAACCTAACCAAATTATGATTGAATACTGAAATTTTAAGTTTTTACAATGGACTATACCTTAGTGCTTATATAAAGTGAAAATTTATGAGGAACTGGGGACCAAGCGATTAAGTTTAATATTTAAACATAAAGCTTGACTTGCGTTAAACCTTTTTAATGTGAAGTTTATATTTAAATCTTTTTAGGAGAAAACTATTTAATTCAAACTTTTGGGATTCATTCATCAAAAACATTTTTAAACTAAATTATGCTTATTAAATTACACGGACCGTTAGTGTTTAGCCCTTTTTCTTTCAATAAATACTAAAATTATGCAAAATTTTGAATTTTAAAGATTGTAACCTATTCAAAGTTTCATAACCTTTTAGATATCACTTCAGGAGAAATGATACTAACTGCAGTTACTTATATAAATAAACTTAAAGCTTATATGTACAACTATATTATTTACATATCCAACAATAAATTAGATTCGTACAAAATTATCATTCCAAGTAAATAAATTTACTACAAATGAACTTGAAATAAATTATTCCAAATCATTTATACTTTTTTCATTAGAACTTAACACGTAAATTGAATTATAAGCACAGTTTTAAAATAATTACAGATTTTTTTGTACGTTTTATTTAAATATCGTAATTAATACATAGCGTGCTGAATTTTCTTCAGGGTTACCACTTTCAATGTTGCCCTTCCGTTAACTTATCCTTGATTATGTAAACAAGGACTGACCGTGGAGGTCGCTTCTTACACGGCTAATAATGACTTACATTTAATTTTATATTTTTAACTACTAAAAATGAATCGTGTACGGCTTACAGCCGGTTAACCAGTTTGTATGGAGTTCTGTGAAAATTAACCATAGTTACATAGTATTTTATTTACAATTCGTTTATTTATCTGCAGAGTGAGAAAAAACACTTGTTATATAATCTATTGTATTCTAAAAAAATTCATTCGTAGAAACTTGTTATGACTTTCAAAGTTCTATAGCCGAGAAAAAAACTGTCGTATCTTTCATTAAATACCCTGTAAATATAGAACTCCAACTGTTTTTGTTTTGTATTACATGTTTACTGATATTCTGTTATTGTGCAAAACACCTCTCTTTTTAATATATTTTCAAATAATTGCGCGATACAAATTTTTATTATTTATTTTTCTTTATTTCAAAATTTCGAATAACAATATTTGTTAAGTTCGCTCACATTTTCAATATACTAAAAATATTTTAAGAAAACTGAAACAAAGACTTAACAAAGAAGAGCGAACGAAGTGAGATAAACTGTAAGATAATGTTCGATCCGCACATACTTGATAAAACAAAACCAAAACGTTTTACATAATTTCAACCGCTTTTTAAATGCAGTAAGATTTCTTACTAAATAAGAATTATATACAACAATCCGTTTAATTGAAAAGATATTAATCAAAGCTAATTATCAAGTTAACCGATTAATTTCGGTGTGTATCACTGACGCCATTAAAATCATCGGCTATTGCATGTATCTGTATGTCAATTGAAATAAATTGCTTTGAAATGGAGATATGCAGCAACAAAGCGTCACTTAATTAAGGTCCTAAAATGTCTTGTTTATTAGTTATTGAGTTATTAAATTACACTATAAATTATATAACTTAATTTTACTTTATGTTTAAACAAAATATCAAAAACCAAGAACATACAGTTGTAAACGTTAATTACAAAGTATGCATATAAGTATAAATTAAGTTGATTAACAGCAGAATTACTCTACTGTAGAAGTACGTCTGACGCTAAAACAATATTTAATTTATTTAAATAAGATTAGTCAACAACCAAAATTGTGTGTAATAGTTGTAATAGCTTGTTTAACATTATAAAAATTTAATAACTACTTTTGGACAATGCCTTTCATCATCAATCACTCAAAAAATAAAAACTTTTTCTGATAAATATCACTTTTCGCATTTCCACGCTTAAACTAAGTTTTCTAAGCGAATTAAAATTAACAAAAACTATTAGGAAATACTGTTTGCAACGCTTAAAAAGAAGCAATAGAACAGCGTTTAGTAATTTCACCTGTCATTAAAAATTCTACCACACCTACTGGCATGTGGTGGGCCTGGCATAATTCCGGACTAACGTCAGGGTCAGCTGTAAATCAGTTGATGAGATGAGATGATATGAAGTCAAATTAGAAATCACTTTTGTTTAAATTCAAGGAATTCCTTGTCAAACAGAAATTTTCGCAATAGGCTTCCGTTCAAAGTATGAGGTAAAATTTATATAAACTTAAAGTAGTATTCATTTGATATGGTTGACTCAAACCGTTTCGTATTTTTGATCATTTTTTGTTAATATTTTCAAAAATTAATTGATGAAAAATATCCGTCGCATACTTAATCAACAGTTTAAACTTTAAAGTATGTTATGGCGCTTCTATAAATAATTAACATTTCAAATTGGCAAAATTGATCTCACACTATTATTCCCAATTTGTTGTTCAATATGTACTATTTTTAATTTAATTTTTATTTTTAACGAGGTATCAATAAGGAGAAAAGCAGTCTTCGAATTAGGTACTCTGTGATGTAACAATATGTTTAATTATTTATAACCTCGATACCCAAGTTAAAAAAATGTCACAAATAACTTACCTATTTTTACAAGGATATTTTAGTTTAATTCGCAATTAACATTTAAGATAATTAACTTAAAAAATTAGAAGATTAAGTAGTAAATAAGTTATCGAATTAACTCGTGTAATCATCTTGTTAAAATTTCTTTGAAAATTAACGAGCTAATTAATCAAAGGACTCGCATTACTTAATCCTTGAAATCAGTCTTTCGTTTCAAAACTAGATCGTTCAAATGTACTTTAGTTAAGTCAATTTTTAGATTTAATTGTAAAACAAGTTAGTAATTATTTGCTTTACTAATTGTTTTGAAAAGGTACTGAGGCATTCCATTTTTAGAGGAAACTGTCATAGTTTAATTACAATCTGTCATCAGGTGCTCAACTCGGCAATGTCGTAATAAAAACTTTTATCAAAACTCTTAAATGTCACAGTTTTTATTGTGATTATATAAAATGGTAACATTTAACATTTTAACTCGCAAGAGTATACCCACTCCAAACCCACATCGAATTATTACTTCTGAAAGCATGTTTCAAACTTTGTATCCTAAACTTTACAATGAATTATGTTTTATTTATTTTTATATTTAATGCAAGGATTAACAACAATTATGTCGATATAAACGAATTTTACGTAATATAATCTCAGAGATAAACACGGTACAGAATTGTAATGGCAATGAAAGTTTATATTTCATTACTGTCATTTATGTCTAGTGACATTGTCGAAAATTACACATCAATAATTCAGGGCCATAAAACTAACGTATTGATCAAGAAATTATACCTTAATCAAGGAAATGTCTATTTAACAATTTCTGTTATGTAAAATGGAATGAAGATATATAGTAATTACAGAACCATTTAAACAAAAAGAGTTTGCCTTGAAATATTTTGCTGTAAAATCACAACTCGAGAGAGAAAAGAACAAACTTAAGAGGTATATAAATTTAAGAATAATTGAGCCTTACAAACAGTTAGAGTATTTTAATATCTTTTTGATCGAGTATAACAGTAATGAAGTAGAAAGGAAGTTAATGAAGGCAAGGGAATTCCAATAATTATCAGGAATTATACCGGTGGAAGGTGATAAACGAAGCTAATTGTTTTAAGAAGTGTGAACGTTTGTTAGCTACATCCGTTATTAAAAGTATTTAAAAATGTTCAAACTCGGTTGTTATTTATTAATTATTAAGTAATTGTCTGCATTTAAAAATGTATTATTACCTGACTGTCCTTAGAATTTGGTCAGTTTGTTCTAAAATTAAATTAGGTACTAAGATTTTTACATTAATACTTATTTCATAGATTATTCCAGACTAAATTGGCTCCACGTTATCATATGTTGTAAAGTTTATTAAGCCGTGTAACTCCCGATTCTATTGCAATTATTATAAATTATAACGTTTATTTAATATTAGATACGAAACGGTCAAAATAAAAGACTTAGACAGTAGCGTTTTCTAAATTTTTATCACAAAAGGTTTAGTTGTTATGCATATGCAGATTAATTTAAAAAAATAAATATTAGTAGGCGTAAACTCTTTTATTTTATGATTAATAAATAGGTAATCGTGATCCTGTAATTGTGGACTTTCCTGGTGTAAATCTGTTTTTCTGTAAAAATTAATATTAAAAGATTTTGATTTACAACAGAACCAGTTTTTGTTTGTCGAATTGGAGCAATTCTAAAAAGTCATATACGGGCACAATCAAGCGTCAAAATAATAAACTAACTTTCTGGCATATTCTGACCTAGAAAGATGCTGTAATAGATTATACCACTAATAAAGATTTTCGAACTTAATTCGAACTTTCGAACTTCGAAGTAAATTACATGAATATTTTAAGTTGACTGCCAAAAATCGAAAAATTTAAATGAAATTGCAGTACGGTAGAATAGAAATCTCTTTTCAACAATAAAGTAAATAAACAAAATTTATTATTTCTAACCAAGAAAGCGTATTAAAACAGATAAAACAGTTTTGGCTTTCGGCAAAGGATATCTATACATAGAACTGTATCCACGTACGATTTGAAAGTAGCTTGCGACCATAAAAACAGAGCTATTAACGTACACTCCTGTCGATAACTAATTATCTAGCAGGAAAAAAATTGATTATGTTGTTCCTATTCAGCTCGTAGTTCTTTATTCGGTTAGAAGCCTGATTTTTCCAAGTAGATTTTATAGTAAATTTTGGAATAATAAATTCGTCTTCAAGGAGAAGTAAAGATTTAATTTTACAAATATATAACTTTTTAAACTTAATGACTTCTAACCTCGGGTTATTATTACCGTTTCCATTATTATTACTTTAATTTCGAACATAAACAACGTGTTAATAAACAGTCTACTTTTTTTCATTTAAAAAGTATGGAAATTATGTCAGTTCGTAAGGTGAGATGAAATCACAAGATAATTTTCATTCTGAAAATTCCATTTTAGTAAAAGAACTAGTTTGTACATACAACAGATTCTTAGTTTCTTAAGTTTGTAACTTTAATTTTTTAATCCGAGGAAGAGTTGTAAAAACAAAAGGAGTGATGTAGTTATAATGTAAATAACTTTAATTGTAGTTTTTTAATTAACTTGTATAAGAAATGTTGAAATCTTAAAAAGTGAGATAAAAACCGTACTCTGTGGTGATAGTGTCCTGTCGTGTTGCATGTAAGAATCGCATCGAATTCATAAACCCATTAATCATCTCCTCCATAATTTGGTCGCATAAATGGCATAATAAATACCGAAACACGGGTACGAATTCAAATAAAGTCCCTATTAGGCGGATAATTAGGAAAGGAGTCGTTTATTGTTCCGCATATTTCCCAGTTACGGATATGAGAATGATAATGAGGAGCGTATAATGAATCCTGCGGCTCCTCCCCGCCTTATCCTGAAAAGGAGCGCAGACGCGAGCCATTATCCTCGGCCATTATCTCCTCCTTCGCTTCCTTCATTAGCAAGGTCTTCCGAATAACCCTTCCCTCCCGGAATGTTCAGTCTGCCGCTATACCCTTACCGTACCGACTCCGGGGCCCCGGACTCACGTGCTCGATTCCGGTGAGTTAAATTCACACTGCATCAATATAGCTCTCCTTTATCTAATCTAGGTCTTTAGTCGTTTTCATTTGAAACTGGATAATTAAAGATTTTCAAATGAAGCAGGGGAACTGTAAACGTATTCCGAGAGGGTAAATAAATTATTGATCAACGTAATTAATCACGGAACGTTATCCAATTAGTAGATTTACCATGCGCTTTGAATCCGATTCTATTTTCAATGTATTTTTTTAACAAATGTACGCAATGTAAAAGAAACTTTTTCGATGTAAATAAAATACTAAAAATATTTCAGATTTCCGATAACTAGGAAATTTTCCAAACGTTTTTCGGCCCTTAACGAGCTAGATTTCGACGTTTACCTGTTGCAAATTCTACTTTGAACTTTAACAGCTCTTAAGTTGTACGAAAACATTTGTTTAGTTCGATTAGTTTAAACAGTGCTGATTTTTGGTCAAAAGATGTTTTAAAGTTTATGGTAAGCCTTATCCAGTAGCAGGGCCTTCTTGGAATTGTCCAAATTACTAGTTTTTAGAAACTTCAGTACAAACAGTTAGTTATGACCGTCTCTTTTTCGACTGGTTTATAGTGCCCCAATTCGCAAAACGATCTAGTGAAACCCAATTTCTTATTTTTTTCTACCTACCGTTAACTATTATACATAGATATTCAATGGCATCTGTCAGTTTACAAAAGCCGTGTATTTACAGTGATTTACATTTGCTTTCTAAAATGTTTGGAAAATGCAAACGGAATTATTTTCAAAATTTTTTATTGTTGAAATATTTAAATCTGTTAAGATTTTATTATCGAATATATCTGATTATTTTAAATTTATTTTAAAATTAGTGAAGTTTAGAGTTTAAATTAATTTTATTAATAATTAATAGCTTAAAATTTAAATTACTGCTATGACCAAATTATAAAAAAAGAATGCGGATATATTATGAAAGTTTATCGCATTCCGAAAATTTGTAAATTTCATAATTATAAGCATTGAAGGTTACGTTACATTTTTTGGAAGAATAAATCAATAAATCTAGAAGTTTATTACTAAATATTTGTATATAAATCTAATCACTTTTATTAGTACAAAAAAACGATGTGAAATCGATTAAGCTACATTTTTATGGACGTTTCTTTTAAATTTAATTAATTTATGTGCATCAGCTTGTGAAACATAAGGCAAAAACTAAAGAATGGAGTCTTTCTGGTTTGTTTTTATTATTTGCCAAGAAGTGAGCTACTGATGGTAAATGATAAATTTATTGGCAGCACTGTATATAAACCTGTAAACTAATACAGCGGAATTGAAAGCCGAAACTGAGGGAATTACTTACTCCTTAAGATATACATATTTTTTGTGGCTTTGAAATCAAAAGGGTGGTGAATCATCACATCATCAGAATCTTAAGATTGTTTTATTAATTCTTAATTTTTATTAACGTATAACTTAACTAAAAGATTGTTATCTTTGTAATATTAGATATCTTTTAAGTTCTGATGTTAGATACGTTTTTTCCCTATATTTTTGCAAGGAAGAATCTTTCAGAAATACACCTCTAAGGTAAACCAAATTGTTAAATTTAAAATTTGCCCGTGGAACAGCGATTCGATTCACAAACAAAACCTGAGTAGTAAAGGAAATAAAAATGTAAAAATATCCCGAAATCTGGAAAGCCGTATATGGTAAGAAACCCACCCTCTTGAAATTGCAACAATAGCCAGTCATGACAAATATATGCTGTCCAAACTGCATGGCATATGTAGACCCGGCATTTATTCGATGTTATTCTAGCGGAATGTCGCGCAGTGTTCCTTAAGACATGCCACAATAGCTGCAAGAAGCCCACAATGCTCGGAGACATCTCAATGGTTCGATGCGTGCCCCATTACATTCAGTCGAGTGCCTCGCCAGAATGCGCATCTTCCAAACCATCCCGATCGTGAACGTCACGTTATTTATACAACATTACACCAAAACGAAAAGACTGCCGAGATATTGCGTGTCCTTACGTCGCTACCTATGTCTCTTTGATACATTTTCGGTTTTGGACTGTTATTAAATTCGACTGACTCGACGATTTTCACGCACTTTTTTTATAAGAAGGGCGTAAGCATATCAATAAAAATTTTGTTTTGTTTTATATTAGTTTTAAAAGAAAAACTGTAGCTTCTGTATTTATGTGGCTGGCTAAAATACTTTATTCCACTGTAATTTCATTTTATTGACCAATGGTTGCAGTTGCCATTCGAGTGAAAAATTTTATTGTAGTTTCAACCCTCAGTTATGGTTGAAGTTAAAGTTAAAAAAAAGTATGGATAAAGCTACTCAAATCTTGTTATTTTAAGAACCTATTACTCAAATAAATCACAACCGGTTTCAAAAGTACTTGCTATTTTATTTGTACAGCCATATTTATGAAAACCACTGAGCGCACTTTTCATATTTTCACATTTTCTTTTCAGTATTTACGTAAATAAAGCCAAGCAGGTTTTTCCATGTGCATAATAAAGCTTTTTACATTTAACAAAAGTTAAGGTGAATGTGATAGATACGAATACATATTAAAAAGCAGAGAAGAGAAAAATAGTTTTTATAAAAAGAAAATCTAAGTCTAACGCCGTTGTAAGAGCGAAGACCTTTCCTTATGAAAAATTCAAGTCGCAACGAATCAAAAATATCCTACGGTTGATCATACCAATAAACCCTCTTATTCAGAGCTGTCCGCAAAGCATCCATTTTTAAAACTTGTTTGTTTTCATTATTCGACTTATTACAAAGAATTATCAATTTAAAGCAACAGTTGAAAGATAAATAAATTTAAATATAAGTAACATTTTGATCTCAATTTGAATTGTTTTAAGATTAGGTACCTTTTAAAGATAAAGGACATAGTAATAATTTCAACAAAAAAAGTTAACAAATGGAATAGTTATTTATTTTTATTAATTCGTAAGTTTGCGTTTCGTAACTTTTCTACATTTTAACTTATTCTCTAAGTTGGGAAAACCTCAAAAAATCAACCAGCAACCAAGTCTTGTAACTTAATCAAGCTATGAAACAGTTTTTCTGTAATTTATAACTCATGTACAGTGGGCTTTGGCTTGTAATATCATAGGTATTGCCTTTAATTTTGTTTTTCTAACACTAATATCTTATACTGTTTCTATGGTGCATAAGAGCTCACTTGTTATGTTTCCTCTAAAATACGCTTTCTCTATAAAATACGTCGTCAACGACAACGCATTTTATAGGCCTTTAAATACGTCGTTGCCTAGCAATCTTCGCATTTTGTATATTATGACGCGTCTCAAATAATAATTTATTAAAATTTCTAATAATATATTAGTGAAAGAAAATGTCTGATATTAGTGTTAGAAAAAATCTTGAAGACAACTCATGTTTTATAGTTTAAAAATCTCGGTCTATCAAATCCTCGGCTCACTTCGTTCGCTCGGATTTGAACTACAACCTTGATTTTTAAACCTTCTATAAAACACTTGTTGTCTTAATAGCTATTTTATTATACCTGCATCATAATCTTTGTATTTCAAACTAATAAGCGTGCGAAAAAGGACGATTAAAACACGCCGTGTTTTAAAGTTGCCTAGGTAACAACAACGTTTTATAACAAATTTACATAACAACCAAACAACAACTGCTAATCGTCTCTATGCAACGTGATGAGATCCACACGTCACCTTGTAAAATGAATCTAAATTTTTCAATTTTTTACTCTAATTTTTTTTACAATGTAATACAGTGCAGGTAGGTATAATAAAAAAATAGCGTATAATACACGTGTATAAGAGCCTTTAAAGCACTTGCGCCGCTAAAAACACTCGGCGTTGCCTCGTGTTCTTAAACCCGTCGCGCGTGGTTTAAAGGCTTTCTTATACACTTGTATTATAATATACAGACAGATCAATAAAAAAACCAATTAGGGTAGGCTGTGAAATTGAATTATTTTGAATTGGTACTTTAGCCACATCCACAGAATGACATTTATGACATGAATTTAAGGTTATAAACTTTGTTTACAATAAAAATGTCAAATTACAAACGTTATAAAATGTCATTCTGTGGATGTGGCTAAAGTACCAATTCAAAATAATTCAATTTCCCAGCCTACCCTAATTGGTTTTTTTATTGATCTGTCTGTACTATTATGCATACATTCCACTTATCACTTATTCGACATATTACAAAACAAAGCCTACCGCAAATGATTTTTTATTTGAACGCTCGTCATGTTCACTAAAATAAAACGAATAAGCTTTATTTACATTCTCAATGTTGTAAGCTTATCTACCGTATTATAAGCTACTGGTAACCTAAGTCCCCAGGTTTCTCGAAAACTTAAGAAGCGAAGTTAAAACAATAGATTCATTATCTAATATTTTTGTTATAGGCATTCTGTCAGGAAGAGATGCGATGAAAGTCGAGCCAGAAGAGACAACATCGCTAAAAAATCAATTAACATCCGTCGCATTTCCGTCTTTCCCAAATTCAGCAATGTTTACACCGTCTCAGATACTAATGGCTAGTCAATTAATGGCGGCGTCCGGCCTGGCGATACCCGCAAATCCAGCTTTCTTTCACCCCGGCCTCTTTGCGGCCGCATGGCCAGCAAACTCGCCACCATCTCCGCCAACTTCAACCGAGCAACTCTCGCCAGCTCTGAAAGCGAGAAAACACAATAACAATAACAACGTCGTTAGTAGCAGTAGCGCGGAAACGAAAGCGCCGAGACGGAAGGCTGCTAGAAAATTAGAGGAGGATATTCCTCTTTCGTCCCCAACTTCCAGCTCATCGCCACCTTCCAGCACGGGAGATACCAGCAGTAAAGAATCCAGCAGGGACCGTCAATTTACCTGTGGAGTTTGTAACCGATCTTTCGGATACAAACACGTACTGCAAAATCACGAACGAACGCATACAGGAGAGAAACCTTTCGAGTGTCCCGAATGCCACAAAAGATTCACCAGGGATCACCACCTTAAAACGCATATGCGGCTGCACACGGGCGAACGCCCATATCACTGCGATCACTGCGACAGACAATTCGTACAGGTTGCAAATTTAAGGAGACATCTTAGGGTACACACAGGCGAACGACCCTACGTTTGCGAACACTGTCAAGCTAGATTTTCGGATTCTAACCAACTCAAAGCTCACTTACTAATACACACGAACGAAAAACCCTTCGCCTGCGAACGGTGCCAAAGCAGATTCAGAAGAAGGCATCATCTACTGCATCATAAATGTGGAGCATCTATTAAAGTCGCGAGTCCCGAAATATCGGACGAACACGAAGAGGATTTAAGATCTAGACAGATTTTAGAACCTCTAGTAACGTTACCATTGAGGGTGGCCCTTCCGGAACAGACGGAACCAGAAGACCTCTCCATGAGTACGGGTCTACATTCGCATAGCAGCGGAGATTCGCCTTTATCGAGGTCTCCAAGTTCGAGAGAAGACCTTGACGATGAAGACATCGAACCAGACGATTCCGTGGCGCTGTTTCTGCAAAGAAGACCCCCTCTCGCTCACTCCTAGTCCTACTTCACTCCGGTAACAAGTACGGGTATGTTAAAGTCAACTTTTTGTAGCTGTCAAAGGATTCCAGGGATATATTTTTATTGTACTTAGTTTTATTTGTATAATACGGGATGTTCTGTACAGTGTGGTATGCAAGTTCCTCGTACAATAGACTAGATTTCTTCAACTTTGCTGAATGGCACATAAAATTAGGTATGTCTTAACATCTCGTTACACATATTTACAGCGTTAATTTATTTACCTACAATCAAAAAAATCATATTTTTCCCATTTACATTTAAAATACTCAGGTGGCTTTTAGACGTACGATAAAGCTATAGATTTAATTCAACGTTTGTTTTGTTAATTAGAAACACTGCTTCTTTACTAGTGTTTATGCAGGGATATGAGTGGCCTTAAATTCTATACGATATAAACTTTAAGGTGTGCAAATTCAATAACGCATAATTCCTGCAACGTATATAAGCGTGTCCCTTCTTTTATTGAAATAACAAAAAAATGTAGGCTGCGGAAGCTTTAGAATTCCAAACTAACATGTTAGCAAATGAAAACTATAAACCAAGCTTGGCTTTGTTATTGTTTCACTTATGTATTGAATGTGAAATTTCAAATCTGAAACTTGACACTTCTTCTATTATAACTGTCATATTAAATTAAAAACATCAGAGGTAGTAAAGCACATGACTTATGTTTTCTAGGCCAAGCTTGATTTGGTTTTCATTTGCTCACATGTTAGATTAAATACAGTGCTAGGTTTACTATTCCAATACTTATTATTTATGAGAGGAAAAGGAAACAATTGACGTTCTGATGAGCATATTTCTAGAATTTATCATACTACTTGCTTAACTTACATGTCTTTGGTTAAAGTGCAGAAATTATACCTTAGAAATTGCACATCTTTATGTTTATATGTGCATAATAGAATTTATACAAAATCTTACCCCCTTCATACAGTTTTAAGACTTCATCTGTCTGAAATCCGTTGTAAAATGGTGACGATTTGTATCAACAAGATTTCTGATGGCAAGTACATTAATGAGAAGCCAGTCGAATGACAGCCAGGCGCATGTTAAAAGTGCAATATGCACATATTGTATAATAAACAATGTTTGAATATTATTTCGCAATAGGGATGGATTACCTCAGCATTAAATCAAAACGTTGTGTAACGAGATGTAATACATGTAAACCAGAAAAATATTAGCCACTTTCTTTCGCGTTGCCTCTGCAGGTGTATGAATGTATCTTTAAAAGTAAGTCGATGTTCATTAAATTTGTCAGTATGTTTTCAGTGGGATTTTTAATACATACGGAAAAATTAGACGTATATGGATGGCATTTAGAATACTAAAAAATACTCTTTCGCTTGTCGGAGGACAGCATAGCAGATGTTAATTTGACCTGAAGTTTTTCAAAATTTCACCCAAAAATGTTTGTTAATTCAGGCATTCAGTCATTTATTTTACAATATTATAAGAGTACGTTTTAGTATTTTACATGCATCTCTCTGTGTGTAACAATTTCCAAATTCAAATGTTCAGTAGTCGTACAGTGTTAACATGTTTAAAAATTTGCTATTTTAGTCTCTTATTTTTTTGTGTAAAACTTCTGGAGATTTCTATTTGTAAACACTTTTTTCTTCGAAATTTAAAAGTCGTGTAACTTCTGTAATTTCGAAAACTAAAAACACCTTAAGCACTGAACATTTGAACTAAATGTATGCATGGCTTAAAACAGCGTTTGCCCAAAGATTTTTAAGAAATTGTTGTTTTTTTGTAAATACTTTTAGTTATTTTTTTTTAATTTACAACGAGACATTTTAAGCTTGAGGTGTTGTTCCCTTGTTCTTTTAAATGTCTGGTCAAGATTCACAAGGATGATAGAAACCGGTGACTATTTTTGTAAGCAACTAGCTCTCGTTTCCTAGAAGCTATTTTTGTACATATTTTTAGCTCGTTTTACAATGCAAATCTGAGTAAATTTCTAGTCTGGTCGTAATTTTTATGACTAGAAAGGTCCTGCAATTTATACCTGTCCTGCTCCAGAATTTGACTATTCAAACTTTGTCTGACCGCTCTGGTTTTGCACATTATTTCTGCAGACTTGTAAATTATTTTTATTATATAAACGTCACGACGAAGGTCTTCACCTTTGTTACGAATTGGCCGATGGTTTATTGCTACGCTGCCACAATTTTAGGTATACATTTTTGAACTACTTCCTGCTTTGCAGAAGTTTTTCACAGCAAACATTGGTTGAAACGTTGAAATTGCGACTAAATTGGAGGGCTTGTGGTCTTTTATTTTGTACTCTTAAATGCGCCGACTTCGTCTGACAAGGGTTAATACTTTAAATATCATGGTAGCTGTTCAAGATTTACTTTTAAATGACAGCTTTTAGCTAGGATGTCTATTCTGCAAATCATTTTTTTAAATTTGTGGTTTCCTTGTTGTTTTAAAGTATCTTTAAAGATAAATACAAAAAAAAATGTGAAAACAAGTTTTTCAGATTAGCAGTATTCTTACAACAAGGTTTTACAATATATTTAATTATAAGTATTGTATGCTAAAAATACAATTCTTTACCACTTTTATAAAAAGCGGTTGTAAACTCATTGTGCTCGTACAAAAGTAATCAGTAGTCAGTCATAAAAAATCGAAAGTAACGAAAGTGTTACAAGGTTTAAGGGTTCACCAGATTACAATGGTTTTTAACAAGATTGCCCATTTCCTTATTGCCGTAAAATCTTTTTTAGTTAAAAAAAAGGATAACCGGTTTACATGCTTCCTTATAACAGTTTAAGTTATTTGAAACCTTTATTGCTACCTCAACAGTTCTTAACAATTCGGAGTTATTGTAAAGCTTTAGTACATTAGAGACCAACATCTGTTTTTGGGAAATGCAGATTTTGTATTCACCGATTAAATTTAATTAAACAAAAGAAACAAATCATCAAAACGGAAGGTCAACTCTAAAGTTTTTTTAATCTATTCATTTATAATTAATATAAAGCGATTATTTTGAAACAATCAATACTAAAACGTGTAACTAGGAACTGCAAAAATAGCCAAAGCTTATTCGGAACTTTAAAAACGGTTTCCCATTGAAGGTAGAAAATTAAGTCCCTTTTATATTTGAAACCATTTTTTTTCAATATCCTGTTCCCATTCATATGCACTTCGTCAGTCATCGAACTAGTTTTTTAATCACCAAAATTTGCTGAAATTCGATACCTTTAGGCCTGCCTTATTTTACCCTCAACTTGGTGGACCACGGTCGATGCCCTCAAATTTACCTAAAAAGGACCCGTCCCTTCGCATTCTTGCCAGAAGGACCAATTTGAAAATTTGCAGCATCTTTCTTCGGTCAGTGAACCATTCTTCCCACACTTGTTTTGTCGAGAATAACCATTTTTCATAATTTGGAGATTTTTTCTAGAATGATGTAATTTTTAAAAACGTCACGTTTGGCTACCCAAGTGGTCCTCAAGTGGCAATTTTGCGCGGCGTCAGACATAATTTTTAACCTCGGCGTTCAAGTATCCTGATTTAAAGTTGAAATTAATACGTGTCTTAAACAAGCAACCCCAATATCGACTCGTTTTTGGAATTGTTCACTTTTCACTTGTTAAATAAATACATTTTCAAGAATATTTCTATATTGTTACTTGAAATGTAGGTATTTAAAATTGGCGAGTTTATTAAAGTATGATAATAAACAAAGCTGTAAAATAATTTATTTTACAATATATTTTTGGCTGTTAAATGTCTAAAGAAATAATAATTTTTTTGGAATTATGTCGGCAAAAGTTGCATTTTTAACTGGGTAAACCATGTGAGACATTATTAGTTATTGAGTAGTTGCGTGTGACACCTTTGAAAGTATTGAATAAAAAATGAATAATTTTTGAATAGAGACAGTTCTCACATAACAATTTAAAGAACCCGAACTAACAGTTGATCAAACCCCAATTTACACAGGCTAAGCTATTGGATTACAGTAGCCTACATGTTGGTAAAGAATATGAGCGTAATTTTTTGAAAACAGTTAAAGATAAAATAATTTCTGAATCAATTCCAATTTGGGTACTTTGAAATAAAATCAACTTTCAACTACGTTTTCAAATTATTAAGGGTTTCATTTTAGCCAACAGAATAGTTTATCAGAACGATATACCATAATATGAGACATTAATCACCGAAATCAATCAACTAATTACCTTTTTTAACCTTTCATTAGACGTCGTAATTCAAAGTAATATTTTTCACTTTTGAAATTTGAATAATTAAACGATTTCAATTATGTCATGGTTATGGTGTAAGTACGAGTATTTCACAAAATAATTCTCAATATATGGAATATTTTACAATAATAATATTTCTTGTAAAAAAATCCGAGTTGCCCACTAAACAACCCTAAAGTTGATCGTTTTACTATTTTGAAACGTATGAAACCGCGAACCGGATTTTATTGAATATATTCGGTTACGTTATAACCCTTAGAGTTTAATTTCAATTCAATATCGCGTATGACTCGTTTGAAAACGGGTTGAAAATTAAAATCCATTCATTCCTTTCCGTGTGAAAGGCGAAAGTTGACGTTTAAACGTTATATCGTTTCCGGATTTATAAATGGTAATAAAAACAGAATTTCGTACAAGTTCTACTTGTTACTTATTTGCCAAAGAAATTTCATTTGTAAGTTAAAGTGTTAACATTCTTAGTACGTTAAATAAGTTGACATTTTACTTAAAAGTATACCATTAAAACTACTAACTACTAATTTGCTGATTTTTAACGCATTGTCATTGCATAAACATAAAAAATTTGTCATTTAGAGTATATTACTTAACGGATTTGCTTTTGCAAATGAATCTTCGTTTACTTATAAGTAGTTTCCGTTGTGTGTAAAATGGAAGACAGGCCAACTAAAAAAATAGAAGGGTTATTTAAAGGCTTCTAACTTTCACCGTAGGTACCTACAATGTATTTCTTTGGCCAGGGCTCTATGATTTAAGTTTGAAGCTTATTAGTCTATAAGACTTACTTTAAAGTTTAAAAAGTAAACCTAAAATTGTGGCAAAATGCAAAATCTTCCACCGAGCTGCCAACGTACTTTTGTGTCTTCTAATTAAATTTTAGACTTTTAACAAATGCACAAAAGCAAAAATTGAACTTATATTTTATTGTTTAGTTTTAATTTATTCATAACCATAAAAACTTTGTGACAAATTTCTTGCTTTGCCATGTATTCCCGTAGCAACTAAATGAACCTACATAAATAAATGTGCACTTTTGTAAATAGAAATTCCAAAAGTTATCTTACATATCGTCCCAAATAAAGATGGGACACGGTTCCCTTTCTCTTTGATAAGTCTGTATGTCTGTTGTATATGTGGGAATGAATGTTTTATTTTTCCCTACTTATATATAATTATTGTAAAAGGTGGCTGTACTTTTGGTAATATTGTTATTTTTGCTTGTATTGTTGGCGATCAGGTAAAAGTATCTGATTGTTAGTTTTCTGATCTAACAATATTTATAGGTTTTCATAATTCTATGTGTATTTTACAGGTGATAAAATAAATCGAAGGTGATTTATAGCTGCGAAGGTAGGGATAGATCTCCTTCGATTTATTGTAAATAATCCGTAATGATAAAGGTCCAATCTAGGACATAGTTATGAGTTTTATCAAGCTGGATAAGGTTGTAATTCTATATTTCGATTAAATGTGCCATTACCTTATTCCTAATATAAAATAATAAATTAGTTGCAATTTGTATATTTAGTTTATCGTTTTAATTTTATGCAGATAGTTTTTTTTGTCATATACGGGTATAACTTCCTATTAGTTTTTAAGTTAATATTTTTTAAAAGATAATTATTACTTAATAATAAACAGGGTTACCATACTAATATAAGCAAATGTACATTTTATTTATCACGACGCCTGAACACTGTCCATTTTATTAATAATAATCGTAAAGTTGTTGTTTAAGTCTGTGTGCATTAACAATCAAAGAATGTAAACAAATTTGTCGAATATTCTCCCGTCGTTCGACGTATTCTATGTTTCTTTTGTTTAGTTTTGTTAAATATTTATATGTAAATAGTTAAAAGAAATTGCTGTATAACCGAATTTTGCAAATGCTTTTTTGCGGTTCAAAATTCCGTGTATCTTTGTTATTAATTTTGTTTCCGATGAACAAATAAATGTTTCAAATTTTAATGTTGTAAATAAGTCATTTGCAAAATTTTCTGGCAACTAAGGTACAAATGTCTACCTCTGAATTTACGTTGTTTTGCTTATTAGAACAAATCTACATGCAACTGAACAAGACTGATTTTTAATAGATTCCTATGTAGTTATAGCAGACAGATATTATTATTATATACAATCTCATTCCGATATTGTAAATATTTAATTACATGTAAGAAGTTATGGTTGGGGTTCGTATAATGTGGAAACGTTGCAGTTTTGGGGTCCGAATATTACAGGTACAAATTAAACGAAGAAGTTCGTTTTATATTCCGCGCACGGTTACATTTGGGTTACGACCTTTCATGGCTTCTTAATCCGTTTACTTCCAAAATTTTAGTCCGGTTAAGCTTCTCACATCGAATAAAACAGATTAATAAAATGTAACGGAATCTACGGTCGGACGGAATAACAAAATTTGAATTGTTATAAAACCCAAATGAAACCACGCTCAAATTAAATCATTGTACAAATAAAACTTGCAGGTTAACCTTGCAAGGTCTTTAACGTATTTCATAATGAATGTTTTCATGGTGTGATTACCCTCGCCCATTTGTGATCACATACCCGGTTGTAAATTGATGTCTCTTACTAAAAAATGTACGATTTTTATGTCAATGACTATTTTATTATTAAAATGTTCGTTTACAATAATTATTGGTGTTTTATTTTCTTCCATCCTTTTAAGTAAATAATCTAAATGGTTTTGTGTTTAAAGTTTTGTTTTTTAAATGTATTAAAAAGCAGTTGTGTAACTAGTTTAAAGTACGTTTATACTTTAACTTCTGGTAATGTATTAAATTAACCCAATTCATTACTAAATAAGAATAAATACAGTAACAACAGCATACATTTTTAAATATAAATCAGTGTTTACCAATTAAATTTCCATGCGAAATATTGTATTTGTTTTTAGTCTTTATTCTTTCTTATTCAGGTGTTATCATTTATTAAAACTGCGTTTCGTTCTTGGCTTAAATTATCCAAATGGATGTACCTTTCCTATTAACTTAGTAAAAGAGGGAATTGATTGAACAGTGATCTTCTTTTGGACTTGATTGTTTTTTGGGTAAATAACATTTTTGGGGTTACACAAGACCCATCTTATAATACTCTGAATTTTAAAATAGAGACATTGTGAACATTTTTTTGCATTTTCTTATCCTTTGCTAGATATTGCTATAAGTAGCTTAAATTTTCGTAGTCAAAAATAAAGGCATGTTTTAAAATTTAGTCTGTTTCAAATATGTAAATTAATGCTCATTTAATTCAAAACAAAATACCCAGTTATACGCGTATATAAGAAGAAGCCTTCCTTATTTATCGTTGTTAAGCCCTTAGAAAATTACAAACTAAATTTTCTAAAAATACCTTTTGATAAAAGCATTTATTTAGAAATTAAAGCTTTTTATAACTCTGAGAAACGAAAAAGCTCAACAAACCTGAAAAACTACTGAAACACCGAAATCGTATTTCGGTATTAGTTGTAGTTTTCGAGGTTAGACCACCAGGTTCAGATTTGATCACAGAGTTATAATGTTTTTTATTTTCTTGGGCTTTTCAATTTTTAATGTTGTATTAATGTTAGGAGGTAACCACGAATCACTTTTAATACCCAAAATTGTACCAATACAATCCACGTAGAGTGCTTTGCAAGTGTAACTTTTATAAAGTAGTGCCACTTTATACAGGTAATAAAACAATAATGAGCCATTTAATAACCTCTGCTACTCTTACTCAGAATAATTTATTTAAACTCCTTTTATATTCAGTTTTATAGTGCTTTCGTATTAAATTAGGTTCATTCTATGAAAACTGCTCTTCTCTGTAATACAACAATTAGGTTTCCAGTTTAGAGCTTTTAATTTCAATAACTAGACGAACCAGGCTATAAATCTAAAATGCAAATGGTAAATTTTAATATGTGTTTTGTATTAGAAGGGGGACTATGTTGTGGAAATTTGACTAAATTATCAAACTTTAAAATATGTAAATGTAATGTAATAATTTATTAATTAAGACGAACGTACGAACAATCAGCTGTGAAAAATAAATTAAGAAATTACAAACTGGCTTGAGCGCCTTCAAACGTATAAATAATTAACTGCTCTAGAAAGCAAAAGTTTTTCTTTTACATTAATCTTTAAATTTAATAAACTTATAAAAAGAAATTATAGCATCAAAAAACTGTTCTATCTCAGATTAAAGCATCGATAGAAAAAGTGTATACGCAGTTGCAAGGGAGCTATCTGGAACAAAATAAATGTACCTTTACTTCTTGATATACCGTCGTATAAACAAAATGCTGTTAAATGCAGCCAACATATTCTGGAAATGTCTGTACTGCTTTGAAGTAATATTTTAAGTTTATCTCAAAACGAACAAAATTTTTTAAAGAATTTTTCTTTGCTTTCGTTCCTTTTATCTGTAAAACTGCCATACATATCTTAAAGCTTATCATCTTGTTTCAAAAGCTCAAAATATACTGCCAATTCAACTAATATCACTAAGCGTTAATTTCAGTAACCCACAAAGATAAAAGATTAGAAGCGTTCTAATTAAACACTGAGTGGCGACTCAAAGTCTGACTAGTGGGTATAATAACACAACGCGAACTCTTTTTTATTATTTGAATATAACGGAGGGAAGAAAAAAACGTGGGGTAACCCTATCAGTGCTCTGGGTAAGACATAAGATCGATATAACTCTTCCGTGGGGTGAACTTGGCTCGTGTGGGGTGATTGTCTACCCTGAGTGCTTACCCTCAAGTCCCATAGAGCTTAAAACACAATAGATTTGCCTAACACACGCAATCACTTAATTAAATGCATTCGCACTACGTTTGTTTAAATATAGATTTCTAACTGATAACATCAATATTAAATAACTTTGCGGCTGTTTTTGAGTTATCCTTGACTGTCACTAACGACGAAAGAAGTTGATAAAGTTGAATTTCTACAAATTAAACGAAGAAAGGGATATTTTTAAAGCATCCTGTGTACTGAAAATCAAACAACGCATTTTTTAACGAAACAACTCAAATTAGAAAATTCTGATAAAAAGAAAAAGTTTTCTCTAGCCCAAGCTATTTTCATTGTATTCTGAAAGGATTCGTGGGGTTAACTCGTAGCATGAGAAACTTTTCAAAGTACCGTAGGTTAATCTGTTTTTCTTTTATTTCTATTGTTGCTTTTAAGTTTGTGCCCCACGGCCTGCCAGGAATTTTAATCAAACTGCCCCTTACTTCTTTTATCGAACATAAAAACAACGGCTCGTTTGCAAATTGCATGGGGAATAAGTTATGAATTATTGAAGAACCGAAGATTCGGTACTGGAAGGATGTTATACAACATGCACTCGTTTTTGAACGTAACAATCTTTAAAAGGTTTCGATTTATCCTTATGTTAAAGGATCCTTATGCAGTAGGAAAGTTCCTTTTTTGTTTGAAATTCTGTCATTCTTTTGCTCGATTATCGGTTACATTTCAAACAGATAAACGACATAATGAGATAATAACTAATAACCGTAAAAGAAACTAGCGTTTGATCAATACTTCATTTAATTTTAGTTTATGTGGTATTTCTTATTTTGTTATTTATTTTTCTATTAATACGTAGAAGAAACTCTACATACAATAATTTATGAATCTTATTTTACATTCGTCACGCATTATTTTAATTTTTAAATTAAGAATTATCTTAGTTATTTATAATACATTCACGATCTTTTAAGATCACAATAGTCCATGTATCACGCTGGTAATAGATTTATTTAAAAATTCAACATTCATACGTTGAATACTACATTATCTACAAGATACCCTATTTCCAAACCCGGCTTGTTTGACTTAATCACAGACAATACTACTTAATTGAACTGCTTTAACTTTGAGAATCAGCCAATCACAACGCTTGAAAATATTGTACCAATAAGTGAAAATAATTTATTGCCGCAACAATAAGCTCACCACTTGTTATATTACCCTTGATAATAAAACCAAGTTTACAACTAACAACACTACTTCTGTTGCATATTATTATGTATTTAAATTATGCGACGTTAATTTTACTGTATAGGGGTTTAGTAATGTGCTGTGTAAAAAATGGAATTATGCGCATTTATAGAGGTAGATGGAAGACTTTATGTACGGTTTTGCAAATGGAATTCGATATTAAGCAAGACATTCGCGCGAGCGGAAAAATGCCTTGACCAGCCCCTGCCAAATTTAAAAGCATTCGTTTCTTCTTCGGCTATTTACCCCTTGGGTTTGCCGTCTTTTGTTTCCATTAATCTCTATCCTGCCAATCTTCTTCCTTTAAATCCATTGCCATTTTTTTGTATGTCTCCCATCCCATTCTTGGTCTACCTCTCCTCCTTCCTCCTCTTGGAGACCATTTCTTCGGCCATCTATCATCTGGTATCCGTCGCACCCGATTTTCTAGGGTTCTCATTATTGAACCCGTTATTTCCATCCTTCTCCAGATTTCCTCAGCCCTTAACCTATCTCTTGTTGTGACGCGTAGACATCTTCTCATGTAGTCAAATTCTACTGTCCTAGCTATCTTATTCCTCGCTGATGTTTGTAGCGGCCACATTTCAGCTCCATATACTACGATATTTTCCACAATAATATGGAATAGTCGTTGTTTGGTTTCGTGGCTGAAATTTTCCCCTCACAGCAGACCGTGTAAGGTTTTTGTAGTCGCTTTCCCTATAGCTATCCTCGTAGATATGCCTTTTTCACATGTGCCTGTTGAGCTGATGATCGTCCCGAGGTATTTAAAGGTATTACACGTTTTGATATGCTGGTCATCCACTCTTAGATTTTGTGCCTTTCTTCCTATGCTCATAAGTATATTCGGTTTTGTTGAAATTAATTTTTAGGCCCCATCTTTCATACTCTTCCTTGGGCTTTCTGAGCATATATTTCATGTCCTCCTCATCCTGCGTCAGTACAATCTGGTCATCGGCGAACAGTAGATAATGGAATGTGGTTGTATCATCTGATGTTAATACCCATCCTTGCACATTTACGATACCAAGTTTCCATTCTTGCGGAATGTCATCCCTCATCCCCTTCCTCGATCTTATTGAACATCTTTTTTAAGTATTGTATAACTTTCCTTCCTCCGTACTTAAGGTGTTCCATTCGTATGTTCCCCGGTCCCGCTGCTTTGTTGTTTTTTGTTTTTCTGAGTACTTTATGTGTGTCGTCTTCTGTGATTGCTGCTGTTTTTTCTTCATCTTCCACCAAGTATCCTTATATTTATGTCTGCGTTCTTGTAATAAATTACAGTAATGCTTTATCCACTGCTTTGGAGATATGATTTGTATTATTCCTCTGGTGTTGTTATTATTCCTAATTTTTTTAATAGTTTTCGTAGCTTCGGCTGACTTTGGATATGCTAATGTGTTCTCAATATCTATACACAGCCTGTTCCAGTATTCGTCTTTTTTCTGGGGGGTGGGCGGGCCTGGCGTAATCCAGGATTGATTCCCGGGGATCTGCTACATGTCAATTGATGATGATGATGCTGATAAACTCTTTCTTTAATTAGTCTTCTTAAAGTACATATTCTTGTCTTAGCTGTGGTTTGCATTCTAATACCCACTTAATATATTATGCTTTCTTCTTTTCCTATATTCACCCTTCCAAATCACCTGAAAACTTTTCCACATATTTGGTATTTTTCTTTTCTTCGCCAGTGACTTCTTTAGCTGCGTCTTGCATTACTTCTTTCAAATGTTGGTAAATTTCCGCTGTTGAACTGTCTTTATTTATGTTGAATTTTTTTATATTTTGTTTTAATATAAGGTTTTTATACTATATTGTTTAAGTAAGTCTGTTTTGAATATGGTTTCGTTCAAAATTTCCATTTCAGGTTCTTCTTTATTTGTGTTTCCACTTTTCCTTTTATTCATATACATAAGATGGCTCATTAGTATGTAATGATTACTGGCACATTCTGGTTGCCTGTACACTCTTACTTCCCTTCTCTGTATTTTTCTTTCTTTCTTTGTTTCTTTATTAGTAGGTCTATGATTGATTTAAGGTTGCGCGTTGAGCCTATCAATGTATATTTGTGGATATCTTTGTGTTTGTTATAAAGTTATACTACTTTCGTGTTCTCTGCAGAAATGTATTAGTCTATTGCCATTGTCATTGATCACCTCTTCTCCAAATCTTCGCACTACGTCGTCATCGTCTTTTCCCGCTCTACTGTTTAGGTCTCCTATTTTAATGATTCCTTAAAGAAAGCATTATTTGTTTCATTGGGGGCGTTGTCATTCATCGCGTATACTCTCAGGATAGTTGTAGGTTGTCCGTATATACCGGGTGTTTGACTTAAGAGGCGAACATAGGGAAATAGCATGGGAAATTGTATATATGCGAAAGAATCTGCAATAAATAATTTGCATCTTATCACAAAAAGCAGACTAGCCATGATCAAATTAGAAGTTTCTTTATGCCAAAATTAATTTTATTTTCTGTCAGTTATCAATTCACGTATCTATCTAATTACTATGAATAGTAATGTTGAATATTTTAATGAAGAGAGGGTATTTATTGTCAAAACATTTTATATTTGCGTCAGTTTTCGCACAGTTCGTGATTTAAGAAACTTCAAATTATCATGGCTGGTCTGCTTTTTGTGAATAAAATGCAAATTATTTATTGTGGTTAGTAGTATCAAATTAAGCGAATTTTCTTTGTCTTTCGATTGATACCACTACCAACCCTATCAACTCAAACGGGGAGCAGGAATCTGCATATATACGACTTGCCATTATATTTCCCTATGTTCCCCCTTAGGTTAAACACCCGGTATTTATGTCAACTCTGATTATTCTTTCATTATATTGTTCGTATGAAGTGATATACTTCTTCCACTTTTTCCTTATTAACATGAACACTCCACTTTTAGCCTGTTGGTAGTAGTAGTTGTCTAGTTCCTCCTCGCCTAAGCCTTTCGTTTTGGTCTCACCGAGGACTATATTATGTTTTTAATTTTTCTATTTCTGCGATTACTTCGTTTTGCTTAGTCCGTAAACACTGACTGTCTGGACAGTGTGAGATTCTCAGCTAGCTTTACTCACCTGGGGTATTCTAATTTTGCAAAGCATTTAAACGAATTCTTTACAAGAAATGCAAAAATATGAAAATAACAGTAGGTAGTTAAAGAAATGCACGAACTATTGATCTTGAAGGCAAAATTAAAGTATGCAGAAATAAATAGGTTAGACAGAACAAGAGGAATGGCAATGGAAAAGGTTAATCATAACACAATTTGGAATATCCTTATCACATACGAGGTGTTCACAAAGCCAATTTTCTTCTGGGACTTGCATTTTACCAGCGCTTTCTTCAAATAATGCACTGAAGGCAGAGCTTTACTTTTATTATCAGTAATATTTACAGACAAAGATGGATTTTCAAAAATAACGATACATTGAATTTTCGTAATTGGGATAAATGGCACTTTAAAAATTCAAATCTAATTGGTTCATTCATACACCAACGAAAATAATTATGCGGATCGTCATCATTCGAGGTTATTTACTGCAGCGCTGCCTTTTACCATTTATGGATTTTGTTTTAGATTTCACATTTCTTGTTACAATATACTCATATAAACGTATAGATCTTCAGTGACTGACGCGTAAAGCTAAAAGTCAGTGGTTCAAATCCCTGTGGAGGCAACTACGTATGTAGATGGTAATTCCTATAAAAAGATGTTCTAAACGAAGCATCTACGAACACCTGTTTGTTAACCTTTTGCTTCGGATCCTGGCTTCTATGAATATTCTATAATAAACATGCTATTTTGTTTATTACATTATTTTAGATATTCAAAAATGTAAGGTCTAATACGACACCAAATTTAATTCAGTTCTAGATAATGGCCTGATTCTCATTCATATTTAAAGTTGTTTCTAACTAAACTCGTGTTTAACAGCACAGAATAATAAGAACTGCTTATTTTATAAGAACTAAATTAAATTTTATCTGGTAATACTGAGACACACGACTTCAAAATTCCATTGCCAACCCTTAAAAAAATTATACTGTATGTTCTAGCTTATGTAATTAAAGACAAACTAGTTAGGTATTACATGCAGAATAAACAATAACTATTGATGAATTTTAAATCTCTGCTTGTGGTGTAAAAAGTCCATTGTTAAGTGGTGCAATCTATCAAACATGATCCTCATTATATCGACTCGTAGCTGTCAATTTTTGTCAGATCGAAACTGATAAAAATTCTAAGTCTGGAACTACATATATTGCATAGTTATTAGAGATACGTATTTTGAAGTAGATATAAACATGTAATTTAACATGTTGCAGAGTATGATATTAATCTTTATGTTTACGCTTTTCTCTTTCCCGAATTAATATATTTCGAAAATGCATACAGTATTTTGTTAGCTTAATTCACATGCAAATCCAAAATAATATATCATTTGAATTAGATGAGGTAAGGGTAAGACAGCCACAGGGGTTCTTTTCATTCTCTCTCATTCAGAAGGATAAAGGGAGCACTAAAAGAGCACGGTAACTCAACTTGTCTACCAAGCCAGAGACGAAACCCTTCTGTTAATACTAATATAATCACTGAACTAACTCAAATGGTTTAGTCCTCTTGAGTCTCCTTACTATGTTGGTGTTATCAAGGAGCTGGATCACCTCGACGTTCACGTGGCGAAGGAGCCGTTGTTCGTGGTTTCTGGCGAATTTGAAGATAGTCTGATCAACTGTGTCCATTACAAGGTCTCGGTGGAGGTCACTGTTGCGGATGTACCAAGGTGCATCAACAATGTTTCTTAGTACTTTGTTTTGAAATCGTTGAATGATCTGAGTGTTGCATTTACTAGTACAGCCCCAAAGTTGGATTCCGTATGTCCAAACAGGTTTCAAGATTTGTTTGTAGAGATGCAGTTTACTGTATGTAGATAACTTGGAGTTTCTTCCAATAAACAGTACATTTTTTTTGGATTTCAATCCAAACTCTTCCCTTGTGTCAAGATTCATGCCCAGGTAAGTATTTAGCTCAATCAGTATGTGGAAATCTGGTATTGTTAATTCTGATGCGTAGATATTATTGTTTCTGTTTGTTTAAGTTTATATGCACAGACTTGTTTCATTTAGCTTGATACTCAAAGTTTTAGCACCTGCTCTGTGGTTTTAGTCTAGTTATTAATTATATCGATGGAAGTTTGAAGCTTCTCAGCAGCCTCTTCATGATTTTTTTCAACGGTAATAACTGCAGTATCGCCAGCAAATGTTGCTATTGTTTCATGTTCAAGGTCATAGATGTCATTAGTATATGTATAGCAGATATCAGAATAAGCCTCTTCATGCTTTATTCCAAAGTATCTTTCTGACAAATAGGATTTTAGAAGTTGAGATTGTTGTCGTGGCAGGAGCATGTTCAATTTGTTAAACAAGCCTTCATGCTAAATTTTATCGAAAGCCTGGGCTACATCAAGGAAAACGGTGGAGCAAACTTTCTTTTCTCCGAATGATTTTTCAGTTGTATCAGTAATTCTATGCACTTGATCAATTGTGGAGTGGTTTTCGGTAAAGCCAAACTGATGAGAGGGAATCAGCTCCTTTTCTTCTATTATCGGTTTTAGTCTCTTAAAAAACAATTTTTCGTAGAGTTTCGGTATGACAGGCAGCAAAGATGAAACTTCATGAGGAAGCTTTCCTGGTTTGGGGATCATCATTACCTTTACTACTTTTCACATCTTAGGAGCGTACCTCAAATGAAGCGTTAATAAGATTGGTCAGTTTTACGATAGCTTTACTTGTCAGTCAGATCAAAACCAGGAGTTTTATTCGGATTGATGTTAATTTCAATTTCATCAGAAACTTCTTTTGGAGAGGTAGGTCTGATGACAATAGCCTCCTTACCCTTAAATTAGTGTGCGTGGTTTACGTTGAAGTCGCCTCCCACTATGAATCTATATCCTTGGCTGTCCAGAAAGTCAATATCTTGTTCTTTCTTTATAGAATATCTCTGTGGGCAATATAATGCTGTAATCATAAGTTTTAGTTTTGACATTAACAGATGTGGCCTGTATTTCTTTAGTCTGGTAACCCATTTCCTGATGATGTAAAATGGATTCCTTTAAGATTACTGCACTTTCACCTTTTGTTGCGTTGTCTGGATGGATAGTGTGGTAAACCCTATATCCTTTAAATTTAATGTATGATTCTTTGGTGAATTGAGTTTCAACAATGAGACATACATCAATATAATTTTGAATTGAAAATTATTTGTGTTATTTTATCTGAGCCTGTTGAAATTCACCATTAGGTCTTAACTGTTTTATTTTAATATTTATCGGATATTAAAAAAACACAGTTTCGGCTATAAACGTTAATTTTACGAATTCATAGCTTAATGTAAAAAAACAAACACTGAGAATTACATATTGTATACAACAGATATTTCGTTGTTCATAAAAAAGTCCAGAAATAATTCTTTTGTGTTATAGCAGAAGCGTTATATCACTGTAGGCATTAAAACAAGCGGGTGCAGTTACTTAGATTAGATAAATGTAGGAGCCGTTGCATGTGGTATGCAGTAATAATAATAATTGTAGAGCTTTCTCTCCCCTAGCTATGAAAAAAGCTGCACACCCTAACATCACAAACCACAGCAAATATTGAAAATCTAATTTAGAAACTTAAATTTGAAATAAGCAACGGCGAGTTTATGACAACCGTAATAAATTGAAATAATTTTGTCAAAATTTGAAATTATGATTAGAAATTATGTTTGTTATTAATCATTTTTCCTTGTTTATGAATATTTATCGGTACACAGATGTCGTTTCATAAACATCAAAGCTCGATTATTTGATGTTTATAATTTTTAATTTTTGAGGAAATTCTAAATAATTGCTAATATCTAAAAATTAAATTAAAGTGTGCTACTTAAATATTCTATTTTTTATTTATTAGAAAGTTCACAAAAGATACGCTATAATATTGCGCCTTTAATGTTTTTAATCATTTATACGCGTTTAAAGCTAAGAACTAATACATCTTTATTATTAAGTAAATGATGTCAAAAGTGTATGCATAAAAAACTTGTTTTTGAACTTCTTAGAATAATTAAAGTTTCATTGAATGTGTGTTCTTCTTGCTGTTAAAAGATATACAGTTGTTGCACAAAAAAAAACTGTAACGCAATTTTAAGAACAACAGAAACATAGTATTTATCTGTAAATGCCACGCTATTCTTGATAGGTTTAATTATTGTCTGCGATGTTATTAACACAATTTTAAAATTCTCATATCTAGAAAAGTTATAAAACAAAAACTAGTATTGGGTTTTTGGTTTTAGTTTTAATCATAAATATTCTAATTATTTTGGTGCACCCTGTATATTATGGCAAAGTAATTTTATAAAACAAAAGATTTGCATTCTAAGATATCCTGTAATATCCCATTTCAGTGCTTTATTTGTACTTGAAAGAAATCCCATTGCTGACATTTAATACTTTAATTCCTAACTTTTAAGTTTTTAATTAGAAGAAAGTACGATTTTTTTACCTAAGTTCATTTATCTCTTATTGGTGAACAAAGTTCCTACATCACAACAGAAAAAAATTTTAAATCGCTGAGAGTATAACAAAACCACTTGTTTTTTGAATTCACAATGCTAGTTAATTAAATTAATAATAAATTATTATAAATTAAAAATATTTATCCCTTTATTTTCTTAATTTTTTGCAAAAATTAATTTTAAACACCTTAAGATTCTTTGGAAATTTTCTTATTTGGGTGTATTTTATGTTATTAAGTAGTATAATTCGATGAAACATTTTCATTATCAAAATAGGTAAATTGCTTAAGATACTTATTCATCGGGGGGAAATTGTTAAAAAGTATACACATTTTCTCTACCTGATTTTTGTAAAATATTCAAAATCAAGGAAAAATGACAACCTTAAAGATATGTCTACTTTCATTTTTCCTATGGTTAAAGCCCTAATCTGTAAATATTTAAAGTTTAGATCTAAAAATTTGAATTTGTCAAATTCTAATTTTGGTTATCTACATTTCATCTACATTTAAACTGACAATGTACAATGTGTCCACGGATAGGTGATACAAGAGGTATAAATGACCAAAAATTTTTAGATATCAATACGCCGTTTAGCAGTCTATCCCTGCTATCCCTCCTTAAATTCACTTTAAGCAGACTTTCGATTTTTTTAAATCTAGGCATCTGTGTTAGCACTGTTAAAACGAAGATGAGGTTTAGGTAAAGTCTTAGTATTTTAACAAATATCGCAAAATTGTATTAGAGTAAAGTTGTTCAGAACACAAAATTACGCTTGTTTGCAAAATTTGAAGTTGTTCAGACAGAATTGATTTTTTGTTAGTTTAAGGCTTTTGTTGTGCTCGTAGACGCTTCAAAAACACAAAATTGGGATATGTGATTTCGAAAACTTTATTTTGAATTAAAAGTTTCAAGAATAAAGGAAACACAAATATCAAAATTATTTAAAAGTATAACCTCCCACTTCTACATAAAATTTCAGTCCAAAACTGAGGAAAATTGTGAATTTAAGTCAATGATTACCTGCAGGAAAAGTAACATGAGAAATAAGACTATTAAACACAGCAAAAATTATTATCAAGAATAAAATTTTCTGAGAAATCAATAATAAAAAAGTTTTTCCTCTTGTTTCACCTATCCGTGGACACATTGTATATTTGATTTGGTATTTTTAAGAGACCATGAAACATTTTCACATTTGTAAAAATGCACTCTCAAATTTAACTTTAGCAGCCAACAATCAGATTTACGTTACTTTGCTTTTAATAGCCAAATAACGTTAAATTTTCAACAAGTGGTGATGTTATACCCACAAAATATTTAACAAAAATCAAAAAACTCCCCACAAAAAAACACATAGAGAATATTTAATACTCAAATTCTTAGTCATACTCAAAGCTTGAATCTCTTAAGACAAATTTAGATCCTCAAATTCGTAAGATATTTTTAGAGAACATCGAGGAATCTATGAAAATACTTAAAATTGAAGCTTTGAAGAATTCCAGTTCATATAATTCGAACCTTCCAGTTCCAGCTCAGTTCTAAAATTCCTGAATTTGACTCAAAACTCGAATCGTTTAAGCCAGATTTATTCCTTCGAATACAGAAGGTGAAGTAGTGTTTTATCTGGAATTTTAAACACCTTGAGTAATTTAACTAAAATTGTCCAAATTTTAAATTATTAAGATTCAACCTTCAAGTTTGCTTAAATTCTTAAATTCATAGTCAAAATAGGCCCGAATTCATAAGATGCATTTTATGCGATATTTTTGAATGAGCTAAAATAATTTATTAAACTCCTTCAGATACGAAAACATTTCAGATTTAAATCGTTGGCCTTGAAGATTGCAGATAATTCGAATTCAGTCCTAAAATTCTCAAGTTCATACTCGAAAGTATTTAAGTATTTCTCCTTCACTGAAATAAATTTCCAGCCCATAAGAGGTGACCTCTTCAGTAGTTTCTTAAAACTTTAAAAGTTACTAAAATTGCTCGGATATTTAAGATTTACGTAGCAGATTCGAATTCCTTCAGTGTAAATCTTCGAATAAAAATTCAAATCTTAGAAACATGAATTCATGCACAAAGCTCTCTATATTTAGGATTGAAAGCTCAAATCTGAAATTTTGAATTTGAACGGCTTCCATGCTCAGATTTTTGAATTCATACTTGAGGTTCAAACCTTCAAACCATTTAAATCAGGCATAAATGTTCGAATTGGCAAGGTATTTTATGCGACATAATTTATTTGAGATTCAAATCTTAGATTTTAGAATTGAAGTTTATTAACTTAAGCCTTAGAAATCACATTTTTGATTTCATCTTTTTATTTTAATAATTCTCTAAAATTATTCCAATTCTAAAACATATAAAATTACAAATTCAGATATAAAAATTCAAACATTTACATTCGAGTTCAAGATTTAATTACAGAATTCGAACACGCACGATGTATTTTATCCCGGATTTTATTGAAGATCTTGAGTAATTTATTAAATCTGCCCAGATACCAAACCATTTAATATTAAATCTTTGAGTTTACTTAATTCAGTGGACAACTTTTCGACTCAAGATTCGACTCCTTTTGAACTCTCGAAGAATTTGTTGAAATTGTTAAATAAGGGCCTACCCGGTTTGGACCGCGACATTGAAATTCACTACTAAAATTCTTAGGCGTAGACTTCCCTAAACCGGCTTTAAATTTTGAAAAATATTTTACATGATGGTTTTTAATATCTTGTGAAATATATTGAAACTTGTTCGAACTCAAAAGTTTGAAATCTCCACTTTAAGATTCGAAGTTATCAAATGTAAATCTTTTCGGGGTTCAAATCTTCAAACTGGTATCTGAACAAAATTTCAAAAACTCCATAGGCATTATCTAAAAATTTTAAGTCGAAATGTACTTTGGTAAATTCCATATTTAAAATTCGAAAAAAGTGAAATATTAAAGCTCAATTATTCTGCAATACTTCTTTGAATTAGTTCTTATTACTTAATCAACAGGTAAAAACAACCTCAAACTTTAATTTAAAAAGCTCATATCATATTTTTATCCAAATATAATACCTTAGTTTTGGGTTCACAATTCTAGCGGAAATGTAAATTCAAAATTTACATTTAAACTTCCAACAAAATTTCGATAATGAAAGATAAAATCCTCATTCGAAATTTGAAATTTAAATTCAGATTGCAAAGAATCAAATATTGTTTAGTTAAAGTTTTAACATTAACTCCAAAGATTCGAAGTACAATATTCGATCGACGGCCTTTACAATGTATATTCTTCAGCATACGTTAGTACAGAAAATGTATTGATCCTCTGTAATGTGACACCTTAATTATGTAGATTAAAACTGATAATTTAAGTCTTTATAAAGTTTTTCGAAGAAATTAAGAGTTAAAATATCGGGAAACCCATTTAAATTAGAAAGAATATTTCTTAAGTTTGAAAGTTCCGATTAAATTTTATATGAATACTACCGTTTCAAATGTCTTTGATAAAAAGTGTATATTTGAAGAAAAAGAATTTAAAATTGCATGAAAAAAAACATCAACAAAGCAAAAATCAACGTCAAATATACCAAACAAACGTATCCGTGTCTAACCCGCTCACGCACCCCGTGACATCAGTCGCTCCCTGCAAGGTCGGATTCAAGCGTTGCACATCACATCACATGAGATGTGTGCAGCGAAAGGGGATGAAAAGCTTCGGAACCCCGCACGTACCAAAAAGGAGTGATCCTTTAAAAGAATCGCGAACACCCGTTAGACAGGCGGTATTTTTAGTTTTTTACTCTTTTTGCTGAGGCATTCTCGAGATAATGACGTGCATATGTCGGTTTCCAGGAAACTGCAAACTTGCCCTATATTTTAAAACAGGACTGGCTACCTTATGCCGTTAGAACCCTCTCACCCTAACTAAATGAAGGAGGCACCTCTTTCAGTCCTCGAATTACATACCCTTTAGAGGATTTTTGTTAGACGTGTGTTGGTACGAGAAGAATGGTTTTGTATTGTTTATTGTTTAATAGACTGGATGAATCGTCTGCAGCTTTTGTTTCGAAAAATTTGCTGAATTTGATCTTAAAGTGGTTATACTTATTTAGAAGTATCTAACTAGAAACTAGTAGATTAATGAAAATCAGGATATAATAAGGAATTAGTGAAAGTGTTTGGCTGAAGGCTGTCATCTTTAACCAAGTAAATATATTCAATAAGCTTTAAAATTAAATCTAAAACTTAATTGTGGGTTTTCGTATAACAAGAATCCATAGTAATGTTTGTAAAGTTTAAAGCACCCTAGTATAAAACTAATGATAGTTAGTATCAATTTGTTAAGGTCTGTAATTAACCGGTTTTATCAAGATCTGACAATTTTACACTAATTTTGTTCTTTATGTAATGACTAGATTAAGTTACAAACACACAGCTTGTATGATAGTAGCCATTTCCGGTTAAATAATCCAACCTTTCGCCTTTTAATAAGCATTGTATGAATCTGCATTGTTTAACTTTGTTTTATACAATTGATTTAATTTAATTTAAAGAGCTTGAGATGTTTGGAGTATAAAATTTAATTAAAATTTTTGTCAGAAGTTTCAGACTTCGCTGGAGATGTTTGTGTTATTATTGAAGTACTTGGCAAGAACTTTATTTCAAGAATATTCAATGCACATTTTGAAATTTAATTATGCTATTTTGATTTTAAAACAACAACTATGAAAGTAAAGTCAAAAACTCGCAATAAGATTTTGAGCAACTTATAATTTAAAAAGTGCAAAATTAAAAAAAGGTGTTTCCTTTATATTTATATGCTTTTAAAACTGGAAGTATCGGAGTTTGGAATTTAACTTTAAAAATGTTTACATCTTGAAGATTTTATTCGGATTAAAATGATTAATATTACAGCGGTACCTTAATATTTCTGCTTCTTCTTCTCTACGTTTTTAAAATAGCACGGCGCCTTAAACAACATCCAAGACTAGGATCTCGATAGAAGAGGTTAAAACAAAATAATTTAATGGCGACAAAACTGAATTGGTATTTAGCTTGAATTATGCAAGTTACAGTTTAAACTTTTCAACGGTCATTGTCGAAAACATAGTCTTGTTTACAAATTCTGAACACTCTATAACAGCCGATTCACAGGGAGTTTTCATTCATAACATTATAACATTGTTGCACAATTTAGAAGGCCCCAATATATTCAAGAGCGATTTTAGTTGATATTAATCAGACAATGTTGACAACTGCGCAAGGCAAAATTTAAAAGCTTAAATGTTGAACTAAACTTTGAATGTGTTAATATCAGAAAAACAGTGAATAGGTGTATTTTGTGTATTTATGATTGACTGATGGTGACACTGATGTATTCCATAAAATATAATTAACCCATAACCATTCTCTTTCCGAAAATATACATAAACAAATTCGTTTTGATCTGTTGCCTACTGATGAATTATTATCTCTTGCAGATGACGTTAATAGATAACATCGTCACAAATTAAATTAATTAGCATGTCTAGTTTGTTGAGGACTTTTCAAATGTAGCAGAAAAGCTACAAGGTCATACGCATTTCTTCTTAAATAATGGCCTACATTATTCACACCGTTAAATTATGACTTATACTGAATTCACAGGCTGTGTTCAATCACATTAACTGAAGATTTTATTACTCACGGTTGTCTGCCAATCGTGAAGCTGCAAATTCTTTACTTCGCAGTTGCATTATTATTTGGTAGTCATTCGCGGGTATGTTATGTATTTACTTGCTATAGATAAAATAATTGTACCGTAAATAGCCATAGAAAAAGGATGACTATTACTCACTCACGCCGATTCGTCTTCGGGTCGTGCTTGAAACTTCGCCCTCGTTCTGTAATAACCGTCATAACACGTAGATTGATATACTATTAACCAACTTATGATAAAGAGACCTTAAACATGAATGCAATATATTTTAGAATTTCTGTATAACCTTTAGCTCAGCTGTACGAGGAGAATGGAAGAGTCTTGAGGAGGCATACAATACAACTATAGAGCAAATCTTCTTTCCTAACTACTTGAAAACTGATCTGGCTCTGGCAACTCTTGTACAGAATGTCAACAAGATTAAGTAGTGCTAGTATGTTTTAAAATTACCATTTTTTGACATTAATTACTCTAAGCTTCCACAACCTGTTGAACCGGGCCAACATTGTTTTTTAAATAGCATCATGGTAATCTTTAGCAGCCGCAGTAGATGCTTAAATTCTGAAAATCAAATCCAATAACTAATATAATTTACATATGGCCATACCAGAAATATTTTACGAATAATAGCCCTTACATTTGCTTCTAGGTGGTAGACTACTAGTCAACTACTTCAGTTTTAAACATTTTTTTTAAACGTCACGTAATTAGTTGTTTTTGTTTAACTTTGATTATTTTAGCAACTGGTGACAAAAAAACATGAAAAAAATATTTAAAAAGTGTCAAGAAACTGGGCACAAGAATATTCACTTACAATACCACGAGTGGTCAAAGAATTGTCGATTATTTTTTTGCTGTAACATCACGAATGTTCCTTGTGCTTGCATATGAATATCACGAGTGCGCAGCACGAGCGCTATTCGCAATCACATGAGTGATTTTACAGCAAAAATAATCTACAATTCTTTGACCACGAATGGTATTTGAGGGACTATTCAACGAAAAAAAAAATCATTTCCATCGAATTATTTTTCATAAATTAGTCCACATTCAAGTTTATTTACACGAAAATTGTTCTCTGTTGGATATAACTAGCAATAAACTAGTGAAATTTTATCGACAATTTTTTCTAGTGAAAATTGTCGGTACAATTCGTTTTGATTGACTCAAAAACGTCAAATCTTGCATTTTGATTGGTCGATTTTTGACAGATGACATATGAGTTGAATAGTCATTAAAATTAACAATGTTATATAAACGCAATAGAGGCAATGCTGCAAAAATGGATGATGCTTTTTCTAAAGAATACAACATAAGTTTAGGGGTTCCGCAAGGGTTATAGGCCCACTTAGAACCATTTTACAAACGATTTAAGCGACATTTACGGAATTGCAGTTTAAAGTAAACAAAGCAACTGAACAAGGTGCTTGTTAACTTAATAATTTTAAATATCTGTAAAACCTGTTATGCACATTTCAAAAAAATGCCCCAATGATGTACGATTCGAATTTTGAAAGTTTGAATAAGAATCATTTCTTATAAAATCTTAAGTTGAATTAAGTTAATTAAGTTTATTGGCGAGGTGGTAAATAGCAATCTTAATTTTAGCAATTATGTAGATCACATTCCTAAACCATAAGAATATTCATAAAGCTTCATGGAAGAGCCCAGGCAAAATAACATTAATCATCAGATAGATCATTTACTGATAAAACAACAACCTTCATAAACTGTGGATTATGCATTAAGAGCAATAAAGCCTGACTGTGCAAGTGTGCACGCCTCCTTGAAAAATTAACATAGTAAAAATGTACCGCTTCATATGTACTTAAGCATGGACTGCAGCTACTTCGTGTTTGTCGTTTTAGGTTAAGCCCGTTGTGTTGAGCTAAATGGTAAATTATCCCATAAGAATAAACGATAAGCTTAGATAACGTATTCAAGTAAGTTAAATGGCGCTTATTGACTGGCTCTGATGTTTTTGTAGGCAAGATAAATGAAGGCAAGACAAACATCAAAATACGAAGCTAATATCACACCGAACCGCAAAACGCGCATAGGCAAAGTGTAAGTAGAGATTGATAATACCTGCCTTGAAAAGTAGTTTTTTCGGTTATTTGCTCACACTGTATAAGGTAATACAGAAGAGCAGACATACGCTCAGACCATTTTTGGTAAGTGCAAAGATTGCACAAGTACCCAAGTTAAGAAGAAAGCATAGAAACGTAAAGAAGAAATGAAACATAGAAATGCTAAAAGACGACAGTAGGAAAGGAAAGTATATGAAGCCATAGAAGAGAAACTGAACAAGGCTACAAAATATGAAAACATCCAGAAGGAATGGAACTGCTTGAAGGAAATCAGTAAAACAGAAGCAAAAGGACCCTGAATGACAAGAATGAAATACAAAAAAGACTGGTTTGACGAAGAAGGTAAATAAACAATAAAAGTAAGAAGACAAACAAAATTCAGAGTATTACAAGGTTATTCAAAAGACAGAGAACTGTACAAAAAAGCAAGAAACCATTCACGGAAAAACCAAAAAAAAAATAGAGGAAATAGAAGTTTAACACAATAAAAAGAATTTAAAACAAGAAAAACAAGGCTATCAAATACAATCAGTGGCACTAAGAAACAAGAAAGGAGAACTAACCACTAGTGAGACAGAAAGACTGGAATCATGGGCGTAGCACAAGCATATATTATCAACGAAATGAAGAATGGCAAGAGTTCAGGCTCAGATGATAACGAAGTAGAACTTATTAAAGACGAAGGAAAAGAATTAACATCAATTTATAATCTTATTATAGAAATATAGAAAGAAAATAAGATGCCAAACGATTGGCATATGAAACCACAATAAAACCCATACATAAAAAAGGGTATAAACAATTGATGGGAAATTAAGTATCTATCGCTTTTCCAAATGTAATGTATAAAGTTTTATCCCATGGTATAAAAGGAAGGGTGCAAGAAGAAGCCGAAGGGAAGATATTGCAATTCCAAGCAGGCTTTAACAAAGGAAAATCGACAGTTGATAATGTATTTATTATAAGACAAATACAAGAAAAGTGTAAAAGGAAAACGATTACGCTGTACTTGGTGCTAATAGATTTTAAACATGCATGCGATAAAGTTAGAAGAAAGGAAGTTCTGGAAACACTTAAATAATTAAATTATTCTAAACGCGAAACCATAGATTTAGTCAAATAACGCTGACAAATACAACAAACCGAGTACATGTCAAAGGGAGATCGCCTATTGTTATTTAACATAATCTTAGAAAATGTAATACGAAAAAGTCACATAAACACCGGTTATAACATTTTAACTCAGTCATGTAAATGTATAGCCTACGCTGATGATGTAATATTGTTGGCAAGAACACAAGAAGAATTAAAAGTGCTACTGAGGAATCTGGAGAATGAAGCGAAAGAAGATTACAAATAAGCGAATAAAAACTTCATGGTTTTAGGTAAAGGAACGCAAGAAACAAACCAAGATCTTGTAGTAAAAAGTATAAAAGGGAACATTCAGTACAAATTCAAATATACCGAAAGTGTGGTGTATTTGGGTGGTGAAGATAAATAATGAAGGGATTTTAACACCAGAAATAGAAAAAGGTTTGGTAGCAGGAAGATAAATAAAAAGACCCTGAAGGTTGGAGACAAATACAGAATTAGAAGAACTCTGCAAAGAACCCAAAATAAGTACCGTTATACGAAAAAACTGCCTTCGTTGGCTAGGACATGTAATCAAAACTGTAGATACGCATCTAAGTAGGAGGAAGAAACCGAAGAGATCGACCTAACAGAACCCGGCTGGAAAATGTAAAAGAGGACTTACAAAAACAGAAATTTCGAATTAGGAAGTGCTAGCGCAAAACGGAAAACTGTGGAGGAAAAGAATCCATGGGCCTACAGGCCTGATTGTACTGTTTCATATATTGTATATGTAGATCACAGTAATAATTATTCAGCAAATATTAATTTATTCATAACGAAAAGTCTCTGAATTAATCTACCTAAGGAATGTGTATTAACTGTACTTCTATTGATCATATTGTTTAATATTTAATATAACTATATGGTGTAAGTACTTCCCTAGAATTGTTTGACTTGAAACCAAAAGAGTTCCAGCAATATTTAAACAATATCGAATTGTTACAGTTACAAGTTTATTAATTTTTAAATGTAAGTAATGTTTGTTTTTCTCAATCCAGACACATTCTCTCTAAACAGCTACACTCAAAAATACAACATCCATAAACCAAGCGACATACATATACAAATATAGTCAATAACTTAACACCATCATTAACAAAATATTAAGAGTTCCTAACAACTAATGTTTTCCACTCTGGATATTTTAATAATCGTCGTTGTCGTATCTTTTTACGGTTTAATAGTAATGTAATTTGTTGTTGCCTGTTAAGTATTTACGTAGTATATTTATTTCTGTGTTTTGTAACGTTGACTATTATAAAATGTTATGATTATTAGGAGCTTTTCCCTCTTTCTCTTTTCACTCATACTCTGATTAGGCGTAATTTCTCGTCCCTTTTTTTAAATTTCTTTCCCATTTAGGGAATACCAAATACTGTAATCTGTAAATTAAGATAGCAAAAATGAAAAATTTGAAAGCAACGAAGAAAATTAGAAGATTATTCTACAGTTCTAAAAGTTCCCATAATCCTTTTTAATCCAATGAGAAACATTTAGAAATTCGATAAACTTCATTCCATCCTAAAGTTCTTGATTCCTTCCAATCTTGCATAAAGCTGTTCTTTAAATTGAACTTAGGTTAAACGTCCGATTGACCTGCATACGTTTAACCGCAATTTTTCCATGCCATTTTCTAATCTTTGATTTATTCAGGGATGCGAATAATGTTTAAAAATACTTTGTTAAAAGATCAAACAAGATGGAAAACCGCGAATTCGAAAACAAAAGTGGCAAGGTAGGCATTATTTTTTTTCAAAATTATTTTAAAGCAATTTATATCAAGAATCAAAAATTCAAAAGAGTAAACCTTGCTAAATAGAAATCGAACATATAAAGTTCGTAACATAACAAGCCTTGACCCAAACTGAAAACTTTAAGAATTTTCACGACATTTTAGCCCGTGGTTCACATATTTGTCAAATTGCCTCTTGGTATAGCAGTAACAGGGCATATATAAACTGTAAATCCGGACCAACAACCTGATGAACGAGTGCGGTTCGCGCGTGTCGATTTGTATTGGCAGCCAAATAAAATATGCTTGGCTGGGTCGAAGGAAGTCTACGCTCGCGAACGTGTAGTAGTAGTAGAAGCAGCAGTAGTAGTGGAAGTTGCACTGAAGCATTTAACTTTCTATTCCTTCATTCTCCCTTTTTTGCTTGCTTCTAGCTTTACTAAATCACTTTCTACTGAAATATCATTTTTTCTGTCAGACTTTGAAAAACCACAGATTACTTAAGACCTTTTTTTTGGTTCGATAGAAAATGCCTGTGTTTATTAATCTTTGAAATAATATTTTATTTCCATTTGAAATACTTATTTCATATTAGGTTTCAAACAAAGAATCGTTCAATAGCGTTATCAGTTTTCCTTTCAACCCTTAATGTAATATTCTGCGATTTGCAAAAATAAGAGGATTATTAATAAACGCAGAGTGGTTCATTAAACGCTTACTGAAATAAATCAATTCATTAAAATATTATTTTATAATTTCTAACGAAGAACATATTTTCAATATTAGATAGATACAGGTTTTTATTTTAATCAATTCACTGTAGGGATTAAGTTATTATTAATAAGTTCAAATATCTGATAACCGGAAGAACCAAAGAAGTAGTCGAGTAAACTGAAAACAGCAGATTTTTCCCTGTTTATTCAAATTTTCAAAAGAATATGCCTCAATTGCAAACTAACGTAACATTCCCAAATTTGCCTTTATTTTAAAGATACTTTGACTCTCTTTTACTGAAAATTATAAGATTAACGTATTATACAAAAGTTACAAAAAAATAAAAAGGGATTACCTAAACTTGCTTTAGTCCAAATTTAACTAGAGAAAATTATGAAGAGTAGAATACGTTTCACTCTTTCAGCATCAACCGATCATAACCACATAGGTTTCTTAGCTCTCGTTACTTTATATTACCTACATCATTTTCCTCAGTTAACCTTACTAATAAAATAATGGTGTTCACTCACGCTTAATATCACAGAATACTGACGGTTTTTCATCAAAAAATTATTAAAATAACGAAAAGGGGGATTAACAAAGGAAATAGAATTTAATTCCTTGCATTTTTGTGGTCTTTCATCTTAATCCCCCGAGTAACAAAAGGTTTGATTCTAGACCGCAGCTTATCTTCTTCAAGGTACTGAATGCATTTCTTTTAAGGTATTAAGGGTAACTATAGCTGCAGTAAACTTCAAAGAAGGCTCTTCACAATATCATATGCATAAAGATAGCAGAACTTTAAACTTGTTGTTCTAATACTTGCCTAGTTTGCATAATTAATTAAGTAACCAGTAATTCAAATATCTATGCGGTTAACTTGTCGAATTACATGAAATCAAAAGGGTACCTACTTAATGTAGGTATAAAGTTTTCTTTTAATTAACTAAAGCTTTAAAGCTTTAAATTAAAAAAAAAGCAGTATTATCGCTAAGTTGGCCAAAATCCCCATCAAATATCTTCACTAACCAAAACGTTGTTTAATTTAGTTAGTGGTGTAATTACTAACTTTTCCTATGCCATTCGTATATCTGAAAGATGTTTCAGATGTTATTTTTGATATCCTTTCATCTTAAAATATTCGAAACTGGCTGGTTATAACGGATTTCTTTTTAAAAATTGTTTTCAGACGGATTTTTTACACCAAAGTAACAGAAATATATGATCATTTTTTGTCATCTGTACAATAAATTATTGTAATCAAAATGTTAGTATGCTTCTGATTTTGTTGTTTTAAAAGTTTCACCTGTAATTAATTAAGGAGAAAGTAATATTCGATTCAAATAAAGCGAATACGGTCCTGTTGCAGCTACCTTTGCCAAAATAAAGCGTACTGATTATGTTACCGACGTCTTCATGGATTTTTAATAAAAAATCTTATATTTTAACCCTAATTTAAACTCGGAGCTCTATATAAGAGCGTGGAGAAACGAGAGTCCCGAGTTGATATACACCCTATTAAAGGAATTGTGCTGTTAAGCCAAGTCGAATCGAATGGATTACACATTATATAACGCACCGATGAGTCCACGTTCCGATTCGATTGAAACATATCGAAATTAATGAAATGGTTTCGATATCCATCTCGGGTATTAATATAGAACCCTGAAAGGTCGTCCGGTAAGCAACAACCTTTTCGGTCGGATACACATTTAGCAAAAGTGCAGGCACGGCGACGGCTACCTTTGGCATTTAATTAAAAATTTTTAAAAGATTGTTAATTGAAATAATTGGAAATCAAAGGAGGCCCGTAAGTGACTGAAAATGACGTGATGTCTGTGTTGCGTGTTCGCTGGCACCTGCTGTACAGTTGCTATAGAAACACTCATCCGGGGATGAAAAAAAGCGAGGGTGAAAAAAAACGTGGGGGTGACTCAAATAAAAAAACGGATCAATATTAACTCTTTGCTACCCCACGCGGCTGCCTGATTGTACTCAAGACAACACTCTTAACTGAATTGCTACGCTTTCAAATTATTTTCCTTTGCAAAAACGAAACCAACGAAATGGATTCCTGCACGGGAAATGTTATTAATTCTGTTTGAATAACCTACATTTCCATAAAAGCGTGCAAAAATGATGAAAGTGCTTCATAAATCAGGGCCGTTACGCGCCATAATCAACTGGAAGCACACAGAAACTACCCCGTTTTCCTACAAGAAAATTTCTACTATACTTATATACCTTTTACACCAGCGCTTTAACCCTTGGAAGTTTTCGCACTCTTACGAGGGTTTAAAACAAAGAACTGGAAATTATTACCGTACGCTACATTTTTAATCTTATATAATAAGCAAACAGCAAGAAAACCATAATATTCCCCAATAAAAAGAAATCAAGAAACCCTAACGTTTATGTTATGGATTTCCATAAACAAAAATCACCAACTTCTCTTTTTAACCGAATATTTATTGCTTCCCAAACACCGTGCACATTTCGAAATATTAACTTCTCATCTAATATTCACGGGATAACTGGGCAGTTATTGATTTCAAAGTTGCATGTTATAAGCAGGGCCATTTCTTTTATGACAGATTTACTTAATTAAGACGTAAAAAGTAAACCGAAATAATTTTCACTGACATGCTTTTAATTTCGTGTAAACAAACATTAAAATAAATTAGTTTTTTTATGGTGGTAAAGATAAATATTTTAGTCTTTCTTTAACAGTTTTCACTTTTTCAACTGCTATTTACTTTCAATGCAAGAGCTGAATCTAACATACTGTAAGTGGAAACTTCAAGATCTTTCCTGCAGCAAGGCAGCAGTTTAGTGTTCACAATACTATTAAATTGTTATCGATTTATAACTCTAAACTGTGACTGTAATAAATTTGTGAGAATTTTACTCTTACAATAAATTATTGTAACATTAAATGAACAGTGAAAACATTTATGTATGACCAAGGAACGAATTTAATGGCATGTAGGCATGTAGCTAAGACTAAATAAATATCGACGATATTTTTCAGTGCAGTCGAATTTAATCTAATCCAATGCTTGTGATTTAAACGCAGTGTTAAAGTCAAAGGTACTTGGGAATCATAATTCTATTTAGAAAGCCAAAGTAGTTATCGAAATACGTATTTAACTTCCAAAATATTTTACAGGTTTTCCTACTCTTTCTTCTATCTTTAAATACAGAGTAATAAAAAACAAGTTCTTTCATCAATTTCTATAAATATTCACTATGTTTCTCGTTGAACTAAAATACCCTATGCTAATTAGGTTTTAATTGCGCCCGCAGTGATGCGATTACGTATATAAAATTTTTGTTTTCCCGTTGTATAATAAACTAAATTGCACTGAAGTTGTATGTGTATTAAAAGATAAAGTGGATATTGTAAATCGATTTCAAGTCACCCTTACGTCCCGTCCCAACTTTCAGAATTTGTCTGTTTGAGAAAATTTACTTTATTTCTTTTATTTTTTAACTGTGTTTTCAGTTAAATGTTTATAGTTATAACAAGATTGTTGTGTAATTTACTTTGCAATTAGCTTTAAATCGAAATAATTTATAAGCTATAATTCACCAGCTTTCAAAGGTTTTATTGGTTAATTTCCTGTAAGAAGCTTTATAAACAACCAAACCAATCCCTAGGTTCATATAAATTGAATAAACTTAAACGTCAGGAATTATATTTTTCATTTTTATTGAGATTTTGTAATAAAATATAAATAAAAATATGTATCGTCCAATTACAAAAAAATTTCAAAGAATAATGGGCCGCGAAATAAGTTTGAGCAATTTTTCAAAACTGACTATAATACCTACTTGAAATGGGTCTTCGACAAAAATTAAAGGGGTATTGCAGAAGACACTGGATCTTTCGACCTATTTGGGCAGATTATAGCTTAATTATTTGATTATGTTTTAAAATTTTATCGATTTTTTTGGCTCCAATTTTTAGAGGCTTTTTAAAAAACCACATAATAATGAAAAATAAACAAAGTGGCAATACAAACATTAGCATCAATTTACAATCATAAAGTTTAATTAAGCTAACAACTGCATTAGCAAGGCCTATCTAGGAGTTTTAACCGCAATAATACTCCTGCATTAATCCTAGAAGCATTTCTGGGGTTTAGGTTACGCCAGTGACGTATCTATGATGGAGCAGTTGTGTAGGGCCCTCGAACTCATTTTGAAACAAAACGGCGATCAACACCTAAGAAACACTTTAACGAGTTGGCGAGTGACCACCGATTCGAAAATAAAAAAAGATTAATTGATAGAATATTTGGTTGATCAAATAGATTAAGATTTGTAGCGATGCAGACGTGAAAAAATTATTTCGATATTTTGGAACCAAAAAACCTGGAAAGATGCAACAGTGAACTTCGACAATCTTCACCAAAAGTGTAAAAAAATTGTTTCAGTCAACTTTACAAGCTAATCCATTCAAATGAAAAATTTGATTAAAAAATCTTGAAAAAGATATGTAGTGGTAAATGTCGAGAAACCATTCAGTTAGCTAAAAATAACAAAAAATCGCCTAAGGGCAACTACCGGTCAAGAGAGTCTTCGTAGTCTTGCGTTGCTAACCAGTGAGCACAAATTTTCATTCTCGATAGATTTACATGCTATTATTAATAATTTTACAAATAAAAGCCAGAAAGAGAAATTTTTAATTTAAGTAAACTAATTGTTATTGTAAACAAAATTATTATATTATCAAATAGCTAACACGTGATCAGGGGCGGCTGGTGCTGTAGTACCGCCCTCCTTACAAAAACGGGTTCAGCAAAATATTATATTTTATAGTTCTTTACTTAGTCAACTAACATTTAAAATGAATAAATTAATTATTAAAATTAACAAAAATCAAATATTCGGACTATACAAGTAAACTCACTGCATGTACTTTTACAAATGCACTGCAACGCATTGCTGTCTCATATGATTAGCGCGCACCCGTTATTCACCTGCGAAAAAATTCTGAAGCTGTAGTTAGTAAGTAAGCATAAATACAAGAAAAACCAACGTAAACTATACTAGGAGGAGGAAGGCGGCAACAACCAACCCACCATAAAATTCAAGTAAAGAAAATAGCAGCTGACGGAAACTGCATATTTACAGCAATAACAAATCAATTAAGAGAAGGTAGAAGAAACAAAGAAGAACTCAAGGAAGAAGTCCTAGACTTAAGAAGGAAAATTGCAAGTTATGTGAGGGAAAAACAACAAAAAATGTAACTGCAACTGGAAAAAATATCAAAGACAATCGCCTGGATTACAGCTTCGGGCCCACCATGCAAATCGGCGCCTATATAAAAGATTTGGAAACGGAAGGATTCCGGGAAGGGGGGGGGAGCACTGGAACAAGATATAGAGAGATCAGGTATACCACAACAAACTTGGAAAGAATGGACAAGAAACAAAATCACGATGAAGAAGGCAACAAATCGCTTATATGACTCAAGAGAGGAACCAGACAACGAGAAAATAGAAGCATAGAGGGAAGACATAAATATCGAAGAATAATGCAGAAGAACGGCGAAGGAACATATACCATATTAATAATAAGGAAACAAGGAATACGTATACCTGTGAAGTGCAATGAAAATAAGAATATTTATAATGATAGTAATAATCTAATAATGATTAGACTAAGCAAGCATAAAGCAACATGTAACAGGGCAGGCATGTCTGCGATAAAGCGTTTTATATCATAGACATATGAAATTAGCGGTAATACTAGAAATACCATTAGTATAACATGAAAAAACATATTTAATCGTCTCGGTCATATATTCAACTCCCATTGAATATGTGATCTACTAACTACCTTGCACTGTAGAAGCGGTGTCTAGCGGCTGGCGTCACAGGCATGTTAATGTTATATAGTTCTCGCAATCCCCACCTATCATAACAAATCCCTCCACACCCTATTGGCATGGGGTGGGCCTGACGTAATTCAGGATTGATCCACGGGGATCTGCTCCTTGTCAATTGATGATGATGATTGTGATTAAAATTAACAAAAATTACATAATATTGAACCTTCTCTTATTTATGTTGTTGCGCATACACAATTCTCATGATTATATTCGAATGAGCTGTGGCTGAGCCCAATAGTTTAAAGTGCGTGAGTATGGGTGGGTATGCGTGGGGCCTTGAACCATTTCCATGGAAAAGGTACGAGGTTAAACTGGCCGTGCAGGCGTAATATCCTCAGCCGTAACCATACTCTACGCTGCATAGATAAACTTCAAAGTGGTGGAAATTAAAAGGTTATCGTTTACAAATTAATATCTGTGCGGCTGAGATACGCAAAGATAGTCAGAGAGGAGCGTTAAACAACAAAGCTAGTAAATAGTAAAGCAATGAACTAAGCTCCTCGCCCTATGAATTTGCTACCTCGCAACGCTTAGTCGCCCGCACAGATATTTGTGTTACACCTTCTTTAATTTTAGCGAACAAAATTAGTTTTAAAACCACTGATCAAATACCACAGTAGGAACAAGGAACAAGAGAAATTTGTAAGAGGGGGGGGGGTAAAGATCCCAGAAAAGTTTCTTACACAGGGACCCACTGATTCCCAGCTACGCCACTGCGTTACTTTACGACTTTAAGCGCCTGCATGTGGGAGAAACGTGTCGCACCACCACTGAGTAAGATTATTTGCTTGTCTTTAGTTTTGTAGAAAATGCAAAATGAGTGGCATTCGCAAGTAATTAAAATGTTTCTCAGATCGCTATAAACTGTCTTGAAGAAGATGATAAACCTACAATTTTGTCTACCATGGTCGTACCGTCTGCTGGTTTTATCTAACAGCGCTCTCGCAACTCTTCACTGTTGATTGAGATGGAGGTGAGGAAACAAGAGAGTTACTAGTGAATATCTACGGATCATAAACCAAGGACTTGTAAGTTACTTTGAGATCTTATCTATGCAATCAACGACTTTAAAACTTTTTATTAAGGTGATTTTATACCTCTTATTTTCTCCTATAACAAAGCTTGCATGTAACTTGGTGTAGCAGACAGATGCGTCAAAAACGCAAACGAAAACTGAAGTTGTTAGATATAATGATAAACCAATCGGTAGGTTAGGTCAGTAGTGAATGTACTACCATCTAATCTAAATTTAACCTTTTGACAGGCAGGCATTGCTTCTTAAAGAAAAACAATACAGCACACAACTTTTGTGTAAAAATTAACAATACGGTTGGATTGACAACGTCCTTCTTAAAGTTTTAAAGAGGTTTTCCAAGAACCTTTTCGGCGAGTCTAACATTGTAAGACTGGGAATGTAATGGAAAGTAGGTACCGTGTAGAAGAAAAGTCAATGCACGTCTTATATCACTTGTTGTACCTAATAGCCCTAAACTAACAAATACATTTTGGAACCGACTTTCTGGCTAGAAGTAATGTAAGTCTCCTGTGTTGAGATCAAACTTGAAGATCAAGCTAGCTGTACAATGGGCGGTCCGGCCTGAGTGCTACATCTAAAATTGGCAACTTATTTAAAAAAGTAACTCAGAAAACTGCATAGGTAATGTGCTAAAAGTGCATCTGAATAAGTTACTAAGTTGTTTAAGTACAAAAGTAATAAGAAAGTGATAAGAAAAATTAAGCATTCAACTCTTTATTTACAATTTTTACAATTCATGCAAAAAATAAAATGTGCATAGTTTTTATTAATAGATAATCAAACAGCATGTAAAAAAATTGGCGAACATTTGTTTTGGCTTGGTTTAGCACTAAAAAGGAGCCAATGAAGCCTCAATTAGTTTCATCCTAATAATAAGGGTACTTCCCATTAAAAACTACCAAAAATAAAAATGCCTTATCCTGTTCGTAACATGGAAGCTAAATGATTTATTCTACCTTGCATGATTGCAAGTGCACGTTATGCTCGAGCTGCATACTTCTATGCCACGTCAAACTAAATTTCACCTCCTTTGCTATGTAAAATATTAAGAAAGGTAAGAAATACTTACTATTTATAATCTTTTACATTTTCTCTCCGTTAGTACCCAACACTGTCCAATTCGTTTATTGGATCACCATCTAAAAATAAGGTGATGTTGTGAAAATCATTTCTGGTATTTTACAAGTTACCTGCCTAGACTTTACTTCTTTTATACAATTCCTGCATATAGAATAGGATTCGTTATTAGCTTTTAAGAACTGATTGAAAAAAATAATCAACCTTCTATAGCTTTTCCTGACATTCGTGAAGTATTATATTTTGAAAATTAATCTTTTATTTTCTTTAGAAACGTAAAAGCACAAATAGCATAGGATATTCTGTGAATATCCGTTTCAAAACCGAAGGATGTTCATACGTTCGTGGATTTAAAATGAACATACAAATCTCATTTATGAAATATCTTATGTGATTATGCGATTGTGCCTATTATACAGTGGCCGCTTGCTAATATAGACAAAGACAAAGACAAAGTCGTATGCTTTGTTTACGTTAAAAGTGACATTTAATTTTAATATTGGTTTGACTAATTGTATTGTTGCAAACATTACGAATCTTTAAGTTTCTCTGTAGTTTTATTCTTTCACACATAGACTATCCACAAAAAAATCGGACCCCAAATACACTCATTTTTTCAGCTTTATTCGAAGTAATATTAGAGTAGGTTTAATTTACAACGCAACTTTGATACCTACAGATATATGATTATAATAAATACGTTCAGCTATTCTGGTTACGAAAAAAGCTATGAATTTTTTCTTTAACGTTGGCATTTACATACAGTGACTTTCTATTTGACGTATCTAAAGTTGCATAACTACTTAAATAAGCAAAATGGTTTGTGCACGGATTTGTGTATGACTCAAAACTGTAGAGTCGGGTTAATAACTGATAAGTAGAGATAATTAAAGTGTTTCTTGGAATAATACGAAATAGTTTGCCTTCGAATTCTGTTAGAAAGTTGTAATCTATCGCACTCTGTTAGTTGAGTTGCCTACACGCTACATTATTAATAATGAGTTACAACGATATTTCTAAAATCTTATTTCCATTATTTCCGAATTAATTTGCATTTTGGAAAAATGTTCGTGTGCCCTTTGAAAAGGGGATGTTTTTATCTATCTATTGACGTGGAGATTTTTTAGATATTTGAATTTTTTCAAATACTATTTGAATTTTCTAAAGTAAAATAGAGTTGTACGTTTTTTATTGCTAAAAAGTTATTTATTTTTTTAATTTAACAAAACCGAGGTGTCTATAGACAGACAAAAGGTAAATGATTAGACACAAAAATCGCTCGCCACCCCTACATTAAAATTGGTTCTCAAAAAATGGAGCAAAGTCTGCATATAATGGACTATTTTTCAAGGTATAAAGTCCGTCGTTAAGGCCAGCCATCAGATAGCGCACAACGTCATCAGACACTTTTTAAAGGACTCCAAATTCCATTTTCTTTTAAATTTGGTTTCACTCTTAACACTACATTTCATTTTTCTCAGTTTTTTTTTTACAATAGCCCAATATTTCTGAATTGGACGTAAATGGGTACCAAACGAATGTTGTTTTCGTTAAACCAGTTCACTGATTTCTATTCATAATGAGAACTTGCCAGATCTGGTCAAAATAGCGAGGAATCTTCACGTTTAGTAGTAAATGGCAGAAGCCGCTTCTCAAGATATTCGCTTATATATGTATACTGACTTACTTCTTCATTTATTGTCCCCTGAGTTACCAGTTACCATCGCTCTTCCATCCGCATGTTCAAATCGCCTGCCACACAAAGTACTTTTTGGTAAACTTTGATCTTTTCTTCGCTTTAAATTGCTTATTTACTTGTCCACGTCCATTTACAGAACAAAATTATTGACCAGGAAGTCTGCTTTAACATACGTTTCATCATCAATAATGATGCAATTTGCCTTCTCCACATAATGATCATACAACTTCTGTGCACGGGATGATGCCACCTTTTCTTATTACTCAGCTCGATTTGGAACAAGTAGGAACGTAGATCTGCACGAATTTTAACCTTTCCTATGTATGATTTTGCTACGCCGTACGTATGTGCTACATTTCTCACGGAAATGCCTAGATTTCGTCGAAAAGCGTTAATCACCCTTTTTTCCAAATTTGATTCACTTAGGTCGCTTTTTCTTCCGGTCCTTGCTTCGTATCAATAGTTAAGTTCTTCTTATACCTATTACATTAATAGTTCTAATCAAAAAATAAACAACGCTACGCTTTTCTTGTACATACCAATTTAAATCGTTCCGATTTTTTTATGGGCAGTCTTTATATGTATTACCATTCAAAAATATTCTTAGATACAAGATTGGCAACACATTTGAAGTGAATGTTTTCAGAAAAACTATACACTATGACTTCAATCTTTATAGAAGAGCAAAAATTGGTAAATGACAAATACCTTTGAGATAATACACTTAAAGTTAGAAGAATGTCTCATTTGTAAAGAAGCTGATGAAAAAGTCTGAAGTTTCCCAACCAAGCTTTACATAAATGTTGGGCTGCAATGCCTACGTAATAATTGATTAAATTTTTAGAGCAAAGGAACAAACCATCCATAATTTTTTTTTAATAATGTGTTTATCCATCCTTGTTATTTACACACATGCTGTGGAATGTATTGTAGCAGGTGGTTTATATTTGTTTAAAGATTTGTGTTCCAAGCAACTTGCAATTCATGGCGTAAAAAGCTTCCAGCATCTGCGCAGGGTTAGCTAGATTTCTCTATCTCCTCCTAGTCATATCATACACATGCTCGATTGGCGACAAAGCAAGAGATATACTTAGGTAGCCATAAGGTTAACATGGACAGCTTGCAAGAAGTTTAAAGAAGCTCTTGCGACATGGGTGCGGGCATTATCCTGTTAGAAAAGCGGTAAAAAGAAAATGACATGAAGTTTTGTCGCTACTTCAATGTACCGCAGAACTGTTAGATTACGTCAGATGAACATCAAAAGACCTAGTCCCATGAGCAATAGAAACCAATACCATAACCCTCACAGTTCGATCCACAGGTCATTTAATGAAGAATGGTGGATTGCAGCCGTCATGCATCCCTAACCAGAATCGCGATTTATCTATGAATACCACTCTATGCCGCTCAAGGTGCCAACTCAACCTTGTCTGTTTATACTACTCCAAGCGTTGCTGCCGATGTTGGAGAGTGGACGGTAATACGAGGTGTGACCGATAAAACTTCAAACAGAATACTGAGGTAAACCGTAAGGAGTGTTACAAAACGGCCTTCCTTCCTTCGTTACCATATAATTCATCAGCATATGTAGATGCATACCAGTAAAGATCAAAAGACCACCTAACCTGGTCGAAACTATGTTTTACGAAGGTATACTCCTAGGGGTGTTACAAGACGACCTTCCTTACCATATCATTCATCAGCACATACCAGTAAAAGATCAAAGGACCACCTGAGCAAAACTATGTTTTACGAAGGTAAACCATTGGGAGTGTTATAAGACGACCTTCATTACCATATCATTTATCAGCATATTATTATGTAGGTACATACCAGTAAAATATCAACGAAACTATATTCTGTCTTCAGTCTTCAGTTAGTATTGTTTCTAGCGATTAGTTCTAGTTCATTCATCAACCCATATTGTTTGCAACGGCTTTTTTTACGTTAGCGGCTTTAATTTCCTTCTTGGTTTCTTCGTTCGTTATTTTGTCCCGCGCTACGTTCGTTATCTCCCGTTCCATCATTCTGGCAAATCGAAAGAGAACTTTCGTTGCCCTATGTTACAGTCGCAGTTTCCATCATACTATCTACACTACGTTTGAGGTTAATAGAAAATTTGGATAGTTCCTAGAATAACCTGGGTTTGCCAAATGCAGCCCATGTCAAATGAATTCTTCTGTAGATCTTGACTTTGGTTTTGTACCTGCTCTATTTCCCGCTTTATATTATATCAAAGATAAAATAGTCTTCCATTTCTACTAAGGTGTGGCCATTGAATGTCACTCCCATATTATTCTGACTCACATATTCTGAAGATTAACTCGTGAAACTACGTATACTAAGCCCGGTCAGCATAGCTACTCACTTGCACAATGTCGACTACAAATCTTAAATGATTTAGATACTTTCCGTTGATATCGACACCTTTCGGGACAATTGCGATGATATCATATCGTCTTACCGGACACAAATATAGATTTTATCAGTGAAGATTAATCTAACCGGAAGAGTAGTACGTGTGTATTTATGTCTGATCAAATTTGAATAACTGTATTGACTAAATATCTCTCTTTTCAGTACTTTCACCACTGACCAGGATTCAACCGAAACATAAATTTTCCAATAGTCCACTAATATCAGAAGACAAAAATTGTGTAAACCTTTCCTAAATCCGGCTCGCTGTATCGGTTGTAGAAGTGGAACTTATTACTGAGGCGATTTGTAATGATTTTAGTGAGCAACTTATAGAAACCGGATAACAGAGCAGTAGCTTTAAGAGCCTTTTTTAACGGGTAGATATCTTCTGTACCATTTTTTCTTCTTCTAGATCTTACTTTATCTTTATCTACTATCAGTAGGAATATTACTCATTTCAAAGTGGCCTTTCTCATTGTTAGTATATCATTTTTCTGGAGCCTTGTGATTCTTCAATTGTTAATTCATTAATCTATCTCAGTTCTGATACATTTATTTTCGGTATATCCCCATAGCCCATGTTCAATACTGTTAAGATTTAGTTGTAATGATTTAATCTTGAGCATATAAATATCCTGAAAATGGTGATGTCCAGTTAGCAACTTAATTTTCCAAAATTTTCGGATGGTTTTTTTTAGGTTTTTAATACTATCTAAATTAGGGTTAGTAAGACAAGATAAACTGAAAAGATATTGTTAGCTAAACCAAGGGTATAGCTTTGTTCAAAAATGCGCACTTTAGTCATTAGCATTATTTTAATTTAATTTTGGCGTATCATATATAATATTGCAAAGAACAAACAAAATCAAAGTATTAAATAAATCTTTGTTTTCCTTGCAAGTTCATCGAGGTGCCTCATAGCAGACGTTTATTCATTACTTCGAAACATTAGCTTTACAACAATCAAGTAATATCTGATAACATAAAGAATTACATTTCCCGTTATGTTTTAGCATTTTATCTCGGCAGTTTATAATTTTTGTGATTTAAATCTCTGTAAATACGTGTATATGTACTTAATTTCAAGTTAGTGGAAAACGAAGTTTCTCCGTTTATATTAAATTTTCTGGAAGTTTTATAGAAGTTACGCACTTCTTTTTAACACTTTTCCTTTTATCGATTTACATAACCAAACAAGTCTTTGCATTCAGAAGCAGAATTTAATTTCATTTAAAAAATATCCAGGGTAAAACGGCCTGCTCTTAATTTTCGTCAAAGGAGCAAAAACAAAGGGAATGTAAAACCTGTGCAAATAAAAGAACATAATTTAAAATTTTCCCTCACGTTTCTTATCTGCGCAAATAATTTCAAGTTTCCTAATAAGTTAACTTTTGTGTGTATATCTGCAGTATTGTTATACGTGAAAGAAAACGCACGGTGCGGAGGTTGTTGCTATGCAAATTCATAAATATACGGTGAAATTCATCGGCTAATGCATTGTGTTATCTATTACAGTTTGTCCTTGCCGAGGCACTAAGGAAGATAAATTAAAAAATATAATTACGAAGCCTCCCTAGAAAAATACGCCACCCCCATCCACCACCACCTACAAATTACTGCTGCGGTTCTAAACATTTTTTAAGCTTTGATTTACAACTTTACTTCATCTTATTTTTATCTCCATCTAGGCACGTTACTTTGCAGATAAATTTTTATCTACCGTGGTTAGATATCTCGTTTAGAATATTCTTCCGAAATATAAAATTTATGAACTTGATAATATTTTTTAATTGTTGCATGTTTTTATAAACAAATACTTAATTTCCCCAGAAAATTATCTTTATTTGAGGTGTTTCATTTTGATTCAACGCTCAGTAATTTTAAAACTCATAATAATATTTTTATTCCACCCTGATTTTCAATTACATACCATGAAAAGTTAAGGCTGGCATTTACATACAGTCAATTTCTATTTGACGTATCTAAAGTTGCATAACTATTTAAAAAATCAAAAAGTCATAAGAAGGCGCGTTTCAGCAGAACGTCAAAAACGAGTTGAGGTTAGAGGTCAAGAATTGCGTAAGATTCATATTTGAAAATTTGCATATTTACATAGTTATTTGTGTTATTACTGTAAAAGATACGGCAAAAACAAAATTACGATTTTCTGTGTATTGAAATTGTAATCTCCTTGTCAAGTTTCCGTAAAGCCGATAAGTACTTACTCGATGTTACTGTGCTATTTGTGTTGCCTAACGATAAATTATAAATTGGAAATCTAAACCGATTTTTCTAGAACTTTATTTCCAGTTTTTCTGGCATAATTTGCATTTTGAAAAAAAAATTCTAGTGGCGTTTGAAAGAGAGTGGTTGTATCTATCTACTGATAGCGAGATTTTTTCGGTATTAATCTTTTTGTAAAAACTATTTGAAAATTTTGAAGTAAAATAGAGCTTTAGATTTTTTAATACTATAAAGTTGGTTTTCAGAAATTAAAAAAAAACTTTCTATCAATAGATAGAAAAGACATGGATAATTACAAAAGAAAATGCTCTGCCGTTCCTGCTTAAAAAATGAGTCTAAAAAACTGGAACAAAATGTGCTTAAAATGAGGTATATTTCATGGTGTAAATGCCAGCCTTAAAGACCGATTAGCATATCAATTTATCCAAATACAATTTTTTTTTTTAAACTGCCAATCATACTGGTTATGGTATTTTATAAGCATTTGTTGATTGCTATTTTTGTACAATACCCACTTAATAATGTTTTAAAAATAATTCAAAAGAAAGATTGATATGAATTCTACAATATTGCCCTTTCTTGTTATGAAAACACTTGTTGATTCTGTATTTTCTGCCATTTTTGTTGGTTATAGTTTGTTTGTTTTTCTCATTAAATCTAACCCAGAGAATATGTTTTAATTTCATTGGAAAAGCGTAAAAATCTGAAAGACATAGAAACAGTTTTTAAGAATATAGACTTGCAGGTGCCAATGATTTCAGTGCGCGTCGACTAGTATGGTAATTGGCACCACCGCACTATAATTTTGCCAAACCCAAGGAATTTCCACCTATACAAGGGATCTTTATCATGCGAAACATCGTATTGCCACAGGAACTACGGTTTTACTTCGTATCCGAAAGAGATTGGCTTTCAGATATTTTTTCGCATTAAAAATCTCACGAACCTGGGGCGAGAATCGAACCTGAGATCTCTGGTTTACAAAGCAAGTATGCTGACCTTCACGCCATCGAGGCCGACTCAAAATATTTTTATAAAAACAAATAGAAGTACTATTTTTAAACGTTGAAGGTTGTTGAAAAAAATGTAACAAAACGCATCAACAGGTAATACGCCCCAGAAGAAGTGGAAAAGTCTTAATAGACATGAGTCCGCAAATGACTCGTTTTGACGATATGGTACTTTTATGACAGTTGGGAACTGTTTTATTGTAGTTCTGTCCTGTTCGGTGCACGATCCACATCTGCGAAGGAAATAATTACGTGCCTGTTTTCAAATACAACATGCTGGGCCCTAACCATGAAGCAGGATTGCTTAAGTTGTTGTAGTTGTTAGTTGTTAGTTGCATACACTACGCATTTTACATGAAGAAATCCAACATGTTGAGGTAGGGAGATCTAGGAGATAATGCCACTGGCCCATCGTCATCTATTCACCTTCCTTGATGCTGTTCTCTAAATTGTTCCCGAACTGCTAATGTGCATGTGCAGGAGCACTATTGTGCATGAAGCATAATCCATAATTGGTGTTCAGTAGTGCATTTTTCAATAGTGGAGGAGTCCATTAAAAATTTTAGATATCGTTGACCACTTATTTAATCGGTTGGTCAATTAGCATCATGTACTCTTTAATTTTAAGTCACATCAGAGTATCATAAGAAAATTATTTTACAAAGTATTCAAAAAGAAGGATGTTAAACCCGATATTACAAATAACCATGAAACGGGAAAGTAAAAATAAAAAATAATGAATTTTTAAAAATAATTATCAAAATAACTGTTGCTAAAAATTAATCTAATAAATCAATCAAACCAGAGATTCCAAAAGTTCTTCACAGAAAAGTTTTACATGCAAAAATAAGATTTAAAAATACTTATACATAAGTATCTTTAACAAATGATATTTCATGTAATTCGGAAATCCTCTTCAGATATAGGGAATTAAACCAAGAGATCAAGCGAAAAATTAAAAGAGCCAAAGAAGACTGGTTAAAGGATCAATGTGTAGAATTGGAGGGAGATTCGGAAAGATATGACGCCTTTAACTTACACTTAAAGAAATATCGGGTAATAACAGACAGCAACAATCTAATATATTAAAGGACGCAAACGGAAGAATAATAATAGGCACAGAAGAAAAACTGAAGATATGTGTATCATACATTTTAGAACTCTTTGACGATAATAGACATGAAATAGAAGGCGATACGGAACACAACGAAGAAACGGGACCGAACATCACGCTATGAGACAAACAAGGGGCAACAAGGCAACGGGACCGGACGAGATCCCAGTAGAATTGTTGAAGCTAATAGACGAGGAAAGCATCGACATATTAGTCACGTTGTTTAATGATATTTATAAAACAGGCACAATACCAAAGCAATGGTTGGTGTCCACGTTTGTTACAATACCTAAGAGGAAGAATGCGACAGTATGCTCAGAACATCGAACAATTGCACTAATGAGTCATACCCTGAAGGTTTTCCTGAGGATAATTCATAACAGAATTTTTAAGAAATTAAATACAGAAATAAGCGACACTCAGGTAGGTTTCAGAAACGGAACAGGTACAAGAGAGGCATTATTCGGGCTAAACGTAATGATACAAAGGTGCCTAGACATGAATCAAGACATATATACATGCTATATTCACTTTGAAAAAGCATTTGACAAAGTCCATCACGAAAAACTAATTGACATATTAAAAACAAAGAACATTGATAGCCGAGACATCAGAATAATATTCAACCTCTACTGGCAACAAAAAGCAACAATAAGAGTGAACCATGAATACTCAGACAAAATAGAGATTCTGCGGGGGGTTCGTCAGGGGTGTGTCCTGTCCCCGATGCTATTTAACGTTTATAGCGAAGCTATCTTCCAGGAAGCTATACTAGACGTTTCAGAAGGTATAAGGATAAACGGAGAAGTAGTTAACAACCTCAGATACGCAGATGACACCGTCGTGATTGCCGACAATCTGCAAGATCTTAAAAATATGATGGAACGTCTAAACATCTCCTGCGAACAGTACGGAATAAAAATGAATTTTAAGAAAACCAAGTTTATGAAATTCGCGAAGAAAGAAGGAAACGCTCAAGAAGATCTAACCGTGGCGGGGAAACAAATAGAAAAAGTACAGCAATATAAGTACCTGGGGACATGGTTAACGGCAAATGGAGACCAGACAAAGGAAATTAAAACCCGCATAGAAATAGCTAGAGCCGCATTCATTAAGATGCAGAAAATATTTTGCAACCGAGACATAAACTTAGAACTAAGAACTAGATTTTTACGATGTTATGTCTTCTCCACACTATTATATGGAGTCGAAGCTTGGACCACGAAGAAAAGAGAAAATAAAAGACTAGAGGCCTTCGAAAGATGGTGTTATCGAAGGATGCTTAGGATCTCTTGGGTGGATCACATAACGAACGTAGAAGTGCTTCGCAGGATGAATAAAGAGGAAGAAATAATATTAACCCTCAAGAGAAAGAAACTAGAATATCTAGGCCATGTGATGAGAGGAACACGATATTCCCTGCTTAGATTAATAATGGAAGGGAAAATACTGGGAAAAAGGAATATAGGAAGAAGGAGAATGTCGTGGCTCAGAAATCTAAGAGAATGGTTCAATATGAGCTCCAACCACTTGTTTAGGGCGGCAGTGGACAAGATAAAAATCGGCATGATGATATCCAACCTCCGTTAGGAGAAGAAACCAGAAGAAGAAGAAGAAATCCTCTTCTACATATTTATTGATAACTAAAATTTAAAAAAAAGTCACATTTTGAAAATAATTAAGATTGTAAAATACTAAGTTTGGTAAGAGTAGAATGCGCATTGCATACTATAATAGAATTAATGTTATACGGTAGAACTCAGTTAATTTGTCACCTATAGGACTGAAGCTATGGTCGGAACGCAAGAAAAGTCAGATTATCGAAGCAAGATTTTATTACAGCAAGGTGTGTAGGAACATACACATACATATATATTATTGTATATAAAAGTACAGCAGTTACAGTTCAGTTTAACATTAAGTAGGCATGTACTATCACGTGCAAAAGTAATGACACGCCTAAAATTTGTTATTGTATGATAAACAGCGTTGCAGCGGTCGATGAGTAACTTGGACATAACCATAAGACCTTGTAGGTAGGATTAACAAGTTAGAATAAGAAAGTTACTCATCGACTGCTGCAAGGCTGTTTATCATACAATAACAAATCTTAGGCGTGTCATTACTTTTGCACGTGATAGTACCTCGAACACTTAAGAATGAAAACAATCGGTAATGTTCGTTTGCCTGAAGACATGATTTTTCTTATTCACAAAATATCAATAGGCGTGGAAAAAGAGTTAGCTTAACGCCTGGATGGGATATTCGACCGAGAGGTTCGCAGTTTTCATCGTCCCCTTCTTCATTTTTACTATCATCGGCCATATGGATAACAGCTGCGATGATCTGATCGTCGTCTAGTTCTTCTTCCGTTACATACTTAGTCACCATCACCTTCTATAATCCATTCATTTACTGCGTTGATTTGAATAGTTATCAGCGTGAAATGTTTGCAAATGTTTAACTATTGCTATTGTGTCTTCATCTTAACTTTGATCCTCATTTTGATGGTTTTCAACCGCCATTCTCGGCCAAAATTTACGCCAGGATTTTTCAACTGCTGATGACTTTATTTGTTCCCAAACCTCAGCAATCATGTAAATAGCATCCTTTATATTAACCGATCTCATTGCCTCAAAAAAGTTACTGCCTTCTCTAAAACTGGCCCAACATATTTCCGGCGGTATCTTCACTTTAGCTATTCAATCAACCCCTGATCCATTGGTTAAATAACAGAAGTGACGTTAGGTTGAAGAAATATAGTCCTTATTTCCCCTCTTTTTAGTTCCTACTCAGATGGATGCGATGGAGCATTATCCAACACTAATAGAGCGCTGCAGCTACAGGCAGTCTGTCCTTAGCAAGCTTTGTCCCTTTTACAGTTTTGTTCTGTGGGGCAACAGTTCTAGTTGGAAGCATCTTATAGTTCAAACCCGTTTAACCAATCTTATATATTTCGTCGGGTTTCAAGTCGTTGTCTTGAACTATTTTTTCGAAGTGTGAAACAAATGAGCTTGCAGTTGTATCATCAGCTGACAGTATCTCGCCTGAAATCACCACGTTTCGAATCCCATGACGTTTCTTCCAGCGGTGAAACTATTCTTCACCCGCTATAAATTTATCATTTTTCCTTCCAATTTTTCATACAAAATAAGCGCATTTTCTTTGATTATGGAGCCAGACAACGGAGTTACTTTTCTTCTTTCCTGTGAAAACCACGCCCACATAGCATCATCCAGTACTTCAGATTTAGGATTTTTCAAAGTTTTGCGATTTTTAAGTCCCTTTTCCTCATCAACCGTCACCATGTGGCTTTCTAGCTCTTTCCTGTTCTCTCTCGAGTCTTTCACCGTAGTAATACCGACACCAAATTCATTTGCAAAGTTTTGAACGGACTCACCTTTATCTAATTTCTCCAGCACTTTCAACTTTTCGTGTTTACGCTTTTTGGTTACTATAATTGGATAAGTAAAACAAAATAACAAAACAAGAATGTAACAGGTCAAGAGTCACCAACAAATTGATTCAATAATATACGTGCTAACTGATTGTTTCACAAACAGGCACAGACTTGAAAGGAAACCATGATCATGCCTGCCTGCCTTATGGTCTGATTAAGCGAGGAGTTGAACCATCGGATTCACGAGGTTCTACTGTAATTAAAAATAAAAAAAAAATGACTAAAGAATTCTAAGTGGTTTCGTATAAATACAAAAAAAAATAATTAGATCACAAAATCACTAAATCAACAAAAATATGTAGCCATGATCTGGGCTTTTATTTTCATCAAATTTGTCAACAAAATATTTTCTTTCAAAAATGTAAATAAGATGTTACTTGACGTTACTTATTAGTTTGCAAAATCAATACTGCCTAACCCAACTAACCTAATAACTTTTCTTACTGGTATTTTGTCTTTTCCGAACCAAATTGATCCACATTATGTATTTCTTAAAAAAGTAGAGAATATACATTTTTTAAATAAGAAACCATTATTAAAACTCTGTTCCTTGCACCACATATTTACAGTTACTCCTAACTAAAATCCCGGTTAAAGTAAACATAGAAAACTTATTGGACTTCCGGGCGTAAAATTTCGCTTTTGGTGCATTAAGACAGAGCGTAAACTATGCCCTTTTCGCCTTAAGGCGCACTTTACGTCCAAAGGCGAAAAATGCACACTACGCCCTGCGCGTTTTATTAAAATTGTGATGGTTGTCTATACTCGTTATCTTAGTTACGGTACATTTTAAAATATTTTAATATTAGCTTTATAATCTCATTCATTGTAACACATTGCAAATTTAATATAATTAAAACGAAATAAATTGAAGCTTTCCTTCATGCTAAAAGTTTTGTACGCACCTCAGGCATAACCTGCTGTTTTTAGCCCTTAGCGTGTTATACAGTGCGAGTGTAAAGTCTGGAACTATCGCAATAAATCGTTTATTAAACGTTTTTGAAAAAAATCCTCGAACACGTCAATTTTTATCTTAAATGAGACATATTTTACGGTAATCGTCACTTAAAGATCGTCTTTTGTTTTTGAGTTATGACGTAAGCGATAATTTTTTTAAATGGAAACCCTAATTTTTTATGGTGAATTTGGAAAAAGCATGAAATTCTTAGACCAAACATGATAAAAAAAGTGTGATATTGTATTTTTCTATTTGGAAGATATTGTACATAATAGTAATGAAAAATCGAAAACACGTAAAAAAGCCCACAATAAAAACAGATAAAGAAACTGATAAAGAACTGTCATAATTTTAACGCTGTCAATTGTTACATGGCTACTTGATTTTTTTATTAAAACTTGGAACTCTTGATTGTTATTACTGTTATTAGATTTTTGTTTTAAAACTTTAACGGCAATTATCTCGAAAATTTCAAAATACAGTACCATACTTTTTTAGCATATTTGGTCTTAGAATTTCATGCTCTTTCCAAATTCATCATAAAACATTAGGGTTTCCATTTAAAAAAATTATCGCTTACGTCATAACTCAAAAACAAAAGACGATCTTTAAGTGACGATTACAGTAAAATATGTCTCATTTAAGATAAAAATTGACGTGTTCGAGGATTTTTTTCAAAAACGTTTAATAAAAGATTTATTGCGATAGTTCCAGACTTTACACTCGCACTGTACATAAATATAATCTTCACACGGCGAACCTAAAACAGCTCCTTTACGCCTTTGATATATAAATAACTATTATAGAACAGAAATAGTGATACACGCTATTTCAATGATAATTAAATACAAATTTAAAGATGCTGTGAAACAAAATCTTATACAATGCTATGGAATACAACAGAAACAAGTAAATTATCATTAAAACATATTGTCACAAGTAAATTAAATTTAAGAGTTATGCAAATCACTCTAAAAATCGAAACGTTTACACGTTTTACAAAAGTTCTTAAACGAGATAAATAAATAGATAGTGAAGGCTTAACTTAATACTGGGCGATTCACATAAAACACGCCTCTTAATAATTGGAATAGGCAACCCAACTTACACGTTCATAAATAACGTTGAACTATGTTACCTCTCAATTAAATTTACATAATCAGAGGTGGCTTACTTCAGAATGACAATACACAATTAAAGTCATGTCAGGTTTATATTCCAAACTGGAAAACTTTAAAGAAATAGTATATTATACACGACGCTATAGTGAATGCTATTATTACCGAAGATAATGTTTGCAACACGAGTGAGTGAGCGAGCGAGTTTTGCAATTACCCGAGGTAATAGTAGCCATTATAGCGAGTCGTATACTATACTTTGTCCACGAACACAAATACGAAGAATTTTTAATTAAAATTTAAATAACAACGCTACTAAAACCATGTGGTAGGACTATGTTAAACGAAGTGGTAGGATTAGAAACATAACCTATTTCCTTCATTATACACCATAGACAATGATGTTAGCATGACACCGTGAATAATGATTATTCACTGCTGGCAGTGTATAATGAATAGCATTATGTTTGACCAAACACATGAATAATTGACAGATTATTGACTAGTCATGGACAAAATTATTTTCACGCCTAAAAATTTCTGTCGCTTTGAAACAATAAACATTTCCGAACATAATAATTATTAGATCAAATTTTTGTTTTTAATTTGCAGATATATCTAGTAGCTTTAGAAACATGTATGTTGGGTAGCATTTGAGGATTTTAAGGGGCGCGGCTTATGTGAATCACCCAGTATATTAGGGGACATTAAGAAATAACGGGATCTAAATTATTTTACTCTGTAAAACCAAACTAAGGTAGGAACAAAACTTTAAATCTCTATAACAGAATATAAATAAATGAAAAAACATTGAAAAACCATAATATTATTTTAATAATGAATATATGTTTTTCAGTTTTTTTTAGTTGTTTCCTTGGGTTAAATCACAGACCTCATGTTCAAACAGAAACATATGTATGTACCTACGTAATAAGAAAAACTAACTCAACTGCTTTCATCTGTCTACTCGAATTATCTCAAATACATCGTTTGATCAAATAAATTTTTGATGTAATGCTAAGATATGGGTAATGACTGGATTAACTTTACTTATTTTATAAATTACAGTTAAGAACAAATTTATTTAATTGTATGTTATTTTATTCGATTAACAAATTTTTAGTGGTAAAAGTTTGCAACCCAGGGTTTAAAAGTTTATTTACAAAAGTTCGCCTTGACACAATGTAATTATGTTTTAAAAAATGTTATTTTGTTTATTGTTTCTTTCTTTTAGTGGTCAATTATATCTTCAAATTATTTTTAGTTACTGCACTTTAATGTTGTACCGTTGATTGAGGGAATTCCCTCAATCAACGGTTATACCGTGGGACAGCAAATTCTTTTCTCTTATAATAATAATAATAATAATAATAATGCCTTTATTTCCAACAAACAAAATAAATGACTACAATAGTATACTATAAAAAGAAAAATAAAAATTGTTTGCAGAAACCTCAAGGTGCAGTTCAAGCTTAAAAAGCCTGCTCTTCCACTGAAACCTTGAAAAATAGAGTTCAAAAATAACATATAAAACATATATAATTCTCGGTGCACACGTAAGCAAAGCAATACAAATTAATTATGGTGTGAATTCCCATTTAAATGCAGTCTGCTATAGGCTAGAGGTTGAACATGAAGTAAAGGTTACTTATTGAAGCTGCAACTGTCGAGTCAGGAGTAGTTTCTTGTATCGTTTTTTAAATGTAGGCAAAGATAAATGTTTGAGATCTGAGGATAGAGAATTATAAAACTTAGCAATCTGATAACTAAAGCTCCTCTCAAAGAAGGCCGTTCTATGTTGTGGTGGCGTGATAGTACCCTTGAAACGAATATTTATATTATGAACATCGTTTCTAAATCTTATTTTGCGATACAAGTAAGAGGGTTTTTTTTGAAATTATGATTTTGTAGTAAAAACATGCACTTGATAGCTTTCTTCTGTTAGACATAGAAAGCCATTTCAGCTTTGAGAAAGTATGCGAAATATGATCAAATTTCCTTATTCCAAAAATTAGTCTTAAGCATGAATTCTGTACTCTTTGTACTTGTTGAGCTGAATTATATGTCAAGGATGGACCATAGATTTGGCAGCAATACACAAATTGAGATAGAATTAAAGCCTCACATAAATTAGACTTCATATTAATTGACAAGAGTTGTCTATAAGGATAAATGAGCTTTAGGTTAATAAATGCTTTCTTGATACAGTTAGTAACATGCGAATTAAATCTAAGATTATTATCCACGATAAGCCCTAAGTTACGAGTTTCCTTAACTAATGGTAGGTCAGAACCATCAACAGATAATTTAAAATTGTGTTCTAATATTGCCAGATCTGTATTGTTTCCAAAGAGTAGCACTACAGATTTAAGAGGATTGAGCTTGAGGCTGTGCTCCTTAGATAAATTAGAGATATTGGTTAAGTCTTGATTAATACTAAAAGAAGCATGTTGATGATCACTGGCAAAAAATGAATGATACAACTGAGTATCATCAGCATACATGTGAGCATTACAAGTTTTTAAACATTTATGAAACTGGGAAGTGTAGATAATGTATAAAAGCGGCCCAAGAATAGAGCCTTGAGGGACGCCGCGTATAATGTTTTTCGAATCAGACAAACCAGAAGATAATTTTACAAACTGAGTCCTATTTGTTAAATAACTTCGCAAAAGTGAAACTGAATTTTTGCACAATCCAATGTATTGCAAAATAGTACCAAGGAGTACACGATTTATCGTGTCAAATGCTTTGCTAAAATCTAACAACACCAGTGCAGACACTTTACCTTGATCATAAGAAGTTAAGATATCATCTAAAACATGTGCTAGTGCTGTGGTACAGCTATGTTCAGGTCGAAAACCTGATTGATTCTTATGTAAAATACTGTATTTTTCAAGATGTTCTCTCAGTTGATTATCAATAATTTTTTCCAGTATTTTAGAAAAAGTAGGAATGATGCTAATAGGTCTCAAGTCTTTGTATTCGACAGGATTACCAATTTTAGGAATAGGTACAACTACTGCCTGTTTCCAAGCAGTAGGATATTTATTCATAGCTAAACATGAATTAATAATATGAGTAATGTAAGGAATTACTAATGGGCAACAGATTTTTATAGTTTGTAAATTTATACCATCTGCACCAGTGCTGTTACTTTTTAATTTATTAATAATAGAAGAGACAGTTGCTTCATTTACAGAGTTAAATTTAAGTTTGATTATGTTACTACCAAAGCTATTGTTAAGAGAGAATTGAGAGAGCATAGTGATATCATTACTTATTAGTTGTAGGGATAGAGTTAATAAAGAAATTATTAATTTCCTGAGGATTAAGAAGATTCTTAGGCAACGTATGATTTTTATTTTTCGAAATATTTAAAGATTTTAATTCTTTCCACATATCCTTGGGACTCTTATTTTTTTAAATAAATTCAAAGTATGCCTTCTTTTCATTTTTTATAGCCTTAGTTGTGAAGTTGCGCAATGTTTTATAATAGTTCCAATGCGCAGGCTTTTTTGTTTTCTTAAATCGTTGCTTAGCTTTATCTCTAAGTGACATGAGTAATTTAACATTGTCAGTAATCCAGGGTGCTCTGCTCTTAGTTATTCTGGCTGTTTTAAATGGAACGTGTAAATTTAATACGGACAATATATTAGAGTTAAAAAAATTTATTTTATCATCTACATCCACCATATCGTAAATGACATGAAAGGGTATTTGACTTAGATCATTGTAAAAAAGATTGATATCGAAATTCTTGAAGTCTCTGTAAGTTATAAAATTAGGATGGGTACTAATATTAGGAAGAGATAGTTCACAATATACCAATTCGTGATCGGAGAGTTGTAAATCAGCAGTGCCCGAGGCAGTAGTAAAGTTTTCATCTGAAGTTAAAATTAAATCTAAAAGAGAGCCAACGTTGTTTTGATAACGCGTTGGTTCATTAATAATTTGTTTGACATTAAGTGATTCTAACATGATGTTAAAGTAAGCACTATCAGGGTTAGAGGGTTTTAATAGATTGATATTCATGTCACCAAAGCAGATGATTCTATCAGATATAACAGAGCCAAGAGTCAGGGATTGCTCTAATTCATTGCTAAAAATTTTATAATTGAGCGAGGGAGGTTTGTAGACAACTCCAATGACAAAATTAATATTATGAAGCTTGAGTTCCATCCAGATCTGTTCAATATTAATGTTAGCAGAAATTAATTTATAATTAAAACAATTACGAATATAAATACAAACACCGCCACCACGTCCTAGACGGTCCCTTCGAGCAAGTTGAAAATTATCTATGCTCAAGAGTTCATCATCTACATCCTGAGTCAACCACGTTTCACTTACCGCTAAGATATCTAATTTTAAATTAATAATACATTCCTTGATTTCGTTCAATTTAGGTACGAGAGATCTAATATTTATGTGTGCAGCCTTCATCAAATGGGAATCCATTCCTCTAAACAAAATACAATTTATTTACAAAAATAAAAATAAAGTTTCTGGTTTTACAAATAAAGTAAATGAGTTATCAAAAATATGATAGCGTTACAAGCAAATAAATTTTAATTTAAAAAAAAAAATAGGATTAATACGTTCTTACTTAGTTAAAAGGTATGCTTAACGAGTCCACAGGCCATTCGGTATGAGCAGATAACCAAACATTCATGTTCCCTGAGTAAATACTAAAGGTAAAAGTTTATCAATATCTTCCATGCTGTTAACAATGTTGATTTCCTTATTTACTTTTATGAAAATTTTTCCATCCGCTGACCAAACAAATTTCTTAGTGAATTTATCAGCTGCATAATTAAGTAAATGAAGCCTTTCTTTTGTTAGATCTTCTTTGATCACCAAACCTGTTCCTTTGAAGAGTTTTTTGTTCCTGAAAATAAGATTGCGACACTTATACGACACAAATTTAATTATTATTGGTCTTGAACGTTTATCACTATTATTTATCCTGCCCACTCTATGAGATCTATCGATGTCCTCCGGATTTAAATTGATATTCAGCTTATCGCTGAATAATTTTACAACAACGTGATCGGTATCTTCATTGAGAACTTCATGTACTCCAAACACCCTTAAATTGTTTCTTCGGGAGTATTGTTCTGCAACTTCACTTTTCAAACGCAATTTTCCATTTTCTTGCTTCAAATAATCCATTTCTATTTTAAATGTAGCAAGCGAGGTGTTAAATTCAGACAGTTTATTTCCCATTTCTGCGAGTTTAGAATTAACTGCTTTTTCAACCGCCTGAGTAATCGTTGTTATTAAATTTAATTTCCAATCTTCATTAAAGAGGGTATTAATAGTTTCTTTTATTTGTTCAGTAGCTGAGCGTGTACCTGTAGCCATGTTAGCCATAGACAACGTAGACAATGCTATCTTTTTACCCAGTAAAGAATATATCGAAAGCCACGGACCCGCACGCGTGCTATTCGTTCGAACGTTGCATCGAGAATGTTATAAAGTTTTAGTATCACTTTGTATGCTAGCGCTACCATAATGACTGTTTTACGAAGTATTCCTTGTCATAAGGTGTAAATAATATTGTGTTGAATAATATTAATGTTTATCAATAATACGGAGATTCGGGGATATTCCGAGTATCGTAGATTCTAAGCTTATAAATAAGATTTCGGAAATATAAAATAATACTAAGGGCCGATACTACAGGGAATTTTTCTTTTTAGTATACATATCCCCTATGTATACTTTTATAATAAACGCAAATAGGCAACCCACTATACACTATAAACGTCACGTCACGTGGTGTGTAAAGGTTATGTTTCATGTTTGTAAATAAAAAATAAATCAAAATTTGTGGAATATCAACATAATTTTAATTCAACGATTATTCTAAAACATAAAATATCAACAATACAAAACAGAAAGGAAAATAAAAACAGCAACAGTTAAAGACTAATTTTTTGACATTAACTTAATTTGATGATTTTTGCCACAGCATGCTAATTTTTTAACGTTTATAGGGTTGCCTATTTGCGTTTATTATAAAAGTATACATAGGGTATATGTATACTAAAAATAATATATCGATAGAACAGTAAACTCGATATATCGAAAAATCAGTTTACCAGAAATATTTATTTACTGGAAATATCCATATAACCTTAGTACTGGAAATAAGAATATCTCGGAAATATCGATATACCGGGTACCCGTATACCAGATATATCGGTATTTGTTGTATACCGCTGATATTTAATCGCAGGTAAATTAATAAAACTAACAAAAAATTTTACTTTATGTGGCGTTCATTTTAACGCTAATTCTTCACAATATACAGAAAATAAGAGCAGAAGTGTTGTTTGGAAGTCCTTCAACAATAAAGATTCCCAGAAAAAGTGGTACTTCTGGAAATACCTTTAACACGAAAACTCATATAAAAAACCATTAGCCTTTCGTCAATTTGAATGACAGCTCTACAGACAATTTAAAATGTATTTTTCATTTAAATCAGAAATTCTACAGATATTAATACTTAATGCTTCAATGAACTAACTCAAACGTTATGGCTAACTATTACATGCATTTTGCATTTGTAAAATCTACTAATTTACAAAAACTTTGCATTCTGCAAAACTTATTAGTTTACTCTTTTCATCGATATTTACTAGGCTATTACAGAAACATCTATAGCAGAGGAAGTTTTTTGTTTAAATTAGTTGTGATATTCTGTAAATAGACCACCCTCCTTTCCATGAAAATATTCATATTTTCCAATAATAACTAACAGATAATATACAAGCATGATTTTAATGCTAAAAACATTAGTACCTACTTATAGCTAACACTAGCAGTAGCACTTTCGCTAAACTGGATTATTTAAAAAAAAAACAGAAAGATTAATTAGAATGCAGAGGAATTAGCAAACCATATATTTGTGGTTTCTTAATATCAGCATGAACTGCAGCGAAAATGTTTTTTTTTCAACTCACAGAACTGTTATCGTGCTACTACGTTAATACGTATAGCACATTAAATTTGGGTATTTTTGTCAATGCATTTTACATTTTATTTAAACTATAGCTTCCGCACATCGATAATTTTTAAAATATACATTATTAACGGTATGTAGATAAAACGGCGCACCAACCACATAACTCACGGAGATAGACCGCGTTGTGCATTGCACCCGTAAAAGCCACATACACTAACGCATCAGCCTCGAGGTAAAAGAGGTTGCAGATACGGACAGATACAAAATATTAAATATATCGATCTTTTGAATATAGTGCAATTGTCAGTATTTATTGATATTTGCAACGTCAAATATCGGTACCCAAATCAATATTAATTAAATAAAATAAATGAATATGTTTGTGTTAAAAGGGTGTCTATTTAGAAAAGATGTTAAAGAATTATTAAGGAGTTTGAAGTTAACCTGTTGGAGTGTTAAGGTTGAAAATAAAAAATAACACTGCACTTTTACTAATTTTAATTTATTTTACTAAACACCTCGTCACTATGACTGCAGGTAACCAACAACCCTATTTTGAGCTAGAAAGCCGGGCAGGAAACCCTTGCCCTTGGTGGGGGTTAGCGGAACATACTAACAACTCTACATAACCTATTGCAAATAAGTTTCATTATTGAAATTTATTAGGTACAGCAACAATAAGCAAGTTCACTTGCTTTCTAAACACCTTCTTCTTCTTCTTCTTCATACATTAGGGCTTAGTTCTGTTTCTCTTCCGCATGCCTCTCCTTTCTTTATGGGTTGTTATCTTTTGAAGATGACGCCCAACTTTCGTACCAGCGTTTATGTGGTCTACCTGGTGGACGTCTCGTATCTGGTTTGTATGTTTGGGCCTTCTTCACTAGCCTTTCTTCTTTCATCCTTTCGACGTGATCTCTCAAATATCTTCTTTTCGTTCTTGTCCACTTGGCCACATCTTGTACTTCGCAGGTCTCTGCTGACTGTCGATGTCGCGTAGACTTTCTAAACATCGATTGTTGCAACTAGGGTTGGGACGACATAGCAATATATGGAATAACAATATTATGTTCATAAATATGGATAATATTGGTAAGTATCGTTGATATCGGTTGTTATTGATATATCAGTACTTATTTTTAAAATATCGATATTCGATATCATATTTTCAATGTATTAGCCCACCCCTATATAAGTCATTTTTCGACGGTGTCATTCATAGCCATAGAAAAAGACTGCCAAACTTAACTGAAAATAATTAATTTTAGGAATTAACTGTCTTCATACGCTAAATTATTTGTTGGAGCGAGAAGAAGCAATCCTTTGTGTAATCAAAACTGAATACCTAAGTTGTTTTATTTCCCTCAAGTATTAATCAGCTTTTGGATTTAATAATGTTAAGTGTTTATCAATTTAATAAAAACGATCTCTTCATATAACGCAGTAACAGATAAAACATGCTCACTAAAAAAAATTCGAATTGTTTCTAATGTGGCATAACTAAATATAAGCAATGCAAAATAGTATTATTATGTAGATTACGAAACTGTGGAGGCTGGCGGTTCTGATAAAACAGTGGGAACACGAGTAGTTCCTTTAAATTCAGATATTCCGCCACTGCTCTCATTGGTATGTCCAAAGCAACTGGTTCGATTTGTTCAGAGAAGTGCATTTTTTCGAATCGAATTTCTAGCTTTTTCTTTTCTAATATTGCAAGGGCGATCATAGTATATGCATAAGCCAGAAGTTTGATATGAATACAAAAACGACATTTTGTTAGCCACTTGTTTATTCTACATAAAACCAGGCTATAAAAATGCATGAGCCTCACGGAAAGGGTAGCGTTTCACCCCAGGGACTAGAAAAAAAATCTACATAAAAAATAACCGCGCATAGCGAGGCAATTTCTGCAAACGGGCACCATTAGCGGGGCGGCCATTGTTTAGCGCGCCAAATTAATTTAGTCCCCTTCCCCGCACTTTTTACAGCCCCTTCGCTTGATAACTAAGTCTTTGTACTTAAAGCAGCAAAAACAAACCAATTACTTGATCACAGCGCGCAAATTTACATTTTTCCGGATTTTTCACCAATTTTCTTAGCCAACTAACATAAATTAAAACACGTGGGCTTTGGAATTTAGATTTGTCCGTGCGGGTGTCAGTCCGTTTTCTTCTTGCAGTTTAGAGGCTTTAGATTAAAAAGTAAAAGATTATACCGAGCAACTGAGAAGATATTTCAAAGAATAAGTTACTTTGTGGTGTAGCAGATCAAACAAAGCAGGAAGGTCCTTTGAGTTGGATCCTGCGGACAAAACATTAATTATATCGCACAAAGGAGCCGGGATAAGGATGGGCCCGGCGAGATTACGCCGTGCTTCCGCCTACTGACTAATTACTGCAGGTGCTTCCCCACCAAACCACCTACCTTCCTGGATGACAACCCGGGACCTCCAACCTCACAGAAACCACTTGTGACCTCTTAGACGTGTGACAGGTATTTATCATAATTATCTTAGGTATGACAACGTTAATTTTTGAATATTATGAAATTATGAAATATTCGCTCGGCTTTTTATAGGTCATTACACAATCGCAGAGAGTCACTCTGTATTCATAAAACATAAAACCTTGAACGTCCCCAGATTATCTTCAGTTATGTAATTACAAAAGTTTTTGCCTTTCCGTTATGATTCTCGATTTTCTTTAACTTTATGGTTGAATGTATAATCAATTGCTCTTTTACTGCTTTGTACACCGTTTAACCATTTGTTCAAATTTCAGATCAAACTAACTAAGAAAATTGCTTTTTAAGCCAAAAGTCTTAGGTTAATATATTTTTTTAAATCCGGAAACAATTATATACTCTGTCCTGTTTCAAATACGAAGTGAAAAAATTGCAGACTATGTTCAAATACTATGTTTGGCACGATAAAGATCGCTATTGAGGATGGAAACCTTCTGAATCCGAAATAATCCTAGTTTGGTAGTGATAATAATTACAGCAATCGACGTACGTTGAGGAACTTGGAACTCATAAATTCATATTGTGCAGTAATAACATTTTATGTTATCGAGTATTGATTTAACTTTTTAATTTGTATCGCTAAGTAGTTATATTAATATTTTGTAATTGTTTCCTGTATTTTGCTTTAACTTTTATCGTAAATCCAAATAATTTCATATATTCTTTAATAGTTAATAATGTTGACAAATTAATGTCCACATGAAATCTATAGTTTTGTAATGCATTTTTTATATTCTTACTTTAAGCGTGATTGACTTAAAACGTATGGACTAGTTAAAAGGAACTAGTTAAGTTTAAAATTCGTTTGCATGTAAATTTTTATGTGCTACCATATTTTTTTTATTGATATCTTAAATTAACCAAGAGCTGTCATGAATTAAACGTCAACTCTTGGCAAGTAAACTCGCGAGGGGAATATTTCATTTACACTGGAAATTGTCAGCCAACAAAATATATGGCTTTTCTAAACATACTACTTAGTATTTAATTAATAATTTTAACTATTCAGAATTACTATAAAATTAACATCTGTCGTCGAAGACACAACCTAAATATTAAATAAATTTGAAAAAGCTTTCGAGCAAACAGTGGTAGGTAGTTGCTTCCTTAATATGGACCACAAAAACCCTTAACCGAAAGACAAAAAGTCGGCGATTTGAATATTAATTATATTAGACATTTGGACCATTACTATAATGTTTCTCTGTAGTTCTGTTAAAAGTGTTCCATAAGATAGATCATGACGTAAGATCAAGATTATTGCATTAGTTTTGTAGTTTTCTGGAAAATATAGTAGATGAGTAATATAGTGAGATGATATTAGTGGTGTATATAAAATAAGAATTAATATTGATTTTAATGCAAATTTAATTAAAATAAATTATAAAAGTTAGATAGATAGGATAATGATTAAATATAAAAAAATATACATTGTTGTATTGTAAATGAAAAATGAATACATAGCTATAAATAGCGTTATGTATTGAACGATTTCGGCTTTGGTAACCGTTGCCAAGTAGCAAGAGCGAGTTTTGGTAATTGATGGTGATATAAATTAATAAGAAGCCAGGTAGCTCAGTTGTAAGAGGGCTAGGCTTGTATGTTGCAAGTCCCGGATTCGAATCCCTACGTTGGTGGAGATTTTTTCTCAGGCCTCTAGGATCGGTACTAGGCCTGGTGAGACCATTCACAGTTGGGCTTAATTAACTGTGCTCTACTAGGAAGACTGGTCTATGAGATAGAGTAACAAGACCACTACACACGTAGTAACACACACATGACACAGCCGTCTGACTTGAAGTAATGCCTAAAGGCGGTTCCGAGCAGATTGACTATACACGCATACAAGACACACACAAAAAGAAGAAAAAAGATATAACAAAAAAAAACAAGATACAAAAAAAGATAAATAAAGGAGAGAATTGTTCTTGAATCAGAAGAAATTCTAATTTGAAAATTTAGAATTGTATTTAGTTTCAATTACAAGTAAATAATTAATTTAAAATACCAGTTCGTTGAAGAATGTGCTACATTCATACAAATATTGATGGTGGATGGTGAAAACCGTTTTCTTGAATATAAATATTAATAGTGGATGGTAAAAATTGTTTTTTGGAATACAAATATTGATAGTGGATGGTGTAAGCAGTTGTGGTGCTTTGTAAAATAATTGGAAAACTATGTATTCGCAGTGAGTTAAAAAAAATATTTAGATAGGGAAGATAGGGATAATAAAAAAATATTGTAATAAATCTGGATTTAAAGTTGAGTTGTCTTATTAATCTAATTAATTAAGCTATAATCCGAACCTTCACGACGACCCGAAATTTACATAATATAAAATTGCAAAGATAGTAAAACCGTAGGAATAGACTGTAGACTACCATTTGAGAGGTGCCTGGCCTATTTACAAAAACACCAAACCATAACATTAGATCAAAGCATATTTTATAAACGATTGATGACACAACACTCCGACTTACGTGTATACTAAACCGGTCAAGTATCTTACCAAGAGGTAGTGTACAATCTCTACTTACAAATTGATAATATCATCTGGCACTGCATTACTTAAATATAGTGTAGTACAAGGTTTTGCTCTTGGACCAGTACTCTTTAATATACAGAGTGGTCGTGAAAGTTAGGGACATATTTTATCAGCCTACTACTATGTCTCTGATTTCATGTTTTTACTTATAACATAGTTAAAGTTTGACCTACACATACTTTTAATTGCTCTTACTAATTTCTCATTTACTCCTCTTCTTTGTAGGCTTTCCCATACTCTGTTCCTTGGCACTCTATCGAATGCCTTCTCCAGATCAATGAACGCAAATGCAGCTGCTTTATTCTGTGTCAGGATCTTAGTAATTAGTTGTTTGACAGTGAATATATGTCGCGGTCGTGGCTCAGTTGGTTCAGTGTGCGATTGACCACTGAGATGGCCCGGGTTCGATTCCCAGGGTCACACATACACCGAAAACACCCGACCACTTCCCTCGGAAGGAAATGTCAAACTACCGAGATATTTCTGCCTAGTAAGTCCTCTCTGGAGTAGAAGTGCAAGCACTTCCGTGGTTCGGAGTCCATGTTAAGCTGTAGGTCCCTTATGTCTGTAGGCTACTTGACACGCATACCACAGACATACGGAGAGAAAATCGGCAACGCCCTGTAAAGGGCACGCCACTTCTAGAAGAAGTGAATACATGATCTTGGGCACTTTTCCCCTTCCTGAAGCCACTCTGTGCTTCATTTAAGGTATTCTCAACTTCCTTTCTAAGCCTTTTGTCCAGTATTTTCTCGTATATTTTCATAGGTACACTCAGGAGAGAAATTCCTCTATAGTTATTACATTGTTTACTATCTCCTTTTTTATAAATTGGTAGAATTTCCCAATCTTCAGGTACCTTTTCTTTCATCCATGCTTTGTTGTAAATTTCTAATGATACTTGCTGACTTTTATCTTCCATGTTTTTTAACATTTCCATTGTAATGTGGTCATGTCCCGGGGCCTTTCCATTTTTCATTCCTTTTATAGCTTCTGTAAGTTCCTTGATAGTTATTTCGCCGTTCTCACTTACTGTGTTCCTATTTTCTTCTTCTTTTATCTCTTCCGTCTCTTTATCTTGTGAATCTTCTTTCTTGCTTTGTAATGATTGCTCGAAATACTCTTTCCACCTATTCATTATTTCTTTCTCGTCCGTTAATATTTCTTCTTGTTTATTCTTGATACAAATATCCTCGTTTTTTCTTCCATTCCTTATTGTTTTCAGCACCCTATAAAATAGTTTCTGATTATTCTTGCTGTTGTTTTCCATTTTTTGGCCAAAATCTATCCAACTCTTCTTCTTTGCTTCTGTCACTGTTTCCTTTACCCTTTTCCTTTATTTCTTGTACTCTTCGTAGTTTCCATCATTCCTGTTCGCAAGGTATTTTTGTATTTTTGATATGTTTGTTTTTTCTTTTTAATTTCTCTTTTTACTTCTTCCGTCCACCAAGCTGTCTGGTTTCTGCTGTTGGTTGTTGTTTTAGTTCCACACGATTCTTTCGCTGCCGCAATAATCACTTCTTGTAGTAGTTTCCACATTTGTCTTTGCTCTCTGCTCTTTCGTCTTCATCTGGCCCGTATACCACTAATGATCGCCTTTTTATCTATCTAAATTTATAATTGAGAAATATTCATCATTTTTGGAGTTTTCATACTCACTATCCTATTGCCGTATGTATTGTAATGCCTTAGAATACCTTTTCATTTTCATTATTAATTTTGCAGCTTATTTATACCCATTATTTTACATTCCTTAAATTCTATCCATTGCAGCTTTTTAGTCGAAAACGTTTTTGGAACCGGCTTGATGAGATACACTTTTATTAAAAATAGCTTCTGGTCCAACTGAGTTTGACACCCCTGATCTAAGGTATATCATATACAAGATGTCTGTTATAAGTGAATCACCTAAAATATTCCTTGTAATATGCATCGTGCACCTTCTATTTTTAAGACTATGCTTTTTATTTCCGGCAGGAATGCTACCATAAGTTTCTGAAAATCTTTATTTTCCTTTTACCCTCTTATAACTTACAGTGTCGAGGGGGCCGAACACAACGAGCCACAGAGTAGTCACCAATTCAAGTTCTGGCCAAACAGGTCTTTCCTTAACTTTCTATATTGCAATACTACGTGCGCCCACTCTGCTGTACTGCCTGCCAAGTTTATGAAAATCAAATTAGGAAATAACAAAAAAGTATTGTAGATATTTTGTTAAAGGTAAAGGATTTTATATTTTCCTAGTTTCTTCAATTATCCATTTTAATAACTACGAGTATACGAGGTTTGATCAGTTTTCGTTTTTCTCAAAAAATCTTTATTTATTCATCAATATTAATTTTGTCCCCTTCAAAGTAGTCCCCATTAGATATAAAACACTTGTGCCGGCGCTTTTTCCAATCTTCGGAGCACTTCTGGAACGTAATTTTCGGTATGGCGTTTGGCTTCAGCAATTCTGTCTTCTCCTCAGTGTTGGCAAAACGCCGCCCTTTCATGTTTCTTTTTAATCTTCGAGAATAGCAAGGAGTCGCAGAGGACCATGTCCTGCGAATACCGAGGCTGAGGCATCATAACGGTGTTGTTTTTGGTCAAAAATTCACGAACAACAGTGAAGTGTGAGCAGGGAGCAGGTGCATTATCGTGGTGCAATATTGCCATGAGTTGTTTTTTTTTTGCTTGGCATGAGCCAAAAGATATGCCAACATCATCAGCAACCTCCCTGATAGTGATTCGACGATTGTCCATAATTATTTTCTATACTTTTTCGAAATTGTCGTCATCTTCAACGTCTTCATGGCCCTCTTGGAAACGTTTGTACCACTTGTAAACGCTTGTTTTATTCATAGAAGACTCGCCAAAAGCAGCATTCAACATGTCCAATACAGTGCTGCACTTTATTCCATTCTTACAGCAAAATTTAATGCTAATTCTTTGTTCGCTTTTCCACAAGTAAAACATCTCCGAGCACACCAAAACACGTGTAACCTCTTCGACAGCCAATAATAAAGCAAGCATCCAAAATGGCTACAAATGTCAATATACGTCAGGGTCAAGTATACCAACACAACAACAAAAAATTGTGATAATTTGACTTATACAGCCCGCGAAATTCAAAAATTCCGCGTATTTTTTGATCAAGCCTCGTATATGCACTTCAGCGAAACTACGTTTCAAAAAAAGCTATTCGTTCATATATTATTTTTTCTAATATGAATTCCGTTTTTAGGCGACGATACTTATTTTTTGGCCTTTTTTGTTAATTTACCATTTAAATATTATTTTGACAGGCAACAAAACATCCTATAAAATTAAAGAATCCTCAAACGGAAGTAAGAGTACTATCCATTCCTTTTACTTGTGATTCTAGGCAGGCTTTGAAATCGCTTTTTTCTAATGGGCGCCATACACGTACCGGTTGGCCTGTCAGATCCGACTCTACCGGCGGTCGGAGAACGAACGAAAATACGTTCATCCATCCGGCTGAACTGACAGGAGCGCAGGCGCGCGTATAAGTGGGATGAGGCGACAGGCGTCAGTCACAACTGTTACCAGATCTGATCTACTGATTTTACGTTCAGTAGTCTTCTGATCTACTGATTTGTATACAGGGTGATTTAAAAGTATTGTCATTAATTTTAAGAGTAGGTAGAGCATATCAAATAGAACCACTTTTCTTAATAAACCATGTGTCACAAGTAAATCGTAACCTCAGAAAAAAATTATAAACATTAATACAAAAATTGTTTTGGGGTAACTGGAATAGTAGAATAGGTCAGTTCTGTTTACATTAAAAATTTAAATTTATCAATCGTCTTTCCTGTCCGTACTGATGAAGAGCCCAGGTGTTGTGTGACGTAGCTTAGCTAGTCCATTCTTCACTGTAAAACTGCACTGTTCGAACGCGTTAATGGAAGGTCATCCTAACCGTATGACCGAATTCATTAATATATATAATTAATAAATGCTGTAGCAGCTCTGAAAGACAGTTTTTTTGTTTGTGTTGTGTTGTGTTGTGTTTGTTTGTGTGTTTTGTTAGAGGAACATTTTTTGTAAGTGCAGTTTCATTTACTTTATTAACAACATTTTTTCTAATATGACTTTTTAAACATGCCACTAATTGTTTACTATCATCAGTCTTAATCCTGAAAAAAAAATGCAGAAGAACGTGAAACCTGTAAATTACATAATTGTGTAATGTTTCATTTATTTTTGCAGGGTCAAATTTCTACCGCGCATATTAGCCAGAGGTTCTCAAAAGTGGGTATCAAAATTTAAAATAAAAGAAATCGCGATAAGCTTAAAATTTTTGCTCTAATGTACTTCTATTAAGGTCAGCATATACCCATTTAATTTAATTTAATACTTTTGAATCACCCTGTATACTTAAAATCTACTGATTTTCCCAAAAAGACTAGAAAAACTGACGAATTGAACTTGTTTTTGTTGTTCTGTCGATATGCTGTAAAATAGTTTCGATTTGCCAATTATGTTCTGTAGTAGCCCTTACTGTTTAGGCTAGTAGGTCTGGTGCCTTGTCTCTTGTCGTTGTCTTGCACTTGTGGCCAGTATAGTTGGACATTTGCGTACCAAACACTACTTAAAAAGGAGGAATAAAAAATGCTTCTCTACTAATTTTTCTAAAGAACTAATGAAATGCCAAAATCCACAAAAAATAAATAAACACGGAATAACTGATTCTAAGACTGATACTGAAAGAATAAATGTTTTTATTCGAAGCCATTCCAGATATGTATGTAGTGTTTTATTGCTTTCTTTGGCCTACTAATTTCTACTGACTCGCGCATCTTCATCACTGGGGAACATGATCACTGGATGTCAAGTGCTTGTCGGCCTGGTTTCAACCACAGAACATTAAACCGAGCTGGTTTCAACTGAAGGTGTATTATGGGGTTTTAGTTCAACAGGCCGCGGGTGTCCCGGTGGACTGTTCAGCCGTAACTGACAGGCCGGCCGGTACGTGTATGGCGCCCATTACAGTGTATACAGGGTGTCTCAAAATTGACGCCCGTGCTTCTGGGATTTGATTCAGGGGGCTAAAAGAAATCGAAAATGAAGAGTGGAAAATTTCCCGATTGTCATTTCTTATCGTGGCGTCAATAGACGAAAATATGCTACAGAGAGTTCGTGCTTCATTGATAAATCGTGTGAATGTTTGCCTTGAAGTAGGAGGCAACCTATTTGCACACTTTTTGTGACAATAGATGTAGAAAATAACTTGTTTTCAAATATTATTCGTTTTTAATAAAGTTTAACGTTTATACTTAAATTTTTGTTTTTTATTGATAACTCGATAACAAAAGACAAACGGAAAATTTTCCACTCTGAATTTTCGATTTCTTTTCGCCCCCTGAATCAAATCCCAGAAGCACGGACGTCAATTTTGAGACACCCTGTATAAATAATTTAGTACAAAAAAATTCTCAAATTAATTCGAATGTTTGGCATAAGCTGTCGGTATATTGATTGTATTAAATGACAAGAAACAAGTTGTCAGTATCATATATTTAACACTGGTAATCTTTTGTAACTGAATGTCTTGTACACTGTTAAAATTCAGCTATTTAAATGTCCGCCTAGAATCGCAAGTATAGTGAATAGATAATAAATACATAAGTTTATGTCGCAACCTATTACAACTGATACTGCAGAAAATCTATTGAAATTGGACGAAATTTTTTTCATTTGACCGTTAAGTTTCTTCAGAAAGAAAATTCCGTATTTATTAAAATAAGAAAGTTAGATACAAGAAGTCAAGAAGAAGTGTTAAACTTCAGTGGCGAAAGTTTTTAGCTATAACTCGAAAAGATTACGTTTAGTCTCAACTCCAAGCATTCCCCCCATTCGTTATTAATTGGCTAAACTAAGGTTGATTGTTTATTAGGCGAAACCGACGAAACCTAAGTTTGCGAAAGCGATTGCACATAAGTCTTTCAGTTATTATTTATCACATATCAGTAAGTACATACTCACATGGCTGATTACGCAGTTGCAGCTACCTTACAGCCGGAAATTGTTGTATAGCAGTAATGTCGATGATTGGTGTAATTTTTAAATTGCGTATGTGTAAAATGCCGAATTCATTTCAAAGATTTGAGAACTCTTCCATCAGTCGCTGAAAAAATATGTCATAGAAGTTAGCTGAAGAGTTTAAATATAATACCATCTAACCTGTTGGGCAAAAATATTGGCCAACTAATCGGTGGACAGAATAATCAACATAATAATATTTAAGTTGTTACATTTATTGAACTGCAAAAGATTGAAGATTTCCGCCAAAATTTGGTTACTGAAGAAGTACTGCTGCTGTAATTTTAATTATGCGTAATTTAAGAAACGTTTTTAAAAATAATCTAATAATTATATTTTCAATTTATTTTGCGCTTAAAGTTAAAAGGCACATCAAAACAAGATACCGACGTTTTTTTCTGAATAGTTAATTTAGATATTTTCACGCAACAAAGGAGGATTGCTGTTTTTGAGCAGGACGTTAATATTTTCCAGCACAAAAGCATTTATAAATTCTAATGGAATTTCACTTACACCCCTAACTTGATATTGTTTTATCTCAGAACAAAAATGTTATAATAAAAGTGTAAGGTACCGCCCGAGGGAAATTAAAGGCAAGTAAAATTAACATTTGGAAAATGCGGAAACCGCGAACCCCCGTATTTTACACGGGGCTGCCAGCCAATCAGTGTGAATGTCAGCCACAGCCGAAAAATTGCTTTCTTAGTGCTGTAGAATCATAAAGTAAAGCTCCGTCTTTGTCTTTCCAGGTATTAAGGCCTTGCCGAAATTTTTGCTTTTAATTTTTTAAACCGGCCGTGAAGTTAACATTTGGACAACCGCAATTACCGTCAGGAAGATCAAAAGCAAGCCGGATAATAAGCAAATACTAAACTGAAACGCGCAAAAATAAAGCTAATGTCAGCGCGTTCTTAGTGAAGATTTCAGCGCGTGCATAATGAGAGTTGTCACGTCGGAGAGGCGGATTAGAGTTAAAAGGGATGTGCATCCTGCGTCCTATTAGACGCCGCATTAAACCCCGTGATGGATTGCTGATCCTCATGGTAATTAATTAGTGTGTACTCTGTTTTATTAGGGGTTAGAGCTTTCGCGCTGGATAAAATGTTTGCTAATGGATATACCGAAAAGTACTTATTCTCAAAACCTTAAATGTTGTTAACATATCGTATTCTTAAGATACTTTTCAGTCGTTATCTAATTAGGTCTGTATTCATCCTTATTATTCAAAACAAAAAACATTATTTGTTTAACCAAATAATCACCATCTAACGTTGCTTAAATTGGTATAGTTTTTATTTTTTCAAACTTGTGATAAAGTCAATAATTTATTCTGTATAAAATTATAAATACTTACACCACCTAATTATCTACTAAATTAAAGGCGAATATTAAAAATAATAGTTATTTAAGCATCAAGGGAAGTAAGTAGCTTTTACCAGTCGAGAACGAGTTTGCCGCCCGAGCGAGCGAGGGCTGGCAAAGTTCGAGACTGGTTGTAGATAGTTACTTCCCGAGCATGCTTATAATATTTTTCTCCATGCCCAACAAAAATTTGAATAATTTTCCCTTAATAATTCCACGTTAATTGATAGAAAATTAATCTATTACAAACAAAGCAAATAGTCACCTAGTATTGAGTTGCTTAGTAGCAATTGTTTTTCAGTTGTTTCTGGCAATATAAAAAACCACTTGTACTTGCGTTTCTTGGTAGTTTTCAAAAAATAAAATGCAAATAGGCGATAAGGAGAATAGAGAATTTAGCGTAGATGAAGCGGCAAATATTGCGTATTTGGAATTACTTACCAGAAAAATCGAAAATCCGTTATGAAAATGCATACAAGTTGTTTAAAAAATGGTGCGCGGAGAAAAACATCTATTCAGTGGAAGAAAACGTGTTTTCGGCGTATTTTTTAGAAAGATCAGTCAAATTAAAATCTCCATCGAGCTTATGGTATGAGCATTCAATGCTGAAAAGCACAATATTTATTTACAACAATAAGGATATTTCTAAATATCCAAAGGTATTAGCATTTTTAAGACGAAAAAAATGATGGTTATCAACCTAGAAAGTCAAACGTATTTACTATACTCGAAATTAATCTTTTTTTGAATGAAGCTCCTGACGAAATTTATTTGTTAATGAAGGTTGGCTTTAATATAATCTAATAAATTAGTTCTTTAACTCTTTTTATACAATTTTAGTTATACCCTAACCCTACTTATCTTAACAAGTTTTTACATTTCAAATAGGTTAGGATCAGTTAAGTTCAAACGCGTTAAGATCACTTACAAAACTAAAATTACTGTAATAACACGCAATTCACTTACTTCCCTTGGTGAGTAGGTTTTACCTTACTTCCCTAATTTCATGACAACCAGTAAACAAACAGTACACTCAATAATAGAGGGCCCAGATTGGATCCCTGTGGGACACCTGAAGACGCAAAGAACGACCGGGAACGATAAGAATTATATTCAACGTATTGATTACGATGATGGTTACTATCAATGGACCACTAGTGTATGAAACATGGGTGTCACACTGACAATAAAAGCTAATATTTACATACTTTCGACAAAGAAAATTATCTGTATTAAATGAAAAATAGTAGATTGTTTTACAAGTTAAGAAAAGTGAGAGTTTTCCAGCGAGTGTAAATTTTTAATTCACGAGCAAGCGTAGCTTGCGAGTGGATTAAAAATTCACACGAGCATGGAAGAATCACTTTTCTTACGAGTTGAACATGCTATTTTTTCGTGTACTTCACGAAAATCTCGTTAATTTTAAAAATAAATATTCAAAATTTATCAAGGTAGGTATGTCATTATAGCATTATTTTTCACTGTGGTCGTCATGGATTTATCCATTTTTACAGAATTAATTTTCGACTTTTCAAAAAAATTATGTGCTTAAAACGTCAGATTATTTTTAAACGTTTTTAAGATTTTGCGCGGGCTCTGTAGATAAAATATTGTACAATACACGTGTGATAATGCATTATTAAGATACGCGTTTGAAATTTGCACAACGTTTAATAATTTGAACAATTGTACAGGGTGGTCCAAATTGGACACTTTTGATAGGAAACACCAATTTCTAGAGGAGCTAGAAAAAACTAACCTACATGTTACGGGCTCGATTTTTGTGAGAAACTGAATACCGAAAACCGCACATCGATATCTTGAACTGTTTAGAAGATATAGGGTGGTTTTCAATTTTGTGCATTTTTGACCCACCTCCGTAACTTATTTATTTATGAATATTTTTTGTTTCTGTAAAAACATTCTTAAGGCACTTTTTTTAAGGGAATCCAATAGCCAAGTTTTTTTGTAAAAAGAATGGTTTTGAAGCTATGACATAAACTTGTACTTTTTCTTATGGACCACCCTGTATATTTTTGCATATTCTTTTTCTAAATACAGTAGACACGCGCTAACGTGAACATCGGGTAACGTGAACATCCGGCTAACATGAACAACATTTTTATTATATTGACCACCGTATAACGTGAACACACTAACCCTCACTAACGTGAACATTGTTTATGATGTATGAAAACATATTGAATTTCTGGCGTTTCCTGTAACTTGTTTGCATGTCTATGCAGCATTAAAGGTATTTGCAGACATAACAACGTATAACAGGTAAAAGCGAAACAAAGAAAAATAATCACCTACCTGTATACTTACAAAAAACTCAAAAGAATTCGCCGACTAACTTAGTTGTTTGCGAGGGCCGTAGATCGCCGAGGATTGCCTTATCATAGTTAAAACTCAGAAAGTGAATACTAATAAAAAAATGAAAAAATTGGGCGCCAGAAAACTTTTCAGTTTTCAAAAAAATATAGAAATACAGATAAGTAAGTTTAATAAATTCAAAGTATTTAACAATAGACAAATTAAATGAAAAAAGTAAAAGCCAAAAATATTCAATCAAACATACAAAACAATTCGCTTAGGTTAATTTCAAAAGAACCAAAAAAAACTAAATATCAACGTTAGTTGAATTAAAGAAAGATATACATGAATGGTAAAAAAAACGATCAAGGTGGATAAATAACAAATAAATAAGCGCTTACCTTTATTACCTGAGTGAAAACAAGTCTAATAAAAAAATGAACAATCAAAAGATATATAGCAATAGCCTTGTTTAAACTCAAGCTTATTACCTTGAAAAAAACACGCAAATTCGTTATGCTAATAAAATAAAATGTAAAAACCAACCTAAAGCGTTACAGAATATTACAACAAAAATATAAATTTATTTCGTGAAGCGAAAAAGAATTAATATGAGATAATTAAATTAATGCAAATTAAATTCGCCGAAGGCGTTAAAATTCAAAATTCAATTGTACAAATATTTAAGTAAAGCAAAGTTAAAAATTAAGAAATTTAATAAATGGAATAAAACCAGGTAAATTCGACGACACTTAACAATTCAATAAACACCGACCTTGAATCCTCCAAGCGATCGAGTTGCGAATAATCAGCAATGATAAATAATTTTTCAATACTACCGCATCCTTCAACTCCATAAATAATGCAGCCGCAAAAAGGCAATAACCAAAAGAGCCGGAGTACGGTAAAGTAATGGAAAATAAAACCAAACGAAAAGAAAGAAGCTGTAACAAAGTCGCCATTAACACGTGCGTTCAATGATAAGACAAAAATCTCCACTTACCACCAGATCTTGGTGCTTCTAAAAAATAATTTCACAACGTGAAACAAAACCGAAAATCTCGGAAGTTATAATTACGAAAATTCTATTAGAATTAAATAGGTAACTTCGGGATAAATTTCACCAAACTCAACTGCTTCGGCAGACAACCCAAACGGAAAAAGCCAAGATTTCTCGAACCAACGCCTATCACCCAACGCGCATGACCCTCTCTCCCAAATCAGAAAACCTACTCAAAACCAAAAAGTCACTAACTACGTTATCTTTTACCAGTGAATATATAATAAATAGAGGTTCAATAAATGCATTCACCGTAAATAAGCAATTGAAAGGAGCAAAATAATATAACGGAAAATGAACCGTTACACTCCCCCCAACCAAGACGACGAAAGTAGAAACCATCGATCAGAGGAGAAAACTCACCAGAGATAGAACTGGAGAAAAATAAGGTCCGGAGAAAATAAGGAACATGAAAGGAGAACAAAGGACTAAAAAAAAATAAAATAAAGAAGAGAAAAAAAAAAACACAGTACTGACCCAACCATTGCTCATCTAAAAATGACAATACAAATGCCAGTTGACCCCTCGCTGCATGGATGAAAACTGCTGCGCCGGTGGGCCAACCGACCACCCTAACACAACTAGTGTTAGCTCCACTAATGAACAAAAAAATAAATGAGCAACAGCATGGCAGCACCGAGAAAAAACAATAAAAAAATGGGATAAAACGGCACAAAACAACCACAGAAGAAGGAGAGGGTAGGAGGGTTGGTTTCGTGTGGCTGACTAAAAAGACAACAGAAAATTTCAAAATGGAATCAAGCTGAAAAACAAATGAAACTACTACCACCTTGAGCCACCCGGCACTGGTTCCCGAAAGAATACATCAGTGAACGTAGGTAACTTTCAGTGAGTAGCAGTAAAAATCTTAAACCCACCACCACACTAGGCCAAGGTAAAGCAAACTAGTCCAGGACCGACTAGCCCACTGAAACTACCGCCACCGTGACCAACGGTAGGAAAACGAAATCAAAAATTGCAAAAAACATATAAAATACACGAACACAATAACACAAGGGCAACCTGAAGGTAAAACCCTAGAGAGTGCCTTTTGTATGGGGAAATGGAAAAGACACCCCCGTGGCCTGCCGGCATCCCCAATCAACCACCCAAAAAATGCTAGCGAAGGAAAAGGAAAGGATGGAGGACAAAAGACTAAAAACAAAGGTACAAGGAAGACGATTCTGTTAACCAAAACATGGATAAAAGGTCTTCAGGGAGAAGTAAATGACACAAACACACGCAGGAAAAATATTCAATCAAAGACACGAAAGTGCCTGACCACTCTAACAACGGATGAGTTCGTTGAATTTACAGAAAATCCGCCACTCAAATAAACTTCCCAAAATAAATCCATAATCAGTGGAAGTAGCACCAACAAATCGGTAAATAAGAATAGGTTCGCATTAAAAATAAGGAATGTGTTAATGCACCCTAAACAAAAATAAACCAAAATGGTTATAAATAAAGGAGTAAAATAAATGCTTTTCGACCCCTAACACTAAAAATAACCTAATCAAGGTCAATATCAAAATATAGATAGTTAGAGCGAACAAACACCATAAAGAAATCCTTAGGGTCAATGACCGAACATATCTACCAGCTCAACCAACAACAATCACACTGCATTCACCCACATTCACACTAAATTTATTCTTCAAATTCTTCTTCCCCAAAGCATGGTTTGAGGTCCTTAATATGCCAAACACCTACACGTTTATTATCAGGGACCGTCGCAAGTTGATAAGTTAAAGGTCCTATTACTTTAATAACTTTACATTTGACATACTTAGGAGCTAACTTTTGGTTAAAATGACGTGAAGCATCTGACAAAACGTAGTTACGTTTCCAAACTAAATCATTAAGATGAAATCTTAAAGGTCGTTTACGAAGGTTATAGGATTTAGAATTTCTTTGGTAGGCGTTGTTAAGGCGTCTACGAACGTCTTGATACAATTCGGACAACTGATTAACATCGGCGACTAAGTCTTCGCGGTTGTCAAGAGTCAGTTCTTCCTCTTTAAAATTCTTTAGACGACCATAATAATCTCCCGAAACCGGAACGGTTCGACCAAAGTTAAGAAAAGAAGGAGTAAAACCTATAACTTCGTGAATAGCATTACGTAAAGCATGAGCTACTTTATAAAGATTAACATCCCAAGTGCGATGATTGTCATTTACATATGAACGGAGAGCAGTACCAATTACTCTATTGACTCTTTCCACAAAATTAACCTGTGGATGGTAAGAAGCATTATACCAAACCTGTTGAACTTGGTAACTATTCATAAGTTTTTTAAAGTCAGAACTAATGAATTGTGGACCGTTATCGACCATACACACTTGAGGAACCCCAAAAATAAGAAAAACTTCGTTCTCAATGAAGTTAACAACCGATTTAGCGGTAGCTTGACGCAGTGCTTTCACTAAAACAAACTTAGTGAGCCAATCACACACAACGATGATGCTAGTATGACCGTTTTTAGAACGAGGAAAAGGACCCATAATGTCTATGGACAAACATTGGAAAGGATATAAAATTTTCTTTTCTTTTCCCATAAAACCAGGTCTAGCAAGCTGAGAAGCTTTACTAGCCGCACAAATATCGCAATGACGGACATAACGAACAACATCGGCATGCATTTTGGGCCAATAATATTGCTCGCAAAGTTTATGAAAGGTTTTATAAACACCCAAATGAGCGGAGGTAGGCTCATCATGAAAAATTTTGAAAAGTTCTCTACGTCTTGATTTAGGGACTACCTGCTTCCATTCAATCAAATTACTGGTAATATTATGTCGATTAGAAGTATATTTATACAAGCTATGGCCTTCAATTCTCCAGCCGGGATAACTATCAGGATTATTCTGGACATTGTCAATCATCTTCAGATACCAAGGATCTAAGTCAACTTCAGCAAGTTCTAAAGCGGATACTATGACAGGAGCTCGTGATAAAGCGTCGGGAACAACGTTGTGTTTGCCCGGTCGATGTTTAATATCAAAAGAGTATTGTGAAAGTCTAACACTCCACCTAGCAAGACGACCAGTGGGCTCACGCATATTAGTTAACCACAATAAAGAATAGTGGTCGGTAAAAACTGTAAAATGAGTTCCCTCAATATATGCTCTAAATTTTTCTACACCGAAGATAACTGCCAAACACTCTCTTTCAGTCACAGAGTAATTACGTTCAGAAGAATTTAAAGTACGTGAAGCGTATGCAATGACCTTTTCATCATCTCCTTCACCTTGCGTAAGAATACAACCTAACCCGTAACTCGAAGCGTCACACTGAATATTAAAGGGTTTAGTGAAGTCAGGGCTACAAAGAATAGGAGCTGAAGTTAATCGTAATTTGATTTCACGGAAAGAAGTTTCAGCCTCCTCCGTCCAGGTAATCTTTTGTTTTTTAACACGTCCTTTAATAAGGTCTGAAATGGGAGCAGAAAGAGTAGCGAAATTGGGTACGAAACGCCTATACCAAGAAGCTAAGCCAAGGAAACGTTTAACCTCGGTTACAGTAGAAAGTCTGGGATAATTTGAAATAGCTTGGACCTTCTTAGGGTCTGTATGCAATCCATGTTTGTCAACGATGAAACCTAAGTAAGTCAAACTAGGTCTGCAAAATTCACACTTGTCAATGTTAACAGTTAAATTGGCATTCTTCAACCGGTCGTAAACTTCTTTTAACATGCTTAAATGTTCCTGAAAAGTACTCGAAACAATGATAATGTCGTCTAAATAAACAAAGATGTTATCACCAAGCAAGGGACCGAAAATAGAATCCATCAAACGCTGCTGCGTAGCGGGAGCGTTGGCAACACCAAAAGGCATAACATTATACTCGAACAAACCCCTACGAGGAACAACGAAAGCAGTCTTTTCGCGTGAATCAGGATGGAGAGGAATCTGATAAAAAGCTTGCTTCAAATCAATTGACGTAAGAAATCGCGCATCTCTTAATTTATCTAAAATACTTGATAAGAAAGGAATAGGATAAGCATCTTTCTTTGTCACAGAATTCAGTTTCCTTCCGTCAAAACACAGGCGAAAAGATTCACCATCTTTCTTTTTAACCAGAACCATGGGCGAACTCCAAGGAGATTTAGAAGGACGTATAATACCATTCTCTAACATCTTATCTAATTCGGCATTAGCATGTACTTGCATAGCAGGAGAAAGTGGATAATAACGTTGTTTAATGGGATCTGCATCACCAGTATCAATAATATGACAAACTCTATCAGTTCGACCTAACTCGGGACCTGAAATTTCAGTGAAATTTTGAATGATTTCATCCAATAATAATTTCTGTTGTGGACTCAAATCGTCAGTACTACAAATAGCTTGTAATGCGGAAACCTCAGACACCGAAAATTGGTTAGAAACAAAGTCGGTTTTAACTCCAAAAGAGTAGCAAAAATCCATCCCTAAAATAAGAGTAGACGGAATAGTACCACAAACAACGGCGTCAAGAGTTTTAGAAACCCCGTCAACAGAAATAGGAAGTGATACAGTACCCAACATAGTCTGCGAATTACCATCAGCAGTGGTTAAGGAAAGAGGTAAATTACTTTTATTAATTTTAAGATCGTGTTTTCGAATTAGGTAAAAACCATTCTTACCAATCAAAGTCTGGTTGGCTCCAGAATCGAAGAGAGCTTGAACAGGTTCGCCGTTAATAAAAACCGAAACATAGGGCCTGTTATCGTCTGGACGTTTAGCAAAAATAGCTGAAGTCTCAGGAGAGGAAAGACAAAAATTACGTACCACGTTCAACCAAGATGGCCATAATTCGAGTTCAGCCTTCAATAATTCTACAGAAGGGATGGATCGGCTGCAACATCCAATCCCTAAGCCTCGTTTTTTGGATGACACCTTAGACATTTGGCGAAATAAACCCCAGGGTTACCACAGACGTAACAAAAGATAGTCTTGGATTGAGAGCAGGTATGAAAAGTATGCCCCGTACCCTGACAGTTCCAACATTTAGTATTAGGCCTGGCTCGATTTGCTACTTTCTTAAAAACTTTAGTAGTAGAAGCAGGTTTAGAAGTGAAAACTTCGGCACTAACAACATTTGGATGCTTCTTCTTGGGTTGGTAAGCTAAATCAGGTTCGAGGGGTAAAGAATAATCAAGGTTAGGATTTCTATACCTAGCATTTTGAAGTTTAACTTCCTCTAACCGTTTACACAAAACAAGAAGTTGATCAACGTCTCTAATTTCAGTTAACGAAAGTTGAGTAGCATAAAAAGGTTGTAAATTACGTAAAATATGTTTAAGTTTTAATGACTCAGAAGGCTTCTCTACTAAACGGTCGAAAAGGTTTAAAAGTACGGCTACAAACAAACTTGGTTTTTCGTCGGAACCTTGCTTACGTCGTTTAATCTCTTCCCACAATGCTTCGTCGAAATCATTTGGCAAAAAGTCAAAACGTAACTTGTCAATTAATTCGGACCATGAAGTAACACGATTCCTAACAGCTCGGAACCAAACGAGACCTTGACCAGAGAATAGATCTACCGCACTGGCAAACAATTGATCAAAAGAAACATTGCGAGCGACTCTAAGTTCTTCGACTCGTTGTAAAAAAGCGTTGACTCCAATAACACTAGCGTCACCGGTAAAAGTTAAACCCCATTTACAAACAGGAACTGACTTAGTAAAAGAAGGTAAACTAGCAGTCTTGGTAGAATTCGAAGTAGCTCTAGAGAGTTGTAAACGATCAAGTTGACGACGTAATTCATCAATTGGATCTTCAATTGGACCACCACCCGAAGATACAGGAGCTCTTGGACGAGATAAATCAACTACCTGAACGTCAGAAAAAGAGACCCGCGGGCGCTGACTCGTGGAGTTAGCTAACGGTAAAACTTCTTCAATATTGGATTCGGGTTGTTCAACCTCAGATTCATCTTCAGGGATTTCATCGTCGTCAACGGTTTTCCTAACTAAATCCATTAAGTCCAAACAAAGACTAACCTTATCGGCGTGCAGGGATTCTAAGTCACTTTCGGGTTTCAAACGATTCAATCTAGCAAATAAATGGGACAACCGAGCGTCAAGTCTCACACATTCAGAAAAAGTAGGTTTTTTAATAAAAACATTATTGATCTGGGAGGACAGCTCACTCAATTTCGTTCCACAAACATCCAACTCACCAGGAACATCGTACTGAATAGGAGGGTAACTGTTTATTAAGGAGGTATCTAATTTCTCCAGGGCTAACTTAGCACGTAAAGCCTTGCGCTTTTGGTCAACGGACATGAATTCGGGATCTATCCCTCGGAAGATTAGTTCATAAGAGAGTTCATCGCCCCTCAAAGCATTAACGTTGAAACTCATGGTGGCGAATTAATAAAATTACAAAGTGTCCGAACAAAGGTGTCGAAAAGAAATGATAAAATGATAAGGGGGAAAAACCAGTAGCAATCTCGAAAGCCCCACGTTGCTGCGTCAATTTAGTATAACAGGTAAAAGCGAAACAAAGAAAAATAATCACCTACCTGTATACTTACAAAAAACTCAAAAGAATTCGCCGACTAACTTAGTTGTTTGCGAGGGCCGTAGATCGCCGAGGATTGCCTTATCATAGTTAAAACTCAGAAAGTGAATACTAATAAAAAAATGAAAAAATTGGGCGCCAGAAAACTTTTCAGTTTTCAAAAAAATATAGAAATACAGATAAGTAAGTTTAATAAATTCAAAGTATTTAACAATAGACAAATTAAATGAAAAAAGTAAAAGCCAAAAATATTCAATCAAACATACAAAACAATTCGCTTAGGTTAATTTCAAAAGAACCAAAAAAAACTAAATATCAACGTTAGTTGAATTAAAGAAAGATATACATGAATGGTAAAAAAAACGATCAAGGTGGATAAATAACAAATAAATAAGCGCTTACCTTTATTACCTGAGTGAAAACAAGTCTAATAAAAAAATGAACAATCAAAAGATATATAGCAATAGCCTTGTTTAAACTCAAGCTTATTACCTTGAAAAAAACACGCAAATTCGTTATGCTAATAAAATAAAATGTAAAAACCAACCTAAAGCGTTACAGAATATTACAACAAAAATATAAATTTATTTCGTGAAGCGAAAAAGAATTAATATGAGATAATTAAATTAATGCAAATTAAATTCGCCGAAGGCGTTAAAATTCAAAATTCAATTGTACAAATATTTAAGTAAAGCAAAGTTAAAAATTAAGAAATTTAATAAATGGAATAAAACCAGGTAAATTCGACGACACTTAACAATTCAATAAACACCGACCTTGAATCCTCCAAGCGATCGAGTTGCGAATAATCAGCAATGATAAATAATTTTTCAATACTACCGCATCCTTCAACTCCATAAATAATGCAGCCGCAAAAAGGCAATAACCAAAAGAGCCGGAGTACGGTAAAGTAATGGAAAATAAAACCAAACGAAAAGAAAGAAGCTGTAACAAAGTCGCCATTAACACGTGCGTTCAATGATAAGACAAAAATCTCCACTTACCACCAGATCTTGGTGCTTCTAAAAAATAATTTCACAACGTGAAACAAAACCGAAAATCTCGGAAGTTATAATTACGAAAATTCTATTAGAATTAAATAGGTAACTTCGGGATAAATTTCACCAAACTCAACTGCTTCGGCAGACAACCCAAACGGAAAAAGCCAAGATTTCTCGAACCAACGCCTATCACCCAACGCGCATGACCCTCTCTCCCAAATCAGAAAACCTACTCAAAACCAAAAAGTCACTAACTACGTTATCTTTTACCAGTGAATATATAATAAATAGAGGTTCAATAAATGCATTCACCGTAAATAAGCAATTGAAAGGAGCAAAATAATATAACGGAAAATGAACCGTTACAAACGTTGACGGTGCAGAAATGTAACTGCATATATGGGTTTTGGTTAATTTTAGTTGTCTACTGATAAGCGTTTTTATTTAGTAGACAGTTAAATAAATACAACCGTTTTCCGTGGCGCCAAATCTCTTTTAAAGCTGATGCATTAAAAACGTAATTGTTGCTTGTGTTAAGAGTGTTTAGTTTAGCAGTAAACGTTTCAATTCAAAATTTCTGATTTTTTTCTGCAACAGTAGCTTGTATTTTAGTGTAAAACGTTAATAAACAATTTTTACTTTATTTTTGATCTTTTTTATCAGTTTCTAGAAGAAAATCATTACTATTCGATAACATGAACAAATCGCAAACGTGAACACGCCCTGTTTTATTTTGTTCACATTATCGCGTGTCTACTGTATATAAAATACTTGCTACTTTCCTTTTTAAACATTTATTTCATTGCCGTTTCTAAAATACTATAGATGAATTTTGTAAATCTGGAGTGCCACATGCTTGAAAAATAGAACGAAATAAATTTACAGCTGTTATAAAATATTTATTGCCTATTTTTTAGTAATTTATTGATTTAATTAAACAACACAAAATAACAAAAGCAAACAATATAACATTAAAACTACATTATAAATAGTTTTTTCTATTTCCTCTAGAAATTGGTGTTTCCTATCAAAAGTGTCCAATTTGGACCACCCTGTACATTTACCAATATTTATACAAATAAATTGAATGAATGAAAAAAAGTGTTGCTATGAAGAAAAGTGTTGCTAACAAGAAAACTACCACTTTTCTTTACGATTTTTCATTGAACAATATGCCTGATTTCTATCTTGTACACGAAAAAATTGATTAATTATTGTTTCTTTATATCTAGCAGTAATAAAATGGGATCAAAATAAATGTTACAATTTTACAATAATCTAACATATAAACATGATTATTACTACTAAGCTATATCGGATTGCCCTTTATCGGTCAGTAAATTATTAAGACCAGTCGCGATCTAATAGTTTCCATAACTTTGTATGAGCATCACGTCTTCACTACAAATTAATGTTTTCTATTTTAATCACAAATTTTTCTAGAACTTCGTTCGTGAAGTCAGTAAATCTTTCTAAAAGTTTCGCGATCGATGGTAACATGTTCTGAATAAGTTTTCCGAAAGATTTAATGAGTCATTGCATGCTTTTACTAAGATCGAACAGCACAATTTATTTAATTCTATTATTAAAAATACTACCTTTATAGCAAGAAATTTAAACAATTTTTAAAATTAAAACATTCAGTTTTAGCAAAGTATGTGAATTGTATAAATTATTATGTATTCTTTGGTTTTAATAATAATAACTAATTATTTTTGCATAACTTACAATTGCTTCCAAAATAAAACTTAAAAAAACTAAATTAATGATTCGGGGTTAAGTAACTAAATCTGTTGCAATACTGATTTTTTTTATACGGGCAGGGTTAGTTGTAGATATTTTATCACTTATGTCTTTCGAATTTTCCACAAACTTGTATTTCATCATATAATAACCTGGTTTTTGATTCAGCAGTCTTCAATATTTGGTATAACTTTTGTCACATTCCAATATTTAAACTAATTTTGGTAATGATTACTAACTTTTTAATAGTACATTCTTCAACGAGCGTAGAATGATGGCTATTATGCACGCGGATGAAGTTTCCGACACAAGCGAGCGCAGTGAGCGAGTGTTGGAATCATCTAAGTGAATAATAGCCATTCTACGCAAGTAGAAGACTATACTTTCTCTACGACTACAAGAAATTATATACCTAAATCATAGTTTTTAACGCAAATCTTTAATTAACACTTAAAATATTAAACTTTGCAATTATAACATGTTAAAGAAAAACTGAAATAACATATGTACCAATGTACCTGCTAAGTATGTACCTAATAAGTAATTTAATTTTTTTTTTGACAAAAGTTATAGTGAAGTTACTACAATTATTGATATTTAATACAGTCGGTGTTGAATCTTGATCAAAACTCGCCTCATTTAAAGTGCTAGTCTGTGCTGTGTGTTGTATATTGTGTGCGATTCTGGTACTTTGTTCTACCGACTGAAGTATTTTGTTCGCCGTGTTCATTTTATTTGTCATTGAATCTTCCACGTAGGCTTCAGCTACCGAGGTACTCTTCCAGCCTCCATATCGTTTGAGAGCTGTAATATCTCCACCTGCATCAACCAATAAGGTGGCAGAAGATCTACGAAAGCTATGTCCGGTGTACAGATTTGCATTCGGTAAATTTAAGTACGTTGCTATTTGTCTTCCCATTGATGCAAATTTGTTGATTTCAATTTTCTGAACAGTGCATTTGCCGTGTTGGTAGTTTAACAAAAATGAAGGAGTTATTACATCAGCTGGGCGTAGCGCAATATACTTTTTGCATATTTCATAAAATTTACCTGTCACAGTAAATTTTCTAACAATTTTTGTTTTAGTGTTAGATATGGTTATTAAAAGAGCTGGATTAAGGTCTTGAATGTCTTCCATTTTCATTGAGTGCATTTCATTATTACGGCAAGCTCCCATTATTCCTACGATTAATGCAACCTTAAAAAATAAAAACTTTAAAACTTTTAAGTTTAGGCAAAAGCAATTAAATTTGTTACCCACCTTTGTTCCGAGATATACCAGGTGTCCGTAAAAAGGAGGTCAATCCGTTAACCACATATTCCTTGAGCAAAAATAATATGACTTTTATAATGCCATTTTTCATTTTTGCTAACTTGATTTAGAGTATTGGAAAATTATGAGATTACCGTAAGCCCCGTATCAAGGACCTGTACTTTTCAAGTTCTCTCTAAAACGAACGATTTTATCAAAATTTGATAAGAGACAAAAAAGACTCCAAAATGCATGATTATCTCAAAACAGATAGCTTGGAAGTCACTGGCGTAGGTACTAAAAAACAGGGGAGGTCAGTGGGTACTGCACTCCCCGTATTTTGATTATTTGACAGTTGTTTTCGTTTTGCTTTTCTCGAAAGATGTGACTATTTATGTTGAAGCTCTGTACCAAATTTGAAATTGATAGCTTATTAAATACTTCGCTTATTAAAAATAATCAGCTTTAAATTTCAAACTTTGACGCTCTGTACATCGCACGTGTGGATCTAAAATGGAAAATGGCATTATAAAAGTCATATTATTTTTGCTCAAGGAATATGTGGTTAACGGATTGGTCTCCTTTTTACGGACACCCTGTATCCTACATCGTACTGAAGAGCTTATTACACATTACACTCTACACATGATGCAGTATGTAGGCATAAACGGCGCACCAACTTTGTAACCCGCAGATACGGGCCGGGCCGAGTTGTGCTTTTCACGCCTAGAGTCTCATACGTTAAAGCGCCAGTCTCGACACCGAAAGGTATTATTAAGAGGTTACAGATAATACATACATACAGTTACTATAACAGTAGAGAAGCAAGCATGAATTTTCCTTGGAAAAAAATAAAGTGATTAATTTCGCAATAATTCTTGTCAAAAACATTACCTCAAAGATTATGTAAATTTTTTAAGGACAGTTTATACCAGCAGTGAAAAAATATATGTTATACATACCACGAGAGCTAAATGCTTTACTACGATATTTCGCATAGATTGCAAACCTCCATGGTCGATAGAGAAATTTTCTTGAGCATCTTATTATTACATAACTAACCATATTATGACCATCATTTTCAATAATATTCTAAACATGAGTTGTTTGAGTTTTCGTTAAGACCTTTCCAAAGCTAGAAAAAATAATTTACGTCACATTTTTTTAATTTTCCTTTTTACAGAACAAAGCAATAAAACAGCCATCAATCTGCCCAAGAAAACTTATCTGACGCTCCCTTATTAGAAGATAAGAACGTTTATTAATATTTTTAACTTTTTTCTGAACAAAAATTTAACGAAAATTACGTTATCTTTACGAAATTTCAAATAGGAAAAATCAACTTTGAGTTTTAATTATAATAATAAATTAATTTCATTATTAGTTAATTAGTAGGTATTAACAAAATTAATCCTATTTTTGATTATTTAATTAGGCAATTTTTCTAACTCTACGCTCGTGACAAAACGTAAGCTCTCTAAAATTAGGTTAATGGACCTAAAACGTTCCAGTTAGATTGAAAAGGGTAATCAGTAGTGTCCTCAAAGTACTTTCTGTAAACTAAATTTCATTGGCCAAGAAATGCAATTTATTAGGTTAATGAAATAATGTTTTCCCTTTTAAAATTTGATAATATTTTGATAGTAGTTAATATAAACTTTCTTAGTTTTTTGCAACGACCTCAAATGAAATCTATGTAAAAAGGTTGTGTCTTCCTAGTTTAAAGATTATTTGCTTGTACGATACATGTATATATGTTACGGGCAAAGACGGAAATTGGACAATGACAACATTGGCTAGTCATTGTTGTCACTGCCCCTTCTAAGTAAGTAGTCAGTCTGTGGAATATTTTAGCATTTTTAACTGTACTTAATCGATCGTTATATAGCCATCTATACATGGCTAATTTTAGCTAATGAAAGAATACATTGTGTGCAATTTAGTTAAATAAAACTTATACATATAATTCATAATATATTTAATGAAAAAGCAAAAATCTTTCAACGTCAAAAAATAAAAATATTCTGGAACAAATTAAAGAAAACATAGCTTAAAAAATATTTATGAGTAAAAATATTAACGCCTTATCTTTAACGTTGGCCAACAGCGGATGGGCAAAGCTTCATGTTGTTATTTTCACATTATTACATTTTAATATCAATTTCCCAATTTAGAAGGTCAATGGTGAGAATGTCCGGCCGATATCGACAATGCCCAAATTTCATTGGTAAACACAAACACGTCTTTGGCTGGGCAGTATCATTAATGGCCGTAATTCGATATTTGACTGTAACTTACACAATTATGATCTTTCAGATACTCTCAAGCTTTCAAACCAAAGACTTTTTATTGTCTCCAATGTAAGAAGAAGAAGAAGTGATGTAAGTCCTATAACACGTACATGTTCATTCGGTCCTTCTTTTACTTTCCAGCGTCGAGGATGTAGAATTAAATGTAATTTAGATTTTCTTTTTGTACTTTTCTGCTAACTACCTTACCACTTAATGCCTTAGATATGTGTTTATTCTACAATCCAGTTGGTCTTCCTGTTCTTTTCTTCTTAACTTTAGTTACCTATATTTCTTTAGTCAGTTTTATTTCCGGCATTCTCATCATATGTTTCCAACAACTAAATTACCTTTTTGCGATTATTAGTTCAAACGATTCACCCTCGTTGTCACCCTTATATCAAGAGATCCAATCTTAAATCATCTCCAATAACCCATGTAATTAAAAGTCATGTTGTAACTAATGATACTAGTAAAAGTTATAGGTTTATGCGATTATTGTTAGTTTTTCATTTTCTCGGCTTTCCTAAACTAATCTAAAACATGTCTTTCAGTCCATAGGATAACTTCAAATTGAATCACTTGATACTTGTATTTCGGGTTTTATCCATTCTTGAAACTCAAAGTACCCTCCTAAGAAATTTCTAATTACCAGCTCTTGCCACAAATATGTTTATACCTATCCTGCCAATGTACAGAAACCTGCTCAATAGACCGGTACGTATATAATTTTACAAACTTCTAAATACTTTTGAGCTCTTACTGACTTTATTTATGAATGGTTTCAATAATAAACTATAAACTTTGTCTTTCGCTGCGTTTTTATTATTTATTTTTTTATCCATTTTTCCAAGTATTGAACGCTTTGAAGGCTTGAAGGCTTAAAGGCTTTGATTTTGTTACTTTGCTGTTTAATTCCATTAAACATAATTCTTATGTTAAATAATATTACTTGAAATTAGTTAAAATACATTGACTTTACATTATTTGCAATTACAGATATTTTAGCTGCACATTAGTAGGTCACAGCGTGTGCAGTAGATTTCCAAACGCATTTTAACTGAAAATCTGCAGTTTTGCACTTTTTATTTCGTAAATAACCAAAGGTTGTTAAAATTGTACTTTAGATAGTAAATTCAGCATGATTTTTGTATAAATACAACGAACTGGGATAATAAAGATTAGTGTTAAAACCAATTTAATACTCATTACTTGCTGGTGCCATTTCCAGGACTTTATTTACTGATACGTGAGACCGCGTATCGTAGGCACTAGCTTTCCTAGATTCACCGTCAACAGCTATATTCTGCAGTTATAAATCAAAGACTCACCCTTTTCTTTTCCGATTCTATAGTAATAATTTCTCTCTGCTAATCTCAATATAGTACTCTGCCTTTTTTCGCCACAAATTCTTTTGTATAAAATTATATGTTCGTATCATATTGCTAGTGCAGCTTATAAAGTCTTTCCCGCTACTATTTCCTCTGGTCTTTTTCGTTTGTTTCTCCTTCCTGTTGCCTGGAACAATATCCTGTTTGTCTAGTCTCACTGTTCCATCAAGACGATAGCCAGTTTTTGCCATGCTTTAGACGACCTTTTTTTTCATTATTGGCCATTATATTGTCACAAACCTTTTCGATGAGTTCTTCCCATAATTTATTGCATTTTCCCATTTCCTACATCTTATACATTGCACCATCTTAATTCGGCATTTCTGTGCCTATTTGTTATTTACACTCCTATTATTTTTCATAGTACTTTCATTTTTATTATTCTTACATTTAGTGACTTGCATTTCTGATTTGGCTTAATTAGCGTATATCATTATAGGTCTAATTACTATTTTATATATTTTCACTTTCCTCTCCCTTGACTTGACATACATTTGTTTTACGACGTGGTGCTATTCAAATAATCAGCAACCTGTGCTCCTTTTGTGGGTTGGCTTTGAGTTTCAGAAGAGAAGTTTCTGTCACTCGTTATGTCGCCCCCAAGGCATGTATACTTTATGACCCACTCAATTGTTTTCTTTCTAGTCTCAGTTTACAACTTCTTAAATCTTTTACTAAAATCGTGGTTTTTGATATTTCCATGTTATATCGTTTTGACATTGAATTGATCTTTGTAATAGTCTTCGTAGGTCATCGTCCTTACTTGCCAATAGTACCACAACGTCTACTTAGTATATTATGTTAACATAGCAATCTATATATTTTAATCTGTTCGATAGCCTCGTTTCTAATAAGTAATAAGAGAATACGAAAGGACTAAGGGAGTTCTGTTGTAGTGTTTCTTTGTGAACTTTTATTGGTTGCCACAGTATGTAGAAATTACCATGTGATGGTGTTTAAGCTAGTTGCTCTTTCAACTATTGTTTTCAATACTTTATTTTTATGAAATATGTTTAGTACATCTTCTTCTTACTTTATGAGACGTCCCTTTTAGATCAACGTTATTCTAAAATTATCCATACTTTACCGAATCAAAAGTTTTTCTATGCTGATTGCCCACATACACAGCTTTTTTCCCTTCTTTTTATTATCTTATCGCATATCTATCTTATAGTAAACTCCCATTCATCTGTGTTTGGGCTCCCATGAGCTTTCCCATATATGATATAAAAACATTTCAATTTCACTGTTGGTTAATCTACGCAGTTCATAATAAATTTATTACAGTGTTGTCGTAATCACTGTAATAAAATTCTCTCTATTATTAATTACCCAGTTTATTAAAAAATGCCAATTCATTAAAAATAAGGTATTGGTAGCAATCAAGAAGGCATGACCGGCAACATAGAAAGTTAAGGCCTCTTCAGTAAAAAAGCGTTTTCATGTTTAAAACATGGCATGGAAAGTTTGAAGATGTTTTACAAACGCCAGATGCGCAAGTAATTATAATTATAATCAACAATATAGTAGATTTCCATACAAACCTGCGAGTTTCTATTAGTCTTACCATTATCAATTTCTGCCGTTAATATGTTCTTTGCAAACATTTTCATATATTACCGTTTAACAAAATAACAACAACATTGATAAAATTGTTACAATATAACCTATGTTCAACCATAGAATAAAGATATTCCTTGGTTCAACTCAGTTTAACCCATAATGTTACTTTTTAAGATAACATTGTAGCCAAGTCGTCTTATCTAAATTATAATCACACTTGTAACGTGTATGTATCATGTAATTTCTTATAAATGGAAGACGTGTAGGTATTTGAGGCCAAAAATTGGTACTTGCGTTTTGATATCAACAGTCGTAATACGACTTATTTATTTAGCAGCGCAAACATGAAGAATCCTTAAAGAATCGACTTAAGATTTTAAATTTCAAGTTTTCCTCAGATTTTCCTTTTCCAGAGTTTACAAGTTTATTTACAAAAGATTAATCGGCTGTTGCGTAAACCTCCATCCTGCGCATAATCAACTTCAAAAACAAAATTTTCCTTGAAACTGAATACGGGTATAGATAACCACAAAGGGAGCACGTGTAGATTAAATCCTTACATATTTTATTTCACTTCTACGTTTAGATCCGATACAATAGGAGTTGTATAAAGGTAGGCGTTCGCAGTATTCACGCGAGATTTCCCAAATTTTTAGGTCTTTATAAACAAGAAAATACGAGGCCTTTTAAAAGATGTAACAATTTATCTTTTTACATCCCCAAATGAGTGTTTTCTCAGTTTTTAACAGCTTATTGTAGCGAAATTACCGCCGTATAAATTTGTTCTCAATTTGCCCGAGGCGTAACGCACACAAACAACTGTTTTCGCGTTATAAAGAACTCGAAATTTCAGTGTAAGTAGGTGAAGAGCATGTTGATGACGCCTACAAAGGATAATAAGGATCAAAGCTCCTGCTTGCTTCTCTCGCACAAAAGATTTTTCTTTCTGACTCTAAAATTTTTAATTTGTTTTGAATTTTCTATGCCAGGAAATGCGTGAGTTCTTTTATTAAAAAGCAGCTTTTATACGAAAGTTGAAACTGAATTGCGTCTCACAAAAGTATAAAATCGTTTCCTACGAAATGAATTGAAATTAAAATGTTGATCGTTAAATACTCCTTTTACAGACTTAATTTACATTAAACTTATATGGGAAAAGAGCTAATTTAAAATTACAATTTAAAATATGCCACACAACTAATTACCTGGCAGTAATTGAAATTTAACAAATAATATTAACAATTTACCCTACAGTAAGTGGAAAACTTTTATATCTAAATATGTTTTTCTGCATGCCGAAATATCTTGTTTAATTTTTTTAATGGTAATTAACTTCGTTTCTATATTTAAATAGGTATGTAGTGCAATGTTCAAGATGACAGAAGATAACAACGATAATAACGATAATGATGAAACCGATCAACAAAACACAGAAGAATAACTTACGGTCACCTTTAAAGAAATAAAGGACATGATAAAGACACTGAAAAATAATAGATCTCCCGGACCAGGAGGTATAAAAGTTTATAAAATATGGACCCGAAAAACTTCTTCGTATGATCCAAAGAATGTTCGAAAGAGCCATTAACGGAGAAAAGCTGCCACAGGAATGGACAAATGCCTACATAACATCAATTTTTAAAAAAGGGAATAAGAAAATATGTGAAAACTACAGAGGCATCAGCGTTATATCTACAATGGGTAGGATCTACGGAAAATTAATTAAAGGAAAATTGGAGGAAGATATAAAGGACAAAATAGGAGAGGAACAGGCGGGGTTTACAGCGGGAAGATCATGTATGGATCACATCTACACAGTCCAACAACTAATTGAAAAGAAAATAGCAAAAAATAGAGCAGTACATCTTGCATTCATAGACTTAAAAAAGGCGTACGACTCAATACCAAGAGAAAAGCTCTGGAAATCTATGAAACAGCTAAATATCCCAAACAAATTGATAACTGCAACCAAAAACCTGTATCAAGGGAACACGGTGGCTATTAAAACAAAAAATAAGATCGGACAAACCTTTGAAACCTCCAAAGGGCTATTACAGGGCTGTTCAACATCTCCTACACTATTTAAGATATTCCTCGAAGTAACATTAAAACCATGGAAACAAAAGTGCGAAGGCATGGGAATCCCAATTAGAAACGAATATTTATACACCTTAAATGATCAGATAGTAATGGCGCAGGATGAAGAGGACCTAGGCTACATGATTCGCAGACTGACGGAAGAATACACAAAAAACGGATTAGAAGTGAACTTTAAGAAGACAGAATACCTAGTCACAGGAACAACAGATGTCACAGATCTGGAAGTGACAGACGACATTACAATAAAAGGAAAAAAAAGTTTGAAGTACCTAGGTTTCACTATCTCCAAGGAAGCTACAACTACAGAAGATATGAAGAACAAGATAGGGCAAACTAGATCGTGCATTAGACAACTAAATGGGATCCTATGGAATACGCACATCACAAAAAGCACAAAAAAGATGATCTTTAATACAATAATTAAAAGTATTATGACATACGGAGCGGAGAACTGGGTAATAAAAAAGAATGATCAAAGCAGAATCGTAGCCACAGAGATGGAATGCTGGAGAAGATGCGCTAGAAGAACAAGACGGGATAGGATTCCTAATGAAGAAATACGGAGGAGGATGTCAGTAAAGGAGGATATCCTCACCTACATTGAAGGAAAACGCCTGCAATGGTACGGCCATGTTAGAAGAGCAACACCCCAAAGATGGATAATAAAGGTAACGGAATAGAGCCCAATAGGAAGACGTAAGAGGGGACGACCCAGAAGATGCTTTAGAGATGAAGTGGACGAGGCCATGAAAAGGAGAAGTCTTGGAGAAGGAGATTGGAACAACAAGAAGGAATGGAGAAATCGGTTGAGAGAGGGCAGACGGCGGCAGCCGTAAACACCCTATATATTGAGGTGATATTGTTTTAATTGAATTTGGATAAAGTGAATGAACACCTTTTGAAAGTATGAAAATTTAGTGTAAATAAAATTGTAAATAGTTATGAGTTAGAAAATGAATATTGTAAATAAGTAGGATAGAATCTAGATAGTAATTTTGTAAATATGTCATAAAAATAATTTTGTAGAGTGTTAAAATTTAAGAAACTAGGGTAACAAATAAAAAACAAACAGTTGGATATTTTTTTGGAAAAACGTAAGTTGAGTTTTTTTTTAAAAACTCTTGAAAACGTATTAAAGTACCAAAAGAATATTCTGAAAACAAATTGTAAACAAATAAAGATTGAAAAGAAGTTATATTATATCAAAATAATTTGGAATTTTAATTTAATAAAAGTTTATTTGGAATAAAAATTATTATTTTTGAAGAAGTTTATATAAAAATTTGGATATTACACAAATATAAATAAAATTGAAAGAAGGAAATTGTGTTATTGGTGAAGTTGCAGTAAGGTTGGTGGAGTTGCAGTCAGGTTGGTGGAGTTGGAGTCAAAGGGGAAAGTCTTTCATTGTGAAAAGGTTGGTTCAACAGTTGGATACATTAGAAGTCAAGCCAGGGAGTGTTGTTTGTTCAAGTTGTTTTTTAAAAAAAAAAGGTAGTTTATATTTTTAATTTTTAGAAAATAGTTTAGTTTGTTATTAGAATTATTTATTGTTATTTCTTTGTAAAAGTTTATCATAATTTTGAAAGGTGTTATATTTTTTAAAATTTTATCTTGGTGAATTTTTATAAATTTTGAAATTCGTCAAAGGGAACCCTTTAAAGACCTTGATTTAGGAGATTCTGAAAGAAATTAATTAAATCTTATTATTGAGCTAGCCGGAAGAATAAATAAAAATTGTATGTAATTCTTTTAAGTGGAAGAGCATAACAATAAATGGCGCCCAACGTGGTTGCTTGTCACATCAATTATCTTAATAATAATTGGCACCAGAAACCTGAGGCTTTGAAAAGTGGTTATTGATATAATTAATGAGGCTATTTTAAATTTGACATTTATAAATTAAATAATTTGACAATCCAAAGTAGAACGTCAAATTATTTTAATAATAATTGATGCCAGAAAAGTGAGGTTTAATATTAGTTGTTATTAATAATTTTGAAGGAGTTATAAAACTTGGTAGGGTAAAGATTAGTTTAATAAATTATTAACAGAAAACAGAAGTAATAAAAACTTGGTAGGGTCATTCACAGTTTTGAATAAAAGTTATTTAGTAATTGAAATAATACAGATTTGAATCAATAAAGAAAAGTATAACGAATTTAATTGTAGAAGATATTTCCATAAATATTGAATTGTTTAATAATAAAAGTCAGTTTGAAGTTTATTAAATTTGACAAATTGATAAAATTGACAAACTTGATTGTTCATTGTTTTGTGTGAAATTTTTGCTTAAATATTCAAATAATAAAATTCAATAAAAAACGAGATACAGATATTTTGACAAAGTTTAGAAATTGATAATATGAGCGAGGGCAGAAGAAATTTAAGAAGTTCTAGGAAAGATAAAGAACAGGAAATGGAACAACAAGAGGAGGAAAATGAAATGGAGGTAGTTGAAGTTGAAGAAGAGCATGAAAATGCAGGTGAACAGTCAGAAGAGGAACCTCAAAGTGTTGGAGATCAATTACAAGTTCAAACTTCTCAAATTATTACAAATCCAGTTCAATTTGACGGGAATTTTATGCAAATGATGATGCAACAGTTTAAAGAAATCAAAGAAGATACCAAGAAACGAGATGAAGATACCAAGAAACGAGATGAAGATACCAAGAAACGAGATGAAAGATTAGAGAAGCAGTTTACAGAAATGAAAGAAGATATCAAAGAAGATACCAAGAAACAGTTAAGTGGATTGGATAATAAGTTAGATGAAAAATTAAATGAAATTAAGGAAGAATCAAAGAAGCGACAATTGAAAGAAGAATTGGTGAAAAATAAACAAGAAGTACGTGAAGAGTTAAGAAAGGAAGTCGTGGAGATGGAAAAGAAGATTGTTAATGAAAAAGTCTTGATTGAAAGTCAAGTGAAAAAGGTTAGAGAAGATGTTTTGAAAAATTTAGAACAAGTACAAATTAAAACAACACAAAATACATTAGAAATAACCCAAATTCAAGATAAAATTGAAATTTCTAATAGTGGAATAAAGAAAAATGAAGAGCAAATTTCAATTATTAAAAGAAACATAAATAATTCACCAGGAATATCTTCAGACATATTTTCGTCATGTAAATTTAGTTCTGAAATGTTACCAAAATTTGAAGGATACAGAGGTCAATTTCCAATGACATTCTTGTCAAAATTAGATACCATTATGGAAAACACTCTTGATGAGAAAAGAAAATTAATGATAGCGGGAATGAGTTTAAAAATTCATGCTGAAGTTTGGTTTAATATGATAAAAGAAAATTGCAAAACTTATGAAGAATTTCGTAAGAATTTTATTGAACAATTTTGGAGTGAAACACATCAGATGGAAGTACGGATGAAACTTACCATGGGAAAATATGACAATCGAAAAGAAATGACAAGAGAAAATTATGTAATGAATTTATATAATAAAGCAAGATTTTTGAAGCCCATTATGAGTGAAAAAGAATTAGTAAAACATTTATCAAGACACATGGAAGATGAAGTTAACAGATCAATTGCTCTTCAAAATATTAAAACTTTGAAAGATTTATTAGAAGTGTTACGAAATTATGATGCAGTTACACATGGGAATAAGAAGAATTTTAGAAATGGGGCCGAAGAAGAAACAAGAAATAATAGTACACATAAACCTTACCAGAATACGAAATGGGAAAATTTTCTTTAAATACAATTAAAGAACAACAAAGTCATCAAGAAATTATCAAGATAAAAGATGATTTACAATTAAATAATATTTTGGAAAATAAGGGATATAAACTTAAAAACAACATTTTAATTAAAAAAATAGGAGAACAAGAATTTTATGTAGTTAATAAAAATTTAGGAATTAAAATTATTGAAGAAATTCATTTAATTTATGGACATATTGGAATACGAAAAACTTGGTTAATTTTCAGGGAATGTTTTTATATGAAAAACGATATTAAAATAATTAAAAATTACATAAACAGATGTCAAATTTGTATATTTGTAAAAGAAAAGAATTTTAGAAATTCAAATACAATAACAAGTATTAGAGTAGAACGACCTTTAGAATTGGTAGCAATAGATTATATAAGTAATTTAACTACAGGTCATGGTGGAAATAAACACATTTTAGTAATGTTAGATGTATTTTCAAAATATGTTAAGTTGTATCCAAGCAGAAAATGTAATACAAATCATGTGATTAACAGCATAAAAAAATATTTGGTAGAAATAGGTAAACCAACTCGAATATTAGCAGATAATGCAACATATTTTCACAATGACAGATTTAAACAAAATTTAAATAATTTAGAAATTCGTTATTCATTTTGTAGCATACGTCATCCAAAAGGAAATCCAGCTGAAAGATACATAAAAGAAGTTATCAAATATCTTAGGGTAGTTACTTTTGACAAACATAATGCTTGGGTAAAATACCTTCCTAAAATAGAACAATTTATAAACGAAGTACCAAATACAGTAACGAAAATATCACCTATTACACTAATAAAAGATTTATTGCCTAAACGTCCTTGGAGAACGGAACAAATTCTAACAAATATTGATAATTTATTAGAGAAAACTAAAGAAAGAATTCGAAAATCTAATCGAAAATATGAATTGAAACATAACAATTTAATTAAAAAAAGAACCCAATTTAATGTAGGAGATTTAGTTATTGTTAAAAATTTAAAAGTGGCAAATAGAGAATTAAATAAATGTGCAAAATTACAATTACCATTTATAGGACCTTTTCGTATAAATAAAGTCATATTTGAAAATTCATACGAGTTAATTGAAATTAATACACAAAAAATTAGAGGAATTTTTCATATATCAATGTTATATCGATTTGAAAATTAAAAAAATTAAGATAGAAACATTATGTCAAATGTCAAACGTAAAATTTATTAAAAGTCAAAAATGACTTAAATGTCAATAATGACAGATCTAAAGAAAAGTCAAAATTTAACTTAACCTGATTTTATATGTTAAAATGACAAATAGGGTTGTTAACTTAACGAAATTAAAATTGAGAAAATGTGTTTGAAAACAAAAATTTCACAAAAACAAGGTAGGGTTTTGAGGTGATATTGTTTTAATTGAATTTGGATAAAGTGAATGAACACCTTTTGAAAGTATGAAAATTTAGTGTAAATAAAATTGTAAATAGTTATGAGTTAGAAAATGAATATTGTAAATAAGTAGGATAGAATCTAGATAGTAATTTTGTAAATATGTCATAAAAATAATTTTGTAGAGTGTTAAAATTTAAGAAACTAGGGTAACAAATAAAAAACAAACAGTTGGATATTTTTTTGGAAAAACGTAAGTTGAGTTTTTTTTTAAAACTCTTGAAAACGTATTAAAGTACCAAAAGAATATTCTGAAAACAAATTGTAAACAAATAAAGATTGAAAAGAAGTTATATTATATCAAAATAATTTGGAATTTTAATTTAATAAAAGTTTATTTGGAATAAAAATTATTATTTTTGAAGAAGTTTATATAAAAATTTGGATATTACACAAATATAAATAAAATTGAAAGAAGGAAATTGTGTTATTGGTGAAGTTGCAGTAAGGTTGGTGGAGTTGCAGTCAGGTTGGTGGAGTTGGAGTCAAAGGGGAAAGTCTTTCATTGTGAAAAGGTTGGTTCAACAGTTGGATACATTAGAAGTCAAGCCAGGGAGTGTTGTTTGTTCAAGTTGTTTTTTAAAAAAAAAAGGTAGTTTATATTTTTAATTTTTAGAAAATTGTTTAGTTTGTTATTAGAATTATTTATTGTTATTTCTTTGTAAAAGTTTATCATAATTTTGAAAGGTGTTATATTTTTTAAAATTTTATCTTGGTGAATTTTTATAAATTTTGAAATTCGTCAAAGGGAACCCTTTAAAGACCTTGATTTAGGAGATTCTGAAAGAAATTAATTAAATCTTATTATTGAGCTAGCCGGAAGAATAAATAAAAATTGTATGTAATTCTTTTAAGTGGAAGAGCATAACAATATATATATGTAGTGCATTTTGCTTACTAAGATTTGGAACAAACTTTCGCCATTACTCTAAATTGTAACACAATTTTATAATTCTTTTTTAATTTATAGATGTTTTAGTTTCTCAGATTAACTGCCCAAACGCGTGCTACTTGAGATGACAATATGCTTTAATTAATTTAACGATTTGTTTATAATTTTATATTGGGGCGGTAAATTTCGTGAACGTATTGCAAATTTTATTTTATTACTATTTATATTCCCAACAACCTATTTTGGACATGTCTGTTTCTTAACATAAGAAGTCTAATATCGTACCTACATAATATCCATAACTATATTGTTCGTTAGTCCACACTAAACATTTCATTTAGGATTGTTCTTCTTTTCAAGATATTACTGTGGTACTTCAGTAACCCCCATACCCTCGTATTATGCCAGTTGACTTTTCCACTAACCTGAAAATTCCTGTTCATAAAATATTTTTTTTCCTAAGCAATTATTATTTCTGTCGACGCATTCAAACAGATACAAGAAAAGTCGCTAGAGTTCTGTAAGTCAGCGTTTATGTGCTTCATCGACTTGACTAAGGTATTCGACAGGATACTATTAAAAGACGTAATCAATGCACTGTTACAAAGACAAATACCAAGTACCATAATGCAAGTAATCAGAAATCTGAACACAGGGAACAAAACCGTAATAAAAGTGAATAATGAATTGACCAAGAGTCTTGCCGCATCTAAAGAACTTGCAATGAACAACGAAATCATCGAACAACTAATGAACTTTCACTACCTAGGAATAAACATTTCAAGCCATGGGAACTGTGTAATGATGTAAGAGATCAAGCCAATAAGGCTGCTGCCATAGCTGGTTGCATCAAAATTACATTTTGGAACAATCAGTATTTAAATATAGAAAACAAAACAAAGATTTATACATAAGTCATGTATTAGAGCTGTAATGACATATGCGGCAGGGACTCGTGGAGGCAGCAGCAAAAACAAGAAAATATTAAGAACAACAGAGATGAGAGTGCTAAGAGCAGTCACTGGAAAAACTCTAAGAGATAGAATTCGGAATGATACCACCAGAAGAACATGTAAAGTGGAGGACATAGCAAGATATGGGTATAACAGAAAAAAAGAATATTTGGAATGCATATGTCACGGGTGGACGAGAACACAATAGCAAAGATTGTAAGAGACAAAAGGCCAGAAGGAATAAGAGAGCCGAGCACGTTGTTAAAGAGATGGCGCGATAGTTGGGTTTCAGTATCGCAGAAATAACAATTTATAACAAGAAATTACAAGTCAAAGACCTAAATTAAGAAGAAGAAACAAAGCATTTCCTGGGAAAATTCAACTCGATCATGTTGAATATTATCTGGTCTTAACTTGTCTTGGTTTGTAACCTACACTGGTATGCATGGTATTATGCAAACTCATTCTACCATCGCTTTATATAGAACATATAGGGCACATTTTATCAACCGTAATCACGCCGACCATTACATTATAGTATTACTATTAATTTGATTTCAGCTTAAACCCAAAATACACTAACCTTTTCTTTGAAATGATTTTTCTCTGTTTTTGTTTAATAGATGTTCAAAATGGACATTGTGAGCGTCTCTAAACGTTTAAAACATTTTGAGAAGTACTGGATCTGTTATATTACTTGTTGCTAAATATAAGAGAAATATAAACATCTAAAATAAGTGTATATGCTGCGTTACTATAAAAAGGTATCTAAGGCTTTGCAACAGAGTAAATCCGACAACACGAAGGGTTAAGGACTCTTAACTCGGCTCATCCATACCCGTTTGTTTCGCATGTTATACATACATACGGCGTGATACGGTAAGCACCATGTCTTCAACACTATCTTTCCTGCTCCACCGCTATGTTTCGGTTTCCAATTAGCTTCATTGGCTAGATAGGCCATCTGCCGAGCATCCGGATCGGGTTTGAACCCGAGACCGAACTCTATAATCGCTTGTCAGGCATATTTTGAAATACTTCCATACGCAGAACAACACGTTACCCTATTCCTCTAATTTTGTATTAATTTCTAATTATTGTTCTGGTGCTCAACACAGTTTAGTTTATATGTAGTAAGGTTAGTAGTTTTTACATTTAAACTTAAGATAAAAAATTTTAATCAATTTTCGAGATTAAAAAGTCTAAACATCAAGTTTTCCTGGCTAAAATTCCATTTCTACTGTAAATTCGGACTATACTTGAGCTTATTTTGAATATCGAATGCAGTTTAGAATTTTAACTACCGAATGTAGACAAATATTTCAAATGTGGATTCCGAATTTGGCTTTTCTATGTCATATTTGAATAACAAATAAATTCTGCACGTAATTGAAGTTTTGTTAAAGGTTTTCATACTGATGCAACTAGTTTTCTATGAAATTCAAGATGTTGCATTAAAAACGAACAACGAAACTCTGAACCTTCAGTATTTTTGCAGTAAACATTGAATTTCTGAACACGGTTTTGAGCATTTGAATTTTGAATTTGGATACGAAGATAAGCTGGATTTACATAATCTCAGAATAATAATTAGAATCCCGAATATTTTCGAGCATCTGTAACTTTATATTTTAGTAATTTTTTTTATACGTACTGAAACAAGATAACAAACTAAATATTTTCCTTTTCGCCTTTTTACACATAGTTCGCTCCGTACCCTAAGGTGCCGAGGTATCCAAATTTCATGAGTTTTACTCTTCCTATGTTTCTCTTCTGAATGAAACTTCTCCATCCCTTTCTATTTTTAGCCATTTCTTTAGCTGAGTTCCAGTCTTTCCCTGCCTCTCTTAGTATTTCTTCGACTGAGTTGTTCCATGTTCTTTTAGGTCTTCCCCGTCTGTTTTTCTCTGTTGACTTTGCCTCCCATACTCTCTTTACTTGTTTATTTTCTTCCATTCTTATTAAATGGCCGAAACACTTAAATTTTTCATCCTATATCGATCCTTTTACTGATTTCACTCCTAATTGCTTTCGAATGTCCTTATTTCTTTTCTTGTCCCTTCTTTTAATTCCGAGCACTCTTCTATGATACTACATTTCTGCCCCTTTCAACCTCTTTTAGTCCTTTCTTGTCATCTTGTCTCTGTTTAAGTTCTCTCCTCCATATATAAGCTCTGGTAAAATAAATGGTTCTATTTATTGAAATCTTAATTTTGGCCGAAACTTCTTTGTGGTCGAAGAAGTTTTCTCTGCAAAACATGGTATATTTTAATTGTTGTCTTAATTTTTTTATTTAATTCTTCGTCTACAGTATTTTTCACCTAGGATTTAGGTTGTGACGTCAACGCGCTGCTTATAAATTCACAATCCAACCCACTATAATACTAATTTCTGGATCCTTATTTCATATTATCATCGTTTTCGTTTTATCTAATTATGTTCATTATCAGATTCCGATTTTCTAAGGCCTCGTTCCAAATTTTCAGGTTGTGAATTAACAAATAATCATCTACAAATGCACATTCAATTTTCCATTTTTCCTTAGCATTCCTTTATGTTTATGGCGTCATCTATTGCACACCAGAATGATAAAGAGCTTAAAACGCTTCCTTGTATAACACCTTCTGTAATTTTTAATTTTTTTATATCCTATTCGAAGTTCTTGTTAGGTTACTAGTCTCACTGTACATGCTTTTAATAACTTTTATTAATCCTTGATTTACTTCCTTAAGATCTCCCAAATGTTTTTTCTGCAGATGGAGACAAACGCCTTTTTCATGTCAATGAAGCAGATGTATATGTCACTATTCTTGACCAGTTTTTTCTTAATTATTTGTTGCACCGTAACAGTATGATCTGTTATGCTATGCATTGGTCTAAATTCACTTTGTACATCTATTAACTGAGCTTCAAATACTCTCATTATATTCTTTAGTGTTTCCTGACTTATATATTGGTAGCATAAGGCCAATCATCCAATCATCAGGTATTTCTTTGCTAGTCCAGCATAGGTTTAGTATGTTGTGTAGTTCTTCTTTCCCACTCTCTCCCATATATTTAATGATTTCTGGACCTATTTCATTTACCCCCAGTGCTTTGGGTACTTTAAATGTTGCTGTTGCTTCTTCCACGTACGTCTTGGTAATATTTTCTTCCTCTTGCAATTCTTAACTTTGTTTGTCCATGTGTATATAATGTTAGTGTCTTCATGTTACCTTCTTCTTTCTTTCTATTCGGATTAAGGTGCTCTTCAAAGTATTCGTGCCTCTATCTATAATTCTATCTTCTTCTATCAGTATCTGCCAATCTTTTGATTTAATTTGCTGCCTTTTTAACTTTCTTATATTAGATTTAAGGCCAACGCGCACTTAACCACGCCACGGCGCGCCACGCCGGACGGCAATTTTTAAATTACATTGGTTGTTATGGAATAACGCGCCGTGGCGTGGCGTGGATAAGTGCGCGTTATTCCATAACAACCAATGTAATTTAAAATTGCCGTCCGGCGTGGCGCGCCGTGGCGTGGCTAAGTGCGCGTTGGCCTTTAGCGTTTGTTCATTTTTTTAAATTTGTGGTGTTGTCTTACTCTCCTTGCTTTTTATTTATATTATATTATTTTTGAAAACAACATATTTTGTGATATTATTAATTAACGTTGTATTAAAATATAAATAGTGTATTAAAACATAAGTTACCGAAGGTAACCTTTTCAAACACGAGTGCTTAAATAGCCGTCTGTAACGGGTATTTTATACCATTTTCTCTGTTTCAGCTATCATTTACATTATTTATTTATATATTTTTAAAATAACAATAATTAACAATTTCCATTAGGCGAGTGTATAATATGTAGTTAGACTGGTAACAGGGATCTTTTTGTTGCTTAACATTGACGAATTTTGTATATTATTTAATGCTGAATACCAATTCCTGAAAAGAAAAGGTAATTAAAGAATGAAATTTCTCAAGAAGCATACTTTTTTGAAATAATGTTCTTATCTGCATAATAATAACGTTTTTGTAATGTCAATGGTATTTAATATAAAAAGACAAACATGCATAGGTATTCCAAATGCTTAATGTTTGAAATTCGGCATGGTGGTCTAATAAAGCCTATTTTCGTTTAACATTTGTTTTTTACTAATTCATACTGCCCATTGAATAATTTGCAAAGGAATATTTTCTGATTGAGCTCTACTGTAGGGCCTAATGTTTATGATGATTTTTGTAACGTTCGATTCCTATTAATACCGTTATGTGTGTCAGGTGACGAGAATAAAAATATTCTCTTCTTTATAATTACATCTTCGTCCTTGATATTCCCATTTATTATTAATATTTTTTTAGAAAAAACCTCTACATCTTTCATTCGTTGTAATATATTTACAAGATCTATTCATATTTAATTTTTTTCATTTATTTGTTTTCCTCTAGGAATTATTTATTTAGTTAATTGTTTCATTTCTGCCCACGCATTGAAGTCACTTATCTCTTTTGTCGTAAACATCCCTTTCGATTAATTGTTGTTGTTTTTATTTTTTGTTTGCAGGATTTTCTTGTTAATGATTATATTTCTAGAGTTTTCTTCCATATAATGAAGTGTTTTACTTATTAATTTGCATAAAGCTAAGTTATTTTTATAATCCTTTACTTCATCTTTTTTGTTTTCTTTGAATTACTTCTTGCTTTAATAAAATAAGCTGTTTTAATTATAACTGTATTCACTAGTATTTTAACTTAATGTGCTGGCGGGTTTTTAACTAATTTAATCGAAACTAGAAATACTAATTTATACAACACAAATTCACAAAGAAATTTAATATAACCATTTTTTTGTCACCACATCTTCATCAAATTGTAGCAGTTATGGTAAAAATAAGAAGAGAAATCTTTGATTTTACACCCTTTCGGCTGTATTCGGCTACTATAGAAATTAAAAAGAAGATGGCCAAAACGTTAATAAACTTTGTCAGTTACTACTTTTCTCAGGTTACCTTATTTTTCAAACTTAAAATGTACGTATTTTTATAAATTTTACAATTTTAATAATGTGACATTCTGATTCATACTTTTCTTTATCTTCTTTATTTAGAAATTCTTTCAGTTTTGCTATTGCGTTATTCGTTATATTTTTGCTCAATCGCATTGCTTGGTCTTGTCCTACGCCCTTCTTCTTTCATTATAGTGTTACAGCGTATTTTTCTTATGTTGCAAAGAGTTTCATGGAAAATATGCTGAATATGTAACCCACTTTTCCGTCCATCTTTTTCGTGTTCTTAACAATCCCCTCTTTTGAATTTTTTCTAATGTTTGTCAGTCCATTGCCGTCGGCTCTTTTTACATATTCGATGTGATCATTTATTTTAATATTTTTTCTACTTATGCACAACCCTGTCATTCCCTTTTAATTAATTATTAGTTTCGTGAATTTGTTTATGATATTTGATAAAATCGTTTCCATTGAAGAAAAAAGTTTTTTTAATTTAGAAACTAAACCAATAATTTAGGTCATAGGTACTTACCGTTCATAGATTAAATTCTCATCTTAATACGACTTACAAACCACCATTTTTCAAAAACAAAACAACCTCTTAATACATAAAATTAATATTGCGTACACTGACACTTAAAACAATACACACTAAAAGCTATCCCTAATAAAAAATTAATTTCAACCCTGCCAGATGACTCATCAGCGAAACCAAACGAATTTTTTTTTCATTATTAGTTTACATCGAACATTTTAAAGAATAAACGTCTTGTATTGCCGAATAAAATCCATCACTGATAAAAACATGACTGTCATTTCATTCTGAAACAGTGGCACGTGGGACTTACATTTTTTATACATTAATACTACTAGTCCTTATGGCCCAACATTTAAGATTGCCACCCCTCAGGCCAACTTTACCCCACGCAAAACCTTGTAAAAAATCGTACCCACAGTTTTTTCACCCCACATATCTCATTCACTGTTTCTTGAAGCACACACGTGAATGAATTGTTGAGGTTTACCCGGTGTTCATATGATAAACAAAAATTTATGGGACAAGGCACAAAATTAAACAAGTTCTTTAAATCTCATTTCCCCCAAAAATTGTTTGATTTTACAAAATTCCTGTGTTTGATGTAAAACGCGTACTTTCATTAAAATTAATGGTCCGAAGTTCAACAAAGGTGTTGTTAATTTAACTTTACAAAAGCATAAAATGATGGGTTTTTTAAGATGCTGTCATTAACAGAACAAAAATTAAATGTTAATTGAATTTGCTAATTAAAGAAGGTAATGAGTTTGTTTTTACGGTTCTCATTTTCAGGAATGTTGCGACTTAAATTGTGATTATTTTCCAGGAATCTTTATGGCATGAAAAATACCGCTGTTTTTAACTTTTTTTCTAGAAATTTTTAATTAAAATCCTTAAATATTTTCTAAGTTATCTTGATTGTCTGCTTGGTATGATAATTAAATGGACTATTTCTAATTAAAACATCTTATACTCGTACAATACAAATCTTAAACTGAAAATCGAACTTTCTTTTGAATGTTAATTTATGCACGTTACATTCCAAAAAAGAAAAGTCAAGGAAGTCTGAATCCGTTCTTACTTGGTCAATTTTATTTGGATTTGATTGCTTAAATTAATTGTGATAAGATAACACAAATAATAGAAAATTCATTTAGCAGAATCAAGAAACCGAATTAAAGTAACTTTTACTTCAAATACAATTTGCTATGTCAAGAATTTAACAAAAGCGTTGGTTCAATTATTTTTATTCAGATTGGTCAGATTAAGGGCCGTTTCTATAAAAATAATTAATTTTTCTGGATTTTTTATTAAGGAAATATACCGTTTGATAATATGAGATGAGATAAATTGAAGTAAAAACTAAACAGCGAGAAAGTTTCATGATAAAATTGGTAAAACTCGTGGAAATTCGATTAATCCTTAACATAGAAACTTTCTTTCGAGAAAATAGAAGTGGAAACTTTTTCCATAGTTAAAAAATTCACAATCAAAGTAAGCTGCAGTTAAAAAAGAATGAAAGAGTTTTATTATATATTTATTTAATAGAATAATCTCTTTCAAATTTGATATAGCAACAATTTCGACAGCTGAAGATTCAATAAGAAATAAGGCTTGAAATTTTCGAATTAATTAACTGTTGATGTTGAAAAGTAAAGATATGTAAAGGATAACAATTAGAACAGTAAATGAATGTATCTATTACCTCCGTTCTTTCCCTTCAATTTACTCGACAATCTTTAAGCTTTAACACAAAAGTGTCTTGCAAATTTCGTTTATGCCCTTTTTGTACCCAAGCTCAATTAAAAGTGAACGCTCTAATTGCCCTCCTGTCTTAGAATATTCTAGATCAAAGCAAATTAATGTAAACTTGTAAATTGCATTAAATTAGCATATCCTGTAGAAGGGGACAGAAATTCAATATTCACCCTGAATTTCTGTTGCTGCATGAAAATTAATAGTTATTCCTTAACAGCCTTCGGCCGTCCTTGCTTTTTTTATTAAAAAAATCCTTTACGTTGAAATATTTTTGCAAATATTTAAATTTTAACTAATTTGACTTACAGATGCGGAATATATAAAGATTTTACTTTCTTTAGCCTCAGCGTATAATTTCAAATTATCTTTCCGTTCTCTTAAAGTGTATTATCTTTTCTTCATTAACATTAAAACTTAAAAAAAGGAACATTATTTACGTGTTTAATCTGAAAGGGTTGCCCGTTAATAGCTCAGAATTGCAAATTGATTTTTCTGTTAACTTCCCAGCATTTCAACAATGCCAAATTCTCTTAAAAAACTAAAAAGGGTGTGATCTTAATCTCACTTTTTCAGTTTTCATCGAATAAACGAGACTAAGAAACATATAAAGGAGTTTCCCCATTTTCGTGACCGTGATCTCATCCCTACCGCTGGCAACCGCTTATCCCAGGACAAGCAACATAGAACGAGATATTCAACCCTTATTTTTTCAACCCCAACTAATTACGTTAGGGTTCTTAGGCGGAATTACTTATCCTTCATCTATAGCGAATGCCGCTCGATCCAGGGAACTCTTCCTTATCGAAGAAGCGTTATTCTGCGTCCTTCCCAAAGGACCGCCGGCGTATCCGACATAATGTAAGGAGGGGAATGAAGAAAACTTTCTCCAGATTATAAATATGTAATGAGAAATACATGCCATCGATTAAATTTTTACTGCGCCCGGGTATAAATGAGGAAACTGTAACCGCGGATGGCTTGAAATTTTTAACGCAAAAAGAAAACTTGAGCTTAAAAGATGGTATCGCTCCTCTAATTAATGATGCGTGAATGCTTTCTTTGATCATTAGCAGGAGATCTGTCTTTAGCAAAAGAAGACAAGAAATTCTTTTGAGAAAAAAATTTTTTTTACGTTCAAGGTTTTACTGAAATTACTTTCAGATTTTATTTAGCTAATTATATACGTTAATATTTAAAAGAGAAAGTTTTCAGCTTTTTACTGAAAGGCATTTTTTATATCTAATATTTCCAGGCATTTGCTGTTTATAATAATCAACACTGTCTAGTTGTCTTTTAACAAAATTAACTAAAATTTGAAAAAAGCAGTCGTTAGGATTTATATCAGAAAGTCTATTAATTTCGCAAATAAAAAGAACTCATAATTATAATGCTGATTGATAACTTATTAAGGACATTTATGTTTTTGTTGATCTCAATATTTCCTTGGGAATCACTTTTAATGGTTTACAAGTTGCTCCGCTAGTTTTGATCCCTTTTGTGTTAATGATTTTTAAATAAATTTTTATTGAGAATCAGTCAGTATAAATAGGCTTCTGCTAATTTTGTCTCAAAGATGTTAAAAGATATTTAGCAATAAAGTAAACGTAGTATATTCTCTATCAAAACTTCTCTACTCATTACTCATTACAGTCATTACTCAATTCATTTAGCAAACAATTAATTTTTAAAACCGTTTTCGATGGTATTGAAATATTTCCTTATAAACTTTGTTCTTCGCACGCAATATGGGATTATAAGCCGGTATATAGTTACTATGCAACCCCTTTATAATGTTACGAGTATGTTTTTTTTTCTAAAGTCAGTACAAGTCATTATCAAGTAGCTTGTTGTATTAGAGGTAACCTTATTAATGCAGAAATAAATAACATTTTAAACAATTGGCACACTAAAATTAACTGGTTGGCAATAGGCTAATCGATCGATAAAACTTCTCTTGTGGTATTTCTCAATTACTTCTGAGTAATTCTCGGTCTAAGTTTATCAATATTATTAATGGGTTAATTTAAAGTTTCGTACACATCGCTTAATTGGTCCATATCTGCCAATGCATCAGTTAAGGAGAACGTTATTCAAAAGACAAGTTACAGCAACCCTGGAACGTGGTGGAGCTCCATCATGTTGATACCACACATTTTCCAAAATAAGGTTTTCTATTGCCGGTAACAAGTTAACATAGTTAACAGTTTAGAATAAAAACGTTTAATTTCTGAGAGTACTTGGCACGAATTTCTTGAAAATATTTTGACTAGTACCTGCAGTTTTGCAAATTCACCTCCCCGTGAAATAGATTTTGTAAAGCATATTGGAGTTATAATCTGTTGTGTTTTGCAGTATTTCACAAAATGGACTTCTTGCTTCATAATCGTACGATAATAAATTCTGATGATTACCATACTCGTGCGGCTTTTAACCTTCTTCTTTTAAAATTATATAAATATTTGTTGTCCTGTGAGAAATAGATTTTGTTTTCTTTCACATAAAGTAACATAATTGTTTCTATTTCGTTTTTGTGTAAGTTACTCGAACAGCCAGTGCTTATAAACTGCTTATGAATCCGGAGAACTGTAGAGATACTGGATATTGACCAAGAGGTTACACTAAGCATAATAACCCGACATGTGCACGGCTGAAATTTTCTTCAATATATTTCTTCTGTAATTTTGCAATTATTTTAAACAATAGTAACAGTACCGTAAGGCATTAGACAACGACTTGTACTGACTTTGGCAAATAAATGTAATACTTATTATAAAAGTGTTTTATAGTTTTCATAGTAATTACTAATTACATAGGTGCTTAGCCAAACACACTGTATTGTTGTAGCAATTGAAAGTCACTGTTTTTCGTAAATTTCCTGGCTGTGCAAATGAGATTTTTAAATATAATATATTAATAAATATAATATTAAAAGTATGTTCTGTTTATTAAATTAATGTTATTAACATTATATGTGATTATAATTAATTAATGCTCCTCATATTTAGAAGATGATGAAAATGAAAAATGAGTGCTTAATACTCGATTTAATATTTTGCCCAGAAACCATTATATTCAACAATAGGTTGCAAAAGATTTCACTTCAGCAAAATAAGCCTTCTAACGTATTCATTTACCAAATTTTCCCATACCTCTTCTATTGCTTCCCAAAGCTCATCTTTACTGTGTATCCTATAATTACTTTTATACATTTCTTTTAACTAAAATTAATTTTCCACTAGAATAAGGTTCAAAATTTTGACTGGAAAAAGCAATAAATTTATATTATTGTTTGCAAACCATTGTTGAACGATATGAGCAGTATGGGTCGACAGTTGTGCTGCTGGAAAGTATAATTATATCATTAACCTGCGCTACAGATGGTAACATAATATTCTCAAGTCGCAGTAATAACCACTCGCTCATCTAGTTTCCAACATACATCAAGCTCTTCAAAACTAATCCAGCTCCATAGGCTTACAGAAAAAATAGCACTGTTATAGGTAGATTGAACATATTCCTCTACGTATCTACTGTTCGGAAATAACACGAAGGCTACCATTGTTACGCTAATTGGAATACTTTCTGGTCAGTGAAGACTACATTTCTCCAGATTTCGTCTTCTTAACAAAAATATTTGTGAAATTGAGTCTATTTTTTTGTGGCCTTCAATTAAAGCACACTTCCTGGCAGCACTAAAACTACGTAATTCCGAAGGTTTAATTCTCGTGTACTCCACCCACCTTGATCCAGGAAACTTGCGTTCTTGAATAGCATCTATAGCGTTCATAAAAATATTTTTTCTTGATTATGTTATTAATTCATGGTCTTTTCAGTATGCGTTTCTTCCCATTTTCTTTTAAGTTTATATACGCTACTTTAACTGATCCATTTGGCTACCCTTTGTAAGGAGGCCCCATTCTTAAGAAGGGTTACTGCATTTTTTGTCCTTCCGTCAAACGTGGCATTTAAAATAATTAAATTTTTTTAGTTATTTAGTAGCGGATACTAACAACAGATTAATAAAAATACCAATTAGGGTAGGCTGTGAAATTGAATTATTTTTAATTGGTACTTTAGCCACATCCACAGAATGACATTTTATAACGTTTGTAATTTGACATTTTTATTGTAAACAAAGTTTATAACCTTAAATTCATGTCAGAAATGTCATTCTGTGGATGTGGCTAAAGTACCAATTCAAAATAATTCAATTTCACAGCCTACCCTAATTGGCTTTATTGATCTGTTGTTAGTTCCGTTAACAGCTGTTTTGCTTCGCATTTACAAAATTAAAATCACTCGTTTACTTTCAGTTGCACCCGATGCTACAGAGGTACACGTAAATCCCCACATTGCGTGCTAAAAAGAATACACTATCTGAGGGTAAACTATTTGATTCTTTCGCTTTGAATGTAAGAATCCTCAGATTTTTCAATATCTTTTGGTTAATTAAATAATACTGTTTTATAATATTGTAACGTAGAGGTTCAGTGTCAAAGATTTTATAACAAAAACTCGGAGTCATATAACAAATAACATAACGTATATTAAGAAGCTTTCTGTATAATTTACAAACAAATTTAAGTAACAGGCGGAGCGAATAAATAAATACTTTTAAAACAATTAAGAATCATCCTCAAACAATTGTAAATATTTCGTTACATTTAATATTTGCATGTGATGGTATCCATATGTACTGAATTCATTTATTTTTACCATATGTAGTGTCATACAGGTTGTCCCAGTTTTTTATGAAACAGCAATAGCTTCGATGAGGACAAAACACAATATAACAGATAAATGGACTGTAGGCGGGACACTGGTGATTATCCATGAGTACTATTTTATTATGATTTTTTATTGTATCAGCAATTCTGAAAAACGTCACTAGGAGTGTAAAAGTGTAATAAAAGATATTTTGAAACGTGAACACTATTTTAAATTGATTTTGTGAAACTTGTCAAAATTACAAAACTGATGAAATACATTAATTGTGTCACTACTTTTATACGAGTCTGTTTTAATTTATTTATAATCACTACAGATTGTTGCAAACTATATTTATTTGTTTATTTATTTAAATAATGGAATGGGCTCACTGGAGCCTTACTTCACATGTCTCTGAGTTACCGGTAGCTTATCTGCCAATTACCTAAATACGTAAACAAAAAATAATAATATTTATTGCCCCATTAAACAGGGCAGATTGTATGTATAAGGAAATTTAAGCAAAAAAAATTATAGAAAGTGTCTCTAAAATGTGTGGACGTAGCTTAATCACAGATTCCTCCAGTATTTTGCTTCAAACTCTTTGGAAAAAAATTAATTTTTCTTATAAGAACAAAACTATTTGGACGATATTTGGCATGACACTCCATACGGGCATAAGACATCTTTTGAGATAAATAAATAAATCTTTAGTGCCCAACAGGAAAAACCCAATTACACGACAACATAACATATAAATTACTTATACGTACATTGTAGCTATATCTTTTACTAAACTAAACTGTGCAACTAACATAATAGGTTATTACTACATCGTATCACATAAGACAATAACAAAATAACTTAATGAACTATTATGTATAATAATCGCAAGCTTCGGTAATTAGTGCAGCAAGTGTACAAAAATTAATATCAGCTATATGAGATATTTGATTATATGTATGGCAAATCCTATACATAGGCGAATTACATAATAAATTTGTATGTGGCCTAGTGTTATAGTAGAACATGAAACTACACCTAGATGATGCTTTTGGTACATCGAATGGTAGATACTGTAATATAAGGCCAGAATCAATTTTATTATGTAACAGTTTAAAAATAAAGGTAAGATCAATCATAATTCTTCTTAATTGTAAGCTTTGCATATTAAACCTCTTTAATAGAGTTTTGTGATTAAAATTAATTTCGGGATAAACTCCATCATGTTTGAACGACAAAAACTTTAGAAATCGCCGTTGAATTGATTCCAATGTATGTTTACAGCAATCTATAGTACCATATTGTAATTTAGATCTCACAACTGTAAAATACAGGACATTTAAGTGCTCTTTCATTTTGAAAAGATTTACAAGTACGAATAACGAAACCAAGGGTTTTTAAGGCACAATTGAATTTTTCGTCAATATGCCGAGTGTAAGAAAGCTTATGGTCAAATGTGATTCCAAGATCTTTGATTTTTAAACACCGAGTTAGTGAAATTCCATTGCACATGTAGGTAATTAAATAAGACTGGATTTTGGGTTCTGCTATAACTGACGATTTGACATTTAGATATGTTGAACTGAATACTGTTCTTAATACACCATTCCTGTTTTAAACTAAGTTGAGATTGTAAATCGTGTCAATCACCTACTGCAGTTATAGCACTAAAAATCTTAAGATCATCAGCAAACATTAGATTTTTACAGGATAATGAATCGGTTATACCATTCACGAATAAGATAAATAATAGAGGGCCCAGATTGGATCCCTGTGGGACACCTGAAGACGCAAAGAACGACCGGGAACGATAAGAATTATATTCAACGTATTGATTACGATGATGGTTACTATCAATGGACCACTAGTGTATGAAACATGGGTGTCACAGCCCATATCCGACAGTAACTCTTTAATGGCAATGCCGATAATTAAAGTAATTTTTTTTTCAGAAATAAACATTCAATAGGAAACTTTTTTGCCTCTTTCTAATTTGTGATATCTGTTGCGGTTTAAACACAAAAATTTAAAATCTGAATGACTGCGCTAAACATTTCTTAAAATAAATGTAGTCTAGTAACTCGGCATTCTAAGAAACAAATGATGAAACGGCAATTTGTATGTTTATTAATAGATTTATAACAAATGTTCAGTGTTAAAATTGATGTAATTATTATTCAAAAACCCACCCAGTAATACAGAAAAATTGGGCGAAAATCATCTTTTTAATGATGTAAATCATTTTCTCATTTCATTAAAAAAAATGTAAGTTTGTTTTATAACTCAAATATGACAAAAAGACCATGAAAGTTTAATTACATTTATTGAATTCGACACGAAATTATATAATTATTAAAAGATGGCATATTTACTTATGCTCTAAATTAAATGATTATTGCTTTCTTTGGAGTTGAGCAACCGGGTGTTATCCATTGTTTCGATTGGAGTTTCGTGTTGTGGTATTTCGCTCAGTTTGAGCCGTCTGTCTTTTAACGCCAGACCGCGAATCTTGTTAATTATTTCTAGCGTTGTGGCCCTTTTTGGGCATCCAGAGCAATGTTCGTCTTGGATGCTTATACGGCCGCGTTTAAATTCAGCCACCCAAGTTTTTATAGTCACATATGATGGAGCATTTTCCCCCAACACACTTTTCATTTATTCGAAAATTTCTACCATTTAAATCTTTTAGATAAAAAAAAACGAAATAGCGCGATGTCCATAAGCTTCCATTGTAAAACAATTAGAAAATGTGTTTACTTTACAGAGTAACTAACACCAAACCATTGGAAAGATGGCCGTTACATCTTCAGTATTGCCAACTAAAAGATCGAAGTTTCAAACCATGAGTAAATAGTCTACCTACCAGTGCCACTTTTGTCAAGGCCTGGTCAAGGCTAACCACTTATCATCCCGCCCTCGTACTTTATCAGATTTGCTTTTTAATTTTATTTATATAACTTTCAAGAAAATGGAGTAGAAGAATCTTTTAAAGCGCTCTTTATTTTTAACATTTCTAATTTTAAGAACATCTCTCCAATTTTTGATAAGTTTGGAACATTCGAAGCCGTTGGCCTGCATTCTCATCTGATATTTAAAATTGTCTCTAGCGATTTTAGTAGTATAAGTAAACTTGCAGAGGTACACGCTACTGGCATAGTAATGACACTGCTTCAAATGTAAACACGAAATTAAAATATAGACCATTATATTTAAAAATAAGGTTGTATAATTTTACATCAGACTGCAAGTGAATAATAAATTCTAAAAAGTTTTCCAAAGACTTTTAATTAGCAACCATTGCTGTGCTAATAGCAAGTGCCAATCATTTCGCTTTGTTTGCTGTTACTATGTTTAAAAACAAATATTCAAACATAGGCAGAAGTTGCCGCCAAGAAGGTTAACATACTTGCATCTCTCTCTCTCTCTCTCTAGTAGCCCGTAGACTGGTTTGTTGCAGCAAACCATTCGAACCGGTTCATGGCTTTTCTTTTCATTGCCTCTTATGTTCTACATACTATGTCTTCCATTATTTGTATTGTGTATTGTAGTCTGGAACTTCCTTTCGCATTTCGTCCCTCTATTCTTCCCTCTATTACAATTTAAGTAGGCCGTCCCGTCTCAGTACGTGCCCCACTAGCTGGCCACGTCGCTTTTTTATGTGTTTCCGCAGACGTCGTTCTTCTTCTGTTCTTCTAAAAACTTCGTCGTTTGTGATTCTATCTATCCAGCTGATAACATTCTTCTGTAGCACCATACTTCAAACGCTTCCTTGTAAAACAGAAATCTTAAGTTCGATTTCCAGGCCAAGTTGGTGAGAGTTTTTTATACAAAAGAATATAAGTAAGCCCACTTTTGGACACAAAGTAAAACTATAGGTCCCGTGCTGTTGGCACAATAAAAATCCCTTCCAAGGGTGGAAAACCCCTGGGTTCAGCAAAATTTTAGTCGTGTAGTGCTATTGACTATACTGCCGTACTAAGCCCAAAAGCGGTAGCTGATATGGTTCGAAACTCGATTTGTAAAAAATTTTTCCATATTTTGCGAGCTTTTTACTGGTCGTTGTATATTGATCAATGTTTTGGCCAAATACCGCCGTAAAATTCTAGTAATAGATGCATTTTATGCCGCAGTTTTACTTAACGAATATGTATGTCTCTGATACTCGTAAGCCTAGATTTCCCCAATGAAACAAACGAGCAAATAAAAATTGTTTTTTCAAAGCAACCTGGAATAAAAGTTATAACTGAGAAGTATACTATTTATAATGGAATATCATTTTTATAATATGCCAATGAACAATTTGTTTTAATAGACTATAATTATGGTTGTCAACTACAAAACATAGATGATCATACTCCCACTCACAAAAACGCGCTTTTGTTCCAAATTATTGAATAAAAATTACCTGTAAGGCGAAGAAAGTATAAGTATTTGATATATAAGTAAGTATAATCATAACGATTAATGCTGCATAATATTGAAAATGATAGAGCAATGTGCTAAAAGGTAATTTTAAAATCTTCAGTTTTTCAGAATTTTTTCCTAAGTGGTTTAAACATAAATATAAATATTTTGTGATAAGTTGTCAATTTATACTTATAATATTCTAAAGCTGATATTTTAGATTTATTAATAAAGTCGTTCTTTTTTTTATTTTTGTTAAATAATTCGGATTTATGAATTATGAATTCAAACTTTCTTAGAATACTTTGGCAAGGTAATCTCTGATTCTAAGCAATATGGCTTCACTTGTATAATATTTCCTTCTTATTGGCTCACCATCTTATACGACGCAATTTTAAAACGTATTTCTAAATAAAAATCAGCTTCATGTAATAAGCAAAGTTATTTGAATCAAAGCCAATACTTTAGCAAAGCACTAAACTTTAAAGCTTTACACTTTCGAATTAATTACGTTAACGAGCAAAGATTTTTTCCAGAAGAAAATGATAATTTAAACAAAAACCTGAAAGCCTTAAGCTATCTTTTAAAGATAAAAGTTCTGAGGAGTGATTAACATAATTTCTCGTACTCGTTAATGACTGCTTAAATTTTAATCACTTTGTAACTTCTTTCGAGAATATAAATAATAGCGTTTTAATTCCAACCAAATTTTCGGTTTGTTTTTCGATTCTTGTAAAAGTAACTTTTAATTTTCAGGTTTAATAACTCTATTTATTTCCTTTTATACTTGCTAATTCTTTGTAGTAGTTTAAATGAAAAATTATTAATACCGCAGAAATCAAAACACATTTGTTTTATTTTCCTTTCTTGCTTACAGATAATATGTAACAATTAACTTGATAAAATTGAAGTATTTTGATGTCAATTTCAAAGGTTTGACTAAGTCGTAAACTAACTCTGAAATAGCATGTATTACTGTAAGTTTAACATTCGAATTGTAACTTCAAATCGAAGGTTTTATCGTCGAATATGCGTCGATTAAATTACAAATTCATGAAATTTAGCGTGGAATCCCAAATTCGAAAACAAGAATGTGAATCTTCAGTCAATTTAATGGAAGTCTGAATTCCATTCTAAACCCATATTCAGAGCACAAGTTTATAATTTTTACAAGCTTACTTTTCAATATTCAACCTGCTTTAGTTAACAACTTACAATATAGTTAGTTAATTCATTAATGAGAAATTATGTAATTCATTTGAGTGATGCCAATTTAAAATTATTTTCAAATTAGTTTTACATTTAAAGGATAAAAATTATCAAACAGTATTCTGCTCATTATTATGTTTGACATATAAAAATTGCCTTGGACGATTATTAGAAGCGTTAATGTAGTTAATATTACTTTCTGTCTTATCTATCCCTTTTAGAATCTAAATTCCGGAAATAAATTAAGGGCATACAATTTTTCCCGATAAAGGAAGAAATTAAAGTATCATCAATATGTATTAGATAATGATTTTGTCGTTTATAAAGTTTTAAAAATCGAGATCCGAAAATATATTACGTCGATTTGCATGTCTGAGGAAAAGGAAGGAGGAGAAAGAAGGAGGGAGAAATAAAAGCATTAAAGTAGTAGGATGGCATCTTACGGACAATTTAGCAATTTTAATTAGTATCGTGGGTGAAGATTTGTGCGTTGGCAACTCCGAGATAGGGAAGGAAACAATGAAATATTATCAGGGGTGCGAAACATAAATTATGTTTTTCATTAGCAAATATTGTCTTGCTTTTTTTACATAATGCAACTTTGTTGTTTTACTCAGCGTTCACCGCAGTTGATAGAGGAAGTAACGATTTTATGCTCATTTGAATATAACGCTTTTTTATTTATTTAACGTCGATCCTCAGATAAAGATAAGCTTATGTATGCGTTATCTGTATCCTCTTATTACCTTTCGGTGTCGAGGCTGGTGTTTAACGTATGAGGCTCTACATATGCTTATGTAAACAAACGAATAATAGTGTAAAACGGGTCAATTGTCAAAAATAAGCGCAAATCATAAAATTAAAGACAAACGTACTGGTGGAGACCTGGCGTATTTCTCTATTTTCTTAAAGCAAAGATCCCTTCTGTTCCAAAAATAAATGACATCCAAATCTTTGCTTTTTCTGCGTTTTTCTGGAAATCGTTTTAATTCATGCCATTTAAATAAGTATGCATATGATAATAATCAGCGAAAGAGTTTTATTTCAAAAATTAATACAATTTATTTAAAATCATCCGAAAAACCATTATTTGAAGTAGAACAATCCAATCAAATTTAAGTGAATGATACTTTTAACTTTAACACATTAAACATTCTAATAACTTTTTAATCCGCAGATTTTTAACAATTACAAAATTATTTTTTCATTTGTCAATATTGGGACAGTCGAAGTCATATAGAATTTAGGAACTTCTTGCATTCGTTTATTTTTATTCTTTATAATAATATTCATCGGCTTCTTCATTTTTTACTTTCGTTTTTAATTTATTTTCAGAGACTGATCAAATGCTACCTAGGCCGGTATTTATTTTTTATATAGTTTTTTATTACTATATAGGGTGTTCTCTTACCTAGTAAAGTAATACGCAATTTATTGATAAAAACATTTATTTATAATTTTTCAAAGTATTCCCCTCCACAGTCAATGCATTTTTGCATCCGTGAAAAAATAACTCAATCATTCGATCAGCCGTGTGTGGCCGAGCATTATCCAACAGCTTACATACCTTCAAATGTTTGTGTAAAATGGTGTTAATTGCTTTCACACCAATCCGTAGAGTTGAATAGTCCTTACAGTAACATGCCGGTCCTCTTCAATCAGGTTCCAAACAAGACCAATATTCTTTTTGGTAACGGCTGTTTTTGGCTTAACAGCTCGCAAACTGTAATTTAAGGAAAGTCGACCACGTTGAAATTCATTGTACCACCGCTTTATAATAGTCGCCAAATACTCCATTGATTTCCTCAAAACGTTGTCTTAAGCCGCGTTTGAAATTGTAAAAAATCAACGTTCGATAATGTTCTCTGTTTAATTCCATGATTTCTTGCGAAAAGGATTACCTTAAACTTATGTACTTTAAAATATTCAAGTATAGTTGTCAACCGTCACCGTCAATAAACCTGTAAAGAAGTGGCTTCCAATATTAAACAAAATGTGTTGCAAATATTAAGGGGTAATTTTAGTAGCATGTTTACGCGCTGCAAATTATATAATTTTAAAATAACGGTACGGTTAAATAATGACAGTTGAAAAGAAGGACGGGTATGAATTAAAATTTTTAGACCTTTCCCTCATACGCAACAAGACCAGAACGACCAATTTTAATATAGTAATTAAATTATGACCTATTATGTAAAACTTACAAAAAGGGACTTACACAAGACATCCATCAACAATGTATTGATTTTAATATGTCGCGGGATGGGTTTCAATAGTATCTTCCTATGCATATATCCACCCTTTTGCAAATGTGCATAATTTTGGCGTAATCTTTATTTCACTTTAGTAAAAATTGCTTATAATTTTTTAAAAATTGATTATAGATAGGCAACCCAACAGGCAACCCAACATTCACCGACTCCGTTCAGCAGTTTCAATGTTTACAAAGAGGTTTACGAGATCAAAAATCGGTATTCGCAACTACTTATACTGAATTTTGAAGTTTTGTTAGGTAGAAGCAATACTGGACGATCCAATCCTTTCTTGGCTGTTTTTAAGTAAATACTTAAAAACGAAAAATATTTTAACTAAAACCCACCCTTAATGGCCCTAATAGATAGGCTCAGCGGAAAGAGAACAGCCCTCGTATACTAAACAATGGAGACTGGAATGCAAGAACTCGGAATAGACAGGAAATAGGGCATGATAGAGAAGATACTGTAGTCAATGATAATGAAAACCGAATTGTCGAATTCTGCATTGGAAATGTTCATAGGGAATAGCCACTTCAATCACAGGATAATACATAATATTTGAAGCTATTGGGCGAAAATTAAAAGTATACAGGGGAATCCTTAATGGCGGATAAATAATCACCACACCACGTGATTCTGCATCAAAAACAAAGTGAAAAACTCCAGTACCAATTTACTGTTAACTCTTTAGTTACGGAGTTACTGGCAGTCTGAAGTCGTATTCTGGTTTGCTTCTCGTTTCATATTTTTATGAAATAACAATTTTTAGCTGTAGTTTAATCAAGAAAAGAAATAACTAATCTGTAATCGTACTCAACATACCCTTCATTTAATTAGAATTTCCGCCATTGTTAACCTCAAATGAGATAAATAATCTGTCAATTACATACCATGGATACGGAAAATATACTTTTAGTACTGTAATAGACAACATGTATCCATTTTCTTTAGTTGATTTTAGTGCGCGATGCCTCATTGCCCTGAGATGCTTGACACCCATGAGCTAAATTTACGAATTTTAAAAAATTACCAATAAATTTAATCATATGATTTGCAAACTGGTAACAAGTGATAATTCTTTGAAAAACGACTGAAAACTGAAACTTATTTTGAAAACCAGTAAACAGTAATAACATCCACAACAAAGAATATCATTATAATTGAAATTAGCTTGTTCCGTTTGTATGCTGGGTGATTCACGTAAGACGCGCCCCTTAAAATCTCCAAATGCAACCCAACCTACATGTTTCCAAAGCTACTAGAAATACATCTAAATTAATTAAAAAACAAAGTTTGATCTAGTAGGTTAAATATGTTCACACATATGTACTTATTATTCACTTATTCGTTAAAAGTGACAGTTAGAAATTTCTGTAGTAGTAAATAGCTATTTATGATACAAGTGTTAAAAGTGAGATTTTATTTTGTGAGTGGGGGAGATTGCGAAACGAGCGTAGCGAGTTGAGCAACCCCACGAACAAAATAAAATCACTTTTAACACGAATATCATACACTATTTTTTCTACAAACGCCATTGAAAGCATTTTAAACTCTCTTATTAGAGATTCCAAAGGTTACCTAAAAATCTAGTACTCTGTGACATTTACGAAACAATTTAGAATTGAGCTTACATATGTATTGTTTGACATATGCTTGTCAAAAGTGAAAAAGAATAATTTAAGATGAGTTCTAATCTAAGTGAAGAAATTCCGGTCGATATAGAAGAATCTGCTAGTAGGGCAACGTTAGATTTGTCAATTTGGTAGGTAAAATCAGTATTTGATTAATATTTTAGTTGCGCTGTCATTGTGACAGCATCCTTTTAATACTAGTGTTAAAAGTAAACCACGTGATCTACTTTTAACACGCTGCGATTTAATATTACATTTTTAATTGCAGTATGCCGTGTTAAAAATTCAGTTTTTAGTAGTGTTTGTAGAAAAAATAATTTTTTATAAGGTGATTTGTGTATAAAATTTCTATTTTACGAGTAGTATATTTTTGTACTAACAATTGATATAAATTTATTTTTGTTTTTTTTTTCTAGTTACTCTTCAGTTTGAAATACAGCGTCATTATAAATGATTGTTGTCGAAGTAGGCCGTAAATCTAAATGTAATATTTCTTGTTTCTGTTCCACAAAAATAATGATTCAAATTATATTGAATATGCACTGTTCTACACACAAGTGTTAAATTGGTTGCATAACGAGTCAATATTTATGTAAAAAAGTTAAAATCATTTTTAAGCGAAATAAAAATTTTGTAACCATAATTTTCACTTAACGAATGATCGATACAAACCCGAGACATATCTACACCATACTCTGCTTAATGAACTCATTGTTAATGCATAGTTAATAATGTATTCATATTACTAAAAAAACACAAACAAAGATAATTCAAAACTTATTTAATAATGATTATTTATGTTTATTTACAATAGATGTTGAAAGTGCTCTCCATTTAGCTGTAAACATAGCGCCACTCTTCTTTTTTTTATTTTCAAAAATGTTCTGAAACATTACCTCATTGATGTTTTCACAACATAGTGTAATTTGATTAATTAATTCTTCTTTGTAACCGTTGTTTGTACACATTATCTTTCAACCATCAAATATCGAGAAATCCAAAGGAGTGAGGTCAGGGGAACGAGCAGGCCATTCTGGATTGACATTTTGACTTATTAAACGATCATCATAAATTCCTTGGAGGTAGGCAATATTCTCCCTTGTGGTGTGGGTGTTGGAGCACCATCATGCTAGAAATAGCCAAATTGCTGTTCCTCATCATCCAACTGATTGATAAAAACTTCCAATATTTGTTCTAGGTACCTCACTCCATTAATTGTATCTTGAAAAAATGCTGGTTCAATTATTCTTCTTCTTGATACAGCTAACTACATACCCACTTTCACAGAATGTAAATGCGTTTCTTCAGATGCATGTGGATTTTCAGTACTCTAAATTCGGCAGTTCTGAGAATTTACATATCCAGATAGATGGAACCATGCTTCATCAGGACAAATCCAAAATTCTGTTGTCATTCATGGGATGCTGAAACCATTGGCAATACGCAACACGACGCGGATAATCAGCTGGTTTGCGTTGCTACACCAGCACTATATGTAGCATATCAGTAGTTATCCGGAGGTGGTAACTCTAAATAAACCCGGTACTCTATTGCGTGGGCCTGAGGTTCCTAAAAGAAAATAGTGTTCACTAAATAAACTAAACGATGCATCTTGAGCGCCAGATCCTTAATAACGTAAACTGTCTTCAGCCGGATCTCCTGAAGAATAAACCTCCAAAGTGAATTGACTTGATAATAAAACATAAGGCTTTGTAATTAATGAAATAGGATAGGTGTATTAACTTGTACACAGAATAATACATATACACAATTGAAATTAATTAAGTTATCGTTCAAATAAAAAAATAAATTACTAAGATCGTAATCAAACGTAAATCTAAATGTAATGTTCAAAATAACAAGATCTAATTAAAAGAAAATCTATATGGAATGTTCAAAATAAGACAATATCATAATTAAACGAAAGTCCAAATGTAATGTTCAAATTAACACAATATCGTAATTAAACGAAAGTATAATCCTTTGAGGGTTCGCAAGAGTTAATCTTAAATTATTTTCAGTGACTAGGTAGGCCACGCGCCAAGCATCCGACTCGGATTTGACCCCGAGACCGTCCGCGCTGTAGTCGAATGCCTTAACCACTCGACCACTCCGGCTATAAAAGAAACAGTACAGAACGGAAAAACTCAAATAAGTAACAAAGCACTTTAATGAAAAATTATTTTCACAACTAGATATTTCTAACCGTCAATTCTATGCCCGTATTGATAGACGCAACTCAATCTCCTATTTGAGAACTGCTCAGAACACTTCAAGTCGTGTGCTTTGCTTACCACACTGTATGTCTAACAATCGCGACTTCGTAAAATCTCGACAAAGCTTAGGGAAACACTGAATAATCTTAGATTTATTGTTAATTTGATTATGTCATGCTAATAGAAATGCTAAAATTGCAAATTTCATAACCTCAAAATATATCCGTGTGCTAGCCGGTAGTAAACAAAGATTATTATCTTTGGTAGTAACACTTCTAATCCAGCGAATATGAAATTTCGTTTTATCTGACTAGAAAGTGGAAATTCGCAGATAGGTTATACAAAATAAATACAGGGCCCGGCAGGGAGGTGTTGCGTTTTTCAAAACACTCTAACACAGATGTTTTTGAACAAATTTAAATTTTTATTTTTTTCAAAGATTACGTATATAATACCTTTTAAGAAACATAAAGCACAAACAAAAAGAATGCAATTTAGGTGTGAAAAATGACTCTATCCAAATGGCGACCGTTCTTGTCCAGGCATTGTTGCAAAAGGGTGAGAAAATTGTCCATACACCTTTCAAGCATAGCGTGTGGAGTTGCTCGAATTTCTCGAGTTATGGCTTCCGCAAGAGCCAAAATTATACAAATTTGCAAAAGGATCGATACATGCATAGGAAGATAATATTGAAACCCACCCCGCCACATACAAAAATCAATACATTGTTGATGGATGTCTTGTGTAAGTCCTTTTTTGTAAGTTTTACATATTAATTACTATATTAAAATTGGTCGTTCTAGCCTTGTTGGGTATGAAGAAAAGGTCTAAAAACTTTAATTCATACCCGTCCTTCTTTTCAACTGTTATTATTTAACCGTACCGTTATTTTAAAATTACACAATTTTCAGCGCGTAAACACGCTACTAAAACCCACCCTTAAGGATAGCGCCTTTGCTAAATCGGTATCCTTCACAAATTCCAAATATTACCCATAACATTCAACATGGTTATCGGCGTCACGTATACAGGGTGTCAACGAAACCTGGGGCACCCCCATAAATTTTTTATTTTTTAAGATATCTAAATGAAATTTGGTATATGTAATATACTCTTTAAACGGCATTTGTTGACATAGGAAACAAGTTTCTGTCACTTCCGGTTTAGCCGCAATTGACATCAACTTTGTTATTTCAAATGGAACACCCTATATATTTATACATTTTTGGAATCTCCATTCAATTTTACGTATGTTGGTATCAAGTTAGATACATTTTGATGACAAAGTAATTTTTTGCAGAAGTTAATCTAGAGTGCCATCACTTACGCAAAATGAAAGTCAAGGTGCCCCAACACTCGAGACAAATTGTTTTAGAACTTTAACTATTTTAAATTGCTGTATTAGAATGGCCTAAAGTTGGCAAAAATTCTTTTTCGAGAATAACTCTATTTTTTCAAATGGCACTAGGGTGGGACACTAGGATATTAAAAAGGAGCGTTTTTCAAGGATTTTATTGATACCCATAACGCGGGATTAATTTAATTCGGAATAACACTCTCCGTTCAAAAAAAACGTATTTTGGACATTTAAATCTAGATACTGGGTTTTAAAACAAGTGAAACAAATTAAATGCACAAAAAAAAGACAGACTTGCCACAGTTGAAGTGCTAAAATAATTTGTTTTGAGTGTCGTAGCACCCTGACTTCCATATTACGCAGGTCATGGCATCCTAGATTAATAAATAAACTCTTCTGCAAGTATTTACTTTGTCATCAAAATGTTTCAAACTTGATACTACTATACGTAAAATTAAATGGAGATTCCAAAAATGTATAAATATACGGGGTGTTCCATTTAAAATAACAAAGTTGATGTCAATTCCGGCTAAACCGGAAGTGACAGAAACTTGTTTCCTATGTCAACAAATACCATTTAAAGAGTATATTACATATGCCAAATTTTATTTAGATATCTTAAAGCATAAAAAATTTATGGGGGTGCCCCAGGTTTCGTTGACACCCTGTATACTCTTTGGCACTATTTTTGTATTTGTAGCTGCTTCTAGCAAATCAATGTACTCAAAAATTTCTTCATTTTCTTTGCTACTGTGCAAAAAACATAAAATGCGCGAATGTTAAAGGACAAAGTACGCCTCAAGGTAGGGTATGACCTACCTTGAGTATTTTTCTCATCAAGTACACTCGAAGCCGTACATACTCAGCAAGCAACGACTATAATCGTCATTTTGTTACTTGGGTTATGTTCAAGTATGAGATTGAGCGAAGTATCGACTATAACTACGGGCATTAATGAATTAGTAAACGTAGGTAGGTATTTGTTAACGTATCTAGTAGATCAAATTTTGTTATTTAATTCGTAGATATTTCTAGTAGCTTTGAAAATATGTATGTTGGGTTGCATTTGAAGTTTGTAAGGTGCAAGTCTTATGTGAAATGCTCAGTATTTCAAACAGATAAATATTAACAGCTCTCTATCGACATAAAACAAATATTAATATAAAAATCTTAGATAGTTATTTAAGAAAGTATAATTCAAAAACTTCCTCAAATTTAAGGATTTTTTAAATAAAAACCAAACTATTAATTATTATTATTTTAAATAGGTACTAATAATGTGTCTTTGTGTTTCCATTCTATTTTTCTTTCTTTCTGTTGCTCTTATTATTCTATTTTATAGTTTAGGTTGTATCTTGCACATTTTATTTCAAATTTCGTTATTAATAAAAATTCTTATTTAATTTTTACTTGCACTTTCATTTATATAAAAAACATAGACAGGCAAACCACTTTGAATATCGTTTCCATTTTCCTCTCCAATGTATTTAATATGGTGGCTTGTTTGTTGGTTACACAATAGATTTTTGATCCAAAGACGTTCAAAACATATCATAAATATAAATTTCTCATTCTCTCTACCTTCGATAATATGTATAATAATATTAATTCATAAATTCATAAATTTTGTTTTTTTCTTTCATAAAATAAAGCAGTTGAAAATTAATTAATTCAGTATAGGCTGTATTGTTTCGAAATCTTAAAGATGTGCGTCGCATTTTTTTCTGTATCATTTTGCCTACTGCAGAACAGGTGTGCTTACTTTATTTAAGATTACATCACTCTTAGACAATCGCGCTTCCAAAAAACGGCAGGCTCAAAACCATCGTAAAAATACTAATAATTTCAAAATCGTATTAAATGGCTTAAAAATATATTTTAAAGGATATTTTCAAGGTTTGTATTCTCAGAAGGGACAAGAAAAATGGGCGTTGTTTAACCAAAACGACCAACAAAACTTATTATTATATACCTAACTTTAATCGTAATTGCAAACCCCTTTCGATTTGTTAAAACCCACACAGTAAAACAAATTAAATTTTCTAAGAAAAGAAAGAATAATCGGAAATAATTCCGAAATTAATTTGACCGTGAAGGAAGCACCACTTCTAGTTACCTGTTTAGGTGTCATTATCTAGTTTAGCACATGCCACTCTTGGGCAGGTAATATCCGTCACAATTCGCGGTTGATAGCACGGCCACCGCTCGCTATTAAATAGTGACTCAGGTAATAAATAATCTATTAGTAGTTACCTACCTGTTGTGTTGACACACTTTGTGTTCTGTATTTTTTACGCTGTGTTGATTACATCAGCAGGTATGCTCCGTATAATAGAGGGGTTAGAGGGTTTATAGGTCAGGAAAACCTACAAATTCCGCAGATAATTTGAAGATCCGCTTTTTTGTCAAAACATGGCACCTAATTATTTATATTGAAAAATAGTATAGCTTTAAAATGAAATATTTAAAGAAAATACAAAGGGCGGACGCTTTTCTTGGTTTAAGCATAAAGTTAGAGGCTTCCAAAACTGCAGGGGAAACTGTTAAGTTGGAAAAGAAGAGCAGTTTCAATAGTTCAATTTAAGGCTGGCTTTATTTTTCAGACAAAAATCGTAGTCTGATAGGCATCAGCAACTCATAATTTATAAAATTGTACTTGTTTTACCATTTAACCAATTCTCTTTCGAGATCCTTAAAATGTTTCGGTGAAATCTCTGTCTTCACAACTTTCTTCTTCAATTTATAATAAAATGACGTAAAAACAAAAATGTACTTTTTTATAACACAAAAAATATTGTTCCAATTTTAAATTTTTAAATTAAATTTCTTATTTAAGGTTTTCTATTTATATGGTTGCTTTGTTAAATGAGATTTTTCTCAGGTAGTTTGCTTGAGATTACTTTACTATTTTTAAATTTTCTTTACAACCTATATAACCATAATCCTCGTTTTTGACATTTGAATAAACAAAACCTTTAAAAAGAACTGACTCTTTTGCAAATTTAAAAAGAGTAAAGTACTCTATATGGAGACACACTGTAATAAATTATGCTGTTATATCCCGTCAGTTTTGTCTCATATTCTGTGTTTTATCTTTAGTGATTACTTATCTTGACTATCTACAGGGTGTCAACGAAAATATACTCCTTTTTCTTATTATTTTCTTGAAGTTCAAAACTTAAACTGTATGGATGAATATCGAAGTAAAATGTAGTTGTTCTGAACCACAAATAAATTTAGTAACACTGTCGGTTTTGCCGGAAATGACCTCAACTTGTGATTTTTAAATGGAATGCCCTGTATCTTTTTACATTTCTAGAATTCGAAGAAAATTCTGAATCTGAATAGCTAACCGATTTTTTGGAAAACACGAAAAAATTTTAATTTTCAATCAAGAACTGTTTCTTATTCGTTCCTGTAATTAAAAAATCTATCTATGGCTTGTCTGCGATATCAAATACGAGCGTTCAAATTTTTTTATTGTAAGTGACTTTGTTTTCAAACTGAACAGAGCAATTCTAATTGAAAATATTTTTATCAATCGAACGATACTAAAATCTTGAAAATTCTTTAAATACATTTTGCAGAAGAAACCGAAGAAGGCAAATATGATTTTATCAAACAATTGAAAGAAGCTTGTTCTACTTAGAAGGTTCTGCAAAAAACGACGAAAAATAAAATAACTGTCAAACGCCGCCAAATCGCTTCAGTCATTGTTTTTCGTTGTTTCTCTTAAAACATTCTAAAGTAAAAACACTTCTTTCGGGTTTAGCTTAATACAGGGTGCATATTTTGAAGCTCCGAGCCTGAATGAACAACACACAATGCAACGCAGAGATAACTTCAGATTTTTAAAACTTTGTTTTCATTTTAATTATGAATATGAATTCTATATTTTAAACAAACAAACAAACAAACAAACAAAAAAACTATGTTTTAAAATTACAGTGTACCTGCACTGTGTGTTGCCTATTTAAAAAAATTTCAAGCTCGGAATTTTAAAATGGGCACCCTGTATAAAAGTATGGAACCTGATTTTAGTATCCTTGCATTTATAAAAACATAGTCCATCCGAATAACCCAATGTGCCACTATCGTTCCATTTGAAAAAATCACTCACAACCAAACCAGTTTTTCAAGGAATCCAGAAGATTAAATATTCAGATTTATAATTTCTTCGTTCTTTATTCTATCAGAAGATATTGAAGATGTTTTTTTTTGTTTTTTTTATGTTTTCTGCGTTGTTATTTTAGTACTGTCATATTTAATGCAATTAATATACTTCTACAGTTCTGTTCCCACTGCTGACATAAACTGCTACTAAAATGTTCAATAAATAAATCGCTTGATTTACTTCCGTAGGTAGGTAAATTAACACTTACTTCGTTACTTCTCCTACTGCCATTGCAACTAATCAACAGATGGTGAAATCCTGCAGATATGATCAAATATCACAGCGTAAATGCAATGGCAGTAGAAAATATACAGTATTTGTTTTTAAAGAGAAACTAAAAATTGAAGACGTTAAGATAGATGGAAATAGATTGCTTCCGAATCGAAGATACAAGATACAACTTAATTATATTTCAAGCATGGTGGAAAGTCGTCCATTATGCCCGGCTATAGATAAATCGCCAGAAATTTTTCACCTACTGAATTGGAAAAGTCATGATTGTCGTCAAGGTGTACACATAGTTAGTATAAGTAATTCAGTTTAGTTTTTAAACAGTATCGTGTGAATTTCCTAAAAAGTTATTGAAAAACGTTTATTTTTTAATTTTAATGAAAATGAAAACGAAATTTTACAGATTAATAACTCTTGCACGGAAATAAATATTTGCAGGTAGTACACGGAACAGACTGGAACAGACGGAACAAGAGTGGGACTGTTGATAAGATTTAAGGAAATAATATTTAGAAAAGCAGTAGAGATATGCGGAGAAAGTAAAATAAGTAGAAACAGAAGAAAAACAAACTGGTGGTTGAAATAAATACAAGATGAAGTAAGAAAACAGAAGGCTGCGTAGAAGAAATATAATCAAACTTAATTCAAGGCAAAATTGATTATAATACCATGAGATCGAAAAAAAATGATTCTGAGCAGGCCTTGACTAGTACAACACGACTGGCTACACTGGTTCTAGAATGCTCGCTAGTCAAGGCCTGCTCAGAATCATCTTTTGTTTTATCTCATGGTATAATAAGAAACAAAGTAAAAGTACTAGTAAAAACAGCCAAGAAAAATAGTTGGGAAGATTTTGGATCTAAAGTGAATCAAAGTTACAAGATGAACAATAGAAGTTTTTGGATCAAGATAAGAAATCTGAAAGGAAAAAGAAGAAAGGAACTAAAATACACAATAAACAAAGAGGAGAATGCCATTATGGCGTAAACACAAAAGATATATTACAAGCATGGAGAGATCACTGCACTGAAAAATTTAAAAGCAGGGAGGAGAAGCACAAAAGGGAAGATGAGATGAGAGTGGAAAGAGGCGAACAATAGACAGAAGGAATAAGGAAGAAATTAAGAGGATTAGAACGGAAAAGGCTAGTGGAGCAGATGATATACATTCAGAACTGATAAAATGGATGGGAGAAAAGGAAAAAAACTAGTTATTGAAGATATATAAGGAAGCATGGAGTATTAACAAGATACCAAAGAAATGGGAGAAAAACTTAATAATTCTATTCTATAAGAAGGGAGAAGAAACTTTAGAGCTATATGCTTATCTTCAGTAGTATTTAAATTATAGAGGACAAAATAAGACTAGAACTTAGCTAAAAACCAGAAAAAGAGCAAGCAGCTTTTAGAAAACAAAGGCAAAGAAAGGATAATATATTCATCTTGAGGGATTTAATAGAAAATAAAAATTTAAAAGGAGAAGAGTTACACATAACGTTCAGGGATTTAAAATCATTTTTGACATAATAGACAGAAGACTAATATGGAAGATACTGACAAATGCAAATACATGATCGCGAACCAGAAATTAGAAGGAGGAATGGATAAAAACATATGGTGTAAAGGACAACTGCCTACGAATATCTGGGACAGTGGCGTATCCAGAAGTTGCTCATGGGGGGGGGGGGCAAGTCCATACTTCAAACCCAACTCCAGCCCCCTCCCACCCGCCACCTGCACATGACCTTCTAGTTTCCTACCCCTAATTCCAGTCTAAACCTAGAACTTACATAAGCACGGTTTTTGTTGGTACAGTCGGGTTCCCAAAGCGTGAAAGTCGGTACAGCTATTAATAAAAAAACAGTAATACACTTAATTTTTTTATTTTTCATTGAAAAAAATATGGGCATAATATTTATTTTCATTGATTCGTGTTTGCTATTGAACTGGTCTGGGGGGGCAATTGCCCCCCCTCCCCCTGGATACGCCACTGATCTAGGAGTTATATTCACAAATGGTGGCAAATGGGACCTAGAGGTCGCAAATAATAGAATAAAAAATACAACCAGAGCATATTTGCTTTAAATAAAGTGATCTTTGGGATAAAAGCGTAGACAGAAGAAAAATCGTTCAGATTTATAATACAATAACACAAGCACGAGATAGCCATAACAGCGATAGAAATAAAACATCTAAGAAGGTTTACGGGAAAAACAAAATTAGACAGAATTAGGAATGAAATCATAAGGAGAACGTTAAACCAGGAGCCAATAATATCAAAGATAAACAGAAAAAACTAAATTGCATTGGACGTATTTTAAGAATAATTACCAGCACAAATTAGTAAGGAAGGTGATGTTTGCCAAGTGAGAAAAAAGAAGAATATTAAGACCAAGAAAAAAATGGATAGAACAAATTGAAAAAATAGGAAAAATGGAAGGTAAAACAATGACTGAAATGATACGGGTGACAGGGGACCGGACGAAATGGGTAGATAAGAAATCTCCGGCGCTCGTTTAAAGGGATAAGGAGATACGAGAAGAAGAAGAAGAAGATATCTGTATCTGAGCTAGTGGTATGTGACTGTTAGTATTGAAATATTGCTATTGGTATCTGAAATTAATGTACTATCTGTCTAGCTCTATTAAAAGGGCGAATCAAATGCGTTAACAGCTCTCTTTCTACAAGCATTACAAATGTTTAGGTTAAATTGCCAAAAAAAGTATAGTTAAAAACAGTATTAACAAATTAAGATGGCATTTATGAAGGAATCGTTTTTCAACGATTTAGCAAACGTTTAAGTTATGCTAAATCAATCTTTAATTGAACAGCTAACTTTAGAACCTTACACTACATACAATATTATAACCTTGTTACTAACCTATTCTTCTATTTTTCTGTTCTTAGAATTTTAGAAAATGTTGAATTAAAAATATAATTCGGCTAATTAAATTAGAAAACTTTGAGTTGAAATCCGAGCTGTGGAAGGAAGCACGTTAATGCTGTTTACCAGGTTCATTATTGATTTAAAATAAGTTTGAAATTTTTAAAGAGCGCTCTAAATGATTCTAATTCTACTCTAAATATTTGGTCAATATTTTTGCTGTGCATCGAATCAGAAGCCCAAGTCTGTAAAACATTATTAGTTTGCCAGATATTTTACGTATGAATTTCCTCTCCCGATATTGGTATTTTTTAATTATTAAGTTTCTTGGCTAAATCGTAAAACTGTCAATGGAGGAGAGTTACGCGGCAATGTTTAAAATAAATCTCCAAAAAATTGAAAGCATTTTAAAGAGATTTAGAAATTAATACATAAAATAACTTCCGACCTTGAAATATGGATTTTGATTATTGGAGCAAAATTCTATTTTTGTAGTTGAATCCTGAAAATCCTTATCAATCAACTTATTGTGATTAAATTAAAAAAATTGGCGAAGAATCTTCGCTGGACTTTCCATACTTTTTATTTTTGAAATTTTGAATTTTTTTCAGCTAGTTCTAATCAGCCGAGCTAGAGGTACAATCGCCCAGGACGCAATTTATGACATAGAAACTTCGGGCAAAAATTATTCGATTACTTTTCAAATTCTCTATTGATTTCCTAAGTAAAATTTTGAAATTTTTTTCAAGGAAAAATCTGCGCCCAAAAAAACATGGCTAACTTCCGTTTCCGGTTCCGGATTTTTTTGAAAAGCTTATTTTACAGATGTACAAATACAAAATGAAGGTTTGGAAATTCTTCATAGTTTCAAAAATTTTACAGGGTGAATTTGTTGAAATTAATGTAGATCCTGCAATCATTTCCGTTTTAAAATATGCATCCATTAATTATTAATGTACTTAATTTAAAAAATTCGTTTATAAGAATTTATTTTAAAATTTTTGTTGTGATCATAAAAAAGGTCATTTTTAGAACTCCGAAAAATCTTTACAACATATACCTAAATTTGTTACGTAAATTCCTTAAAAAAAAAACTATATTAGTTTTTAATTCGTGCAAAGAATAGCGCAATCAAAAACCTAATATTACAAAGAGCGGTTAATTTAAATTTTCTACGTATTCACAGCAACAACGATATCTAAACATTATTGTCGCTTTTCGAACATCGTTGCCGCTCGTTTTAATTTTATCGAAAACAACGTAAATTAAAAATCAACATGCACGAATAAACACAGATTAACATAAAACAGCGATAACACTGTCTACAAAAACAACAACAAAAAGTAAAAAGAAAAAAAACTGCAAATATTGCAATAAATATTGTATTCGACTTTCGGAACTCTTTTTGCGTTTTATATTTTGGGGATGCGATCAACGCTATTTGAAAGGCATCTTGATCTACTATGGACCCAGAACATTAAAAAAAAATCGTGTGTGTCATTTCCGAGAACAGTAAAAACGGAAAAAAGGAGACAACGGCACGCGGTGTTCCCAGGCGGTCACCCATCCAAGTACTGACCGCGCCCGACATTGCTTAACTTTGGTGATCAGACGAGAACCGGTGCTTTCAATGTCTAACAATCAAAATGAATGTCTATTTACATCTACGTATATTTCACCCAAATAATTAAAAAAAAATTAAACAGGGGAAGATGGTTTGGACACTACTTCTAGGCGCTCATATTTGTGTGTTACGTAAAATAAGAGCATTCGGGAATTCCTTTTAGAATTTGAAAAATTATAAAGAAATGTTAAAACAATCACTTAAACAATTTGCAAATTAAACAGGAACTGGTCAATTGGGCGCGTAAACTGATTACAAAAAAATCGGTAACTCTTTTAGGGAAGGATAGTTAATTTTAAATCCTAAATTAGGATCCAGCAACACCTACAATAGCCAAAATATTACAGTAATTTTGATGACATAATTAAAGACTTTGCAACGAAAAAGTCCCGACAAGTTATTTAATAATAATCCTATATAATATGTAATAATCTAATAATGCTTTTATAATAAATAATTTGTATTTTCAACATAAATGAGCAGAGTAAGATAATATTTTTTTGAAAAAGTGGGTAATATAAACAAAAAAATATATATTGTAGTCACGCAGATTCGAACCTCCAACCTTTCAAGCGTATGCGGGTGGAAGCTTGGTCTCTTAAGCTTTGGTTTCCTAGGAAGCGGTGCCGTCATTTAACGGCCGTAAAAATACGGTGGGTGACGTCAGAAAAACGGCAAAAAAATACGGCCGTCGCGAATTATTCCGAACTGTTATGTCTATTTTAACTGGACTATATACACAAGACACACCGCCAAAAAACGTTACTGAACTGATTTGTACCGTACTGGCCCACCGCTTCAGATGAGACGGCACCGCTCTATTTACGTTGGGTGTGCGCTACCGCTCTTTTGGAAAACACTTCGCTTAAAAAACACGACACCATTTTTCGTGACGTCACCCACCGTACTTTTACGGCCGTTAAATGACGGCACCGCTTCCTAGGAAACCAAAGCTTTTACCGCTGGACCAACACCGCCTTCGTTAAAACGGTGACTCCTGGCCTGATATTTATCTTCTGTCTTTGGAATGTGCCGTTTCCGAGAAATTTTTTTTTGAAATTTTGAAAAATTTTTTCAGCTAATTATAATCAGTAGAGGTAGGGGTACAATTTGGCGTTAGGTTTATAAAAATATGTTGATGCGTTTTTGGGAAAAAAAATGTTAAAGTCCAAAACTTCAAATGGTCATAAAAGACGTTAGGGAAAAATTTTGGGGATGCGATCAACGCTATTTGAAAGGCATCTTGATTTACTATCGACCCAGAACATTAAAAAAAAATCGTGTGTGTCGTTTCCGAGAAAAGTTTTTTTGAAAATTTGAAAATTTCCAAAACTGTCCGGACTTTTTATTTTTGAAATTTTGAATTTTTTTTTCAGCTAGTTCTAATCAGCCGACCTAGAGGTACAATTTGGCCTTAGATTTATAAAAATATGTTGATGCGTTTTTGGGAAAACCGTCCTTAAAGTTGCGCTTTTCAAAAATTCGCCGCGGGCGCAATTTTTGACATAGAAACTTCGGGAAAAAATTATTCGATTTCTTTTCAAATTCTGTATTGATTTCCTAAGTAAAATTTTGAAATTTTTTTCAAGGAAAAATCTGCGCCCAAAAAAACATGGCTAACTTCCGTTTCCGGTTCCGGATTTTTTTGAAAAGCTTATTTTATAGATGTACTGTAATTATAGGCCCGCATACCAAATTTGATGAAAATCGGCCCAGTAGTTTTCGAGATATGACGATAACGCACGAACGCACGAACGCACGCACGCACGCACGCACGCACGCACCCACCCACAGACATTTTTCAAAAAACACATATTTAGGATGCCTGGACCCTAAAATGTGTTTTTTTCGAATTTTTACGATTTTGAATTTTTGCACGATTCCAATACTTTCCTATACATGCGTTGCAAGTATGGAAAGTAAAAACAACGACGAAATGATAAATAAAATTGAGCTACAAAGTCAGAAATTTAAAAAGAGTTTTTTTTTTGTAGAATATGCTTGTTTCACAGAAGGGTAAATTATATAACCTGTGGCAAGATAACCCTTAAAATAAGCTAATTTAAAAACAGAAGGGTCTAAAATTAAACAAACACTCTCTTATCCTGAAACATAAATCCTTGTGGCACCATTTGATTAACTTTGGCAATAAAAGCTCAACTCAACTTCAAGTAACATTCTGATACCAAACAGATTTCATTTTTTCTAAAACCCAAAAGACGATCTAACGGAACTTCCGACAAAATATATTTGCACACAAATATTTAAAACAGCTGTTAGAAAGTAAACACGGAACAGTCTTGACTACAAAACCACCCCCAATCGTAAATTTAAATATACCGTTGCTTTTTAAACCAGTAAAATTCTTTTGTAAAGCTTAATGTAACTTGCTCAGATGTCTCAAAAAATAGGATCGATATTTATGATCCGTGCCCTAAAAAAATTACAAAAAGGGCAATTGCGGTCAGGTACCAGTAGCGAAACAGTTATGTCCTATGGGTTCTGAAATACTTAGTTCTTTATAGGAAGCAACTGTAACGGTTCATTAAATACATAGTTATTTTAGATACGATGATACGAAGCATATTTTAAAATCAAATATAATTAATATGTTAAATTCTTCTTAATTAAATGTTTGTTTTATTTCTATATTTTGACGGTTTGCTCAATATTGTATTTATTTATTTGCAGGGACGTGTTCCTTGAATAATTTTAAGCAGAATATTTGAAAGAACTTTTAACAAAGCATACATAATTTTGTAAAACAATCCAGAGCTATGGTCAATAAAGAAATATATACAACGTACAATTTGAAACTGACAGTTTTTACTTAAAAACGAAAAAAATAATTTGCAAATTGCAAATTTAATAGAATAACAACAAAAATGACAACAATCGCTCAAAATGATAATGTGCTTTTTTAATATAGGTACATTTGAACAAAATATCCGGAATGTTAGCACTTTTTTCGTAAAATATTTAGTTCCTTCTTGTCCCCCAAAAATAATATTCATATGAATTTAGGTCACGATATCATACTGGCCACGCATATGCCCCTAAACTGATCCACCCTTCGAAATGAGTAATTATGGTCAAAATAATTATTTAGTAAATCACAACTTCGTAGTTTTCCGAATTGGATTCATATTTATGTAACGTTGTTTGCTTAAACTTACTTGAACTTTTACAGATTTCTCCTAAAACATTTAGAACTGAAAATACATTAATATTATCTTTCCAGACCATAATACAGAATAATTTTAATTGATTTGCTTAATGAATTTGTTTGAAAATTTAATAGTCTACTGCCAAGTGCTAAATGTTAAATTATACCAAGCACGCCCTGTTATCTAATACGGCTTGTTAGAAATAGAACTCCTATATAATAGTGTAAAACAGCTGAAGCAACTCAAATAAATTCTTAATTAGCTACGATCTAATGTCTGCACACATTATGGTGCTTATCCGCTTTTAATCGAAATTAAGTGATCTTTTTAATGTGGACAGAATGGGGAAGTCCCTTGGATTGGGCAAAATTCTAGTCGGTAGTGCTACAGTAACACAGCAGTCGACAAGCGTTGAAATCCTTGATACCCGCAAGCACAGGTCTTCTTCATCTTCTTTCGGTATATTCATTTCAGAGTCATTGAGGTTGAGTTTAAATTGGATCGCTTGATACCCTGTTGTATATGTTATGCACTACAGTCCTTTTACACATTATTATCAGCTGGTAGTAGACTTTGTTGGTTTCTCCTATACTGCTTAAAACTTCTTGTGATTCTCATCAATTATTGTTCCCAAATACGAAAGTTAAAATTTCAATATAATTACTACCAATATACAGTGCGGCCGTTTAGTCTGGAAACCTGGGAATAAAAAGTTGTCCGTTCATTTATGGAAAAAATCCTCGGACAGGTCAATTTTTATTTTTTATTGCACACATTTTGACATATCGTTAAAATTTTTTCCGCCATATTTGAAAAAGTTATGACGTCATCGCCATTTTTTATTTCGAAAATTTTCAAGTTCAAGGTCATACTTTTTGACATTTCTGGTTTTAGAATTTCACGAGGAATCCAAATCTGCCAAAAAAATGGGGGTAACCATTTAAAAAAAATTGGCGATGACGTCATAACTTTTTCAAATATGGCGGAAAAAATTTTAACGATATGTCAAAATGTGTGCAATAAAAAATAAAAATTGACCTGTCCGAGGATTTTTTCCATAAATGAACGGACAACATTTTATTCCCAGTTTTCCAGACTAAACGACCGCACTGTAGAACAGATATATGTTCAAAGTTTAATTGCCCTATGCTGTTGGTAGCACCTGTTTGGTTGATCGTTCGAATAGAGCTAAGTGGTTTGTACATCTATGAATTAAGTGAACAAGTCGAAGTTACGAAGACGTAAGTCAGGCGAGTAAGTTGGATATGCCCTAGCCCCATCGGTTGATCAACTTAACCATAGCATCTACAATATGCGCTAGAGCGTTGTCATACAAAGCGGTGGGTGGATCTGCAAAGTGTTTCTGCTATTTTTCTTAGTGGCACTGTCTTGCAGTTCGGCTTCTGGTATTTTCAATCCTTTATCCAACTCCGCTGCTCCAACTTTGTAAACTTCGCCACTGCACAAAACTACCGGCAGTAGCACCAGGCGATATTTTTCTCGTCATTGCTCGGATACATGTAGTGAGAAGGAAGAGTCTATTTGTCTTAAGTTAAGTTGGGCATCCAACCAACGTGTGGCATAAATGGTATAATCTTGTTGCGTTGTACTGCATTTCTACAGCCATTGCCACTATTAAAATTTCAACGCTCGTTACTCCACTCTATTTTTCATTTTTTGAAGTTTTTGTTGTATGCAATACAATTCACTTATTTATTAGTTTAGTTGCCCATATGTTTAAGGAGTGGTGCATATCTCTTAAGTTCTCTGCGACAATGCCGCCGCCAAAAGTTAAACTTTACAGATACGTTGGGCTTACGTCCCTGTTCTAAGATAGGTTCTTGGTGTTTGTCATTGACTGTTTTTAACATTTATTCCGCGTATATAATGAATAAGACAGCCTGGGTAACTCAGTTAGGTAAGGGCCTGCTAGCTAGCCGGCTGACACGGGTTCGATTCTAGCGGTGGCCATAGTATTATGGAGCCGATTTGGGTTAAGGAATATGTTTAAGGCGTAGGAATGTGTTGATGAAAGCTGGTTGGAATGTGATGCAAAGCCAAGAATGGACCCATCACCTCCACCGCACGCCAGCAAGTGTAAAATGAACATCGACACTGCATTGCGGTAAAAAGAGGAAATAGATTAAGAAAGAAAGAATATAATGAATAAGAGCCAAGCTTAAGTTATCCCCTTGGCTTATTCCTTTTCTCATTTAAAATTCACCTAACGCTTTCCTATTCATTCTTATTGCTTCTTATGTTTTTTTTATATAGGTCTATACTCTTCCTACGTCAGTAGTGTATCTCGTAGCATTAATTTTAACATATACATAATTAAACGCCGATTTTAAATCTTGCTCTACCTCTCTTTTTCTGTGTTTTCCTTGCTTTTCTTACTATCAGATTTGAAGAACATCAATCCATCAAAAGTGTTATTCCTTTATTCAGAGTCTTTCCTATATGCCATTTGCTCTCACGGTTGCTCGAGTTATTATCTTATTATTCCTTTGATGACGCTTGAACAGACTTTTTTGTGGTATTGATGAGAGATAGATTGCTGTATAATTGCCGCAGTCCATAATTTTCCTTTTTTTGTGTATAAGGATTATTAAATTGTCCTTCAGTACCCTTAATGATGTTAATGTACCTATTTCAGTTCGCGTTGCTCATTTTAGTTTCGCCTGCTTTTCTTGTTGTTAACATGTTACGGTTTCCTCATTTCTTCTTCACTTATTTACTCCTTGTTTTAACTTTTCCATTTTCCTCTTAATTATGTTGTTCTGTTTGTATTGTTGCTCTTCTGCCTTTTGTAAATTTGTGTCGACGAAATAGTATTTTGCTCAGGTATTTAGTACCTCAGTATCTTCTAATGCTAAGATGTTCTTTATTTTGGCTTTCTTTCGATAATTCCCTCTTATCATCTTTATTGTTTATCAAAATTATCTCCAGATTCATTGATAACTTCTTTCCTCTTGTATCGTATTCTTATTCTATTCTGGCATTACAGGCTCCTATTATTAATCTATGCTTAATTTTGATTCTGCAATTTTCTAACGTAGTTAGCTGGTTGTACAATATTTCATTTTTCGAAAGATTTTTGTTTTGTGTTGATGCATATATTGGATTACCGCTCTTCTTCTATCTCTAGATTTACTCTTATGATGTGCAAGCATTTCACTTTCTACCTGCATTACTACGATTACTATGATCTCCATGCCCAATCTTGCTAGTTACTCTTACCCTTTAATATCTTAGCACATACCCCGAGTCCAAGGTTATTTTCTCCATATTCTCTCTCTTTCCTATCTACATTTTTAATCTGGTCATTTCATCTATAACTCTTCGTTCAAAATTTCTCATTTTTTACCAGCATATATCGGATTGATGTTAATTTTCATGTATTTTTTTCTCAATTCTTTGTTTCAGTTATTCCAACAGAGAGATTAATTTGCTGATGTTATTGCACTTTCCATTATTTCTTGAGCATGAGCAATAACTTTTGATGTAGGATTTTTGACTTCTCCACTACCTGGTTTTCATAAGACGGTTTCACAAAATAAATTTATTATTTAGTTTTCTTTTAAAACTGCATATGAACCGTAAAATCTGGATATACAGCTTGAAATTTTTCCATACAGTTTTTTGCAATGAATAAACTTACATATACCATTAACTTTGATCACGTTGAACAATTTCTTTTTGAAATTTTCACTATAATGATTATGAACATGCAGTAGTCTATGTAGCATTACTATACCTAACAGTGGATTTAAAAATAATGTAACATTTTATTAAATTTGTTTTACTTGAAATATCTGATGTTCTAAATATCTAAAATTTCGCCATCTTGTTCCTTATTCGCTTATTCCTTTTTTTTCTTTTACTTAGAATGCTCCGTACCCGATACTTTAACATGTTACGGAAATTCGCAAATACTTTGAAGGTAAACCTTGGAGATTAGCTTTAAATACAATCAAACTTGGGAAATAAAACTTGCTTGTATTTTCGTGAAAGCAGTCAAAAATTCATGTAGTGGTAATCATAAATCAACTTTATATTTGAAATAATGGTAGAAGAATCAACGAAAAAAATAAATGTTTACGAAGACCAGCGCATAGTCCTACGTGTGTATATGACAAAATCAAATAACGTAAGTAAATCCGTGGAAGCATTTTTAAATTGGCCTGAAACGCATTTCTGCCTTTAGAATTATTTTATTTTAAAAGGATAAAATAACTCGTATAATAAACAAAGTAGATACTCTACTCATATCTTTCAATTTCAATTTCTATTCTACTATTAGCGCTTTATTTATTTGTTATATTTGTAAAGACAAGAAACACACTCGTATTTTAATTTTAACACATTTAATATACAAAATGGACATTTTTCATTTGTTAGTCAAAGTAAAACAAATCTCTTCATCCATGTCTTTAAATGAACACATATTCTTAAATGCATAAAAGAATAACAAAAATAATGACAAATGCAAACAATAAGAATTTATTTACCAACTGGAGCAGGATTTTTTTCTAAATTTGGAGAGCAGAACCACCCTAGTCGGGGCAGGTGACATACGTTACAAAGGCTCCATCCAGTTCGGCACATGCTATTTTTTTTTTTACAAAAACCCTAAAAAATAATTATAGGGGGCTGCCTGCATTCTGTTTTGAACTTTCTGGAGGACCTTCCTACCATTACTTATTTACAGCTAATAATCAACTACGTTCATTCGATTCATCATAAATACTGCAGAATTATAATCATGTTAGGGAATTGAAACTGACGAAAAAGGACATATTGTGAGCTTTTGGTTGTTTTGGTATTAACAAAGATTAACTATGTGTTTATCAACTTTATTAAGTAACCATGCATTTTTTAAAATTAAACAAATCGTTCCTTCTTGCTAATTGTGTTTTTTTAACGTTGTCTTAATTATTTGGGTTGGATTTGCACCCTTAAGAAAATGTAAAAGAAATCATTAAAAGCTTTGAATCCTTAAAAATACAATTTCTAAAATATGTTATTATTGGCTAGAACATAGGCGCCGACTTCATGGGGCAGTAAGACCTCCGTCCACCGGCGTATCCAGCTCATGCGTCTGGGGGGGGGTAATCCATCGGCTAGGATACTAGATAATAGCAACTTTAAGGAGTATAAGGACAAAAATTAAACAACGCTTAAGTAATTACTAAAATTAAATTACTTGCTAGTATTTAGTATTTATTGGTTTACAAAACAAACAAAAAGTAAACAAATCAATCCTAAAATCTAAGTTCTATTTTTTTCTTAATAAAAATACAAAAAAGACGTTTTTTACAACACAAAGTCTAATTTTCTGTTTTTTGAAAATACAAAACGGTTTATTATAGACTCCGTCTTTACTGTAATATTCTGATGGATGTGTAGCAAGGCTAAACCAACAAGTCGGTCTTGCCCCATAGTACTTCTTAACCATGTGAGTAGGCGCCGTAATGCCAAGAATGTTCTTTCAGGAATAGCGTTACTGCTAGGTAGTGTTAAACCTATTTGTAACAGGGATTTTATTCGGGGAAATATATTTTTATCGCAGTTTTGATATGGCAACGTGGCAGACGGCCGACCTCTTTTTAATAATTTTAGGCTCTGACAATAACCGCGTCATAATATTTCGTTATTATTTATCTAAATCAGAAAGTAAAAAGTAACCCTCTCCATGTGATTTATTTTTCGTCAATTCCATCGAATCTTGGGGGGGGTAATTACCCTCATTACCCCCCCCCCCCTTGTATACGCCGGTGCGGCTCCGTCCCACATCATTCCTTTTATTTTATGTTTCATGGGAAGCATCCTTATTATCGAAGCTGGGTAAAAACTAAAGTCGTACTGTAGGACTTTTTGTTGTTGCTGATTCAAGTTCCAAAAACAAAATATCATTATCTCTTGTTATGCTTTAATTAAACGTGAAACGAAATAGCTCCTTTGTTTGAAGATTTCCAAAAACAGGCACTTATGATGTTAAATCGCATATTTGTGTTTTCAAAAAATATATAATTTGTAGGAATAAAATTCAGTAATAATACTTTTGTAACAAAATTAAATTATCTGAAAATATTGCAAAATAGTGGGCTGTGCAATATATTTAAAAACACAAATTTCGCTAACACTAGAAAGGTTATTTTAAAACTAAAATAAGAAAATTTCAAATTCCCACATCTACGTCTTTACGGCATTTCGAAGCCTAACAGTAGTGAACAGTCTAAGGGCAAAAGATCCATACGAAAAAAATGCAGTTTTGTGATCAGACACAGCTTGTGAGTAATAAGTCATAATTCAACAGTATGAATTATGTAGGCTCTTATTTAACAGGAAACGCGGCATAATTGACGTATTATTTAATATTCATAGATAAACGCTTTTATCAAATCAGTTATTTCATTATCAAAGTAATGTATACTCAATAAAAAAGTTACTTTATTGATTTTCCTAAGCACGATTGTTAGATGACACAATAACAGAACAAAAAGTAAGAAGAAATTTCACACATAAAAGTAGGAAAATCGGCAGGAAGATACGGAATAAATCCACAGATGATAAAGTATGGAGGAGTAAAACCAGAAAAAATGCTCTGGAAGATATGCCAACAATTGTACGAAGGGGAACACATACCCAAGGATTTGGAGGAGAACGTCATAGTACCAATTCATAAAAAAAGGTAACACTAACGACTGCTAAAACTAGCGTGACATATGTCTGTCCTCCTGTGTGCAAAATATATACTCCAGAATACTAGATAAGAAGATCAGAAACCACATAGAGAATACTACAAGTGTAACAGGAGGCTTACGGGAAAAACAGACAAACACAGGAACATATCTTTACAATAAGAACAGCAAAGAACGAAAATGGAGAAGGGGAAAGCTCTGTACCTCGCGTTCATAGACCTGTAAGCAGCATTCGACACACTATCAAAAGTGAACCCACGAAAAGCACTAGAAAAGTGAGGATTCCAGAGAAACTAAGGAAAGCCACAAGAAGAATATACGACAACACAATAGGGGTAGTCAGAATACAAGGAGATAATCCAAAAGAGAGATGATTAAAACAAGGAGACTCATTTAACTCATTACTGTTCATACAATGAACGAAATAATAAAAGGTAGCAAGGACAATGGACTGAACACAAAATTGAGGAACTGGAATATGAGAGCAGTAAACGTGCAAAACTTGGTATTTGCAGGCGATATTGTACTCATAGCAGGGCGGTTTGCCAAGATTAAGATGGTTGGATGAAACAGAAAAGAACTTAGAAGCCCTGAGAGTTTCAAGATGGAAAAGGGAAGGCGACAAATAGGAAACAATGTAGCCGAAGTTGAAAAATTAGAGGAAGAGTAAAATAGCTGGACATACACGTCAAGTCAAGAATGTGGAAAGTCGTTCCCTTCTGGCTATAACTCCAGAAGATTGGAATGCGGGTGACGACCGCTTTCTCTAAAAAATAGATTGTTTTGAAGCCCTTAGCGGAGATCAAGGTCCTTCACGGTCCGTAGCACCAAGGAATAAGTAAGTAAGTAAGTAAGTAAGTAAGTAAGTATTGTACTCATAGCAGACAATAATAAGAAACTACAACAAGCAGTAAAAAATTGGAGCTATGCAATAAGGAAAGCAGTATTAACAATAAACACAAGAAATGATAAAGTTCAAGAGTACAGTAGAAGAAGAAAATAAAAACACAATCTTTAAATGTGAAGGGAAACAGTTAGAAAGAGTGGAAAGCTATGAATACTTAGGAGTCACAATAAGCCAAGAATGAAAGTTCGTGAAAGAAATAAGGAATAGCGTATCCAAAGCGTCAAGGGTATACTACCAAATGAATACAACACTAATTAATTAAAAAGAGTTTAGTCAAGAGACCAAACTACACTTGTATCACTCTACCTACCCACACTGACGTATGGAGCAGAAAGCTGGCCACTCCAAGATAAACTTAAGAGCAAAGTGACGGCAGCTGAGATGAAACACCTACAGCGAGTGGTAGGAAGAACAAAAAGGGACAGAGTTAGAAACACAACCACAAGAGAGGAATTAGACCTAGAACTACTAGTGGGTACAATGCAAAAGAGACAATTAAAATGGTACGGACACGTATTACCCATGGGAAAAGGGATGTTACAGAAAAAAAGTATTAGAAGAGAGGGTGAAAGACAAGGAGGCAGGTCAAGGCTCAAGTGGGTGGAGAGGTGGAGACAATCAAGAAAGAAGTAGAGAAGAGAGGAAGGAACAATGGCAGAAATTAAACGATTAGCGGAAGTGGGATGAGGACGCTACACCTTAGGACACAAGGGAAAGATAAAGAAGAAATAACACAGGCCAATCAAATCTTTATGGATTCGAATTTGTATTCCGTAGTCGTTTGTTGAATTCAGATTTTAATTTCAATGTGTAATTTCTCAGTACACTGCAATTTAGGATAGACTTGAACTTCACACTGAAAATTTGTATTTCGTATGCAAAGTATAAAACTGAATTCAAAGTTTATAAAAACCGCAGTAATCATTAGATTGAATTTTTAAAATCGAATCCCCGAATTTGCCTTCGAAGTTTCGAATTTCAAATCTTTGAATATTGGAATACCAACTTTAAATTGGGCGATCTAAATATTACAAATTCGAATCTTTTTACAGCTGAAATTTAAATCTTGATTATTTTCAAACCTTGACAGCAGTATGTTTCTTTTTCAAAATTAAAACGCCGTTCTAGGAATTTACAGGTTGACTTTGAAATTTTAGATAATCATACAAAGCTACAATTACAATTCAAATACGTATTTTACTAACCGTAACTTTGGAATTCATGCCATTTTATGATTTCTGTAACCTCATAACTATCTTCTACAATAATAATAATAATAATTACACGACCTAACAATGTTGGAAAAATAATACACCAAGAACTAGCAAGTAAACTATATCTTGTAGAAGAACGAACGTCATATTACAAATACGAACCACACAATGTTCCACTCCTAGAAAACGAAATTAACCAAACTATACTGAGACAGGGAAATCCGTACAGACATCAAAATAGAAGCTAACAGACCCGATATCATGCTTTTGAACAAAAATAAAAAAGAAGCTGCACTAATAGGCATTGCAATCCCTCTTAACAACAACTTACAGAAAACATACACCACCAAAGTAAACAAATACACAGAGTTAACAACCGAAATAAAACAGATGTGGAAAGTTAATCAAGTGTATATAAGACCACTTAGAATATCAGCAACTGGAATAGTACCAAATACCTTAATTCAACAACTCAAACAACCTATTTCCAATCATCCAAAAATCGGTTGTAACTATAGTAGATACATGCCACATAACGCGCCGATTTCTTAACCAAGAAACCACAGAAGAATAATTTTAACAAAGTAATAGAGCTTGACTCAGACTCAGTCCGTTCTGCTATTGAAACCGTCACAAAAAGACGAGAAAAGAAAAAATCAAAATAAAAATAACAATATGCCTTTTATTGGCCCAACTAATATACATAACATATACAAATTAAATAGCAAATAAAGTAAAATACAAATAATAATTATAATAAACATTATAAATTAGTTATAGCCAAGTTCAGACACCCAGCTAAGAAACTGAGATGCTGCTCTTCCACTTAACCCCTTACGTAAGGTAAAGGTAAAGGTAACGACACTTAGACTCCGCGAGGGAGTATGGCCGGCAACATGAAGGATTAAGGCCCTCTACTAAGTCGCTTTCATACCCGGTTGTCTCACACGCTTATGCGTACGGGGTAACATGGTAAGCACCACGCCTTCGACAACCTCCTACCTTCCCTACTTGAGCGTAATTTTCTTTTACTTGTTAATCATATTTAACTATCAAATTCTTTTATTTTGTATGATATATGTTCGTGTTTTCTTATTCCATATATCAGCCTCAAACAAGAATTCTGCATAAGTTAAATCCTTCTGACGTCTATATTATCCATAAACGTCATCATTATCTTCATTTTCAATGTTAATTATTATGGTATTTTTATTTTTTCTCGCATTTCTTATTGTTTCGAAGAATAGTTTTCTTTATAAGCGGTTTTCATTTTCACTTCAAAATCAGCCCAGCACTTTTATTTTTCTTCTTTCACCAATCTCTTGACTTTTATTCTTTCATTTTTATATTCGACATTAGCTCTTTGGCTTTTCGTGCATATGTATTTCTTCCATGCTTGCTTTTTCCTTTTAACTGCGTTTTTAATTTCTTCTGTTCAGTTTCTCGGGCACTCGTTAGTAATATCTCTTTGAATTTGTCTCATATATTTGCTCTGCTGTTTGTTGTGTGTTTATCTCCGTGAATTTTCGATTCTGACGTTCCTGATATCTATTTCTAGTCTCCGTCTCTCTCAATTTGTAACATCCGATTTTTCTGTTTATTATCTTTCTCTTTCTTTGTTCTATGTTTATAAGGTGCCGGCGGGTAATAAGGCCCGGCTCGAAACAAGGCCCAGTTCGTAATTCCGCGTTGGATGGTAACATCTTATGATTTTCTATGAAAATTATGGGTTGTCACTGTTACGAAACACCATTTAGTTCCTTCACATATTCATAGAAAGTTTCTACCAAGATATATAGACTACATTAGGTATGCTCGGTTCCCATATTCGTATCGCGCATGCCTAGCGCAAGAAAGCTGACGTCACTGGCGGAAGGAATTTCAAAGTTAGATAGTACGCTGCATAAAACACAGCGCTTCCAATGTTTTGAATACAATTTTATTAAAACTGTAACAACGGATTATCGAAAAACTTCTTCGGCACGTAAATTTATTAAGAAATTTTAATTTTGGAGTAATAACAACGTCAACAAAATTATTTTTACATACACCTTGTCGCATTTTTTGTTAATTTGAGAACTTAAAATATAAAAATGCATAAAGTACCTACAATATATTTATTATTGATAATTACAAAATAAATTCATAATGTGCTATACCCCATATACAGGGTGTTCTAGTAGTAGGACTTACAAACAGAACAGTTTATTTGCTACTCGCTACTACAATCATATCTCCGGAGCGGAAGAGAATCCGACCTAGGTTTATAGGACTTCTTTTGTTTATTTTGACCTCCTGACCGTATTCTTCAAACATGGCGGTTTCCTCCCCAAACACCCTGTATACGAGCATTTATTATAAAATAAAATAATACTTGTTATTTTTTTATAAAATAATACCGACCACACGAAAATTATAAAATCTTATTTTAACATTACATTGTTGTTCGTTTTAACTTATTACTAACTTGGCGATCATTAATTTTTCTTTTACCGTAGTTAATTTTCTGTTGCTGTAACTGAACGTTTAAAAAATTTATTTTTATAAATATACGCTGTCTCACAAATGTTTTGATGATGACATGATCAATATTACACTTTTTTGATATATTTTTAAATAGTTTTTCGTTTATTTGCTTTACATTTTTAAATTCTTTCTTAGCAGTATATTCATGAAACAGTTTTTCCAACAACTTAATTTGTTCCAAGAATTCTTCTGACGGTCTAATTAATCCACCAAAAGATAAATGGCGAACCCAACTGGGGCCACTTTTTGGTAAACGATGTTCAACTTTTTCATCCTGTAAATACGTATAGAAGCCCAATTCTGGATGAGATGATTTTAGTTTTTTAGCAATCCATCCCGCCAAATATTCCACACCATCCGACTCGATATGAAGTTTCCTATTTTGCACATCTGTCTCAGTAGGTACCAAATGATCTGACGACTGCGAAGATTCTGAACTGCAATATCCATAACTTTCTGGTGTATCAGCAGAGGGGGTTGGTAGTGGAATTCCACTACGTCTTAAAACTTTACCAACAATAAATTCTTCGTCGCCAGTACGCCCAATAGTATTTGTGTTGGTTTGCACAATATCTGTTTTTCCTAAAATTATTATGCGAAGCCGATTTAGTGCATCAATAGGGGTTGGGTGGTCATTTAATCCACCTCTACTCCGAATCTGTGAAAATAGATTCTCCAACGCATCCTGGTTCACTTTATGGGTTAAAATATAACTTAAATTAAAGTCAGTTTGTAAATCAACAAACATTTGTTGCAGAGATTTTATAGCCTCTTTCTATAGTTTCGATAATTCTTAGTAGTTGATGGGTGGTTGAGTGTTTTATTCTGAATCCAAATTGCTCTTTAGGTAAAATATTTTGGTTTGTTATAAAGTTGTTTAATCTTTTGTGTATGATTTTTTCAAGTACTTTTGACAGCGTATTTAATAGACTTATTGGTCTGTAGTTCTGAGGATTGGTTTTGTCCTTCCCTGGCTTATTGAATGGCAGTATATGAGAGAATTTCCAATCTTTAGGGAAATACCCCTGTCTCAGACAACTGTTGAATATAGTTGCAAGATATGCCAGTGCTTTTCTTGTTAGATTCTTAAGTACTAAGTTAGGGATTTCATCTGGGCCTGGTGCTTTTCTTATTGGTAGTTTGTTTATTATGGATTTAATTTCTCTAGGAGATGTAGGCTGTATTAGATATGTTTCTTTAGGTACATGTGTAGTTACGTACGTACAGACCTCTTTTATAAAGTCTTGTTGATTGTTTTCAGAGAACGGTTTGAAGGTCTTTTCTAGAGTATCAGCTATCAATTTACTCTTTTCTTGATCGGTTTCATATATGCCATCATTGTCTTTTAGTGGAGGTATTGTTGGTCGTTGTTTGAGTAATCTTTTCGTTGCTTGCCACATAGAATGGTCTCTCGGTTGTAATTCTTTAATGTATTGCTGGTATGTTCTTATTCTTATTGTATCTAACTCTTTTTTGATCCGATGCGTTAGGTTGTTGAGTTGCGTTTTCAGTTGTGGTGTTCTATGTCTTTGCCATATCCGTCGTGTTCTATTTTTCTCTTTAATTAAGTCCATAATCTCTGCCGATAGTGGGTTATAGTATTGTGGTTTTCTTGTTTTGCATGTTATGGTTGCTTGAAAAACAGTACACTACAATAGCTTTCTTAGATTTAACACGAGCATTTGATGGAGTATGGACTGAAGGACTACTATACAAACTAATCAAGATAAACACACCCCCATATCTAATAAAAATCTTGTCATCATATCTACAGGAAAGAACATTTGCAGTAAAAATCAACTCAACGCTATCAATAATAAAAGACATAAAGGCTGGAGTCCCACAAGGTAGCATTTTGGGCCCATTGTTGTTTAATATATATGTACACGACATACCTATCCAAGTTCAAGCACTTACAGCAATGTTCGCAGATGACACGGCAATCATTACTCAACACTGTGAACTACCAATAGCAATTTCACAACTACAACAAGCTATAGACAACATATGTGTCTGGTTCCACAAATGGCGAATACAAATAAATCCAACAAAATGCGAAGCAAAAATTTTTACACTTAGACGTATAAGCAACCCTGGCAACTTAGTGATCAACCAAAACCCAGTTATATGGAATCCAAGAGACTCGGCGGTCAAATATCTAGGCTTATACCTAGATACGAGACTATCATGGGGATACCACCTAAATAAAAAACTAAACCAATTTCATGCGAGGCTTGCATTACTTTATCCGCTAATAAATAAAAAATCGTCACTACAAGTGGAATGCACCAAAATTATCTACCTGTCAATACTAAGGCCAATACTAACATACGCATGCCAAATATGGGGAAACACTGCGAAAACTAACACCAATAAATTGCAAACTCAACAGAATAAAGTTCTTCGGATAGCAACTAAAGCTCCTTGGTTTGTGAGAAACAAACAGATACATAAAGAATTAAATATTCCAACAATACAACAATTCATAAAAAAAACAAGTAAAAAGTTCTTTAAAAATATAAATCAGTGCAACAGTGCGGCTTATTACAATCTAGGCAGAAAGAACACTCACACGCGTCTCAAAAGAAAGCTAACGCAAGACATAGTGCTAACATCGGACTCTAATACCAGTGATAGTGACCTAAATTAGACAGTGAAAGCCAAACAATCAAACAATAGGAATGAACTAATCTCAACACTATTCGCAAGAACTAAAGAGAAACCCCAGGAGGAACTCATTAAAGACATTAAAGCCAAATACATAAAGCACACTACCATGTATAGCATGTAAACTGCTGATCTGGTTACAACTACATATAAAAAAAAAAAAAAAAAAAAAAGAGATTTTATAGATAGGAGAATTCCGTATTGAAATTTTAACATACTGTCTGGTTTGTTGATGAGCCTCATATGTAACACTGTTTCAAACGCCTTGTTTAAACATTCATCTTGTACTGTTTTAACATCCGACCTACCGTATCCACATTTATTAGGTAGAGACGCCGAAGGTAAATATGAATTCATCACATCAAACCAGTTGTTAATTGTATCTATAAATTTCGCCAGGCTGCTGTATTTCAAATCGCCACTTTTTCCATAAAAATACAAAGCAGAGGAAACAGTGTGAGAAAGTAACTGCGCTGCGAGAGAAACTTTTTGTCTTAGAGGACCCTGACAGTTTAGGTGTTGTTCTGTTAATTTGAAAATACTACTCACTTCTGTTTGATTTGCAATAAGATCAGTTAAAGGCTCTTTTGTTATCTTCGTGCCATCTTTCAACACGAAGCCCGTATCTAAAAGCCAATTTCTAATCAGTTTCAGCATATAAGGTGCGTCAGCAAAGAAAAAAATTTTGTTTGTTGTACATGGATGTTTAATCCATGGCTTTTTCCATGAAACTCCCAATGTAGTCCAAAGACCAGTATTGGTTGGGCCACAGTCGCTGACGCATGCAACCACACGAAATCCAATATTATGTAATTTTGTACATAAATTGTATAAAATTTCCTGGGTAACTTTCTGATCGAAATCCGCAAATATCGGTTGTTTCCATTTACCGCATAGACTTCTGGCATTAACTACTTGTAAATATCTATGAGGACCTATGATTGCGTCATCTGCTTGATCATATTCATATTTTTCTGCTACCTTGACTTCGTCGTATTGTAAAACGACTAACTTTTCAATTGCAGACATTATAGAGCCGGCTACTTGCAGTAGATTTAAAACTCCATCTAAAACTCCTCTTTTCATATTTATTTTTGAAGCCCAGGATCTTAAGGTAGACAAACCTTAAATGAATAAATGAATAGTTAAAAATAGTTAAGAAAATAAAAACAATTTGAAAAGAATTACCTGGCAATGGATAATGAAGTTTGTCTTTTAAAAAAAATGTAACAGAGTTTGCTGTAATATCTTATGGTAAAGGCTAACGAAATATCTTTTTCGCTCCATCGAACTATTTTTTGTTTTCGTAACAATAATGTTATTTGGTCCGGGGTAAATACTTCGGATAAAACTTTTCTAACTTCTGCTTCTACTATTTGCTTTTTCGCTTTAATATTTTTAGTTTTTAAATGCCGACGTTTTCTATCTAGTACAATCAAGCGTTTCCGTTTTTCTTCGTCTTTACATCTTAATTCTTGCAGGGCTTTATTTTTATATTCGTTTTGTTGTTGTAAAGTAGTTATTTTGTATTCCATTTCAAACACTTTGGTTTACAATTTTTCAATTTCTGCATTAACACTGTTAGAACTAGGATCAGCAACCTTAGACAGTTGATTATCCAACTCACAAGAAGTTAAAACACTGCCCAGTTGTAATAATTTTTCATCAGATATAAACTCTGTATTATTAGAATGCAATTCTAAAATATGTTCGGCTTGTTTGTGTTGCTGTTTCTTTTCATAACGCATTGTTCTATCAGATGTAATAGCTGTCTGAATAGCACCTTCGTCGATAGGGGTCTTTGAGTTTTTTGTTGGTACAGCCAAGTTGTTTAAAAATAACTTTTTGCCTCCCATATATTTAATTTGCATTAAGTTTTCAAAATCAGAATCCTCAAAATGATCCGAGCAAATTCTGCTTGTTTCAACATTAAATTGTTCTTTTCTAAAACATTGTTTAATCCACAGTTTTCTTAACGCAACAACATCTTTTGGAAATCGAAAAAAATTAACCTTACTATCTTTTTTTGAAATGTTTTTACACAATCCTACTGCACAACTTCCTGGCATATTTAAACAATAAATTTGTATTAAAATAACACAACAATTACACTTTGAATTTGCGAACACGTGTAAACTAATGCAGGGAAGATAATGCACTGTACAACAACATGCTTCCGCCAGTGACGTACTCGATACCGCACAAACCCCCCTCTGCCGCCTCGCCTATGTGTTAACGTTATAGTAACCTAGCATACCTTCTGTAGTCTATATATCTTGGTTTCTACCATCTCTGACATACATCAATTGTCTGCTATAGTAGTGGATAAATTAATGTTTCTTAAATCTGCTAAGAAACAGTTGTTAATTAAAAGAGCGTGATTCATTCAAATCAAATCAAATCAAATCAAATCATTTATTTATCCTTAGACCAGTACATAACTAGGTATAGGACAAGTCATACAGTATTATAAAAACAGACAAATACACACATTTTGAATTGTAGTTCTAACTGAAGCAGTAGGTGTTGTAGACATTAGGTCAGTATTCAAGCATTAGTTTTTGGTGAAATATTTTGTAAACAAATAATTATAACCTCAAATACAAAACTTGTTGCAGCTCGAAATAAGGCCCACGTAAAGATGAAGTGGGCTTTATTTATGCGTTTATTTTTATTGTGATTTAATAAATTTGTTTCAGAATGGACAAGAAATGCAGAGGAATACGGGCAAACTGGACCAATAAGATGATGGAGGAGGCTCTAAATTTATTAAAACAAGGAAAATCTCAACTGCAAGATGTGGGCACACGAAGAATGCATTGGCTTTACGGCAGAAGATGACGAAAAGTACGTTTGTTATAATTGTACTCCTTAAATAACGCATCTTTGTACTTATTTACTGTGTTTTCTAAATATTGACCTTATTTCCAACCGGTATGGAACTAACGCCCAAACCGTATATATTTTTGAAATATTTTTTGAAAGTCTTTCCAAGTAGTAGTCCACTATCAAATGTAAATCCATGGGATCTTTGATGATGCAAGTGTGGTAGTGGTCTCAATCTTTATGTTTGGCCTTGAAGAAACATAATTTCGATGTTGGCACTCTCGAAAATGATGCGTTATGCGTTTGAGTGCTGCGCGCGAAGGTCAAAATGGCCGCCACCGCAAATACTTTTTCCAATTTATCTAAGTAACCATTGGGATTACGAAAAAATATTTTATACAAAAAAATATTGCTACATCAATTCTACGCAAAAAAGGTTATTACAAAATTGTATGCAGGACTAACAGTTTTTTTCGAAAAGTTTACTTTTATAGTTTCCAAAAATAAAAATGAATATATTTACATGTGTGACATTATTTCTAGGGACACTATTATTTCTAGGGACACTATTATTTCTAGGGACATTATAAGTAATGCATAACAAACACCAATCAATTAACAAAGAAAAAACATCTCCCCTATGTTTTACAGTATAGGTAGGCATAGGAAATTGAAAGATAAAAAGTACCTACCTATATAATTTTAACGTTTAATGAAAAAACTTTTCAAGAAATACAGTTGTTACAGATTTATATAGACAGAGTACAGACAAGCAATACTTTTCACTCGTACAATGACATTTTTAATTACAATCATCGTCACTTTCAATGCAAATCTCACTTAGCCCTAAATCTTCATCATCGCCTTGCCCGCACTCTCCCATATTATCACATCGGTCGGAATTACCTTTGCACTTACACATTTGGGTACACCCGAGTCCATTCGACTGACACGTACATGGAGGAGAGCAACGTCTTTGGGAGGATGAGCAGCGACAAAGTTCCAAGATAAGCTCTGGAGCCTGGAGCACAAGGTTTGGTACAAGCAACTGGCTCGTATGTGCTCCCTACTTTCTTCCATCCAAAATCTGAGGGTGGTGGGTTATTGGGATGCTTAATGAGGTCATGATTCCACTTCAAACACTGAAGATGGGCCCTTAGCAAAGCCGGGTCCAGTGCAGATCTTGTTGGAGGAAGGTTCTCACCTTGACATTGTTTCTGGGTGAACAACAACCATCTCGCAGCTCCTATGTTGGTCAGTGTTGTTTTGGGGATATAAATCTGACAAATGAATGCTTACAAGTTAGCCCTGACATCTTCAGTGAGAGACAGTGTAGTCCCCAATTTAGCCAAAGCTTCTAGTAACTTATCACTTGTAGAACTGAAAGTTTTCCACCACTTTATTTTACCTTTGCCGGCAAATGATCCTTTTCATCTGCTCCTGCGTGTAATCCAGGGAGTGCAGAGGCTTTCAGAGGTCCAAGTGCTCTGTAAATTGAACGTAGTTGAACAAAGCTTTCTATGCCATGGCCAAGGAAAAATGCAAACTCTTGCGAAAGTTGGGGATATCGCCTTAGTGATAAAATTAGGACATCAGTATCGGGGGAGAACACACGGGTAGTTTTAATTCCTTTCTGTGCTAAATACGCTGCATGTAATATGATCTTTGTGTCCGCCTCCTCCTGCGTACTTGAAAGAGTGGATACATCATCTCCATGTGATGAAGCTGCTTTGTCCCTCCAACTCATTACGAACCTTTTCTTATTGGTCGCGCCAAATTGAAGAATCTGATCGGAAAGGAACTCTGCCAATTCATCCTTCGTCTTATCATGGGCCAACAATTTATTCATTGGTATACTTCCAATTTTCGTTCCCGGTCCGATTTTGTATTGGATTGAATCTGAACCTTTTTGCCGAATCACTCTCATCGCTTTCTTCAATGAGTTTTCATTGTAAGAATCGAAAACAACATGGACCTCACTGTAATTGCTGAATTTTTGACCGATCCATTTGCTGAAGCTTACACCGAGGTCACGGCATGTCTTCACTGTGTTACGTGTGTGGTAGGTGTGAAGAAGCGCCATGCCATCGACTATAGTAATTTTTCCTGTAGCTCTTCATTTTCTTCTAAAACTGCAGGTGTGGTGAAAGCATGATCATTTTCGTTTTCTTCGGCAGGTATTGCTTGCATTGATTCAAGAGCACCTATAAGTTTGTACTTAGCTAGACAATGGTGCATACTCCCGTCAACTGCAAACAACAACTTCGGTAGTGCTGAAAACTCGTAGTTGCTCAAATTGTATCTCAAATCTATGTCAGGTCTGCTTCTGGATGCTATCAACAATCTTGAAATATGAGATAAATCTGTCTTTATGGCTATAGTTTTGTCTTTGAGGGTAATTTTAACTTTTTCGCTGACGTTTTACACGTTTTAATAGAATTTTTTTTCAAAGGATCCCAGAACTGAATGTTGTTACTGTAAACTCGCTGTTCTAAGAAGGCATTATGCTGATCTTGGCCAACTTCCATCACACTGTCTAAAGACACCTTTATTTCCTGTGGAAAAACTCTCTCAGTTAGGATACGAATGAGCTCGTCAGTTTTGCAGTGGAAGGGATTTGTCGTGTTTTGAAACGCTTCTTTTAGTTTAATTAGGGGAAGGTCGGGTAAGTTGACGAAGCGGGTAAGATAACGAACGGTTAGTATCTTCCAAAAAAACGATAATTTAAATTTTCTGCATTGTGCTGCCATCTTACCAAAGCTAGCTAATTTAACTCACTAATGCAGCGGACCCGCTGCAAATAACTGTTTGTGTATTAAACACATGTGTTTGTTTCCCGCTTAGTTCTTATAAAATTGTGATAGTGCCGAATAAGGTTTTTTTTGGAATTGTTCAAGGTATGTTGACATTTAATTGTGTTAAATTACTAGTAATAGATGTACTTCAATGTATGCAAGTACAACTTTTGTTGATATCATATTTGTAGTTGAAATATTGTTGCCGACTTGAAACATAACCTTAACGGGTAAGATGGTGTGGGTAAGTTGACGAAGTTCGTCGTCTTACCCGTACGGTCGTCATCTTACCCGTACACGAATGTTTTAGCTAAGTTAATTTATTTTTGTCTATAGCATGCCCCAAAAATACATCAGAAGGACCGATAGGCGAAGTTGGAATGAAGTAAACTTAATTGCAGCCTTAGATGCAATAGATGGGGGTGAATTTGCAATAGTGCTGCTTCACTTTATGAAATCCCAGAAGCAACTTTACGTCGCTATGCAAAGAAAAGACGTGATGGGCTAACACTTCCGGAACACTGTGGTAGATACCGCAATACTTTTAGTGTCAATCAAAATGAGGCTCTTGCAAAATACATAAAAGAAATCGACAGAAGAGCATTTGGCCTTACCAGAGTTCAACTTGGAAGGTTAGTCTTTAACTATGCAGAGCAGAACAACATACCTCACAGATTTAACAGAAATTCGAAAATGGCAGGCAAGGACTGGATACAGTGTTTTTTAAAGAAGTACAATATTAGTCTCCGAACTCCTGAGCCCACATCTATAGCGCGCCTAATGGGTTTCAACAGAGTTGCGGTCGAGAAGTTTTTTACTATTCTCAGAGAAGTCCGTGAAAAATATAATTTTGATGCAAGTCGAATCTATAACACTGATGAAAGTGGGTTGTCTTCTGTGCCGACTAAATTGCCGAAAATCTTACGTCCTACCGGATCTCGACGTGTTGCAAGAATAGTTACTGCAGAACGTGGGAAGAATACTGTAGTATGTTCCGTAAACGCACTTGCTAATTACGTCCCTCCCTTTTTTATATTCAAAAGGGTACGGATGAAGGACGAACTGCTATTTGGAGCGCCACCAGGGTCCGCAGGAAGTGCCCAAAAAAACGGTTGGATGTGTACAGAAATATTTTTGAAATATTTAACCCATTTTAAAAAACATACGAACCCTACACCAGAAAATCCAGTGCTTTTACTTGTGGACAATCATTGCTCACATATTTCCTTACAAGGCATAAATTATTGCCGACAAAACGGAATAGTTATGGTAGGGTTTCCACCCCATACAACACACCGATTGCAGCCTTTAGATGTGTCATTTTTTGGGCCCCTAAAAACTCTTTTTTCAAGGGAATGCGATTCGTTTGTTGTCAGTAACCCTGGTCAAGCAGTGACTGATAAAAATATTTGTAGAATTTTTAATAATGCGTATCTAAAGGCTGCAACAGTTGGAAATTCCATTCATGGGTTTAAAAAATGCGGGATTGAGCCATTTGACCCGTTTATTTTTGGCGATGAAGATTATGAAGCAGCTAAAACCACAGAAAGAGAAAATTATCCGCAAGAGGCTCATTTGCCGGAACATGTTGAGGGTAGAAAAGAAAAACAAAAAATATTTCATTCACAAGCAGATGAATCAATGAATTATTCAACAGATGACGAATTGCCCCTAATTAATTTTGCAAAAAGTGGCAATAGCTATTTTTCCCCTCCTTTATCAGAACAAGATGAACTTCGAGCTGATTTTATAACACCAAAAAAAGACGAAAAATGCTGTTCAACGCAGACTTTATCAAGAATTAAAAAAATAATTGTTTTTGGAGAAAATCCCGGTCCAAGCGGAATCCAAAACAAACGCCAAACTTTATCTGACAACGAAGCAGAAAGTTGCGAAAGGCGTGTCGATGAAACAGAAGTGAAGTAAAATACGGTGTCGCCGTATAGTATACGGCCTCTTCCAAAGTATGAAAGACCAACCAATAAAAAGGGTAGAAAAATGACTGCAAGTGTAATCACCAGTACCCCCGTAAAGAGGCAGTTAGAGAAAAAAATAGAAAGTGAAAGGCAGAAGGAAGAAGCTAAATGTTTGAAGAAGCAAAAACCCGAGAGAAAAAATGCAAGAAAAATAAAAAAACAAAGAAAACCCATGAATAGCAACCTAGATGAAGAAGCGATATGTCCAGCTTGCACAGAGGTTTTTGAAGATCCCCCTGTAGAGGACTCGATTCAGTGCTCGCTGTGCTTGAGATGGTGGCATGAATCTTGTACCAATTACTCAGGTGCAGAAGCATATACATGCGATTATTGTGCGTAACTTCATCTTACCCGCATAGGTTCGTCATCTTAGACGACACTCGGGCAAGACGACGAATTTTTTGGAAAATTTATATTATTTTTTTTTAAATATAGTCTTTAAGTTTATTGTATTCTATATTATATTCTTTTGTTTGTTATATATTAATTTTAGCATACAAATAAAAACATCAATAAAAAACTATAAAACTTCGCTTAAAAAAAATTAATTGCGTTAGCATCGTCAACTTACCCGACCTACCCCTACGTTATTATCCTGACGCTGTTGAAGTTTAACGGATACTTCGTGATGTTTACCTTGTTCTGTATTTTGAAATCTTATAATTTTGTCAGTTTCACTTGCAATTCTAGTTAGTTCCGAATTAGCAAGAAAGACTCGATTTCGAGCATTCTCATTGAGCGTTATACCAACAAGTCCCCCATGTAGCTTTAGTTTTCTATTTTGGTGTTCTAGGGCTTCATCAGCACCAAGAGCACAGAATGGCACTTAACTTCTGTTCACGACCCAATTACAGTGGAACCCCTCTAACTCGAACCACCAAAAACCAAAATCCCAGAAAAAAATTCGAGTTAGAGAAAATTCGAGATATAGAAAGATCTTAAACTTCTTCGATTTATTTTTTATTACGTGTTTATAAGGCATACATAATATGATAGAGGAATAATATAAAAAACGAACGATATTACGATATATCAATAACAAAATCCAAAAAATACATAGGTATTATAGTTACATATGTATGTAGTATCATAGATTAGTATGTAACATTAAAAACTTATTCAAAATGCAAATTAATTTATTTTAGAAAAGTAATCCGTAAATTGGTAGCCATAATAAACAAACAATGAATGGCTTGCTTACATTTGCAGTATTCAAGGCTAGTAGGTCATTTTGGAGTATCATGTTTCTGATTACACTTTTAACTCTGTTATGCCGACTGACTGTTGACACAATAGACACGTCGTCGGTACTTCCCCGAATTCTGTCATTCGCTGTTTGCAAACAGATGATACACCGCATACCTTCACTGGAAATTACAAGTTAGAGAGGTTCTATGTCCTAAATTTGGTCAAATCTTTTTCGAGTTACAGATAAATTCGAGTTAGAGAAATTCGAATTAAGGAGATTAATATGCATATAAACTCAACAGTAAACGCACAGGTATAGAAAATATTCGAGTTAAAGAAAATTTCGAGTTACAGGAGTTCGACTTACGGGAGTTCCACTACCTAATTAAGTAAACTTTTTGAAAAAACGGTTATAATCCAGTAACCTTATACATCGAACCTTACATCAAATCTGGTAGTTCTGATTTTTTTCTTAGTTGTTTATGATGTTGACCCAATGAATAATCTAAGTTTTCGACCTCGGAAGCCGAACGCAACTTTGTCAAAAATCCAGAAAACCGCTAAATTTTCGGCCTTCTTTCAGTTTTTGTCGATTTTGACTTTGAAGGACTACTTTTTCGATGATAATCTTTTAGTAGTTTTTTAAAGTAGACAAAATTTTCCACAATTTGGAATCAGAATGGTCTCTGTAAGCCCAATAGTTTCCAAGATACAGCCTTTCAAGGGTTCCAAATTTTTTCAAAATCTGTAATTTTTAGCAAATAGTGTTTCCAGCATTAGTCGTAAAGACTCAGGGATCACAGAATGTATATTCTGTAAGAAGTCATCGGAGGGTGTAAATTGATTTGTGTCGTAAAGTTGTGAACGTATATATCCTCTCGTATGACATCAACAGCTGCCTTTACCACACGTAGTCTTTTTATTTGAGGATCTGAATTTTTATTATCGTACCAAACGCTGGTGAGAATTTTGTAACCTGTATTTTTAAAACAAACAGTCGTGTTTTTGGAGGATGTCTCGACTATTAAAATGTCATCTCCATACTTCGCGAACAGGCGACTTTTGATTGTTCGAGGATCGGGTTTTTCTCCTTCTATCTGGTCGATGAGTTCTTCTAGAGAAAACTGACACTCTTCAGAGTTCTCTTCGAGATATGAAAAAATTCGTTCCATGGCCTGATCAAGCGTGGAATGCCGACGTTCTCCCCTTAGCAGGCCTATTGATGGGGGAAAGTAGAGTTTCCTTTGGCAAAATCGGTTGTATCTCCCATCAAGTGCTACCAAATCTGTGCTCTCAGAAGTACGCTCTTTTATTTTAAGAGCCCATTCGTCACCTCGTTTTTCAGCTGCTCTTAAGATTGTTGCATTCAGAGACCTCTTTTCCACAGTAATTATAGTATTTCTTTTTTCTGGCTTCTTCTTTCCCTGAGCCACAAGGAATTCTGCTGTTATTTTGTCTCCACAGAGAAAACACTGTTCTTTGAAATTGAACTCTTCAGAGCCAGATCTCGTTGCTCTTGTTGAATTCACATCTGTGTCCCCACGGCGAATAGCTGCTTTAATCAACTTTGGGTTGTTATACTATTTCTTCTGGCAAGCACTATGCACAGATATCTGATTCACACCTATCAATAAACGTTCATTTTCTTGGTTCTTCAGTGAGACACTCGACGCCAGAAGTGTTTGAACCCCTCTTTCCTTCACTGATACCACTTCACTTTCACTCAAACTCTCCTTACATATAAAAGACAAACTCACGGAAGATCCGGGATCGGACATTCTGTAGATTTTGAATTCAAACGAGACGGAAAACTACGCACAACTCGTGGGCAAGCCGGCCAGACGAGGACTGAAACAAATTGGAAACCTTGAAAGGCTGTAGCTTGGAAACTATTGGGCTTACAGAGACCATTCTGATTCAAAATTGTGGCCAATTTAGTCTACTTTAAAAAAGTACTGAAAGGTTATTATCGAAAAAGTAGTCCTTCAAAGTCAAAATCGACAAAAACTGAAAGAAGGTCAAAAATTTCGCTGTTTTCTGAATTTTTGACAAAGTTGCGTTCGGCTTCCGAGGTCGACAACTTGGAATATTCATTGGGCCAACATCATAAACAACTCAGCAAAAAATCAGAACTACCAGATTTGATGTAAGGTACCCCCCCTTTCAAGCGGCAAGGTTACTGGACTAGTTCTGCATAAAATTTTGTAATAACCTTTTTTATGTAGAATTGATGTAGCAATATTTTTTGTATAAAACATTTTTTGGTAATCCCAATGGTTACTTAGATAAATTGGAAAAAGTGTTTGCGGTGGCGGCCATTTTGTTTTTCGCGCGCAGCATTCAAACGCATCATTTTCGAGAATGCCAACATCGAAATTATGTTTCTCCAAGGCAAAACAAAGAGATTGAGACTACTACCACACTTACATCATCAAGGTGCCCATGGGAGCCCGTTTTTGTACATTTGACAGGGGACTATAGAACTAGGTATTAATTTTATTTTTTAATAAAATATTAATGACACTTCCTAGCATTTTAATTTCAATGCCCAACGCACCCTTTGTGATTTATTAGACGTAAATTTGTCTTAGGTGGGCCTTATTACCCGCCGGTACCTTATTACACTACATTACCAATAGAAAATGATCACTGTATATCTCCGGTCCTCTCATAACTTTTATATCTTTTATTCTTCTACGTACCTCCTTTCCGACTAGGAAGTAATCTATTATACATAGATTTCTCATTTCTGCTATTTAGCTTTCTTATAAGCTTGTGAATTGCTTTATGCTGGGACTGAGAGTTTGTTACAATTAATTGATTCTTTACGTAGAAGTTCAAAATTCTTTCTCCGTTTGCATTTTTGTTTCTTCTCCATACTTTCTCAGGCACCACTCTATTCCTTCATTTTTATATCCCACTCATCCATTTAAATCGCCCATTACATTTACTTTTCTCTAATTGTTGCTGTAACTCCTGGAAGAATTTGTCTTCTTCGTCTGTCTTCGCGTCTTCATTTGGCCCATATGCCACTATCAGTAGATACTCATCCTCATTTTTTCCTTCTTTGATATTTATGGTTACAATTCTTTCACTAACAAATTTTTCATTTCATTTTATTATCAGAGCTACACAGGGGTTTGCGTAGTTTTTCTTGTTAACTCCTGACCAAATCATCCAGTATCTGTTTAATGGTTTTATGGTACCATTCCACTAGAACATTTACTAGCATTAATTCTTAAGCCGTGTTTTTCAGAATATTGAACAAGATTGTTAAGATCGAAATTTATACGATCCACTAGCAGTGACAAAGTGATTTGAATTAAAATTATATAGTAATTGTGTATCATCGGTATATAAGTGATAATCTGATAACAGCAAACTTTTTTAGGTTAAAAGTATAAATGACGTATAGTAATGGTCCCAATATTGATCCTTGAGGAACTCCAAGTGTACTAGTAAGGAATTTGATTTAACGTTGTTGAGAATAACCACCTGAGTTCGATTGTTAAGATAATTTTGAACTAATGACACAGCAAGCTTACCGAAACCAATATAATGTAATATTGAAATTAAAAAGTCGTGTTTTGTATTATCGAAAGTTTTGAAATAATGGAGTATTACAACGGTTAATTCATTATTTTATAGGACCGAAAAAATATCGTCAGTTATTTATTAAAAGAGATGTCGAACAACTATATCCACTTCTAAAACCTGACTGAGTGTCCGGTAAGATACCTTGTTCATTTAAGTATTTGTGTAGCCATAGATTTTTGTAAAACTTTAGACAAACATGATAAAATGCTGATCGGTCTTAGATCTTTGTAATCGCTTGGCGATTAATGTTTTGACAAGGGACAAGGACTTCCTAATACTAGTATTAACAATATCAGTTATAAATGGAATTAAATAAAGACGGCACGTTTTCCACATGCAATTACTTAATTTATCAGAACTAACGGCTTTAGTTTTTATGGATGAAATTATTTTGCCAATATCAGCCTCTGTTATGGTATTAAAGGAAAATTTAGTCGAACATTTGTTGAACAGATTATTGTTACTATAGAAACTTAAAATATTTGAGTATGTTTTCGTAGCAAATAAAGCTGCCCAATCAATAAATGTTTTGTTTATTTCATTAACATCACTGAGATTAGGGGGTATACTAGCGGTTTCTGATTTAAAATTGATATTTGTAATTTTAAGATCTTTCCAAAGAGTATGATGCCCTTGATTCTTTAGTCTAAAATTGATGTAAGCTTTTTTTCTTATTTGATCGGTAAGGAATAGCTATTAAGACAACAAGTGTTTTATAGAAGGTTTAAAAATCAAGGTCGTAGTTCAAATCCGAGCGAACGAAGTGAGCCGAGGATTTGATAGACCGGGATTTTTAAACTATAAAACACGAGTTATCTTCAAGATTTTTTCTAACACTAATATCAGACATTTTCTTTCACTAATATATTATTAGAAATTTTAATAAATTATTATTTGAGACGTGTCATAATACACAAAATGCGAAGATTGCTAGGCAACGACGTATTTAAAGGCCTATAAAATACGTTGCCATTGACGGCGTATTTTATAGAGAAAGCGTATTTTAAAGCAAACATAACAAGTGAGCTCTTATGCACCATAGAAACAGTATAAGATATTAGTGTTAGAAAAATATAATTTCTAAGAGATTTATAATAATCCCACAATGTGGCGGGGTTTTGTTCTTTTGAATTTGTCTAAAGCTTTGTTTCTAATAAAAATCTTAATTTAATATTATCGGTCATCCACGGAGCCTTTGGTTTCGAAATTTTTACAGTTCTAGTTCTTGTGTGAAACCCCTTAAGCATTATTTAAAAAACTAATTTAAAACGAGGTACGTCAAAGATTGCCCTGAAAAATCAAACAAACGCAATTTTTGAATTCTTCCAGAACAATTTGCGAAATATTCGGTTCGTATTTTTCACATTCACGATATTTCTGAATATTAAACAAAATGAATGTCCCACAATAATACAAAGATCCAAAATCCCGACATATATTGAAAAATCACGTACTGCGATTATGTATTGAAATTAACTACAAATTTCGCCAGATGGGCTCGCTTTATTACGCACATTTCCTGTTCTCCTAAAATATATACTGCAAAATTACTTTAAGGCCTTAGGACACCGAAAATGTATCTTTTAAACAAATTCGTTGCTAAATAAAACGAGTTACTAAGGAAACTCCTGCAAGAATTTAATTGTTCTATTAAACAAATCAAAGTTAAGTAAAGTAAGCTAATAGAAACACGTCAAACCTCAAAATTTAAATCAAAACAAATCGGGCAACGCATAATTTTCGTGAAAGCTTTAAGAAAGACGTTAAAGCAAATCTAGACGTTTATCTGATTGAAAATAACGGTTTTCTCCAGAAAATTTCGTTAGAATCAAAAGAAATCTTTAAAAAATACAGTAAGAACTTTGTTGTGCAAAACACAAGAAAAGAATTATACTGTTCGATTATTCAAATTTAAAAAGTACCCAGAACACAATAAAATATATACTCGTAAGAAAATAATGATCTAAAAGTGTCAATCTTTGTCAAGTTTCCGCTACTTGACTTCCGGAATGAATTTAAATATGCAAAAAATACAATAAAACTGCGTTTGGGACAAAAGTTCAGAAACCGTTGCTTATTTTTGCATGTGAATTAAAATATATTTAATGCCCACTTAGAAAATATGCTATTTTGACTACAATGTCACAATAGCGTTTGTCAAATCGAACGTTTTGAAAGCAGCTGAACTGTGGTTGTTTCTACAATTGCGGAATTCGATTGCTGCTCAAATGTTAAATCTCCCGGAAATTGAAAGTTATAAGTTTGATTTTTATCGTTTCATGATTATTTACAATGGAATTTGATTAAAACCGTTATTTAGATTTCTAAAAGGCAAAAAGTAATTTTTAATAAATTGAACGATTTTATTTCATTCGCCTTTTTTAGTACATTTGTAATTTTTTTCTTAATAAGTTAATAACAATGATTAAAAATGTCTACAAAAGTTTAAACAGAGTAAAATATTTTAATGGATATTAAAGGATTGTTTTGATAATAGCATCACATTTTAAGTCAAATCTGTTAAATCGATTTAAATCTTTGATACTTAAGTTAAATAATCTCAGTGGCATTTGATTATTTTAACACTAACAACATTTACATTCGTATCGAAAGACGGTTTTAGTTTTATTTTGTTTTTTACTTTGTTGCTTCAAAATATGAAATTATATATTTATAGTATAATTTTCAAATAAAATCTGTCAATATAAAAATAATTTAGATGATTTCTGTATTGTAAAGAATTTATGAAAAAGGAATAAAAGAATTCGTATTAATGCCAATTATATATTGGAAACTAGGTATTGTGTTTCGTTAACGGTACTGAAAGATAAAGAAAGCTGGAAAAATATAATGCAAGATTTGTCTTTTGAACTCGTATTCTTTCCTCTACATTGTTTATTAAACAAAGAGATTTTTTCCGCTTGTAACACGAGACGAGAGAGAGAATTCACAGCAAATTTGGATAGAAGTCAATAATAGCATGAATTGGTAGTGATTTTGCATGTCATGTGTCACAGTTGCTCTTGTTATGGGGTGGAATCGGATTTCACGTCACCTTTTATATTCGTTATTCTTTGATATGCTACACTTTTATATAATTTACAAAAATACGCTTGTTAGTATCAAGTCAACTTGACAAGTTTTTTTTTCCTTTTTCTTTAAAATTACTTCATTTTACTGGTTTCACCTTTAATAATATTATTATTCGCTTTCCCTTTTCACTACGCTACCCGTGCAAAAATTTTTTACCCTGCCAGAACGCTACGATTTTAAGATTCTCTGAACTTTTTTTCAAATATAACGAACTTCAACCAAATAAATAAGCAATCCAACAGTGCTTTGCGGGGTGGCTATCAATACCCACTAACGGCTTCTGATTTAATATCTTTGGGTCGGTATTCTTTGCATTTTCACTGAATCGTGGGCAAAGAAGCGTACGAGATCGAGATAATTTTTGTGGTATTAACGGACGAATTGCTCGAAATCTGTGTGGAATATCTAAGTAGGCTTATTTAAATTATTTTAGTGGATTACAAAAATGACCGAGATTTTAACGTAGATAACGTTTATTTTCCAGAAATCTTTTAATGGATTTTATTCTTATTTAAAATACAAGTTACCATTAAATTCCATTTGAAATGGAATGCTGGGATAAATAAAGTAAAACCTGAATACACAAAAGTTATTCGTTTCTAGTTTATTGTGATATAGTTAACTACAGTTTTCCTCGTTTTTTTCTCCCAAATAAGCCAAAATTTTTTCATAGCTTAAATAATCTAAGCGAAATGGTTAACAAATATAATAATAAATCTCGAGATTTTCTTTGATCTTTTAAAAACAATAAATATTTTGATAATTTTAAATTTATCTGCAGACTCAGTCCATAGGTAACTACCTATGTCCTAACTTGTTTATAAGGCAGAAAATTTTATATGAATAATAAAAGCAGAAGTATGAAACCGAATACAAATAAGATAATTAATATGCTTTTATTTACAGAATCAAACTGTAAATGAAAGAATATTCTCTAAGCTCCCCGTATTGTATTGTTAATTACTTATGTCGACAGCACTTTTTTCTACATGTGTCACAGCATTAATAAATTAATGTCGTATCTTTGCAATGTAACATAATCGTACTGAAAAAAATTGGATAGGATGTAGCGATGTAGGGAGTCTATTCGTAATTTTTACAGCCCTATCAAGATACGAGTACATTGCTTCGTTGGCAATAAAATTTATAGCAATCCTTTTATGGATCGGTTGGTCTAACTCGTTAACCGCATGTGTTAATTAATTTAACATACCATCCGTTTTTTTATTTAATTTAACTGCATATTTACAACTAGCCATTTGGCTAATAAGCAAATTTGTTCTTATACAAACATTGACATGAGGAGGGAGTTTCGCCCAGTGGCGATTTCCTGAGATTACTAATATGTTGTTTAGCCATTTCATTCCTAAGTGGAACATTGGGCGTTCAAGGACGTTTCTGTGACTTATATTGAGTAAGGTTGTCAGACTTACGCTAAATTACACTGTTACTACCACTTAAACTCGAGCACTTTCCTTAAATTGGTTTGAGTTGAGATTATACTTTAATTTAAGTACATAAGGTTTCTACAAACTCTTTCAACGCTGCTTTATCTTGTGCAATCAGTTTTATTTGATTCCAGTTGGTATTACTTTCACTGCACTCTTTAAGCACATTTCTTCTCCATGTATTTATCGGTCTACCTCGTTTCCTTCTTCCTTTTATGTTATATTCCATTGCTTGTCTAGTAATATCCGTATTTGGCTTTCTCCGTCTCCAGCGCCGTCTCTTAATGGTAAATTCGACCTGTTCTTGATTCGTTGTTTTCCATAGTTCTTGGTTGAATATTTTGTTTGGCCAAAATATGTTTAGGATCTTTCTTAAGGTTCTACTTTCCTTAACGGAAATATTGACAAAAATCGCAATATTTTATATCACTTTTGTGGCTTTATTATTAAATTTGAAGAGCTGGTGGACACTTATAAAGGTTCTGTAGAAGGCAAGGTAGTGATGTGTTGATATGTTGATGTCAAAAGGTCAATTAATTTGCTGTAATTAATCGAAAACGTCCTATAATTTCTGCAGTTTCTTTCGTTTATTTGTGATCGAAACCAAAAAAGTTTGAACAAACTGACAATAATTAGCACGGTCTACTGAGGTCTTCTAATAGATTTTTTTCGTCTATGTTTATTGAACATTTATATCGCAAAAATAAAATTGTATTTAGGCAACCAGTTAAACATAATGTTTCGATTTTTACTTTCCCAATTTCTGCAATCTAAGTTGCCTAACGTAAAACGTTAGTTCTACTAGTAAAGGTCTTTCTTTCCCATTTCTATACTTGCCTAACCTTGATATTTGTTGCGCATCATTTTCAATATTGATGTTAACCTCAATATTTCTTAAAAGGGCCCTTATTTTCTCTTTTAGTTCCAACTCTTCCTCTTCCTCATCATCCTTTAATCCATAAATTATGATTTTTTTCTTTCGTACTTCTCTTTCCAAGGTCTGTAGTCTCTCCTCTTGTTCCTCTACCAATTGTTTTAGTTTATTATTTTCAACCTTTAGTTCCGCATTTTCAGTTTTAAGTTGGTTCAAATCTTTGCAGCATGCATCGATTTTCTTTTCTATTCGTTCTGATGATTTATCTAGTGCATCCATTTTCTTGTTTAAATCCTGTAATAACTTTTCCATTTTAGTTTATTTGTATATTTATTTATTTGACACTCGTTTAACACTATCGCATTACCGCAAACCGCCGCTAATCTTGGGTTGATATGGGCATGCCCGCGTAGCTTCGTGCACGCGTGTCGCTTGTATTGTATTTACGAAAGGTTTCTTAATATTATAATTTTCTTGTTATTTTAAATGCCTATTAATATACACGAGCCGTGTTGTGTGCCTTACTGATCGCCGTTCATCCGCCGTCCAGCACAATCCTTCGTCAGCGACTCTTAATCTATAACAACACTTTTTAACTTGCTCTCCCGCTTTTCCGATTATTTTCCACACTATTTATTATAACTAACGTATGTCCCAAAAGTTTTCGGAAAAAAATAAAATTAAATTTTTTTATCGGAATATATATTTTTTTAATTTTAACGATAATAAAACTTTGTTCTTACAACTTCTCTTAATCAACATAAATATTTAGAAAACAGATAGCGGTCCATTTTCTTCTATGACACGTAATTTGGTCCTCACATCTTTCATCAGTCCTTGGACGGTATCAAATTCAACGATATAAATCCGTGATTTATGAAATATTCTGTGTCTTAGTTTTTCCTCATTTTGAGCTTCCCAACCACCATCGTAAACTTTTCTGCTCAATAGCGACCAGAATTCGTCAATGGGTTTCGCCTGAGGGAAATAGTTTTCATCGTCATCGTCAACTTTATCCGAAAAATGAACACGTAGCACGGTACCATCTGGGGATTTTTCTCAACTGGGCGGGGGTGTATTTTGGAGCTTTTTCCTTTTTCGAAACTTTAATCCATTTCTGGAGACAACTCTACTAACAGCTGAGCGTGAAACACGAATTCTTCGAGATAATTTTCGAATTGAAATTCCCACCTTTTGTTTTTTGCTCTTGCCACCAACCTTTGTTCAGTAGCTCGGTTTAAAATTTTGGGACGTCCACTTTTTGGCTAGTTTATACATGGAAAACCTTCTTGCAAAAACAAGCTTCAAATTTGATCATGGCTGGTCTGTTTTTTGTGAATTTATTTATTATAGTTTTTAAGCTATTTCTTTCTTAAGCCCGATTCAGATTATGCGACATATTGCATGCAATTTTATCGATGCAATGGCTTGCGAGTTGCATGCGATTGTGTGGCGTATTGCATGATTGTTCACATTCATGCAATAAAATTTCATGTAGGAAAAATTTTATAGTAACATTTCATTTTGTACAACTTCTTTATAGTATGACAGCATTGCTAACTGATGTTTGGATTATTTTAGCAAGGTTACATAACCTCAAACGTCAAAATAGTTTGAATTTGATTTGATCTTTTACAAAGTAGCAGAAAATATAAAATTTGAGTGATTATGGATCGCAACGATTTAAATTTAAAATACCAACATGAAATAATGTTGTGGTATGGGCCAAATCCCTAAAGCAGGGGTTCCCAAAGTGCGGCCCGCGGGCCAAATGCGGCCCGCAAACCCTAGAAATGCGGCCCGCGATGTCATATCAACCGCGATCTTGAATTCATAGAGATAATTTGCAATTTACATTTTTACAAAAAAATAAATAAATGTTATCATATTATAATTAAAAACTGTTCAGTTAAAAAAATACTAAATTTTATATGTAATATACAATGTAATTTTTTTTTGCAGCAGGCCGTATTCTGACTTAATACAGACAGTTCTAAGGTTATTAAGACAGAATTCGGCCTGCTGCAATTGAGTTTTTAAAAAATCACATTGTATCTTGTTATTATAATTATAGATTGAATATATTTTATTGTCTTAACGGCCGCCCTATTATTAAAAGAAAACAAAAACTTCACAAGTCACACACACTTCAGATTGATGAATTTATTATTTTTTTCTTTTTATATTTGATATTATTTAGTTATATTTGTTTAATTATTTTTGAAATGTGTTAATAAACAGTTTGCAATAAAAAGTAATTATTGTCGTAAGTAAAGACTGATTATGTTATAAAATTAGTATAGATCTTTCCTTTGTGTCGAACTTTTTATCGATTTCAACGTATTTTTCCATAACACTTTTTTTTGGCCCGCCAAATATTTTGGAATTTACAATTTGGCCCACCTAGGCAAAACTTTGGGAACCCCTGCCCTAAAGTATTACTAGAATTGCACCGAAGTATTGCATGGAAATAGAACTTGTTCTAATCGATGCGATTCGTCGCATGCAACAAAATTGTATAGGAATTGCAGAGTGTGAACATAAATGCAATATGCAATTTGTCGCATGCAACGAAATCGCATGCGATGTGTCGCATAATCTGAATCGGGCTTTAAACAAGCAACAAATTCAAGTAAAGTACCTAGTACAAAATTAAACGATTCTTTTTTGTCTTTCGATTGATGCCACTATCAATCCTATCAACTCAAACGGGGAGCAGGAATCTGCATATATACGATTTCCCATGCTATTTCCCTATGTTCGCCCCTTAAGTCAAACACCCAGTATTATAGTTCTGACAACAGGATATTTTTCTCCTTTTTCACGGTCTAGTAGATATATTCTTCTATTAATTTGCGTACCATATATTCCATATCAGTATAGCCAGGGTGGCGCAGTGGCAGCGCGTCAGGCTAGCATTGCGCTAGTACTCGATTCGAATCTCCCGATGGGCAGGATTTTCCTGCAGTCTGGAGGTCGGTATCGAGTCCTGGTGACCATTCGTCGTTGAGCACCTAACTAACGACGCTCTCCTCAGAATACAGGCCTAAGAGGTAGAGTAACAAGGTCCTACACTACACACACTTACGCTATACACATGGTGCAGTATGTAGGTATTAAACGGCGCAGCGTTGCACTCGTAGAGCCTCATACATTAACGCACCAGCCTAGACATCGAAAGATATAAGAGGTTACAGACAATACATACATACATATTCCATATCATATTTATCGTTGACTATTACTCGTCCTACCTAGTCCTCGGCGAATTGAAATGTACATATACATACAGGGAGAACAATAATAGCTGACCGTGCCGCCCTTTTGAAAAATAAACATAGTAAAAATGTGCCGCTTTGTATGTATGTAAGTATGGACTGCACCTAACCTAAGAAACCAGCAGAAACGTTAAACCTATTCATATTGGAAAAAATAGGCGTACTTAACCTGTACTAAACACAAGAATATCAATGCTAGTCTTGAAAAAGACTGATGTAGAAGATTATGGAGGTTTTTACCCGAGAAAAGGCGAAAACTTAAACCTGCAAGGTAAACGTCAAAATGCGAAGCTAATATCACACGTCTTGGAAAGTAGTTTTTTTCGGTCAACCTTTTCTGCTCTCACTATATATGAATGCATCTGTAAGTTTGACGCCCACGTACCTTCTTTTTTCAGGTTTTCAAGGCTGTCTATACAAATATTTTAAATAGCATTGACGAGATGCAACAGCCCTATCTCTTGCTAACCAGAAACTCTTCTGCGAGGTATTTACCTATATTTACTCTAGCCTTTGACTTTTTATATAGTTCTTGCATGGCCTTAATATACATATGGCTGATGTTTGGTTGTTTTCATAACTTCGAAATTGGAACGTCGTTCGCTTTCTACAGATCTACGATTCTAATTTGTGTATCTTTGTCTCTAACGGCTACCTTCTCTATAATTTGTTTAAAACAAAAGACGTTGTCATTGCATGATCGCTCTGTCCGAGAACCAGATTGTTCTTCTTCTTCGTTTTCTCTAAAATCATCTTGAATCAAGTTTCGTAGAATTTTTCCATACAGTCTGCTCATCGTGCTCGTCATTGAGATACCTTATAATTGTTACAGTTTGGTTTATTTCCTTTCTTTTATCGAAGATGTATGATACCTTCCATTCTTTTGGAGCAGGATGTTCATTTAAACATTCATTAATAATATAGGTTAGCTCCTCAAAGAGTTTTTGAGTTTCATAGTTCAACATCTCAACCTGTTTTTCTGATCCGCAGGCTTTACTGTTTTTAAGATTTATAACAGCTGTTTTAACTATTTCAATCGGAGAGTGATTGAGGTATTCCTCTCTTGTTTCACAAAGTAGTATTCTTTCTATTCTGGTTTAATCTTTTCCTGGATTTTTAACATTTCTTGTGAAACTCCATCCTTCCGAACATTTTCTGCCTCCTATGTATATGTACTGATTTCCTAACACTTTTTGTCTCATATTTTATCCAAACTGCTTTAACTAGAACGACGGTCTTTTTGTTATTGTTGTTTTGTTGTAAACAGTTAAAAGGATATATAATAATTTGCAAAGATGTTTTGAGGAACTTAAAAATCTAGATTACGCTTATGTTTTTCAAAATAAACAATAACAATATTAAATATAAAATTCAATTTAACTAATACAATATGTATCCTAAAAATGTAAAATTTTCACTTATAAAACCATACAATGTAAATGTTAAGGCATTAAAATTATGTTCGATTTACAGTCCGTCACAACTTTTTGATAAAACTTAAATGCAAAGTCTTTTAACAAATGCTTGATGGTTATCATTTCCACGTAAAACGAGCCAGAACGTTTCAGAAAACAGGTTTTCTAATAATTTTGTGATATTCGCTCTCTTTTAATGTTTAACATTGAAAGGTGTTCACGCAATTAGTCGATGTAACACCCCCAAACTAAATTGACCTAAAAATAATATTCTAGGTTTTTAACTTAAATTATAGTGACGTTTGTGTACATAAATGTGCTAAGAGTTATTAAATTATACAAGTTGCTATTGTTTAATATTTTCTACATTTATTTATAACACAAAAAAGATTATGTAATGTATGCAGTAATAAACCAGGAATCATGTCAAAACATTTTTAAAAATTCTGGTAAGGATTTTCGGTGGCTTGTTTTGACTACAATTAGGGATTGGTTACGTATTAACAGAGTAGTTAAAGAACTTTTCTGGTTGTCTCTAAAGATTAGTTTTATTTTTATTGTTACTTTAACCAGAAATAAGATAAATTATATCGTCTGATTAGCCCTGAAAATTTTATTAAAACGCCTCACAAGGCGCGTATCAGATTTAGGCATTTTAAATTTATTGCTGAATACATAATTCCGGTGCGTTATGTAACGATGATGCAACAACTAAGTTATTCTGAATTCAGTATCTGCTCATTCATAGCGTGTGAGTTGATATTTTGTCACGTAATAATTTTGAATTAAACGCCGTTAAAGTTGGGGTGAGTTGCTTTTCAAAAAATTTCAATTCAGTTTTAGAAATGTTACAAATTTGAAAACTACTTAATCTTGAAGATGTAAACTGTGGTAAATCTGTTAATTTATTCGTTTTTACGGTACTTTTGCAGAAGTATGCAGTTTAAGTACCAAGCCCTGTGTTTTACAAACCATCTTTGTAGTACAAAGACGTTAGTCATGCAACTACAAGAAAAATAACACGAGGAGAGCGTGACATCAAGGATTGAGCTGGACTAATGTAGAGCCTTACCAATAACAAAATTCAACTTCAGTACAAGGCAAGTGAATAATTTCATTCCTGAAATGATTCATAAATTCCTTATTGTTTTTTTCAACCCAACGTAATTTTATATTCATATTCATATTTGTTCGGATATGAAGTATGGGCCTTAAACCCAAAACAGAAGAACCGCTTACAAGCAGCAGAAATGATATTCCTCAGGAGAATTGCAGGACGGAGGAAAATTGGCCGAATAAGGAATGAGGTTATCAAGAAGAAGCTAGGAGTGATACCGCTGCACACAAAAATACAAAAACAACAGTTACGCTGATTTGGGCACCTTGCACGAATGAAAGAAACAAGACACAGTTGCCACACAAACGAAGGAGAGGTAGGCCAAGGAAAAGCTGGGACGAAGAAATTGCACAAATCATACTAGAAAAACAGATAACATAGGAAGAAGCCGAAAAGATGACACAAGAGAAGTGGAGAAAGTTTATCAACCCGACAACGACAACTGTAAAGGTACAAAAGGACGAGATTAAGTAAGTATTCATATTTGTTACTGTGCTAAGGATTAGACAAAAATCCACCGTAGAAATCATCCATATAATAACATTATTAAATTGTAACAGATAAGAAACACTAACGGTGTAGTACGTCAGACATAAAACCATATTAGAATCAGCTACTACAAATTATGAAAGAATGGCTTACATAAGATTAGAAACGAAACCGAATAGACTATCAATTTTCCTTCGCTTTTCTTCCTCGATAATTACACAATGTAGTATCGTTGATTCACACCCGTTGGTACAATATTTAAAGCAAAAAGATAAGAATATATCGACGATGATGTGTTATAACACCAAATTACTCGCTTCGTTATTTGTACCCGTTGGGTGAACATCGGTTTCACATACGTGCTGTGATTGTGGTTTTTAATTTTACGATGCCAAAAAAGACATCCAGGTCGAAGGGGCAGTGGCAGATTCCGAAAAGGAGGATAATATTTAAGGGATTTAGAACGTTTCAGACGTACTACGATTGACGCTTCTTCCAGTGAAGAACTTGATATCTATTCGGACGAAGGTTAGTTTTTTCCTTTGTTTTACTTAACTGTTTGACAATAGGCTAGCGGCACCCTTAATTTAATTCAAAGTAATTTATTAAGCTAAGTAATAGATAATTCTGAAGAATCAAGGACACAATAAATTCGAGTAGCCACGCCCATATCCATTCGATGATCTTGTAACACTGGTATCTTTGCAGTCGTTATACTACAACATAAAAAGAACTTATTTAGTCGTTACACTAAATATTCTAATTTACTGTAGTTCCAGCGTTATCTGTAGCAGAAAGTAATAGGCCAGAAATCGTACAAACCCTTAGTTCTCTCGATCAAGGATGTACTTGTTGTCTTTACACATAAAATTTCAGTGGCCACGCCCATATTCCTTCATTTAGTCATTACTCATTTAGTCATTACTCATTACGTTATTACACTAAATATCAAATTTACTGTAGCTCCAGCGTTATCTGGAGCAGAAAGTAATGGGCTAAAAATCGTACAAACCCTTAATTCTCCCGAATCAAAGATTATTGTCTATACACAATAAATTTGAGTAGCCACGACCATATCCATTTGATAATCTTGTAACACTGGTATCTTTGTAGTCGTTATACTACAACATAATAAGAACTTATTTAGTCATTACACTAAATATTCTAATTTACTATAGTTACAGCGTTATTTGGAACGGAAAGTAATAAACCAGAGATAATGTCCTGTTTAGACTCGAAAGCATTGAGACAAGACAAATTCATGGCCAACGTGCAAGATCACACTGGGCATACCCTGGCCGACCTGGGTTCCCAGGTGAACACAATTATGAAAAATACTAGTGACAGCAACAAGGAGATGCTCACTACTTTGGCAGACGCTGCTCAATTGATTGTAAACAAAACCTCATCAAACATAAATATGTAAAAAACGTTAACATCTCCAGAACTGAAAAACTTAATGGGGAAATTAGATTTATATTAAATCCAGTGGCGTAACCAAGGGGGGCCCCCTCAAGATCAAAGTTATTAATCAAAACAGTCTTTAAGATGTGACCAAAAATGCAGGGTGAGTGTATTAAGTCCCGTCGAGTGAATATGTATTTCTGACACAATTGTTAAACAGTCGACTGGGCCCCCTACAAACTACGTGTTAAACCTTAAACAGTTGACTGGGCCCCCTACAAACTACGTTTCTGGTTACGCTACTGTTAAACCTAAAGAACTTAAATGAACTTACAGAAGCTCCACTCTTCAAAATTGAAGATTACAGGAGCGTTATAACTTTACTCAGCTTACCTTTTGGGCTAAATCTAGCTCCATACATATTCACTAAATTATTAAAACCTGTCGTCACAACCTTAAGAAAACTAAACGTTTTATTAATTATTTATCTGGATAGACACAGGCGAATCAAGATGTCAATTAGCAGTAAATTGACCTATTGCACTTTTGTGTCAAATAGGATTTTTAATAATAACTACAGCAGTATGGCAGAGTGCACTCCGCACGTAAATATGAAATATACAAAGTTAAGCAAGAGCCTGCTTGACCAAAACTTGGATGGGTGGCCGCTTTGCAGCTCGGTGTATCCCTCCCTCTCAACAATGTAACGGTATAAGAGGGTAAAAGAGGAAAGAAAGAAAGAATAGACATTAAAAAGAGTTTCTTAAGCCCATCACAGGACTTATAACACCAGAAATATGATCAGGCGTTTGTCTTCTGAGAAAAAGAGTGTATCTACAATAAACAACTTGTTTTTCAAACTAAAATTTATTGTACTACTCAGTGTTTGGCAAAACTAATTGGAAAATTGGTAGCAGCTTCTCGCACACTAGATTATGGCTGGCAGCTGGCTACACTTAAAAAGTCTCAGAAGAGAAAATTCGTAGCTCTAAAGAACTACAAAAGTTATAATCATATTTTTAAACTACCATCACATCAAAACTGATATCGCATGGTGGATAGCAAATATAAAATCGTCTTCCCCAAAGATTAATAGAAGCCAATACTTCCTCTTAGAGATATTCACAGACGCTCTTAAGTCAGGGAGGAAGGCATTCTGTAGAGGAAACTCAACTAAAAAAAAAAAAAAATACCGCATAAATCGTTCAGAAATACTAACAGCCTTTTACGTACCCCAATTCTTCTCAAAACTTCTAAGGAACTGTGATATCTTATTAAGGATTGACAATAAAACAGCTATAGCTGGCATTAATAAAAAAGGAAGTATTCAACATCCAAAGAAAATTTGTATGCTGATAGGAAATCTACATCGTTATCAGTCGAGACAGGATATGAATTAAACGATAAAATATTTCGTAAAATTTGTAAAAAATTTGGAAAACCAAATACTGGCTTATTCCCTTCCAAACTAAGTAAATACTACTATAATTAGATTATATAATGAATTTTAGCTTAAAACTGAATTTTATGTGCAAGTGACGTTTGTTGATAAACAATGTAAATATGATTGCTACGAAAAAATTTGAAGAAATACTCATACTAGATTCGAGTTTTACATTGTTTAGGACCAGCCGAAACACCAAAGTGATTATACCACGTCGTCAAGGGTATATTCACATATCAATACGTAGTAACCAAGCAAAATGCTTGATGCTGATTGGTTAATTATATTATGAATTGTATAATCTAATTTATCCAATTCAGTTACGAAATGTCAACATTTCGACATTGATTTTAGTTGTGAAAAGTGGTTCATTTTGTAACTAGTTACAAAATATGCTCCCATTTTGTAACTAGTTACAAAAAGATGATTTGAGTTGCGAAAAGTGGTTCATTTTGTAACTAGTTACAAAATATGCTCCCATTTTATCACTCCCATTTTATCACGATGACCCAATTCCTTTTTTAAGAAGATGTGGCATTTACATTTTGTTATCTGAATTGGATAAAATCTTGTATGAAACACGTTGCAAAACATGTCTTTTTATCACATGGCGTGTTGTTCATCTCGGCTTCGCCTCGACGAACAATTTCACGCCTGGTGATAAAAAGTCCATCATTTTGCAACTCGTTGCATAAATAGCTATTATCGAACTCTCGAATTATATTTAATTAGATTATTTTTTACTTGCGTGAATAACTACCTATCTGACAACTGACATTTGTCAACAAAAACAAAAGCTACAGAGATTATTCCCGGGAATAATCTCTAGAGCTTATTCTCAGTATAATAATAACAAGATTGGTTAGAACGCAGTCACATGACAAAAACTGAAACATTTCATTGGTTTTAGGAAATGTCAAAAAATAATCGCGGCAATAAATTATTTTCACTTATTGGTACAACATTTTCAAGCGTTGTGATTGGCCGATTTTCTTAAGAATTGTATTCTCAAAAAAGTACCTAAGGATAATTAAAATGTGCTCATATCAATAGAAATTAAATTTATCAATTTCCAACAAATCCTTTTTAAAATTCACAAATTACATAAGCTACAGCAAACCTTTTTTTCATAAATCTAAAAAGGTTGTTCCATCTAACTAGACTCAAAATTACGGAGATGTTCCTGAAAAAATTTCAAAACACCAAGGATAATAAAAATTTCCCAACGAACATAAATGCTTTCAGTTCCCATGGAACGTTTTTCTTTTTTAATTTTGCAAATTACGTAAGCTGAACTTCCATTTCTTTGCTTTTATAAAACCCAAAACGTTGTTTCTATCTGGCTAAACCCAAAATTCAAGAGAATTTGCTGTAAAATTTTCAAAAAACCAAAAATAATAAATATCCTCACTGAACAGAAATTAAATTTATCAGTTTCCAACAAATGTCTTTTTTTTAATATCTCAAATGACGTTAGCTGAAGTAATCCTTCGTAATTCTAAAAAAGGTTGTTCTGTCTGTCTAAACCTCTAATAAACCCAAAATTAAAGGGAAGTTTGTGGAAATGTTTCAAAACACCAAGGATAATAAAAATTTCCTAGCGATAATTTATGCCTTCAGTTCCCAAATAATATTTTTAATTTTATAAATTACGTAAGCTAAACTGTCAATTCTTTGCTTTTATAATAGCAGAAACGTTGATTTGATCCAATTAAGGGCAAAATTCGAAAGAATTTTTAGAAGGGTTTTCAAAAAACCAAGGATAATTAAAATGTCCTCGCTGCAACAGAAATTAATCTTATCGATTTCTAAATATTTTTTAAATTTCACAAATTACGTAAGCTAAACTGGCAATCTATTTCTTTTATAAACCTAAAAAGGGTGGTTCTTTCTGACTGAACCCTAAATTACAGAAAAGTTTAGAAACGCCAAAAACAATAAAATTTTCGCAACGAAATGAATGTCCCCAGTTCCCAACATATTTCTTTTCTAATTTCACAAATTATTTACCTAAACCAAACCGGCAATCCTTTACTTTTATAAAACCAGAGACGTTTGTGAAAATTTTTTATAAAGGATAATTAACACATCCCCACTACAAAAATTAACCTACTCAGTATCCAACATTTTTTTCTTAAATTCACAAATTACATAAACTAAATTAGCAGTCATTTGCTTCTATAAATCCAAAAACGAATTTTAAAGTTTTGTAAAAGCCAGGGATAATTACAATATTCCCACTGCAACGAAAATTAATCTTGTCAGTTCTCAACAAATGTCTTTTCTTTAATTTCACAAATTACCTAAACTAAATTGACTTAGAAATCCAAAAACACTGTTGCTATCTGACCAAACCCAAAATTACAGAGAATGTAAAATGTATGTAAAATTCTCAGAAAATACAAGGATAATTAAAATATCCCCACATGCAATAAAATTAAATTTTGCCATTGGTCGTTTTTCCCCAAAACATTATATTGTAAGTTAATTGAGAATATACCAAAGAATAGTAAACACTAAAGTAAATCTCTTACGTATAAAGTAGATTTTAACGTTAGATTCGCAAAAAATGGTTTAATTATCTTTCTAATAATATAATTAACAGGTTCATTCCACGAAAAAATACAACTCATTAACACACCTAAAAATTTAACATTACTCTGTTCTGTGGTGATGTTACTAACAGTGTTTTTTATCAAAGAGCTTCTGATATCGTAGAGAATCGCAGTATAACGATCTTATCTAAATTCAAGATGAAATTATTCAGATTACACCACTTACAGAAGTTATTTAATGTGGGGTTTACTGAATGAGTGAGTTCCTCAGGGGTCCGCGCTAAAACTGTTAGGAAGGTGTCATTAGCAAACATTATTATTTTACCCACTTTTATGGGTTATGATAAATCGTTAATATACAATAAGAAAATTGAAAGGCCCAGGACGGATCCTCGTGGAACTCCTAAATTGACAGTACGGTAACTCGATCTAACATCATTTATTTTAACATACATCTGCCTATTTAGACAAATACCAATAGATCCATGCCAATAATTAGTTTGAGTGTTGGGGCACCCTGACTTTCATTTTACATGGCATTCTAGATTTAATAAATTAATAAAATGCGTAAAAGTAAATGGAGATTCCAAAAATGTTTGAATATACAGAATGTTTCATTTAAAATAACAAAGTTGAGGTTAATTCCGGCGAAATCGAAAGTGACAGATACTGTTTTCCAATAACTTCTTGAACCTCGAGACTGTCTACAGATACAGAACTAAAAGTATTTGAGCATATCTGTGAAATAGTGCAAGAATGTGAATGCATTACCTAATCCTAATTTTTCTAGTACAGTATTTACTGCGATCAGGTAAAAATAATCCGCAAAAATTTCGATAATTATCGGTTAGAATGCTAGCGTCATGTTTAATGATTAAAACAATGGTGTTTACCCGGCCCAATTTATGATTTACAATTTGACAAACAGTTTTGGCTCTGTTAAAAGAACCCTTTATTTTTGTCTGATGCAAATTTGTATTGTATTGGTTAATGATTCTCTTATAATACGCCTTTTGCTCCCCGTGCAATTTTAAGATGTGATAGTGCTTAATTACTTTATAATGACTTATAACTAAACTATGTATTATTTATCCATTTATTTTGTGTGTTATTACTTTTCCCAACAGTTCTTATAGGACAGCAGTCTTCAATGGCCGAATTTAATATACAATAACCAATAATTTAAATTTTCTATAATTTTCAAGATGTAAATTATATTTTTAATTATTGTAAGTACTAAGTACATTTAGAAAATCTAATAGAACTCTTATTAATACGATTTTTACAATATTCATTTTATAAATAGAAAGGTATTAATTATCGTTAATTTGCAATAAGTTTATTATTTTTTGTAGGTTTACTACTGCAGGCCCACAGTTTCTGACTAGCTGAGGATCAGGCATTTTTGAGGCACGTGGATGTTCGTGTTGAAACAATGGGGTAGGTAAGGAGAGGAGAATATCAATCATTGCGGATGGACTTGGACCAGTGAGAACTGCTGCAAATTTTCAGTTTGGTTGCAAGGTAAATAGGTAAATACATCGTTGTTTTTTAATTAGTATATTTAGATATAATATAATAGATTGTGTGAACTAATTTAAAGTAGGCGTCTTAACCATGACGCTGTAAGAAATATTATAATATTTCAAGACAATTTTTAAATTATCAATAGATCTGAATAAGTAATTATTTGTAGAATTAAAGTACATATTAAGGGCCGGTCTTTCCATATCCTAATAAACCTCTTAATAAGCTATTTGGCAAATAGTTTCCATGGAAACGATTGTATTAACAGGTTTTTAACAGGAGAATAAATTTATTAGGAGATGGAAATACCGGCCCTAAGCAGCAAAAGCATAATAATTTTGTTGCTGTTAAGCTTCTTTTAATTTTGTAAATCGATAGGGCATGGGTTTGTGTAATTATAATACGTAAATAGCAAAAACTTTACATGGTTTAGTGTCTTAATTTCATAAAATATTTTTATCCAGGTATTCTTGTTTACTTGTCTTTTTAGACTATTTAAACTAAAATTCTTACTTTTTGAAATTTAAATATTCAAATCAAGTAAATTGTCTATTTAAACACTCACTAGTTTAATAAGTGATAGACGCCTTTTTGATATTAATTTTATAATCACTAAAAGATCTGCAACAAATTTTTATGTTACATATCGATGTAGAAATTAAATAACAAATTCTAAAAAGCACAGTTTCACTGTAACATCGAAAAAAAAATCATTTCTATCGAATTATTTTACATAAATTAGTCGGCATTGAATCCACATTCAAGTTTGTTTACATGAAAATTGTTTTCTATGGGATACCACTAGCAATAAACTGTTTTCAAAAAATTGTCGCTTCATATCGCTAGTGAAAGTTGTCGACAATTTTCACTTGTGAAAATTATCACTTACAATACCATGAGTGGTCAAAGAATTGTCGATTATTTTTTTGCTGTAACATCACGAATGTTCCTTGTGCTTGCTTATGAATATCACGAGTGCGCAGCACGAGTGGTATTCGCATTCACAAGAAACATGAGTGATTTTAAAACAAAAGTAATCTACAATTCTTTGACCACGAATGGTATTTGATGGACTATTCAACGAAAAAAAATCATTTCCGTCGAATCATTTTTCATAAATTAGTCCACATTCAAGTTTGAAAATTGTTCTCTGTTGGATATAACTAGCAATAAATTGTCGCTTTGTATCACTAGTGAAATTTTATCGACAATTTTTTCTAGTGATATTTGTCGATACAATTCGTTTTGATTGACTCAAAAACGTCAAATCTTGCATTTTGATTGGTCGATTTTTGACAGATGACATGTGAGTTGAATAGTTTTTTGCAGCTGTAGTCTCTTTAAATGCAGTGATAATAAAAAAGTTAATTCAAGATTTACAACGAACCGCAATAAACATATTCAAGAAACCGTTAAATTTTTTTGTTAAAGTAAGTTTTGCAGTTTCATTTTGAACTAATTTTTTCTGTTTCATTTTATCTGAAACTGAGTTTGGTTTGCAGATCTACAAAATATACAGCGATCATTCATCAGATAATCGAAGAGGACAAGGTACGTATGTCTTTAGATTGGCGAGAAATTTTCAGGTGTCCTAGTGAAGATGAATATTTTACAATGATCCATAGAAGTACCTACTCATTATAGAAGAACGATAAAATTTTCAGTTTTACTTAAATTTCTGTCTTAGAAATGCAAGCCGAACTTATGGCCGTAAAGATGATGGAAGTGTATAACAGAAGAAAAAGGAAGGACTTTACGAAATTAAACGAACTTATTGGTTTGTTCATTCATCTTCGTGAAGTTTGTTTAAATTTTCATCCCAGAGGTGTGCGTTTTATTATTTAATTGTTTAGAACTACATCCGTTACATCTTTGGAGACTTTTCTAGGCTTTGCTCTTCTTTGTCACTTTTGCCTTCTGTGTAGCTTCACATCTTTCTGTTAACTTTTTCCAGTAATACCTGTCCTGTCTAACATTTGTAGATTTTTGGTTTAAAATATATATTTCTTACTTTAGACTTCAATCATATTCAATAACTTTATTGCTTTCCTTGTTCCCTTTTCTCTTCACGTTTTGTTTTGTTCTTATTCTCCTTTTATTCTTATTTTTCTTCTTTTTTTGCTGCTTCTTCTTGTTTGGCTCTTCCTTTTCTTCTTCTTATTCTATTCGTGCTGTTGCTGCTCCATTCAACTCTTCCTCGACATATTCGTTCCATCTTCTGTACATTTTCTACACTTCCATCTCTCTTGGAAACTCTTTTTTTAGTGTTTTAATAGTAGGTACTGTGTAAATGTAAGCAAAACCGGAGTACAATGAAACATGATTAATTGTCGAATATTTTCACCACATTTACTTCATTCTGATGCTAAAAACAATAAAAACATCATTTGGTTGTAGCAATAAAAATCAGACGGAATTGCATGGTGATAATAAGAATTGCACGTATGTTTTGGATTTTTCGTAATATACTGAAACTAGGTACCTCGAAATTTTAATTTTAAGGATGGACATTCTTCTATTTCTAAATAACTGCCCAATGGTGCCCAACGACGACTGGTCACCAGGACTCGATACCGACGCTATACTGCAGAAAAATCCTGCCCATCGGGAGATTCTAACCAAGGACTAGCGCAACGCTAACCTGACACTCTACCACTGCGCCGCCCTGGCTTTGAATTTAAAAAAATGTATTACATTCAATTTCAAACAGAGTCCAGAAATTACGCAAACTGCATTTTTCACAGACTATTAATTATTATTATTATTATTATTATTATTATGACAGTGACTCATGGTGGAGCAAAGAAGAGGCAAGAGATGAATCAAAAAATTGAAAACATTAATCGCAATGACCGAATAATAAGACAAACCTTTGAAAAATGCGCAGAATATCAGATACCATTATAATGTATGTTTATTGATTCCCGGCAAACTTTTGACCAACTAGTAAGGGAAAGAATAGAAAGAGATTTTATGAAATTAGGAATACCATGTAAATTGATAAGATTAATTAAAACTACACTAAATAATTCTAAAGCAAGAGTTTCTGTTCAAGGCGAACACAAAAGTAGCATTAATATTAACAACGGTGTAAGGCAAGGAGACGTATTATCTGCAACGATCTTTAACCATCAACTAGAAACAGCGGTAAGAGCATTAAACATAAAGGGATGGTTAAACACAAAATCTGCGCAACTGTGTGCATATGCAGATGATATTGCGGTAATGACAAGAGATATTAATACTATGAAAGGAATGATAAAAAAACTAGAAAGAAGAAGCTGCAAAAAGAGGATTAACAATAAATACTGAAAAAAAGTACCTAATGCTAGGTGGTTACATAGATAAAAGACTTAATGAAAAGCAAAATAGTGATGTAGTAGATGGAGAAAAATATGAAATTGTAAAGAACTTCAAATAAGCAGCACAAATAAAATTACAAAAGAAATTAAAAAAGGACTACAAACAGCAAAACGAACATTACGAGCAAACTATAAACTTTTAAATTCAAAAATGTTAAACAAAAGTGCATAAACGTTAATTTATCGTACGTTAATCAAACCAGTGGTAACTTACGGCTGCGAAATGTGGACCCTAAAAGAACAGGGCATGAGGCGTTTGCAAGTATTTGAACGATATGTTCTACGGAAAATAAATGACCCGATTAAAGAAGATAATGGCGAGTGGAGGATCCGTCTGAACCATGAACTGGAAAAGATTATAAATAACCAAAACATCTAAATTACATTAAAGCTAGAAGAATAGAACGGTTCGGCCACGTAAATAGAATGAGCAACACAAGAGCACCAAAAATCCTAATGAAATGGAAGCCAGATGCAACAAGAAGAGTTGGAAGACCGGCAAAGGGATGGGAAGAGGATATAATTAAAGACTTAGGGAACTTAGGATATACCACCTGGAAAAATAGTTGAAAACAGAAAAAAGTGGAACGAAGTGGAACGAAGTGACTGACAAGGCCAAATCCCACGTAGGGATATAGCGCCAGGGGAAGTAAGAAGTAAGTATCTTTCTCATTTTCACTCTACTCTTTGTGTGGCCTCATTTCTTTCGAAAATTTAAATTTTAATGTCAATTTAGATTTCTTCTTTAGTTTAAGTAATCTCATCACATTTCCTTTGTGGTCTTTACCTTTTATCCTCTCGCTCAAGAACTAAGAAACTGGTTGGATGGTCTATCTATGTTTGGGGTGAAGTGTCTCACCTTGGTCCGTGAACTAGTATTACCGCGGTCAGCACCTGGCGAAAGACTTTCACGCCGCATCATACCTCATACCTTCGTGTGGCACGGGTGTGTGTTAATGTGCTATTTCGTGTTAGGAACAATGGCCTCTATGAGGTCAGACTGATCAGAGCAGAGCGTTAGGTACTAAAGACACTCTTGGCTCTAGAAAATCGCCACTGGTGAAGCGGGTTTGAATGGGGTTGAAACGCTTTTCCCACTTATCTTTGCGCGGCCGAACTTTGTTTCAGTTTGTTAGCAGTAGGTACATAATGTGAAAAGCGTAAAATAGGGCTTTGTATCATTTAGTGATTTAGTCTCTGCTAATCAGGTACTCTCGTTCCACCCAAATTGTTGGCGGTTACGATTCTTGATATGGAAGCGTCAATGTTGGGCGCTGACGCTATTGACCTCTGCTAATCATCATCACCTTCCTATTATACCCGAGAACTGAGAAGGGGATTTCAAAGTATATAAGTTTGTTGTTTGCTGAAGAAACGACAACTAGCGCTCATTGTGCATTTTGGAATTTCATTTCTGTTTATTGTTAGTTTACAACGGGGTCTTTCTCGTCAGTTTCCACTAATTAGGCAAGGGATTCACTTAAACTGAGTTTGAGAACCTAGTTTGTTTGTTTGTGGTGCTTTAGTCAGATTAGTGGCGATTCTAAGAAAGCTTTCACTATACAGGGTGATTTGTGAGGAACCCCCCATATTTGGATAATGTGTTCAGGGAACTAAAAGGAACAAAAAAAGTATAATAAACATATGGTCAAATTTCAACCGTTACTGAGATATTATGAAAATAGTTTTTAATCAGGTGGCCTTAATAATCGCTTCCCTCAACACTGGATTGGCTGTGGGAGTTTTCAGAATTGGCCACCAAGGTCACCAGACCTCACTCCTCTAGATTATTACCTTTGGGGATGGTTGAAATCATTAGTTTATTAAACAAAAGTGAACACTAGAATGACTAACTGCGCAGCACTCATCAGAGATAATCACCGTGGGCTTCAACGAGCTACCCGTGCAATTCACAAATGAGCTGACGCATGCATCGAGATGAACGGCTGTATTTTTGAGAATTTAATTAATTAGTTTGTATTTTATGTTACGAAATAAGCAGTTTTCCTTCTTAGTGCATTGCAATAAATTAAACTATTTTCACAATATCTCAGTAACGGTTGAAATTTGACCATATGTTTATTATACTTTTTTTGTTTCTTTTAATTCCCTGAACACATTATCCAAATATGGGGGGTTCCTCACAAATCACCCTGTATTTAAAAAGCATCAAGTAAAGTTCCTTGTTCGTTAGAAACACCTAGAATAAAATGAAACTAAACAAAATTACATTTCCTTTTCTTCGTCCCCTTTGATCGAAGCCTAAGCCAATATTAAAAACGAATTAGCTAAGGATATATTCAATAAGTTTTCTAATTTAAATAGTCTGCAGAATTAGATTAGTATCAAACTTATTTTCTGAAAAAGCATTCAATAGTAGTAGTAGTAGATCTTTATTCACCATAAGGTGTTTGATTTACAGATATTTTACAGTCTTATAAATACAAGTGTTAAACTAATTGACTTAATACGTAAACTACAGTATAATTACATATTTTTAATATACGGCATGCAAAGTTTCCTAAAATTATTGATATTAGTTACTTACTTTGTCTCATGTGGGAGATCATTATAAATTTTAAAACCTTTATAGAAAAAACTATTCTGTGTGAAACTTTTGGAGGTTACCGGTAGTCTAAAATTATTAACCGTTCTGGTTTCGTATTCGTGTATGTCTCTATTATAAGTTACATATTTACATAGATAATTTGGTAATTTGTTATTAATTAACTTATGTATAAAAACTAACACCTGAAGATAAATACGTTGCTTAATGTTTAACCACTGAAGTATTTCTAGCATGTCAGCAATTCTGGTACGTTTGTGACATCGTAAAATTATTCGCATTGCTTTATTTTGCAACTTTTGCATTCGCTGCATTTCTCCTTCAGTGGCCAAAAACAAAATAGTAGGACAATACTCGAAATGTGGTGCAATAATTGACATATACACTGTTAATCTAGACCGCATACTTAATTTATTACTAATTCTTCCGAAAAAACCTATTTTCTTTGCCGTTTTCTTAACTACACAATCTATATGCTTATTAAATTTTAGTTTATCATCTAATAATTACACCTAAGTATTTTATTTCAGGCACATATTCAATGGCAATTTCATCGATCACAACACTGTCTATGTGTCTATTGCTTGATTAGATCTATTGTTTATAATCATTGCTTTCGTTTTGTTGGTATTTAATTTTAGTTTATTTAGTTTTAACCAGACCGATATAGTCTTCATTTATTTTAGAAACGGCTACATTCAAGTTATGATCACTCACTGTAATTAAGGTATCGTCGGCAAAAAGGCTTAATTTGCAATTCTTCAGGGCACTATTAATGTCGTTTATATACAAAATAAAAAGAAATGGTCCTAAAATTGATCCTTGGGGTATTCCAAGATTATTCTCCTTCGTTTTTGATTTTGCTCCATTATAGATGGTAATTTGTTGCCGTTGATGCAAGTAGTCCTTAAACCACATTTTTGCAGGACCCGTAACTCCGTACTTTTCCAATTTCGCTACGAGAATTTCTTTATCTATGGTTTCAAATGCTCGTTTTAAATCTAAAAACACAGCAATAATTTTGTTCCCTTTTTCCATTTCTTGTTTCCAGTTTGATACAACCATATTTAAAGCTGTCTCGCAAGAATGATTTTTTCTAAAACCAGATTGAGCTTGTAGTAATAGATTTTCTTTTTCTATATAATTTTGTAATTGGTCTTTAGCTATATGTTCGATGATTTTTTCGAGTGTGGGTAACATGTTGATAGGTCTAAATTCACAGCATTTCCTAGTACCAGAGACTTTTTGAATCGGCGTTACTTTTGAAATTTCATACACGCGTAGGCGCATTTGTGCAATGATGTGCATATATCTGTTGCATAATTTCTTCTTAGGTATAAGACTGTAGTAAAACTGTAAAACTATTAATAGTTAATAGGCATATACTTGATGGTTTTACATGGATGTTTTACAGCATACAGCCATACACGTAAATATTTGCGGTTTAGATTATAATACTTAAACTAATATGTAATTAAGAACATTCCAACACTAGTAAATTTCTAATTTGTAGTAATTTATCTCTACGGCAAGTATCTAAAGTGCTACCTTTTTGCACGCCTAAGAAAGTATAAAGAACGGACCGAAGGCTTTCTAGAAATATTAATTATTTTAGGAATTCTGATTTCCTGTACAAAATTAACCAAAATTGACATGTATCTATGTATGTAATCGTTAACCACTTATAGGTACCTTTCGGTGTTGAGGCTGGTACGCATTATAAATTGTCACAAAGAGATAGCATATCATAGTTTTTAGTGATGTACGTCTTTTGTCATTAAGTTGCCTTTCTACCGCACAAAGTTATTTTTGAGTGATTATATGTATTATCTCGTGTTAAGAATGAGATAATTAGATTCTCATTCTCATCTGAAAATAATAATTTTTGCCTATAAAAGTTGACTTTTGAATTCAATGATAATTAATAGCAATATCATATCATTATATGTGATCCACATTGATTGAAGACAGGTTGAATTTCCGGCCACATTAAATTGTTGTCACATTGGCAAGTCGAATTTATCATGATTTATTTTTCAGTGGCGTCTCATAAGGGAGTGGTATAGGTGTATTTCAAAATTACCTAACAACAAAATCTTTCAACAAATTGTAGTTCTGAGAACTGTTTCAATTCCTACGATTGCCGCTTGCGGACAGGCCTCTATCAATGTTGTTCAGTTGGGTTTGAAGTTTAGTAAGTACCTCCTTTTTATTATTTTTGTGTTTTGTTTGCAACTTGTAATTTTAGAGTAGCCGATGTCTGGTCAATTTGTTTGATCCGGCGATAATGTGTGAAGGCTTTGTGATTCGCCTTTAGGCGGCTTTGATAATATTCACATTGCAAAGGTTGAGGACCGTTGGCAAACGGTTGACTAGTTTGTCTTAGTAATTTTGTGTTTGAGTAAAGATTTTTGTGTTCAGATTGTAGTTCACGTTTGTCAGTACCAATTCACCTTTAAAGATTTCATTGTCGCAAGTTTTAAGTAAAGTCAAGTTAAAATTTGTGTTATGTTGCATGTATAAAGATTTAGCTTTACTGATTGAATTTTAGTTTAATATTTGTTAATCCTATATTCTGCCTGGGATTGAGGGGCTTAGTTTGTGAATGATTTGCCGTACGTAACGTAAATGTACTGCCCTCAATTCTATCGTCCCTTAAAGTAAGTATCGCATTTATTATTTATTTTTGACGTAACATGTTAACTGTCGCCCCTTTTGTGTATCCATTTTTGCCTTTTTGATTTAATAAATATCTAATTGTCAATTTAGTTTGGTTTTGTCAGTGTTTTCAGTGCCTCCCGATCATATTTTGTGTGTTAGTGTTTTGGTAAAGATTTACGTATACAGTGTGAGCCTGCCTACAAGTTTTAAGAATTTCAGTAAGCTATTTCATTAAGCAAGGTAAGTCACATCTTGCAGCGGGGTCCAGCTAACCCCAACCCCTTCGAGCCCTAGAGGAACTATCTTTGGGTGATTTCCGTCGTGGCGCCCTATTTTTATTCCGATTATGACCACCCCTATTTGAATGGTTTACCGTTTCAAACCCCCCTTCCCGCTGTTTGCTAGCCGCGCGCCAAGGGACAACAACGTCCCCCATTAAATGTTGTAGTGCACGTGACAAAGTATGGACATATAATATAAATCGCTACGCCATGTTGTAATTCTTGTACTATAATTCTAAAAGCGGAAACTGTAATTTGCATATATCTCAGACTAACATTTGAATTAAAAGATGTCAGGAGAATTATCAGTCACAAGTAAACTAAACACAAGATAGTTATATAGAGGAGCTTAATATATTAGGGAGGGTTGGTAAGGGGGTGGGAGGAGGGTGACCCCTACAAAATTGGATCGCAATGCCTTACAATCGAAGTATAAACTACTAGCATATCTTAGGGTTTTGGTAGTTTCCAACTTAAATTCTATTTTCCTTCACAGCTCGCATCATCCTATATGGATTGAGAAAGACAAAGATGCAAGTTCCTACCTTTACCGTGTTAAATCCTGTTTTTTAAAAAGTTCGAAAAACTTGAATCGTTACAAGCCGACTAATTATTTACCACCGGTTATGTAACCCACATACTCAATTCCAAAGGCTGAGTGCACCTTAGAGTGCAAAAACGATTATTTTTAATATGGCGGGTGATGGGAATCGAACCCACAACCTTTGGTTTTATAGCCCAATGCTAAAACCTCTGACCTACGCTTCACATTGATTAATTTATGATCACACAAGTACCCATGTTTCCAGTTGAATACTACTTTAAAAAAATTTAGAAAACCTACCTCAAATGCGCTGCAAGGCAATTGTTACTGTCACTAGTTGTGTAATTCGTACTCTAAATTCCATCTTCCAAATCTGCGTGCTCCTTGTGTCCAAAAAATGCTAAGTTAGTATGGCAGGTATTGGGAATCGAACCCACAACCTTTAGCTTCATAATTTATCTGATCTTTCATTTGATCTACCGGACAAAATTCATACAGGATTTTAGTTGGGTAGAAAATTACACAGCATTTAAGATTCATAAAAATTTATTTATAGGAAATCTTTTATTTATACTAACGGCACAAAATTCTAACCTAATTTTAATTAAAAATTCTAACCTTACCTTACAAATATATCAAGATTCAAACATGATTTTAAAATAAACAAAATAAAACCGTAACCTAAATCAAAATTAACCTTTGACGTCTAAAACTTCTAATATTTAACAAATTATTTGTGTTTATAATAAATTTTTAACGCCCAAGGTTTTAGACGTTCTAAAATTAATTTTAAAATTTATTCTAAACATTAAAAAACAACTTTATATTCGAAATCTATTTTCAGTATTTAAAAAGTAAATTTCGAATACTGAAGAGTAACTTTGGATGTCTAAAATAACAATTTTAGAGCCAACAATATTCAACATTATGACGCATTAGACTTCTAACGCTTAGGATAGGAAAAAAAAACAAAAACAGTTTTATTCAAAATACACACATGAAAGTAAATAAACAATATATACATGAAGTCTTCTTTTCTTCACGAGCAGCTGAGGAAGATGGACCAACTTAAGATTAACCAATTGGATTGAATTGCCGAATTGGTTACAACGTTTTAATAATAAATAAATTTGAAATTCAAAATCTTACGTAGAATTGAGAAACAAAAAATAAAACAAAGATATTACAAAGAGTTTTGCAGCAATTCAACTTAAAAATATTAAAGTTGAAAATTTAGACATTATTTTAATTTTTAGAATAATTTTAAAAAATGAGGGATCTCCTTGATTAAATGTGACGATCTGTACATAATTTTCTACGTAAATTTTACCAAAGTCAAATTATTTACTATCTCAGAGATGAACTGAATGCGATTCCTTGAGCAAACGATCATAGTAAATTCAGAAAAATTATTTTACGTAAACATTTTATTAATGAAAGTGTTTAATCGGTGTACTTTTTAAACAGCTTTGAATTCTCCAACAAAATCACCAAAAAATTGGCAAAATTTTCAGATTTAATTTTAATTCACATAATTTACATAAGTCAACTTGTAAAGAATTTGATATTGTATTTATTTTGTACAAAAATGTTTATTCAAAAACACTTAACTAGTGACTACCTACTTTCGAAGATTTATTTAATTGGCTATTATACGTGTAACAATAGACATTATTTAATAAATTTTAAAATCTTAACCAATTCTAATTTAAAAAATATTCCAAGCCGAATCAAAAATGAAATGTATATATAGCAAATAAACAACATTTATCAACTTGGTCATTTGTGAATTTAAATCTGGCATTCCAATCCACGTAATCAATCAAGATGGAAAGGCCAAAAGACCAAAAATTAAAAATAGACGAACAAATGTGGAAATGAAACAAAGAAATGGATAAACTGGAAATACAACAAACCGAAAATTACAAACAAACAAGTGAGTGAGTTGCTACAACCTGAAGAGAAAGAATAGATAACAACAATATCAGATGAAAATGAACCAATCGATGTAAACGACAAAATAAACAACGACCAATTGAGAAAAGAAAAACTGCACGAAGCAATAAGGAAACCAAAAGTGGAAAATCGGCAGGACACGATATGGAAGATATGGAACACAAGTAAAATTCCAAAAGACTAGGAATTAAGAAAAATATTACCGCTTTATAAAACATGAGATTAAATTGTCAGAATTATAGAGGAATTAGTTTGATTAGTACAGCCCGTAAGCCTTATGAACATAAACTAAGAAAAGGTGTCGAAGAACAATTAATTAATTCACAGAGTGGGTTTAGAAAGGGTCAAGGGTCAAGCCTAAAATACATGATATTTATAGATATATATAGGCATTCGACCCAGTACCGAGAAATATGGTTTGAAATAGCCTAACAAGAAGAGGAGTAGAACGAAAATTAATTAATGCTATTAAAAGTCTATGCAAGAATAATAGAAATTATGTTAGAAGAAAACACGCGCGAATTAAGACAGGGAGGAGTCCTAAGTTCATTGTTGTTCATCACATTTATGGATGATTTTATAGCTGAGACCAGATGACCAGATCAAGAATGAGCGAGTTACAGATAGGATTTAAAAACATGGAAAAGATAAGCATAACAGACAGGGCCGTTCCTGGCGGGGGTGCAGCACGTGCACTCACACGGGGCAGCAGAAATTCGGGGGCGGCATTTTTCCACATCAAATTTTATAAATTCTAAAAAAAATTTAAATTCCTTGTAAAAGCCAAACTCTAAACTACATTTTAGATAGTAGTAAGTTAAATTTAAAATTAAAAGTAGTAGTTAAGTCAAAATGTAGACGTATCATCCATACCTAATAGATGAATTTGCATCCAAAAAATTTCGTTTTACTTTAGCTTTATTATTAATCACGTAAAATTAATGTAACATTTTTTTTTATTTATATAATTCTTTGGTCAATACTTTTTATTTTATTCGTTTTATTTGTGTTAATTTTTAGTTAAGAGCTAACAGTGATTTTTATTAACGATTTGTTGGTAATAAATTGCAAAAAAGTGAATGTTTTATTCTTATTTGCATTTTTTAAATTTTGTTAAATATTTAAATATAATGCTACTAAATTTACGACTTTATTTTATAAACGACATAAGGGGGCGAGAATTTTATCTTTTGCACGGAGCGGCAAAAATCGCAGGAACGGCCCTTATAACAGAATGCACGTTCGCAGCAAGTGAGATGGGATTACAGGGAAACTCTTGATAAATACACCGTGAAAATAAATTACAGAAAACTACGGCCACGTAATAGCAAAAAAAATAGAAATAAATATAGAAGTCCAAAATAATAAAAATAGAACAGGCAGTCGAATTTGTATATTTGGGAGTTGTTTAAAATATAAATTAATTAAGTTAGCAATACAGTGGTAGGCTACAGTATGTAACGTCAATTAATGGTTTGTCAATTAAATGATATTGAAATACATAAGTTATCCTGTATTAAAATAGTTATATAAATAAAAGAATATACAAAATGAAACATGGCGCAGTCGTAAAAGGAGATAAAACGAAAAGAAGACAAAAATATAACATAAAAAATCTTTAAACGGGGATAATACCACGACATAACCAAAAAAAAATAGTACGTGCGAATAAAATTTAAATATGGAATTTAATAAACCGTCCGTATTAAAGCTAACAGGAAATATAGCCGAAAATTTCAAATACTTCAAGTCTGAAGTAACCATTTACTTTGTAGCAACGGAAACAGAAGAAAAATCAAAAGCCGTGCAAGTGGCTCGATTAAAGAATTTATTGGGACCCGATGCACTACGATTATATGAAAATATAACAAAGACGACTTCAGATAAGGAAACAGTTGTTAGTATACTAAAGGAGCTAGAAGAATATTGTATTCCGAAGCGAAATGAAATTATGGAAATTTATAAATTCTTCAGCAGAAAGCAAGGTCAAGATGAATCCTTTGATAATTATCATGCAGATTTAAAACATCTGATTAAGTCATGTGAATTTAGCAGCCAAGAAGACAAATTAATCAAAGTTCAAATAGTACTAGGAGTCCGGGAAAAATCACTGCAACAAAGGCTGTTACAAGACGATTTATCGTTAAATAAAATGGTGGAAATGTGCAAAGCTGTTGAATTGGCGGAAAAGAACATGAAAGTACTTGCAAATAGCTCACATCAGGAGGAAGAAGTGTCTACAGTTAAGAAGCAGTATGAGAAGAAAAATAGTTATCAACAAAATGATAAACGTAAATCCACTAAAATGTGTAAAAGGTGTGGAAAACCATACTTTGCAAACCATAATTGTCCAGCGATAGGGAAAACCTGTACGATATGTAAAAAACAAAATCATTTTGCATCTGTGTGTAGGTACAAGTCGCAATTCAAAGGTGATTTTAAACGTGTTACAGAAATCGAGGCACAAAACGACGAATTTGAATTTGAAATTAATGTCGTAAATATGTCAACTGTAAGTAGTAAGAATAGCAAAGCACGTAGTTGGTTCAAGGAATTAATTGTTAATGGTCAAAGTATAAGATTCAAATTGGATAGTGGAGCACAAGTTAACACACTTCCAGTATCAATTGCAACAAGAAACAAATGGATGAATAAACTTGAGCCAACTAATGTTAAGTTAAATGCCTTTGGTGGTTACCAAGTATTACCAGTAGGTATTATAGATGCTAACATTTATTATAAAAATCGTAATGTGGAAACTAAATTCTATATAGTAAAAAGCGAAGTACCAATATTAGGTTTACCTACTTGTATAGAATTAGATTGTATACAACGAATAGATGGCATAGAATTGGAATCATTACTTAACAAAGATCAATTCATAAAGTATAATGCTGATGTTTTTGAGGGACTAGGCGAGTTCCCCGAAGAAGTTCATATTCAACTTAAATTAGGGGCAATTCCTGCAGCTATGCCACCTAGGCGTGTTCCAATATGTATTAGGAATAGATTACAGCTAGCTTTAAAAGCTTTAGAAAATAAGGGGATAATTAAGCGTGTTGAAAATCCAGGCGAATGGATTAATAATTTAGTAATTGTAGAAAAGCCAGATAAATCAATGCGCCTATGTATTGACCCTGTCGAACTAAATAAGTTCATTGTGCGAGAATTTTATGCAATTCCATCATTAGAGGAAATACTCCCCGAATTAACAAATAAAAAATTATATTGCGTATTTGATTTAAAAGATGGATTTCACCTAGTCAGGCTAGACCCTGAATCTAGTAAATTATGTACATTCAGTACACCTTTTGGTTGCTTTAAATTTTTACGAGCACCTTTTGGATTAAGCTCAATTCCAGAAATATTTCAAAGATTAACTCACAAGTATTTCGGTGATATCGAAGGAGTCACTGTTTACTTTGATGATATTTTGTGTTCAAGCGAAAATAAAGAGGAGTTAGATAGAATTGTTAATAAAGTTCTTCAAAGAGCTAGAGAAAATAATATTAAATTTAATCCAAATAAATTACAGTACTATGTAAAAGGAGATCACTATTCAAAGTGACTCTTCCAAAGATGCTTTAGGATGTTGTCTCTTGCAAGACAACAAACCAATAAGTTACGCATCTCGTTCTTTGACTCAAACAGAATGTAATTACGCACAAATTGAAAAAGAAATGTTATCAATATGTTTTGCATGTGAAAAATTTCACAAATATATATATGGCCATAAAATTAAAATACAAAATGATCATAAACCATTAGTTTCACTAGTAAAAAAAGATCTTTTTAAAATAAAAAATAATAGATTGAGACGATTAAGAATGAAGCTTTTAGTTTATGATTTCGAATTAACATATCTGCCCGGTTCTAAAATGTATATTGCAGATTTACTATCACGTAACTTTATACAAGATAGTCATAACGAAAATAAGCTCGCAGAAGATGTAATACATACATTAAGTGTAGGATTATTTAGTATAACTAAAGATAAAATTAAGCAATTTCAAAATGAAACTTTGGCTGATCAAGATCTTAAGCAAGTTGTAGTAAATTACCAACAAGGATGGCCGAAAAATTGTAATAATGGTGGTGAAATAAAACATTTTTTCAAAATTAGAAATGACATCACTATTGAAAATGAACTTGTTTACTATAATGATAAATTAGTTATACCCAAATCTTTAAGAAGAAATATTTTAGAAATATTACATGAGACACATCTAGGCATAACTAAAACTAAACAAATAGCTAAAAATAATTTATACTGGCCTGGTATGTTATCAGACATTGAAAATTACATATCACGGTGTCTGATATGTTTAAAATATAGCAAATCACAAGTTAGAGCGCCACTTATGTCCCATGAGATACCAAAAATACCATATTATAAAGTTGGTGTTGATATAGCAGAACATGCTAGAAAAAATTACCTGATTGTATATGATTATTACTCGAGATGGCTTGAGATTAAGCAATTGCACAGTAAAGATAGTGGTTCAGTAATAAAACAATTAAAAGATGTGTTTAGTCATAATGGCATTCCAAAAATTATGATTGCCGATAATATGCCCTTTGGTAGTATCGAGTTCAAAGAATTTGCAAAAGAATGGCATTTTGAAATTATAAATTCGAGCCCTCACTATCCTATAAGTAATGGGTTAGCAGAGAAAGGTGTAGGTATTGCAAAATCTATGATTAAAAAGGCAGAGGAACAAAAGCAAGATATAGAATTATACTTATTAAATTATCGTAATTCACCAGTTGCAAATTTAGATTATTCACCGGCACAATTACTGTCAGGTAGAATCTTGCGTTCTAAACTTCCTATGCATGATAGCAAGCTAACGCCTGTTTTCTTGGATAGAGATTTTGTATATAAAACCATGTTAAAAAACCAAAATAAACAGAAACAGTATTATGACACAAAAGTTCGGAAAAGTGAATATGTTTTTCGACAAGGTGATAAGGTGTGGCTACAAAATGTATCTACTAAACTATGGGAGAAAGCTATAATTGTTAAACCCTCAGGCATTAGATCATATTTAGTTAAAACCTGTAAAGGAAAATATTATCGTAGAAATGAGATTTATATTAAAAGAGATAGGTTACTTATAAATAATAATCAATCTATCAATGATGGTGAGAATAAATTAAAGAGTGATACAAAATCACCTGATGTACAATATGAACCTGTGTTGCGTAGATCAACAAGACAATGTCGCCCACCATCAAGGTTAGATTTGTAAGTTTTATATTAGGCTTTAATTTTGCTTAAAGGGAAAGATGTTTAAAATATAAATTAATTAAGTTAGCAATACAGTGGTAGGCTACAGTATGTAACGTCAATTAATGGTTTGTCAATTAAATGATATTGAAATACATAAGTTATCCTGTATTAAAATAGTTATATAAATAAAAGAATATACAAAATGAAACAGGAGTTACAATAAATAAGGAAGGAAGACACGAAAGTGAAACAAAAAAAGAATAGATAATACAACAAAATTGTACTACTCAATAGCGAACACCTTTATAACTAAAAAAGAAATCTCAAGGAAAACAAAAATTACAGTTTACAAAACTATGTACCAACCGACCTTAACTTTTGGTAGTGAATCCTGGATCTTATCCAAAAAAAAAGAAAATAAATTGCAAACCATGGAAATGAAGTACTTAAGAAGAGTGAGGGGGTCACAAGAAGGGACAAGATAAGGAGTCAAACAATACGAAATGATTTAGAAGTTGAAACGCTTACTAGAAAAGCAAAACAGAAGAACTACAGTGGTTGAGGCATCTCGAAAGAATGGGCAACGATAGACAAGTTACTAGAGGAAGGCCACAAAAAAACATGAAACCAAACAATGGAAGAAATACTACAACAAAGAGATGTAACTTGACAGAACAAGAATTCGTTCGTGCTAAAGAAGAAGACGTTTAGTTTAGATAATAAGTTCAGTTAATCATGAAGTATCGAATATGTTAGTTGTAATATTTGTAAATTTGTAAATGTACTAAAATACCTTTACACCCTACTGGTAGGAAAGGTTTCTGAAGTAAAATGTGCAATCTTTAATACTACTAACCTAAAAATAATGGAATTATTTGTCACCAATTAAGCCAATTAAGGATTTGAAGTTACATTTTGGCATTTGGCACATTAACTTCTTACAGTTATGACAAAAAAAAAATTAAAGCAATGAAGCATTCAAAAACTACAAAAATTACGAAGGAACTAAGTAAAAGCAGACTTTGATCGTGTTAAGGAAAGCGAATTCAGTTACCTTTGTTGTAACCGTAGTCATCTTGACGTCCTTTTCTTGTACGTTCTCCTTGCAGATTTTTGTAAAAGTTGTCCTGGTATAATTCGTGTGCTCTAACAGCTAGCTACACCTTAGTAATCACAACATTCACACAGTTACCTAAATTTACAAAATTAGGAAAGATAATTCGCTCTTTAGCCTTGTTTGCTTCTGCTGTATAGTATTTACTTTGAATTAATTATTTCTACCTAAAGCTAAATAGTTCATACCTGAGATTCTTTTCGGGATTTTAAAACAACGTGCACAGCCAATATATAATGTTTTTGAAGCCAATATTAAAAAGGGAGTTAAGCCAAACACTTAATTTAGGATATGAAATTATAAGTTGCATATTTAAGAAGAAAATGAATACATTTAATGTCTCAATTTGTTACGATGCGACTGCAGATGATTACAAATAAGTAGGTACTACCGCTCCTTTTTTTAATTGTGCCCCCCCGCCTCCCCTGGGTTAACCAGGATCTTCACTAATTTTTATATTATATTTCTATTTATAAAACATTTAAACATAAACAAGTAATTACATACATTTAAAGAATTGGACAAATTTCTATGAAAATAAAAAGTAACGTTAGTACCGCCCTAACAAAAAATCTTTTCAAAGTAGAAATGTTTATTTTCCTTTTATTCACACTTATAACTATTGCAATAATGTAAGACCTTAGACTAAAAATTCATCTTAACTACGCAGTCATTTAAATGCAGTTCCTAAATTTGTATAGAGTGTGATCGATCACGTCATGTATTCACCACTCACCTTTGACTTACAACATCCAGCGACGTCTCTGAAGACACCCGCCTTCCGACGATAGAAATTTGAACATAATCGTAACTTTCATTTTCAATAAAATTTAGACTTTTCTATAAATATATTATTTCAAAACCATTGTTAAGAGACCACTCTTAAAACATTACAAAGAGTAGTACTAATTATGTGCTGCAGAAAGTTTCCCAAAAGCAAATTGTAGAAAATCTTCTTGGAAACAATATCCAATTCTCTAAAATAATTTGAAAAATAACCCTAAATTACTATTAGCAATAACTACCTTGCTTTTAAATATGTTCCCTTTAAAGATTTACAGGAATTAATTAATTCGGTAATTCTGCTATATTAATTAGAATATTTGTTGAATATGTTTTTAGCTAATTAGATTTTAATATCTAAACAGTTAGCCACTGGCTTGCACTAAGAAGGACGAAGCATAAGAAACATAATTTTGTCTGGTTTCAATATTATATATCACTTTCTTCTTATAAAATGTAATTTTGAAAAACCAATGTTTCACAAAAATTGATCCTCAGACACTTGCTATTCTATAATTTAAGCCGTTTTCCTAAACACTTTATATCAAAACGAATTCCAAAATTCAACAATTTTGAAATTAATTTAATATTTCAGCTTGCCTTAAAAACACGAAAACTGAGCTACTATTGTTTTTTCACTTGCACAACTACTTTAAACGAAAAATGTAACACCTAACATAAACTTTATTACAAGTTTTCCTAATAAACACGGAACTACACTTAGTAATTCGTTTCTATATTCCACTCTTTCCTCGAATGGCCTCTAATCTGGCTTAATCAGATTAAGAAAGTGACTAGACAAAAGCAAAAGTGATTTTCCCCAACTCAAGTGAATCTCTTGCCTAATTAGCAGAAACTAACGAGATACTGACCAACTAGAGCCTTTGCTCCCGTTATACACCACTAATAAACAGAAACAAAATCTCGGGTAGCAAAGATGTGCGTCGTAATATCGTGGAGTATGAGGGTCGTCAACCCCATGAAAGGACGGTTACTGTACCCCGACTTCCAGAATTATCGCCTACCATAGATGCATATCCTAAACCTGTACCTATAGTTCTCGGGCAAAAAAGGAGGAGCATAGAAGGGATAGGAGTGCATAATTAACAGAGGCTAACCAGATACTGACCAATTAAGGCCTTTGCTCCCGTTATATACTGTTAATAAACTAAAACGAACTCCGATCGTACATAGATGGGTGAGGCAGCGGCTTACCCCAATCAAATCCGGTCCAACAGTGGCGACTTCCTCAAGCCAAGAGTGTCTTTGGTACCAAACGCTTTGCCCCGTCCAACTCACCAATCCCAGAAGGACCATTGTTGGAACGCGTAAGCAGCCTCAACACCCGCGGTCGGATATAAAAATACCCAACTAGATATAATAAATATATCAAGTGCGGTGTGGCATACTTCGCCGGGTGCTAACCGCGGTAACCCCACCTAACGGACAACCAAGATGAGCCAACTTTACCCCTAACATAGATGCACAACCAGACCACAGTTTCTAGTTCTCGAGCGAGAGGATAGATGGTAAAGGATCGCGAGGGAAATGATGAGATTACTTAATATGGGGGAGAAACCTGAATTGACATTAGAACCTAAATTTTAAAACAAAATGAGACCATACGAAGACTACAACGAGAACGAGAAACGATTATGCAGATTAAAATAACTTAAAATCGTCTCAACACCAACTGATATTAATGAGAAATATATAAAAAATTGCAACTAAACGAGTATTTGTCAGTTTGAATTTTGTAAAAGCAAGTTGAAAAATTAGTTAACGCCAAATAGGTTAGGTTAAGTAATTTAAAAAGAAAATCGTGAAAGACTTGCATTTGAAAATATGGAAATATAATTAATATGCAGGTAATTGGGTGTTTAGAAAAACTTGCTTAATTTAGATACTTAATATTTCAAAAAATTATAATTTTATTTCAACAATTTAAAGAGAGGCAAGAATGAGGAGAATAGAATTCTATTTCATAAAATTACGTCTTTGAAAAATATCGAGAATTACGCGTATGATATTATTTGTTATGTTATGAAATTACATGATAAGAAATAAATTGTCAGAGATGTATGTAAATTTCACACAGTGTTTTACTAAAATATCGTATATATTGAAAATTTGCCATTTCGAAACCTGCCTAGAATCACAACTTATGTGAAATAATTACGCATTTTTATGAATACCTGTAAGAGAACAATTCTTCTAGGTATGATCGACCACACTTTGTACATTAACCATCTGCAGTTTTTGCATCCTATTTAGATACCTATTGTAAATACACACACAAACACGTACACACACCCTATCAATTTACAAAATTAAGAGAAAGCTAATCTAAAAGATATTCCATTTGTTAAGTAAACTTCGGCCTGAATTCTGTGGAAAAAGGAAAAACAGATAAACTACGATAAAACTGTGGCGTAAATTATGATAATTTTTATTTTCTTGTAGTTTACTCCACGTAGAACAAATAATTATTATGTTTTAGTGCTCAGTATATATTTCATTTTAATCAAATACAGTCGAATTTCGATAACTTGAATTTTTGATAACTCGAAACAAATTGGTTGGCGTTAGCGTCAAGAGTGAGAATTATGTGTAATTTTTACTTGATAACTCGAACTTCTATTACTTGAATATCTTGATAACTCGAACTTCTATTACTCGAATATCTTGATAACTCGAACAGAATATTTGGCACCACCTTCGATAAGTCGAATTTTTTGGGAAGCGTTGAGTGTTTTGCGTTCGTATTTAAAAACAAATGAACATACAACCGATTCTCTGTACAATGGTTTAAATAACATTGAACCCTTAACCATAATATGTACCCTCCCCCGCTCATGCCTTATTGTTACACCGATTAAGAAATCGTAGCTTTTATTTAGGTTTCTTTGCGGTCACCAGCAAACTAATTTATTGTTTAATTATTAAACTGCCCTGCTAAGAGTAGACAACACAAGAATGCATTGGTTCAGAAATTTGTTTACAAACCCTAAATTCTCGGTAATTAATTAGTCATGGACATCAAACTTTTTGAATCCGGGGTATTAATTATTTTCAACGTAAAATATTTCTAATAATTCAATAGTATATGTTTCAGACGGGAAATTTCAGAAAAAGGCTGGATATGAGGCTATAAACTTTTTTGGTATTTTTTAAGCAAACTTAAAATGAAATAAGTTAGATTTACCTTAAAATAAGTAGTCATGAATGATAAATTTAAATAAAGTCAGCGAAATATTCGGTTATGCCGAATATTCATTAAAATGGCCGAATATTTCGATTGCCGAATAGTTAACCGTTAACCAAATATTCGTTTCACCTCTGTAAAATAATACATACGTATTATGTATTTTATTTAATAACTCGAAGTCTTGATAACTCGAACTTTTTTTCTGGCAAGTCATGGTTCGAGTTATCGAAGTTCGACTGTATTACGTTACAGTTTCTCAAACTGGTTGAAAATAAATATATTTGTGGGCAATTTACTAGGTTGGAAGTGATCATGCAGAAAAGGAAAATGTGATGGACAAACATGGATTAGGAGTTGTGAACAGATAAAAGTTTGTTGATTTTTCTAAGACAAATGGCCTAGTTAATAGTTAATTGGCGGTATATTTTTCAAACATAAGGAAGTTTTTAAGAGTTTCCTTCACACGTGTTCGTCACCTGATGAACACTATAAGAACTAAATTGACCTCATAATGATCGAAGAAAAATGGATAAATTCGTTACGGGATGTAAGAGCGATAAGAGATGCCGACATAGCCTTCAACCACCACCTCGTAAAAGCAAAAATAATAACGAGAGACGAAATAACAAAATAGAATAACAAAAACATACCAGCAAGATCTAAATTTAACCTCGCAAAACTAAACAATATCGAAGAGGACAAAAAAATATATATTCTGTATAGGAGTATTCGATCACCTGAGAAATCCTCCCGTAGAGAATGTATGGCAAGTGTATAAAACGGCAATTAACAAGAGAGACCATGGATATAAAACCGCAAAGCTCGTGTTACAATAAACACAATCGAAGGAAGGCAAAAATAAAAAATAAAATTATTAAACACGAGGTACAAAAATGATGAAAGAATTACAGTAAAATTATTGGAACAAAAATAAGAGGTACCTTAAAGACAAACGAACAAACATGGAAAATTTAATGGAGGAAGCAGAAGAAGCTGCTCACAACAAAGATATGAAAATCCTATATAAGATAACTAAACAAACAAATCCAGATCAAGACTTAAAGGGGGAAATTACGAAGTATATAAAACAGACGGAGAAGTAATGGAAATATACTGACAAAATATTTTACAGAGATCTACAAAGTAAAAGAAATCAAGGAAGAAATAAATAACAATATGGTAACCCAACAACTTGACATAAGTAAGAAAAGCTCGCAGCAAAGGGCGAAATAGAAGAAACGCCTAAACAAATAAAAAATTTAAAAACACCACGCATAGACGAAATAGGAATCGAATTGCTAAAAATAGATAAGGAGAGCACAATAGAAATATTGTACATACTAGTAAACAAGGCTTAATCCGCAGAATGGATCCCAGATGATCGGACACAGGGCATACTAATAAAGATACCAAAGAAGGGCGACCTAACTTGATGCGAAAACTTTAGACCCATAATGCTTCCATAAACAGCAAGTAAAAATTATGACCACATTAATTTTGAAGAGAATGAAATCTGCCATAGCCATTAAGCTAAGGGATTTATGGAAAGGCGTTCTTGCATAGATCTGTAGTCTGTAACCAAGGGTAATAGAACAAATAATAGAAAAGGGACAAGACAAATGTGTTAACTGTAACAAGGCATTCGACTCAGTTTCAAGAAATGTAAAAAATACTGAAGTAATATGGTCTACCTGACAAATACATAAGAACACTCAAACTAATGTGTGACAACTTCTCCGCAAGAGTCGAACATTCAATGAAACTATCACAGGAAATCTATATAAAAAGTTGCATTCTGTCCCAATACCTTTCTTTATTATTATCGACAGGTCGTGGAGAAACTCGCGTTCCCACAGTTGAATACTTTATAAAGAAAATTAACCAAAAATTTTATCGTAACATACATCAGCATAGTGGCGCAGTGTTTTACAATGTTGGCAACAAATCATTGCATATCAAACTTAACTACCTGACCTTTTAAATAGTGATAGTGAGCAGTGCTAAAAGACAAGGTCTAAGAGACCCATTAGCGATTTAGACGTCAAAGTATCATCGAGTTCTGCCATGAAATAGCATAAGTAGGTACTGAACTGGCGTAACCTACATTAAATATACAAAAGGGTCGTGCGAAATACAGAGGATAACAAATCCCAAATAAATTGGGGCATTTTCAGCAAACTGGATGACTTGGAGAGTTTGCAAATGATATGTGCTTGCCCACACCGAATAAAAAGCTAATGTAAGGAAAGTTAAACAAGTTAAAACCTAGAAGCAGAAAAGGTTGGCTTAACAATAAATGGGAACAAGACAAGAATTCTCTCAAATGCAAATAAAGAAGAACCAACGATAACACTCGGGGACTTAGACATAAAGAAAGTGGACTATTTAGTATTTAGGTAATTCGATAGATACCAACGGCGGCGCATAAAAAATATAACCAGAAGAATAGCCTTAGCACAAACAACATTTGATATGCTAAACAAAACAGAGAGATCAAAAAACATTCTGATCAAAACAAAACTCCGTCTATGCAATACAACCATTAGAAGTTTGCTACTATATGGGGCAGAAACATTGGTTAGAAACAAACAAAACATTAAGAAACTTCAAACCTTCGTTAATGAATGCCTTAGATACATACATCGAATAAATTTGCCCGAATAAATATCAATTCGACATCTGTGGGAAATTTCAAATGAGAAAAAGATCGAAACCACAATTAGAAGAAAGAAATGCGACAGGATAGAACATACACTTAGAGAACCATATAACAAGATAGCAAAACAAGCATTAGAATTTAACGCACAAGGAAAGCGAAAAATAGGTAGACCGAAAGATACCTGCCGAAAGACCTACAATTACAAAATCTATCACGGAGCAAAGCCAAATGCATAGCACAGGACCTGGAAAAATGGAAGAAATTTGTTCAGAAAAGAGCAATAGAAACGAACTCAACCCATGGTGGGCAGGACTAGCAACTCTGCCATCCACTTTGCTTTTGAAACGCCCCCTCTGGTGCCATTTGCTTCTTAAGGAACTACAGGAGTAAGAAGAAGAAGTAGGGAACTTATAAGGTCTTGGTTAAGACAGTTACTTCTCATTCATTCGCACCACTTCTAATAAAACTAATGAATAAAAATGTGTTCTTACCTGATACCTATGTTGAAATGTTCTCGATCCGCAGTCTTTTGTTGGTCCAGGGCCATCCACGGTGATCGATATTCTCCTTCTTTCATCTGCTCCAATGTCACAACCCCCATCATCCTCGTTCCTCAAATATCCTCTTGCTGTTTGAGCAATCTTGGTTCTCAGCCCATTATAAATTTGTTCGTATTTGCAGGTTTATATCAATGCTGTAACAGTTACGGTATATACAATCATGAACTGTATTATTGATGAACTTTAGTTCATTCTTTTCAATGCATGAAATCCAAATGTTATAGACCAAATAGTAAGATTTTTTTTAATTCTTTCACATTAATTAAAAACGAAGTTTAAATTTCCAAAATTAGAAGAATTTAGATTATTAGGAACTTACGAATCACCCCAGTAATAAAAATATTCACTTAACTTTCTACTAAGTTCAGAATATTGTTACAGGTAAATCCGTCTCCATCATTGCTACATTTCCTACGTTACATAATTTATTAGAATGACATGTTGTTAAACAATGAATGATACTAAAAACAGCCGACCATATGTATCTTATGAAACCTCTTATCAAATATTCCAATTTTTGTCTGCGACTGGTATTTCGAATAAGTAGGTACAAGAGACCTGCTGATACGCAACTAATAACTAATTATGGAAAAAAATCACCGAAAATGCTTAACTAGAAAAAATAGTTTTTTAAAATATTTCGAGGCGGTTTTTGGTTTATTATTCTACAATTTACCCATTTTTTGTGTTTCATAAATAAAGAATTTATTACCTATTATAATCTAATAGGTAAATCCTACCATCTTTATTTGCACAAACTATTAAAATTCAATAAATAGTCTTCGATGAATTGTGTATATTAAACTAATGAATATACTCAAATAAAAATATGAAGCTGGGGTACTTCCTTGGGACTAATTATATAACGCTAATGATACTAATAAAAGTAAAAGCAGGAAATAACAAATAATTCAACAAAATAATATAAGTGACAAAAAGTGTCAAGTGGAGAGAATAAAATGACTTACAACTTACAATAAAAGGCTTATAATTTTTAAAGGGAGTCCTAAATAAAATGCTATTAAACAATAACTTGCATAATTTAATAACGCTTACCATTTCGATGCACTCAAATGTCACTATAATTTAACGATCATTTATAAATTTACTTTGACGATGTTGCACTGAGCTCTGCACATTTCAACGTTCAATATTAAAAGAGCGAGAATGTTACAAATTATCAGAAAGCCAGTTTTGTGAAAGGTTTGAACTCGTTTTGGGCAGAGATGATAACCAAGGCACGGATTTTATGCAAATGCATATCCTATACTAATAATATGTGCTAAGTGAGCTTTTGTATTTACGCGTATCTAATAAAACAGACCTAAATGGAATCAATTTTTTTTGCATATTTTGCATATTTTAGGCATTTCGTGCATAAATTTGTTTCAAGAGCATATTAAAGCATATTTCTTTATACATTTGGTTAGAGATAAATGTAGCTACACAGTTTCACTAAAATACGAGAAATGTAGAAAAATGAGCGAATGTCTAAATTTCGGAGAAACTATAATTCTCTGGTAAAAGTCTATTTTTATTGGGAATTTCTAAAATGAGGTATTTACCTACAAATATTTATGTAGGTACTTTTAAAAACTGCCCACTTCCCAGGCGTCTAATCCCAGCTTAAAATTTATCTCTTTATCTGGAAGGGCTGTGACAGGCATAGAAAACTTTCACTTTCCAAGAAGTGACTAATGAACCACTGATACCATGGGATTTTCATGTTTTTGACCGTTGTTGGTCTTACTCTTTAGTTAGTTTTTGTTTTACTTTCGAGTTTCGCTTAATACTGTTGAATAAAAATAAGTAGTTAAGATTTATTTTATTATTTTTCTCTAAAAGTACCATTAGTTCTATAAAGATATAAGTAGTTTAGTATTAATTATGTTTCCTTTTGCTATTTGTATTTAATAATGTGTTAACAATTAAAATAAATAAATTCGTTTCATCCAAAAATTTCTGTTTTACATATATACATAAAATAATTATGGTCAATAATTTGCATATTTTAAAGCATATTTGATGAAAACCACTGCATATTTGGCATGTAATTTGAGCATATATATGCGCATATTTTAACACTTTTTGGTGCATACAAATCCGTGCCTTGATGATAACGAATAAATATTTGTTAAACGGCCTTGTATTCATGTTTTATCAAAAAGTTGCATGTCCTCTACGTTGAAAAAATGTTTCCTTGTATTTAAAATTGCATTTTACTGTTTTATAATTCAAAATGTTTCAGTTTCAGAATGTAATTTGTGTTCGCCAAACCTGAATTTTGATTTAAAATACTTTGAAATTTCCCAATTTATTTATTTATAACGTAACACAAATTTTTAAGTTTGCTGAAATATTTCTAATGTATTCCTTAACAAAAACCAACAAAATACCAATGATGAAAGGATCTTCGTCCTAATTAAGGCTGTTTTTGAATTATTTCCAAACGATTCTTAGTCTTAAAAGTATTTAAATTTAAAAAATGTAGAAAAATATTTGTAGGTCTGTGACGAGAACGGATATTTTTTAATTTTTATATTTTACCTTCCATTTAGTATAATATTTTAGTCGCCCTATTAATTAACAACATTTTAGTTCATTTGGTCCATGTTTTAACAAAAACATTATAACTTTCTTTATTTAGGATAAAAAATTTGAACATTTTTTCGAAATAACCACTTCAGCATTTGAATTGAACATTTGAACATGGAAATAGGTTTTTTAAATTTGAAATCGATAAACCTTGCAAAGTTTTTAAAAAGGAGGAACATTATTGTTTCAATTTTTGTAGGATTTGTTATTCGATTTTTGAAAGTGAAAACTGGAACTTAGAAATTAATTGTTTACCTCGTTCTTTAATTTCAAAAATCCTTCTCTTGGAAATGTGCTTTAAGTAGATATTTTTGAAATTAGTTTTTGCAGGATTCTCAAATTCAGCCTTGCCCTTTTTCATACTCATATACCCTGCGATGCATTATTCCAGATATCTTCCTTGGTGACCCTTGTTTGCCCTTGGCTTAGCTTGACATTTTAGAAAAATTGCAGAATTTTTATTTGCCACCTTAGAAAATAAGAACTGATTAAGATTTCCGATTTCAGTTTTAAAATCTTTAAGGTAGAAACTTTAGAAAGCCCTTTTTTAAGCTAAGCAAAAAACCCTAACATTTTGAAATACTAAATTAAAGATATAAACATCAGATTTTTAATTTATTCAAAACGTAAAGTTTTAAAACTTCAAGTTATGGATATGTCCGAAACCGTTGGCTTATTTGATTCTAAAAATTTAAGTAGGCACTTAAATTTCTAATATAAAATTTGATATTTTTGTTGCCCAATTTTAAAATACTTAGCCGTAATACTGTGTCATTTAGAATAATTAGAATTTTATTGAACGTTTACGCTATTATTTCAGCTTCAAATAGTTCCTTTAAAATTTTCAAAATAGTAAATTTATTAGTCTCAAAACGTGAATTTTTAGAATTAATTCTAGGACTAAGTTTAAAGCCAAGAACCCCCTCACTAATAAGTGAATAGATTTTAGAAGGTGCAAAGCCAAAGAATAAAAGAAAAGGGGAGGCCTTTGCCCTATATATAGGGATTTCTACAAGCTAATAATAACAATAATAACATTGTCACGGACTGTGCCTCTAACTTATCAAGATGTTTTCAGTTAAAAAAAGTAATATGTAGTAAAATTTATTTTAGAACGGAAATGAATTTACAGTATTTCCATTTCCATACTACGACTTTTCTACTACTGCCGAACTTACGTAATTTGTGATAAAATCATGTACCTACTTTCTTTTTTAACAATAAACATCAGGATTCTTTAATTAAATTGTGTTTTCTACAACAACAAAAAAAGTAACGATCAATATTTTTAGTGTAATGTGTTCTATAGGAAATAAAAGGAAGTTTTTGAAAAAATGGTTAATGGTTAGGATTTATTTAAGTTTTTATTTGTTGACGTAATGTTTAAAATACGTTTTACCTTCAATAAACAAAAATATGTATCCGACTGCCGATGCCGACTTAATAAGGGACCAGGTTCGTTCTGCAGAGCTTATAGGTCAAAATTTTAACTCACATGTTCTAAGATTCTTTGACAGATCGCTTACTTAGATAGAGCCATTTTGAAGCAAGCTACCTCTGATTGTATCGTTTAATCGAGAATTAATAGATCAACGTTATTTCTGAATTTGTAAGTTGGGTTGCCTATTCAAATTGTTAAGGGGCGCGTCTTATGTGAATCACCCTGTGTAGTCTTGGTTAAGACTGGCATTTACCTAAAATATTTTTCTATTTGATGTTCAAAAGGTTGTATACTTACAAGAAAGAAAAATAAAACCTTGTTACCTACAGGTAAGTTTGGTTTTAAGAGGATTAATGTTTCTTGGGAATTCCTAAATCGTTTGGGTTCAAACTTCGAGCTTTGTTGCACATTTTACATATTTGCTCGTTTTCTGATTTCTTGACGAATTTCAGATATTCAGTCCTACTACGTATCCCGTAAGTTATTTTTAACATATACCTGTTATGTTATAATAACATGCTTAAATAACATACATCTTAACATAGTGTTTGAAATACGCTACCGTGTATCCCTTAATAATAGTCACTGATAAAATGTATGTTATAGTACTGCAGATAGGTGAAATAATTGTGCCTTTAATGATAGAAGCATACAACTTGAGGCACATATACTACATATATGAAGATTTAATTTTGGATATGAGGCCATCTCAGATTTCGCCTATTGCAGTAATGGCGGACATTCAAAATGGCGGATTCTGAATATTTTTTATGTGCTCCTTTTAAATGTTATTTGATGATGTTAAATGACAGCTATTAAAGCAATGGCGAGTAATTGTTGTTTTGTGCATGTAGTTTGCTATTTTTAATAATATATATCATATTGTATTTATAGTATATTTATTTATATTCTACTTATAAGAAATGTTGATGGATTATTTAATGAAAATACTAATACTGCATTGTCTGTATTGTATAGAATTGATAGATAAACACATAATAGATTAGATTCAAAATCTGTCACGCAGCCATTTTTGTATATTTTTGGGGTTATTTAGGTAACTCAGAAACCTTAGGGGTTAGCGTAGTCTTTCTTATAATTTTGGTAGAGCATCAGACTACGTGACTTGGAAGTTTCCCTTAGCTCAAGCGAGAGGATAAATAAGACACTCGGTCAACTAACTGAACTAACATTCGTTTATTACAGTTAAATTGCAACATGAACACTTAGCATTTCCATATTAATTCTCTTGTTACAGAGAGTAAATTCTTTACATTGACGAACACATTAACCTATCTACATTGACAATTAAATTATCATTTCAAATAGCAATTATTAAGTTTAACACAAGTTAACATTTCTTTATTTATGATCGTTTGAAGTTTCCTTATTTAATTCCGAACACGACAATTAGTTAATTTCGTTTCTAGTATTTAGTTCGTATAATTTTGTAAGTCCACTTAATTAATTCCAAAAATGACTTACATGTAAACTAACACCATTATTTCTGTATATCGACTTTCTCGGGTAAATCAGAACGTCTTCGTCGGAAATGTAATTGAACACTGAGAGAACTTGAGAGAGCTCTTAAAGGCGAGATCTAACTATATATAAGCGATATCCGCCCCTTCTTAATTGTTAAGCCTTTGTCTTTACATTTTACAACATCAGCATTCTTAAAAATTGCTGACTGTTCTGTACACGCGTGAACTACATTTCTTTCGTCTTTGTTTGATACATGTTTATGTGACAGAGAGAAAGTGACCTTGCCAGATGTTGTTCTAATATTTGATACGTCGTACGTTTACCTCAATTTAATTGTGCAATATGAATTTAATTTACGTTGTTTCATTTTAATTCACAGTTTTGTGATTTTACTTATTTGAATTTATCACAAGAATGTGAACTTGCTGCCAACTTGGATTAGATTTAATTTGGATTAAGTTAACCAATATTTTTTAGGACTTTACCTATTTGACTCTATTACAATATCACTGAGTACAAAGAGAAGCACAAGCACAAAGAGCGGTACACTGAAGGGCAGCCATCCTACATTGACACTGTCGTGTGCAGCCTTTCTTGCAGCCACATCGTATGAGTTCCCTACATGCTTGTGAAGCCTCTGCTAGGGTTGTCCATATCTTTCGACGACACTTGGTAGCCAACAATTTTTTCTTGTACAAAGGACAGTCAGTTCTAATAGCAGCAACAGGGGCAACACTTGTGTAGCTTTCAGGAAGTTTAAATATGGGTGCGATTTCATTGTCATTACGAGCATCATCGAAGTATGATATAAGTTCAGCAAATGCAATACCATGGTTAGTTTGTTCTATTTCAGTTTCTTGTGTGTTTTTTATGTCTTGCTTCGTTATACAGGGAATTTTTCTTTTTAGTATACATATCCCCTATGTATACTTTTATAATAAACGTAAATAGGCAACCCACTATAGACTATAAACGTCACGTCACGTGGTGCGTAAAGGTTATGTTTCATGTTTGTAAATAAAAAATAAATCAAAATTAGTGGAATATCAACATAATTTTAATTCAACGATTATTCTAAAACATAAAATATCAACAATACAAAACAGGAGGGAAAATAAAAACAGCAACAGTTAAAGACTAATTTTTTGACATTAACTTAATTTGATGATTTTTGCCACAGCTTGCTAATTTTTTAACGTTTATAGTGTATAGTGGGTTGCCTATTTGCGTTTATTATAAAAGTATACATAGGGTATATGTATACTAAAAAGAAAATTTCCCTGTATAATGATACGAGGCATTGAACATGATACATGGCATTTAATGCAATTAGATCACCGGCACTCAGTTTCGCAAGCAGAGGTCTGTCCTCCAGTTTAAGGGCACAGTGACGAACACGAGCATCTAGGCCGAATTTCGTATAACTATTTGCATTATCCACAGGTTCTATCTTCCTTTTCTGAGCTCTTTGAAGTTTTGTTTTATTGAACTTCAATCTGCATGATTCGTGAAACCGAGCTTTATGTCGTACCAATGTTGCCTCGACACCTCCTGCATATTCGAGACGTGCCAGATTTATTGCCCATAATAAACACCCTGCATTACTAAACCCCACAAGTAAATCAGAAATTGTCTTATAACCAGTTCCCTTTTCTTCACGTTTACTGTCTGCTGGACACCGAAGAACCTCAGACTTGTCTTAAACGGCCCACTAACGTACCAACTAATTGTACAACTTGAAGTTGGTACAATTTTCTAGACAACTGACCAACTGGTCCACTAACATCCCAATTTTGTATGCAATTTATTTTAGTCCAGTCAAATGGTCGAAATAAAAAGGCAAACTTTGCATTTTGGGTAGGCAGCTATTTTATTTTATCGTTGTGTAGAGGGGTCAGTGGTGAGTCTAAACTAGAGTTTTCGGGGTGGTAACCCCCTCCATCCGGCCGCCATCTTGAAAAGAAGAGTTAATTGGTTTTTGGGCTATATCTCTGTAGTCGGGAAGCTCAGAAAAAATTGGTTCAAATCTTTTTTGCAGAGAATCGTATTATGTACAATTTTTGTTAATTACTTTTTTACATAGCATTAATTATAAAAAAGTTATAAGCCGGAAAAGACAGAAACTTAAGGGCTTATAACTTTTTTATTATTAATGCTACGTAAAAAAAGTTATTCATAGAAATTGTATAGAATATGATTATCTGCAAAAGAGCTTCAAACAAACTTTTTGTAAGACTCACGACTACAGAGATATAGCCGAAAAGCTAATTAACCCTTCTTTTCAAGATAGCCGCCGCATGGAGGGGTGGGGTTAAATTAATAAAAGTTATAGATTATGTAGATAATGCGATTCTCTACAAAAAAGCCTTGAACAAACTTTTTCTAAGATTCACGGCTACAGAGCTATAGCCGAAAAATTAATTAACCTTTCTTTTCAAGATGGGGGCCGAATGGAGGGGGTTACCACCCCGAAAATCCTGATTTAGACTCACCACTGACCCCCATACACATCGTAAAAAGAAAATCGCTGCCTACACAAAATGAAAATTGAATTACCATTTGACTGGACTAGTCCAATCAAATGGTCGAAATAAAAAGGCAAACTTCGCATTTTGGGTGGGCAGCGATTTTTTGACGATGTGTAGGGGGGTCAGTGGTAAGTCTAATCAGGATTTTCGGGGTGGTACCCCCCTCTCCATTTGGTCGTCATATTGAAAAGAAGGGTTAATTAGTTTCTCGGCTATATCTCTGTTTCCGTTAGTCTTACCAAAATTTTCTATAAAACTTTTTTGTAGAAAATTACATTCTCTATGACTTTTACTACTTTTTTACATAGCATTAATAATAAAAAAGTTGTAAACCCTTAATGTTTTGTCTTTTCCGGCTTATAACTCTTTTATTATTAATGCTATGTAACAAAGTTATTAATAATAGATAATACGATTCTCTACAAAAAAGCTTGGTACACACTTTTTGTAAGATGCACGACTACAGAAATATAGCTAAAAAACGAATTAGCCCTTCTTTTCAAGATGGCGGCCGAATGGAGGGGGTTACCACCCCGAAAACCCTGACTTAAACTCACCACTGACCCCTCTACACACCAATAAAAAAAAATCGCTGCCTACCCAAAATGCAAAGTGAAATTACCATTTGACTGGACTATTTTTCGTTCAGTACTTCTATGTCGCTAGAAGTAAAGATGTCGCAAATTTCAAAAAGAACAAAACTGTTTGTAATATTGGTCAGTGCAGTGCTAAGCTTTACAGAGAGACGCAAAAAAGAAGAAGTCGGATAAAAAGTTGGATTGAAAAACGAAAACAATATACGCATATGAATTTATTAAGCCATTTACGGAACAATGAGTCTAATGACTTTAAAAACTTTTTGCGCATGGATGAAAAGACATTTCAAAAGTTACTGAAGCTTGTTGCACCTCATATAACAAAGCAGAACACAGTCTTTTCACGAAGAGCAATTCTTTTACAATGAAATCGTACTGTGAGTTGGGCAACCTGCACACACACGCAGCAACTAATTGGCACCAATCTCAAATTGATGTGCAGTGCACTCCAACCTGCCAACTTTCGTTCCAACTTGAAATTGCTAACACAATCGTGGCACTAACGCACCAATAATTGCACCAACTTCTAAAATTGTACAACTAGTTGGTACGTTAGTGGGCCGTTTTATTGACAGATAAAACACTTGTTCCACTCTGTTTCTTTGAATTGTCCAGATGTATCAGTATTGAACGGATTCATCAGCTTATGCACTACATCCATTTTTTTATCTTACTTTTCTTCTTATCCCGTCACCTGACAAAAATTTTAATATGCAAATATAATGATGACATGCACACATATTTATCGCATCAATTCATGTAAAATCACATATAATATGCTATTAACATTATTAAATAATAATAAGCAGCACATAATAGTATTTTATGTATCTAGGACGAAAAGTAAGTCTTTAAGGTATGAGCAAGTTGTTTACGGCCGAGGCGGGTAGCCGAGGCCGTAATTACTTGCGAGTACCTTAAAGACACTTTTCGTCTGAGGTACATACATAATTTTATGTCATACTGTTTCTAAAGTTGTTAAATCATTAAAAGAAATCTCCAGCAATTTGTAGCAGTATTAGTTTTAAGTAACTAATCTAAGGCGCAACAATTCATATCTCCTACCAACGAGCATTTATAGAACAAAAAGTGACACTTTTCGTTCTAGAACTTTAAAATGATACTAGCACTTTAAAGTGTCACTTTTCGTCCTATAAATCGTTCGAAAAACGTTGCTTTAGAAACGAGTATGACATAAAATATAATATTCAGAGGCCGCCATTTTGAATGTCCACCATTACTGCAATAGGCGAAATCTGAGATGACCTCATATCCAAAATTAAACCTTTATATATTTAGTATATGTGCCCCAAGTTGAATGATTCTATCATTAAAGGCACAATTCTTACAATTATTTCACCTATCTGCTGCACTATTAAGTAATTTCAGTAACAGAAATCATTCGTGATATTTCGTATATCATGAAATAGCATTATACGCATAACAAATGCAAGACAAAGAGCGTTATATGAGTGGGCGTGTTTTATGAATAGATAGATAGGCGGCATTTGTTTAAAATAATTTTACTTGTTTGTTTGTTTATTTTATTTAATTTGACGTTTTAACATTTCGCGTAAAAGGTTTGGTTATTTATAAACAAATTTTGTATTAATTATGGAGGCTAAACGTTTGAAAAAAACTACTGTAACACAGTATGAAGAGCTATTACAGCACTTAGAAAAAAATAAAATTCTTATTCACGGAAAAACCAAACCGTCTGAAGTTGGACAAGTAAAAAAATTATGGGACGAATTTGCGAAGAATGTTAACTGTCTGGGAATACGGAATAGGGCCTGTTAAAACTGCAGAACAGTGGAAGAAGGTACAAATCTTTTTAATTTAGCTACATAGGTAAAGGAAACATTGGGAATAAATAATTTTTCAGGTCTTTTTGGAGTGGAAAGCCAATACAAAACGCAAAAGCCGTGAAATTAAGATTGAAAGGCTTCGAACTGGTGGTGGAAAGAAAAAATTAAAAGATTTAACTGACCTTGAACAAAGACTCTTGACTTTAATTTCTTGCGTTCATTTAGGAAGCGACGAATTACCTGACAGTTTAGGTGGCGACCACCCTGATAAAACATCCTTACAGGCTACCGATGATTCTGCGTCAATTATAATGGAATTAGATTCAGAGCAGCAAACATTTTTGCATCCAGGTGACGTTGATGACCAAATATTCTTTACAAATGAAAATACAGAACCAATAGTAGATGTAGTACCAACTTTTGCAATCATATCTGATAGCGTACCTGGTTCAAGCTTTTCCAATGTGGAGAAAGTAAAAGAAGCAAAAATAGGTAGACAGTATAACAAAGAAAAACCCAAACACGATGAACGATACAGCAAGCAAGTTTCTTCAGTCCGCAGCAAGTTCGTATAATGAAGTACAAGAAATGCGTTATCATGCTGCTGTAAGAACTGCAGAAGCTATCGAGTGTCTGAGTAATTCACTCGTGAATTTTACATAATGATAACAGAGAAGATACTGTGTTACTTCTAGTGAAAATGGAAATTTATCTGACATTCCCGACACACCCGAATAGTATTCTGGTGACGAATTGCCGGAGTTGTACATTGAACCAGAAGAACTTCAAGAATCATTCGATTTTACTGGACGTAGAATAGTAGATATTCAGTACCTATTTAAATCTCTGCAATCTTTAAAACACGAAGGTTTTAACTGTACAGGGTGGTCCAAATTGGACACTTTTGATAGGAAACGCCATTTTCTAGAGGAGATAGAAAAAACTATTTATAATGTAGTTTTAATGTTATATTGTTTGCTTTTGTTATTTTGTGTTGTTTAATTAAATCAATAAATTACTAAAAAATAGGTAATAATTATTTTATAACAGCTGTAAATTTATTTCGTTCTATGTTTCAAGCATGTGACACTCCAGATTTACAAAATTCATCTATAGTATTTTAGAAACGGCAATGAAATAAATGTTTAAAAAGGAAAGTAGCAAGTATTTTATATATTTGGAAAAAGAATATGCAAAAATATACAGGGTGGTCCATAAGAAAAAGTACAAGTTTATGTCATAGCTTCAAAACCATTCTTTTTACAAAAAAACTTGGGACACTATTGGATTCCCTTAAAAAAAGTGCATTAAGAATGTTTTTACAGAAACAAAAAATATTCATAAATAAATAAGTTACGGAGGTGGGTCAAAAATGCACAAAATTGAAAACCACCCTATATCTTCTAAACAGTTCAAGATATCGATGTGCGGTTTTCGGCATTCAGTTTCTCACAAAAATCGAGCTCGTAACATGTAGGTTAGTTTTTTTCTAGCTCCTCTAGAAATTGGTGTTTCCTATCAAAAGTGTCCAATTTGGACCACCCTGTACATTTTCCGATGTGGAAATTATTAGTGAAAAGAGACTTGGTTTTCGCAGCATAAGTACATAAATGCAAAATGTGTAATAAAGTAGACACTCTATCCACGGATATTCTTTATCGATTTTAATAATTAATTTTTACATTTTTAATGCTTTAAAAATATATAGTATTTTTACATTGTTTTAACTGTTTTGTATGTGTGTTTATGCGTGTATAGCTAATCTGCTTCATATCATTGTTTATATTTGTATAATAAATTGTTTATTTTCAGTTGCTTTGTTTTAATAGTACACTAAAACTTAAATGCCTTTGTCCCATCATGAAACAACACTTATTAAATTCAAACAACAATAGCTCAATATTCCTAAAAATTCAAGCTCAGGCTTGCATTGGCAAGCTTGTTTCCAACTTGCACCCTTGTCGCGACACCCCTATTTCAAATTTGTTTCAAGCTATTTTTGCTATCTCTGGCTGTAGATTAGAAGTTTTCTTGATAATAAACACAGTAATTGACGCTTCATCATTTATCACTTTTTATCAGAACCTCAGAACTTTCTGTTATTTATTATTTGTCAAATATCCTGTTTTTAACTTATTTATACTTAAAAAAAAAAAAAAACATTTTTGCTTTTCCAAATGTACACTCAGATTGTCGAAAGAAAGAAAATAAAAAGTCGAAATAGGTACGTCCAATACTGTAAAGGATATGACAAAAACAAAATTACAATTTTATGTGTATTGTAATCTCCTTGTCAAGTTTCCGTCAAGTCGGATTAAAGCCCATAAGTAGCTTATCTCGTTTGTCATATTGCTATCTGGGTTGCCTACACACAGTACACACTAAACAAGAAATTGGAAATTTCAACGATTTTTCTAGAACCTTATTTCCACTTTTTTTGGAATAATTTACATTTTGAAAAAAAAATTCTTGTGGCGTTTGAAAGACAGTGGTTATATCTATCTACTGACAGAGAGATTTTTTCGGTATTAATATTTTTCTAAATACTATTTGAAAATTTTTAAGTAAAATAGAACTTTAGATTTTTTAATACTGTGAAGTTGTTTTTTAGAAATTAAAAAAATCTTTCTGTCAGTAGGTAGAAAAGACATGGAGAATTTCAAAAAAAATGCTCTGCCGTTCCTGCTTAAAAAATGAGTTTAAAAAATTGGAACAAACTGTGCTTAAAATGAGGTATATTTCATGGTGTAAACTCCAGACTTCTCATTAATTCACACAATTCTTAATTATAAACGGTAATTAATAAAACTGTGCACTTACCTTGCGCCCAGCTTGAAAATGTTGGCACTGCAGCAGTCCTTTATTGGTGCAATCCCATCCACGGTGAAAATGTATTCTCCTGGTTCTGTCGTTCCCAATGTTTCAGTACCATCATCTTCGTTTCTCAAATACCCTCCTTGGTGTTTGACACATGGCCTGGTCCACAACTGCTCACGATTTTTTTCAAGTAGTTACAGGTCTGCACCAATGCTATAATAATAAACATACATCAAATAATGAACTTATAACAAATTAACATTAATTTTTTCCTTTCCCATGTGAAAGCCCAGGAAGACTTTCACAAAAAGTACACTACATTAATTACAAGTAGCCCAAAGATACATGGAACGAGCAATATTAAACATCACACTGAAAGATAGGAAGCCAATACACTGGATTAGACAACAAACAAAAATTGAAGACATTGGACAGGCAGTAATGAAAATGAAGTTATGATGTGACGGACACAGCAAGCATAGACCCAACAAGGTGGGCGTGAATCACAACAGAGTGGAAACCATGGGGAAAAAAGCAAAGCCTGGGATGCCCTCTTTTCAGATGGTGCGATGACATAAGAAAGATAGGTCGATAGGTGGGAAAAGATAGATGGAAACGGCACGAGAGATAAATGGAAAGAAATGGAGGAGGCATATGTCCACATGCGGACCGAATGAATAAAATCCAAATTTTAAAGATACAATTACTAAGAACTTTCGACACTAATTCGTATTAATTAAAAATAGAAATTACATCTTCAAAATTATAGAAATTTTTAATTATTGTTTGTTAATATTAGATTGGGTTGACAATAACATTTTTCAATTTATGAATCACCCCAGTCATAAATTTATTCACTACGTTTGTACAGAAGTTGAGAATCTTGTGTTGAAAAGGCATTTACATCTGCGAAGGTGTTGCAAAATAAATAATAATTTTTAAAAATCAGTGTCCGCAAAAGTTGTCTCAACTAAGAACAACAACGGGATTATCTACTACCAAACTGTAGTCAAATGATTAACCGAAAATGTTTAATAAAAAAATACTAGCTCTTAAGAATACTTATCTTAGGACGTTGTCTGTCTTATAACTGTATAAATGCGTATTTTTTTCTTTCTCCTATAATAAATTTGAAAAATATTATTAAATAGTAACAACTTGCACAATTTAATAAAGCTTACCATTTAAATGTACTCAAACATCACTGCAATTTAAATTAAAACCGTCAAATTATTTTTAAACAATTCACAAGTTTTGTTTGGTGACGTTGCGTTCATATATAAACGTTGAAAACAAATTTGGTATTGAATTTTAAACGAATAACGTTTTAGCAACTTCAGAATTACAAGTTAGGTCTTTTAATTAAACGTGTTAATTTTTATAATACAAACTGCGTTCATCATATTTAAATTTAAATTAAAATCGTTTATGATTTTCAAAACACAAACGTAAGGTAAGGTAAGCTATTGACCAACGCCCCACGAGAGAGCATGGCCGGCAACATGGAAGGTTAAGGTTTCCAAAGTTGCTTTTCATACCTCAGTTGTTTCGCACGGTATATTTACGGGCTGGTGTGGTAAACACCACGCCTTCCTGTGTTTCGGTGACTTGGCAAGCCACTCGCCGAGCATCCGACTAGGAAACCGTCCGCCTGCCACTCCGGCGAAAAAACGTCAACGTAACAAATTTTTAGGTTTGCCAAAACATCTCCATAAATTGTAACATATTTCTTAATTTGTTTAAAACGAAAATCTAATTCAGAAAAAACTTCGTCCCGACCAAAACTGTTTTTGAAATATTCTCGAACGATTATTTTTAGTTACAGCATTACTTACATGGTATTTAATTCCAAAATTGATTAAGTTAAATTAATTCGAAAAGATATTAAATTACAAAATGTCGAAACTGCGGCTCTGTTGTTTTACAACAACAGCAAAATATTTCAGCTCTCATAATTCCGAAAAAACTTAAAAGTATTTTATTTTTAAATATTAATCTGTAAATGAAAGATAAAATTTAAGGCTAAAACAATATTCAAACACTAACCTCTAAAAATTAATTAAATAAATTTAAAATTAAAAAAAAATAGTGAAGAGCAGAATCAATAACTGGAATGCAGTAAACAATAATAATTTAAAATATTTCTTATATTTCATATTTCTCAATAAAATTCTTAAAATAATTTATTCAGTTTGAAGTGCATTTTATAAATTGAGATGAATAGTACAAAATACAGCAATGGAGCAATCTCTCCATCTTTTAGAATTAAAATTTTTGTACATGGTTTGTCACGACGCGACGCAAGCAATAAATTATAAATACAACCAAATGTAACTTTCAATTTGACTTTAGATTAAAAATGTCCATATCGCATATTTAAATTTAAAGTGAGCAAAAGATGTGCGATTTTAACGTTTCTAAACCAACAGGAACTGAGAAATAAATGCCATTTTTGCCTAATATTTATGATTATTAAACTTGTGCTTGTGAATAACTTTCAAAATTAATTGCACAACCAAATGAACTGTTATCAAAGCTGAAATAATTTACTACATTAACAAAAACATGGTGTTTTAAGCGAAGCGTTTGTAAACAAAAAATATCAAAAGAAGCCCAACAAATGTTTTGTTAGTTACGTAAACACTTTGATATTCAATAAAATAGTACTCAATAAACTCAAACTCAAATTTGTATAAAATGTAAAAATATTTCAGTTAATTCTGCTTTAATTCACAGAGATTACCTCTTCCTTCTTATATTCTCAAAAATGGCTTTACAAAGCAAATATGGAGCTTTGTAAGTAGAAGTATAAACTATTTCTTTGATATTAAATATCAAACAATAGCTGGTTAGGTAATTTTATAAATTCTTACCTACGTAGACGGCCAAGCAACAACAATAATCACTGTTTATGTCAAAACTTTAAAACGTTATTTTTAAAAATAATTAACAGTATTTAATTTGATGTCATTACTTTAACACTGCAACTTGTGGTCTGCACCTTTAATTGAAAAATTAAAGTGCAGAGGGGCGACAGTGGTGGGCCAACTGGTGCTCAAGTATGCGAGGCGAAGCTGATAACACGCAGATGCTAAGTTTTAGCAGAAACTTACCTTTCCTTAGAATAAAATTTGTTATTAAATTTAAAAGGACCAAAGTTTTGATAAAAAACACATTTGCATTTCGTTAAAGGTGCAGCAATAAATTAATGTAAAAATATACAGTGTCCACTTCTAATTTCCAATTTTGAAAATATCACTCCAAATTTCCCAAAAAATCGTGAACATTAGGTATTTAGTTACAGAATGACTACAACGGTGGGCCTGTGGGCCAACAATAGCAAAATTTCTATTCTGATTCTTACGTATGCAAAGCTAAGCTAATAATGTCTTGACCCTTAGCAATCTTTTAGATTTAGCTGCATATTATTTATTATTTATTATGAAGAAACAAACAGGCAAAGCCTAATTACATGTTTCTTATAAACATAAAACATAGATATTGCTCTTATCTCTAATTACAAGCTAAACTAAAACTAGACAAGAAAAAGAAAGGAATTGTAATTAATCATGTTGTACATGGCGGTAACATCACAATGCATGGGCGTGAGAACTATAATTTTAGATCCTTTAGTTGCATCTTTAACTGATTTAAGGAAGATTCAAATAAATCTAAATGACGACAATGTGTGTTCATAGTTGAACACAGATTAACAATAGGTGAATAGAGACGTACGTTTGTTCTTGCAAATGGGACATGAAAAGAAAAGGTAGGTCGAATACCGTGTGGAGGCACTCTAAAGGCGAGTTGGGAGAGTAGATAAGGACAGTCTATAAGATAATTTAGGATTTTAAAAGAAAAGATAATAACATGTGAAGTTCGTCGGTATTGTAAAGTTTTTATATTGAAGTAATCCCTAATGGGTTGATAAGATTCAAATTCAGGATAGATGCCAAATTCCTTGTAGTGTAAGTATTTAATAAATTTATTCTGTACCTTCTCAAGATGATGCTGAAGATACTGCGTATGCGGTGACCAAATCGTGCATGCATATTCCAAGTGGGATCTGACAAATGCGTTAAATAGAACGATAACCGATTGACTATAACGAAATGCGTAGGCATTTCTGATAATAAAACCTAAGTTTTTGCTGCAGGCATTAACAATTTTATCAATATGTACTTTGAAATTAAGATCCGATGTGAAATGAACTCCCAGGTCTTTAAACTGTGTTACCCTTTGTAACTCATTATTGTTCATTGTATAGCGTACGTTTATATTGCTTTTTTTACATTGTAACTCATAACATAGCATTTTGAGAAGTTAAATTTTAACTCATTTGCAAGACTCCATTGAAAGATGCCGTTAAGGTCTTCCTGCAGCTCTAGTGCTTGTTGTAAGTTATAGATTGGTTTATATAGTTTTAGATCATCCGCATAGAGAAGAGATTTAGAATACTTTATACTGTTTGGTAGATCGTTAATAAATAATAAGAACAGGAGTGGTCCCAAATTTGAACCCTGGGGCACACCAGACTTTGCATAAAAGACAGATGAATAAGCACCATCAAAAAACACCAATAATTGACGATCGGTAAGGTAAGATTTAATAAATTGTAACAAGTTGAAGGAAAAGCCAAATAATTCTAGTTTACTTATTAATATCTCTCATGATCAACTTTATCGAAGGCTTTCTGAAAATCTGTATAAATTACATCAACCTGGCCACCCCTATCCAATTCAGCGCTCACTTCATCCACAAAGACCATTAAGTTTGTGACAGTCGATCTCTTTTTTAAGAAACCGTGTTGAATATTGGAGAGCGCATTACTTACATGGGAATAAATTTTATCATATATTACGTATTCAAAAATCTTTGCGGGAACAGGTAAAACGGCTATCGGTCGATAATTTTTTATATCATTGTTATCACCAGATTTAAAAATGGGGACTATCTTCGATCTCTTCCACGCTTCTGGAAATTCAGACAGTTTTAAAGCTAGATTAAAAATTATAAGCAAAGGGAAAGATAAGCTTTCACTATATCCTTTAAAGATATAACTTGGAATTCCATCTATTCCACAGCTTCTAGTGTTCTTTAACAATAAAGGTAACGGTACCGGTTTTTGGGTATAATCCTACTTTTTCATTTTTGCCTGATTTAATTTTTACTTGCATCTATACCTTTTCAACTTCAAATTGAGACTAATCATTTTCAAATTGAGAATAAACACGTTCAAATTGAGACAAAATAATCTGAAATCGATTAAACACATTCAAATTGAGAACTAACACAATCAAATTGAGAATAAACATATTCAAATTGAGAATAAACACATTCAAATTGAGACAAAACAAACTGAAGTCAATTAAACACATTCAAATTGAGAATTAACATAATCAAATTGAGAATAAACATTTTCAAATTGAGAATAATCAATTTAAAATTGGGAAGCAATTCATTTTATTGTATCAAATTCAAAAATTAGTAGAAACAAAGATGACTACATGTATATTAAGTTATTTCAAATAATTATTTATACACTTATTGGCAATTTTGTCTCATCACCTATTATTAATTTCTCTCCAGTTCATGGTTTTGTTTACCTACATACATTTTCCTATATAATGTTTTCGATATACATACACACATACACAGCTGACGAGGAGAAACTCAGTTGGGGTAATTTCCGGCAACTGTACAACAGTTTCATTTATAAAAATTATTGTTGATATATTTTTTGATATAATATATCGATGAATTTTAATTTTCAGTTGTCATTTCCCAAGTTGAAGTTATTTAGTCCCAATTTGAATGTGTTTATTTTCTATCTGAAAGTGTATTGTCATTTCAATGCGTTTACTCAATTTGAATGTGTTTATTCTCAATTTGAATATGTTTATTCTCAATTTGATTATGTTAAATCTCAATTTGAATGTGTTTAATTGATTTCAGATTGTTTAGTCTCAATTTGAATGTGTTTATTCTCAATTTGAAGATGATTAGTCTCAACTTGAAGTTGAAAAGGTATATATACATACACAGACACAGCTGACGAGGAGAAACTCAGTTTGGGGTAATTTCCGGCAACTGTACAACAGTTTCATTTATAAAAATTATTGTTGATATATTTTTTGATATAATATTGATGAATTTTAATTTTCAGTTGTTATTTCCCAATTTGAAGTTATTTAGTCCCAATTTGAATGTGTTTATTTTCAATTTGAACGTGTCTATTGTCATTGCAATGCGTTTAATCAATTCGAAATTAATTATTCTCAATTTGATTATGTTTATTCTCAATTTGATTATGTTAATTCTCAATTTGAATGTGTTTAACTGATTTCAGATTGCTTTGTCTCAATTTGAATGTGTTTATTCTCAATTTGAATATGTTTATTCTCAATTTGATTATGTTAAATCTCAATTTGAATGTGTTTAATTGATTTCAGATTGTTTTGTCTCAATTTGACTGTGTTTATTCTCAATTTGAAGATGATTAGTCTCAACTTGAAGTTGAAAAGGTATAGAATATAAAAATGAATTTATAGGATGGCTGTTCGGTAGCAGGCGGTTGCGGTTTCGACTTTGTTTATTAAATTTAATTATTGGTCAAATGTGTTTTTACAAGATTAATATCACGAAACCACAACCGCCGCCCGTTACCCATCAGCCATCCTACACATTCCACTATTTTGTAAATTGCTGCGGTTCTTTTCAGGAGGTTTTTACATTTTTGTTTTAAATCGAACATTTTTTAAATTATATTTAAAGGCAACTGACGTAAGAATGTGACTAAAGCAATTATTAAGTATGCTGATCAAATGTATTAAAATGTGTGACTCGAAAATTTGTCCACATACGAATATTCTAGAAAGAACGCGTGCAAACTCAGGGATGATTTCGAATATACGAGTTTCTAAAACTTATGTATGTTAGTTGCTAAGAAAACTTTTCGTGATTGACTGGTCAAAAAAAGAGCCCACAGAACGGCATTACAGTGGCTCGAAACATGTTGATTTGACCCTTGTATAACTGGTTTCATACACGCGTAGGCGCATTTGTGCAATGATGTGCTGATATATCTGTTGTATAATTTCTTCTTAGGTATAAGACTGTAGTAAAACTGTAAAACTATTAATAGTTAATAGGCATATACTTGATGGTTTTACATGGATGTTTTACAGCATACAGCCATACACGTAAATATTTGCGGTTTAGATTAGAATACTTAGAACATTCCAACACTAGTAAATTTCTAATTTGTCGTAATTTATCTCTACGGCAAGAATCTAAAGTGCTACCTTTTTGCACGCCTAAGAAAATATAAAGAACGGACCGAAGGCTTTCTAGAAATATTAATTATTTTAGGAATTCTGATTTCCTGTACAAAATTAACCGAAATTGACATGTATGTATGTAATCGTTAACCTCTTATAGGTACCTTTCGGTGTTGAGGCTGGTACGCATTATAAATTGTCACAAAGAGAGAGCATATCATTTATAGTTTTTAGTGATGTACGTCTTTTGTCATTAAGCTGCCTTTCTACCGCACAAAGTTATTTTTGAGTGATTATATGTATTAGTCTCGTGTTAAGAATGAGATAATTAGATTCTCATCTGAAAATAATAATTTTTGCCTATAAAAGTTGACTTTTGAATTCAATGATAATCAATAGCAATATCATATCATTATATGTGATCCACATTGATTGAAGACAGGTTGAATTTCCCGCCACATTAAATTGTTGTCACATTGGCAACACGAATTTATCATGATTTATTTTTCAGTGGCGTCTCATAAGGGAGTGGTATAGGTGTATTTCAAAATTACCTAACAACAAAATCTTCCAAAAAATTGTAGTTCTGAGAAGAACTGTTTTGTAAAATAAGAAAACGAGCGAAATTAAGCAAAAACTCAAGAAAACCTGGAAGAACGAGGCAAAGCACACTGATGTAAACAAAACAATAACGAGTCGACGCTGTACTTTGACACAACATATTTTATTACTGCCAAGTTAACAACGTGAAAAACACTAAAACCTGCGGCGGGAAATTCAACCTGTCTTCAATCAATGTGGATCACTCTGCTGAATATGGATAGGAGTTACTAATGAATTACCTGGGTAAAGTTATCTGCACGTATTATCTAACACGTCTATTTAAGAAAGAAAAAGGTCTGACCCACTTGACTGCGATCGAAATTGAAACCTCGTTAAAAAATCTACAACATTAAGGCCGGTATGTGAGTTATAAAGTACCTAATTTAAAAATTTGTTAATTTGATAGTTTAATAACTTAGATGTAAATAAAACTAAAATCTGTATTTTTAATTAACACCAGCAAGTGTGAATGAGCCTCGACACTGCATTACTGTAAAACAGGAAGTGGATTATGTAGGTATGTATGTAATATTCAAACATAATAAATAATAATTATGTCTAAATATTCTTTTTTACTTTAGTTTAAAATAATTCATTTAAATATTTTATTACGTGTATACGTACATAAAAGAGATTTAGTATTGTTATGTTTGTATTGCATTTCTTTTGTCTATTATTCCACACTAGTAAACTAGTTAACAGATACTTACACATTTATTTACAAATTTAATAATTATACAAGCGTATAGCAGTAAATAGAACTACAATTAACTGCCTATTACCAAGTATATGTATTTTTAAAGCAAGTACAAACAATATTTGCAGTCATTTTAATTGGAAAGCATTAAAATAACACCTTGAATGAAAATCTCTACATTGGGTTGCATAATATATGCAGTTATTACCTCCAAAATAACCGTCTATCGGATACTTTTGAGAATCACTGGAACCTAACCTCAAATTCATCAAGTGAATTTGAACGGTAAAAAAGATTCCGTCGGATGGGGTGCTCCGGACGACATGGTTGACAACCAAGTTGGTAGTCTGTGGGCCCCTTAACAGCTGATTGCTGAACACGTTTGTTGGCGCTCTTGTGGAAGTTGTGTGTAAATCTGTGTTTTTAACCTGCTTTTGTTAATAAAAATTTATAATTTTTTAACTTTTTGTAAACCATAGAGTAGGGACGTACAGTGTAAAATAATTTCATGAACAATAACGCCTTTACAAAGACACTGTGTTGTATTTCATAGACACGTATTCAGGATAGTAAGCATATTTTTTTTTAATTGGTAAGTACCTACCTATTTTCGATAAGTTTTGTGAAAATATAATAGACATACCAATTGCGTAATGTAAGGTGTAAACTTTTATTTTTATTTTCCTACATTAGAAAAATACATTTCCCGGACTCATTGAGTAAGGTTATGCCGGCAATTATATTTGTGAAGTCTTAATTCTAACTTCAAAGTAAGTTAATTAATATTGATACATAAAAGTGTGTTTGCTTTATAATCGTGTAATTTTGTTGTTTTCACAAAATGTCTATTATTAGTGATTATGCAAGGTGTCTTTCCCAAGAAAACAAGAAAAGGTATAGGTATGGAGAAATTAATATTATTAAAAGGACAAGATCCCTATGCCCTCGAAAAAAAAAAGATTTTCCCTTGTATCTGGATGAAATTCCTCAAGTGACAATGGCGGTGATTAGACTTTTTAATTTTCCGGTAAGTAAGGCCCTATAAAAGCCCTTACTTCCTTTTGCCGGTGAATAAAATATGTATGTGACGCCTATGATATTCACTCTCGACCTTTCTCTTGAATCAAATTATAACCTTGAATTGACTACAAATGAGTCATACATGGGGCTTCAAAGTGGCGACTTCCGTCGCGCTGTTTGTTATAGCTACTTACTAGAGCGCTACACTCCTTCCTGTAGTTTTGTATTCAAAGGCGAAACCCATATAAATGGTCGCCATGCGAGGTACACAAAACACCCCTTTTCACAATTCTTTAAATAATTCAAAATCTAAATGACACGAATATTCCCCATGCACGCAAAACTATTCTCGAAAAAATCCTACAACTGTCATGACATCACTTTTGTCCAATAACAACGCTTGGATCAGCATTTCAACAGCCAATCATTCACTTTTATCATGATAAAAAATATCATTACGTCCTTCTCGCACATCGAAAAAAACGACGCGTCTCTGTCTGCTCTGTTGCTACAGAAACCTAAACTTCAAAAATATTATTTGACATTAATTGCTAAAATCAACGTCAGAAAAAATGTCTTTAATAAAAATTTGTTTGTTGTTTCAGGATTTTTTCCAATTAAAAAACACTCGACCTTTTATTTTTATGGATAAAATTTCATTCTTGTATCACTCAAACGAAGTTGCCATAAGAAAATGGACTCGACTAGGCCTACATAAAAAAACCCTTGCCCTTCGGGCGCGGGTTTTTAATTAATGTAGGCCTAGTCTCGTCCATTTTCCATGGCAACTTCGTTTTCGTACAAAATGAAATTTTATCGATAAAAATAAAAGGTCTCGGGCTTTTACTGTTGATAAAATTCTCGGCTAGTATATATAAACTCAAGATTTATATACTAGCCGTGAACTAGAAAGCATTCTGAACGTATCGCGTCTAGCGCTTGTAAGCAAAATTATCAAGTATTTCAACTCTGTTCATTATAAAACAAACTTTGCAAAAACTAGTCAAATTTTATGCCTACTTAATCAAAACTATGTAGAAACCAAAGAACTTAACTTATACAATATTGAACCGTTTTGACACCTCTGCTTTTCTGAAGCAGTTGTTTGTCCTGCCTTTAAGAGCATGCAGTAATCACCCCCAACAAGTTACGCGTTCATCTCTTTTTAACGCGTACAAATACTGCAGAACGTATAGTTGCCGTTTTGATCGTACACTGCAACATGTAGAAAGGGGATAGTTGCTTAAAAGCTGTTGTAACTTGAAGGGCTCAGCTAGTTTAGAAATTTATTCATAATAAATTTCTAATGTACAGAATTTTGCAATTTTTAAATTAAAATTATAACCTCGCGTTAAAAATAATGTAACATAAATTATACTTAAATTTAAATTTATTTTAACATACTAAATCTCAAACTTTGAAAATTAATTTAGAGCCCAAAATTATAAATACTCATAATTTTTAACATCGAAGTTTTATTAGATGCAAAGGCAACTTATAAAAAGTCGTTTTTTTTTATTTTGTAATTTGATTGAGCAAACTGAGTATTGCACCTGTGCAAAATTTTACGGCCGAATTTTAATTCGTTGCCGTGTTATGGGAGCTAAAAGTTTAAGATATGACGTCACGAATGTCAGTTGCCAGTAAGAGCGGAATGCCGAGTCGACTATATACAGTGTGTCCCAGATCGAGTGGGATTGCATGGGTAACTTTCTTATTATTGAAGATGGAGATTTGGTTAAATTGGCAATGTTTTGCAGTTTTATTATGTGCTGATTTAAAATCTGTTTGAAAAAGTTCAAAATGTCGATCCCGTCAGAAGTTATTTAAAGAAAACTAAAAACTGTCATTTTCTTGTATGTCAAATATCTTCGTAAGTATAAGAGGTACGAAAAAAAGTTTCATATGAAAGTCACTGTTTTTGACAGAACCAATTTAAAATTGATGTCGAGCAAAAATTCAAGATGGCTGCTTTTGAGGTACTCGTATCAACTTCCTTAAGTTAAATGGGCGCCATATTGGATTTTTTGGTTATTGAATAGAATTTTTTATTCTCTTTGCAACGATGTAAGATAACGTATGATTGAATAAAAAATACCAGTAAGATTAATTGTTTTTACATTTTAATCAAGTAGGCTTACATGGATCCAAACAAAATTAGGTGAAATTTATTTTAGAAAACATTTGTATGTAATTCCTATAATACTTAGGGCGGGTTGCACAAACATGATTTAACAGCTTGGTTAAATTAATCATTCGTTAAAGTGAACAAAATCGAATCAAAATTCGAATTCATATGGTAAGTAACACATTAGTAAACAAAAAATGATGCTCTTTTGTCAACTTTGATCATTCGTTAATTTAACAAAAGCTTTGTGCAACCGGCCCTTAGTAACATGTTAATTCAGTACTAAGTACTTGAACCACAAAAAACATCGTGACATTACTTTTTAAATGTATAATCAAGTAGGTAAGTAGCTATGATGAAAAAAAATAACAAAGTTTATCACAATCTGTCAAAAAGCAGGTACTTGAGCTAATTTTGTTTGGATCCATGTAAGCCTACTTGATTAAAATGTAAAAACAATTAATTTTACTGGTATTTTTGATTCAATCATAAGTTATCTTACATCGTTGAAAAGAGAATAAAAAATTCTATTCAGTAACCAAAAAATCCAATATGGCGTCCATTTAACTTAAGGAAGTTGATACGAGTACCTCAAAAGCAGCCATCTTGAATTTTTGTTCGACATCAGTTTTAAATTGGTCTTATCGAAAACAGTGACTTTCATATGAAACTTTTTTTCGTATCTCTTATACTTACGAAAATATTTGACATACAAGAAAATGACAGTTTTTAGTTTTTTTTAAATAACTTCTGGCGGGTTCGACATTTTGAACTTTTTCAAACAGATTTTAAATCAGCATATAAAACTGCAAGACATTGCCAATTTAACCAAATCTCCATCTTCAATAATAAGAAAGTTACCCATGCAATCCCACTCGATCTGGGACACCCTGTATATATATATTTGCGGATTTTTACATCATTACTGACGTCTTCCGCATCCCAATCTCCATGCTTTCTGGTCTTCCCAGCCATTTTCAATTAAATTTCTCTTTTCCATGGCAACTTTCACGCCACTTTCCCATGTTTGTTTTGGTCGGCCACGTCTTCTTCTTCGGAGCGGGACCCATTCCCATAACTTCCTGGGCCATCTTTCTTCTCCCATACGCTTCATGTGGCCGTACCACAGTAACCTTTTCGCTTCTATGGTGGTTACAATATCTATATCCACTTCTGCTCTTCTTCTTATTTCCTCGTTGTTAATTCTGTCCAACTTGGTTAATCCACAGCTTCGGCGCCAGTAGTCCATTTCCATTGCCTTCAGTTTTTGTTCTTGTCTTTTTGTAATACTCCATGTCTCTGCCCCATATGTGCTTACACTTTCTACAATGGCTTTGTATATAACTCTTTAGTATGCTTACTTAATTTTTTGTTCCATATTATTGGATGTAGTTGGCGAATGGCTTTCTTTCCTTGCGCTACTCTGCTTTTGATTTCGAGCTCGCTGTCTCCCTTTTCACTTACCACTGTCCCAAGGTATCTGTAGGTACTTTCGTTTTTAATTTTATCTCCTTCAATTTCTAAGTCTTCGCCTTTACATCCTACTGTCATATATTTCGTCTTCTCCATGTTTATTTGTAGGCCCCATTTTTGGTATTCCTCTTTTAATTTCCTAAACATATATTGGGCATCTAACTCATCTTCAGCGCATATAAGCTGGTCGTCGGCGAAGTGTAGGGTGTATAAAAATGTATCCCCGATCGGAATTCCCATATTGCGACACTTTACTCGCCATATTTTTAGGGCTTCGTTTAAATAGATCTTGAATAGAGTGGGTGCTATGCAGCAGCCTTGTCTTAGTCCTTTGGTTATTTTAAATTTATCAGAAAGTTCTGAGCCGATCTTGATTTGCCCTGTTGTGCCGGTGTAGAGAGTTTTTACAGCATTTATATATTTTCTGCTTATACCACTTTCAGTCATGGCGTCCCATAATTTTATCAGAGGTACGCTGTCGTATGCCTTCTTTATATCGATGTATATTAGGTGGGTTTCAAAATTTCGTGCTAGGCGTTTCTCTAGTAGTTGTTGGAGGCAGAATATACTGTCGATACAGGAGCGACCTGCTCTGAATCCGTTTTGTTCCTCCATTTCTATTATTTCTGTTTCGATGCGTGACTTAAGGATTTTTCCGTATAGCCTCCCAATTGTACTTAAGACCGAGATTCCTCTGTAATTAGAGCAATCTTTTTTGTCTCGTTTTTTATGCATCGCTGTAATAAAGCCGTTCTTCCAGTCCTCAGGTATTTTATTTCTATTTAGACACTCGTTGAATAGGTTTGCTAGTTTTTCGTATAGTTCGCTTGGGGCACTTTTTATGAGTTCCATAGGAATCCCCCCTGGACCTGCAGCTTTCCTATTTTTAAAAGTTTTTGCCGTTTTCATTACCTCCTCGGCTGTTATCTCGTCAACTGTTGCTCGAGTCTTCTCTCCATTATGAACTGTTTCTGCTGTTTCGTTAAATTCTGCTCGATTTTCTGTTAGCAGTTCCTGGTAGTAATTTTTCCACTGATCTAAGTTTATTAACTGTATATTGGATTTATTTCTTTCATCTAATTCGACTAATAATACTAATAACCCGGCAACGCGGGTGTTGTGTTTATTTACTAGCCTCAGGAGGCCGACATTCGTGACGTGACGTATCGGGGAAATGAATTCTCTCTACCCGTTTATCGTGGTTATTATCAAAGATATTGAAATTCTACCACTGCGGGTAGTTTTACGAGTATTTTAACTAACGTATTTTGATATTTACTAAATATGTTGCATAAGTTGACAATGCCTTTAAAATTTAATTTTGAAATATTTTTTATTATCCACAATTTATTTTCTGTTTGAAAATTAAATGTCAATACCTAAAATAAAGCCAACTGCAAAACATTTATAAATACAATTTTCAACATCGCCCCTAAAAGTGAAAAATACCAAAAAAGGATGTTGTATTCAATACATTTATTATTATTATTACAGTTCGTGATTTACCTTTTAATGGCTGTTACACCAGAAGTTCTTTCTCTGAACAACATAGCTTTAGAAGTTCTATCTCAGCCAACTTTTTCAAATCTTGTACCGAGGATGATGACCTAATTACCAAAATACAAATTTGATTTTACTTGTGGTTTTATAGGGTTATTCAACATCATTCAAACATAATATGGAATTTTATTTAGTCCTTCATTCACACAATAAAATTATTGTAAAATTTAATAAGTATACATCACTAAGTATTTACTAATGTGATTAAGCATAAAAATTGATTTATAATTAATTGTTTAATACATACAAGAAATCAAAAGTAAGGCCTTACAGGAATAAATTAAATAAATATTTAAATCGCATATTTAAATGAAATTCTTAGTATCAAAGCAGCAAGATAGTTATGTGTAGGAATACTGTTAAATCTAAAACTATGGAATTCAAAAATTGTTACAAAAACACAATTTTTTTAACTTCTGCAACTATTTTTAACCTATAGCTTTGTTTACTTGTCTTGCTCTAACTGCTGTAAGATCACTTTAGTTGTGTTTATTTATGTAAGAGTAGATGATCACTTTGAGCTTTGAGTTTATTTATTTAGATTAGGTTGCTCTAACTAGATCATAAAATTGTTGCTCTTTCTGCCGAAGACTAGTATTGCGAAAATTGTGGATATACGAAATGCTTTTAAGGATCTAGGTTAATTTGGATGTTAATAACAGGATTACTGGGAAAACTCCTTGGGAGGCTACATCTGTTTGTTATTTTTTGTTATCTGAAAATATTTTTACAAATAGGTACGGAATCAATTTACTCCATAATGTGAAATAAAAGAAAATACGAGCAAAAATTTATATGTATTATAAAATATGGAAGTTTCTTCAGGGTGAAGATTTTGAGATTGGGATACAGGAATGTCTCATATGACCCGAGGGCTATATTCATACCGAACAATTTCCAGATTACCTGGTGTCCCAGTTCGACACTGATAATAGGGCTCTAACATCTGCATCCATTTATTTGTATCTGGTATCTGGCATGTGTTATGATGATGTCATTCTTTTGAAACCAAGACCAGTTAAGAGCAAAACCAATAGACAACGCTTTTCTTTTTAATATTTAAAAGAAAACAATTTTTCTAATAGAAGCAACAATAAAATATTTATATGTAATATTATTATTAATTTGATATTATGGAATACTAAAATTTATTTTGCTCAACATAACTAATTAACACTGACAATTAAATTACACCTTTAAACATATCCTTAAAAACAATGGGCATGTTTAGTGAACAGAACTGTTGAAAGAACTACAACATGTGAAACAAAGCTATAGTTGCTAATTAGCATAAAAACAGCACTGACTGCCATAGTAGGCAACTAACAATCAGTGTATGGTAAACAGACTCATTCAGCGACGCATTATTTGTAACATACTCAGTCTCCAATATTATGAAAATACAGTCGAACTCACTTAAGACGAGCACGGATACAACGAGATCCTGGATATAACGAGCGGTTCTTGGGTAAATGGTTGAATTTGTATTAGTTTACTGTTGTAGATATGTATGTAACCGTAGTCTTAGTTGCCTATTGTTAAATGTAGATTTATGTTATAACTGTATTTTAAAAAATAAAGTCAGTCTTGAACTCATCCTCTTCTTGTAAACATACAATATGGGGCAGTCCTGTGGTTTGTAAATTAAAATTGAATTAAATATTCAAGAAAAAGTGCGTTCAAAATAAGAAGAACAACGTGACAATTAAGCAAATTAAATTAAAATGGAAAATAATAGGCAGCCAATACAGCCTCTAAATTTAAAAGGAAACGTGTCTGAAAATTAGAAAACGTGATTGCAGCATTTTGAAATTTATTCAACAGCAACCGACTTAGATTCAAAGTCACAAAAAGCACAATGCGCACAATTATTGTGCTGCCTGAGAGAAGAAGCAATACATATACAGGGTGTGTAAAAATTGGCGTGCAAGCTCTCCATAACTTTATTCCTTGGACAATAATAAGGCGAAATTCTTATAGCGAAAAAGTCACCAGATGCTTCCTCAACTCGTGCGAAGCCTTCAAAGTTCAAAATTGGCATCGCGAAAAGAAAGCCGTTTTGCAAAATTCTGTTACTCTATGCATTAGATTAATTAACAACGGCAACAATTTAGCATCGTTTATCATTTAAAAGTGCCAAAAAAAATACTAGTCTTCATAATTTCAATTCACAGAATTCTTCAAAATGTGTATGCTTGTATCAAGGATGTCATGACATTCTTGATACAAGCAAATACATTTTATTTATTATAATTATGAAGACTAGTATTTTTTTTTGTACTTTTAAATGATAAACGATACTAAATTGTTGCCGTTATTACTTAATCTATTCATAAAGTAACAGAATTTTGCAAAAACGGCTTCCTTTTCGCGTTGCCAATTTTGAACTTTGAAGGCTTCGCACGAGTTGAGGAAGCATCTGGTGACTTTTTCGCTATAAGAATTTCGCCTTATTATTGTCCAAGGAAAGTTACGGAGAGCTTGCACGCCAATTTTTACACACCCTGTATACAACATGTTCACTTTCGAAAAAAATCAAATAAAGCAAATAGAAACATTAAAAAAAAAATTCTCCGACCACTTCACCCCTAAGAAAAGTTGGGGAGGCCTATATCCGCTATTGAACCGAAGGGGGGTAACGAAGAAGAAGAAGAAAAGAAGCGTCACCTTCCGGTGGACATTTACCAACCCAGCAGGTGGATGCGGTAAGGCCAAGCTCCCTAGAATCACGCGCAAATTACAATGGTGGGTCATCCTCAAGAACAAGGTCCAAGTCAAGAGACACAAGGCGAATAATAAGAGAATGTACTAGTTGCGGTAAAAACCACAAAATTAATTAGTGTCCAGCCTATGGTAAAACCTGCAACAAGTGTTTGGCTCCAAATCATTTTGTCCATATGTGTAAAAATAAATCAAAGCGCATAAACGAAATTCTTTAAAGGCAAAATGGATATGAAGTTGAATACTTGTCCATAAATTCCATTAATTCAAATAATATTAATTATTGTTTTGTAGATCGTAGATCTATCCATTAACAGTAAGTCAAGTTTAAAAACTAGGTTTAAGGTGAACATAGGTGCGTGTAAAAATATAATCACGTTAAGTAAGTTACAAGAAGCAGAGTTTGACATGAGGAAAATTCAGAGAAACACTGAAACGCAGGCGAGAAAATTCCGATCCTAGGTATAAATGTTTGTTAAATTTAAAATTCAACAAAAGGTATTATAGAAATGCAGAATTCAACGTGATAGAGGATAGATATGAATCCATTTTAGGTTTAAAAACTGGTGTAGAATGAAGTATAATTAAAATAGAAAATGACCCAAATATTAAAGTTATTAATGTAATTAAAAATGAAGTGAAGATAGATTATCAACAATTAATTAATTAATTGTTGAAGCGGTGTCTAGCGGCTAGCGTCACAGGCATGTTAACGTCATACAGTGTTCCCTGTTGGCATGGGGTGGGCCTGGCGTAATCCAGGATTGATCCACGAGGATCTGCTCCATGTCAATTGATGATGATGATGATGATGATGATAATCTATCTAGAAGGAGCTGGAAATTGGAGTAAATGGCAAAAACAGATTAATTTGTTGCTGGGACATCAGGATGTTTTAGACGTTGTTAACCGAAGTCAAGTTAAACCCGTGGAACCTAATGGTGAGAGCGTTATAGAAGCTCAACGGAAAACGTTATGAAATAAAAATAAAAGCATTTGTAAAGGCCGATGCTCTGGCGCAATTAATTTTAGTAAATAAGTAGTATGAACGATACCAATGCTGATTTGGTTACTACCTACTTGTGAATCTGCGAAAGCCACATGGGAGAAGCTAGTTCAGGTCAGAGAGTCGACAGACTGTTGGAGCAGTTTTTCACTACCTATGAAAAAAATTCAACAGAAGATATAGCGACATATGTTGTGCGTTTGCAGAAAAATTTTACAAAGCTAAATGAAGAATTAATGCGATTAGCGAAAAACAAATTACGCGTCATGTTAATTCTACCAGGAGAATACCTTGAATTTAAAAGTGCCTGTGAGTCGGTACCTGTAGAAGAACGTACGATTAACAAATTAACCGAAAGACTTCGATTAATTGAAATGAGGCTGCCCGGAAAACAAGATGACGCAGCGGCACTAGTGGCAAAGTAAAAATTCAAAAGTGACACGGAAAATGGCACAAAACCGAAAATGGAAGTTCGAAACTTAAAATGTTTCAAGTGTCATCGGGTTGGACACTTTGCTAGAAACTGTAAAAAGCCGTTGACAAGTGGCACAGAAACCACGCAGAGATCTACACAACCGACTGGTGAAGCATTCGTAGCTAACGGCAGCAGTACAAGCAGGAAAGGAAAAGACCAATCAGAGAAGTGGTTGGCTGACACCGCTGCCTCTGCGCACATGACAAGTAATAAGGATATGTTCTTGACATATCAGGTATTTTGACACCCCAAAACAAATTACTATTGGTAATAACGAATTAATTTACGTTTACGGCGAAGGTGTTAAAAACATTGAGGTGTGTGGAAGAAAAATCATTTGAGAAATGTGTGGTACATTCCGAAAATAAGTCGTAATTTGTTTTCAATCGGAACAACAATTGACAAGGGTTACGAATTTAAAATTAAAATTGTTTCAGAAGATTATGTAGCCGAGAAAATATACAGATTACAGGTGTGGCATGAGAGGTTATGCCACCAGAATAAACGGCACATTAAGAAGTTTCTGCAGCAAATGGGAATCTCAGTTGAAATAGATCAAGAGTTTTGCGATGGGTGTATGTATGGCAAGCACTGCCGGGCCAGCTACAGTGTTCGAACTGTGAAACCAACTGCCCCAGGTGAAATCATTCGTACAGACGTATGTGGCCCTATGCAAAAAACATCTCTGGGAGGCGCTCGTTATTTTGTCTGTTTTAAGGATAACTACAGCAAATTCAAGCGAGTATTTTTTATAAAATTAAAATCCGAAGTTTCAGGATGCCTGAAGACATTTTTAAACGAGGCATGTACAGTTGGTCATACGATAAAGGAATTGCTCGGTGATGGAGGGAAAGAGTTTCACATCTACACTGTGAAATCGTTGTTAAATGAAAATGGAATTAACTTCCGAAAATCCATGCCGCATTCCCCAGAGCAAAATGGTTCTGCCGAGAGGGAGAATCGAACACTCGTAGAAAGTGCACGTAGCATGATTCACTCAAAGAACCTCCCAATGAATCCTTTATCTACTTGGTTAGTAGTAGTAGTAGTAGAAAGTAGAGACATCAATAATTTCCAAAATTGCACGTCCATAGACGAATATGTGGATATCGATGTAGATATGGTTCCTTCGGAATTAAAAACTGACGAAGAAATTTTACAAGAAGTTACAGAAAAGCAAGCTGAAAGTGATGTAGGCGATGATGTAGATAGCAACGAGTGTGATGAACCCACTCCTGTTACACTCACTAAAGTAGACGACGCACTAGTATTATTGACGCAGTTTTTTTTTAAGAAAACGCTAGTAGTGAGGAAATATTTACATCTATGTATAAGTGTTTTAAGACGTAGTCTTAATGGGCCGTATTCTGATCTGATTTAAAGTTGTCTCTAACTAAAGTTGTGTTTAGCATAAACATAAAACGATATAGCTTTACATACGCGATGTTTCCATATTAATTAAACATGACGTTAAATTTAAATATGAGATCAGAATACCGACCAAAGAAATTAAATTTAAACCAAAAATTCAGCTAAAAATAGATGAAATGTTTAAGAACTCTGGTAATACCTAATAGATATTTAGTTTTTTAATGCAAAAAATGTATTTCTATAGGAAATAAATAGTATTTTTAAAAAATTTAGTGTCCTTTTTAATTTTTAGAGTTTCTCGGATATAACGTTAAAGGATATAACGAGCAAAAATTCGCAATCCCAGAGACCTCGTTATAACCGAGTTTCACTGTATGTACATTCAAGAAACAGCAGCTGGATATGCTTAGCCAACGAACTTTCCTAAAGCAACCAGATAAATGGCTGACCAACGGCAGCTGCTGTTACAATTTTTTGGATTTCCAAATTAATTGTTCCAATTTTTTCGATTATTTGCCAATGTTGTGAGCGTGAAGAATGTTTTTGTTGTGTGTTTGTGTTTGTTTAATTTGGATTCTTTAATTTCTTTTCAAAATTTCACTTTTTGCTTGTTAAATTCATTATTTCATTCGAATTACCATAACTTAAATTGTTTCATTTTAAATACTTTCTTTAGTGAAATCTTCGCCTACTTATTATGCAGCTATATTTGCATAAGTGTCATTCTGGTTATTTATGTATTGAACCTGCGCAGTAGTTTTGACTGTCGGAGGCGCTGTGGATTCTTTGACACGAAGTAACTTTCTTTTTGGCGTTAGAAATTCCTACCGAACGAACGTTGAGTTCCGTAAAATTTTATCATTTCGTACGTTTCATATGTAATGAACGTAATTTTCTAATTTATCCGATGTTCGGATTTAGTAGCTGTTATGCTTATTAACAGTTTGTTTTTGCACTAATTGTGGTAAGTTAATTTTTTTAAATTTTGCTTAATCTCCATTTTTCTGATTTCATTTGGAATTTTCAGCTCCTAATTGCACCTATTTTTAATTTGATGGTGTTAATTAGACATATTTTTTCCTTCTGGAAGAGCTTTGTGTATTTTCCTGGATGGAATATTTTAATTTCCTTTGGAAATTAACTTCTTGATAAATTTTCATTACACGTGGAGGGACGCCATTTTCCTATGCCGTTTAGATGTCATATCGGATGAACCACATATATTTTTTTCCAGTTTAATTCAAGTGTTGCTGAATTCCAGATTTCTTATGATTCTTAATCAAGGAAGCTTAAGATAAGTGTTATTACTATTGTTTTGAATTTGATAAATTTTACTTTTTATTCAATTTATATATCGCACAGGTGTGTGTACACCTGTTCGTTTTTGTAATTCATTGCTTAGATCAAGTGTGTATTTTGTCATGGTAATTCAATTCAATCATGAATTAGCTTTTGATTTATCTTTTATAAATTTTTGCTACTTAATATTTTTCTAATTCATGAATGAATTATTAATATTTTTTTATATTTAACTTTAACATTGTATTTTTAGTACATTTAATTTTTGTATGGTAATTTGACAAGTCTTAATTCATGTTCTAATCAATCTTTAATTAGTGTTGTTGTAATTAAATTTAAACCCTGGCCTTTTGCGCCGTACATGAGTCCGACAAAAATAAATTGTTATTAATGTTTTAAAGGCTTTTTATTATTTTTTGATAAGTTTTTGTAGCACAGCTAACTTTTTAATTTAGTAGTGTCCATTTGTGCTAATTTGAGCGGCATTTGCAAAATAATGCATCTTTTGAAAATAAACTCTTAATCATCTGTCGAACAATTTATTTCAGTTAATACTATAAACAGGCCAGGAAACCTAATTAATACCATTTAATATAAAGAAAGTTCAGGAAACCTTCACATGCTGACTTCTAGCTTCATTAACTGAAGGCACAAATACTTCACTTTATTGCTTAAAATGTATACTTTTTGAATAATTCCTGATGTTTACAGTATGCACTCAGGCATGTAAATTCCGCACCAGCAGTAGCAACACACTGGTATGACAAGACAAAAAAAAAAGCATTTTATATGCTTTTTCATTAATTTGTGATGATAAGTTTCATTTACTTCAAGCTGCTGTGATAACTAAACATGCCCAATTGATTAAGTCAATATGTTCAATGTGTATAGAAAGAACATAAAATTGTCCTACATTTTAATGTATAAATCAGGTATCCAAATTCGATGTATAAATGCCCAAGTATAAAGTCGCTGTTGTACTATCAAAATTCCATCAAATACTTTGATCAAAATTTGACTGTTTTGACATGAAAGCTATCAAAATATTTAAAGCACTGTCCGACTGCCAAAATATTTTGATCATAGTCTCTATGCTCTCACTTCCTCAGAGTACGCATAAAATTACACAAATACTTATTTCCAGATAACTTTCTTAAACTATGTTTTTTTGTAAATAATAAGATATATCTTCTTAGGTAGAATGCTGTGCACAAAATACATTTTGTAAAATCGAAATCATGTTTGCTACAGTTTGAAATTTGAAAAAAGCATTCCTAACTTGCAAAGCTACAATTCGGTAAAATATCAACGGCAACTGCGTTGACAAAATAGTTCTTATCGAAATGTTGGTGCGACATCAAAAATCACTGTGAAAATGGTTTTGGCCAAATTTTGTTCAAAATATGGAATTCTGGTAATAGGACAATGGCTTAAATATCATCAAATTTTCACATAAATTCAGTGGTGTCACTTATATTTTATACTTTATAACTTTATCAAATCAAAATGTAAGGTATATTAAAACCTGTAATTATATCTGGATTACTCTTCATCTTATCTTAATAATATGTATAAAACAGGTAAAAAATGTAACAACCAATAATCACATCCCTTACTATCTGATGATGTGCACATGGATGAATCCAAAACCGTTTTTCTATGCTACGACTGTGATGCCAAATATTCTTTGTATTTCTTTTCTTGTGCCTGTTGCAATTTTTGTAACTTTTTTATAAGACCCTTACTTAATTCTTTACCTTCTACATCATGAGTCGGAAGACCCTAAAAAATTTAATTATTTCTAATACAAACTACACACAATAATGAACATTAATACTTATTACTAATAAAAGATTTAATTTATATGCAATACTTTCTGATTTATACAAACAGTTACTTACATTATCATCAAATTTCGAATATTTATCGGTTTCACCTTTAAACATTTCCAAGGGTGGTATCTTTTTTTGTGCGTCCTTTGCTGCTTGCGCTGCAGCAAGTTCTGCCTTTTTCCTTTCTTTTTCTGCTAACTTTTCTAATTCTGCTTGTTTTTTTGCTTCTTTTTCTTTCCGAAGAACTTCTCGATCTACTAATTTTACAGCACTACCAGCTCCTATAAATGAAGTTTTGGTAATTTGCAGATCAAAATAACGGCTTCAAAACTAAATATTATTGCAAATAGATCCCGCATAATTTCACCGATGATGGATTGTTTGATTAATGTATTTCAATGTGCTTATACCTATATTAAATTTAAACATTATAAAAGATTCTGGAAAAAGGGTTTACTGAGTTTTTGCTTATTTGAGCGAGTAGTATACACCCCTAAATTGAATAACGCTGCCGACAACGCATCTCTTTGCTTCATTCCCTTACTGATTTTAAGTTCCTTTGTTTGTGTTCCTTTTACTTCTACTACAGTTTCTGTGTTCTAGCTTCATATATCTTATTAGATTCTGTGATATTTCTAACTCTTTTAATCCTTCAATCATTCTCTCCCTATTTACCGAGTCGAATGCGCATTTAAAATTGATGAACAGCAAGTTCTATTCCGTATTCTCTCCAGGATTTGTTGTAAGATGTGCACAGCATTAACCATTGATCGTCCCGGTCTAAAATCTTGTTGGTAGTCTCCAAGTACTTGTTCAGCGTATATCTTTAATCTACTGTTTAAAATGCTTGAAAAGGAGTAATGTTATCCCTCTGTAGTTTTTACAATTCTCCTTATCACCTTTCTTGTATAGTGGCATAATTATTCCTCGGTTTTACTCTCTTGGCATTTTTTCTTGAATCCAAATACTCTGGATCAATTTACTGATTTGTTCTTGTAGATTATCAGCTCTGTATTTTATAAATTCTGGTGCTTTATTGTTTTTTGTTTTCCTTATTGCTTCTTGTACTTCCTTGCTTTCTGGTGCGTCTACTTCTTGTCTATAATTTTTGTCCTCTGTAGTATTTCCTTGGATTAACATCTCACTGGAAATGATAACATAGAACCACACATGATTAAGTGGTTCCGAGATACAGGAATAGACTGGATTTGGAAAATATTTATGGAAACAGAGAAGAGAAATAAAATACCTGAAGACTGGGATAATACCTTAATAATTCCTATACATAAAAAGGGAGATGGAACAAATTGTGAGAACTATCGAGCGATGCCTATCATCAGTGATCTACAAAATGTATACAAGAATTATTATAGAGCAGAAAATTAGGACATGTGTAGAAGATAAACTGGAAGAAGAAGAAGCAGTGTTTAGGGCAGGCAGACAAACGAATGATAACGTATAATATATTCTGAGAAACCTAACGGAGAAGAAGATGGAAACAGGAGAAGAAATGATCTTAGCCTTCATAGTAAAAAGGTCTGTAATAAATGAATGCCTGGAAAAAATACAAACTCCCAAAAAACTAATAAATCTTGTCAAGTCATTATACAATACTGTCAAAGCACAAATACAAGTGAATGGACATAGATCGAAGAATCTTCACCTAAAAAGAGGAATCAAGCAAGGAGATAGTCTGAGTCCACTTTTATTTATAACTATTATGGACAGACTTATGAAAAACGTCAGAGAAAAAATAAAGGCTTGGAGTATGGATAGTGTTAATCGCAGACAATAAAAACAAAATGCAAAAACTTCTAAATGTGTGGATTGACGAAATAGAGAACTTACATATGAAGGTTAATATAAATAGATAAAAGTAAAATAATAATATACAACAAAGCAGCAGTAGATGAACCATACAAGTTTAATTATAATGGGAAAATATCTGAGGAGGTATCAACGATAGAATACTTAGGAAGTACTTTCTCAAATAATGGTAAAATTGATTTGGAAATAACCAACAAAACAAGAAAGGCAAACAAGGCGTATTAGGCACTACATAAAATAATCTTTGGCAAAAAAGAAATAAGTACAAAGAACAAACTAATAATTTACAATACCATAATAACTCCAATAATGCTGTACTCTAGTGAAACATGGACCATTCAACATAGAGCTATACATTAAAACTAACAGCCACAGAAATGAAAGAAGAAGAAAAATACTAAACAAAACAAAATTTGACCACCTAAAAAATGAAGGCATCAGATCAACTCTACAACAAGAATCAATAAGCAAGAAAATAGAAAGGAAACAACTAGAATGGTTTGGACATCTCAATAGAATGCCGACGGAAAGACTACCGAAGAAAATTATGGAAGCCAAACAAATCAAAAAAAGGAAAAGGGGAAGGTCAAGAGTGACGTGGATGGGTCAAATCACAAAAATAGAACAAGATAGAGGTAAAACGGTAAACGAAATGAAAGAGTGTGCCAGGGCCCGGAAGAAATGGCTCAAATGGATAACAGAAACGTCAAAGAACAACCCAACACCCGATTAGGGTACCAGGGTCCTAGATGAAGAAGAAGAAGAAGCAGGAATCTCACTTTGCTTTGTCGCTTCATTTAATAAGTTCTCGTAGTATTCTTTTCATATTCTTTTTATTTCTTCATTACCATACTGTGTTTTCCCATCTTTATCTTTCATTCCTTTTACAATGGCTGTTGGTCTGTATTTCACACCATTAATTTTTCCATAAAATATTCTGATGTTATTTTTCCTTCTCTCTTTGTTGATTTCCTCTAACTTTTTATTTATCCATTCTTGTTTCTTTCTTTTAGTTATATTATTGGCCGCATTTTTGGTTTCTTTATAATGTTCTCTATAAAGTTCGTTTTTTGTATTTATCCAATGTATTCTTGCTGTTGCTTCTTCGTATTCGTTGTCATACCATTCCTCATTCATTTTTCTGTTGCCTCTATATCCCATACTTCCTTCTATAATTCCTTTTTTCTCAGTTCCCAGTGTGCTTGTATGTCTATCCTCGGTAAGTTCTTTCCATTACATCTCTTAACTGTATTTTTACTTATTAGGATGTAGTCTATTTGGCTTTCCGTTTTGCCATTTGGATGCCTCCACGAGTTTGGGTGTTTAAACTTGGTAGTCATGACAGTCATGCTTTCTGTCATTGGACACATCCTGTGTCCATTGTCATTTGTATCTTTATGTAGAGTAGGATGGGGCAAAAGTGCGCGGCGGGTAAGAGTACGCACCAGCCATATTTAAATATGTAAGTAACCTACAGCGTCATCTATAGTCAGAATTAAATGTCCACCACTTCACTCCAACCTAATTCGTAGACTCCAACGCTCGAATCGCTGTTTCTGCATTGTTAAAAAATCTGTGGCGCCAAATTTAAAATGTAAATTGGGGCAAAAGTTCGCACTTTTTCAGAACATATAAGCTGAAATCTGAACGCAATCCCATTACATCTGTGATATTTGGAAGAGCCAAGGAGTTGCTGCAAACTGGCTTGTCTCAACGTCAAGTGGCCAGAGAACTTCTGGATTTTCAGAGGATACATGTGCCCCACCACATGCGTACTTTTACCCTACTAGTAGGGCAAAAGTAGGAAAGTACAGCCATCCATCTTTTCAATAATAAGTGAAATTCAGATATAAAATTTTACATTTTTTCAACATCAAATGTTTACATAGACCCTTCACAGTTGATAAAGTGAATTTGTAGCACATATGATACTTATTTTAAAGTTTTTGTACATCATCAAACGTTAAGTGCTTACTTCTGCCCCATCCTACTCTACTGTAAATTTTCTGCACATATCCTTTAAATATTCCTCTTTTTCCACTTGTACGATGAAATCCCCCAACTCCTCGTCAAACGTTTTTTTATCTTCTATCTCAGTGTTTTCTGTAGGTGCATATACATTCACAATTGTTGCTCTTGTTGTTCCACATACCACGATTAATTTTGCGGTCCGTCCATTTATTGCTTTAAAATCTAATATTTTTTCCTTTAAATGTTTTCATCACATCAAAACCTACTCCATTTCTCCCCTGTTTTTTTCCGCCACTATACAAGAACCTAAAGTCTCCCCTGTTTATTTCTCCTTCCCATCTTCTTCCTCTTATGTAGTAGTAGTAGTAGTAGATCTTTATTCACCATAAGGTGTTTGATTTACAGATATTTTACATAGTCTTATAAATACAAGTGTTAAACTAATTGACTTAATACGTAAACTACAGTCTTATGGCCGAAGCCTAGGCCGATGGCCTGTTAGAAACTCGTAAGAACGAGTTCTGTGAGCCCTCTTAGTAAGTATGCTGGGCCACGTATGCTGGGCAGGAGGCTAACCTAACCCATCGATAAAGGTGAAGAAGACCGACCCGCAGTGCTGCGAGGTTAACAGTTATCAAAGATGTTAGTATGATAACCGGGACCGCCGGCTTAACATGCCCTGCGAAGCACGGGGAAGCGTACGATCTTCTAAAATTCGGGCGATATCGCCGGTCTCAGGAATCGAACCCAAGATGCCTACGTGAGAGACCGAGGCCTTTTACACGCGGCTATCCGCTCCTGTAGCTCCCTCCTTCCCATCTAGCTTCCTGAATTGCTGTTATATCTATTTTGTATTGCCCTAACTGTCTTGCTATGTTACATAATTCTGCGTTACTTTTTGAATTTTGCGTCATTTTGAATTCTTGGTAAAATTCGTTGGTACGGCCCTGTTCTTTTAATTTTAATCTCGTGCTTTGTTATGTTATTTTTGCTACAGTTTAAGTTCATTTTAGTCTGTAGGGCATGCAAAGTTAAACCAAATCAGCGCGTTTTCCTTGGAGTTCTACGAAATCCTCAAAGTTGCCCCAATATTTCGTCATTGTAGAAGTTTGCCTTTGTTAAAAATCCCAAGGTGACCTAATTCACGTGTATTTTGTCGACGCGTGATGTGTTTTTCATTGAATGCAGCTTCTCGTTGATAAGGTTCGGGGAATTCCCTGTACGCGAGGCTATGTCAGCTGACATGTTTCAGCGTGGTTCGAGTATTCTACCCCCCTCGTTAGTACGTGACAGCTTTTTGAACATATCGGACGTCTACATAGTAAGCTCCAGATTAAGACGGGACGTGCAGTTTTACCGTTTCCAGCTTGGGTATTTAAATCACCGGAAAGGCCCCTCATTTTTTGTTTAGTTCTCGTGGAGGACTAAGTTGCGACCTGGTCGGATTATGCCAGAGGGTGCCATATACTTCCGGAAAGAGATAGTTTTGCGTGAAAGTTTAGTGAAAGTTGAAGTGCCGTACTCACACAGTTTTCTTAATTGGAATTAAGAAAACTCACACCCTTTAGGATTATTCTTCGTTGTTTTGCACCCGTTTCCGGGAAGAAGGACACCATCGCTTCCATTTGGGCTACCACCATCATCTCCCCAGTCTCACGTCCGTCACATACTCCCTGGTCCCTGGCCTTCCGTTTAGGTACGATCATCTTACCAGGTAATCTACTTTCCTTTTACGCTGCACCTGCTTTTGCCGTTCATGTTTCAACATCAGTTAAGATTTCTACGATTGCCGTTTAATAAGTACCGCCTTTTTGTTTATCTTTGTTTTGTTTACAACGAGTCTTTTGAGTAGCCGATTTCTGGTCAATCTGTCTGTCCAGCGGTAAGGTGTTGAAGGCTTTGTGATTCGCTTTTAGGTGGATTTGATAATATTCACATTGCAAAGGTTGAGGGCCGCTACCAACCAGTTGACTAGTTTGTGTCAAGTTAATATTTTGTGTTATGCTGCATGTGCTGCAAGTCTTTTGTAATTGGATTTGTAGCGTAAATTTTGTTATCGCCATTCATTTGATTGCGGTTAAGGGAGTCTAGCTAATGATTAATTTTGCCGTAACTCAAGTAAATGTGACATTCCTTAATCACCCCTTTTCACGTAATTTAAGATTGAATTTATGAACCCCTTTTGTGTCATATGTTTTGAATAATTCTTTGCTTTCATTAAATTTCTTTGTCAATTCATTCTTGCCTTTTATTTGTTTATCGTGTTTACTTTAGAATATTTGTGTGTTAGCATTTTGTTAAAGATTTATGTATACAGTGTGAGCCTGCTGTCAAGTTTAAGAATTTCTGTAAAGTAAGTTATTTCAGTAAGCAAGGTAAGTCACATCTTGCAGCAGGGTGCAGCCAAACCCAACCCCTTCGAGCCCTAGAGGAACTATCTGTGGTACATTCTTCGTAACCATCTTTGGGTGATTATTCCCGCAGTGGCGCCCAACCTTCATCCCGATTATGACCACCCCGTAATTGAAGGGTTTTTAGGGTTTCGAACCCCCCTTCTCCACTGTTTTGCTAGCCGAATGCCATAGGACTTCCAACGTCCCCTGTAAATGTCGTAGTGCGAGATAAGCACGTGACAAATGGATAGAAAGGAATAGAGGTAGTGCTAATTTATTATATTGTCACATATACAGCAGAAACTATTACTCTTACAAAAGAACTAAGAAGGTATGAAAGGAAAATCTTAAGAACAATATTAGGTCCAATTAATAAAGAAGCGGTTCGGCACAGGACAAACAAAGAAATAAACCATGAAATTGAAGGTGAAAACATAGTATGCTTTATAAAATCATTACGAATTAGATGATTTGGATATATTGTGAGAAGCGAAAGTAACAAGATGCTAAAACAAATAACAACATGGAAACCGTTCAGGACAAGAGAGAGAGGTAGATAAGACAGTGGGATGACATTATGGCGGATTTAAAGAGTTTGGACAAAACAAATTAAAGATAGAAAGATTATGGAGAAAGCCAAGGCAAGCAACAAGCTGTAAGTATAGAATAGAGGAATAATCCACCTCAATAAATGGATTTAAATCTTCTAAGGAAGAGGTTATAATGCTATAGATTGTAATGATCAGGAGAAGAACTATATGCTCCTAAATTTCTCGACCCTTTTTTTCAATATAACACTTACATTTAATAAATAAAAAAATCGCTCAAATGGATTAATCACACAAAGCATTCTTGGTCAAATTATGTGGGATCTATTGCAATAATAGTTATGTTTTGAAGCCGTTATTTTGGTTTGATTTTAACACCCTCTATAACTGCTAAGATCTTGCAACAACAAACCTTGGTTTCTGTATCTGTATTAAATATTTTCAAACGGTTTGCTGTGGCAAGTTAATAGTTCATTAATTTAATTGCAATGCTAGCACCTAGAGGCGAAATATTGTCAACTTTCTGTACCTTTCGATCAGCACTTGTGCTTTAATGTATGAGATTTTAATTATAGTGAACAAGTAGCATTCCATAATCATCTACTCACCTTCCCTATCTTCTAAACGAACCCCAACATTTGGTAATACCTCATCCCGAAGGCTATCGCATTCTTTTAAAATATCTGTTGCTTTTAATGTTCTTGCCTGATTTCTTACATTCTCTCGGAAATCGGCAATTATGTTAAGATATGGCATTATTGCAGCTTCAAGCTATAAAATTATTGAAAAATATAAATTTGACAAACAAACCTATTGAAATGCAAATATTTTTATACTTACATTGCCTGAAGTATTTTGCGAAACAGGAAAACCAATCGGTACTTCTATAATAATTGCACCAAAAATTGTAAGAATATTTGTAATATATGTCGCAATGTCTCTTAACAATACAGCATTTGGTTGTTTACAATCTCTTAAGTACAGATTACTCGAAGTTACTAATTCCCTAAGTGCTTCTAAAGACGATCTGGTATCGATATTATCTACACAGATTAACTTTGTTAAACCTACATCGGATGTATTTATACGGTTGCTTACCACACAATGCAATATGCACATTTACTTTGGCTTCAGAAAACTTATTGCTCAACTCTAATTCTTGTTTATTCCATTTACTAAAGGTATTAATAGTTGTATCTTGGCATATACCTCTAGTAATATCTTTTACCGTTAAAAAGAATTCCTAAAAATAACCGAATAATTGATATATTACAAAGTTTTTGAATATATCAATTCTTACATTAAATAATTTTTCATACTGAATTGCACACTCCATCGTGTTTTGACCATAATCCAGAGTATCACGCCAAGAGTGCAAAAGGAAAGCAAACCGTAACTGCCTGGCAGAATATTTTGCTAATGCTTGTTGAATTGTTACAAAATTCTTCAACGATTTAGACATTTTACAGCCTTGTATTGTTAAATGCCCTGAATGAAGGAAATACTTAACCCACTCTCGAGAACCAAAATGTGCCTGAAAAAATACTTTTTTTAGATTTGATACTTACATTTAAAAAAATTGTAATGAATGAAATGTATATTCTATAAAGTTTGATGATACAATTGAAACTAAGATTACGGACAATAAATTACCTCACTCTGTGCTATTTCATTATCATGATGAGGAAATTTGAGATCAACACCACCGGTATGTATATCAAGGGTTGGCCCGCATATAGCAGAGGCCATAGCAGAGCACTCAATGTGCCAACCAGGTCTTCCACGACCCCAGGGTGAATCCCATGCTGGTTCACCTGCTTTACTCTTTTTCCAAAGAGCAAAATCCGTTGGAGATCTCTTTTCATTTTGTTGATCTATTGTTGTAAGGTCACCTACACATTACAAAATAATAAAAAAGATATATCAATTTCCAAGCTCAAACTATACACTAACCTTCTCCTTCCTGTAAGCTGTTAGTATCTCCATATGCTTCTGGAACCAATTTAGCATAAAAATGATCTTGTTTTCGATCAAATGCACCTACATCGAAATACACGGAACCATTTGCTTCATATGCAAAATCATTTGATATAATTTTTTCTATATAATCAATAATCTCTGGTATATATTCACTAACTCTCGTTAATACGTTTGGTCGAAGTACCTAGAAAAAGGTAATATTGTTATATTTTATATCTAATAAACAGAAGCTAATAGCCTGATGAAATTCTTTGTCATATCTAAGGTAACCTACTTTATTGTCCTTAGAATTTTGCACTATCTGATCTAATGAACAAGCACTAGGTTGTCTTTGTAGAATAATAGTTTGTTAGTTGTAAAATGTAGTAGTAAGGTAAGTTAACTTGTATGGAAAATAATCGCTAGTAGAGCGTGTACTCTCATAGCAACATAACAAATGACATTCGATAGTTATGTTAGTTACAACTTGTAAGAAGCGTTTAGAATGTGCAATAAAGAATTTTTAATTTAAAAAGTGTTATTAATTCTAATACAACATGGCGCAGTCGTTTAACAACTAGTGAATATGGAAAACGTAGAAAGTAGTGCCCAGTGGGTAAATGTATGTATGCAACCGCCCATGCGATGGGAGAATAACCTTGATGAGAACTTCAAGAAATTCAGACAATTGTTTGAGATTTATCTGTTAGCGTCAAATAAAGCGGCAGTATCGCAGGAGATAAAACTTGCAATATTGTTAAACAAAATAGGAGAAGATGGAATTGATATTTATAATTGAATTGTCAGCAGGTGACAAAAACGGCTAGGATAAAGTTGAAGAGGAATTTGAGAAGCATGTAACGCCTAAATGAAAGCTACGTGTTTTATAATAGGAGTCAAGGTGAAGCTGAACCAATTGACAGTTTTGTACAAGATTTGAGAAAGTTAGTTAAATCGTGTGAATTTAAATGGTCAGAGATAGATTAGTGTTGGGACTAAAAGATAAGGAATTACAAAAGACTTACTTAGTTTATCTGAATGTGGACTAATAAAAGTAATCGAAAAGTCCAGATCTAGTGAGACCACAGCGGCCCAAATAAAAATAGTGCAACAAAAAGAACTAAGAATTGAAGCATCATGAATAACATGGTTCATACCAAGGCCAGCTAAATTAAATATTACATATTAAGGCCTGTCCACTGTATTTTTAGCTGGCCTTGGTTCATACAGTAGTATCAACTCTTATGACGTAGAGCTTGGCTTATATGAACTGAAAAATGGTAAAAAATGCATGCAAATATGCACTAAAAATAGTTAAAATGTGCAGTTATGCATTAAAATATGCAAAATAAAAATACATTTCGAGTTTTTCTTTTATTTTACAGTACCGATATAGGTGGCTATGATCCTAAAAATGCATGTTGGTGTTTAAGGGTTAAATTTCCACGTAATTTGGTAGCTAAATTAAATTATTACAGTCAGGAAATATCATTAAAGCTTACCCTTTTGTCGCAAACTGTACAAAAAACATAGGAAGAATCAATAATCTTCAAATCGGTATGATTTTCATACCATTTTTGTAATAAATCACATCTATCAGTCAATTGTTTCGGCATTTTGAATTAGCTACGCACTGTCTTTACAAAGCAACCGATACTATTAGGACTGAGGAACAACAAATTCTATGAAACCCATTAACACAAGGGGTAATCCTTCTTGAATCGAGTAATCCTAAACACCTGATCTCACTGACAAAGAATAATTTTAAATAAAACTGACAATAAATAACAATAAATCCCAAGAAGCTATCTAAAAATAAAAATTAAGATAATTTAAGGGAAATGCCCTTAAATATGCAATAGTAGATTATGTTATTAGGAGTAAAAGTGATACTTTATGTGGCGAAGCTGAAGTTTATTTACCTGAACGTTAGTGAGGCAAATAATTCAGCTAAGCCACATAAAGTCACTTTTACTCCGAATAACATATACTATTTTATTTGCAAACGTATTCAGATAAATTAAAAATTGCAAACGTCACTTTTGTGACTTTTGCGGATAAAATAACATTTTGCATAGGCATTTATTAAATATTTGGTAAAATTTGCATTTATGCATTATAGGAAACACAAAAAAATGCTATAAAACAATTAAATTCATGTAGAAACAAAATTGCAAGAAGATATGCATTTTGCATATAATCTAAGCTCTACTTATGAGTGATGTTCGGAAAGAAGAATTTAGGAAGGAAACCAATTAGATGATGAATTAGTAAACTTAATACAGTGTGTCACAAAAGGTTGGCCCGAAAGTCAAAAATGTGTTAAAAGTAATGTTAAAAAATATTAGAACATTAGAAATGACGTTCATGTAGCGGATGATTAGATATTTTTTGAACATAGGGTTATTGCTCCACAAACTTTAAGGTCAAAAATGCTAACAAAAGTTCATGAAAGTCATTTTGGGATTTCAAGATCTAAGTTAAGAGCTAATGAAGTAATGTATTGGCCTTCTATTAATCAGGATATTGAAGACTTCATTACTAAATGTGAGATTTGTGAAAAATTTCAAAATTGTAATTCAAGAATTTTTAAAACCACATGAAATCCCAAATATGAAAGAATATTTTCAAGTCATGGTGTTCCAAGTCAAATAGTTGCAGACAACCAACCATTTGGATCATATTTATTAAAACAATTTGCTATTGATTGGGACTTTGAATGGGTATTAACAAGCCCACATTACCCACAGTGGCCACAGTCAAACGGATTCAGTGAACGATTTATGCAAAAATAAAGATTTGCAAATTGCCTTATTAGAATATGGGACAACCCCACGACCTGTTATTAAATTGTCACCGGCTCAGCTCTTATTTAACAGAAGAATTAGAGGTAGACTACCAATGGCTGAGTCATTGTTAAAACCTAAGTTACATAATAATTTAGCTATAGAAAGACATTCAAGAAAAACAGAGCAAATATGAGAAATATTACTACCAATATGCTAGAAAGTTGCCAGAGATTGATGCAGGTGATAATGTATTAGTTAGTTATGATAGAGGCATAAATAAAGAATGGGAGAAAGGGAAAGTAATAGAAAAAACTAATTTTCCTCGTTCTTTTAAAATAAGGACAGAGTCTGGTAGTATAATTAGACGTAATAGGGAACACTTAAGAAGTTAAAATAAAGCCAATGAAAAAAATGATTACTTCTGTAAGAATGTAGATAGTGACATAAACATACAAAGTGAAGCAGAAGAGGTAGATAGGCAAGATAATGATTGTAGTAATAGAATTGCAGCTGTAGGTCCTGAGATAGTTGAACGTAAAAATAAGAGGATTGTGCAACATCCAGCAAAATATAATGATTATGTGGTAACATGGCCTAATACAAAATGTAATAATGATTAAAAAGGGGAGATGTAGAATAATAGTAGATTGTTAGTTGTAAAATATAGTAGTAGGGTAAGTTAGCTGGTATGGAAAATAATCATTAGTAGAGCGTGTGCTCTCGTAGCAACAGATAACAAATGCCACCCAATAGTTATGTTAGTTACCAACTTGTAAGAAGCGTTTAGAATGTTTAGTAAAGAATTATTAATTTAAAGTGTTATTAATTCTAATGCAACCATCTTTACATCATTTTATATGAAAAATTATTACTACAACGTATTTTTTGCTTGAAATTAGGAAATAAGAATTTGCTTAAATTTTTCCATGTCATTATGTACTGAAAAACAGCTTTTCATACACTTAATTGTGTTGTTAAAAATATAAACTTTATGATATTACTGAAATATTTAGTGTGGGATTACTAAAACCTTCGATAATGAGACAAGGATATGAAGGTAAACTAATTACAAAAGTGAGGTGCTTGACCTCTTGAAATTAATTTCTTGGCAATGAATTTTGTTGATTCTAACAATGTTATCGTAAAGACCATATCCATATTTCTTGCCGCAAAATTTTTAAAATAAATTTTGTTAAAAAATTTTAATTTAATAATATTTGGTATTTTCAGATCCTATTTTAAATTAATGTACAAAATAAAAAAATTTGCATCATTACCCCATAGAGACCAATTTGTAGAAAACTGTGGCATTGTTTTGGATATAGAAAATACATTTTTGCCCTAAACACTATTAAATACAAATGTTACTGTTCTAGAAATGGATGTCAACTTACATTTAGTGAATCCATGTCTTTATGAAATTCTTGTTCAAAATGTCTTGGTAAAGTACTAAATATAGCATTATCGGTAACTGTAGCCCCATGTTTAACATCCAGCCATTCCGAGAAAGGATCTTTACCCTCACGAATTAATTTATCTAAAGCAATTTCTATTTTGTTACTATCGCCTCCTTTAAAAGCATCTTGTAATTGCTCTACACATTCGGTTAGCCTGTAACGTATTATAAATATTAAATCCATTTAAACAGCTTAATTGATATTCTTACTTTATTAATAATTTAATTATCATCTGTTTCTTATCCTGATCAGCAGTAGACTCCGCTGTATTCCTAAACTGATCCATAACCTAAAAAGGTACACTTGATTGAACAAATTATGTTGCTCAACTAACTTCATATTTTAACAAGTAAAATAAATAATAACTATTCTGTAAGTGCTAATATGAATTATACCTCTTTTGCATCAGTTAATACTTGGTCTAAGGGTCGTTTTTCTGCAACGTATTTCTCAAACAAATAGTTTTGTCTGGCTCTTTTAATTATTTTATCATCAATATCGGTAATATTCATTACATAGAAAATATCATAGCCAAAGTAATCAGTAAGTACTCTTCTTAGAATATCAAAAGTAATGTATGATCTACAATATATAATATATTAAAACCTCTGCCGGAAATATCTTTCCTTGTAAATTTTAAAACATACCTAGCATGACCCATGTGTGAAGCGTCATACACAGTAGGACCGCAACTATACCAATTTACTCGACGACCAGATTGTGGTACAAATATTTCTTTCTGGCGTGTTAAACTGTTATATAGTTTTAATACGGCCCCCTTTGAATTAGGTGGTGGAACCCACGCAGGCTGCATACGTTTAGACATCTTCTTTTTCCTACTTACATTACCAAATATAGAAGTTTAAACATTTAGTTATCAAAATTAGGTTATAAATTACAAACAACACATGGAGACTTACACGTATGTTTCGGATCTAAATATAAGTACTCAGATGAATTACTGATATATTTTAAAACAAGGATATTTAACTTATATCGTCAAAACTTGCCACAACTTAATTGCATCACATACACCTTTCCGGCTACTTAATCATTACCGAATTTTTGTGACGTGTGTCATACTGGGGAATTTTATAAATTTGGTTTTTCATTTCTTAACCTCAATAATGTCCTCAATTACTATTACCAACATTAAAGCAAATACGTTAATATTAAAAAAAATCTACTAACACCATCTATGCAATTCAAAACACATTACACCATATTCAAAATTATTTATGTAAGTTTCTTTGGTCATCGCGATAATACTACTAATCTAGAGTTTTGTCCGATTCAGAGGGTTTTTCTATCTGGTACAGATCTATATTGTGTCAAACTTCTTACTGGCATAGAGGTTACTCTTTTTTTACTTCTTTACTTCTTACTCAAAAGATCAATTTTTTAATTCAAAACCTTTCAGTGACATTTTAAAATTTAGATTTAATTAACTTATTCAAAACAATGGTCACAATTCTGGCAATTTCTTTGGAATTATTAGACCTTTCTGTATTTTTCGGTTTATTTTTGATAGACTATTGTTTGACTTTTATAGATATTTCCTCTATGCTATAAAATATGTAGGAGGAGGAGGACCTATAAGTATAGTTATCAACAATCAACATACTGAAATTAAATTTATTCCGATGGTTGAAATATTTTCAGTTCGTGAACGATCCTTTTGTGGCAACACTGTTAAGAATGTTTACATCATCCTATAACGTTATCATGGTAATAACTCCTTAGCAACGAGTTATGTTATGATACATTTAACAGCACTAGTGCTGTAAAGCTTATAACGTGCTGTTATGGCTGTTTTACGTTACTATTTATGAATTGTCATTGAACTGTCACTGAAAATAATTTTTTATTTTTTGAAAAAAATTATTATAGGATGATGTAAACCGTGTTACGACACGCGTAACGTTATTTGCTGTTACATTACTCGAGATTTAAAAGGACTCGCTCCTTCGTCGCTCGTTCTTTCAAACTTTTCTCTCGTAATGTAAAATGCTTCATAACGTTACTAGTATCGTAAATTACTTTATCTACTTTCATTTCGTAATATCAATATTTCGAAACGAAAAATCGTGTTGTAATGAACTATATTACAGCACTAGTATCGTAATAACTTTTGACATAAAAATGACAGATTGACAAGAGAATTCATAGTTATTTTATTTGTTATAAACATTTATTATGCACTTTTTACGATTTTTACGATATGAATATAGTACAAAGCTTTATCTACTTTCATGAAATTACCAAAAAAATTAAATATTTGCCAATAATTAATTACCTTATGCAAAAGTTGACTGTCCCAATTTTCATTCAAACTGACAGCAACCAACACAAAACAAACAAAAAAATCAAGCCTTAACGTATTAGATTTCAATGAAAATTGAAACAGCCAACTTTTGCATCAGGCAATTTATTAATTATTGATAAATATTTAATTTTTTTGCTAATTTTATGAAAGTAGATAAAGCTTTGTACGATATTTATATCGTAACCTCGTATTACGATCCTCAATGGATTTGTCAAACTCGACCTGCGGTCTCGTTTGACAAACTTTCCATCTCGTATCGTAATACGAGTTGTTACGATACTCATATCGTAAATAACTAATAAGAATATTCATAAATGTTATTCACGCTATCACGCTTGTTCACGTTTTTTCTGTGGTTCAAGTATTTGTGTACGTGCAAGTTACATTTTTTGCATGTGTGTTTTTAAATAATCACAGGTTAGTCATTAACTTTGATACTCAAAGGTCATTAATTACCAAACACTATTTGTAATAAATAAGGTATGGAAAATGTCTGAAATAAATTCCAAGGTTAACCTCGAATATGATTTCGATATCGTCAAAGAAGAAATCAAACTTGAACCCTACTTAGACAACGTGAAAAGTGAATTTGGTGAAAATATCCGTTACAATACCCAACAAAAACATAACTTCAATGAAACCAACCCTAACATTAGCCAAAACTTTGGACAGAATACGAGGGAGGAAATTGCAATTATGGAGAATAGTGCACATGAAACAGACAAAATAAAAGTTGAAACAACTGATATAGTTAATCCTTTTGAAGAAGATTACCAAAATAAAAATAAAAGGAAAAGTTTTACCTATGAGGTTTGTGAATTTAAACAGACTGGTAGCAAAAACTGTCTGAATAAACATATGAATATTCATACTGGAGAAAAACCATTTGCCTGTGATTTATGTGAATATAAGTGTGTAACTAAAAGCATTCTGAAAATGCATATGCGTAAACATACAGGAGAAAAACCATTTTCCTGTAATTTATGTGAATACAAGTGTGCAGCCAAAAACTGTTTGAAAAGACATATGAATATTCATATGGGAGAGAAGCCGTTTTCGTGTGATTTATGTGAATACAGGACTATAACTAAAAACAAGCTGAAATAGTTATTTTCGTATCAAGTGTCGAAAGTAGCAAATATCAAGCCAGTGTTTATAAATAGATATACGAGTGCGGAGCGTAGCGGAGCACGAGTAGAAATATTTATAAACACGAGCGGAGATATTTGCCTTTCGAACGAGTTACGAACACTATTTTTCCCACGACCAAAAATGTACATGTCAAAAAGTAACACTCACAGTTCAGGTAAAACGACCGTCATTTTTTGTTTTGAAGCGGCCGCAGCTTCCTATTATTGCGCAAACTGTGCGATATATCCCTATACGTGTTCATATCGCACGGGTTGTTCATTTGTTTTGCGAAAGTCAATCGCACGGGTGATATTGTCAACTTTCGCGCCTAGTTTGTTGTGCGTTAGGAGCGACTTTCTTATATGGTCGTGGGAAATAGTTATTTTCGTATCAAGTGTCGAAAGTAGCAAATATCAAGCGAGTGTTTATAAATAGATATACGAGTGCGGAGCGAAGCGGAGCACGAGTAGAAATATTTATAAACACGAGCGGAGATATTTGCCTTTCGAACGAGTTACGAACACTATTTTTCCCACGACCAAAAATGTACATGTCAAAAAGTAACACTGACAGTTCAGGTAAAACGACCGTCATTTTTTGTTTTGAAGCGGCCGCAGCTTCCTATTATTGCGCAAACTGTGCGATATATCCCTATACGTGTTCATATCGCACGGGTTGTTCATTTGTTTTGCGAAAGTCAATCGCACGGGTGATATTGTCAACTTTCGCGCCTAGTTTGTTGTGCGTTAGGAGCGACTTTCTTATATGGTCGTGGGAAAATGCATATGCGTAAACATCCAGGAGAAAAACCATTTTCCTGTAATTTATGTGAACATAAGAGTGCAACCAAAGGCTGCCTGAAAAAACATATGAATATTCATATAGGAAAAAAACCATTTGCCTGTAATTTATGTAAATATAAGAGTGCAACCAAAGGTTGTCTGAAAATACATATGAATATTCATATGGAAGAAAAACCGTTTGCCTGTGATTTATGTGAATACAGGAGTATAACTAAAAGCATGCTGAAATTGCATATGCGTAAACATACAGGAGAAAAACCATTTTCCTGTAATTTATGTGAATATAAGACTGCAACCAAAAACTGTCTGAAAACACATATGAATATTCATATGATAGAGAAACAATTTGCCTGTAATTTATGTGAATGTAGGAGTGTAACTAAAATCCTTCTACAATTGCATATTATGAGTAAACATACAGGAAAAAAGCCATTTGCCTGCAATTTATGTGAACATAAGACTGCAACCAAAGACCGCCTGAAAAGACATATGAATATTCATAAGAGAGAAAAGTGCAACTAAAAGAAGTTTCAAAAATCACATGAAAATCCACGGGAATGAAAATAATTTGCTTTTAATATTTAATATTTATTTATTTAACCAGCAATTAAACAGAAATCTCCAATTACATAATGCTGGATACATAACTTCTCAAATGAACTTACAAAAATTAACCTTAATTCAACAGTACTTTAAAGGAGTACCTGGGGTAAAAAACAACTTGGAGCAACTCTGCAGGTGGATCACTTAAAGCAGTTGAATTATACACACCACTCTACGGACGACACGCAGACAAATCATGGGAATTTGAATCACCTGACGAAAGTGCTTTTATTAGGTAGGGTAAGTCCGGTAGAGATGGACCACGTTTTTTATTTTTGTCATAATGTGTACATATGTTTGTTAAAATTAGTTCTTTTCTTTATACCAAATATTTAGATACTTGTAGCGCCCCCTAGTAGATATACAATGTATAAGACGCTGTATGCAATAAAGTTAGTTTCACGCGAACCACTGAACTGTGCGTATTATTTAATAGGTTATGGTACCAGACGTAAACACGTGGAACTCGTAAAATTGTGTAAAGAAATCGCAGTTAGTGAATAGTGGTGAAAAGTTTCATAATATGGCATCGAATAATTACATAGTTAATGTGCCGAAACTAAAAGGCCGCGAGAATTACGCAGAATGGTCGTTTGCGGTTGAAAACTACCTCGTCCTCGAAGGCTTGTTGAAGTGCATCACTGAAGTGATTGAAGATCAAGATGCGAAAGCAAGGGCAAAAATTATACTAACAATAGACTCCTCGTTGTATGTACACATAAAAGAGGTAAAAACGACCGTGGAATTGTGGCAAAAGTTGAAAAGACTATTTGATGATTCCGGTCAAACCCGTAAAATTAGTTTGCTGCGCAAGTTAATGGCGACCCGTCTGGATGAATGCGATTCAATGACAAATTATGTAAATCAAATCGTGGACATAGGACAGAAACTAAATAGCACGGATTTAGAAATTAGCGATGAACTTTTGGCGTCCATTATGTTAGCCGGTTTGACAGAAAAATATCAACCTATGGTGATGGCGCTAGAAAATGGTGGACAAGAAATTTCTACAGATTCCATCAAGATGAAGTTGCTTGATATGGATAGTGAAACCACAGACACTGGGATGGCGCTAGTAGTCGCTAGATCTCAAGGAAGTTTTAGTATATGGAAGGAGCATACGGCTGTTGGGTGTGTTACCATATATCAAAGACAAACGTCCCTTAACCTATCTTTGTTATTACACGTATTTTTGATTTGCTATCCTTGTCTTAGCCACACCATTTCCGACTGTCAACTTGTTGCTAGGTTATAGGGCGCGAAAATTCAAATTAATAACTTTTACAAAAATACCATTGTCAATGTCAAATATAAAACATATTCACTCTAAATCTAAAAATAATTATGGTAAAAAATGGGAAAAATTGTAGTAAAACAAATATGAAAACAGAGGTGTTATTTATGTGTATGTGTTACAGTTAATATCAAATTTCAGTTAGTAGGTACGCATAATAGCTAAGCATTTCAGGGTATATCCATAATAACTGAAATCTCTCGTGGTTATCTATGCATAATAATTCGTAAGGTTCAGGTATTACGCATATTACTATACGGTTACCGTTATTATTCGTATTCCCTAAAACCATTCCAGTTAATACGCGAAACCGCGAAGCACATACTTCGCGCATAGTTGTTGAAATGCGTGTATATGTTCGAAGGTTGTGTTACATATTTACTTTCTATAGTCCATAATGACGTCTACATTAGTTGTTGATAATGTAAAGTGCAAATTTAGTGAAGAAGTTACAAAGCTAAAGGGAAAAACAAACTCTCTATTAAATATTCTATTAAAAGAAGAATATCATGCTCTCTTAGCCGAGGTAAATATTTGTTGTTATAACGTTATAACCTAAAATTCGTGACGCATCGCACAGTCGCACTCACAAAACGGCACTGTCACTAACACCGAAACGAATGTACACAACAAGAAAACACTAACGTTCATACCTCCGGTGGCTACGACAGTGATAGAGTCTCAGAACGTTGTTTGTTAAAAAGAGAAAAGTATAAAAACGTACGACGAGATATCGTAACAAGAACCAACATACGTTTGTCGAGTATGCTCCTTCCATATATTTAAACTTCCTTGCTAGATCTAAAGGTCGGTCCAAGATGGCGGTGAAAAAACAAGTTGACAGCTGGGATAAAAACAAAAATGTAAATAATGCAAACTTCGATAAAAGTGTAATAACTTGTTGGTATTGTAACGAAAAAGGACATTTTCGAAGTCAGTGCCCTAAATTAAAACAATCAAGAGGTGATAAAAATGTGGATAAACAACAAAAAAATAAAAATTTATTTAATGTTGTGTTTTCAAGTGGAAATTTTAGCAGTCAAGATTGGTACATTGACTCAGGGGCAAGTTGCCATTTTACCGCAAATGAAGATTGGGTAAAAAATAAAGATCATTCTAATTTATCAGAAATAATGGTGGCTAATAAAGATAAACTTACTGTTAAATGCGTAGGTGATGTGGAACTAAAAACATTAGTGGGTACTGAGTGTTTAGACATAACTGTAAGAAATGTTATGTGTGTTCCAGGACTAACAACGAACTTATTGTCTGTGAGCCAAATTATTGATAGTGGGAACTTGGTAAAATTTAAAAATGAAAAGTGTGAAATCTACAATGCAGAAAATAAACTGGTTGCAACAGCGGACCTGCAAGATGGTGTTTACAAATTAAATCTACCAGAAGAAAATTCACTACTAGTAGCACCTGCAGTGGCTTTAGCATCAGGACAAACTTGGCATAGGAGATTGGGTCACATAAATACAGCATACTTGAATAAAATGGTGAACGGGGCAGTTGAAGGAATAGAATGTCAAGGACAAACGCAGTTTGATTTAAAAAATTGCGTTACATGTTGTGAAGGTAAGCAATCTAGATTACCATTTAAAAATGTTGGCAGGAGGGCTTCTTGTTTATTAGAAGTTATTCATACTGACCTCTGTGGACCCATGCAGAAGCGATCACTTGGAGGATCCAAGTATTTTTTGACTTTTAAAGATGATTATAGTCGAATGGGGTTCGTTTATTTTCTTAAAAGTAAAGGTGAGGTTTTCGAATACTTTAAGACGTTTAAATCTATGGTTGAAAAACAACAAAATGCTTCGATTAAGTATTTACGCTCAGACAATGGGGGAGAATTCTGTTCGAAAGAGTTTGAAAACTATTTAAAGTCAAACGGCATTATACATCAGACTACTAACAGCTACACACCAGAGCAGAATGGTATGGCGGAAAGACTTAACAGAACTTTGGTCGAGAAAGCTAGATGTATGTTGTACGATGCAAATCTTGGAACTGATTTTTGGGCTGAAGCTGTACATTGTGCCATGTACCTGAGGAATAGATCCGTGGCTTCAGGCATTAAAGAAACCCCATTTGAAGTTTGGTACAAAGTAAAACCCAACTTAAAACACCTAAGAATCTTCGGTAGCCGTGCTATGGTTCATGTGCCAAAAATGTTAAGACGGAAATGGGATAAAAAGTCTAAAGAAATGATATGTGTTGGATATGATGAGCAAACAAAAGGCTATCGTTTGTATGACCCTGAAAAATGCAAAGTTCAAGTCAGTAGAGATGTGATAATTATGGAAGCAATTAGTAAAAGAGATGAAGTCTCAAAAATTGTTGAAATGCCCATACAAGATAAAAAACAAAATGAATTGCCAGATGAGCAAGTTTCAGTGGGGGCTGAAATTGCATCAGTTCTTGAGTCTGAAGCTGAAGAATCAGACAGCGGACAGAAAGAGGACCCCGATTATATTTATGAAAAGAATGCTCCAGTTCCAGAAAATGTAAGGAAGTCTCAGAGAGAAAAAAAGCAGAAAGTGTATGAAGATTTTGTGACGTATATGATATCCCATAAAGTTCCTTATGAGTCCGATGATGATCCTATCACCATGGAAGAAGCTTTTTCAAGGTCAGACGCTGAAATGTGGAATCAGGCTGTAAAAGAAGAACTAGACAGTTTCGAAGAAAACGACGCTTGGGATCTGGTGGATCTACCCAGTGATTCATCAACAGTAGTGCCATGCAAGTGGGTGTTCAAAAAGAAACACAGTTGCGATGGTGAAGTTCGGTATCGTGCGCGATTAGTGGCGAAAGGGTTCGTTCAGCAACCCGGGTTAGATTACGACGAAACGTTTGCACCAGTTATAAGGTTTTCTAGCTTGAGATTGCTATTTGCATTAGCTGTTAAATTAAAATTAGACATAAATCACTTAGACGTGAAGACTGCATTCTTAAATGGCCAGTTAAAAGAACGTTTGTATATGCAAGCACCTGAAGGTATGAAAACAAGCGAAGGTAAAGTTTTAAAATTAAAAAAGGCTATTTACGGACTAAAACAGTCTTCACGAGCTTGGAATGAGAAAGTTCATACTGTCTTATGTAATTTAGGATATGAAAAGTCACCACATGAACCATGTATATATAAAAAGAGATCAAATGACTTTCATACAATAGTAGCATTGTTTGTTGATGATTTCTTTGTTTTCTCAAACGATACAAAAGAAACTATTTTTCTAAAGCGAGAATTAGCATGTAAATTCAAAATAAAGGATATGGGCATGATTAAGGAGTGCTTAGGAATGACTGTATCTTTTGATAAGGATAAAAATATTGTTTTAAATCAAAAAGAGTATATATCTAAATTGTTAAATAAATTTAACATGAAAGATGCCAAACCTGTTTATACTCCTATGGAAACTAAAGTAGATTTAAAAAAGGTATTTTTAACAGAGGATAATAAAAATAAATACCCCTATCAGAATTTAATAGGAAGTCTCATGTACTTGTCGGTGTTAACAAGGCCTGACATAAGTTACAGCCTAAGTTATTTGAGTCAGTTTAATAACAATTATGATGAAAACCATTGGAAATGTGCCAAACGCGTTCTTAGATATTTGGGGAGTACTGCTGATTATTCCATTAAATATTCTGAAAATGAACATGGGTTACAAGGCTTTGTTGATTCTGATTGGGGGAGTGACAGTGTAGATAGAAAATCCTATACAGGTTTTTTCTTTCGACTATCTAGTGGTCCTATTTCTTGGGAGAGTCGAAAGCAGAAAACTGTTGCCCTGTCCAGCACAGAGGCTGAGTACATGGCACTATCTGAAGCTGCAAAAGAGGCTGTATATTTAAAAAACTTAATGAATGATTTGATAGACAATAATGATTGTGTAATAATATATAATGATAATATGGGAGCACAAAAATTGTCAAGTAATCACATGTACCATAAGCGAAGTAAGCATATAGATATAAGATATCACTTCATTCGAGAAGTCATTGCTAGCAATCAAGTCACTTTAAAATATTTACCAACTGCAGAAATGCCAGCTGATTTATTAACTAAAAGCTTATGTAATATTAAACATAATAAGTTTATTCGAGATTTGTATATGATAGAACAGACTTAATTCTAAATATTTGTTAAGTGGGTGTGTTAAAATTAGTTCTTTTCTTTATACCAAATATTTAGATACTTGTAGCGCCCCCTAGTAGATATACAATGTATAAGACGCTGTATGCAATAAAGTTAGTTTCACGCGAACAACTGAACTGTGCGTATTATTTAATAATGTTCACTTATCTAAACAATACCTGGAGCATAAGTTTGAAAATGCCAAGTACTTCAAAGGAGCAAAGGCAAATCACTGTATCTTTAAATAATAAAAAGATAAACAATATTAAAGAAAGTGACCAGTGGTCCATCTCACCCATAGAGCTTAGGGTGAGATGGACCACACTCGTGGGAGAGATGGGCCAATAAGAAACAATGGTAAACACAAGATAAAATAATGCAGAAACACTTTTTTTATTCTTAAACAAGTTAAATCATAAACCGTAAGTTTAGAAAAATGTTGACAATAACTTTTCACATATTTTTGTTAAGTTGTAAGTTTTCCTTTCTCACAGTTTTCACATCTGCTTTCAAAACGAGAACAACTTTCATGGAACCAACATGTACAGGACGTACATTTAACCCAGTCGTCAGAAATTGTCGTCTCGGAGTATGTTTCACCACAGCCGACACATTCGCTTTCATTAGGATAGTCGTCAAAAGTTTCATCTTCTTCAGCATACACAATATCTTCATGTTCGGACTCAGACGAAGTTGATGGAGAATGTTGTTTTTTTGAACGTTTCTTCTTTTTCTTTTCTATTTGTAGCTCTCTCTTATCATTTCTCTCGCCTTCTTTCACCTCCTTTAATGCCTTCTCTTCTGAAGTTGACGGGGAATGCTGCTTTGTTGCACTTTTGTTCTTTTTCTTTGCTTTTTGGGTGTCTAGCTTTTTCTTTTCTTGTCTCTCTGCTTTTTTGGCCTCCTGTAATGCTTTCTCTGCTATTTTCTTTTTTTTGCTAGCAATGTTTTCTGGTGAAGTTAGAACAGTTGCCACTGTTGATGACTTCCTTTTAAGTTTTTCTACTTGTATGGTTGGTACAGGATGAATGACATCTAGCATTTTACTTGGAGTGACTTCCAAATTGACAGAATTTTGAGATGTGCTAGGTGTTACATTAGGTTCAGATTCTACCACCTCGGCAGTATTGTTATATTCATCATTTTGGATTTCTGCCTCGTTCTCTTGTTCATTCGTAGCAGAAACATGGTTAGAACTTTCTTCAGTTAGATAGGAGTAACTAGGTATTGCGCTTCGATCCAAAGGTATAATCCCAGCTGCTCTAAATCCATTTACTCCATTGTCCACGTTGGCTGATTTTGACCAGGACGAGGAAAGTAAAGTTCCAAACTGCAGCCTCGTTATTTTCCTTGACGGATGTGTCCTCATAAAATGATTGGTCGAAACGTTGGAATTGCTCTTCAGAGATTTAAAAAATGAACGATCTAGTGGCTGTAGCCAGTGTGTGGTATGAGGTGGGAAACTCATCAAAACAATTTCTTTCTCCTCTGCAAACTCCAACATTTCCACTGAGCTGGTATGCGATGTGTGACCATCGAGAAGCAGCAGGACCTTACCCTCCGGCTTTCTTGGATAAAAGTGCGATTTCAACCAATCGAAAAATATTTCTGTGTTTACGTATGCAGACTTTGGTGACATTGCAATTTCGGATCCAGGTGGCATTCCATCTCCATACTCTAATTTTTTGTTCTTCCCCTTGAATATGCAGTAGGGTGGAAGAAATGCTCCCTCACCATTGCAGCATGTCAAAACCGAAATGGTTTCTCCTTTCTCACCAGAGGTAATCGTAGTTACACTTTTTGAACCTTTTATAGCAACAACATTTGAAGGCTTATTGTTCAGTTGGAGACCGGTCTCATCCATGTTAAATATATTACCAGGTTTCTCGAATAATGCATTGTCTTCCAAAACTTTTTCAAGTAAATTATAAAAATTATCTACGTCTTTCTTATTCATGCCTTTTGCACGAGCTAACGATACACCTTCAGATTTTCTAATAGACAAGTTGGGATTTCTATCCATAAATGATTGTAGCCAATCATAGCCTGCTTTTTTTGTCTCCTTGTTAAATTTATGAGGAAGTCTCAGCTTTTCTGCTAATTCATAGGCCATACTACGAACGGAGTCCCTACAAGGTGTAAACCCCCTTTCCTGGAGCTTTTTAATATGTAATGCCATTTTGGCCTCATTATCTTTCCCCAAAATAGACGGGGGCCCCATTCCATCTTTTTCAAAATTTTTATGTTGAATACGCCTCTTAAACGTAGTTTTAGGGATTTCATAAAATTTCGCAGCTTCATTTACTCCCATCAGCTGATCTTCAACAGCTTTGGCAGCTTTAATTAAATTCTCCTCCGACCATTCTCCTCGAGCTGACGATCTCTTTCTCGCATAGACCCTTGGCATTTTTGTCTGAAGCAAGATAAAAGCTTACTTAATTTTAAACACGTGGTCCATCTCTCCGGATACCGCATGGTCCATCTCACCCATTTGAAAGGGAGAGATGGACCACTCCTCAGCCATGTAGCTACTGGCTGTTTAGACGCCATTTGAGGTTAGAGTAACAAAAGCATGTTTGACGAACCTATACTAGCACTTTCAGCAAGATCTAACTTATAAAAAGGGGTATAATCATTTAGTCAATACTATACTAAAAAAATAATTGGCTTACCAAAAGATTAAAAGATTATTTACTTCAAAATTGGTCAACGTAACTGAACATAAACAATACCACCGGTTGCTCAACTCTAACTAACCACGTGCCAATGGTGACTGACACGCTACTTTGCTTAGAATCGGAAATAATGAACAGGTCCGTCTCTCCCGGTGGTCCATCTCTCCCGGAATTACCCTACTTCAAGCATCAGATGATTTCATTGTTGATTATGGAATTATTCACATTACAAGCGTTTATTTACGTTTCAGTTTTGCGACATTTTCATTGAATTAATGGTTAACGAACTAAGGGCGATATTCGTGAACTGGCCAAGAAAATGTTTTCAAAAGGCATGATACCACATCCTGAACTTATTTATATCTTTTCGTTTTATGAACTGTACGAAGTCGTCAAAAAACGTAACGTGAACCGTATACAGAAGTACGAAACTTTCATTTTTTGGCTTTTTCTAATGTTTTCCGTACACGAAACAGAACAATATGAAGACCACGCCTTTATCTAAAATGGTACAATTTGAGACTTCCCAAGATTATACTTGAACTTGGCATATTAAAATTATAAAATTAAAATTTGGCTGAGAAATTGTTGAGAGAGGTAGCTTTGAAAGATATGCTGGTTTGTCTTAGCGATATCTTTGCCCTGTTATTACGAATTTGAAAGACATCAGCCAGTTACAGACAGGTAAGTAAAAATAAGTTGCCAAAGTAACATAAAAAGGGTCACATTTAAGTCCAAAATATTTTGTCCAGATGACATTGATTACGCATAGTCGCACAGTACTGACATAGGATAGTCGCCGTATTTCCGTATGATAGCAGGCGTCAGGCGTGGTAATAAGCCGTTCCTTTTCTTACCAAGAAGAGTTACAAAAAATTTCGAATGTTTAATGATGCTGTTGATGCCAAAGGCTTTGAATATTCAACTAAATAAGAACTATAAAGCTCAGCAGAGCAGTTAGTAGAACCTATGTCCCATGGATGGGTAATTGAACTTTACAACCATCGAAAAGCCATAAATTAGAATATTCAGCTTTAAAGATGGTATAAATCTTAAAAAAAGGCTAGTTCTATATTTTGTTGACATAGCGAAACTAATAAGCATAGTTGCTATTGGTACTTACGTTCATTCGATAATGAAGCAAGCCTTGAAGTATGAAGAGAACATGGGTTGGAGTATTTATTTTAAAAACCAAGCTGTTTCTATGTTTTTTGAACAACCTTATTATACGAAAGTTGCAGTTGCAATTCGAACCTCTGCCCTTTTCATGATAAAGCAAGCTTTGCAGCATACTCTGGAATAATACGTTCTGTGTTTTTCTAACAACTTTAACATGCTTTTAAAACCTTTAACCATAGTTGATAGGTATTCGAATCTACATCCTCGTGACTATCAAGCAAGCATTAAACCCGCAAAATTTCTTCTATTATTTGATTTATATAGTATTTAAAAAGAAAAATCTGAGAAATTAATATAATCAAATTATAATATAATTTAATCAAACTGATGTGTTATTTATATTTACTTAAGCTACTGTTATCGCATGAAAGAATGACCTTCACTGTGTAGTAGGAGTTCAAAATGCCACTTCATTATTCAAAACAGGCGATAATGTATTTCTGTCAGGAATGTTGGGTGATTTAGAATTAATTTCGACTGATGTTAATAAGGATTGGTATTATTTTTTAAATACTGTTAAAACATTAGCAAATAAAGCAATTTTTTGTTATTGTTTATATAATTTTTTTCTTGTACTCTTCCCTCATGTTTTTGTGTTGTTAACGTCGATATTAAATGAATTTTGGGTATTTATTATTGTAAAGGTTTAGCAACAAATACAAAATTTTCATTGATTGCTTTATGATCTTCAAAAGGATCTGTCGCAATTATTAATAAGTATCTTTTTATTGCAACAGAAATTAAGTATCGAGTACATGCAATCCACGGCGGTTCTCTTTGGTGAAAACCATTTTCCCAAAAGTACATTTTAAAGAATGTAATACAATATTACGATATTGTTTTAGAATGTAACTCAAATTTACGACGTGTTGTCCAATTAATAGGAAAATCAGGCGATTTAGAATTAATTTCGTCCGATGTCGATACGGATTGGTATTTTTTTTTACATAAATACTGTCAAACATTCCAATTAATTTGTTAGTTGTTAATTTCTTTAAAAATAGTAAACCATATTAGTATTAACCCTCCATTACACGCGCTTTGGTTTACAACGCCGTTGCACGCGTGTGAGCGCGGTGCTCACATTGATATACAGTGTGTCCCCGGATGGAGTTGACAATAGGTATGATTTACCAAAAATTTTCGAATTGGATTTTCATATTTTGGGATTAATCCCTGCTCGGTCTGAAACTTATTTTTAGTTTACTTTCGATTTTTTTAAATTAAGTAGGCCTTTACAGTTGAGCAAAAACTCTTTTCGTTTCAGGTAAAGTACCTTTTCCGTTCACAGTACGCCAATGTGTTACTAAGAAAAGTTGTTCAGAATGAAAAATGATGATGTTTTGCAAATTTTCAGAACGGTCGGCCTACTTTGATAAAATTCATTATTTGTCAATTTCGTTTCAGGTAAAGTACTGTTTCCGTTCACAGTACGCCAATGTGTTACTAAGAAAAGTTGTTCAGAATGAAAAGCTATGGCGTTATGCAAATTTTCAGAATTTTTAATAAAGAATTACTTTTCGTCGTAAAATTAATAATAAAGATTTTTTTCCTATTGTCAATTTCTATTATCAAATCGTTCTGAAAATTTGCATAACGCCATAACTTTTCATTTTGAACAACTTTTCTTAGTAACACATTGGCGTACTGTGAACGGAAACAGTACTTTACCTGAAACGAAATTTATAAATAATGAATTTTATCAAAGTAGGCCGATCGCTCTGAAAATTTGCATAACGCCATAACTTTTCATGCTGAACAACTTTTCTTAGTAACACATTGGCGTACTGTGAACGCAAAAGGTACTTTACCTGAAACGAAAAGAGTTTTTGCTCAACTGTAAAGGACTACTTGATTTAAAAAAATCGAAAGTAAACTAAAAATAAGTTTCAGACCGAGCAGGGATTAATCCCAAAATATGAAAATCCAATTCGAAAATTTTTGGTAAATCATACCTATTGTCAACTCCATCCGGGGACACACTGTACTTCAGTCAAAACATTGATATAATAAAAGCAACACACGTATATAATCGATCGATATGTAGATAAGAGACATGTTTATAATCAAACTACATTTATTAATTAATTACAATCAAAGGTTTATTAATTACAACTAAATGAAAATTCATATAATGTTAAAGAAAAAAATAAAATTATTCTGACTCTTCTTTTTTCCCAACAATGCGTGCAAACGGTTCTTGTATCTTCACTTCGTCAATCTCACTACCATCACTATCATTTAAAATGTCTAAAGGATTATTTCCTTTTTGTTCCTCTAGTTCAAGTTTTTCAAACCACTGAAGCATTTGCTTTTCTTGGCGCAGATCTATTTATATAAAAAAATATATCTAAAACGAGAAAATACTGTCTTGTTATAGTATAATGAAGACACAATAAAAATAGAGCATTAGGAACTTACCCGAAAAATTATTTGTCCTCAAAACAAAAATTAAAATATGGATTTTTTACCACTGAAAAATAAACGTGCTTATACGCGTAGTGAGGGCCGCGCTCACATTGACAACACTACTACTTCAATTATTATAAACTGCAAGTGACAGAAAGTTCTAATTTTAACTCTAGCATTGCTACCCCCTACTGAAACCACTGCTAAAGGCATTCCTGGACGTTCAAGGTTATAGTCATAACAGTCATCATTATATGGTTTAAACAACAAAAATGTGAGGGATTCGCTCATAGCGCGTGTAATGGAGGGTTAAAGATGTTAAAACGTTGGCAAATAAGGCATTTTTTTGTTTGTTTTTGTTAAATTTTTTTTATTGTACCTTTCCCTTATGTTTTTGAATTGTATGTATGTATTGTCTGTAACCTCTTATACCTTTCGGTGTCGAGGCTGATGCATTAATGTACGAGGTTCTATGGGTGCAAACCATAACCCGTCCCATCTCTTCGGGTTATGAAGTTGAAGCTCCGCTTAATACATACTGCAACATATGTATAGTGTAAGTGTAGGACCTTGTTACTATACCTCCTAGACCTGTATTTGGAGGAGAGTTAATTAGGTGCCCAATGACCAATGGTCACCAGGACTCGATACGGACCTCTGGATTGCAGGAAAATCCTGCTCATTGGGAGATTCGAACCAAGGACTAGCACAGTGCTAACCTGATACTCTACAAACATAGCAATGATAACGGAAAATGTAAATAATAAAAATATGGTTAAAAAAAATACTAAAATTTGGAAGCTGGAATGTGCACACTTCTGCTTTCAGCAAGTATATGCTAACTGAATGAGAATATTGATTGGGAAATAATAGATACAAACCTGTTATAAAACAAATTAATATTCACTTAATTGCCTACAAAAAATACAACTTGGTATACCCACTTTTTATGAAATCAAATACTGACACTGATTCCCAAATTTAAATAAAATTAAACCTCAATTTTCAAAATATATAGTAATAACCGAATAGAAATTAAACATTACATTATTTACATCTAGAAAATGATTTATTTGGTGAAATATGTATTTCCCAAGGTTCAAAAATTAACTTAAGCATAATCTAATACAGCAAAAGTGTTGTAGTAATCCAATACACAGACAAAACATAAAACTAATCAGGAATATATTCTATATTCTACAGCATTGCAAATAAACTACTTTGCAGCTGGTGTTTCTGTAGTCGCGGGAGTTTCACCACCTTCTGTCTTAACCATTTTTCCACTATCACCTAGAAAACATCAACATTAGTAATTCAACATACACATAAAAAATAAATTGTTCATAAATTAAATTAAGTGATTTTATTTTGTTTTTAGGGTTGCAACATTGCCTAGGATTGTTTTGCAAACCTTATTATTCACTTCTAAAATGCATATTGTGAATAAATATAGTGTAATATAACAAAAATCATGATTTCATTAAACTTACTTTCGGAATCCGGCTGTTCTCCTCCAGAACGACGGCGCTTCCGAGCAGATCTATCACGGCGAAATACTTTTTGTTGAACAGGAAGTGGATCCATTCCTAATACCTACAAACATGTATATTTTTAAAATTGTTCATTATTACATCAGATCAATTATTGTTACTTTATAAATTTGTCTATAAGCAATAAGACGGAGGGCATATTGAGCAGAACAGGTAAGATCTTCTCTTTGTTGAGCTGTGAGTGCTGCAGCTGCATCGGGATTGTCCTTTTCGCAGGGATCACCTAAGCCAGGACCTCCAGGTAGTAACACGCCACCAGCGACAGCTTCCATAACTCTTCGTAACGCATCTCCAGGCGACAACTGTATGCCTCCAGGTACTGACGATATTACTTTTTCGGCTAGTAACTCCATTGCCTACAAAAACATACTTATTGTTAATAAACCAAATACTACAACACTCATCAAAGCAATATTACAAGTAAGATAATGCAAAGATTTGCTACTTAGACTGGTCTGCATTTTTGATATTTTCTATTTACCCCAGATAATGAAATGTTTTGATTTTCATACACAATCTACTTTACAAAATACGTGGTTCAGAAATACTGTTTCTGTTAGCAATAAAACTTTGTTGATTTCTTACAGATCAATTGAAGAAAATTGTTTAAGAGGCCTTAATTCGTTTAAGAGAACAGCAGCAGGTTATGTGATAAATAACAGATTCTCTTAAGTAAAACAATGGTTTGTATGCTGACTTGATTTCGCTGTAGTTTTATAATAATTGATAAGCTAACATGCGGTAAGGAAACATGTTATACTGATGTGAGCCTAAAGTGTGTTTTATTTTTGTTTATCTTTTTAGAGCACATGATGAATGAATGCATTCGGCATAACACAAAGGAACATACCTTTTGTGTCTAAATAATATAATTATTAAAGAATCGTTTTGTAGTTTTCTATATTGCTTGTTATATTTTACAGTTATTAAAATTTATTTTTTCCTTTACTTTCTTGTCAAAATATAATTTTACAGAAAAATAATTTAACATTTAAATTCGCATCTAAATATATTTATATCAAAAATGATTCTCAAATGTAGCTATGAAACACTTTTAATATCAAAATACGATAAAATTGAAATTTATTGCCAAAGAATGTCTAAAGTGTTTTTAGAAATTGAAACAATTAATAAATATCACGAAACTTACCAAATTGCATTCATTATTTTATCTAAAGTAGTGAGGTAAAATGTATCAAATACACCCGGGTATGGATCAACTCATTAAAGTAGGTAAATCATTGATATAAACACAAGTTGTCTAAAAAGAAACCGAACTTTGCTGTAAAAATGATATGAGTCGCGTTATTTATTTGAAAAAACCCACTCACACTCCCTAGAAAATTGGTCATTATGGAAGCAAGAGATCAAAAATTCCCAAACATCAAATATACAGAACTACATACCGGGTGTTTCAGGTAAGACGCAACATATGTAGGGGAACACCAATGTATTTTTTTAGAAAGGATCCGCGATACCTTTGAAATCAAAATAAAAACATGAACAAATTGTTGACCACAAGGTGGTTGCCATAACAACTTCATGTTTTATACCATTTATTGAAGAACACAGATGCAATGTAAGGTTACTTCAATACACTGACTATAAATTGTTGGCCGATGAATTTTATAGACTTTTAACAGCACTTATATTCAGAATCGGTGTATATTGAATAATTGTCTAATACAGCGTTTCTCAAACTTTTTTTGTAAATGTAAGTTGTGTGGAACCACACCGAAAAACTATTAACTATAAACAATTACACTATCTATTAATTTGTTTTTACTGCACTGCACTTACTCGTATCGACTAACTATATCCCGCCGTGCCGCCAGATCGTCTTTATAAATTATCTGAACCAGGAAAGATGAGCCCTGCCTCATTAATGCTATCCATATGATATAAGATTTTACTTGCAACAAATGTACACGCATGTTTATCGTTACTAAATTCAGCGTGTGATGAGGCAGGGTTCATCTATCCTGGTTCAGATAATACCGTCATCGAACAATAACAATTCCACGTCCGCCGCGAATTCACACATCAATGCATTCCAGAATCTGACGTTGGAACCCTAGGGTTCCGCAGAACACACTTTGAGAAACACTGGTCTAATACATACATATTAGAATAAAAATTATATTTACTATTTACTTTTATAAAAGTATTTAGTTAGCTATGAAGTTTTTATTTTTAATGAATTATGAAAATTATACAGACAAATATCACCTCCGCAGAGATTTGAACCACAAACTTTAAAGTCATTAATTTCCCAATAGGAGAGAAAGAAGCCTTAAAAATTCAATCTCTAAATTAATAAAAAAATTTATGGTAATTACATACAGTTGAAACCTCATAGAACGAGTACCGCATATAACGAGATTCCGCTTATAACGACAATTTTACAGACTCTTGATTGATTTGCCATTAACCCCTATTTAGTTTTAATCGTTTACTACGAGACCTCATACAGCGAGAATTCGCTTATTACGGCTTCTATTTTTGGAGGAAATCCTGTTACAGTGAGATAAATCACTACTATATTATTAACAGAAATTGTTCGGGGCTGCCCCGCGTATTGTTTGTCTGTACTACATACATTACGCGACCTCTTATGCTGAAATGCGTGTTCAGTTAAAGACGTGAGCGCATGAGTAACGGTTACGTACCAAAGTTGAAAAGCACTTCAGCTTAAATCAGAAAGATGAAATATTAAAAGACGTTGACGCCGGGTTTATACGTAGTGAAATCGACGACGTAGTCGCCGTTGAAAAAGATGACGATTTTAACTTCCTTGACGATTTACCGCTCTCTGAATTGAAGAAGTTGTATATTATATCATTAATCTTCCGAACTTTCTTGAATTTTCAGGTGGCATTAGCGACGAAATATTTTCAGTAATATTAAAAATGGAAAATTATTTAGATAGTGTTCACTTGAAGCAAATTAAACAAAAAAAAGGTTATTGATTACAATCAATGATTACTACTATTCGTAAGCGTGTATATTGTGTATAAGATGCAGACACTGATTTCGTTATTTCTTTTACAATTAATTACATATGTATTTTTGATTTATAGTAAAATCTATTACATAACTAACCTATTAACTATTTGTGTTGTTGTGTTGTGTTATTTTATACTCTGAAATGTTTAAATGACGTCCTATCTTAAAACATGTTTGTGTTCTGTTTTATACCATATGTGTTTGTATTATGATAAAATAAATTTAAAAATAACGAAAAACTGTTATAACGAGATACCGGATATAACGAGATTTTTTTTATTCCCTTCAGTGCTCGTTATAACCGGATTCTACTGTATATCAATTTTTTTCTTCTAAGAACGAAATAACTAGTCTACTTCGTTCTGCAAAAATAAGAGATGCCACCGGTTTTTTGAATTACACTTTTTAGTTTAAAAACAAACTGTAATATTTATGTAACAAGCAGGTTACATACTATAACCACGACCAACTGCATCTATATACTCCGTATATACGGCCAGTCCACTCTGCCTAAAAATAGGTTTTGAGACAGTAGGCCATAAAGGCCGGATAGTGGTGTCATCTATTAAATAAACTATAACCAATTCGGAAGATACCTGTAAATTGTCGAATGTCAACAATTTGTCAAATCGATTTAAATTATTTGGTCGATATTTATTTCTTACAAAGAACAAAGTAATTAATTAAAGCAATTGTTCGAATCTGGCGTTTGTATAAAAATAAAAACCCACCATATTTCGAAGTTCATGTAAAACTAAATTGTCACGTTCTTTCAAATATTATTACGGTAAGAAAGATTTACAAAGCACAACAATTATTATAATACTGTTAACCGCTATTATTAAATTCTTCAGCTATCCCAAGAGTCCAAGAGTCACTGATTAACGAACTAGTTAAAAATAGCACAAAAATAGGACTAAAAATGAACAATAAAAAATCCTGTTTACTTATTAACAGATGTGAACGCAACATCTATGCTCATGAAGAAGAAATTCAATACAAAGGTAAAGCTAAATGCTTAGGCCAAATTATTTTATTCTCAGACAACCGAAACAATATAGTACAAGAAAGAATACATAGCTAGTGGATGGAATAAGTTTTGGCAGCTCGAAAAGATCTGAAATGAAACAACTAACTTAAAACTTAAGAAAAAGTAATATATTACCGGCAATGACATAAATATGCAGCACAAACGTGGAGTCTAATAAAAAGCAACAGCAAAAAACTTGTGACACATCATAATTATGCTAAAAAAAAAATTCTCAAGATCAGAAGAGAGGACAGAGCAAGAAATGAAGATCTTCCATAAAAATTAGTAGTAGGTACATTTAATAACTACCTAGGTACCGCTATTAGCAAACTGAAATGGAACTGGCGAGAGCACATAATAAGGAATAACGGGCATTATGGGCAAGTAGAACTACAAAATGATATGGTATCCATCTCTATACGGGAGAATAAGCGACCGCCCAAGAACAAGATGGAAGGAAGATTTCATAAGATTCTTGGGCTGCAACTGGGAAAATATAGCACAACATGCAGTGGAAGCGCCATGAAGAGGCATTTGCCTGCGAGCGGGATTAACTACATTATTATCAAATATTAAATAAATAAATAAATAAAAATTCAACTAATAAATTTAATATTCTTTTGAATTGTTACACTCTATAAAAGTATTCATTGTGTGCTTCAACACATTAAAACTTTTTGAACAAAGATCTACTTTCACAATGTTTTTTAATAAATTGGTTGACAACCAGTTGACATTTGTAATACACTGTTGACAGTTATAATAGTAACAACAACTTCCTAAAGGGGGCATTAGTTTCTGGTCCTGTCAAAAAATTTGTAAAACGCGAAGTGGAGCGGCCTTATAGGGACGAAGTCTCTATTGATACAGTTGGCCTTGCTATAACCACATACTACTACTATCTATTCACAACTAGGAAAAGCACTAAATTGAAATATCTGGTGCATTTTTTTGTTATTGAATTGACAGCACTACTATCCGAACCACAAGAGATGACCCCTGCCTCATCAATGCTATCCGTATGAAGTAAGATTTTACTTGCTAGTCAAATTAGCATCAGCTGTATTCTCAAGCAATTATGATTGGCGCTTTAACTGGAAAACAAACAGCTGTCAAGTACTTTCAATACGAATTTAACCTTAAAATTATTTTCCTTTTGATTAAGAAATTTAAAAATCCGTATTGTACTGTTTTAGTTATTTGCGTTTACTTACTTTTATAATGACCAAGGAGGTTAGATGCAACTTAAATTATTTACCAATTAAAAATTTCAAATGATATAATAATCTAACCAATAAATGTACAACTGTGTTTCTTCTGCAACGCAATAAACCAAATTAAATGTTCATTTATCTAAACTTCACAACACAAATACGTACCACATAAACGAATTCCCAATGAACATAGGAATTTAGATAACTAATAAAATAAAATAATGTAAATGTATTAATAATTTGACAGTTTGATGTTTTAGTGATGACACGCGCATTTGACGTAAACTACTCTAGTCATAGTCAAATAAGCACTTTAATCATAACACAGGCTTATTGTAATGCTATCCTTGTCGTGTGCATGAGGTTTGTGAACAAATACACACGCGTGTTTGTCGTTACTAAATTCACCGTGTGATGAGGCAGGGGTCATCTCTTGTGGTTCGGATAATACATGTTTTTAAAATTTAGTGAGATATTTAGTTCCCTGAAATGTTGGGTTATGCTGTCGTGACAGATATCAAAATCAAAATTTTTATAAATAGTACCATATGCAGTTTTTAATTCTTCGTAACATAAACAAATTGCCTTGTGTCCTCTTTCGGTAAAATTCATGGTTCAACATTTAGGTTACATTGCATGAAAATTTTTATTTTATGATTTGTTTAAATGTCAGATTTCAAATTTCCCTCCAATCATATAGTAACCATAAATAACAACATTACAATAGTTATTTGTAATGCAAGTGTTGAAAGCTTGCGTTTGCCACACGAATGTGAAGTTTGCAGCACGAACGATAGTGAGTGCTGCAGTCACATGAGAGTGGCAAATACAAGCTTTTAACACATGTATTACACACTATTTTTTCTACAACCACATTTCCATAAAAAAATTTAAATATTTCTGCAAAATCAAATCTGACATTCATCAAATGTCATTAAGACATTTTGATGTCGGTGCGGCAAAATTATACTTTGCCGCACCGAAAATCATGCATGTGCGTGCGGAAAGTAAATTTTCCGCACGTTAATTTCACTTGTTCGGCAAATACTCATTTTCAATACTCGTATCTATGGAGACGAAGTTTGAAAATCCCACTTTCCATGGTGGGAGTAGAAAATAGTAATTTTTCTACTCCTACTATTGAAAGTTGATCTTTCCACATGATTTTTAATGCTGAAAGCAATTGTTGGTCGAAACTGTGCGACAAAATCCAAAAGTGTGTTACAAATTACTATTGTATAACAAGTGTTGAAAGTACAGTTTTGCAGAACGAAAATGAAGGTTGCAGCCTGAGACGAAGTCGAAGGCTGCATTCATTTGAGTTTTGCAAAACACTTTCAACAAGTGTTATTACACACTATTTTTTCTACTCCTACAGAAGAAAGACATTTAATTCACTATTTAATATTTTAAAACAAATTTTATAATTTTTGTGGAATATTAAGTATGCTCATGAAAACTATGGTCACTATGGAAATAAGTCCGTTGCTATGAAAATAAACATATCACAAATATAAACAAACCATACAGTTAACCGGCGCCATTTTGAAAGTGTGTTGCAAAGTACTTTGCAACACACTTTTGGATTTTGTCGCACAGTTTCGACAAACAATTGCTTTCAGCATTAAAAATCATGTGGAAAGATCAACTTTCAATAGTAGGAGTAGAAAAAGAAAATTTTCTGTGCCAGTAGGTGCGAATTGTTCAGTGCATGCCAACATAAGTCTAGTGTCCATGAGATCAGTGAACAGAATATACTTAAAAAATATTGACATTGCAATGCTAACAATGGCTTATTCATCTATCTATCATCGATAAAAAACGAGCACTAGATTAACGTTGGTGTTTCCATTTTTTTGTCCGCAATTGTACCTAAACTGGATTTTATGAATCTCTGATGGAGCACATCCAAAACTGCACTGCTCAAAAAATTAGCAAACCACTATTAAAACTTATATGGTTTTACTATTTTCTCCTACTGAAACTCCGATTTAACAAATACAGATAAAAATAATAAATCCAGAGTTCATTGTATTAATAGTGGTCCGCTAATTTTTTTGAACAGTGTATTACTGACACACAAAAATCAATAACTTGTTCCACAGTACTGTGCAACACAGCACTAAAAACATGAACTTGATTATGCATCAGAAATTCTAAGGATAATCTTCTAGTCTTATAAATAAGTACTTTGATCACATCTGTTTTTATTGTCGAACTAATGTTTATTAAATTCTGACAAAATGCATCAGCTTTTATCATTAACATTGTAGTTCTACTTTTATAGCAAGGTGTCTGAGCAGTAAACAGAATAATAACTGTAACTGGAATTCTCCTTGCAAATTGTAATTACTTAATTTTACATGTGATTCATTTAACACATTCACTGCAGATCTGACTTTTTTCATTCGTTTCTATTGCAAAATTATGAACCATATTGTTATACTAAAGTACTTAACATTTTTTAAAAATTCAGTGAAAAAGTCTCAAGTTTGGGTCTCATTTTGTGCGAGGGTTAAAACAATAATTATATAAAATAAAAAGTTCATTCTCATTGCAAGTTTTGTTAAAAACAGATAATACATTATCAATAAAACGCATTCGAGCTTTCCACAATAGTAAATGTGTTAAGTAGGGTCATTGTGGGAACAGTGAATCACCATTTTTTCAGTGCCATATAACTTCGTAAATGCATATTGTACAAGTCAAACTTAAATGTGTACAATGCTGGCATTTAGCAACATTTTCTTCTAAGACATCCCTCCTTGGACTATTAGGATGTTTGAGTAGGTAATAAATGTTTAAAAAAAAAGTGGGTAATGATTCACTGTGTACTTAGGGGTGTACACAATGACTCACAGCAAAGTACACAGAGAATCACAAGATTTATGTAAGGAAAACACAGTAATGTTCATTTAAATATCGCTTGTAATTAATGTAATCACAGAACATTACAATTTGTACTTATTGTAATTTTTAAACATTAGCTTAGTACGCATATCAGACCCATACCAGTCTTTTATCAATTCTAGGAACAAATTTGCCTGCCACCTTACCAAGTAAATATAAATTCAGAAATTTAAAATTTAATTTAAAAGTACACAGTTAATCACGATAAAAGTACACAGTGGATTGATTCACTGTGTACTAGTTTGTAAAGATTCACTGTGTACCACTCCCGCCATTTTGATTTTGTTAACTCATTTACTAACTTAAACACCGACTTGAGCAGTAGGTATATCATAAAAATAATGCTCAATGAATGATTATTACATACAAATATTAACATATAGATTATTTTCAAGAATTAGGACAAGAATAACTAATGAAACTTACATGGAATTTTTTTTTTGGTCCATAAAAAACAAAAACGCACTCCCAGAAAACGTGTGAAAACTTATACCGGCGTCACAGCTGGAGTAAACAGAGAGGCTCTAGGAATGTGAACTAGTGGGAAAGAGACAACACGATCGCGTTATTCTTTTAACCCTATACGTCACTGATTCACTGTGTACTGTAGATTCACTGTTCCCACAATGACCCTACTTTGAAAACGCTTTTTAAATAATTAAATAAACAAAATTTGTTACCTGTACAAGTGACGTCACAAAGAATATAAATTATATTTGCTATTTACTTTTTTTTCTACACCTATTTAATTATATTGCAATTATTAGCATTTTTTTTGTGAAAAATAGTACCTATAATTCACTGCAGTGAATTATGGATTCATAATTCACTGCAGTGAATTATGATTTCGGCCAATCACAAATACATAAATATTTCGCTAATCCAATCATATTTTAAATCGCCCGCGATCAACTCCTTCTGCGGCTGACAATCGACTCGCGTGACACGCCCAAGTGTGTTGTCATATTGCTTGTTTACAAAGTTATCAAATTTGACTAATTTGAGTCTAATATATTTGTTTAATAGGTGTAGAAAAAGTATCGTATTACATTCGCGATTATGGCCATTATTCGCTCAGATGATTTGTGCCACTCGCCTGACGGCTCGTGGGCTCAAACGTCATCTTCGTGAATAATGGCTGTCATAATCGCTCATATAATAATATACTATTAAAAGTATTTAGTTAGCTATGAAGTTTTTATTTTTAATGAATTATAATTATTCAGAAAAATATCACCTCTGCAGAGATTTGAACCACAAACTTTAAATTCATTAATTTCCCAAAAGGAGAGAAAGAAGCCTTAAAAATTCAATCTCTAAATTAATAAAAATTTTATGGTAATTCTATCAATTTTTTTCTTTTAAGAACAAAACAACTAGTCTACTTTGCTTCTGCAAAAATAAGAGATGCCACCGGTTTTTTGAATTACTCTTTTTAGTTTAAAAACAAACTGTAATATTTATGTAACAAGCAGGTTACATAGTATAACCACATACTAAAAAAATATTGACACTGTAATGCTAACAATGGCTTATTCATCTATCTGATTGCCTCAACTCAACATATGCAGAGTATATGCTTATATTTTTTACTTTCATTATAATCTATTTGACGATTTATAGGTCTCATAAAAAATATTTTTCCGAGAAATATTCAATCATCATCATTAATTAACATGGAAGCAGATCCCTGTGGATCAATCCTGGATTACGCCAGGTCCACCCCATGCCAATAATTGAATAATAAATTTACTCTTATTCTTTAAGGTGATTAGACAGAACATAACATTTTGACATACAACTGAGGATAGATCACATGAACATTCTTCAACAGTATTATTTCTGCTTCTTATTAAAACTTACTATGAAAAATATTAATTTATAAATGTTTAACTTCGTCCAAAAACACTACAAAAATACACCTGAATGACGGCACATTATAGCATTAAAAAAATACTTTTTGGGCAAAAACAATCGGAATAACCACCTACACAATTTGAACTATTTTTATTAATGTGTCAATGCAGTATAGAAATTTAGTATGAAGCTAGCAGTTTGGTAATTTCACATAAGAAATTAATAATGAAAATATAGCTTGCAGCAAATGTTCATTGAATCTAAAGAAAATTCATCTGTGATGCTTGCTTGTTATGAAAGTTTTGCATAATGCAATAACGTAAATAATATGTTTAGACATCAGTTCTACTGCTAGAATGTTCTCCAATTCACAATTAGCTACCGTATTACTTCAATTATAAGACGCATGTTTTTTCGTATTTTGGCGCCTCTGTATTCATGGTGCGTCTTATATTCGATTGCATCATACCAGGGTAAAGGTTATGTTTTAAGTTAGAAAACTAAGGGTGTGTCTTATAATCAGTGAAGTAATACGGTATATTCTGTTAAAGTTCTTTTAAAATATGAAGAAGAAAGCTTACCCACGAACTAAGTGGAGACCATGTAGGTACACGTTGGCACAGATCTCTCAATATACGGATAATAACCACACAAGAATGAAGTCCAAGAGCCCTAGCCTGCAAATAACGACTATTATACATATGAAAACAAAGAGTAATTATGAGGGTTCTACGTAAAACTACCGCGATGCTCCCTCATATAGCAAATGTAAAGAAAAGTACGACGGACTGCTTAATAAAATAGTTAAAACGTGGAGCCTCTAAATTTTCTGGTAGAACCCTCGAACACAACAATTTGCAATCTGATTCAGATGTGACTTTCTTTAGGCTCTCAACAATATATATCGTTATTATATACTAAATGCATAAAAATCAATTGCAAGTATAAAGGGAATAGAAGCAAAAAAGCTGGAGTCTTTACGACTCAACTAAACAATAAAAATCAATGAAAAAATCGTGAGTTACCAGCAGAGTGAAGCTCCGATTCCCTACCAAACAGTAAAACTCACATCGTCAGATCGAATAAAAAGTCGTACTTAAAATACTTTAAGAGGGAGGAGCAGTGCTGCGCGGTGTGAGAATGGACACAAACCTGGAACCATTTGGTATGTCTGAGGGCTGCCAGCGCCTGGAGACACTTGCCGCGTGCGAGAACATCCCGGTCCGACCCGCCGCTCGCAGCTTCTAGACATCAGAAAGGGTGTTTGACCATCGCGCTCACTACAGCTGCATCCACCATTATCGCATGGCTGCAGCCGCAGTGGCCGGCTGGTCAAAAATCCTTATCCCACACCACCTAAAATCAGCTCTTAACAGGCACATCAGCACAGTACAACCATAAGTATTGGACCAACGCCTTCACAGCGCTTCAGTGTGCCACACTTAACACGCTTTTTTCCGTATCAGTTTCAGTTGTGTTTTGCATACATTAACTAGTATAAATGTGAAAATTATACAGCCACACTCTGAAGAGAATTGGAAGTATATTCACAGCAACACTAATCAATCACCAAGCAAATTACATGTATTAATGTTGCGGGTTTTGAAGTGTTCGTAAAACCATGTAGTAACTACTATTTTAATGATGTCCAAATTCTTCATCACACTGCAACAAAATCCATCAAACACATGCATAAACATACTCACATTTTCAGTCTGCACATAGTAGTTAAATTTATAATAGCAACTGAAACTGATACAGAAAAAGCAACGAAATCACCAAACTTCAGTATATCTGAAAAAGTCCAATATTTATTATAATCAAGGTTTAAGCTGCTTAATATTAACACAATAAAACGTGCTCTTCATACAATCACAGTCAAATCGCTCAGTTCCACTCTAAAAAAGAAAATAACATTACTAAAACTACTTTTTCTTTAATTGCCATTCTAAAAATAAGAATGGTTATTATGGAACAAAAATATCCAGCTTAAACCCTGTACTAAGGTACTGCACATCAACTTGCATCAAGCACCCATACACTAAAATCTAACCTTCGCGCATCACAGGACTGGTGAGTTGTACTAGGACGGTCAGTCCATCTCCAGAGACAGTAAGGCCAGCATCAGCCGCATTTATTGTGATAGTGTACGTGTGATCAGTGGTAACCTGTTTAATAGCAACAGGTAAAAGCTCAACTACTTTGCGTAATAGAGTAAGGGTGGGTTTCTCCGCACATAAAACCACCAATTCTACACTAGTGTCACCACGTAACAGAAGACCCTTGGCAAGATGTCCCACACGCATTACTCCTTTTAAAATACGGTTAGAATCTCGGTCTTGTTGGAATGAAAACCTAAAAACATTTTAAAATTTAAATAAAGTAGTTTTTTTTATTTTAATCTATCAATTACTTACAGTTGATTATCTCGTCCATCTTCTTTTTGTTCTGTACCATTACCGGTACTTTTATTTTCATTTTCAGGCTTAGCATCTGGTTTAGCAGGTGTTGTAGCAGCAGGGGTAGTACCCGCTGCTGCGGAGGCAGGAGTTGCCCCGGTTTGTGGAATACTGGCATCTTTAGGCTTAGATTCAGCTAACTGATCAGATACAATTTTTAAAGCCCTTTCTGTATGTGATACAATGCGTTGTATAGCTTGTAGTTCTTCTTCTTTGGGATAAATTTCTGAATGTCGAGCCATAACATGACGATCATCGCTTGACTCTACACGCCTCGCAGGAGGTCCCTGGAAAAACTGAAAAAAATTGTATTTGTTATAACAAATATAAATTTACTCTAAAATCTGCCAGAACATATTTTGGTTGTGATGATGATTTAACTAAACTACTTCACCAACTACATTTGTTTCTTAAAATCATATGGTAAAATAAAACAATTATATATCAAAGTTAACAAAAGAGCTTCATCTTTTGTTTACTGACAGAATGGGTACCAAAAAGTGTAGTAATCAATTCAAGTTATATTCTGAAGCGACGTTTTGTTTATTATTACTTTATTTAGGTAATGACAAATGTTTTTCAATTCATAATCAGCTTGATAACCGAATTTTTGGACACCTGTTATTACTTGACATATTAATTCAAATTCTGATAAAATTTTGTTTACCTTGACAAATGATTAATTTAGTGAAGCTGTTAAATCATGTTTGTACAAGCCACCCTTAATGAACAAACAAAAAATTAACTTACTGGTGGAGGCACACTTCCAGAGAATGGTGGCCTGGGACGGGGAAAAGGACCTAAGTTACCTCTTCGACACCATTCCATGTAGTCCTCTTCATAACGACGACGTTCTTCCCAATACAGCCGTTCTTCCTCATCTTCCGCAGCCATATGCCGTCGTTGCCAATATTCTTCTCGCATTGCCTAAATTTCAATAACAAATTGTAACAAGGATCTTCTTAGCATACAAGTTTGGCATGCCTGTATTCGTAATCTATTTATTAATCAAAGTTTCATAAGAATGTTTGAGTACACAAAACCCAACAATGCAACTTAAAAGTGCAATTTGGGGTGAAGCAACACTCTATTATTATATACGACACTACTAAAATCTTGACAAATGAGATCTTTATTTTGCAAAAGGAACTATGTCGATTATGAATATTTATTATAAAGCAAATAAAAACTTACAGCACGTCGCATTTTTTCTTCTTGTATTTTCCTTTGACGTAGTGATGGTTTAACATCAACGACCAAATCTGGATTTACCTTTTTCTTATACTGTAGACGATGTCGACGACCTTTCATATGCATTTCTTTAGCATTCGGATCATTAAAACGACATTCACAAAGTTTACAATTAAAGCTGATGACCTACAACAAGACGGAGTAACTATTACTTACCAATATTTAAACGAACTGTTTTATTGTATATTATTTTTCATGCATGTGAAAACAGAAAATGAATAAAATCAGCAAAGAACATTATAAAAGATCATAGTTATTCACATATAAAATGTTCAGAGAATTGGGCTACAGAATAACATATACCAGTCATTCTGCGAAAAACTCTGATAATAATATATGCCCAATTGAAAACAGTTAATCCTGAGTTAGTTAAAGAATACTGTCAAGCATTGGGCAATGTCATATGGAGAGAAGACTGGCATGCCATTTCCAGAACAACATATTTAGTCCAGTCAATATATACATTCGATCTTGCAAAAGGTCGGGAAGTTTTGAAATTTGGCACAGAGCTAGATTTCAAGGTTCTTATTGAGCCCCTGAATTTGCCAATATGGCGTCGCGCCGCTCGCGACGCCATCTTGGAAAAATGGCGCCGAAGAACATAGATAGCTCTATATGTCCTAATCCGTTGATTTTATCGAAAAAATACTGCTATACAAAACTATTCTCTATAAAATTTTGCTCTGTATGATTTTTTTGTACGGGCAATAGTTATGGAGATACAGCCTCTCAAATACGGGGTAAAAATTAAATTTTGCCTTTGTTCGCATTTTTAGACGTATAAGTTTATTTGTTGCATAAATAAAAGTACATTAAACCGAAATACATTAACAGTGACGAATTCTAGTATGTTAATAGCAAGCAAAGAGAAGAATAACCATCTCCCTCCTCTAGCACTCCCTTCTCCAGGAACCCCTTTAGTGGTGGCCCGACGGTCCGGCGCAATCGGCATCCTCAATCTCAGGATCCTCTGGAACATCCTCAACGTTCCCATCTATGTCCTGGATATCTTGAAACAGATGTAAATCGTCAAGTTTTGCATCGTTGTGGTCATCTTGAACTATGTCATCTGCGTTGCTACATGCATTTCCGTCACAAACAGCACAGATTCTCGAGCATTTCAAACCCGCTTTGCGACAGCTGCAAGCAGGACCACGCACTTCAACAGGTTAGCTGGGGCAGGTTCCTTGGGCGAAGTTATGGCCACCAGGCCATCTCTGGATATTTTCCACCCCCAATCGAGTGGATTCTTCTGTACACCAAGCCACCGTTGAACTTGATGGTAAGTTCTGAATGAGTGCAGTCGAGCGGCCTCGCTTGTTGGTGGTAGGGAAGCAAGATGGAAGGTGCTTTTTTGCAGCACACTTGGCAAAAAGATTATAGCGAAGCGAGTTGAGGGTGGAATTGGTTTCGTCATTTTTCCCGTATAAAGCAATAAGAAATTTCTCCCCCGCCGCAGCTACGCTATCAGGCTCAGCATCACGATTTTTGAACACTCCAATAATGTCATTAAGAGACCGAGAGTTTTTGAGCGTATTGAGAAATTTCATTTTTCCCTTATTGTAGGCGGAGGATGTTGTATCGCAACCACTGAATGCGTGCAAAAAGAGAATGTTATCTGCTACAATTTCGTTGAATTTCAAGCTGCGTGAGTTATACATTTTCTCTGAGATTCGACCCTTGCCTGGTTTTCGGAAATAAACGTTGTGATAATCGTGCAGATCATCAATGTCTTCTCCTATATAGACAGACTGACATGAAGAGGACATTTCCAACGCGGTAGTTACAATAAGGGTATCTGCGTCTTCTACGGCCTGCTTAACCACAAAATCAGCCTCTTCGAATTTCTTTTTAAGCATTGCGCTTAAACGACCTTTGTTTGATTCATTCGATAAGAAGCGTTCCTGAGATGAAGTCACCTTAATGGTTTCATCGAAGATTACTTCTACGGATTTGTGGACCCGTGAACGCCGTAATCGTTCGGCGGTTTTGGTGCTAATGACCGTCCCTGTAGCTGGATATCCGTCGAAAACTACTATGCCAACGCACTTTATGGAGGAGGTGTCCTTCGTCGACTACATAAATGTTTGGTTCGCATAGAGTGTGCTCAATTGGCTCAAAAACAGCATACAAAGAGGATTTCGTTCCCTTGCGTATACCATCTTCCGTGAATAACGATAATAGGAATGGTGCAAGTTCGTAATGAAGGTACTCTTGCAATTGTTGTTCCGTCCTCTTAACAATACACATTCTTTGAAAAAGCAATAGCGGGTTAATGGGAACCACAACGCCATCGACTTTTATGCCGGAATTGATGGTTGAAAGTGGAAGAACTCTATCTTTCCTTTTCAGTTGTATGGAAGCGAATGTTTGTCCGATAATTTGATGCATAGCAGTTGTACCCGCTTCACGCGCCATATGACAATTTATGGAACTATTGCCGACGATCCCTGTACGAAGGGAGACAACACAATCGTTCTCAACAAACGGAAAGTATTACTCTTAATGTATTTCGGTTTAATGTACTTTTATTTATGCAACAAATAAACTTATACGTCTAAAAATGCGAACAAAAGCAAAATTTAATTTTTACCCCGTATTTGAGAGGCTGTATCGCCATAACTATTGCCCGTACAACAAAAGTATATGGGGAAAAATTGTAGAAAATTTTATAGGAAATAGTTTTGTATAGAAATATTTTTTCTCTAAAATCAACGGCTTAGGACATATACAGCTTTTTATGTTTTTCGGCGCCATTTTTTCAAGATGGCGTCGCGAGCGGCGCGACGCCATGTTGGCAAATTCAGGAGTTCAATAAGGACCTCGAAATCTAGCTCTATGCCAAATTTCAAATCTTCCCGACCTTTTGCAAACAAATCTCTTTTTTTTGTCTATATTGACTGGACTAATTTTAGAATGTTACAATTTCCTAGCTTTACATTATTAATAAGACATTTACATGCTATACTTGCAGTGCAAGCAAACATATTGTTTGACTCGAACAAAGTCTTAATTGCAAACAAAATATGTTGTTATAAAATCAGCAGTGGAGGTGCAAATGAGATGTTGCAACACAGCAAATATGGCATAGCCCTTATAATCATAAAAAGTTTTAAAATAAGAATAAGCAACATACCTTTCCATCATCGCTTTTAATTTCTTCAATATAATCCTGTCCAACAGGTTGTATGTCAGGTTCAGGATTATCATCGACAGCATCTTCCCCTTCTTTGCTTTCTCCGTTACCTGTACTAATTCCAAGTCCGCCACCCTGGACAAAATTAATTTTGGGAGCTGAACTTATGGACTTACGTGGACCACCAATAATTTCTGGTTCTTGTGGAGGGATTGGTTTTCCAAGTTTGGTGTGTAATAATACAACTTTTTGATGTTTAGCACCACGAATATGAGCGGCGTAAGCATCATTACCTGTAATAGTAATTTTTAATTAACACTTTTTTGTTTTCCTAATATTCGTAAAATAACAATTTATTTGTTTATTTTAAATTTTCTAGTTCTTTATTTCTCTTTCTAATTCCAGCACAATACATTACATAGATATGATTTATGAAAAACGTAAATAAACTATTCTTATTTCCTTTAACTTGAGTTAACTTGGCTATGTCAAAATGTAAAGTCAAATTTAACCCCTGAAATGAAAGCAATCAGGTAAGTCTAGTGGACTGCATGTTTGAGCTTTCCTAAGTCAAAATATAATAGAACAACATATTTCCATGGATTAGTAAAAGCTATGTAAATCTACATTAAAGGGCAGAACAGGCAAAGAGTAGTCAAAGCAAATTTGATGTATTTAGCATGCACTTTAAAAAGTGTCAAATTTTGAAGGTGTATGTCTACCAGGTATTCTGCAGTCATTGTTTTTTTAATTTCACATTCAGTTGTTAAATTGGCGATCAAGCAAGAAGAGCAGCATAGGGTGCATAGGGAAAATTCAAATCACACCGTTATTTAGCAAAATTGCTCAAAGTACCAAAAATCGACTGCGACGAAAGTTTTGAAAAACTTCCAAGCAGCGACTGGCAAGCGCCAGGAAGCCAGGATCAGGGAGAAATCGTAACCAAAACGTCAAATCGACCGGAAGAGCAGATCTCGAGGGTTTCAAGAAACATTCAAACCTCTCCAGTCGGGATGTTAGTAAAAAAGTAGGAGTATCACATACAACGGTGCAAAGGACTAAAAAGAGAGCTGGATTGTCATCATACAAGGTTTTTATAACTCCTAAGACCAAAGCAAGAGTGTGCAAACTGTACTCAAAAATGTTGATGAAGTTTGATTGTCTGATAATGGATGATTTCAAACAGCTTTCAGGACAAGAACTGCGCCCAATTGAAAAATATTGGGCAATTGTCAAGCAAAACCTCAAGAAAACTCAGGAAATTGCAGACAGTGAGAAAAAGTTTATAGCTATCCAGAGCTACCTATGCTCTGAGAAGAAACGAGAAAACATCAGGGTATGTTCCATGCCAGGATGTCGTATGGGTTAGAAATCTGGGGTCACAGTCACACACCACATTAATCCTAATCCAACAAAAAACGGGCTGTGAGAGCCATTTCAAAAGACACATTGTAAGCTACTCTTCCAACAACACAATATCCTTCAAGTTTAGGTATGCCATATGCAGGAGCCAGTCAAGAGAAATCTCCTGTTGGATTAGGTGGACAAGCGGTCTAGACTTGTTATCAATCATCGAAAATCCTGAAAATCGCCAAATTTTTTTCGATAACTTTTTCTCCTCGTATAAACTTTTTACTGTACTCTCTGAGAAAGGATTTCATGCTACTGCAACCATCCGCGAAAATAGAACAAATAATTGTCCATTGGAGTCTACAAAATCCATCTCAAAGAAAAGGAGAGGAACACACGATTTTGTTTATGATGAAAGAACTCGCATTTCTTTGGTCAGATGGAATGATAACTCCGTGGTAACTGCGATTAGTAAGCAATTCAACTCTCAAAAGGTATACCAGAAAGGAAAAAAAAGAGATCAATGTGGATCAACCAAATATAATAAAAATGTACAACAAACACATGGGAGGTGTAGATTTACACGACAATGCAATCGCCAAATAGGAGTAAATGACAAGAAAGGGTGGTGGCCTCTGTTTGTCAATACGATAGACAGCGTTGTTGTGAATGCTTGGAAACTGTACAATATAGTAAATCCTAAAACCACTGGGCAGCTGGAATTCAAGTCTTATATAGCCCTTCGACTGTTAAAAATGCACAATAACAGGGCGAAACCCTCCACTTCGCAAGGTCCCAGCTTACTTCGTCTAGACAACATTCATTGGGCATGTGATTACGAAAACGGACAAAAAAGTTAGGCGGCGGTGTAAAGTTTGCCATAATCGCACACTATTTATTTGTAAGAGGTGTAATGTGCATCTCCACACTGATTGTATCAAACAGTATCATACAAAATAGGTGCTAATATATTTTGAAAACTAACAGAAAAATAAAAATTTTCTTTATAAATCTGTATTCACAAGTGCAAAACTAATAACAATAAATGGTTGAAATTGAATATTTTGTATTTTTTTCTACCTTTGGTAAAATATGAGTTAATTGAACAATTACAAAGTTGCAAAATTCAAGTTAAAATTGAGCAGTATAATATACAAATTGATTTTTTAAAGGTTGAGTTTGTGTTGTTTTGATTAACTGCTGAGCTAACTTATTAATTCATGCAATTAATTTTGTTACTTTTCTATGCAAAGTGTTATGATCGTTTCTACTGTAAGTTACACATTTAAATTTTAAAAAAGTGCTAAAATTACTGACAATACTTGGGACAAGACATTTTTATAGACATACATACGATTGCAGCCAAATAAATGAAAACATTAATTTTTACATTTTGTAAATGTGCCTTTTTCATGTTATTGAATCATAGTCATCATGTGGTTGTTTTTGACGGTTTTTAATATGACATGAAAGACATAATTACAATATTTAAAATCGATAAAAGACAAGCACTATATTAACGTTGGTGTTTCCATTTTTTTGTCCGCAATTGTACATAAACTGGATTTTATGAATCTCTGTTGGAGGACATCCAAAACTGCACTGCTCAAAAAAATTAGCAAACCACTATTAAAACTTATACGGTTTTACTATTTATTCAAAGAAAATCATGACTCTGATTTAACAAATACACATAAAAATAATAAATCCAGAGTTCATTGTATTAATAGTGGTCTGCTAATTTTTTTGAACAGTGTATTACAGACAGACAAAAATCAATAACTTTTTCCAAGGTGATGTAATTACTTAACTTAGAGCATAAATTGATTACCCATCAGAAATTCTGAAGAATAATCTCATAATTATGTTTGTGCAATTTTAGTCTTGTAAATAATTACTTTCATCACATCTGTTTTTATTGTCGAACTAATGTTTATTAAATTCTGACAAAATACATCAGCTTTTATTGTTAACATTGTAATTCTATTTTTATAGCAAGGTGTCTGAACAGTAAACAGAATAATAACCGTAACTGGAATTCTCCTTGCAAACTGTAACTACGTAATTTTACACATGATTCATTTAACACATTCACTGTAGATCTGACTTTTCTTATTCATTTCTATTGCAGAATTTATTGCTATACTAAAGAAGTACTTAAAATTTTTTAAAAATCCAATGAAAAAGTCTCAAGAATATACAGGGTGTTAAAAAACAAATGTATATTTGTAGGACATATAGTACAGACCAAAATAAGCCTAAAAGTCTTAATAAACAGGTGTCCTAAAATTAATCGTTTCAGAGATAGGGTTGATTTTAATTTTTATATTTTATTTTTTTTAAATGTTAGTTTTTAGTAACAAAACACTTAAATTAATTGTGAAAAGTTTTAGTTGTAGCTAAAGTAAATGTTTGAAATGCCCCCCATATGTGAATTCGTGTAAATAATCATAATTAATGAAATCTTCAGCAAATGTCAAGTATAATAACTGAACAAAAAACTGATAGGCCTACTATCATTTTGCTCTTACCAATAAACGTTGCAGTGATTAAATTAAAAAATTAAAATAACCGAGACTAATATAGTAATCAACCATTTCTCTGAAACGATTAATTTTAGGACACCTGTTTAATAAGACTTTTAGGCTTATTTTGGTCTGTACTGTATGTCTTACAAATATCATACATTTGTTTTTTAACACCTTGTATAAAAAAAATAATAATCAAAAAGTTAATTCTCATTGCAGGTTTTATTAGGAACAGACATACGTTATTAACAAAACCCATTTGAGCTTTCCACAACGGTGAATGTGTCAAACATTTTCAATAATTAAATAAACAAAATTTATTACCTGTACAAGTCACGTCACAAAGTTGACAACGTAATGAATTTCCAGATCTATTTTGGCTAGTAACATTAACAGAAGCAGCCATCTTGGTAGCTGCTTCTCGTTTTTTGTGTTTTTGGCCTTCCAAATGTTCGCGATAAGTTTGTGGACCAGCGCAGCTGTAACACAATTATTTTTAACATAGTAACTGTTACATACATTCACATTAGAATTACAATAGAAAGCATATTAAAACATTTACCTTATTTTGCACACATCACAGTAATGTAATTGTTGTGGTTTTGGAGGTGCTTTGGTACGCATATTCTTATTGCCTAATCCTTTTTTATAACCTTGCCATCCACCAGCTTTCTGTTGAGCAGCATTAGTTGACTGCTGTGCTACATACATTGTAGCTGCAGAATACAGTGCTGCGTCGTAACCTGAATATGTGGTGCTATTAGCTTCTGTAAAAGTATCAAGTATATTAATCATTATTATATTCATGAACAAGTGTTTTACTGTTGAACTAATATCTTTCAAAATTGCAAAAGCGACTTTGAACATAAAATATTATAATTCTATTTTATAGCAAGGTGTCTGAACAGGAAACAGATTTAATGACTGTTAACTGGAATTCTCCTTGCAAACAAAATTAATTTTACAATAAATAAGATATTAAAAATTGGAACAAACTGAAACCTTTACGAATTACGTTATATAAAAATAAGTACTTTACATTATATAATAATAATAAATAAAACAGTTACTTTTACGTAACTTACGCAACGTACGTTTGGCTTGAGTTGCTGGTTGTGCAGCTACAGTTGTCTGTACTGCTGGTTGAGCATATGTTGTTTGATACCCGGTAGCGTTAGCCTGGTAAGTGCCAGTGTACTGTGCTGGCTTAGCAGCAGCAGCAGCCTGTAAATAATTAAACTTCTTATGAATATAAATACCGATTTTCGGTATAATCCTTAATAAAAACACATACATAAAATTATTATATTTGAAAAATATCAAAAAAGAAGTATAAACTAATTTTTTATAATAGAAAAAGTAAAATAATTTTATTACCAAAAAATCTTTACTCTACTTTAAAGAAATAATCAGTTTTATCAGCTTATCAATGTTAACAATAACCACAGAGAAAAGACACTTCTCTTTAATTGTATTTTTTAACCCTTATCCGGGCAAGGTGTGTCCTTCGGACACATAACAACTATTTTTCTCGTATATTTTAAAAACGACTGAGAATATAAAACTACACCTCTTAGTATTCCTAAACTATCTTATTTCTTAACAGTTTATGTTAATTAGATGTTTCAAAAGTAGTTTATACGATTATAAAAAAATAATAAAATATTTTGTAACACAGGCGGGCAAGCGTGTCCGTTGGACACTATGGTATTGCGCATGTATAGCGCTAGTTATCATTGTAAGCGTAGGCGCTTTATCTTCAGTTATTATGTACGAGCATGCACACGCCTACCTAACACGGAAAAGTCTCCCGCGCAGGGGGTTTAGCTGAAGTCGGAAGTCGCCCGCAGTGAAAAAGTTAAATGCACTTTTGAAATATCTTTAATTTGAGGTGTTACTCGACCCATGGTTCCATTTAAAAAAAGTGACCCTTTTGTCCTAGCGGTGACACCTTGAACTTTCATGGGAAAAAAAAGACAGTCAAAAAGTAGTTTTTGTTGTCTTATTTAAGGTTACTTTTGAATATTCTTAAAAAATCAATCCCTTCAAAAGTTAGCATGGGGAGGGGGACAATTTACGTCCGCACTGTATACGTACCCATTAACAAAATTGCCCCATAACTTCTAAAAACTTATTAAATTTAAAGACGTGTCCGACAGACACACCTTGCCCGTTTGTGTAAGTAAACTGTCTTGCCCGGATAAGGGTTAAGATAACTTTTTAATCAATGCCCTCTAATTTTTTATTTATATTTATAACATGGGATATAACACCAGATTCAATTTAATGGAACTGACAAATTTTTAGGATTAATAATGGAAGCAACTTTTGTAAGTTTACCCCAGGAAACTCTCAGAAATGTCTTAAAGTAGGCAGTTAAGTAAATTGTTCCATTAGACTAAGCCGGATGTCAACTTAAGACAAAAATAGACAATTTATTAACATTATTAAACAAGTAGACCAAATTTCAAAAAATTCTAAGGGAACATAGCCTGTATTTACAAAACAAAGTCATTTATAGAACCGAATATATTTGAATCGCTAATTGCGAAAGCACCGCAAGTCTACTTTTAGGAGAGCTGATATTTTGACATTTTGTCCATGTTCTGCTATAACTATAACCCCTAATACATATAAATAGACAATTTTCAAGAATAGATAGAGTACTGTGGACTTAAAACAAACGCATCAGTTTTGTTAACAATTCCAACATGAAAACACATGAAGAAGAGTTTTTGCGTAAACATGTATATGAAGCCATATGATTAAAAAAGAAGTTTTACTGCAATTATTTTTTATACATGCAAAAATAGAAAATGAATAAAATCAGTCAAGAACATTATCAAAAATCATATTTATTTACTTATAGAATGTTCAGAGAATTGGGCTACAGAATAACGTATATCACAGTCATTCTGCGAAAAACTCTGATAATAATATATGCCCAATTGAAAACAGTTAATCCTAAATTGGTTAAGGAATACTGTCAAGCATTGGGCAATGTCATTTTGATATATCAATTTAATTTTTTTTTTAATAAAGATTATTACAAGCAAGCATTTCCATAGTTCGGAGCCCACGTTAAGCTGTAGATCCCCTACTTTACACGCACACCACACACAGACATGTGGAGAGAAGACCGACTTGCCAGTTCAACATTTTTACACGAAAATTATAAACGAAATACAATTTATAACATTATTAATATACATCGGAAACATCAGTCAACTCATAACCAAGCTAAGAGTGGCAGACTTAAAAAGTTAAACAATGTTTGTGCAACGAAAATGGTTGAAATGTCTAAGCTTCAGTTGGCCTCAAAATTTAAAGTGTCACAATCCTGCATTTCGGGCAAACTTGAAGCAAGGAGGTGTTAAATACTTCAAAACAAAGATGTGCTAATTGTGAATGACTCGTTAAAAAATAACGAATCAGTACACTAAGACGAATGAACATACTAAGTGAATCGATTCGCTCGACTCGGTGACAATGTGGTGCCGAGTACAAGTGTGAATTAATTCAGAAATGAATCGTTCAGCTTGTTTGAGTATTGAGTCTTCAACATTTTGAAGTAAAATTGCTTCGTTCACGTATTGGATTCAAAACGCAGAAATAAAACTAAACGCAGTAATTATTTATTATGCGAATTACTTTTCGGCATAATTACTCTATCACAAACTGCATAGAGCTTAACATTTAAAATAGGTAACTGTAAAAATAAATTATTTGCAAGAGTATTTAATTTGGTGGGAGGAATGAATCATCTGAACTGTGGTGGAATTTGCCAAAACTATTTTTCTACTCCTACTATTGAAAGTTGATCTTTCCACATGATTTTTAATGCTGAAAGCAATTGTTTGTCGAAACTGTGCGACAAAATCCAAAAGTGTGTTGCAAAGTACTTTGCAACACACTTTCAAAATGGTGCCGGTTAACTGTATGGTTTGTTTATATTTGTGATATGTTTATTTTCATAGCAACGGACTTATTTCCATAGTGACCATAGTTTCCATGAGCATACTTAATATTCCACAAAAAATTATAAAATTTGCTTTAAAATATTAAATAGTGAATTAAATGTCTTTCTTCTGTAGGAGTAGAAAAAATAGTGTGTAATAACACTTGTTGAAAGTGTTTTGCAAAACTCAAATGAATGCAGCCTTCGACTTCGTCTCAGGCTGCAACCTTCATTTTCGTTCTGCAAAACTGTACTTTCAACACTTGTTATACAAATTACTATTGTCTAACCAGAAATAGGTTACCAATGTAAAGTACCTAATTGCTTGTCAGATTATATAGCATGAGGAGTGAATGGTTTTTAATCCCTGAACTATGGAACAATAGGTGTTTGCGTGTTAGCTTTCCCAGTAAAGTTTTCAGAAAAGAGGATTTCTGTGTAAACTCGATTTTTAAAAACAACAAGATCACTTAGAATGTCTTAATTTACAGGCATAAATGAACAAAGGATTAGTTAGGTAATAAATCCATCCTAAAATTTGGGACCTTAACAATACCTGTCAGATTTGAATGCAAAAAATATAAATAGGAAAACATGAAGTAAATTCTTACACTTTAAAACATGGAACTAACATGAAAAAATTAACCGAAATATGCAGTGAATACAACGCATTTCATAAAAAATGCCATTTTTAGGTGAATACGAAAAGAATTGCCGAATATGATGAAATATCCACTTTTTTCATTGCATTAATAAAGTGTACTTATCATGAAACGGAAAAATACGAACTGTCACAAGAATCCATACATTATTAAGGAATATGAAAGTTCATATAATTCCGAACCTTTAGTTATCATCTCTCATGAATATTCCTCGTCCTGTGATACACTTTCACATCTTGCTATACATTTATCAAATTTTTGTCGTGAAAAGAGTATTGAAATATTTGCATTATTTCCGATCGACATGCATTTTCTCACATGGACATTGCTCATCTGTTAAAGATGTACTGAAAACATGAGACAAGAAATTGGAGGAGGGACAATTTTGGAAAGAAATTGAAAGGAGGTTTTTGGACCGGTGCTGCATAAAGCGATGGCACAGTTATAGTTGCCTCCACCGAAAATGCAAAAAAGTACTTGAGATTTTACAGCTATAATCCCTTGTAAAACCCAGTAGTAAGCGGCTCTTAACTACATTGCAAGCACCTTGTCGGCATCGGCCGTACTAATAAATTTTCTAGGGATAACTGGTTTACAGTTATACTGAAACATCTTTTCGCTTTTAGCGTTGATTGAGGGAATTCTCAATCAACGCTTTTAGGTATTTATTTCCTGCTTTTAAATAGAATTTTTAAATACGGCTCTGCTATCTTTAACTGCTGTCGGCACCTACATTAGGTTTTACAAGGGATTATAAATGTAAATCTCAAGTACTTTTTTGCATTTCCGTTGGCGAAAACTATAACTTAATCGACTGTTCAAAATGTTTGCTGTGGAAAACTTAAGATTTCAGCAAAATTTCATCAAGACATTGGAAAAACAATTTACTTGCAGAAGAATCAAACACATCCCATGAGTCGCTAAAAGATAAAAAATTGCCAAACCACTTAAGAGTCAAGCTTGAAAGCCGATCAAAAAGATCTTTTCGAGAGGAATCTAAACTACCCCTTGTGAGACCGACCTCTTGCAGATGAGTCTTTATTTGAATTGTGGAAGGAACTAGTACAAAAACAAAGAAAAACGTATCTTTTAGGGGTGAGTACCGCAACTACTACATCTGAGAACAATTCCAACTTATCGTTTTCAGAAATAAGCGAGCATAACTCCAACAAATTACAAGATGAATAATCTATTGATTTGAGCTTTATCTACACCTGATTTATCTAGAATTTCATTGGCTTCAGTTCGGAAAAATACACCAGAAAAGGCCTCTACATCAAATTCCAAAAAAAATTATGTTACACCACCGACAACAAAAAAAGGCAACTTTAAATGAAATTTCGGTTACTTCACTGCTAAGGTTTATTCACTGAAAGACGTAATCCCATCATCCTTTAAAGATGCTTATTCTGGCCAGAAGATTATTCAAAGAAAAAAGAAAAGAAACCGTCTGTTATAACTTCCGAAAAATGGCAGCAATACCGTAGGAAAAAAAAGGCCGAAAAGGCAAAGTTGCTCCCGGCAAAAGAAGAAAGGAAAAACAACAATTGGGAAACAGGAGAAACGAAATAAGAAGGCATGAAGATGCAAACTCAGAACACAAAAAGAAAAAAGAAGCAGCTTACTATAACGACAGCAGCTCTGAAGATGATTTAGACGAAATCGTGGATTTAGCTGACGGTTCTTGACGTAAACTGGAAAATTTATTAGAAGCGCACACTGAACAGTGTGAACTCGCTATTTCTGCAACTTATTGCATCAATGATTATGTGAAATTAGTAGGAGGAAAACATGTCAAGTTTAAAGTCTGTTTTCCTTTCCTAAAATATTAATTTTCACAAGTCAATTATTGGGGTGTTAATTACTGGTGCAGTCTAGGTTTTCCATTGACAATTACAGGTACAAGAGTTGTTTTCCAAAAATTTGCAAATATTTTTTAAGAACCTTTTCTATAAATCATTGGACTAGAATGATTCTCCTTGGTGTAAGGAAGCGACTGATTTAAGAATCTGCCCCTTAAGGTTTATTTTATATTCCTACAGCCTGCATCAAATAAAAGGTTCCTCTAATAGTGTCAATTACCGGTACATTTACCTTATGCAAATTAATTATTAACAGCTCCTATTCAGTCTTTAAATAAACACAATGAACTAAACTAATTTGGTTTTAAATCAAATAATTAAATCAACTTTCATATCGCGTGGATTTTTTGGAACACACAGTATGCATCCAAATTTATTTATGTTGAGAATCAAACAAATAATGTACGAAATTCTTTTCATATAAAATATCAGCTAACCTAAAATAGTCCTAACTCTTATTGATTCTGTCAAATTTACAAGTAATCTAAAATTAAGTGGCTATAATTTAACTTTTAGTGGTGTATCATGACAAAATAACAGTAATTTTCATAAACTAGTTACTTATACTAAAATAATCAGATTATTTGTTGAAGATAAAAGCAACTAATTGTTATTGTGTAATATGTGTTTACCATTTTAATTTGTATTATAAATTTTACTTCATATTTACATTATATGAAATACAGCCTACTGCCAAATACATTCCCTCTGAATAATACATAAATTTACCTATTAATAACTAATTTTCCTTTCAATAGCTAAGTAATTAAGTCTGACTTTCCATTGAAAATATAACAATCAGATTTGAAATTTGCTTGTTATTGGAAATTAATAATTTACTCAATTTGTTATAGGGACTTGTAACAAATACATCTGAAAGTACCCTAATTAAGTCTAATGTTTTGAAATTCCTACAATGAATAACTTGTGTATACAGGGTGGCCCACTGAAAACAGTAAACGCAAATTTTGGCCACTTAACATCAATTTTGCGAAAAACGCTCAACACATCAATTTTAGTATCAAGGGGACACCTGAATTGATTAGTATTATTTACGCAACTTCCAACCTTAAAATGAGGGTGAATTGTACCCCAAAAATTTTAAATAGAAAGGGGTGTCAAACGTTACATAATTCTAAAGGCCTTTCAATTCTCTTTTCAACAGTCTTTTTATTTTTCAAATTCGATCATTAATTCCAGGAAAAACGACATTTAAATTTTGATCAAGTAGGCTTAAACAATCGAACGTAGCAAACAAAAGCACTTCATCTGACAAGTTGTTTGTAATAAGTAAGTATTTCGTGAGTTTGTTAGCATGTAAATTGTTTGATTTGGCGGTAAAGTACTAGCGTTTACTGTTTTCAGTGGGCCACCCTGTATAATAAAATGTATTGAAATTAAAATGTGAGACAATTTATATCTACTAGTACTGAGAGCTTTCAGAAAAACTATTATCGTAAACTGCATATTGCATCAACTTTTATAATTTCGATTATTGTTAAGAATAGACCAAGCTGTAAACTTTATATTTCGTAAAGCAAAAATCAAGAAATGCAATCTACTAATTCAAATTTTAATATGTTTTCTTTACATATAGTTTATTATAATGCTCTTGCAATTATCGTTTATTGTTAAATAAACAGCATTTACTTATTTTTTAATACTTCATCAAATGTAACTGTCATATCTATTTAACTAAAATAATCAAATCACTTACGGCTTGTGTCTGGGGTTGAACTGTTGTTTGTGCCCTTTGGGTGTATGTAGTAGCGTATGCTGCTGGTTTAGCAGCACCAGTTTGATCGTACCCTGCAGTATAAGTGGCTGCTGCGGCCGCAGTCTGTCCTGTTGCTGCTTGTTGATAATAGGTTTTACCAGCCTCTGGGTATCCAGTTGTGGCTGCAGCACGTCCGTATCCGTATTCGTACGCTGGAGCAGCACCCGTTCCGACTGCAGCATACGTACCTGGGGTGGCAGCCGCTTGATAAGCTGTGTCGTATCCTGCAGCCCTTTGGGTACCGTAAGTAGCTGCGGCCGCCGCAGTGGCCGGTGAAGTTACTGCATATCCTGCTTGGCCAGCTTGGTACGCTGCCCCGGTAGCCGCCGCCGCGCTGATTATACAATACAAAACGAAATCAATACACAATTATTCAACTCACAAACTTAAAATGAGCTAAATTGTTGTAAAATTAACACCGAATTATGAATTATAGGAGTGAATAAGCGAAATTTTGTTGGGTAAAAAAAGATTATACGCCTAGAGGGCCGGGGAAGTTATTGATCCATCAAAATGCCGGCGCCATTTGTCCAAGGTCGCCGGCTTCGGTTATACAATTAAACGTGCATGTAAAATATTAGCAGCGATTTTGACAAATTTATGTTTAAATTGTTTGCGATTTTTTAAAGACATAATTGACACAGAATAACTCACCTATATTGTGTTCCACCATGTGTAAATCCAAAATAATTGTTTGTGGCCATATTACAAGAACACGTTCTGACAAATAATCTCGAAAGCCTACCAACTTTACGTTTCAAAACTTGAACTACAGTGACCGGAAATTTCCAGCACTAACAAATTTCGCCAACATTTACAAACTAAAATCGAGCTGTCAAATTTTTGAACTACGTCAGAAAAACAGAAGTTTAATTTCAGAACATATTAAAAGAGTGAAGGCTTTTATATAAAAATAAATAAAATTTTATATCCAAAATGGTGAGTGCAATATTAGACTAAAAATTCTTTATACAAAAATAAACATTTTTATTTTCACCCAACCTCAATGTTATTTAGCCTGGAATATTGATATCAAATACTTAAATATAAAGTACTACATAAAATGTAAAATACAACGATTGCTTATACAAAAATTAAGAAAGTTTTTTATCTTGATCCTACAGCTATCAATTCCTAAGTGGCTCAGCATACATAAAATAATATTGAGACTAATAGGTAAATTATTTAATTTAAAAGGTAATAAATAATCGTCATGCTACTAAAAACTTGCTGATAAACAATAAATTTGCAAGTAATTAGTTAACTAATCTTGAGTTAATAGACAGTTTTTATAAAAATCCAAAACTAGTTAATCACTTTCAGTCTTTAAACCAACTTGTAAAATGTTTTAGGAATTTATTTGCATGCGGGAGTACTATCTGTTTTTTAATTTTAGAAAATCCGATTTTCAAGAAAATCAAAATTGTTATAAAAGCAACAAAACTTCTTAAATATATCTCAGTATAATGCTGAAGTTAAACATATTGGCATATCGTCGCTTGGTGGGTAAAACCTCCTATGTGCCAAAAACAAAATTTTCAAGGAGGAACAAAAAACGCTTTGGAAAATCGTAACTCATGCTGTCGCACTCGTTACGATTTTCGTCGCAACAAGCAGTCGTGTTGGTGACGGCAAAAAAATTTCCGGTAAAATTCTAGTCACTTGTGGTATTACTTCTGAAAATAAAATAAAAAATCTAATAATTTTTATACACCATTTATTCATATTCATTTCACTACACTCGCGAATTGGACTTCTTTTCCACATTTCAGAAGATCGTCCCTTTTTCGTTTTACCAGAGGGTTGGTAGTCTAATAAGACTTGCTTTGTAATGTTTTCTTTTGGTTTCCTGAATGTATGTCCCAACCATCTTCATTTACGCTTTTTTATCGTTGTTGCTGCTAGTTCTTGTTTGATACTGTCCCATAATTCTTCATTTGATATCTTTTAGAGCCCATATATTCTGGATGTCTTTTTTACTTCTGTTCCAGGTTTCATACCCAAATAACAATTCAATTTTTGTAGTTCTGCTTAACTCACTGGATGGCCATATTCTTTTTAGTGTAAAATGCTTTTTGAGCCTAGTCCTAGACATATTAATATGAATATGTCATAGTTGCATCCTCCCATCTTTTCCAACGCACAGCCTAGATAGCAGAACTCCTCAACTCTTTCTATTTCTTTGTCATCTAACATAATTTTTCTAATTTCTTTACTGCTTATTTCCATGATTTTTGTTTTGTTCTCATTTTTCTTTAGGCCAATATATTTTGTAGTTTTTGGAGAGACATTCCATTTTATTCTCCATGTGACTTCTTGCTTTTGTTAATAGGCACAAGTCAGCTGCATCTTCTAGACCTTCAAGTCGGTTGAACGCATTCCAAACAATTCCAGTGCTTTTGTCAGCTACTTTTTTTCATTACCCAATCTAGCATAACTAGAAACAACATTGGTGAGAGTATGCAACCCTGGCGAATACCACTCTGAACAACCATTTTATTTGATAGCTTCCCTTCATGCTGTATTCTGGCTCCATAATCATCAAATAACCATTTTATCATTCTAATATATTATTAGGCAAACCGTATTGTTCCAGAATCTTCACATGCCCTCTCTATCTATTCTATCGAAAGCCTTTTCAAAATCTATAAATTGTTAATATATGTATTTATATTATCGGTGCATGAATGTCCGTCCGGCTTTAAAGCCAGCTTGATTTATTCTAAGTTTTTCGTGAATTTCATCTTTTATTCTATTCAATATAATTCTTGCCATAATCTTTGATGTAACACAGAGTAGCATTATTGGGTCTCCAATTATTGGAAGTTCTCATATCCCCTTTCTTAGGCAATTTTATTATAATACTTTCGCTCCAGTCTTTCAGTATCACTTCATATTCCCATATCTTTTTCATAAGTTCGTATAATAACTCACAGTTGTAGTTTCTAGATCTGCCTTTAATACCTCAGCACTTATAAAATCTATTCCCATTGCTTTTTTTTCCTCATTTCTTCTTTCGTTCTTAATCTATTTCCTCACCTGACTGAGCTACCCAATTTCTTCTTTGGTAAATGTTTCATCCATCAGATCTATCTCTCCCGTGACTTCTTCATCTTCTGTTGCCTGACAAAGTGTCAGATCTTCGTTCTTTTTATATATTTCTGTGAAGTATTCCACCCATCTGTTCATAATTTCTTCATCTGTTTTCAATAAATTTCTCGATTTGTTTTCGTGGGGTTTTATTATTGTTATTATTACTATTTTGTCAATAATTATAAATTTAGTAATTTTTCTAAACAGATGCACAACCTGAATGTTCCACACACTGATAAAATAATTTCAAACTACAATCTACTTACTCTGTTTCTATAATAAATCAAACCGTAGGAGACCAAAGCCCAAATTTTTCACTACTTTCAGTACAAGATAATGGAAGGGCATGGCTACTTGATTTAAAAGTTGTTCAAGTTTTTGGTTTGCAAGTGGTAGTACATATTGTCGCTTGGCAGACAAAACTTTCTGTGTCATTTTGTCCTGAAATAGGGTATTTGTCTATTTCGATTATTTTGGCCCATCTACAGTGTTTGGTAAATCCCCCTACGTGCTAAATGGTGTATAAAAATTATTAAAAATAATTCTACATTGAAGTTATGAACATTACAAAGCGTTTCTTGTTTCTCCTTGAAAATTTTATTTTTGAGACATGGAGGTTTTGCCCGCCAAGTGATGATGCATTGCTTAACAACGATTTTTACTAAGTTGTACGCACTTAGTGTTGTCAGTCAATTTGTATACATTTAAATAATTTTTGAGAAAAAAATTTTCAGGGATTGTTTTATACCCTTCAAACCTAAACGTAAGATCTCTGGTGATGTATTTGTATTTATTATAATACTAAAAAACTAACATAATTGTAATTCAATGTTTACTAACTAAAATATATAAAGTTCAAATAGATGATTGCTAATTTAGCAAAACAAAATTTAATTCAAAACACATATTCTAATTCTTTGAAATTAATGAAGAAGGCTTGTTAAAAGGAATAAAATTGGAACAAATGTACCTTTCCATGAGTCTGTCTAACAAATACTTAAAAGTGTATGTCACTTAATTAGAACCAATCAAAAATTACCACAGCATAATTAAAAGGGGTCATTCTAGTTACTATACATACTCTGTACGTTCAGACATCTTGCAACTTTTAACTTTGTTTTTTAATTTTATAATATTTCATGTCACTGTATATACAAACTCATTCTGTAATAATAATTATTTGTTTCAGTCAGCTGTATTCAATTTTCAAAGTTTATTAGTAGTAGTACTTCTTTTAATTTGTACATGTGCATACTTACGATCATTATTTCCTAGTATAATAGATAGAAATAAAGTCGGGTAAGTTCACCTTGTTGCAATAGTTTTTAATATTCGTATTAATTATTCCAACATTTTCAGAGTAATGGGTACTTTTTGGAAATTTGCTAGAATAGGAGAAAGGAAATCACCATGGGTCGCAGCATGTTGCGTTGTGATGGCATTTTCCATTTTGTTCCTAACGTGAATTACATTTAACATAGGATTTTTAATTACTCCAATAATTTTAACCTTGTAATTAACATATAATAATGTACAGTTAAGTTTAAATAAAAGAGATATTAATTTGAGATATTTATTCAGATACTTTTTAATATAAAAAGTACATATCTAATAATTCTACAGAGAAGGTAATTCACGACTACTGATCATTAGGGTACGTTTATGTACGAGACTACGCACCATAGCGCTGGAGTGATGCTAGTTTATTTTAAAGATTACTCTTCCAGTGGCAATTGATAGTCAAACGGTTGCTAAGCATTGACCATTAAAGTTGAATTTGTAAGTAACAAATAATACACAAAAATCAAAAACAACAAAAATAAACAATTTAATCAATTTCGCAGCCAAAAAAATAGTAGTCGTAGAACATATTTTTGCAGGCGCTCAACAGATTTTTACAAGCGCTCGAGCGCCTGTAAATAAGATACTAGCTACGCCACTGCCCTAGCTACTGTCACAATTACTTTCTTAAACCATAGCCAGTTCTGTTCTATGCTTTCTGAGAGTCTCTGCTTGATGAGGCCAATATCATGTCCACTTTGTCACTGAACTTCTTTGCAATGTCCGTATCCGCCAGTTTGTATGATCTTATGGTTTCTGTAGTTTTGCTATTAAATTTGACTAGTTTTTCCTTTTGTCTGTTATCCGTCTGAACTGGTTTCATTCTTGTTTTTATTTCTAATGAAAAGTGGTCGCTGCCTATTTCAGGTCCTCTTTTAACCTTTACATCTATTATTTCATGTCTAAGTGTTCTCTCTGCTAGTACATAATCAATAATCAACCTTTCATTTCTACTCTTCACCTCTCTCGTGTACTTATGAATATCTTTGTGTTCGAAGAATCCATTCATTATTAATAAGTAATAAGTTATTCTGTGTACAGAAGTCTATTATTCTAAGTCCGTTGTTGTTTCTAGTTGGTTCACCGTGTTGACCTATAACATCTCCCGACCTAATATCTCTCTTGCCAACTCTTCCATTTAAATCACCTAGTATTACTACTTTGCCTCTTATGCCATCTACTATATCTGAAACTTCTTCCCAAAACTTGTCCTTGTTGTCAGCTCTATCATCTTCTTTTGGTCCGTACAAGTAGTGGAGTAACGTTAAGCAAAAATAGGGCGTTATCTCGGAACCGGTCAAAACTACTCCGATTTGAATGTTTTTTTTTTAAAACGTCGTAAATATAAAACATTACAACCTTTATAGGTTAAAAGTTGACGCTCGTTTTTCATTAATAAATGTATTGATGTTATACAGGGTGCTCCATAAGTAATGGGACACATCCAACAATAGATTCCTTAGGCCAGCGTTTCCCAAACTTTTAGGTTTCACGGCCCCCTTTTGATATGTTTTATGGTACACGCCCCCCTTTCTAGCAAGACGGAATCACGAACTTTCCCGAGCGCTATAAAATGGCCCAGAAATTGTGAGGGTGGGGGTAGGACGTATAAAAATCATGATGCATGTCCAGCAGGGTTGACAATTTGGGGGAAAAGTCGTTAAATCTAGGTTATTAGGAACTACGTCTAGCGAAATAAATTAATTTTTAGGATTTAGCGACAATTTTAGCTTCTTCTTGTAAAATCTAACTACATTTTTGGGTTTTTTGATCTGTCCCATTTTGAAAATTCTGATTTTATGTAATCTTAAGCCCCCAAAACTTAAAGCAAATTTGAGTTCGTTATTTTAAATAGGTATTTGATTACAGACCTAAGAAACGCCTGTCGCCTGTTATTGCAATTGTTTTCTTAAGGCGCCGGTACGTAAAATGTATGTTTATTGTGTCAGCAGTCAGTCGGCATAACAGAGTTAAAAGTGTAATCTGAAACATGATACTCCAAACCCGTTTGAAGTTACACCTACAGATTTATCGTTGGAAGAAGAGGAACAATTCATTGATTTAACATCGAGTACAGAAAAGAAGAGACAATTTTCGCCGACAACTATTGTTGAGTTTTGGATTAACTCGCAAGAAGAATTTCCAGCGTTATTCAAGAGAGCTATGCAGATTATATTGCCATTTCCCACATCTTATCTTTGTGAAGTTGGGTTTTCTGCAGTAGCTTGTATAAAATCGAAATACAGAAACCGGCTCAACATCCAACGCGAACTAAGGGTAGCAGTTACTCATTTAGAACCAAACTTGGATAAGCTATGCAGTTCAAAACAGGCACATTTAAGTCAATAGTTTGTTCAAATATGTATATGCAATCGTTTGTAAAAAAAAATAATATGCTAAACATTAAATTAAGCATTAAGTTAAGATATTTTGTATTAGTTTCAATATACTAATTTCTGTTCTACTATTTTTTTTTTAGCTGCGCCCCCTTTATAGGATCTTTGCGCCCCCCAAGGGGGGCGCGCCCCACCGTTTGGGAAACGCTGCCTTAGGCTAAAATATTACGATTTACCTAAGATTACCTTAGTCCAAAAGTTTATATTTAGGGAGATACAGGGTGTCAAAGTGGAAATTTGAATTTTAATTTTTCGCTGTAATTTCTAAAGTTTTCGCAATATTTCTATGAAAATTGGGGAAACTACCTCTTTTGGGACGGGAAACAATAATCCATCCTCAATTTTAATGTAGCTCTTAAAATAACCTTATTTTTGCTACACCTATAACCTATACAGTCAAACTTCGATAACTCGAACCATGACTTGCCAGAAAAAAAGTTCGAGTTATCAAGACTTCAGGTTATTAAATAAAATACATAATATGTATATATTATTTTATAGAGGTGAAACGAATATTTGGTTAACAGTTAACTATGCGGTAGTCATAATATTCGGCCATTTTAACGAATATTCGGTATAACTAAATATTTCGCCGACTTTATTTAAATTTATCATTCACGACTACTTATTTTAAGGTAAATCTAACTTATTTCATTTTAAGTTTGCTTAAAAAATACCAAAAAAGTTTATAGCCTCAAATCTAGCCTTTTTCTAAAATTTCCCGTCTGAAACATATAAATATGAAAAATATTTTACATTGAAAATAATTAATAGGTACCCCGAATTCAAAAAGTTTGATGCCCACGACTAATTAATTACGCAGAATTTAGGGTTTGTAAACAAATTTCTGAACGAATGCATTATTGTTTTGTCTACTCTTAGCAGCAGGGTAATAATTATTAAATTAGTTCGCTGGTGACGGCAAAGAAACTAAAATAATAAAAGCTACGATTTCTTAATCGGTGTGTAACAATAAGGCAGGGGCAGGGAGGGGACATATTATGGTCAAGGGTTCAATGTTATTTAAACAATTGTACAGAGAATCGGTTGTATGTTCCTTGGTTTTTAAATACGAACGCAAAACGTTCAACTATTCCCAGAAAATTCGACTTATCGAAGGTGGCGCCAAATATTCTGTACGAGTTATCAAGATATTCGAGTAATAGAAGTTCGAGTTATCAAGTAAAAATTACACATAATTCTCACTCTTGGCGCTAACGCCAACCAATTTGTTTCGAGTTATCAAAAATTCGAGTTATCGAAGTTCGACTTATTGAAGTTCGACTGTATTTCTGTAGCAAACATAAGGTTCTTTTAAGAGCTACATTAAAATTGAGGGCGGATTATCGTTTCTCGTCGCAATAAAGGTAGTTTCCCCAATTTTCATAAAAATATTTCGAAAACTTTTGAAATTACAGCAAAACATTAAGATTAAAATTTCGACTTTGACACCCTGTATCTTCATTATATTCATATTAACTTTTGGACTAAGGTAATTTTGGGTAAATCGTAATATTTTGGCCTCACCAATCTACTGTTGGTCTTTGTCCCATTACTTATGGAGCACCCTGTATAACATTAATAAATTTATTAATGAAAAATGAGCGTCAACTTTTAACCCATAATGCCGGGTTTACATTTGCTAGTTGATTCGGCCGAGTACCAATCTGCTAGTACTGGTACCAGCAAATTTTAATGCTTTTTCAGTTGACACGTTGCTAGTACGCCAGCATGCGTTTTCATTCATGTTTTAGAAAATTAATAGGTAGGAACCATGGATAAAGCAGTGATGAGTGTTTTTGTGCAATCAATCAGCAATGTGTTAGCATCTGAACTAAGTAATATTCTAGAAAACAAAAACAAAGAAAACGAAGACGAATATGGGTGAAAAATTGGATATTGCGACCGCAGAAAATTATACAAAATACACATAATTATTAGCAAATCTGAACACTCGTATTCTGAGTTAGCCGAAACGAATTCACTAGTTTTACTTTCATTGCATCGACTCATTTTAAATAAATTAATATTAATAATTTATATACCCAAGAGATCAATGGCATGCCACAAAGCAGAGAACAGAATGAACTCGGGGAAATACTAGCATGTAGTACGTTGACACATGCTTTTTCTGAGTGCTAGTGACTCACTCGTGCTAAAAAGTAGACCCAGGGCCGAGTTAGCTTGCTAGTAACAAGTAGCTGTGCTAGTACTGGCAAATAGCTGTTTAGACATGCTTTTTCTACGCGAGTAATGGCACGAGTACTCTACTCGGCCGAGCAACTAGCAAATGTAAACCCGGCATAAAGGTTGTAATGTTTTATATTTACCACGTTTAAAAAAAAAAATCATTATAATCGGAGCAGTTTCGACCGGTTCCGAGATAAAAACCTAAGATTACTCCACTAAAGATCAGGATATTTAGTTGTTCTTGTTTTCCTATTTCCAATGTAATTTTTAGTATTCGTTCTGATATACACTCCCATTCTTTTAGGTATTTCATCAAACTATTCTTTATTATACACCCTACACCCCTTCTGGCTCTTTCCTCATCGTTTACTCCACTAAGTATCATTGCATGTCCATTTTCCAAATCTATGGTATGCTTCCCTTTCCTTTTGGTTTCCGCGATAGCCAATATACTCAGGTTTGCTTCCTTGAATTCTTGCAGTAGCTCGGTTTCTTTGCCATTCAAGCTTTTGACATTCCAGGTTGCCAGTTTCCATCCTTGTTCTACATCACAGTCATAGATAAATTAGGTCTAGCAACTGACCGCTGTAAGACGTCCTCAACTTTGGCACAGTTAGTGTGCGAGAGAGATAGCTAGAGGGGGCCATTCAGAAGACGGAAATTGTTGCAATATGCATGTAGGGGGTACAAATTTCAAGGTAAGAAGTGGTGTTATTTAATAGTGTTTAAAAGCCTAATTTACTTATATTTAGACGTTAGAAGAAAATGTTAACTATTTAAATAAATGGGAGAAAATAAAAGATACAGGTGAAATAACTAACAATGAATTTCTAACCCAAACAACTGCAGAAGGTTTTCGCGTTTTACTCACCTATCAACAATAGATCTATGCAAAAATCTATTAGAAAAACACGGTTTTAAGTATGTCTTGACTGCAAAAATGAACCAAGGTCCTATTGAAGTAAGTACATATAAGTATATTAAAATAATTGAACCTATGCTAACTGATTAATATACCTATACTCGTACATAGAAAAACAAAGTTACAGCTATTACAAGACAAATTCTTTTACACCAATTTTTTGGAATAGTGCGCCAAGCAGGACGTACAAATGATCATCCAAACTTTTTAACATTTATGCAATTATATATAGGATGCTATCTGTGTATAAATTAATTAAACCACGAAAATATGGCAACTGCACACCGTTAAATGACGATCAAACCAACAATCCTTCGACGACTTTAAAAGCATATTTTCCGAACCAGAAATTCAAAATAAAGCAAAATGCATTAATAATATCAAAAACAAACTGGACGAATTTATAGAAAATGATAACAATAGCGGCGATGAAGAGGGATTTATCGAACATTCTACGTCCATCCCTGAAACCGTTGATTGTGTAATATATTATTTGACAGGTTTCATATGTAGAAAATTATATAAAGCTTCATCATGTGACTTATGTAAAGAACATCTTTATTACAAGACTGCAAACACTAGCAACCCTGCCTCTAGTTCAACATTAAAATCACGTGGTTTTCTAAATCAACCTAATACAACAATGTTTCATTTATTAAAATCACTGGAAATAGTTCTTATGAAACATATTAATTCCGTTAATGTTTATGAGGAAACTATTAATGAGTTTTTCGATATGCATATACCTACTTTACATTTACATTTTGCATGTGAAATCCACCGTTTTGATGTAATAAGTCAGGCACTGTACTTTTATATCTCCATGAGATTAAGACAATATTAGAGGTGAGAGGAAAATAATTTAAAAAAATCGAGTACGGAATCGAGAAAGCTTGTTAAATTACAAAAATCGTAAATTATCCAATGTTCTATTTTCTGCTGTAGGTATATTATATTATGTTCAATTTGTGTGGGTTCAATGTGCTTTTCTACAATAAAAATGTATATATACTGTTCTATATTAGTTTTAAATTAACCACCTAATAAAATGTCTAAAATAAATTAACAAATAAATAAAAATTAAATGGTACAGCTCTAGAACTGCAGTATGCATACTGTTCGCCGTATGAGTGGGAGTGAGACTGCGCGGCCTACTATAGCTATCGCAGTCAGGCGGTTATAGGGACAAATCGACGGGCGCTGAGCCCTGTGCATAAGGATAGCGAGTTGTTAGACCTAATTTATCTACGACTGTGTTCTACATTCATTTTTTGTGGGTCCTTGTGATTTTTGTTTTCTTCTGTCGTGTCCTTACTCATTGCCAGGTCGTCAACATTAGCTCCAGTTTTGTGTATTTCCTTTAGTTTTTTTAATTTAAATTATGTTCAAAAGATATCTTGTACAACATGTCTGTTAAGTCCAATTAAATGATCATTTTCAAAAAATCCCGGTAAATTTTATCCCAGCTGATTATCCGTGGTTTTCATTTATCCGGGGTAACTCCCCCTAGTTACCCCGAATAATCGGCGTTCTACTGTAAATGTAACAAAATTAAATTAAGTAAGGGACGCAGTGCATCCATTCCTTCCATGGTAACCCCGGCACGCCACTGAGAACTGCAGACAGAAAGTACAGGGGAGAAGAATAACCCTCTAAGCCACAGGCCGCAATGGCCTATAGTGCTTTACTTAACTATAATTATTATAAGTTTAAATAAAAGACATATTAATTTGAGATATTTACTCAGATATTTTTTAATATAAAAAGTACATATCTAATAATGCTATAAAGAAGGTAGTTCAAGACTACTGATCCTGAAATTAAAAATTAATGACTTTTTATGTAAAACTATATTTTATACGCTATTCTACTGACAAAAGCCATTGTTTACAACATCGAAAGTACTTTTTGAATTGACTTTTGTCTCAGTCGAATTTAATTTGTTCTTATAAAAACATACATGTACCCATAGCAAGATATAGCACACGATAACTTGTACACTAATATGAAATAAATATCAAAAGTTATAAATGACTTTCCAAAATCTTAAGTATTATTTGATATTTGTGATGTTAGTTTTGTTTGTAGTGGTTATGCTTCAAACATTAATTTGGCAACGCAACAGTTCAAAAAACCGCCTTCGCATTTTCTACAATTTTAGCAATAGACTTAAGAAAAATACATTTGGCATTTATCAAAATACTACAACATACACGATCGCGTTGTGTAAAGGCAGGTAATTTCTTTTCACATTAACAATTCATACAATACTAACAAATAATATCCATACCATGGAGCTTACATAAAATAATAATCTATATACTCTTTTTCACTTAACTTGTACAAAGCTCCTGCTACTGACTTAGTTTGAAACGATCCTATTATTTAAATACACGTAAAACAGTCTTTTAAAACAAACGACTTATAAAAAGTTACATCTACTTTTTTGCTTTAAATAACTTTGTGACATTACCAACAAAAAAAGAAGCACATAGAAATCTAATAACACGTAGCTAAAATATTTTGTCTAAAAAATGCATTTTTGTGGTGTTCGATCTTAATTTTATAAACACACAATCATTATCAAAAATGTGAACATATTAACTTTTTCAGTTATTTACCATACATCCTAGTTGTTCACTTACAGTTCTTTTGTTGAAGAACAACAATCACATACATGCAAAAATCGCCTGAGATATGGCAGTGTACAGTCACAACTGATAATCGTATGCTCACGGCTTCTGGTAACATAACGGAATAATCTTTTTTTATTATTACTAAAACTTCATAAAAGGTTTTTACTTCTATTCAAAATCTCACAGTCGACAAAACACACAAATTAAAAAGCCATGTAGTATACGAAAATTCAGTCATAACATATGGCACCTTAAGTTTGCTATCTGATCATTTCCAAGTATTTTTGCTTATGCTTCGTAAGCATATCGGTGACAGTAACGAGAGTTTTAATGCTGCCATTTACCTTAACAACGGCTTGTAATTCAGGTAAATGTGCCACACAAATGTGATGAAGTGTTGCCAGTTCTCTAGCAGTGTCAGGTTTGCTGGTTACTCTAGGTTCACCGGGTTCTGTGACTGATGAAAGTTGGTCCAGGAAAACAACCATTCGTTCCTTATTTTTTAGTATAAACGGATTTACTACTTCCATATATTGTTCCTACATAATTTAGAAAATAAAAATTCTGTTTTATTGTGTTAAAATGCTAGCATTCATATAATAATCAATGTTATTTATTTTATTCGGCGTATGGCATTTGTAGCTAGGAGATCACGTAGTGATAGTTTAGCTGCCAGTGGTGCTAGTTCTTTAGCGCTATTCAGGGTGCACGTATAGCCTAGCTTTAGCTATGGATGCGAACTAGCTCAATGTTACGAATGTATTGATTGAAAGTAACATGTTTTAACAAATACATTTCCCTATTTGTTGAAATTCATTTGGTATGAACACTTAAACAAAATTAACAGTTATCTATTGGTACATTGAAAAATAAAGCTTGCCTTTGTTTACAACTATCATACAAACGAACATAAAAAAAAAGTTTTTTACATTTATTATTAAAGGACAATACTGACTTACGGAGATTATTTTTTGATGATCCAATTACTTAGAGCATCGATAGAAAAATAAAAAACCAGCACTTACAAACATTCAAACAATATTATAGATAGGGTATCCAATATAAAAGTAAACACTGGAACACATGGAATATGCAGATGAAACTCAATGATCCGGATTATGCGGATGATATCTGCTTAATATCACAAACACATGACGATATGCAAAAGAAAGTACAGGGCATAGCAAACAAGATTGGTCTCAAAACAAATACTACAAAAACAAAAGCTATGCGACTAAAAATAAGAAACTTGACACCCTTCAAAATAAACAACGAATTAATTGAAGAAGTAGAAGAGTTTGTTTATTTGGGCAGTATCATTGCAAAAGAAGGTGGCACCAAACAGGACGTTAAAAGCAGAATTGGAAAAGCAACGGGAAGTTTCGGCGCCCTAAAGGAGATATGGAAGTCGACGCAGTTAAATGAAAGCCTAAAAATAAGCATACTTATTTGAATTATTAAATATTTCATCGAGTGTACAGGTGTCTAGCCCAAAGAGGAAATGCAAAAGAACCAAAAAAGTTACTGATGACATAGACCTTTCTATACAAACCAGAATTCTTGATGAAATTTATAATATGTACCTATAAAATTCGTACCTAAATATTTATGTTTTATGTTCATTTTGTACTTATTTTATAAAATTTGGTTTTATAGAAGAACATACACCTAACACTAGATACACTTGGGAAACTTAAAGACAAAATATATTTATGAAGGTGGAAGAAGCTCATTAGCTATAGTGTTGCGTAGCATAGGATTCAGATATAAAAGAGATGACCTAAAAAGAGGACTTATGGAACTAGAGCATATTGCCCATGCACGTATCAAGTTTGAAAACAAACACAGAAAATATGTGAACCAATTTTGGGACTGTTGTTACCTCGATGAAACATGGATTTTCAAACATAGTACAGTCACTAAATTATGGCAAGATATTGACCCTACAAGTGTGAAAAAAACTAAAGTTGGTGGAAGAAGGTAAAAATTATAATAATACGAGTAGTATTGTTAATATATTTCAGTAATATATACGTATTTCTGTTAGATTGATTGTAGTTAATGCTGGCAATGCTAATCGTGGGTTCCTTTTAGATCTTAGGGTGACTTTAATACAACAGTGGCGCTCAAAATTTTCATCCCTATTACGACTACCCTTAATCGGAGGGTTTTTACCGTTTCGAACTACCCTTCTCCACTGTTTTAACTAGCCGCGCGCCTAAGGGACTCTATCATCCCCCTATAATGTCATAGCGTAAGTTTGGCATATGACAATTACAAAAGGAAAACAAAGTCTTTTATATTAACAAACCACTTTTAAGAAGCAATCCGTTACGAAAAACAATAAAACTAAGGTTGTACAAAACACTTATAAGGCCAATAGTGAAGAAAAATACTAGGAGCAACATTACAATCAGCTAAGATGGAGGATGGCATGCTTAAAAGGAAAATGAATTTTGAAATTCAAGAGGAAATAAAAGGGGAGGATATAGTGAGATACATAAAAGCACAAAGATTGAGCTGGTTGGGACATATCATACGATGCCAAAGTACGAGAACCATTAAAAAAATTACAGAATGGAAACCAGATGGGAAAAGGTATAGGGGAAGACCAAGACCCAAGCAATGGGATCAAGTGCTCAAGGACCTAAGACTAATGGAAACAATAGATTTAGAGTGAGAAGTGCACCAATAGAAAAGAATGGAGAAAAATGGTAGAGGCAGCTAAATGCCACCATAAGTTAGAGTAAAGGGAAAGTATGAGGACCAATCCACCTCAACATGATTTTATAACATCCATCTGGACGAGGTTATTACCAACATGGTCGAAGAGCCATATAATAATAATAATAAGTTTAAAAAGTCTGGATATGTGATTGTGCATTGCACTTTAACATAGGAAGATTAGCATTGGTTTATAATAATTTATGTAAGGTGTGTTCATTTTATATTCCGTTAAAGAGTATTTTTATAACTACCACTTTTATATTAAAAAATTACTAAATAGGAGTGTTTAAACCTGAAAATTAAAGAAAATTTAACTATTAAATAAGAATGAATAATTAATAGATACTTTATCAGATTTTAAAAAATCTTGAATTTCATTTTTGTTTATTACTAAAATACTATTAAAACCTGTTACCGCAACTAAACTTACACTTTGTTTATTTTCGTTTTTATTTAAAAAATGTTAAATTATGATTTATGATACTGAGACTTGCTACTTAAGATAAGAATTTAAAAATGACATGAAAACTACTTCAAAAGATTTCATCATATCGCGGTTCCATAATTATTATACGATATGAAATTTCAAATTCATAGTTAGATTTTGTGGGAACCTGAGAACTGTATCTTAAAGAAAGGTCCCAGGTGTATTTCTATTTATATTTTTAGCTTAAAATGGAATCATCCATCCACTGCTAAAGTCTGAGAATTTATTTTGAGGACACTCTGAATACATAAAGAATTTAAATAGGACTGTTTGATTATTTATTGGGGAGATCTCGAAGTTTACAGGTATGAAGTACCTCAACTACTATCGACAGTAGTATTACCCAATTAGGACTTTGCAAACCCACTGAACTTCCACCACTGGAAGGGATTATTGTCATGTCAAACATTACATTGGAATGAAATTTACTGTTTTAGCAGAAATTGAGTGCAAAACATTTGATTTGCAAGGCAACCTTCTATCTTTTACACCAGCACTGAAAACATTTTTAAAAAAATCTTAAAGGCAATTTCAAAAGCAAAAAACATTAAATGCATATTAAAAATTATTTGTTTAGAAATTACTAATGAATGCTAGCATTTCTTTAAACTTCAAATATAAAAACTTGAATACATACCTTGCCACCAAACTCTACTAAATTTGCAAGGTTTTGTAGACATTTGGCAACCATAACAAGACTTCGAGTTGCAGCTGGACTAGGTTGTTCACTAACAAGACCAAACTGACGTGGATTTAATAGTGCAGGGCACAAAAGACGTAAGAAAATAAATCCCGAAACAACTCTAGTACGCACCAAACGTTCACCAGACCATTTTGCAACGACTGCTCTTTGAAGACAACCACATATATAACGAACTGACTTCGGACATGCTTCTGGCGACATAAATATGCTTAATGTTACCTAAAATTATCATTATTAATAGCATGAAACTAAAACACCTTCCTTAAATGGACGTACTTGGTCTAAAACTTGTAATAAAAATTCTGCATTATTGCAAGCATCATCTGGTGAGTCCATTTTTGCAGGATTGAGTTCGGCACTTTGTTTGCTTTCTAATAATCGAAGCACCGTTTCTAAAACAGCAGCTTGTAAAAATCCTCCACATTCTGCACGCATGTAGAGATCCATTAATGTTGTAGCTAAAGTAGCAGCTCTAAAGAGAGTAGAAGTTTCTGTTTCACGAGCAACCTAAAAACATACTAATGAATTACGATGTTATTAAAAATAGAAATAATTAAAACCTCGGCAGAATTTAGTTCTCTCAGCAGTTCTGTTTCTCTGCCTTCTGCACGAAAAACTCTTAATAATGCTGTAGCAAGTGGTGCCCGATCTGCATGACAAATTTCTGCAAGACACTTGACCGATACCAAGCCTGGTTCAAGCAGCAACTGTTGTAAAGGACTATACTCTTCTGCTGGCATTACCAAATCATGTAAGTACCTTAATAAAAAAATTTAGCAATCATTAACAAATTCGCAATGGTTAAAGGATAGCATTACCTTGTTCGTAACCTTAAAGAACCCCATTCTCCAATAGGTGTAAGTCCAGAAAGCCCATACCATTCTTCCTTTTCTTCGCCATTTCCTAACGACGATAATTCTAACTGCAACTCCGCAACTTCAGAATCTTTCCCACGTTTTCCTTTATTATGAACAGTAAGTGTAACGGAAACAATATCACATGGCACATCACTAAAAAGTTTAATTTCATAGGTATTTCAAATCAAAATAACTGGATCATCTTACTCGAAGACGAATTCTTCATCCCATACTGGATCTGGTCCAGACTTTACTCTTGTTTTCGCTATGCGTACTTGACCATTTAGTTGGACAGTGATAAAAGGTGTTGGCACTAATTTATATGGCAGTCGATGCGCATCTAGAATGTGTAAAGTAAGACATCTTAGTTCCCGAAGTTTTGGAACCTTTGATGTAGCTCTGCTAAGCTGAGGAATACATAGAGGTTTAAGGGCATTAACCCATGCTAGACACTCTTCTGTCGATGGTGCAGCTAAATGAGTGACGGTAGCAAGACACGGTAATGCTCTTTCTACCAACTGCAAACAATGCGGCCTCTCCCATAAACTATCATGTACCTGAATAAAAAAATATACAGTCAAACTCACTTAAGACGAGCACGCATACAACGAGATCCTGGATATAACGAGCGTTTCTTGGGTAAATGGTTGAATTCGTATTAGTTTACATACTAATTTTTCCCGGTTACTACGATCACGTTTCACGTATAATACGAGCAAATTTTGAAGTAGTTTTACACTAAAAGTCGTTTCAGGTACATATCAGTTTAGAATTTTTGGGTTTTCCGTAATTATATGTTTCACAGAAAAGACGTACAAATTTTAAAAGGTTTTTGGGTATATAAAAATCGTTTCAAGGTAACATTTCTTTGGGATTAGTTTACTCTGTCAGTTATTAGTGTCCAGAATTTTCTTTTCTACGAATTCCGGCTTACCGACCTACTAGTCGTGGGGCATAACACATCCCGTGGGAAATTCGATGATGAAATTGTGGGACCAATTTTAATACATTCTTTATGCCCTCCACAATCATACCTTACCAGGTGCTTTGCTTGAATTTGTGGCAGACGACCTATATGACGTCTTATATCCAAGATGGCGGCCACCCCAGACATTATCGGAAGTTCTCGATTATAACTCTTGATAGGGCCATCCTATCAATATTTTGTACTAAATCTTTTTTATTCTAAATAAAATTTTAAACAAAAAAGGTTATAAAAGTTTTTGTGGTATAACCTACCGGTTATTAGTTATAGCCAGTTAAAAACGGTATTAGACAATTTTTAATTTTTAATTTTTGGTTTTAAAAGATTTTTAGATTTTTAGGTTGAAAAATAACAACTAGTTCAGAAATTAATATTTATTTCAATATTTTTATTGAATTAATTGTAATTTTCTACTTATTGCACGTAAAATGTTTTCAGCTTAATATTCTTCATCTGAAAGGTCATCGATATCAAAACGTTGGCCATGATTTTCGCATAAGTCTTCACCGCCTCCACACATACAAAGCTCAGTGCATAAAATGTTTTGGGATTTACATTTACAGGATACAGCACATTTCCCTTTTACACATGAACACCGAACTAATTTTAAAATGGTTTCAGGTGTATATACAAGGAAGCGTACACAAAACAGGAACATAGTAATTATCTTGCATTTCCCATCCGTAATCAGAAGGTGTTGGTAGATTAGGGTGCTGCTGGTCAGCAAAACCCCATTCCATAACCTGGTAATGTGCTCTACGAATAAAAGGAGACAATGACGCTTTTGTAGGAGGCAGATTTTCACTTTGCGTCTCGTGGTTGGAGAACATCCACCAACGAAGCTCCCCAATGTCTGAAATCTTCGTCCCTGGTATATATGCCTTAGAAATAAATTTTTCAATGATAGTTTCAGCTTTATCCCTGAATTCTTCAATGGATCCAAGTTTCCCAAGAGCATCAAAATGTCATTATCTGCGGTCTTATAAACCTTCCAAAACGATAGTTTTCCCTTCTTTGCAAGTGAACCTGTCACATCACATCCTGACAGAGCATGCAGACCTAGTAATCCTTTTATCTTTTCTGGTCCTAATGCGGTGCAAATTCTGCCAACGTCAAGCATTCTTCGATTATTTCCTACACCAGTGACTAACAGTCTTGGACATGTAAAAGATTTTGATCACCACAACGCTAGTAGAAATCGTCTGTATCAGACGAATATAAATATGAATAGCAATAGCTCATTTTCGGGAGGCAAAAAAGCAGTGCAGTATTATTTTAATGTCAGCTTCTTCATTTTGTGACATTTCAATTGCTTCTTTTAATTTTAGACCGACAGAGTTTGTTTTCACGGCAATTAATAGATTTCTTCTCTTTCCTTCTTCCAGACAGAAAAAACATTTATTTTTGTCACCCGCAGGGATTTTTGATCTTGTTGTGTAACCTTCATTACTATCTTCAGCAGCGGAACTAAAACAAGAAGGATTATTCTTTTCCTGTTCAAATAATCTCTCACTTCGCTCCATTTTGATTTTATGAGTACCTACACTTCTTGTAGCAATCTGTATGCCATGATGCGTTTTCGTTTATCAATTCTTCAACAGTCACATTTCTTAATCGATTATCAATTAACACGTATTCACTATCATTCCATTCTGCTCTCTTTCTAACACACTCTAACACTTTATCATAGTTAATAGTTTGACCAATGGTGACTTCTTCTTATTTTGGCATAAAATACACAGCTCGTAATTAGTCTGCAGCCTTGCTTTTTTTGCAGATGGAGGCAGGGATACTTAGAGACGAATTTGTGGTGGAGTAGACATTGTGTCCAAAGTTAATTTTAAACTATTGAAAGTATTAAACTGCTCGGCTTACGATTATCAATCCGTTTCTATCCGAAACAAAAAAAAAAATTGAAATGATACGAGTGATTACAAAATTAAAACTGTTTTTATACAAAACACCTAAACGGTAAAATATATCGATAAATTCCTAAGGATCTTTTTTATAGAGAATTTCCTTGTAAATAAAAAACGTTGAGTACAAAATATTGATAGGATGGCCCTATCAAGAGTTATAATTGAGAACTTCCGATGATGTCTGGGGTGGCCGCCGTCTTGGATATACGACGTCATATAGGTCGTCTGCCACAAATTTAAGCAAAGCACCTGGTAAGGTATGATTGTGGAGGGCATAAGGAATGTATTAAAATTGGCCCCACAATTTCATCATGAAATTTCCCACGGAGTATATATTTCATAAAGTATGCCCCCCGACTATACCTGTTTTTACAATGAATGCACTTTGTCTAATTCCCAAAATTACAACCTCTTTCAATATTTTTTCTTTAAAATTTTTAATTTGGTTTTTAGTCAGTTAGCTCGCTACTTTTGCAGAAAAAAGACAAGTAAAATAATGGCTGCGATAAAACGAAAAACGCTTTCTGTTCGCGAGAAAGTTGAGATAATTCGGGAGCTAGAAAATGGTGCAAAAAATTCTGTAATGTGTAAAAAATATGGTTTACCATCATCTACCGTGTCAACGTTGTGGAAAAACAGAAAAACAACGCTTGCAGCATTCGACAACAATTTGAGTGATGCCAAAAAATTAAGGAAGTGTATAAAAGATGACATTGATAAAGCGCTTATTGTGTGGTTTAAAAATCACAGAAGTGCCGGTTTACCCATCAATGGACCCATTTTAAAAGCACAGGCTGAGAAGTTCGCGGAACAACTAGGCTATAAAAACTTTAAGTGTAATAATGGTTGGATTGATCGCTTCAAAAATCGTAATAACATTGTTTACGGAAAAATAAATGGCGAAGCCAAATCGGTAGATACTAAGGTTACAGACGAGTGGTTAACAAGTGTTTGGCCGGACTTACGACGAAAATTTAAAGATGAAGACATATACAACGCCGACGAAGCTGGATTATTTTTCAATTTAACGCCGAATACCACTTTGAAATTTAAAAATGAAAAGTGTATTGGTGGAAAAATGTTGAAAAATCGTCTCACTGTTTTGATATGTGCAAATATGACGGGAAGTGACAAAAAGAAGTTGTTGGTAATCGGAAAATCTAGAAATCCTCGCTGTTTTAAGAATGTTAAGAGCCTTCCAGTGGACTACACCGCTAACAAAAAGGCTTGGATGACATCTACAATTTTTGAAGAGGAAATTTGAAAATGGAACAATAAATTACGACGTAGTAATCGAAAGATTTTATTAGTGGTTGATAATTGCCCGGCGCATCCTGAATTACCAAATTTAACCAATATTACTCTTGTTTTTTTACCACCAAATGCAACTTCTATCCTCCAACCCATGGACTAAGGGATTATCAGGAGCTTTAAAAATTATTATCGTCGCTTATTAGTGCTACAGCTAATCGATCGAATGGAAAAGAAACAGGATCCTAAAATAAGCGTGTTAGATGCAATTCGCATAATGAGTGATGCGTGGCATAATGTAACCCCCACAACAATTCAGAACTGTTACAAAAAAGCTGGTTTTGTTTCTTTTCTAAATGAAAGTTTTGAAGAAGAGGACGATCTTCCTTTATCTACTTGGTTAAAAAATAGAGACATCAATAATTTCCAAAATTGCGCGTCCATAGACGAATACGTGGATATTGATTCAGATGTGGTTACTTCGGGATTAAAAACTGACCAAGAAATTTTACAAGAAGTTACAGAAAAGGAAGCTGAAAGTGATGCAGACGATGATATAGGTAGTAACGATAAACCCACGCCTGTTACATTCGCTAAAGCAGACGACGCACTAGCGTTATTGACGCGGTTTTTTGAAGAAAACGCTAGTAGCGAGCAAGTATTTACATCTATAAGTGTTTTAAGACGTAGTTTTAATGAAGTTAAATTTAAACCAAAAATTCAGCTAAAAATAGATGAATTTTTTAAGAACTCTGGTAATACGTAATGTTTTTATTTATGTATGTAGTTTTTTGATGCATAAAATATATTTCTATAGGAAATAAACAGTATTTTTAAAAAATTTAGTGTTTTTTTTTAATTTTTAGAGTTTCTCGGATATAACGTTTAACTGATATAACGAGCAAAAATTCGCAGTCCCAGAGACCTCGTTATAACCGAGTTTCACTGTATATCATATTTTTTAAGAAACACAATTTAAAACAAATAATAAATTTTACCTGATACAAATATGCACATGAGAGATCAATAAGACCTCTTGGTTTCGTGCGTTTAGGATTTTCGTATAAATATAAATGGGTGTCGGTGCCATCAACTAACAGCACAAAATACAATAATTTCCACTTTTTGCCAACTTTATCAGATTTTCTATGTAAATATCCTTGATGTTTAATGCCCCTCATTCTTTTCAAACCTGCTTGGTCACGGCATTCTCGAAGAGTTGCATATATTTTTTCTGCTGCAGCTTCCGATTTAGTTTTTGGCGTTTCAGGAACCCAGTCCTGTTGTTTTGTACCATCAACTAATAACTAAAAACAAAAATTATTATATAAATCTTAAACGTTTAACTAGAAGTAAACAAATATATATATAAAAGGACATCCACTTACAGGATGCTGTAGCGTGTATCCTTCAACGATTTGTTCTTTTCTATACCGATTAATAACAGCATCGAGGCACTCAAATACACGTCCTCCCATAAGGTAACGTACCCCTTTTTTCTCAATTCTAAAACGCTGAATCTGATTATTTATGTGAAAAAATAACGAGTAATCACCAGGGGAGTTATCGCTGGGCCTTACAAGAAAACTACCAGGGCCAGCTAAAAGAAAAGAATGAAATATTCACAAATTGCATTTACAAACTTATTTTTGTTTAATAATAGGTGATCAGAAAGTCTTCTAGTCCTAGATGGGTGTATACACATTACACTTAAACATGTCTGAACTTACATCACAATTATGTAGCTCTGAGCAACCATTTTAACAGCTGTCAATTTTTTCAAATAATTTTAATTATTTAAAATTCTAGAACTTTTATAAGCTTAAACATCTATTATTTACTTTTAAAGCATATTTTGCAACAGTGAATAGTTAGAAACTGGAAAGTGGGAATCTCCCATTAACGCCTGCAAGCAAATACCTTTATCAAAAATATCCTAATGTGATTTTCTACCAAATGTGACTTTCTACTAAAATTTAATGGCGGATTTATGTAGCTGTCCTAAAACCCAACAACCTCAAAAGCTAAAATTATTTTAATATAGTTTAGTTCCCTACGACCTACAAACATAACATCCTAAAGTAAAAAGTTCATAACTTTAACTGTTTGGGTCGGTACGATTAAGTGTTTAGGTCAAAAACGGCATATGCACCTATGAAACAATTTTCACTACAGTAACTCAGTAGCATCATTGAATAAGAATATAAGCATATAGGTATTAAAATAATATCTTCATCCGATTCATAACACTTATGAATTATTTACTTTTTAATTTTTGGGTACAATTTCCACTGATACTGTCTAATGCCCGATTACTCTCTCTCTCTGTATCTGTAACCTCTTTTACCTTGCGGTGTCGAGGCTGGTGCGTTGGCATATGTGGTCTTTCCGGGTACAATGCACTATACGGCCAGAATCTGCGGGTTACCGATTACTTGTTTACCTGCTTCTAATACACAGCTCTTGATATTTTCCCATTCTTCTTCTATATCGTTACTTTGGAGTTTTTGCATTATTTTATAGTTTAAGGCCCCTTCAAATTTTTTCTTTGTTTCTTTGGTACTTAACTTTGTTCAGCTCCAGTGTTTTTTTGTCTTATATTTCTTGCTGTTGTAGTATGATGCAAATTTTATTTTTGCCAATACAGTAACCCCCAAACTTACATTACACGACACTTACGTAAATTTGCAGCTACGTAATAAATCTCAAAAATTACAACCTAGCGCGTATGAACATGTTTGCGGCTTTTTTTATATATTTTTCATACTTTTATAAGTTTATATCGAGTAAATCCTGCTGCATGATGTTTCCTTTATAAAATAATACATACTGTGTAAATAATATACATTACATATATGTAATAACAATAAGTATTGCAGTTTCTTACGAAGTTACACTTAAGCAATTTACAAATTCGACTTACGTAAAACTCAAGTTACGCAAAAAGGTTTATCGAACGCATGACTTACGTAACTCGGGGGGTTACTGTACTAGGAAGTGGTCACTGTCTGTGATTACTCCTCTATAAGTTCTTACACCATTTATCATATGAGCTGCAGTCTTTTCGTGGAGTGTGTTTGCTTACCACCGATTCGTTATATTTCTCCTTTCCTACTTGGGCATTAAAGTCTCCGATAATCATTAAACTATCATTTTTGGTATTCTTTCATGCAACTTCTCAATTTCCTCATACAATCAGTCCTACTACGTATCCCGTACGTTATTTTTAACATATACCGGTTATGTTATAATAACATGCTTAAATAACATACATCTTAACATAGTGTTTTAAATACGCTACCATGTATCCCTTAATAACATTCACTGTTAAAATGTATGTTAAATAATTTCAGTAACAGAAATCATTCGTGATATTTCGTATATCATGAAATAGCATTATACGCATAACAAATGCAAGACAAAGAGCGTTATATGAGTGGGCGTGTTTGTTTATTTTATTTAATTTGACGTTTTGACATTTCGCGTAAAAGGTTTGGTTATTTATAACAGCATGTTAAAGTTGCCTTTTATATTTTGTATGTTATGTTACATATAAAAGCAACATCATAACATACTACGTTAGCTAGTAAACATAACATGGGATACATAGTAAGAAATCTGCTTCATAACATAACAGAGTTTGGTAACATGTATGTTATCTTAACATTTGGGATACATAGTAGGACTGAATATCTCTTTATCACCTTGTTCAGCTACTTCGATTGGGGCATTATGTTCACCACCGATATTTTTATATTTTCCCTTGATTCTCAAGTAAGCTATTCTGCCATTTACTGGTTCAAAGTACCCCAGTGTTACTGATTAGTAAATTACTCAATTATAGAACAGAATGTTCTCTTAGTGTGTAAAGTTGGGTGTTTATGTTATGTATTACTTTCCTATAGAATTTAAATTTATCATGACAAATATAAACTGTAAGTGATGCACCATGAACGCTGTAGAGAGAGTTTCATATTACAAGAGATGAATTTGATACTATGAAATGGCGTACTAATTTATAAACGCTATGTCCTAGGAGAATGCAATGCAATGTGGTCAATGTTTATAATACTGCATGTACTAAATGAATATGTTCAAATTGAATATGATATATGTGTGTTTTGAACGTTTAAAATGATTTCATTTTTCACCGTCGTCCGATTATAGCAATGGCAGGGTTCATTTCCGAAGTACAAAAACTGGAGAAACAGGTGATAAAATTCGGCGTTAATCAACCTATTCCTATAAATTCTATCAGTCTTTTTCGTTTACATTTTTTAAATTGCTGTAACATTCTCAATTTCACTAAATTATTTCCATTAGTAAAAAAGGAATGTTATTTTCTCTTTTTTCACCAAATTTCAAGGTGGACTGTATAAAGTCAGGAAAGCCACATAGTTTATCTTCACCGTCCAAAACTAGAAGCTTTTCTAACCACTCTTTGCATAAAAACTGCAATAATTATACATAGTGATTTCAATCAAAGATCAACCTGAAAACCTTTTATTATAAGAGACAGTGGACTTGTCAAATTTAATCATATTCCCTTTTGTGAGGGGAGACATCCTCAGGTTGGCCCTCGACTTTGATACATCTTATAAAGCACAAAGAAATTATTAACATGTATTATTATTCGTTCTTTCTAAAAGTCGTAAACTATAATATCTAAATGTTATACATATACTTTTTCTTTATTTAATTGATTTAACTTTCCACATTTTAAAGTATTCTACTTTAAATCACAAAACATTTGTTTTAACAATAATTCGATAGAACAGGTTTTAAATACATACCTTTTACTAATAAATCGACAGCTTCGTTCTTGGTACAATTGGGATGAAACCATGGAAAAACAGTGTTAGGATCAATGCTATCATCTAAGTCTTCCACAAGTTCTCTAAAAATCATACCCTGTTCGCCAGTACGATGTGCAGTTACCCAAAGCCAACCATCTCCCATGTCATTGTGAACGAAAAATATATCTCCTTTTTTGAAACTTAGCTCATCAGTATCAGGCATTTTTGTATATGGCAAAATTGCCACAACTCTCTGAAAGAAATACAATAAAATTCGATTTAAAAATTGTAATTATATAACCAGAGTTAGATTATCATTAAAATATACTTTAGACTAAACAATGCCATATTACTTTAATACAAAAACTGCAGTTCTTTTCAAAAGAATTTATTTAAAAGTAACCGCTATCTCAAGACTTTTGGATCATACTATTAATAATTAAAATTGTTACCATCCGAATCCTACGATAATCCGGACTGAAAAATGTTTACATTGTGTATGTTGTAGCACGGATCTTTTATGTTTAACATGTGTAAAAATTGAAAATAAAATAAAGCAATTTATGCTTATGTTTAGTGCTAACTTGATATGTTTTATCTGCATATTTTGCCATTGTCAAAAGATACTACCTAATTGTATTAAATTAAATTAAAAGCTAGTAAAAATTGTTATCAAGAAGCACCAAAAAAACTGAAGAAACCAACTAAAATTACTAAATTTACTTTTAGCATGTTAATGAGCTTTTTTCAATAAATACAGTTTTGTTCTTGAAATAAATTTTTTTTTTTCTAAAGATTTGTAATCCAGATGTCCTGATACGACAGATTACCATTGTTTCAATTAATCCAGATCATCAAAGCAACACTGTATAAACAAATTTCAAAAGGCTCCCAAATCTTTCAGACCTTGGGTTTTAGGCTTAATGAATAACTCAACTCTGTAGACAACAATGAATAACTGACCTATCCTCAATTTTCAAATTATATACAAGAAACTAAAACACAGCATGAAAAACCTGTAATCCATTGAAAGTATTTTTTAAAATTTTATTTAATCATGTTTAAATCCAGCTGCAGAACCCTAGCAGATAACATCTACCTGGATGTGATTCACCTTAGCATTTAAGTATCATTTCGAACAATTCAGAAGCAACATGTAATTATTAGGTACTAGGTAATTACTGACTCACAGGCACAATAATCCATTTATCCCTAGTGTAAAGCAAAGGAAGTCAGAGAATGAAACAACCACATGTCAAAAGAATTCTTTTGTCAATAGGCAGGTATATAGAATTAAAGATATATAATGAACAAAGCCAGCCACAAAAGCATTTCCTGCAATTTCAAGGCAATATAATATTTGTTTTACTTCGCTATAAAAAGTTATATTATTTTTGCTCCCTTTTTTGAATTTATTCTTGAGCTCCACAGATTGTACTTGGACAAAATTTGAGCAGTAAACTAAAGCTACATAATAATATAAATAAAAAGTTTTTTTCAAACTTACGATTTTTGATTTTGATACAATTATTATATTTGTAAGAGATAATAGTATAAATATTATTTTATAAACAGAGTGTATACCGAAAGACACTCTGTCATGTTTTGTACCTACTTTACTTTCAAAGATATGCACAATTTAAGACACTTAAAACTGAAAACGTTAGATTTTTTTTGTAATAACTAGCAATATTGAATTATCAAAGACAATGTGATATTTGGAGGTAACTTTGTTTTCTAAAATTTTGTTGTTTTCTAAATTATGCGTGATTACCACTTTCTCTAGTAAAAACTGTAAAAAAACTGAGTTACACAACATGTTAAAATTGTCATTTTAATTGATGTAAGATCTTTGAAACAAATTTATATACATATATACATTTTTGATCTGACTAGATAATATTGAAAATGTAGTATGTAACTACTACTTGTAACTTAGAACATTTACAGAGCAAGCAAAAAGTAACCCATTCACAGAAGGCCTTAGAAAAAGAATAACAAATTGTAGATTAATTTACTTTCTACAAGCGGACAGTTTAAAGTTGGCATTTAGACATATACGGTGTGTCCCTGGATTGAGTTACCAATGGATAGACTAAAAATTTGTGAATCTCAACGTAATTGTTTTTTCATTAAGACCAGCTGGACTGAATACTGATTTGGAGCATAGTTAAGATTTTTTTAAAATCAAAACAGCCATGACAACACCTCAGAATAATTGTGAATCAAAACACGGTGATGGAGTAGAAAAACTAGGCGGTTATCGAAGGCATGTTGCTTACCACAATCAGGTATGAAAATGACTCACAGGGGCGATACCTTTTACGAGTAGAGTTGCCAAACCTCCAGCTTTAAATTTTTGGAGAAATTTTCTAGTCCTATCTATTTTATTGCCTGCACAGAGTGCTGCGTTTGCAATGTCACTGCCAGAGACATTAATGCTTTCATTGAATATTTCATTTTAGGTTTATATTTCTTCTTCTTCTTGTTGTAGCGGCTTTAACAATTGCCTTCCATCATCCTCTGTCACTAGCAATGTGCGTAGTCTGCACAATTGTGGAGTTAGTGCTCTCTTTAATTTGATCTACCCATCTTCTAGGCAAGCGGCCTCTCATTCTAGTTCCCTCTATCTTCCCATAAACAATCAATTGCTCCAGATTATCGTTGCCTCTTCTGAATATATGCCCAAAGTTCTTGAGAATCTAGACATTTACTGTTTGTGACAGACGATGTGGTTCATTTATCTCTCTAAATATGGAGTTGTTGGTTCTCCGTGTTGTCCAAGGAACATGTAATATTCGCCTCCAGCACCATATTTCTAGGGCGTCAATTTTCTTTTTATCGCCTGATTCAAGTCCAGGATTCACAACTGTAGAGAGCTATAGGAAGGATAATTGTTTTTGTTATTTGTCTCTTTCTATTCGTTGTTATTGCACTATACTTCCAAGTTATGTAGTATGAAACACTTTTAATTTTTTTAATTTGCGGTAAATCTTATTATTTGTACAGTATTTTTCATCTAGCATTTGGGTTGTGACGTCAACAAGCTCCGCCCAAAAGCTGTATGGGAAGACACGCATTCGTGCGCAGTAGGTAATGAAAACTTAGTTTAGAAAGAGATGAAGTATAGTTGGATTGTGAATTTAATAGCAGCGCGTTGCCGTCACAACCCAAATCCTAGGTGAAAAATACTGTAGTTAATGTTAATTAATTAAAATAAAGCTTATTTTGTGCTCTTTCTTTCAATATAATTGGATATTAATTCAGACTTTATTTTATCTAATTTTAAAATTTTACATTGCAGATATCAAAACAAATTTTTCGTCAAATTTAATTTTACAAATTAAACTCGGCCGTAATGCTGCACAAAAACACCTCGAAACATTAACTAAGTTTGGCACGAGGAGAGTGTCAGTGAAAGCACAGTGCATCGTTGGTTTCAAAAATTTCGTTGTGGTGAATTCAGACTCAAAGGTAAGGAAGGCCGTGGCCATTCTTCTGTCATTGACAACAACCGCAGAGTGCTGCGTTTGCAATGTCACTGCCAGAGACATTAATGCTTTCATTGAATATTTCATTTTAGGTTTATAATATTTCTTCTTCTTCTTCGTTTCCTGCTTGTCAGAAGGGTCTAGTTACATGCCACCTACGGCTTGTTGTAGCAGCTTTAACAATTGCCTTCCATCATCCTCTGTCACTAGCAATGTGCGTAGTCTGCACAACTGTGGAGTTAGTGCTCTCTTTAATTTGATCTACCCATCTTCTAGGCAAGCGGCCTCTCATTCTAGTTCCCTCTATCTTCCCATAAACAATCAATTGCTCCAGATTATCGTTGCCTCTTCTAAATATATGCCCAAAGTTCTTGAGAATCTAGACATTTACTGTTTGTGACAGATGATGTGGTTCATTTATCTCTCTAAATATGGAGTTGTTGGTTCTCCGTGCTGTCCAAGGAACATGTAATATTCGCCTCCAGCACCATATTTCTAGGGCTTCAATTTTCTTTTTATCGCCTGATTAAAGTTCAGTATTCGCAACTGTAGAGAGCTATAGGAAGGATAATTGTTTTTATTATTTGTCTCTTTGTATTCGTTGTTATTGCACTATACTTCCAAGTTATGTAGTATGAAACAACTTCACTTTTAATTTTTTTAATTTGCGGTAAATCTTATTATTTATAATATTTATACAGTATTTTTCATCTAGCATTTGGGTTGTGACGTCACCAAGCTGCGCCCAAAAGCTGTATGGGAAGACACGCGTTGGTGCACAGTAGGTAATGAAAACCTAGTTTAGAAAGAGATGAAGTATAGTTGGATTGTGAATTTATTAGCAGCGCGTTGCCGTCACAACCCAAATCCTAGGTGAAAAATACTGTAGTTAATGTTAATTAATTAAAATAAAGCTTATTTTGTGCTCTTTCTTTCAATATAATTGGATATTAATTCAGACTTTATTTTATCTAATTTTAAAATTTTACATTGCAGATATCAAAACAAATTTTTCGTCAAATTTAATTTTACAAATTAAACTCGGCCGTAATGCTGCACAAAAACACCTCGAAACATTAACTAAGTTTGGCACGAGGAGAGTGTCAGTGAAAGCACAGTGCATCGTTGGTTTCAAAAATTTCGTTGTGGTGAATTCAGACTCAAAGGTAAGGAAGGCCGTGGCCATTCTTCTGTCATTGACAACAACCGCAGAGTGCTGCGTTTGCAATGTCACTGCCAGAGACATTAATGCTTTCATTGAATATTTCATTTTAGGTTTATAATATTTCTTCTTCTTCTTCGTTTCCTGCTTGTCAGAAGGGTCTAGTTACATGCCACCTACGGCTTGTTGTAGCAGCTTTAACAATTGCCTTCCATCATCCTCTGTCACTAGCAATGTGCGTAGTCTGCACAATTGTGGAGTTAGTGCTCTCTTTAATTTGATCTACCCATCTTCTAGGCAAGCGGCCTCTCATTCTAGTTCCCTCTATCTTCCCATAAACAATCAATTGCTCCAGATTATCGTTGCCTCTTCTGAATATATGCCCAAAGTTCTTGAGAATCTAGACATTTACTGTTTGTGACAGACGATGTGGTTCATTTATCTCTCTAAATATGGAGTTGTTGGTTCTCCGTGCTGTCCAAGGAACATGTAATATTCGCCTCCAGCACCATATTTCTAGGGCGTCAATTTTCTTTTTATCGCCTGGATATCGTCCAGGATTCGCAACTGTAGAGAGCTATAGGAAGGATAATTGTTTTTATTATTTGTCTCTTTGTATTCGTTGTTATTGCACTATACTTCCAAGTTATGTAGTATGAAACAACTTCACTTTTAATTTTTTTAATTTGCGGCAAATCTTATTATTTGTACAGTATTTTTCATCTAGCATTTGGGCTGTGACGTCAACAAGCTCCGCCCAAAAGCTGTATGGGAAGACACGCGTTCGTGTGCAGTAGGTAATGAAAACCTAGTTTAGAAAGACATGAAGTATAGTTGGATTGTGAATTTATTAGCAGCGCCTTGCCGTCACAACCCAAATCCTAGGTGAAAAATACTGTAGTTAATGTTAATTAATTAAAATAAAGCTTATTTTGTGCTCTTTCTTTCAATATAATTGGATATTAATTCAAACTTTATTTTATCTAATTTTAAAATTTTACATTGCAGATATCAAAACAAATTTTTCATCAAATTTACTTTTACAAATTAAACTCGGCCGTAATGCTGCACAAAAACACCTCGAAATATTAACTGAGTTTGGCACGAGGAGAGTGTCAGTGAAAGCACAGTGCATCGTTGGTTTCAAAAATTTCGTTGTGGTGAATTCAGACTCAAAGGTAAGGAAGGCCGGGCCATTCTTCTGTCATTGACAACAACCGCAGAAAACTACACAAGAAGCTGCCAAAGAACTCAACGTTGATCATTCTACCGTTATTCGGTATTTTAAGGAAATTGGAAAAGTGAAGACGCTCGATAAATAGGTCGCACATGAGCTGAATGAGAATCAGAAGAATCGTCGTTACGAAGTCTGCTTCGGACTTGTTTTACGTAACCAAACTGCACTGTTTCTCGTTCGAATTGTGAGATGCGACGAGAAATGGATTCTCTATGACAGTCGACGATGTTCTTCACAGGTAGGAACAAGGCGAAGCACCAAAGCACTACCCAAAGCGGAAGTTGCACCAACAAAAGATTATGGTTAGTGTTTGATGGTCTGCAGCCCCTCTTATTCACTACAGTTTCCTGAATCCAGGCAATCACCGTAGAGAAGTAATGTAATGTAATCGTTAACCTCTTATACCTTTCGGTGTTGAGGCTGGTGCGTTAGCGTATGTGGTCTTACGCGTGAAAATGCACAATCCGGCCCGCATGCGAGTCACGTGATTGGTGCGCCGTTTTTTACCTGCATACAGCACCATGTGTATAGTGTATGTGTGTGTACGTATAGAACCTTGTTACTCTACCTCGTAGGTCTGTATTCGGAGGAGAGCGTCGTTAATTAGGTGCCCAACGACGAATGGTCACCAGAGCTCGATACCGATCTCCGGGAAAACTTGCACCCAGCGAGATTCGAACCGGGGACTAGCGTAACGCTAGCCTGACGCTCTTACCACTGCGCCACCCTGGCCCCGTAGAGAAGTATTGTCAGCAAATCTATGAAATGCATCAAGTACTACAGCGTTAGTTAACAGAAAAGGCCCAATCGTTTTGCATGACAAAGCTAGGGCGCACGTTGCACAACTAACGCTGCAGAAGTTGACTTTTTTCAAGCATCTCGGCAACTTCTTGCAGGACAGAAACTTGGAAACTTCAACAACCAAGACACTGGCGAAAATGCCTTCCGTGAGTTCATCGATTCCAAGGCTCAAGAATTTTACTCTCGTTGGACGAAGGGTATTCATGTCAATGGTTTTTATTTTGATTAATAAAATTTTGCTTAAACAGAGTTGCATCATTTCCAAATTGACACTGAAAAACCTGCATTATTTTTACACCAAACCGATACTTTACATGATGATATAGTTGGTTTTTTATTCGATGTCAGGGCTGTTTTGTTTTAAAAAGAAAAACCTAAATATGCGCAAAAGCAGTCCAGCAGTACTTAATAGAAAAAAATTTTTCGTCGATTATACGTCTTTGTAACTCAATCTGGGGATATACTGTATGTGTGATCGAGGGGTAGTTATGAGTTATGAATGAAATTTCGGAGGAATTTTGGTGGAATTACTTTGGATCTGATATACGTAAAAGGAAGGCAAAACGGAATTAAATGGATTAAATTCAATATACAAAATTTTGCAAGCGGTTTACCCCCAGGTGTTAATTAGGATCAAACAAAAATTGTTGTTTTTATAGACTCCCACAAATAGGTTACCTACTTTTTGCTTACTCTGTATTTAAATTATACAATGTCAGAGAGCACTTTTCATGCAATTAAATACAACCTGTATATTGATGTTATAATTCATGTTTATCAAAAATTCCATTAATTTTGAATTTAGATTAATTTTACTTCATAAGTAGCATTAATGTATAAAATATGTGCTAATATAAATGTACAAAAGCAATGCTAATACTGAATGATTCATCTACATGTTCGCTTGTATTTGTAACTAATTCAACTGTAAATTTTACAATTCAATAATGAAAATATGGATATTATGAATTTTTTCTTTTCTGAGAGTTGAACAAATTTGTTTTGGGTATGTTGAAATAGTCTATTGTATTACCCACACAAAAACATTTTACATCAAATTATCTACAGTTTTATTGTGTGTAAGTATATATATTGACATCTAATCTAATCTGATGAATTAATAAAAAAAAACAAAAATGAACAATTATCAGTAAGTATTTTACTTGCAATTGTAATAATTGATAAATTATTCTAACCTTTGTTTTTAAAACAATGATTATATATATTGTACAAGGTATAATAAGAAGGTTATTACATGCAACAACTGAAGGGCTATTAAATTTTAAAAATTAATTATTCTATTCACAACTGTTACACCTACACAATTTGCAGATATTACTACCCACATGAACATTTAATTAATAATAAAATTCTTATGACTTCCTTGAAAGAATAAAAGCAATTGAAAAGTTTATTTGAAAGAAGGGGGGCCCTAATAACTCAAAGCTCAATGTAAAAAATAAAAGTGATGTTCTGATGGACAATTAAAATTCAAGTCAAAGTATCAGTAATTCCAGTAATTTACTAAATAGAAATGAAATAATTTTCTCAATTTTAATGGAAAAAATTATCTAGTTTAGTTTTCAACAACATTTGGTGCTTCAATAATTATTTTACGGCATTTTTTAATAATGATAATTACAAACTTGTATGTAGGTACATTTTTACATTTTAAATGTGTTCATATTAACAAAAAAAAGGAACGATCTAGACTAAATAACAACAAATTTTGTACATGATAAATTTTACTGTGAAACTGTACAGAAGAATAAACAAACAGCAAAGGAAGTTATAGGAGATAACATTCTTATTATAGCTTGAGTTATTTGATAAGGTTGCAGTTCAGGAAATCACTTTGACTCATGGGTTATTTTAAGTATACATTATTTTCTACAAATAACAAAAAAGAATACTTTCGACTAAGCATAAGAATCCAAAATTATCATCGAATTAAAAGGCACTGGGTTACTTTTTTATATGTTTATGTTACCTATGCTTCATTAAAATTGCACTGCCTAAATATTTCTACTTTGTTATAAACACCTTTAACAATTATCATATTGTGCTTACCTTTTTATCATTAACTGGTTCTGGAGGCGCAACAGGGTGAACTAATCTTTCTCTTTTGAGTAAATCACTACATGCCGTGTAATATCCAACTAAATCATTTAAAGAATCAAACTGCCTTCCGCCAATATAAAAGTCACCACAGACAGCAGTAATTCTAAAATGATTGATTCCAGTACGTCCCAAATAAGACAACACATACGAGCCTGGTTTCCGATCACTTTCCCTTACTAGGTAACTGCCCAATCGAGCAGCTTCCCAGAGTCTTTCTTCGGCTTGATAGCGATCCAAACGTCCATTATACCATTGAGTTTCTGGAGGTGCATGTGGTGCAGAATCCCCCAAGTCAGGCTCATCTGCCTCCGGTTTTGGAGCTCCATGTGTGTCTTGTTCGTTTCCGTCTTCACTTCCGGTGCTAGGAGAGCCTAGCTTGTCTTTTACGATTGCCCCATGGCCACTTCCTGTGCGTATAAGGTCTGCCATTGCGATAATTTGTAAGTAAGCACTACTTAACTCATGCCAGGTGATTCGGACTTATGTTTTCTCACGCGCTTTCTAAATTTTGATTGATACTAATTGTGAGAACTAACCTAACGTCCATTGTTCAACACTTTTCTCTGGGTTATTGACGTTTCTGCTGCAAATGTGTTTGTTTTGACAGTACTTGACAGCCCTTGAATGAAATTCGCGTTGCCGATAATACAGATTTCTTTATATAAAACTAGTTCGGGAAATTTTAATGAGCAGCTCGCGTACCTGCTCAATACCTGCTGGTAATTTAAAATTTTTGCTATTATAAAAATACCTGCAAATTGGCAAAATACCACATACTGTAAAAAAAACCAAACTACATTATATTTTCTATTAATTCTAGCCGACTTCAGCCAGAGACGGATCAAGGGTACCTATATTGCGCCCTAAGCTGAACCAAAATTTAACCCCCTCCCTTGACCTTATTTGTCTTTTTTTAACATGAACATGAAATAAAAAAACAAAACAATTAAACGAAAAATAAAATGTTTTCAAATAGATTTTTATTCCATTCCATGACTCAAAAAATGAAATACGATGATCAAATAATTTAAAACTAAATAAATTGCAGGAAATTTTGCGCCCCTCAAATTTTGGCGCCCAAAGCGCTAGCTTCTTTTGCTTGCTGGTTAATCCGCCTCTGACTTCAGCGATTAAGTTGAAAAATATTTGAAATCCGTGAGCGGTTGTCGGTGTTTTAGTATACTTGGAGGATCCAAAAGGGCAAAAATTGAAGAAAGCGTACAAAGTGTTTAAAAATCAAAAATGGTGTCTAGGGTGTGAAATAGTTATTTATGCATCAAAGGCGTAAAGAAGGCGATTTTGGCCTGCGGCGTGAATATTATAACCGGAGGCTTTAGCCGAGGGTTATAACACGCCAAAAGGCCAAAGTCGCTTATTATGCCTGTGGTACATACAATATTTTTTGCACGAAGGGAGATTTTATTTAAATTTTTTGATTTAATAAAAATTTTCTAATGACATTTTTAAAAATGTCAAATTAACGCATTCACGGCAAGAGCGATTTTATAAAAATTGTATTGTAACTAAGGTATTTTTGTGATATTTCAAATTAATTTGTCGCGAGCGTAAAGTGCACTCGAGGTCTGCAATAAAATGAACTTTTTCTTCAAACGTCAGAAAAACACGACTTTGTGTCCTTGGATACACACAGTTAAACATTCACTTTTACTCCTAGGAGTAAAAGTGACATAAACATTCACTTTTACTCCTAGGAGTAAAAGTGACACTTAATGAGCCAATGGCAACTCGTAATTTTTATTTTTTATAACAAAGCAACGACAGCTGGTATGACGTTCATTTTTGACTTTTTTTAAATTTTCTTGCTGAATTGCTTTTAATTTATGCGTTTGAAGAAAAAATAACATGTGTTATTCGGAGTAAAAGTGATTTTGTGTGCCTCGCATGAATGTCCGACTCGCTAGCGCTCGTCGTTCAAACGTCATGCTCGGCACACAAAATGACACTTTTACTCCTAATAACACAATATACTATTATTTTACACTTGGTTATTATTTACTCATAATGCCTAGGATACGAGATATGTAAACATATCCATAACAACCGGGGCGTAATGAGAGGGCGTAATGGATTCATGATGCCCTCAAAAATAATCAACGATCGATACCTTATTTTTTGATTGCCATAGTATAAAGGTTTCGTATTCTTTTTCATATTTTTGTTTAGATTTAGCTGATAACAAATTTTCTGTTGCTTTTTGTGCAGTTTTTTCAACATATTCGGGTAATTTTTGCCCATTCATTGTGATTGCAAAATTAATTCTGACAATTAAATGATTAAACGTCAAACTGTTTATTTGTCATAGACTACTAGAAATATGCATACAGCTCAGGGAATTTTTCTTTTTAGTATACATATCCCCTATGTATACTTTTATAATAAACGCAAATAGGCAACCCACTATACACTATAAACGTCACGTCACGTGGTGCGTAAAGGTTATGTTTCATGTTTGTAAATAAAAAATAAATCAAAATTAGTGGAATATCAACATAATTTTAATTCAACGATTATTCTGAAACATAAAATATCAACAATACAAAACAGAAAGGAAAATAAAAACAGCAACAGTTAAAGACTAATTTTTTGACATTAACTTAATTTGATGATTTTTGCCACAGCATGCTAATTTTTTAACGTTTATAGTGTATAGTGGGTTGCCTATTTGCGTTTATTATAAAAGTATACATAGGGTATATGTATACTAAAAAGAAAATTTCCCTGTATATATTTGTAGATGCAGTAAAATAGAGACTAAAAAATCTCTTCAATTTTAGTTTTTATAGTATGCGAAGTGAAAAATAAAATCTTGTATGCACCACTGGCGTTACTGGATGATTACGCCCATCGAGCAACATCCATCCCTCGGGCCGGAGGCCCTCGGGTGGATTATGTTGCTCTCCGGGCGTAATCATCTTAGTAACACCCTTGGTGCATAAATAGCTATTACGCCCTTCTTTGCGGGCGAAAAGTAGTCACTTTATGCCCGGGAGTGCAAAAATGATTTTACTGATGCAAATCAGTGGCGTAGCTAGGGGGGGTGCGCACCGGTAGTCACCCGTTTGGGGGTGACACCCGACCGCGTTAAAAAAAATAAATCTTACAAAAACTCCATGAAATGAAACAACCGCTAAAATAATCGCAAAAAATGGATAATTTTTTTTCTATCATTTTTTCTTTGTTATTTTTAACTGAGCAGCGTTCTTTCTTTCAAAAATATGTCAATCTCTAGTGCTTTTTAGTTCCAGCACGCTTTTGTTAGAGTAGCAGGCAGAGTAGGTAGAGTATGTTGACAACACTGCGCATTTAAAACAAATAGAGCATCGTAGTTCTATGGCTCGGGGATTCCCCCAAAATCGTCGTCAATGCTTGCCGCCTGCCGCCTGTTTCATTTCTCATTTCGTGTTGTGAAGTGAAAATATCGTGACGCTGGATTACTTTAATCAGTGTTATTTTTGATAGTTTTTTATAAAAGTCTTGAAAAGATATCTAAAAAAGTAAAGTAGTTTCGTCTAAATATGTTTATGATACTTGATTGATAGTATTGCAATTTAATGATGAATGACTTATATTTTTTTAAATATGTTGTATTAAAATCATACGTCACGCTTATCTGATTTTTTGTTTTACTTAAGGTTGATTTTATCCGTTTTCATGGGGTGACACCATCGATATCCGCACCGGATGCCACCCGTGCTAGCTACGCCACTGATGCAAATGACACTATTAAAGAAATTCATTAAATTCCAATCTGACCTAATAAAAAAAAGCATAAGACATGTTATAAAAGTCCTTCCATCTTCTAAAATCAAGAGGAAGACCTTCGATCTTTATTTTCTGTGCAACAAAGCCACATGCTTAGAATATACAGGGTGTTCATTTTAAAAGTGAACGCCTACCAGGTTCTGAATAGGCAACACACATTGCATTCCAAAGATCACTTCTCTGTTTGATGAATTTCAAAAGTATTATGTAACACAGTAGCCTTTGAACTTTTTTAATTACATATTATAAAAGTCAAGTACAAATTAGATAATAATAATGAATCTTAAACAACATAACCGTAATCACTGCAATTTCATTTTCTTCATTCGTAACAGCGCGGGTTCTTGCGTGATCCTTCCTAAATTTTCCAAACCCTCTTAAATTGTTCTCCAACTCCAACAGCATCGTAACATGTCTGTTCGTTCTGAATCGTTGAACATCTTGACTTTTTAGCGATTTGCGATTTTGACACTGACATAAAATGGTTTGAGACTACTATGTTGTTAACGTTTTTGAAATTTGTTATACTACAGAGTTACCTCTGGAATGCAATGTGTGTTGCCTATTCAGAAGCTGATAGGCGTTCACTTTTAAAATGAACACCCTATATACAAAATAATGTTAAAATTGCCGACAAAAAATTTTAACTTTTGAACCCTTGTAATTTCTACGATTTCACCAATGGCGGCTTGTGAGTTTTTAGGCGTAAGGGCTGCAGAAAAAGTAGCTCTAAATTAATGAGAAAATCTTACCTTAATTTGTCTATAAGTACCTAACTTTAGAATTAAAATATTAAAAATAAAAACAATTTGTTTTGCCCACTTTGATTTAAAGTTCATTTAGGCCTTCCCAGTGTTTTAATTTCAAGTTTTTCTTCTTAGGGGATTTTTGAAAGTTCTTCAACAGAATTCATATTGAAGTTAGGTAATTCTACAACGATAAACAAAATATACAGCTTACGTTCATTATTAGAAGTAAGAAAAGTATATGTAAATAATTATCTAGTAATTCTGTAATTGAATAGCAACTTTTTTGCTAAATAAACGTTTACATTATTATTATCACCACTGCATAAACACAGAATGCGTAACACACAAACTGTTCTCTCTAACCAGCAGAGGGCATGACTAATTAGCCCCCCATACACCAGCGGTTAGCTTGACAAATTTGATATGGCACGAGTCAATTCAGCAGATAAAACTGTGTGTGTATGACGAGCCACTGAGCCAGGCCCCAACACCCAACACAGTTTCGGAGAAATATGTACTGATAAAATCGGCAGGTATTACCTTGCAGTTTGTATGCACGTTAATGGAAAGCAACGACCAGATCAGAGATTATTAAGATTCTTTGGTGCATAAGTTGTGTAAATTGTTATTATTAACCCCTTACTGCATTCTTTTTTTTAACGCAAAAAATCTGAGATATGGAATAAAATGTACTGAAACTACGAGGCTGTTTCAAATGAAATCCGGATTGTACTTGCAGAGCATCCCAATGTTTGAACTTTACAAAACACATTGAATAATGTTTTAAAGTATTTCTCTGGGGAGGCTATTGCGCTCTTATTTATTACATAAAACATTTGCAACTCCAAATTGTCATAGTTGTTTGCAATGGCGTCACTAGAGAATTGCACCAGCGAAAAAATGCGCTCAGTTATAAGATTTTTAACTGCCGTAGAAGAATGGTTATTGTGTATAGTGGTAGTTGTATGGCCCGATCAAGCGTGTTTGAATGGACCAATAAGTTTAAAAATGGATGTGATAGTGTAGCAGAGGCACCGGGACCGGGACAGGTGAATCGCATAATCACACCAGAGAACATAGTGGCGGTACAAGAGCTAATTTATCGAAACAGACGAATTAAAGTTAAGGAAATCGCCTCAGAAATTGATATCAGCATTGGTTTAGCTCATAATATTCTTCTAGAAAAGCTTAAATTTCATAAGGTGTGTGCAAGATGGGTTCCAAACCACTTGACTCCCGAATTTAAGGAACAATTGAAAAACTTGGTTTTACACTTTTACAGTGATTGAACATCCAAAGTACTCTTCAGACCTAGTCACAAGTGATTACCATATTTTCGGAGCATTAAAGAAAGATCTGGGTGAACTGCAATTCCGAGACGACGCGAGCGTAAAAACAGCGGTGCATTAATGGTTTCGCGCACAGCCAAAGAAATTCTTCTCAGATGGAATTGAAGCGTTGGTAGACCGGTGGAAAAAGTGTATTGAGAGGCAAGGAAGTGAAATAATATGTCAATTTGCAAATTTATTGAATAAATACAGCTTTACACACCGAATCCGGATTTCATTTGAAACAGCCTCGTAGTAAAAATAATAAAAAAATTCAGCAACAACAGTTTGGGAATTTTCTCAATTTGTTACAATTATTCTGACAAATGATTCTTTCTAAGGTTGAAAAAAACTAGTATATTTACTTCATCAACTTCAAGTCCTTTTAAATAAGTATATAATAAAATATAAAACGTGAAGTCCCATTAAATACCCTCTTATTTGGCGCTTAACAATGCTATATTGAAACAGCAAAGATAGGTACTTACCAGACGATTCTTGATTACAATGCTGTCCCTACAGTAATTCATGTATATCGTAATATTTAGTAGTTGCTATCCTGGATCTTGGCAAGTAAAGACCAATTCAAGTTCAAAAAAGAATTGTACATTCATTACACACACAATAAAAATTAATATCGAATATAGCAAAACCATATTTAAGTTTTTACTTTTTAAATCCATTTGTTTTTTCTCTTAGTGCTTATCGGTTAATTTTCTAATTATCCCAATCAGAAGAAATTGAGCCAATGAGAAATTAGCTTTGAATTAAAACCAAAAGCTAATAATTCGTAAAAATTACAGTAACAAACAAAAATTATTTATTGGCTTACTAATTTAATGTTAAACTTTATTGAAATTAAAGTCTCATGAAATGGAAATAATTTACTTATGGCAGTTTACATATTTTGATATAAAAAATTATGCAAAACACTTTACATGATATAAATACAATAAAATTTTCATATAAATGTATAATATTAATAACATTTATTATTTACAATTAGAATGGTTATTCTGACCAGACGTACTCGTTAAACACAGACAAACTAAGAAATACACAGAAAAGTTAATATATTATTTTGTAATTTAGGCATTCTGTGTATTTCTTAAAATAAGTAATAAATAAAGTGTAGAGTAAACACTTGATTCGCATGTAAAATGTATACAAAATAGTAATACATTAGAAAAAAATAATTAGTAACTAGATAAAACGATATCGAAAAAAAGGAAAAAACGTAGTTACAGTAGCGACGACATATTACAGCAAAGCTAGTGTTTATTTCTATATTTTTTATAAATAATAATTACTATCTTCGTTTGGTTTTAAAGTAGAAATACAAGTACACTTCCTTTTTGGCATTTAGCTAAATGACTATAACAAAAATAGAGCCAATAGAACCGGCTAAATATCCTTATTGTGTTAAAATTGCTTAGTCTACCTGTTAGCAAAGCAGTGTTTGCTGTTTTAAACACACAGTTGAATTCGATCATACATGCATTCAAAGGCGACACTGTTGATTTAATGTTTAAAGAATGTTATTTTTTAAATAGTATAGTTTAAATATAAACACAAATTTTAGTTCAAATAATTAATTACTATTAAAAAGAACATAAACTCCAAACATTATTGTACTGTTAGTGGCTCACGAGAAGTCCGAAGGAAATTCAATTTGAAGGTTTGTTACTCATTTGCTATATTAGAAGCATGTACTTATAGTGTAGGTTGTACCTTAAAAACATTGCCGCCCTGATCATTACAATGGTCAAGTTATACAAGTTTTGGTGCATTTGTAGAAAAGTTGGTACTGTTTATTCTTGCATTTTAAACATACTAATTTTCTCAGAAACGCATTCTCCTCACCCTGTGATACTCAGGTCTTCTCGTCAGATGATAACAATAGTTCTAATTTGATAAAAGCCACAAAAAAATGAAATGCTCAGATACTGTTGGCTTAAAAATAAGGATATATTCCCAAACAAATTACTATGAGAAGTCAAACATCATTTACTTTTAATTAACAAGAAATTTATTTTCAGTGGATTATTAAATACTTTGAGTTTTTTAAAGAATATATTTAGTTACCTTATTTTATTGAGTGCTAGCATTTATTTTATATTTTTTTATTGGGATCGAAAATCCCAATAAAGAAATATTAAATGTCGATCCTTAGCATTTATTCGTAAAACACCTGGAATGCTTTCTCCTGCGAATTTAGTAAATATACTAGAACTAACATTGCAGTAATAATCTAGCACCATAATCTCAATTTTAAAACATTTAATTATTTAAATTATATATATATAAATGCAATTAAAAATTATCAATTATTTTTATTACTAGTGAAGTTGCAGCATATAGTGGTGATTACTTTTATATAAGGTAACATTTTGAATCGGAGAAAAGGCTCACAGGTGTTTTAAAGAATAACATTAATTTGTTTTAATTTGGAATGCAAAATGAGATTAAGTTTTGAATACCAGGGTAAAAACGAATTATCAAAAGTTTTTAATTACTTATGAAGCAATGCGTATGATTATTACTTCAATTTTTTATTATTTATTCTGTTTATGCATTAGCCTAATTTACGTATAAAACCACAAAATTTCATCACTGTATCTGAGCACCAGTACCTACCTAATCTATTATCAAAAAAATACAGATTTAAAATGTTATCAAGCTTTTTGAAGAAATAAGATATTATGAAACGCTTTCAGTACCTACATTACTTTCGTGAGTTAAATTTGAATCCAAGCTATTACAGTCAGAGTCATTTGAGTGAGGACTTGAATAATTGGCGGCTTCTTGTAGGCGCATTAACATATTAAGTAGTGGATCACCATCATTTTCAGCTTGTGAACTAGGCCCTGTTTCAAGACCCACATCTCGAGCTGTAATACTAGTTAGGCCTTGTGGTGGAGCACCTGGCCACGGATAACTATCTAAAATAAACTGGCACGGATCTGTCCATGGAGCTCTTCGTCCATAGAGTTGTAGGCCTTCTCGTGCTGCTTCTCGAAGATAAGGTGCTATAGAATAATTCCATACATCGGCAAACCATGCTCTTGCTGCGTCTAATTCTAGTGGACAACCTACGCACAAAATAAACATTAGGTTTCAATGAACAGCTGAGCTTATAGTTTAAATTATTTACCCAAAAATAATCTTGGTCCAATTGCAACATCTCCTGAGCTATGAGTTTCCAGAAATGCATTTAGATGTTGCCAGACTCTAGGAAGCCAACCTAAAACTGCTGCTAATTCAGGTTGCAGTCCTTGTTCAAGTTCTAAACTTGCTAGTCGTCTTCTAAGAACCCTTCCTAGAAGACCACGGGCTGGTTCCATATGTGGTGCCACCAATACCCACCTGAATCCATGCTGAAGTTGCAGACTAGTAGCTGAACAAGCCGATTGAGCCATTGTTCCTAAATCATATTAAATTGTATGTTTACAAGAAAAAATTGCATGTAAATAATTTACAGGGCTTTACCTAATAAACATGGCAAATTTCGAGGAAGTGATCCAAGAGCATCGGCTAACGGTCCCGCTTTATGAAGATTATCTAATACTACCACACATGGCAGTACATTATTGTCACCAGCAGCTGCTTGTTCACCTAAGTGGGTTAAGTATTGTCGTAATTCCTTACCAGATTTATTATCACAACTGCAAAACCAAATTAATTCACAATTAATTAATAACTACTGTTTGTTTTTACGTACTTAAATGTAGCAACAGCTTCAGCAGGATCTCGTCCTAAAGATTGTGCATGGAATTCTGCAAGTCTTGTAGCTAAATGAGTTTTTCCAGTTCCTGGTGCTCCACAAAGAACTAATCGGCGATGCTCAGAAAGTAAAGAAACAAACCTTTGAGCAACACCTTTTGGAATTAAGGCTTCAAAAGCTAAGGCTGCTACTGGCTGTAAAACAATGTGAAGAGTTGTAACACATCCTACTACATAACCAACTGGTAGAAGGTGGGGTGGTGAAGAAGAATCGAATTTTCTTTCGGCTTCACCAAGTTTATAACTGGCTATTGCATCTCCTCCTATAAAAACATTAAATTTTAATTCTTATAAATTCACAATTTCAAAACTAAAGTATAGTACCTAATCCAAGCCCTCCTCCCGGATCTAACCTAGCGACATGTTGCTTAAATGCTCTCCTAACAGCATTATCTACCTGAGCCCAAGATGTCGCTGCACCTATACTTGTATGTGCTATTGCAATTTCTCCAGTTGCATTTGTTCCATCACCATCATTTCCATAGTGTTCTGCATAATATCTACAAAATTATTAATAAAATAATTTCAGCATATTACCTATTGAAGTTTACATTACTTTTCAAAACAATGTGGCTGTCCAAGATATACCGAAAGGGCAATTCTTTTACCATCAGGTTCAACTTCGGGTGGCGGTTCTTCAATAGCAATTAGGTCATTTATAGGATCTATACTGCCACTGTTCACTATATCTGGAGGAACACTTGTACTTCCTCCTACTAGCCTTTGCAATCGTTCATTATTTTGTTTTAAATTTAACATTTCACTCTACAATACACAAAATAAATTAAACAAAATATTTATATGAAAAACATTAAAATACTTACCCTCATCTTCATCACAGTATCCTTTAAACTTTCTAGCTGATGTGCAGAACTAAGAGCCTCTAACCTAATGTCTGTCAGTACTAAATCCTTTTCGCGTAACTGTTTTTGTAATTCAGCAACTTCCTGTCCTGAATCTATAGGGGCTGATGGAGGCGGACTTGATTGTTGTTGTCTTTCGTTTTCTGATTCGGTTTGTTGTGTTTGTACTTTAGTTACTTTGGCGTTTCTTGAAAATGCCTTTGTGAAGGAACTTCGTAACTGTGATTTAAATTTATATAATTATAACTCCAAATAATAAAATAAAAACATTCTAAGCTTAAAAGTCCAGTCAACGAACGTTCAATAGGGGGGTGTAGAATGCATGGAGGGTGCCACAATTTTTGACTTCAGGGCTTTGTTTGGAGTCGTTAGGAGGTAATCATACTAAAAGTCCCCGGACATAGGAGGTGAGCGGAGTGCAGGGGGGGATCGAGAAGATCCCTTTTTTAGGTTTTTTGCTTATATCTTGAATAAGGTGCGTCTTAGCGAAAAAGTTATTATATACAAAATCAAAGCTGACAAAATTTCCCACATTTTTGCTTCGTAAAGTTTTTTTATATCTCCAACCGTTTATGGGATATCCGCTATCAAAAGTCGCTAATTTTCTAAAAAAAAATATAAAATGTGTATACCATTTTGAAGGAAATTTAATCCTGTACAACTTCTTTTGTGGGAATTTTTCTGTAAACCGAAGAGATGAGGTGCTAGAGAGAAAAGTTTAACGAAAAATGGGAGGCAAAATATTTTCTTTCGAATATTAACGATTTTTGATAGCGGATTTCTCATAAACGGTTGGAGATAGAAAAAAACTTAAACAGGCAAAAATGTAGGAAATTTTATCAGCTTTGATTTTGTATATAATGACTTTTTTGCTAAGATGCACCATCTTCTAGATATAAGCAAAAAAACAAAAAAAGCACCTTCTCAGTCCCCCCCTGCACCCCGCTCACAACCAATGTCCGGGGACTTTGAGTATGTTTACCTCCTAACGACTCCAAACAAAGCCCTGAAGTCAAAAATTGTGACACCCTCCATGCATTCTACAATCCCTTTATTGACTGGACTATAAAGCCAATTTTGTAATTATTACTGTTATATATTTTTTCTTATAAACTGTTTTAAATAATTAAGTTATTTTAAACTAAAATTCGTAATATGAAAGATATATTTAATATTGATTTTCAGTACCTTTAAACCTCTTGTGCTCTATAGATTGGATTTAAAAATAAACAATGCCATTAAATTTTTCTAAACAAACAATTTTCAGTTCCTTACCCATCCTTTCTTTTTCTTTTTTTCATGTTTTTCCAGACTACAAGCAGAAGAGAGACTAGAAACACTATCGGAAGACGGTTGACGTGCTAAACCAAGACCTATGCCAACTTGTGAAGATTGTGCTCTTAATGACTCCATTGCTACTTTTAATTCGGTCAGTTCTGAATCCTGTAATTTTATTAAATAATAACATTAACAAAATGGACTATTATGAGACGGTATTTGTTGGTATTAAAGATTTTGAGTTAAATATAATTGTTAATGAATACAAAGTTATAGTTTAATTGCAAGTTGATTTATGCAGATTTAATATAAGTTCATTTAAAAATATAATAAAAACAAGAATCTAGATAGTTAGGGTTTAATAATTTAATTGTTAAGAATGTTGTATTCCAAGGAAAAGCAAAGAGAATTTTCATTGGAGGAAAAATGAACCAGGGAGACGGAAGACAAGAGATAAATAAACAAGATTGAAATTATCTTCTCAAAAAAGAACACGTATTTCCTTTGGGAAGGAAAATATAATAAAGTAAATAAATGTGAAAGATTATTTTAAGAAAAGGAGAATGGTACTTTCCTAAAAGAAAAGAATAAAATAATTAAATAATTAATTGGTACTTTGCTGGGGATAGAAATAGTAATCTCTTATAAAAGAGGTCGGAATAAATAACTGGTTGTCATTCTTCTGAGAGAAAAGGTTTGGTCCGGTTTATATTAGATGTTGCAGAAGTTGAAGATGAATTGAAAATTATTAAATGTTAGATATGAATATGGTTGAAGTTGATTTGGATACTGAACAAGTGATATGTGAGCTAATTTAATACTGTTATAATTTATGATCTACACTCACCGGCACGAAAAACGGAGCACTTACATTTTTGTTTTTAAACTTAAAATCTTAACACTTTGTGATGTTTTATTATTATAATATCTTAAACACAAACAAAATAACATGTTTTAAGTAATTTCTAAAAACAATTGAACGTTTAATTATTAAAAATTGCACAAATCTTATCACTTAAAAGTGCAAAGTTTGCTATGGGTATTCTTTCGTTTTTATTGTTTTGAGAAAATTGACAAGTCGAAACAACCTTTAATCTCAAAAATTATGACTGTAAATCCCGAAACAGCGGCAGCTAATGTTGCGTTGCTTCAAGACGGAAGAAGAGAGCGTTATGTTGCCCAACAATACCCAGGGTGCGAATCATACAACTTTTGCAGGGGAGGATATTATTCCAGAATTTTTTTATACATATTTTAATGTTATACATTTACACAGACGGAGAAATATTCATCCCCGGCAGGGGTACGATTTTTATTTTACAGGGGGGGGGGGATATAAGCACAGCCAGGGAAATACCTGGCATCCCCGGCGGTGATTCGCACCCTGACAATACCACATATCCAATAACACTGTGCACCGTATTTTTACATGTTTTTTAGAAACTGGACCTTACACTAGGCAACCTGGAACTGGTCCCCAACGAAGAACTGACGCTCATGATGATCGCTTTATCATCTTACAAAGTCTGCGAAATCGTCGTGCTACAGCTATAGAAATCAGAAATCGACTTCATCACGTCCGGAATACCAACGTAAGCGAACGGATAGTTAGACGAAGACTTGGAGAGGTCAATCTTACCAGTCGCAGACCTGCATCAGACCCAGAGCTTCTCAGGTGTCATCGTTTTGCGCGACTTCAGTTTGCCAGAAATCACGAGCACTGGGATGAAAATGAATGGGGGCACGTTTTATTTAGGGATGAGTCCAGGTTTAGCCTGCGGTCTCCAGATGGTCGTGAGAGAGTATGGCGGAGACCAGGGGAACGTTTTACAAAATGTACCTTCAGTCCTAGAGTAGCCTACCAAGCGGTTCAGTTATGGTGTGGGCTGGAATTTCTCTGGAGGCACACACAGAATTGTACATCGTTCCAAGAGACTCCTTAACAACTGCCAGGTACATCGATGAAATTCTCCAAGATTTTGTTGGAGACGAGTTTCTTCTAATGCATGATAATGCCAGACCTCATGCTGCGAGAATCACTCAACAGTTTTTAAACGATGCCAACATTCCTGTTATGGAGTGGCCAGCGCTAAGTCTAAATGCGAACCCAATCGAACATGTTTGGGACATGCTTGGGAAAAGAAGTCGTGTTCCTGCTCCTTTAACCTTAAATCAGTTGCAACAAGCTGTTTTAGAGGAATGGGAACTTATTCCTCAAGAGGACATTCGCCAATTGATTTTAGGCATGCCAAGAAGAATAAATGCAATAATTCGGGCACGTGGGGGCATCACCAGGTATTAAAAATCATTTTTGCGTGCAAATCGTTTAAGTTTTGAATAATTTAACTTTATTTTGTCACAACACTAACTTGTGTTTTTTCGACCTCATTTTTTAAGTTGTAATAAAAACAGTTTTTTTTTTAATAAACGTTCAATTGTTTTTAGAAATTAAGTACTTAAAACATGTTGTATTATTTGTGTTTAAGATATTATAATAATAAAACATCACAAAGTATTGAGATTTTAAGTTTTAAGAAAAAAATGTAAGTGCTCCGTTTTTCGTGCCGGTGAGTGTATAAGTAAATACACTCCTGGACAAAAAAAACCGGACACTTATATTTTTGGCTTTAATACTTCAACCCATCCTATTTCATACTACCTCCACATATCACGCTATAGTATAATAAAAGAGAGACGGATCGTGAACATTTTACTTCAAAAAATCCAATTATAACAAGAACAACAATAAAATTGCAACAAAACGAAAAACCAAAACTAATCAATGTCTAATAACAACCCTGATAATTTCTTTCAGAGACCACTAATATCTCGTATTTCCTCCGCGAACCCTGATGACCTCTCTCATGCGTCCAGGCATACTGCCAATAAGGTCCGCAATCTCCTCTTGGTCGATCAATTCCCATTCTTCGTGCAGAGCTGCTTGGAGGTCCTGTAGTGTTTCTGAGAGCGCTGGCCGGCGTCGCAGGCGGCATTTTAAATTGTCCCAAACATGTTCGATGGGATTAAGATCTGGGCTGCGAGCAGGCCAAACTAATGTCCTAATCCCTACGTCCTCCAAGTAGCGCTGCACGATATTAGCGACGTGCGGTCTCGCGTTATCTTGCATTAGCATGAATTGCTCTCCAATAAATGGGGTGTAGGCGACCACATGAGGAGCAGCTAGACAGTGCTGTATACAGTGTGGTACAAAAGTATGGAACAAATTCAATATATACTGAAATAATTGTTTTTTGGAAAAACGCTCGGACAGGTATAGCGATTTAAATTACGGTGCATATTTTAAGAGGAATCGAATTTTTTTAGCGACAGTCATTTTTCTACGGTGACGTTATCGCCCTTTTTTTAAAATAGGAACTTGCATATTTGACAATTGCAGTAGATAGTCCTTTTTTTTCTCTTTCTAACCGTGCAAAAGTTTTATACCCTCACATAAGATTTTTTTTGAGATATGGTCCTTCGAAAATGCCAAAATCGACTTTTTCGTAGAAGGTTGAAATTCGGATTAGGGGGTAATGAGACCCTCCTAATGACGTTTCCGTGGTCGGTTGTCCCTTAGCGTGCGTAATTTCGAAGATACGGCCGTTCCCACCTATCAAAAGTGGTGGGGGAAATTTTTTAAAACCCGTTTTTTCATGTCCGGCGGGGTCGCTTGCCGCCTGGACCTCAATCCAGCTTCGTTGAGTCTCCGAGACACGTTCCTTAAAGAGATCAGCCTTCCTCGGACCTCGGCCAAACGCCAAGCGATGATTGTCCTCGTTTGTCGCCTATCACGTAGCGCTGTCCTAACAATAAATCGATCATCCCTATGGTTTGTAGCATGATGACGACCCGATCCGACTCTTCTTGTGTATTTCCCAGTTTCCTGGTATCGTTTTATAGCGTCATGCATTGTACCTCGGACTGTGTTCAAAGCAGCAGGGATATAGCGAACACTTCTTCCGTCTTCATGTAAAGCAATAGCTTTTGCAATATCGTCGCGTCTCATGGTCAAGTTTCAACAAAAAAATTGTTTAACTGACAGAAACAAACAAAAATACCAATAAAGAAAAGAAATATCATTTAGTCCCGGTTTACTTGATTTTCACATATTCGCTGTTTACCTACTAGTGTGTAATTTTGATAACATTTGGACTTAACTAATTACTCGATGGCGTATTGGAATTCATGGATACCGTCTAAGAAACTCAAATTACGCTTAAATATAAAAATATTTTGAAAAATATAAGTGTTCGGTTTTTTTTGTCCAGCAGTGTAGATAGGGTAGATAGGGAAATAGAGATTAGTAAAAGATGTAATAAATCTGCATAGAAAAATTAAGTTGTTCTGATTATTGTTATACCGGGTGTCTTAGATAAGACGCACCATAGGGAAACACCAATGTATTTTTTCAGAAAGGATCCACGATACCTTTTGAATATGTATGGATTCAGTGTTCAACGTACAATGTGATTTTTTAAAAACTCAATTGCAGCAGGCCGTATTCTGACTTAATACAGACAGTTCTAAGGTTATTAAGACAGAATACGGCCTGCTGCAATTGAGTTTTTAAAAAATCACAATGTATGTTATTGGATTTATAGTTAACGCTAGAAAGAGATAGAAATACCGAAGGCGTCTGCCTATGCGATAGACGATTATTTCATTGTTTATTTTTATATCTGTCAATTTTGACAGCACCTAAAACTTTCATTTACAATAAAAATACGCAAAATACGTAATTTTTTTAATCGCCGTTTCCGCATTCTGCATATTTTAAATTGAATTCGCCTTATTACAACAGCACACGTAAATTCTATAAACATGGAATAGTATTGAATTCTATCAAAAGAAAGCAAATGATCATCAGTCAGGTACCGAATGAACTTAGAAATGAAATGAGAATAAGAATTTGTCTAGTCAGAAGTTATTAATGCAACTTACAAATTTTAATGGTTCATGTAGATAGGTGTGAAATTGGGTACATAGAGAAAAATGTATAATTGGGTGACGTACAAGTGCAAAAAAATGTAACAATTATACGTTTACGTAAATAGTGATTTTAGTAAATACATATGTAAAGTATTATAGCATTATAAATAATTTTTTTAAATTATACTTATTGTTTTAGTATAATAATAATAATAATTAATCTATAATTGTGCTTCATTGCATTGTAGATGTAGATTCTTTAGTAACTGACAAGTGCAACAATTTGACGTTTTGTCGCTGCCAAAATTGACAAATATAAAAAATAAACAATGAAATAATCGCTTGTCGCAATGACAGATGCTTTCAGTATTTCTATCTCTTTCTAGCGTTAACTAAATCCAATAACATACGTTGAACACTGAATTCATACATATTCCAAAGGCACCGCGGATCCTTTCTGAAAAAATACATTGGTGTTTCCCTATGGTGCGTCTTACCTGAGACACCCGGTATAACATAAAAGATTAATATTCATTTATTAAAGTAAATGAACCTCATTAACGACCAACTGACTGAGTTAACCGGCTGTTAATAATTGTAAACAAAGGTAACATGTAACATTATAATATATTTTTTGTAATGTGTTTCAGTAAAAATACTTAAAATTTGTTTTGATATAATTAAGTACAAACGCTATTTTTAGAGAGTAGCTTTACATAGATTTTGCTAGATAACAGTGTTATTTAACTCTAAAGGAAGTTATAAATTCCGTTTTAAAATTAATAATGCGTCTAACAATTCTAACATAATAACAAAGATCTGCTCCGCCATATTCTATAGGTACCAGATGGTAAAATGACTACTATTAATTTGATATTTTAAAATGCAATTTTTATGGAACTATGGTAATTCCGTTGTTCTAAAAAAAATAATTTAGTTTTAATCCTAGGTTTTCTACTTAGTCTAAAGAAAACCATATCGAAAATTTCATTTTTTGGAAATAAATATTAATTTCTAGAAATACATACTTGTCTGATGACTGAGCATAGTATGCATAGTACATTTAATGTTTAGTATGTTTTACATTGAAATGTTTGATAATCATTTAAACTGGCTAAAACATATTCACTCCTTCTGTTACCTTTACCAGGAAATTCATATCAATAATAAAACGACCTTCCAAGGTAAATATTACTGAACTTGAAACCTCCAAGTGTTAGAAAGTTCTTAATAGTACATGAAGTTAAACCTTTATTAGGGAAGACAGTTCAAGGTTCTAATAGTCAAAACAAAGTTGTCTACCTATAAATTATTTACTACCCACTTGCTATTTAACATGTCAAATTGATTTGTGAAAAGAAAAAGTAATAATTATTATGGGGGTTAAAAATTACTCTGCCTAAAGCAACAACTAAATTAATTTTACATAATGGAAGAGTTAAATCTTACAATAACAAAGTAGCAAGTACAAAATTATTATAAAAATCTTACTAAGTGGTAGTAATTCAGAGACTAATTGTATTATTGTATGTTAAGTGAACCTAATTGGCTTGTTATGAAATAGCGAACATAATATGTATTATGTATAAACGCTGCAGTATTTATATGTATCTAAAAGGAAAGGAATTCAGTAGGAATACCCAAGTGTGTAATTAATTAGTTCACATCCAAAAAAAGAAGGTTTTGTTTCCAGTGTTATAATTCTGTTCAGTAGATAATATCTTTCTTTTTCTTTTACCCTCTTATACCTTAAGGTAGAACTCAGACAGGACCGATCGTCCACGACCGTTCATGATCAACCATAAGCGACCATTTGCTTTGTCGATCGTTTTTGAAATAGTAACTCACACAGCGTCGATCGAGTTGTTGCGATCAAAATATTAGAAGTGGCGCGTATTTTTTGAAACTTAAAAATAACTTTAATTTATTAAAAGAATAGGAAACGTAAGTTATTGTTTGTTTTGTTTTGTATTAAAAAACTGGTCAACAAATGAAACAAATGAATGAGGATAGTGAATTAGAAGAATTAATACATAGTTGCATTAATAAATAAAATAGAAAATGTTCGGTAAATTTGCATGAAGCTGATTTTTGTGTGGACTTCATATTATAGTTCTAAATGAAATGCCAAAAGCCCCCTTCGATCGGTGCGCTACTAAAAATTTTACGCGGGGTCAAACGTCATAAAATACGATTTTTTGCGAATATCTCGTTAACGGTTAGTTTTATTGTAAAAATAGTTATTAACGAAATTGCATAAGCTATGAAGCTTATGCAATTTTCCACAAGAAATTTTTAATTACCTTTTTTCATAGGAGTAACCATTACCGAGATATTGCGATATCAAGAATTAAAACTCATATTTTTGAAGAAATGCATTCCTTTCCATATCACCTTCGATGTAAAGTACTCGGCGCTTTTTTTTTATAATGTGGTATCTCTGGTAGGCCTAATCCACGATTTTCCTAATAAAACAAGAAATTAGTCTTGTGCATACTTCATTTCTAAAGTTACAGTTTTCTTCTTCTTCTACCCCTAGCTGCTGTATTTCCACAGGCTGCGCCTAAAAACAGGATGGATCAAATACATCTTCAACAATACTTATTCTTGCATGAGACTGCTCTATGGCTATATCGATTATTATAACATCAGCGTCATTTTCTGCTGTTACACAGATATTAGCAGCTATGAATTTTTCGCACAACATTGAAATAAATCGATTCTTGTTGAACATTAGGGACGGGCATGGAAAAACTACGTTTTGGAACCAATTCAAACTCTGCTCCCACCTGCTACAGACATACTGCTGAACATTATTTTTTGCAATTGCAACAAGGGCTGTAATTATAATTCTGGTTGTAGAAAAATAGGTTTACATTGGTCAGCAGTATGTGGCAGCTGCCACGGTCAGTCTTACTCAAATGTTGCACTCAGTATAAAGGACGACATCAATGAAGATGTAATTGCTTGAGAAAGAAGAAGAAGAAGAATATGTAACTTTAGAAATGAAGTATGCACAAGACTAATTTCTTGTTTTATTAGGAAAATCGTGGATTAGGCCTACTAGGGATACCACATTATAAAAAGAAACGCTCCGAGTACTCTACCTCGAAGGTGATATGGAAAGGAATGCATTTCTTCAAAAGTATGACAGTTTTCATTCTTGATATCGCAATATCTCGATGATGGTCACTCCTATGAAAAAAGTAATTAAATCTTTCTTGTGGAAAATTGCATAAGCTATAAATTCGTTAATAACTATTTTTACAATAAAACTAACCGTTAACGAGATATTCGTATTTTATGACGTTTGATCCCACGTAAAATTTTTAGCAGCGCACCGATCGAAGGGGACTTGACATTTCATTTAGAACTATAATATGAAGGTCCACACAAAAAATCAGCTCCATGCGAATTATTCCCAACTGTTATGTTTGTCTATTTTGACTGGACTACAAGTTACACATAACCTCACTTATCATCGACCGCTTCGACCAGGTCGACCAAATTTCCAACAAATCCGAATTTCAAACTGGTCGGTCGAGGACGGTCGCGGTCGCTCGCGGTCGGTCGGCTTAGTGTGAGGTTTACCATATGCTTACATGTGTTTGAAATTTTGGACGATCGCGGACGATCGACTCGGTCGAGCTGTCTGAGTTCCGCTGTTGAGGGGCAATGGGCGATAGATAATATAAATGCAAAAATATTTCTTTAAATGGTTAACTTAAAACAGTTAAAATAGTAGTACTATTTACTATTTAAAAATAATAATCCTTCTGTTTAACAAATTGCAAGTGTCAATTTTTAAATTGCTGATTAAAAATAAAAAGGATGTTTGTATGAATTTTGCAATTAGAGTATTTTAGATACACTAATTTAAACATTGGTGGTTATAGAGAAAAGCTTAATATTCGTATTATGAAAAATTAAACAATTAAAAAACGGAAAAGATATGGTTAGTTATACACAAAGTGTTCAAGGAGGTAATGTCAATATGAAACGAGTAGGTAGGTAGTATGGTCAATTCTGAGCAAAATGCTATATAAACATATGTAGATCTGATTTCCAACCAACTAAGATATACCTACATACAGTAAAGGTTGAGATGAAAATAAAGAAATTTAATATCTTAATGATTAAACTTTTGTTCACATCGTAAACATCAATACAATGTGACTTTTTAAAAACTCAATTGCAGCAGGCCGTATTCTGACTTAATACAGACAGTTCTAAGGTTATGAAGACAGAATACGGCCTGCTGCAATTGAGTTTTTAAAAAATCACATTGTATAAGACACAAAAACAAACAAATGGCGACTTTGCTTGATGCATCTTAAATGTAATACTAATTTTTCTTTATTTTCATTCTAACCTTTAAAATTTGTACTTAGTAACCGATGGAAATCGGGCCTGTGTTTATATAACAATTTTTGCTGAAAATTGATCATATTATCTACTCGTTTTATACAGGGTGTCCCATGACTCGAGGTCCATAGCTTAAAGGCGTGTTATTGAAGTCATTTAGAGTTAAAATTTCGTATTAAACATATGTCCGAAAGTGCTTCATTTTCGAGATACAGGGTGTCCAAGAAATAAGTTTTTTTTTAAATATCTCGAAAACGATTTAACATATTAAATTGAGCTTTGGTATGCACTATACTGGCATGAAGAGACTCTTTTCCGATCCAACTAGTTTTGACAATTCCAGCAGTGGTGTGCGTGACAGCAACAAAATAAACAATTCTGACGAAAAAAATAGTACGCCACTGTTTTTTTTTTCAAAATAGGTATTTGTTTCTTAATCGGCAACCAATTCTAAAAAGAAAATGCCCCTTGAGTTTTTCTGGTAGAACAAACCGTTTTCGAGTAATAATCGAAAAACTTGTAACTGTGAAAGAGGCGATTGGAATGCAAAGACAAAAGTTAGTAATAAAGTATGTTGGAACAAAAAAATTGAACTGTTGGTTCAAGAGAAAAAACAGAGGTACTTGAAGTGGTTGAGCACAAAAAAGGATGAGGATCAACAAGCTTACAAACAAACCAAAAGACAGTTGAGAAGGCTAAGAAATGCAGAGAAAAACAGAACATGGGACAAAAAAATGTGAGGAAATTAACACATACATGGGGGAAAGACAATTTTCAGCAGTGTGGAGTTTCATAAGAAATTTAAAACATGCAGGGAAAGTCAGAGCTTACATACAAACTATTAAACTAGAAGAGTGAAAGGAACACTATAAGAATCTACTCTAAGAAACAAGAGAAGAGTACTTCAAAGAATCTACAACATAAGGGTTACAAGTACAAGGAGAATGTATCAACGTTGAGATAGATACGGTGAAAAGAGCTGTTATGAGTTTGGAAAGTGGTAGAGCTAGTGGACCAAAAGGAACATATGCCGAAATGCAGAAAGAACGGAACACAGAAACTTTTTCAAATGCTAACTCATATTACCAATGTTTAAATGGACATCCTGTTCCGGAACAGTGGAAGATGGCATACATTTCGTCAATTTATAAGAAAGGAAATAAACAGGAACTATAGAGGTATTTCTGTAACGAGCACAATAAGTAGAATTTATGAGAGGATATTGCAAGATTTGAGTGAGAATGATTTTAGAGAACACGACGAAGAACAAGTTTACGATAATATTCCAATTTCTAAATTGTGGGAAATATTAAGTAGAACAATCTAACATCAACCATATTTATATGCAGGCTTTACTAGGGCTGTATAAAGAGTAAAAATAGGTAAATACCTCATCCAAGAGATTACGGCAAGGATGGTATATCTCACCAGCCGTCTTAAAATATACGTAACAACAGCGTTAAAAAACTGAAAAAGAAAGGTTCACGGTATGGGCGTTCAACGTAATGACAGCTGCATATACACCCATTCAGTATATGACGTGAAAACTGATGGAAGAATAGACCCATTAGTAGTAATCAGTCAATATCGAGAAAACACAATACCTATGCATCGGAAATTAATTTAAACTGGACCACGAGAACGGTTAAGAAATTTCCAACTGTCAGAACTACGTATATTTAGGTGTTATATTCGATGAAAAAGAGATAGAAAAACTAATAGTACAAGCGAAGAAAATTATTGAATGTCTGAACAAGATATTTTGGAGTAGAGAAATAACAAAAAGAAGAAAGTTCAACATTTATGAAACTATGGTTAAGAGTACTCGCCTATATGGAACCAGAAAAATTTAAAGAAATAGTAGAAGTAGTAGAAATGGGTGTAATGAGAAGATCTTTATGTATTTCAAAATGCGATCACATTAGAAATGAAACAACAGATGGGAACTGAAAAAACATAGAAAACAAACAGTTGATATGGTATGGCCACGTGTAGCTTATGCCTGAAACAAGACTTCCCAAACAAGTTTTAGAATGGCAACCAACAGGACCTCGAAAAAGAGGAAGACTCAGATTGGAATGGTAAAAAGCTATATTGCATAAATCTATGAGCGGGAGGAACCAGAACATGCTGAGAACAGAAGAGGACGGAGATTGGGCGTCGGACAACGTCTGAAGATGTTCTAAACCGACCTATATAGTTTTATAAAATGCAAACATTATGTGAGTTAACATTCTTTGAAATACTTGAGTAGCATCGTTAAATATGAATACAGGCTATAACCGGTCAAGCGTGTAAGCCGAAGACCATTATTGGTCAGGCGTGGAGGGGGCGGTGCCAGTAGTGATTGCATACTTCCAAATGTTTCATAGATAATAACCAGTGTCACGACTCAAGTTGTTGGGGGGTCTTAATGATTTCAATGACCTCACGGATTTTTCTGTTGAAAAAATAAGGGGCATTGGCATTGATCGTAGTTTTTTCAAACAATATCTTATGCCCAGTGTCGTGATGATGTTCAGCAACAGCTGAGACTGAGAAAAGACCTGATTTCAAGCAACGTTTGTGTTCACAGATACGTGTGTGTACCGAGCGACCAGTTTCTCCAATGTACACTGAACCACAAAAACAGGGGATGCTATAGACGCCTCTTCATGACAAGGGTTGATGCTTATATGTTACTGTTTACTGAAGTTCGAGGTGTTATTGAATAACCTTGATGGTAAAAGACAAGTCAAAAAGAAATGCACCTATTATTAACAATGTACATAAAATCAATGGACAAAAACAAGAGGGGCTATACTTGACAGAACTTGGAACGGTAGTGTTAAGGAAAGATTATAAGAAAAGAAACAACATCGAAAGAAGCTTGACAAATAACAATTACTAGGTAGATATGGAGCAAAACAGACACCAGTAAAAAATTGAAGAAACAAAATCTGCTACTATAAAAAGGCCATAGATTACCATACGAATGTCGTTTTAAGTTAAAATTATTGCCTATACTTCTGATTTTTCGTTTGATAATCAGGAACTAATTTAAAAAAAAAAAAACGAAATTTTTCATCTGAAAACAAAAACCTACTACTTAATAGTCTTGACACATTTGATTTAGTAATATTACCATTTGATAACAGAACTTCTTACCACCTAAAGTTTCAGTTAGTTTTGATTGAACTCAAAGTTTGTAACGTTATTTTTAATTTTTATTGGCTTTCTAATTTTCTCGTCGATTTTATAAATGCTGTTATTATTTTATATATTTAAGAAGTGGCCGTCTTATAGCTACAAATTAATACGATCTACGATTACTTTAATAACATAGGCAGTTTTGTTAAAACGACTAATTAAGTAGTACCTACCTTCTTTTCTGCCGTTGCTGTAAGATTTTGTAGCCTTTGGGTCATCGACGACAAACTTTGTTCGAAAGCTGCTACCACATGAGCCTGAAACAAGAAATATAATTATTACCACAAATTTATTATAATTTTAAAACGTTTGATTAAAGTGTAACATACTGGGTGGTGCGTTGCCTCACGCACCATAGGGATTTCAATGGTAATTTTTTAATATGTAATTATTTGCTTCCCTAATTATTTTGGACCAAAAATGTAATTAAGTTTTTTGTAGAGAAAAAAATACTGCATCGATTGATGCTATTCTACACAATTTTTGAGTTTCGTGTAACAGAAGAACTGTGGGGATTAATTCTTGCACTTTGACAAAAATCACTAAAGCCATGAAATTTTTGAAACAAAGGGGTGGAGCTATGACACTGTTATAGCTCCACCCCTCTATCATAATGACAGTTTGAAATTATTTTTCAATACGAAAAATGTAACTTTTTGGCCTTGGTAAACAAATAACCATTATTCAACAAATTCAACAGGAAGGGAAATTACTTTTTAAAACAAACTTCACAGAAAATGAAATTATTTTATGTGACAATTTTAACAAGTGTAGCTAACTGACAAGCCAGACTGTTTCGGTAATTCCAAGGCATCAGTGATTTTTATCAAAGTGCAAAGAATTAATTTCCACAGTTTTTCTGTTACGGAAAAATTGAAAAACTAAAAAATAGCATCATCGGATTGGGTATTTTTTTCTCTACAAAAAACATATTTGCACTTTTGGTCTAAAATAATTGGGGAAGCAAATATTCACAAATTAAAAATTTAGCATTGAAATCCCCATGGTGCGTGAGACAATGCACCACCCGGTATGTACATAAATATTGATTAAAGTAGTAAGTAGATTCTTATGTTGATAGAAGACAGGAACTTTTTAAAAGATTCTGTTCAAATAATTACCAATAGTTATATATGTACATATTTTCTTATGCAAAAAAATAAAAATCTTTGCTAAATACATATGCACTAGATGAGAACGTTACTATAGCCTATGTAAATTAACAGAAAAAAAAACTAAAATGGAGCAATTAATCAGAACAAAGTAAATAATAGCCTTTTGATGCATCATGTTTACTTTTTATTTTTAAACACCTAACACGTATAACAGTGAAGAAACGTGGGGGCTCGTTGACCCCAGATAAAATGATTTAAATTTAACCTAATTAACTCTTCTACTTCAAGTGCCTTAAGTGAAACATACTGCGGACGTACGCCTGGCGTCAAATTTTATTGTTCTTTGTAAATTATTGATATCATATCAAAGGATATAAATCACTACGGTGCAGTCAGTCAAGGTCCTATCAATATTCTTTAGGCCAATGTTAAGTTCACGTTCAATTACAGAATATTGCAGTAACCAGTGATTAATGAGTATTACTCGCTATTAAAATGATGACTACATGCAATAACTGCAGAAGACCTTTATCGCTTTCATTATTTCAATATTTCCTGAATTCTTTAGGAGGCAGGTTAACGTTTATCTCCTCCAAATGCCAGATTTTAAATTTTTTATTTAATATTTAAATAATATAAACTCAGATGTAATCTTATTTTCTAATTTTTGTAAGTAATCAAATAACAAGAAACTAACAGCTCCCAACAATTTAATAAATTAAGCTGATATTTCATAAAATAATCAGTGTGAATGTCTCCACCCTAAAATTCTTCCTGATTTTAGGTGTTTCCCATCTTCCCCCTACAAAAGCAGGAAGTAATAATCCCTTTGTGCGATTCCCCATTCCATCTGAACTTAATGGTTTCTACCACCCGATGGGGGTTAATTATGTTTTATATGTTACGTGATTAATCACCGAGACACACCTAGATATACACACGAAGGGTGGTGCACTTTTACAATAATTATTACAATAATTTCTGCCGTGATAATATAAGATTAAAGTTTCCTCAACCTCAATTAAAATTTTTCTCTTTGTAAAATTAATAAAAACGACATTTGAGGAATTTTTTTCTTTAAAAAATACGTTCGAATTAAGATAAGTGAATATCAGTGTTTTAATATACAATATTAAATCTGGTTTAGATATGTAGTAGGTTTGTTTTACGCATTTAATGAAATTAATAATCTAAAGAAAGCATGATTACGACTCGAATGGCGGAAATAGAAAGTCAAATTGATATCAGCTGCAATAAATTTTTTTACGCCCAGTTACTAATAGTTCAAAAATTTGCCTTGAATTTGCCATATTTTCAGCCTCTTCAAGGAACTAACAGAGGTCTTACTTTACTGACTTTCTTTATAGATACGATGGGCCGAAAAATTTGGAACGACACTAGGAAATAGAATAAATAATATGATAGATTAACCAGTTTTTAGTGATTGATTTAATCGATTTATTGTCAGTTTTTCTATCTAATTAGCTTGTTATTAATTTTTTTCCAAACGTTTGTCCTCGCCTTTGTCTAAAAAATGACAGCACAAGATTTTTGCATTAACCTACTAAATATAATTCACTTTTAATCTTGACATTTTAACGGAGATGAAGCAATAAAATTCTAAAAATACACTCACAAATTTTTGGTTTTAAGCTGTCAATGTGCAATACGGAAGTAAACATTTTTTATGCACGTTTTAACGATTCAAACGTTTAAGTGCAACAGGAATTTATGATCACACTAAAACAAGCTTAATTATACTTGAATCGTTTAAATTCGGTAGTAATTTAAAGGGAATTCAAATAAACTGTTAAATAAATATTGCTACATAAGCGTCAGTATTTTGATGATCAGATGTGAGCCCTGTATCACCTGTATGTATGTAAATAACCTAAAGTTCTGCTTAGTTATATATAGAAAAAAATCTGAATAATTAAATAAAATTCTCTTTAACGATTTAATTGTGTTCACAGATTTTACCCAATAAATAAGTAAACATTTTCTTTCCTTCTTTTCAATTACATATTCAGTGGCGAGCTGTCGAGTAAGCCCTTCGCTGTTTATAATGGAAAATAATAAAATTGTATGACAATTAAAATTATTAATTATCGTATGTTTTGTTGTGATTTGTTTATTTTTTCAGTACTTTTCAGAATTGCTGAGACGAACTTCATTAAAAATATTTAAATTGATTTTAAACACGATCTACTTCGAAAACAAATCGTACGCCACTGCTATACAATATCGGAACAGTTATATAAATACAGTATAATATGCAATAATAAAAAAAACGTCTAACATCTTTGCCTGCTACAGCTACTTACATAATCAAAATAAATAATTTAAGCATTAGATATTTCGAGATGCTTAGTCAGTGGGTGTTAGCATCAGTGGTCCAAATACAACCTCTGATCTAAAAGCCCACGGAAACGCATATAAAAGTGCACTTTACAAAAGTGGTCCACATCATTTAGATGAGATATATGTTCTTCAGAATTAAAGAACGCCCACTAATGCTGGAATTAAAATTATAGTAGCAATATTTTCAAGTGTGCAACTTCATTAAGTTCTTTAGAATGAATGGGGTTACTAAGGAAGTTCTAAATTTGAAAGCTAATTTAAAATTATTAAAACATTCTATCTACATTTTTGTGCAGCTATCAAGTCAGAATCTGAAACATTAGTAGTTCGTCGTTAAAGAAATAAAGTTCGATTTCTTTGTATTCAATCATTTTACACAAACCGGACACAGCTTACTCGAGAGATAAATACCATACATATGGAATAAACAAGAAAACGGTAAAAGAATCAAAAGACGTATATGGTAAGAGAAAATGAACAAATTGAAAAATTAGTATCTATAAATTTATATTATGCGTAATAACTGTTGTGTTAATGAGTTGTAAAAATTAATATCTGTAACATAAATGTCGCCCAACATATGTTTTGCCACATTAAACTAACAAAAACCTTCACACTGAAGGACAATTACATAATTAAAAAATTGCCTTGAAAAATTATGATAAATAATATCCTCAGGAGAAAGGTTGGTTATTGATTAGGACAGTTACGAATTGTTTATATTCGATATCCATAGAGTAAAGTTGACTAATAAATTCTGCAAACAGGATTTTTAAATGCTTTAAGTACCTACTTCTATAAAATTGTTAACATGCTTTTAAGTTGAAATAATATATTGTATAACATAATTATTTTAAAATTTCATTTTGGGAATTTTCTATAAGAGTTTCGGGTATCAATAATTAAGTATGAAATATAAGAGTAGTAATATCAAAATTATGAAAAAATAAAAATTTCTAATTAAAGAATTTTCATACCATTTAACACGAATCAAGAAATCTTGAAGAAATCTAGTTTTTCCAACAATCAACCCCAAAATATATAAACCAAGAATAATAAGATATAAAACATTATATCCCTCGATGAGTCAATAAATAAGTTCCACTAGTTATCAAACAAGGCACAAGCCTATAACAGTAGGCAATTAATTTAAAAAATTGCTTTTGAAACATGATGATGATGAATGACGACAAACATTCTCAGCGGGAAAACTTTTATTAATATTGTAAATGCATTGTACACACAAGGGAGGAATTTTCTGAAAGATAATCGCTGCTGTTTTTATTACCAGAATAGCATGCTACATATACATATACAGGGTTGCTTATTAGTGCGTCAAAGTCCAATATAGGCTTTATTAAATAAAACTGGAGGAATTTATTTTATAAAAAGTGGCACAGTAACAAAAAACGCACATTTAAAAAATAATTTGAATTATACAGGGTGTCGCCCTAAAGCGGGGCACATTCGAGAATATTTTTTTTAAATGAAACACCCTGTATATTTTTTGTTTTTTCTAATCTGCTTTAAATTGTCTTTCAACGATCCCTTGGTTTTTGTTTTTGGATGACGCATTGTTGAGTTATTAACGAAAATTTAAAAAAAATGGTCGCGACAAGGTTTACCATACTAATTCCGTGCGACAGTATTACGATTAGCTAAGACAAAATTATTTGGTAGGTATGCACCCAAGGGATGTGTTGAACCTACAAAATAATCAAACATTAATTTTATTATACAGGGTATTTGTTACGATGCAGTTAATTTTGCGACTGTCAAAGAGCGTTTACTGAATTTTTTCAAATGGAACACCCTGTATATTATTAAATTTTTGGAATGACGCGTTAATTGCGCTTAATTTTTGTTAATAATGTCCTATATCCAAACCCAATAATTTCAAAGATATTTTTACTTTTTCATTACAAACCGCTAAATTATTTGTTTTCGATTCGATCTAGTGTACTGGGCAAACGCTTTTACAAACTAAAACAAATAAAGACAAAAAGTGTCAAATGTTAAAATCTTAATTATTGTTGCTAATTAGGTGTTGTATTAATGATTTCTTAAGTTTCTGCCTTTAATATTGTCATTGTATTATTTATTGATTGGATTAGTGGGTACGTAGTTTTCTAGCACATTCGTTGTTTGTCACATATTATTATTACGGTTTTTAGTTAAGTCAATATGCAATTTGAAAGAAACGAACTCGTTGACATGATTTTCATTATGGGATCTGAACAAAATTGTGTATTAACTCAGCGAATTTATGCGCAAAGATATCCTGACAGAAGACAACCTTCAGTTACAAGTTTGGAAAGACTTAACGAAAGATCATTAGAACAGAAAATGTGAGTTATGAAAAGTGTGAACGGAGAAAGAGGACAAGTGACGAAGATAAATTGAAAGTCTTGTTATCAGTAATTGAGGAGCCCTCTACTAGTTCAACCAAAACATCAACAGAAACTAATGTATCACGATCTACTGTTAGCAAGATTTTAAAAAATAATAAATATCATGACTACAGTAGGGGCGTTCGTTTATGTGTTCGGAACGCTCCAAAAACTCTGTTCTGCGTTCGTTTATTACCGAACGGAACATTTGGAGTTTACTCTTTTCGCCCGGAACAAATACCATGAGATCAAAAAAAAGATGATTCTGAGCAGGCCTTGACTAGTACAACACGATTGGTTACACTGGTTCTAGAATGCCTATGAATTATAATGTGACAGTGACATTTCAAATGTAAGTCAGTCTTGCAATCTTGTTTCCAGAATTATTTAAGTTTATCGTTGTAATACTAGTGAAGGATCACATTTTGAACACCTACTCTAACATGTATTCATCTTAGTTTTCAGTGTGTTCCCTAAATAAATACTGTTTTGTGTTTTAATTTATTTGACATTTATTAACCTCTAACCTACTGCCACATTTTGAAATCAGTCTTGCCAATCGTGTTGTGCTAGTCAAGGCCTGCTCAGAATCATCTTTTTTTCGATCTCATGGTAGTTGGGGCTTAAGCGTACCACGTGACCTTGTTTCAGATTCTGGTTCTGTTCGTTCCGTTCTTAGAACAAATAAACGAACGCAGCTATAATATCCTTTCATCAAGAACTGTTGGGGCCTAATTTAGAGACTAGAAGGACATTTTGCGAATGGGGATTAGAAATTGAAAGGATAACACCTAACTTCTTCCAAAAAGTATTATTTACTGACGAATCGACCTTTACTCAGAGTGGTAGCCCAAACCGTCATAATCTTCATAATTATGCAACAGAAAACCCAAGAATAGCAAGAGCGGTTGATAAGTAGAGACAATGGACTGTAAATGTTAGGGGTGGTATGATGGTCAACTTTATAATTGGACCACATTTCTTTCATGGACATCTAAATGGTGCACAATATTTGAATTTCTTGCAATATGACTTGGCTCAGCTTCTACAAAACGTTCCTCCAGTTCTAAGGGAAAATATGTAGCTCCAGCACGACGGTGCTCCTGCACATTTTGCACTAGATGTCCGACGATATTTGAATCAAGAATTCGAGAGTCGATGGATCGGCCGCGGTGGTCACCTAGATCGCCAGATTTGACGAAACTTGATTTTTTTCTATGGGGGCACATAAAAAATATTGTGTACCAGACACCTCCAACTATAGCAGACGATATGAGGCAACGTATAATACATGCTTTTGACACAGTTTCCATTGAGATGTTACAAGACGTAAATAGGTCCTTTCTGTCAAGGCTGCAAATGTGTTCTAATCAAAATTTAGGTCACTTTGAGAATTTATTGTAAATAGTACCTCTAACGAAATTACAGTTTGATACTTTTTGTCTTTATTTGTTTTTGTTTGTCAAAGCGTTTGCCCAGTACACTAGATCGAATCGAAAACAAATAATTTAGCGGTTTGTAATGAAAAAGTAAAAATATCTCTGAAATTATTGGGTTTGGGTATAGGACATTATTAACAAAAATTAAGCGCAATTAACGCGTGATTCCAAAAATTTAATAATATACAGGGTGTTCCATTTGAAAAAATTCAGTAAACGCTCTTTGACAATCGCCAAATTGACTGCATCGTAACAAATACCCTGTATAATAAAATTAATGTTTGATTATTTTGTAGGTTCAACACATCCCTTGGCTGCATACTTACCAAATAATTTTGTCTTAGCTAATCGTAATACTGTCGCATCGAATTAGTATGGTAAACCTTGTCGCGACCATTTTTTTAAAATTTTCGTTAATAACTCAACAATGCGTCATCCAAAAACAAAAACCAAGGGATCGTTGAAAAGACAATTTAAAGCAGATTAGAAAAAACAAAAAATATACAGGGTGTTTCATTAAAAAAAAAAATTCTCGAATGTGCCCCGCTTTAGGGCGACACCCTGTATAATTCAAATTATTTTTTAAATGTGCATTTTTTGTTACTGTACCACTTTTTATAAAATAAATTCCTCCAGTTTTATTTAATAAAGCCTATATTGGACTTTGACGCACTAATGAGCAACCCTGTATATGTATACTTTACGGTTATTTTGAAAAATTTCGTTACAGTATTATTAATTGCAGTGACAAAAGATTTACAGAAAGATTTATCTCCGCTTTAAATAATTTTGTAAATAATGTCACACAAAAACTTATCAGATTACGTTATTCATACAAATTCTTTACTTCTGTAAATTTACAAAGTGTGTAGTTAACAGACTAATAAAAAGACGAAAGAAAATTTTAACAGATTACAATGAGAAGCTCAGCCTTATAATCTAACAAAACAAAATAAATCACATATTTACGTAACCAACCTAATATGTAAAATGTAAAAGGCGTGTAATGGAAGCAAAACCAGCACTCCTACAAGAATATCAAGATTGGCAGTAGATATTCCAGAAAATCATGAGCAAAAACAAGAATTGATGAAGCAAGTGAAATATACTTCCAATAATTGTCAAACAAACTACAAAAGTAAAAAACCAAAGTGAAAAAATTAATATGCAACCAATCTCAGATTGAAAAATCAACTTGCCACGAAATACATACATACAGAGTGTTAGGTAATGCTTCTGCCAAACTTTAGGGGTGGGTTTGTAACGATAAAAGGAATAAAAAATTCTTATACCATTTTTTTCTCAGTTGCATTTTTTTACCTTTAACTACGATACTTTGTGGTTGTTAATAAAGTTTTAGTGTTTCTTGATGCATTAAACTCTTATTTATCCGTAAAAAATTTGTTCCTGTATCTTTAACCCTTTGTTTTTGTTTTTCCCGAGAATAAAAAGTAAAACTAAAGATGCATTTTCTCAGAAACTATGCATATTAAAAAAAAATTGTATAATACGTTTTTGCTCCGTTTGTCATTATAAAGCTATTCCCAAAGTTTGGCAGAAGCATTACCTAACACCCTGTATAAGATACATACAAAATTTAACAACAATAAAACTGTAGAGCCTATGGTAGAGCGAATAATGCACGGTAAGGTTCTATGATTTCACATATTAAACTGATCGCAATAGTCAATACAGGTTTTAAATAATAATAAATTATTTAACACGAAACTACTGGTCTTAACTGAACAATAAATAATTACTCAATGTTTATTTACACAATAATGCATCTATTTCACTAAGTTATTTCATGTATTTATTGTATCTTCTATCATAACCATAACGCCCCATACACTGAACTTGAACTGCTGGCAACTAATAAGACCGTTCCTCTTTATACATCTATGGATTATCCATCTAGAACGTTCCAGTCACGACCAATGAGCAACACCCGACAATACCAGAATTACGTTCATAATGCCGATTAAATGATTTAAACTGCCTTTGCCTTTACAGCGCTGTGCTTACGAAGTAGTGACATATGCGATCGAAAAAAGACTATCAGACAGAATTTGAGCGTGAAGAATCCCAACTTTGAAAGTAAATTTCCTTATTTTAGACCTGTGGGTAAAGTTGGGCACCTGCCTAGTATAGTTGGTTCAAAGGTCCGTGTAGAATTGCTGGAAGCATTTAACAGCTTAGTGGTGGATTATGAGGTTTAAATAGAACTATCGTAAATCATCTCTACTAGGCCGGATTAGAAAAATTTTACAGCTGCCTTAAAACTCGAAGAATTCCTTTATAAAATATCAAAATATTTTTGGCAACAGTTTAAAGCCGTCCCTGGTAAGGGCCTTTATGGCAGAACTTGCCACCTCTAACTCGTCATAATACTTTTATTGCCCGTTGTAATAACTTAAGAAGTCAGGTAGAAATGACGGGTCTGAACGAACGGGCTATACTATACATGCAAAAACGGCTCATTTGTTACTAAAACATTATCGGCTTGGACTTTGAAAAAAAAACAACAACAAAATATACATGGAAAACTTAGTAAGATTATAGGTGTAACGTTTTTACGACGTTTATTTTAAATAAACTCGGTTCGTGGTGTAAATTAATTTATTAAACAAACTTAAAGTACGAAATAATTATAAAGAACAACAATTAAACACTAACGTAAAACTAACGGAACACTAATATTAAAACCGAACACTAAAGTAATTTATTTATAACAGTTTATTTATTTAACAATTTATTTCTACGTATTCACAAACACGCCGCGATTATCAGTTCAAGTGTTCAAGACTGAAGACTCGTAAGCGAGCGCGCGCCCTAAATATAGGCAGGCTTTAATTCTCGCGCGTTCCACGTTAGTCTAGAATAGAATTATCGAGAGCAGCCGACTCAGGTGCGAAATGATTCACGGAACACCTGGCACCTTCCGCTTGTTACAGTACCATATTGATATACTGAGTTCATACAAACTTAAAACCAAGTGGATCACAATATCTGGGATTACTCAAATTTGGTACTCACTAATAGATCTTGGAAAGTGTAAAAAATATGGAGTCGGTAAAATCAGACCAAAGTTTGCATGCTTATCAATATTAAAAAATCACGTTAAGATGTAACAGATTATACTAATCATGATGTTGCACGAAGTAACGAAAGAAAGAGAAATATCGCGCTTATTAAGCTAGTAATGACAACTGTGCGTAGAAAGATATTAGAAAAAAAAAATAAAGTCATCAATAAACCAGGAACTAACACAGAAGATAAACTTTGTGTCTTGATATACATACATACCTTATGTATATCATAACTTTAGAAAAACGAAAGATGAATATCGACCAAAATAAGGAACAATAATACACGATATCTGAGGATGGCACCAATAAAGAGTAAAAATGTCAACAACAGTGATATAAAAGTATGTGGAAGCAAGCAACAAGCTCCAAGAATAAGTAAAAGGCTGAAGGCAGGCAAACACCGGTGACAGAGTATATCGATTGGAGGAAATAACAAAGTCGATGGAGAATTCTATTACATCAACAATAAAATAAATAACAAAAATGACGTTATCCTAAAAGTGAAAAGTAAAATTTCTTGGGCACAGAAAAGTTAAAAAATGATCACGTGTGAAGGTGTGAACCCAAAAAAGGGACGAAATACTGGATATATTGCAAAGAGTGCTATTAAGAAGAAGATAAAAAGTCCCGAAGGAGGGAGACAGGTCGTTATTAACAAAATTATAACCTTTAAAAGTGCTCTTTAAAGAACCACGCACAGCAATAAATTCAAAGAATCACAGAGCACGGATATGAAAGATTGTCGAACTTCGAAGAAGAAGAAGAAGAAGAAGAAGAAGAAGAAAAGTACTAAAGGACATCCAAGAACTGCCAATAGAAAAACGCAAAGAACCCTGACGTATACCACAGTCAATATTAAGTGCGAAGACATCTGGCAAAGGTAGACTCCTTTCAGTATGGCAGTAAATAGTGTTCCTTTAACGCCCGAAAGAAGTAAGGCGGGGAGGGCAAGACGAAAGGAAAAAGTAACAAGTTAAACAGAAAGTATTATTCCAGCATTCGCCTTTCAGTTCAAGAAAACCAAACAGAAACATGGACCGGAACAGTGGGTCGTAAGACCCAAACCTGCAACATATCGAATGCTAAAGCCCATATTATCCATAAAATTCCCTCACTCTATGAAGAACCACTGAATGCTAAGGACGAAATTTACAGATTTTCTGCGTACTAGGGAAAGCCGGCATGACAATTCATTTTATTGGCCCTAGAACCTATAGTTCCTTCTTCACGGTGATAAAAATTTATAACAAAAGAATTCTAACTTACTTATGAACGCTCAATGTCTTACATTGCATCGCTGTTAACTTAAGTTTTGATAATTTTTCAATAAGTTTAACGTGTTACAGTTCTGAATTCGAAGAATTCAGTGTTAACAAAACGTCTTCCGGGTTGGAACTGTGTTATTGTTGAGACAGAAGAACTCAACGTTTCGCCCACTTTTTAAGGGGTTTCTTCAGGAGGAAAAGGGGAGCACTAAAAGAGCACGGTAACTCATAGGCGAAACCCTTCTCTTACTAAAAGAGTTTCGCTTCTGGCGTGGTTGACACGTTGAGTTACCGTGCTATTTTACTGCTCCCCTTTTCTTCCTGAAAAAGCCCCTCAAGAAAGTGGGCCAAACGTTGAGTTCTTCTGTCTCAACAATGACAGGGTTCCAACCCGGAAGACGTTCCGTGTTACAGTTCTTATCACCTTGAAGATGGTTCAGAAATATCGTGTTTGTTTAGTACCGTTATATTCTTTTTATTATTTTTTTGTATTTGCCGGGTTTGCAGTTCTATGGGCTGCAGCGCCACCCAACTTATTGCCTATCAAGATGCCACCCTGCCACCCTCAAATCGGTTATTTTTTGCTGCTCGATCTGTCAGGGTGTGCATAAGTAACTCCAGTGGGAATTAGTAAACCATGTGTTAGCTACCAGTTATTTTTTGCTACTAGATCTGCCACGGTATGCATAAGTAACTCCACTGGTAAGTAGAAAACCGTGTGTTAGTGTCAGCTATTCTTTGCTACTCGATTTGGTAGGGTGCATAAGTAACTTCACTGGTAATTGGTAAACTACGTGCTAACTGTAACTGACTCAATCTAGTAATATTAAGATTTAAGCGTAGATTAAAGTATTCAAATTCAAAACTATTTTTACTAATCCCTTCTCTGATTGAATTGTTTCTACTTTGAAATCGACCAGGGAAAACACAAGAGGCAGAAAGAAAGCTGATCCCCACTAAATAGAGACTTTTCTGCAACAGTGTCTGTGTTGACGGTCGTCGCAAATTGGTGAACTTAACTACTTACCAACAAAAAAAAATCTATTCAAATTTGCAGAAATTGACTTATTGACTAATTAAAATAGAACAATTTATGTATTGTATAAACGATAACGATAAAGCAAAAACAAGAAGAACCTTTATTGTGTTGCCACTGTGTAGGTTTAATATAATAGTGAATTCAAATTTGCTACCTATATATTAAATAATAAATCAAAAACACAAGGTTTTTAATTACATCTGCGACCTTAAACTTCTTTGTTTGTTTCGAACCATTAAAACTGCCAAAAACTTCGAATCCACTAAGGTGGTATTTCTCACAGTTAACTATGTTCAAACACACTTACCTACATAATTATTGAAAATGGGTAAAAATAAAAATCGGATTCTATATACGTACTAAATACAGCTTGGGAAAAATATCTCAAATTAATACCTGTGGGTGTAGTTCCGTTTCTAACAACAGTTTATGCTAATAAGTAAAATATTTTATACTTACGATGACATAATTATTAAAAGTGTTTCCAAACACGGTACACGAGGTGAACAAGCAGATAATTTATGTAGCTGGTTGTTATAATGCGTAAAATTGCCGGAAAACTTATTCGCCTTTTAACTAGAATAATTTACAGTCAACAACATTCTATTATGTCCAAATTTGTAAATCTAACTGGAATATCCATCATTATCGCGAGAAGCGTTTGGCCAAACAGTCGAAATCGTTGTAAGCAATTTATTATTTCTTCCTCATATTATTTCGGATGCGGTAACATGAAAACAGACAGGTTTTTTTGTTGGCAATAAAACGTATTTTTACGATATTTTTTGTTCGAATTTGAATTAAATTTCGCCAAATTTAAAATCCGAAATGTGTTTTCTGGAGATAAAACGTTCTTGTGAAATTTTTTATATTTGATTAATACCCTAACTATTATTATTATTATTAAAGGATTTTGCTATGTAACTCTATTATAAACAAGTTTCGTTCTTTTTAGCACAGATTATGCCTCTGTAATGGATGGATAGTTTTGACGAATTAATTATTAATTGAGGTTATCTTTTGTTAGGTTTTTTATTAACGACGAACATTCTTGATACTTCAAAACATTCATTACTTTTTAATACTTTACTTGTGAATATGCAAGATAGCAACTACTCGGCGATACTAATAAATATTAAGAACCACTTACACAATAAAAAAAAAACTGTTTGCAAACTTTTCAACAAATAATGCCTGCTTGATGGCAAAAAGAACTTGAATCGTTTATACGTATGGATTTAACAATTCCTCAACCACGTACCAATTTAAATAAATTCTACAGTTCAGCACTAAAATTAAGACTTTTCAATTCCAAGTACCTAACAAAATAAATTTAAATAAATGCAAAACTCCGAGCACATGAATGATGCTTAATTTTAATATTATCAAATACATCTTAAAATGTAAATGTCTTTCACGCAAAACCAAACAAGTAGGTGTTAAATCTTACAAAATATGGTTTCAAGGTGAAAAGATGAGTGTACCCTATTGTCGGAAGTATATAAATATTATTAATATTAATTTCCAATAGGAATAAACCGTGACGTTTTAATTATTATTAATATGTTATGGAGAGGAGGCGTATGTCCAGGAGTGGACCGAAAGAAGCTGAAAAAGAAGAAGAAGAAGAATGTTATGGATTATTGAAGGAGAAATTTAATGAAGTAATGAAGTTCATTAGGCAACACACGGTTTTTGACAGTTTTTAAAAACCAATCAAACTAAATAAAATAAATGCACCTATCTACAAAATTGGAAGATCAATGCCAATAAAATACAACGGAAGAACAGGAAAACCGCATACTAAGAAAACAGCTTATTTTTTAATACATAGTTGATGAGAAGTTTTAAGTTGGGACAAAACCTTTACCTCATTTTAAAAATCTGGGTTAAAAAACGCGTATGCAAATTTTAGACTTTCTAACGGAATTTGATTCCTGAAATTCATACGATGCCTAAATAACAATGGTTAACCCGTTTTATAACATTTAAGTAAGTATTAAATTTCCAACCGTTGTTTAAAATTGCTGATTTTGTTTAACATTTAAGATTTTCTTGTTAATGCTCACAAATTAAAATTAAATTATCATATGTCAAGCTCAATAAAGTAATGAAAAAATGTTAAAATCTGAATTTCATTATGATATTGTTTGTTAACTTATTGGGTTTAATATTCGCACTGACTTTCTAAAACTATAATTTTTCACAAAAATCTAAAATTTCATATACTTTCATAAGATGGTTGATTCGAAATATTCTTTACGATTCTCAAAGCTTTTTATGGTAATTCGAATTTTTAATGAATATTTCATTTTCTAAATTTATTTTATCTGTTTGTTTCGACTTTTGCTATTATTTTACTATTATGTAATTTACATTTTTAAACAAGTCAACCACATCATTCATGTTTTGATTGGCCACAGGAAAGTGTGTGCAAGATGGTCCCACGCATGTTGACTCCTGAAATGAAACACACTCGAAAGGAGATTTGCCAGCAACTTTTGGCTCGATACGAACAGGAAGATGATGCCTGTTTACACGGAACTGTCACTGGTGACGAGTCCTGGCCAGACCATTACGACCCGGAGAATCAATATAGGTATAGGGCTCTCCTAACCCGAAAAAATTCAAAGCCTTCGCTCCGAAGGGAAAAGTGCTGATGACTGATGACAGTATTTTGGGAATGGAACGGCATAATCGACATTCAATTTTTGAAGCAAAACACTATCAACTCCAGCCAATATGTGAACACTCCGAGCTCGATTGCAACGAGTTAGACCTAGCACCATCAACGTTGGTGCCTTTGTTATGCCATTCCAATTTCTTAAAGACGTCTTCAAGAACCACCGTAAACAATTTGGGTGAGATGGTATCCCCTTGTCGTACTCCTCTTTGTAATGGTATTTTATCAGTCATGGTAGTTTCGTCTATTTTAATACATATTGATGTCTCTTTATAGATATTTTGCAGATGACATAGTCATAATATACCGACAATATTAATGAACTAAATGAAATGTTACAACAACTAAACCAAGTCTCTTCAACTGTAGGTCTAAAAATGAATTACAACAAGCCTGCAGATGCCTACGTATATATGGACAATAACTATGTATATTGAGCGCGTCGATGAATAAGTCTATCTAGGCCACATTATCAAACTAGAGAAAGAGAACCAACATGCGGAAATTACCAGACGAATTAGACTTACGTGGGCAGCTTTTGGCAAATTCTTAAGAACCACACAATTTCTATAAATTTACGAACTAAAGTATATAATACGTGTGTCCTACCAGTTAATACATACGGAGTTGAAACCATATGCCTCACTAAAGCCTACGCTAAAAAGCTCAGAACATCACAAAGAGTCATAGAACGAAGCATACTTGGTATTTCACTTCGGGATAAGATCAGAAGTGAAGAGATCAGAAGAAGAGCAAAGATCAATGGTGTAACCAACGAAGTAGCAAAGATGAAGTGGCGGTGGACTGGACACGTGGATAGACAAGCCAAAGACAGATGGGCACGTAAAATCACAGAATGGAGGCCAAGACAAACAAAAAGAAACGTGGGACGCCCTCCGAAAAGATGGGTAGACGGTATTAGAAGCATATCAGGTAAACGGTGGATAAACACTGCACAGGATAGAGAGAAGTGGAAGGTGCTGGGAGAGACCTACGTCCAGGAGTGGACGACTATCGGTTGAAAAAGAAAAAGAAGACCTGGCACCGAAGCGATTCTTCAACATGATAATGCTCGTCCTCACTGCAGTCGACAAACGCAGGAAGCATTACAGCGCTTGAAATTTGGCGACGTTTTACCGCATCCCCCCATAAGCCTGAATTTCGCTCCTTGCAATTTTTTTCCTTTTCCGAAGCTGAAGGAAAACCTGAAGACACCGAAAAAACCCGTCTGCTTCCCTCGGAAGTCAATGGCAAACCACGGAGGTATTCCTGCCTAGTAAGTCTCTGGAGTAGAATTGCAAGCGTGGGTTCGGTGGTTCGTAGTCCACGCGCCCACGCTAAGCTGTAGGTCCCCTATGTATGTATGTAGACTACTTGGCACATACACCTACAGGTATGTGGAGAGCAGACCGGCAACGCCCTGTAAAGGGCACGCCACTTCGAGAAGAATGAGGAGATGCCAGCAGCTGTGCCTCACTGGTGTCGGCAGCAGACGCCTGATTTCTTCTCCGACGGGATGAAGAAACTTGTTTAGCGCTGGCGTGGGTGTGTGAACGGGGATAGTGATTTCGTAGAAAAAGACTTTTCAAAACACTCTCATACAAACATGCTTATATATACCATGGGTGTAAGTAAATGCTCGTAAATATTAACATGCTAAATATCATAAAAAGCTTGCTGTATTGAACAAAACTCCATACACTAGGCTGTAATATGGACAAATCATTTTTTACAAGGAAACGCCCAATGGATGAAGATGAGATGAGATTCCCTAAAAATAAATACCACAGTAGATACTGGTAGTGTATGATATAAAGCGGTGTTTGGATTTCTGAATGTGTACCTACGTTATTAAATTTAATTTCGTTAAGATATTATTGTATGCATTTTTTAATATAACTCAAAATTAATGTAAATGTCAATAAAAATCTATATTTCAATGTTAATACATAGTTAAACTGTCGATTATTTTCAAGTTCCGTTTCACGTTGTTATTATCTTGATAGTTATACAAACTCGAGCCGTTAGTTTGGGGTAGCTTCCAAATTCAAGTCGTTAATCTTCGCTGCCTTCAAATATTAGTTTACAAGGAAACAAGTGGTAAAGTACAATGAAAGGATTATTGTAAACAGCAAACCGAAAATTAATAAATACGACGTATCAATAGCATAGATATTGCAAATCGCTTAAATGGACATCAAGATCGTTCATACAGAAAGGGAAGAGAACTGGACCTACCACCGAATCCTGTGGGACACCTTTTCCTACAGTTAACTTATTGGATCTCGGGCTGCACTGAACTCTATTATTGCTCGAAGCAGTGTTTACAAACTGCCTCCTATCTGTTGAGAAAACCGACAACCATTTAAGAGGCATGATCCTACCTTTGAGCTTTTAGAATAGTACTGTAAAGTTCAAAATAGCGACAGAGAATGTCTTTACTGAGATCGCTAAATGACTATTATTTTTTATTTGTTGACTTTAAAGGCTGAAAGCCATACTAATTAGGCGATAAAATACAAGATCTCCTAATAAAATTTTGTAATCTTATCAAACACCAGTACCTATTCAAATATTTTAAAGAATACGAAAGATATACGGCTATTGATGTACAATTTTACATATTTTTAGATATTCTTTCTAAAAAAAATAGCAACAACACTATCGGTTTTTGTTATGGAACCACTTTTAATACAAATGCTAAATTTACAACAAAACTGAAACTAAAATAAGTCCACAGTTAAAATTTACTCTTATGTAACGAGTTAAGGCTTTCAAATTAATAAGCATTTAAAACAGAAACAATAAACCCAGAATAAACAGGTCAAGTTTGTAGTTACCACAATTTTCAACTAACTTTTAGGTAAAATTTGGCAAATATGTACATAATGCATGCAACTTTTTAGAATTTTGTTTCTCCCAGATTTGTGCAGAAATGATCAATTTTAGAATTAAATTATTAAGCTCTTGGGGAAGTTTCTTAGTTTGTCGTGTTCTGAGTGCTCGGAAAGTTTATAAAAGCATAAAATAGAAACATGACAATAAAATTAAAATTCAAAACAATACAAATATCAAAAACAGCATAAAATTAAAAAATATTCTAGAACATGCTAAGTTTATGCCATAAGCACAAGGCCAAATGGTAGAAACAAGAATTCCTCGTTTGGAACAACTCGTTCTCGCCGTACTTTATTGTTTTTACCGGCTTCCTTTTTAACATTCTGACAAGAACTTCAACTAAAGACGTACTGAATAATACATCCATTATATTGTAATGCGCCGACTACAAATCTAACGAAGCAACGTTATCGAAGAAAGCTGATGAATAAACTTACAGTACCACTAACTGTAATCTTACAGATCATAAAATTTTGTACGAATTTTCTGCCGGATTATCATTTTTTTGGTATTTTACTATAAGTAACAAGAGTGTATAGATAACACAAGCGATTTCTTTGAATACATTATATTATAAGTAAAGCTCATCTGTATAAGGAACCGCGTAAAAGATAATCTTGCTTCTGACAACCTTTAACTCCCATGTAAAAACTGTAAAGGTTAAGATTTGTATTTCCTGTTGAAAATATTGCAGTACTTATAAAGTTTTGTATGTTCGGTTTCAACAAAAATATTTTAATAATAAATTCAGCAAAAAACACAGAAATTCTTCATACGCAATTTAATTTTGTCAAGTTAAAAGTTGACTTATTAAATTAATAAAAGTAAGTTAAACAAGTGGTTGAAAAATAAAGAGGATATTAATGAGATGAAATCAATTTAAAAACAAAGTTCACCTAGAAAAACATTATTCAGAAGTAAACAAGGACATTGGTGTTGAAATTTATAATTACGATGGTAACGAAAATTGTGTAAAAACCATTTAAGTAAAAGCATTTGAAAATACGTATGCAAATGTATTCAGAACGATCCTAATTAAATTTAAAATGACACGAAAGCGAAGGCTGTTTTTATAATTTAAAAATGCGACACGTACAAACCAGGTGTGATGTGTGAATTAAGAGAAAATATATTCAATGCCAATCAAATTCAATCAATATCATTTTGAAATCAGGTCTCACGGTAAACTATTTAGGTTTCAGTGCAATAATAATGTTACATCACTGCATGTAGGTTGAACAATGTAACAAATTTAAATTGTCACAACAGAACTAACACAAAGAACGTGTACTTTAGGGCAATGACTGGGCAAATGAATAAAACGCAAATCTTATGTATGTAAATTAGTTTTAAAATTAAATTATATATGTAAAGTTTTAAATTCCATGGATGTCTTACACAGATGGTGGAATTAAATCAACAATTATTTTGAAAAAGGCTCAGCATAACTCATTAATTTTTCATAGTTTCTTTGAATACCTTATGTTTATTTTGTTGAGTATTTACACACTAACGCTAACGGAAGTAGTAAGCATTTCTATCATATTTATTTTACACAGGAATTTAATGCAATGCTTCTTTATTATACTGGATATCTTGAGAACTTAAAACGAAAATATTTGATTGTATCTATCGTAAGTAAATTAAAAACGTAAAAGAGATACCAAATAACTTTTTGTTCATAAAAAGTTTATTTTTGAATTTCTTTAAAAGCTTTTAAAGGGCAATTTTTAATTTAAATAATTTACTATAATTATCTATCGAATCCAACTCTATTTAATTCTAAAACTTTTATGGGGGTTTCTGAAATCTTAAAGCTTGAAGATTTTACATATTTGAGACCACCAGTACATCGAGTGTCCCAGAATTACCAATTCATTTCTATGAAATCGGACGAAAACCAATATATGTACATAACTGCATGTTCAGTACCTAATTGTGATACAAAAACAGATAAGTTTATAAATTACAAGTCTAATCTTTATTGCAATTTCAAATGTATCCTTGGCGTTGCACATTTTGAAACATTTCAGGCATTATGTCCGGCATTGCCATTTTTTTTTGCAAGTACCATTACAATCTGTTCTAATTGGAGCATCGAGGAAATGGTTTGATAACAATAATATATGACTTGTATTGGGGCGTTGTCCTTTGGCAATGCACTTCAGTTTAAACTGTTAGTTTGTGCCGTGGATTACACTGACACGAGAGCTGCACTGCCAACTGAATCCGTTCTTTAAATTGGGCTAAACTATTGATATTTTGCTGATAAATTTTTGTTTGTATGAAACCCTATGCAAAATGATCCAGAAGTGGCAAATCCGAAGAACGCGGAGGTCAAGGTCGAGGTTCTTCTAAGTGCAATCCACCGATTCGGAAAGCGTCTGCTGAGGTATTCTGGGAAAATTAATGCATAATGAACATGATGCTTCATCTTGTTGAAGCTTAACACTGTTAAAGGTTTAAATTCCGGTGCATTAAAAAGTTCTAATAAAAATTCGAACAGGGATTGTAAATTTCCTCCCCTAATAAGAATACGGGAGGATGAAGAAGATATTCTTAATGAGCCTTCCAGCCAGTAGACAGTAGAAAACGTCTATTGATTTTCATTTTTTTCTCTGTCCAAATTTGAGATAAAAATAAATAACTAACTTTTTTTTCTTCCTTTTTTGAAGAGGTGTAACTCTTCAGGGAAACATTTTAAGGTACAAGAAATTTTGTAGTGAAATTTAGTAAAAATTCATAAAAAATATTTTCCCAAAGGAGTAAAATTTTGCTAAAATAAACAAAGCATAGTGCTGTTTTCGTATAATTTTAACTGAATAAGTTTCAATAAATCTTAATTACAAAATTGGTCATTTGTTCCTTACTTCCTTATAGTTTTCTCTTGTTAAACCATCAGCTAGAACGGCTTGCAAGTTTAATATTTTACGAAAAATCGAATTCGGAATTTTAATTATGAACGCTTGACATAGTTTATTAATTTACAATTTGAAAAAGCAAATAATTTAAATTTAAACCTTCGAATAAAAATGCATTTTAACCATTAATGTACTCTCATTTCTACAAAAAATTTATTAAATATTTAAAACTTAATAACCGAACCATATGTAATTTAAATTGATATTTAAACTTTTATTGCAGTCAAAACAGGTAATTACGACTTAAAAACATTTTTATTACCTTAGAAAAACGTGAAATTTAGGAAAACCTTCTAGAATTAACATGTTAATTAACCGAACTCGATTAAGTTTTTGTAAATGCCACAGAAATTTCTTTAAAAGTAATCAGTTACTTGTTGTTTGCTAAATTAATTTTGGGACCGGAACTTAAATTCTAGGAGGAGAAGGCGTGTTTTGAAGGCCTTCTTCGCCTAAATAGTTCTAAATTCTAGTTTAAAAGTAAACAATTTAGTTAATCCCCGAGGATCGTTTGAGACGTAGGCGTAAACTAATTTTCGATCCAATCAAGATAAATAGTAAATTTTCTGCACGTATGGAATGCACAGTTTACTGCTGAATAGTTCGCATATTTGAGGCTTTCAGAGTTTCTTTATGAAGACTAATAAAGTGAATAACGCGGTCTGCTAATTCTGGTAAAAGACTTCATTCCTTATATTCGTTTGACATTAATAGACCGCATATAGCATGACAAGTGGGACGCACTTGACAGTAATAACTAATAAGTAGGAAATTTTTTGCTCACAGCATGATGTATGTCGTTTCTTGTATGTAACATATAAATATGCCCATTAACTTTACCAGAAACCACAGGAAACAGCGGTGTTTGTTCGTTTTGCAAACACAATTAACACTGTATGGAATACTAATTACCGAGGAAAATGAATAGTAAAATCCGGGACAATTAAATAATTTGCTTCAAATTTATCCGTCGACTTTTCAAACAGATGTTCTTCTTTGCGGCTACAACATAGAAGGCAAATAAATGAGAATGTGAGAAACGTAGAAATTGCCATACTTAATTTTATTCAACAGGATTTATTGCAGATAATAATTTCTCATTGCATACTGTGCGAATTCAATACAGATTTTTATTATTTTAATGGGATTATAGGTGCCCCAATGGTATCAAATTAAAACCTGCATACGCTCAAACAAAGTAATTACAACAATTTTACATTTTACGTTGAGATTTGTTCGTAAACCCCAGAACACAGACGCACATTTTCTCCAATTAACTTATTGATATTATTTCCAATTTAGAAACAGGTGAGCCTATTTCTAAATGGAAATGCTAATTCTAATTTAATGTGAGAACACCCTGTATACAACAAACTATAAATCAATGTTACTTTTGCAAGCTGTGTTTAAATTTATTATAATTTAACCACGTTACCAGGATCCGGGATATTTTCTAAAGTTCTGTAATAAATCACAATAATTTGCAAACTTCTACGTTTATTTTTCAGCAACTAATTGAAATTTAATATTTCTCTAAATCACACCGCGATGTTGAAATATTTACAGTGATATTTAATTAACTGCCATTCAATGATTGATGGAACCAGCTTTTGCATGCATAAATTTCGAAAATTTCATAACACCTGTTTATTAAGATTTATAACTCTATTAGTTACTATAAACGAATAACTCCAATAAAGGAGCATTACTGGATAATTTATTATGTTAGAAAAGTGACAAAAACATAAAGAACTAATTAGGAAAACCACTATAATTAAACCAAATAAATTAATAGCAAAGTAAGGCGCGTATACCAGAAGAACATAATCGAAAGTTCAAAAATATAATTCGCAAAATTTAAAACTGAACTTTCTTGCTCTTAGCAGATTCTGTAATAAGTTAATCATAGATTAAACTTCAGAAAATTAATTTAATATTCAAATATCTGTATATGGCATGATGTTTTTCTATTCATTTTAATAATTCGTTAACCTGTCACAAGTTTAGTGCAACCCAACCTAAATCATGGAAACCTGACAATGCAAAACTGAAATAATTCAAATTTTTTGTTAATAATTACAGATAGTTAAAAAAGCAGTTAAGTAATTCATTTGTTTACTTCAAGCACAATATTATTGTTATTTTCATCTGATTGGCGATTACTTCGGGGACAAAAAAGGATTGGATACGTAAGTAGATTTTCTCTACGTTTAAATTCAGAAAGTAAAAACTATTTATTATTTTGGTGTTAAGGAAGGTGTTAACTAATGAGACCGTTTTTGTTCGTTAATGGGATAAACTAAAGGGATTCTTACGAGTAGACTAAAAGGCAGTTCTGCATATTTTAAGGCAGGTCGGAAACACTAATTAAATTAATTCGATATGATTATCAGATTCTCACTAATAAAGCATGACCTACTGTGATCTAAAAATATCGTGAATACATTATTCCACAGAATTTTAGGCAACCTGTACATGTATATGTATCACATAATTATCCCCACATCCTTCCAAATTCTGATTTTATACATATATGTTAACAATTCGGAGATTCAAATAAAACTAAATTGGATTTACAAACAAAATAGGAAAAATAATATTATACACTATACAGTGACATTTGTTACAATAATTTGCTGATTGACAAATTTATTGCACGCAAATAACTTATTACAGGTTATCAAGAGGTTATCATTCGTTAGATTCAAAATTAAGCAGTGTAATTTCTACTTATATACAATAATATTTGTTAAATAAATAAAGTAGTATTGCTTTACTAATAAAAACAGTACGAAATATGCATATTGCATGATAACCTATTGCGATTTTATGGGCCATTTGAAACAACTGGATAGCTTCCTTCATATGTAAGCATTAAAGTTAATAATTGAGATATGAGTTTCTAAAATTGCAAGGACGTACTTACGTAAATGGCTATTTGATTAATTCGTTGAGCATACACAAAGATGAAACAAAAAAGTATCGAAGAAATAAAGAAAAGAACATGCAGATAATATGCACATGCACAATGAAAACATGGAAACATAGACACAGACAACTCGTGTTGTTTATATACCAATAAAGTAACATTAAAATTCACTTGGAGCGAATATTCCCTTAATAAAAAGTAAAAAAAGAGAATATGCAAACAAAGCATTCAAAATACCCACGGCACTCGTACAAATGCACAACTTTATCGAAAAATATTTTTAAAAATATGAAGATACGTGGGTCGTTTGAAAAGTAAGGTACATGAAAAAGAAAATGCGAATAAATTTGTATATATTTTTCAAAGTAATCTCCAATGAGATCGACACATTTTACGATGTTTCTCTTGGTCTGCAAAATATCCGTTCACAGCACGATCTACCTCATTGTTATTGGAAAATCGTTGGCCTCCGAGCCATCTTTTGAGGTTCCGGAAGGCAAACGGGGCTAAATCGATGAGTAGGATGGATGATTAAACAATTCAAACTTGAGTTCATGGATTTTAGCCAAGCAAACCGTTGACGTGTGAACACGTTCACTGTCCTGATGAAAGAAGACTGTTTTTTGGCAAGGTAGGTTTTTTTCCAGGTAGTCAACGAAGATCACATCCTGTAAATCTCAGAAAACCAATGCCATGACCTTACCGGCAGACGCTAATGACAACCCCACCATGTCTGCTACCTCCCTGATTTTCAATCTTCGGTCACTCAAAACACATCGCTTGGGAGTCCGCTGTGCGCGGTTCATCTTTGGTACTCGTTCGGCCACCTTTAAAGTCAGAAATCCACAAATGTACGGTTTTAAATGAAGGGGAAGACTCGTAAAGGACACGATCTAGCTTACTTTTTATTTGGGTCGCCGTTTACCCCTTCAAAAAATAAAATTTCATCACGGCACGAATCTCCTTTCTATCCATCATTTTTGAAAATGCTTCGCGTAACCAACCACTAACCTCGCAATGCATTGAGCTGAAACTCGGTAAGGACTCGTTTGAAGGATCAAACTTATCGGCCGTGCATCGATTTTAATCATGTTGTTGCCACCTCTGTGTCGTTTACTTTACTTTTCAAACGACCCACGTAGATAGATCGCACCGTACAAACATGAGTATTTTAAATTAACTTCTTAATAAATACAATTTTTTTAATTTAAGAAGCTGACAATGTTTCGTAGTTCCAATAGTTTGTATAATAATAAACCAAATTATCCTGGTGCATTGAAAATGTTTGTGAAGTCATCAAAATAAAAAAGGCAACCTAACTAACAATAACAAAATAATTGCAAAGTACCGTTTTAATAATGGCTTAATATCACTGTTAATACACGTAAAACTTCAAACTCGAGTAGGCTTATCGGATACAGTAGCCAAAGTTAAGCTAATGAACAAAGATAAAGTGAGTAACGGTATATTTTAACATCACAATGCCCCATACAAATACTAATAATGCTAAGAAACCCCACAAAATCTTAAGGGTTCAAGAATTTTTAAAAAGTCTAAGAAGTAATTTTGAAAAAATCAAGAAAGTATTGCGAAGGTTATTAATTTATTGATAAATTACAAGATTTCAAAAAGATTCAAAAATATCTCGGGAAATTTGGACTATTTTTGGAAATTTTTGGATATTATAAAAGATAGTAATAGTAATTTTTCTTCAAGCGTATCATAATTGTAACATTTTGCTACTGAATACACAAGGTAAAAATACTCCATTATGTTACTAATACAATAATGGAAATCATTTTGTTACTAGTAACATAATGTTAGTGCAACTCGTCACAAGTGGTAGCGCCACTTGTCACTGTTTTGATTACAACTGTCAAATTTTGATAAATTCAGGCAGTTGAAAAGGTAAAATTACTTCAAAAGCGTGTTGTACGCTTCGAAAATTATTTTCGAACGATATTTCTTTTGTGTAGAAAGATCTTTTCTGTGTACGCGTCTACACAAGTTGTTGACAGTCGAGTAAGTACTTTTCAAATGGTCTGTCGTTTTCATTGATTAACATGCAAAATAGTTGTATAGCCCTTGAAGAAAAAATAGTACCTATATGTCACTCGGAGCAGAAAGCTCTTTCTTGTGCTTCGCCCAGATTGCTTGGCCTCGGCTATCGCCTCGGCCACAACCTTCTGAGCTCAGCACAAAAAGTGGGTTTTCTACTCCTAGTGACGTAATATACTATTACGATACTAGTAACGCTATGAAGCATTTTACATTACGAGAGAAAAGTTTAATTCTCGAGTAATGTAACCAGCAAATAACGCTACGTGTGTCGTAACGCGGTTTATATCATCCTATAATTTTTTCAAAAAATAAAAAAATTATTTTCAATGACAGTTCAATGACAATTCATAAAGTGTAACGTAAATCTGTCTGTTGTGCCGTTATAAGCTTTTTCTAACACTAATATCTTATACTGTTTCTATAGTGCATAAGAGCTCACTTGTTATGTTTCCTTTAAAATACATGTTCTTTATAAAATACGTCGTCAATGACCACGTATTTTATAGGCCTTTAAATACGTCGTTCCCTAGCAATCTTCGCATTTTGTGTATTATGTCGCGTCCCAAATAATAATTTATTAAAATTTCTAATAATATATTAGTGAAAGAAAATGTCTGATATTAGTGTTAGAAAAAATCTTGAAGACAACTCATGTTTTATAGTTTAAAAATCTCGGTCTATCAAATCCTCGGCTCACTTCGTTCGCTCGGATTTGAACTACGACCTTGATTTTTAAACCTTCTATAAAACACTTGTTGTTTTAATAGCAATTACAGCACTAGTGCTGTTAAAGGAATCTTAACATAACTCGTTGCTAAGGAGTTATTAGCATGATAACGTTATAGGATGATGTAAAAAATCTTACAATATCTGTAAATGTTCGAAGGATAATTTTAAAATACTACACGGGGAAATTTTACGTACAAAGATTTCTGTCCAACGTGCTCACGATGAATCTGGCAAAATCTGAAAAAACCTTAAAGTTACTTGTAGAACTTTAGTAAGCAATATATTTAATATAATAATGTACTGTTGTAATATCGAACAATGAGAAAGCATCGAAAGGTTTAACAATGAATTTAACAAGTTATAATGAAATTATGAAATATCAAAAGGCACGAAAGAGCAAAGAAAACCTTTAGTAAGTTAATGAAACTTTGCAATAAAAGCAAGATTTATCAAAATTACTGGAGATGATGTACAGAAGTTTCATGAAACTAGAAAAGTTCTGAAAAATCTGGAAACTCTAGAAAGTTGCAAACATTAACTAAGGAACATTTATGAGATTTTTAACAGCATTTAGAAATGTTGAAAAACTATGACATGATATTATACTTCATAAAATATTACTTGATAGGATTAAGCCGTTACGATTGCAACAGCGGACTTTATTTTAATTATCTTTTCAAAACATTAACAGTGTTAAGTCGAGTCTAAAGAATTTAAAGAAAAAAGTATGTAAAAGAAAACTATTGTTTGTCATTAAATGTTCTTATGGCAGTAAATATGCTACCTGCCTTTTAAGCTCGCCTTAAGTCACGAATGAACATAACAGCACAGTATAGATACAAAATCTAATTTGTATCTATACTGTGATAACAGGTAAACTATTAAGATTCGTTCAAAATATTGACCACCGAAGCAGTCGTTTTTTATCTAGCGAGGCAGTCCAAGATATTCCTAGTGGCAGATTAAAGTAGCAAAGGAAGTTCTGAGGCTAAGGGTATTCCCGAAACATTCTAAGGCAGTTTGAGGTACCTAATTCAAGGAAATCTGGTGCGACCTTGCGTGATTTATTATCTTTTCTTAGGAAATCTAGACGATATCTTTGAAAAGGTATTCTTGAGGAAATCGAGGTTATATTAAAGGCATTCAGAGGCTGTACAAAAAATGCACTTGGGTTGATTAAGGACTGCCTTTCTCTTTGAATCCTGGCAATTGAGATTACACTGGCTTTAAAAATATGTTTTTTGTTCAACAGGAATAACCGATTAACTACATTAAATTAAAATACCTTTTTCCAAAAATAAATGTCTCTTTTAAATTGTTTAAGTCTTTAAGTTATGATTGTGTTTGTTCGTCTTGTAATTAATTTATAGTTATCTATTGATTAAATATTAATTTATTCCGTTAAAACCACAACGCAGTGATGTGTATTCAAATTTAAACTTAAATAAATACGAACCAATGCTGCATTTAAACTAATATGGCTAATCCCCAAAATTCAAATCCCTGATGTATTTGACATCTTGTCATTCCGCATTGCTTGTCTTCTTGTGTTTTTGTATTAAGTTGACAGAATCATGTCAAAATATTATTAACTTTTAGTCTTAGATCAGATTGAAAGTGTGCTCGTACAAATCTCTACTAAATGATTTAAAAAAATAAAAATAGAATATCTTACTTCGCTGTCAATCGTGATTATATCTTTTTAAATGTGTTTGGCAGCATAAGCAGCCAAAGAAAATAATCATGCGCTAACGAAAAAATTATTTATACTACGAAATTATAAAAACTAAAACAACCAACTGCTTTAAACTTAGCTAATAATTAAAATTACTAACATTATATCCATCCTCGTTATGACATCATTATAGTGTCACGATTTACCTTAAAAGTAGTTAAACTTATTTAACTTCTAAACATGCACAAGCATTATTAATATACGAGGGTAACTCTGTATGTTTTGAGATACGAGAAAACCGAATATTTTAGAGGCGTATATACACAAAAAATTATCAAGCAGGCATCTGTCATAGTTTTAAAACAAATTCAGTATAGTTCAGTAAAATGGATCTACCACGCAAGCATTTTAGGGCTATATTTTCTACGATTGTAAGAGTGGAATTAAGTGAAAATGAGTACTTTGAAAGACTTCGAAACGTCTTTGAACAAGAAAGCCCATCTTGGGCAACAGTATCAGTATGTCGTTGGTTTGCTGAATTTAAAAGAGGTAGACAATACCTAAATGATGAAAATTGCGAAGGAAGTCCCAAATCGGCTGTTACTCAAGAAACCATTGAAGCAGTAAAGCGGATGATTGAAGAAGATCCAAGATCTAGTTATACGATGATTCAGGAGTCAGGAGTCTATAGGCATCGGGCCCGGAGCAATAGCAAACATTCTACATCACGAACTTAAAATAAAAAAAAAAATGGTTTGCCGGCAGGTGCCGCATCAGTTAACAGATTTTATCCCATACAGCTAAGGTAACGGCCGAGTATCTAAATGAAAAAAATCACAGTTATCGAACATCCCCCTTATTCGCCGGATTTGGCTATGTGCGACTTCTGGCTTTTTTTTAAACTCAAAAAACATCTTCGCGGTCGTAAACTCTCCAACGAAACGGAGATTGAAGAGGAGACTTCAATTTTTTTTAACAGTATTGAAAAAAATGAATGGCGTTTGGCTTTTGACTTATGGAAAATCAGATTACAAAAATGTATTGATGCTGGAGGAGAACACTTTGAACATAAATAAAACCATTTTTGCTTATACACTAATAGTTTTCTTGTATCTCAAAATATACAGAGTGGCCCTCGTATCATCTAATAATATAAAAAAATTAAATTAAAAACTGGCAACACGAAAGCATGTAAAATTAAAAATTCTTACTTATGATGTTACGATACAGTATGAGGAAGCGCGCTGCAGAAAAGAAACTTTTAACAACAACTACGAACTACTGAAACGCCATACTTTGTAACACGGTCTTTAATAATACATAATACAACACCATTAACTTTTATTGAAACCTACAGTATTATTTTACTGGCATCGTTGAATTCGTTCAATAATTTTACACACGTGCCTGAACACGAGCAGAAGCATCCGGCAGAACAAAGATCTTTTTTATTCGAAAAACAGCGGTGGACAAGCCACTTTTTGAAGGAACAAATGGCAATATTAATGATAATAATGTCGTTCAAGTAATGCAAAAAATAAAGCAAGGTGTATGTCAAAGAATTTCATACTTGTCTGACAACTGCGTGCAGACAATAGCCGCAAATTATCCGCACGATATTAAATATTTTTAAGGTTCGTAATGATGTACTTGTCATTAATACAGGTTTATTATGACTTATTCTTAGAATATTGCAAGAAAACAACGCAAATAATACATACTTTTGTAAGCACTGCAGTGTCGGTATAAGATAAATTTATAGCAACCTTTGCGTGACAAACGAAAGTTGAAGAACCAGGAAATTTATACAGAAATTAATTTTTAATTGTATCTTATGACTGAAGTATAATTTAAGACCAGTTTGTGCTTAGTTTTTAATTCATAATAACCTTAATTTTGACGGTTCACAATTTTAATGTTTTTGCTACAATTTTAAATCGCCGTAAAAAGTGAAGGGAGTTATAAGTTATAAAATACGTTACAATGTATATAAGTACCTATACAAGGTGGGCGACCTTTGATGATATCATGGTATAACCTTAAATACGGCTAATTTTCTGAATAAAAGTCGAAATACTATGGAACCCAAAAGAAATACAACTAAGGGCTGAGGTCTGCACAAAGATTTACATAAGAAGTTAAAAAAAAATCGGAAGGACATAACATAAACATGATATCAGATGTCATAGAAAGAAACGGTAATACGAAAGTACTAAAATTTAAATTGTCAAGGGAAAGAACAAAAAAAAAATGAGAGACAATCGCAATACTCTAGCCTCCACCAAAGAAGAAATTGTAAAAGTTATTGAAGAATTTAATACAGGGTCTTCAAATAGAGTGATCCCAAACGCAGCTTCAGAGGAAAGACCTGAAATAACAAGAGACGAAATAAGTTCAGCTTTACAACAAATGAAAAATAAAAAATGCCCAGGAGAAGACAGAATCACTTCCGAAATGTTAAAGATCGCTGATAACTGATAACATTATCATAGATATACCGATAATTCTGTACAACAAATGTCAAAAGGGAAAATACCATCAATGTGGAGGAACGTAAGAGGTCGTGTTAATAATAATAAAAGGAGACGCTTCCAAAGTCCAAAATTCTCGACCTATCAGTTATACAAGCTGTTTATTAGAATAATAAATATCTAACATACTTCTCAAGTTCAATTTTTACCAGCAACCAGAACAAGCTGGATTTAGAAAAGGGTTTGGAGCAGCAGATCACCTACAGACCCTGCATACCTTAATAGAAAAGACAACAGAATATAATATTCCTTCGAATCTGGTGTTTGTTGACTACAATAAGGCTTTCGATTCCATCGAAAAATGGGCAGTTTTAAAAGATTTTAGATGATGTTAGAATTCATTCACGATATACTCAGCCATTATTAAGGACGCACCGAATAGGACGTTAACTAACAAGGTGGAAGGGTGTGCATCAAGGAGATCCATCAATCCCCAAAGTTGTTCACCCTCGTTCTGGAAAACGTATTCAAGAATATTGATTGATTACTTAATAAGGGAGTGAATATTGACGGATCTTATCTCAGTCATCTATGCATTGCGGACGATATCGTTCTAATAAGTAGCGATATTGAGGAACTAAAGATAATGTTAGTAGAACTGAATCGAGCATCTCAAAAAACAGGGCTGGAAATGAATTTAAGTAAAACTAAGTTAATGTCAGAATGTAATAAGTACGTCTTTATATATTAACAACAACCTAATAGAATACGTTGAGCAATACCTGGGCCATCAAATCAAATTGGGCAAGGACAACCAAACTGCAGAATTAACTACGAGAATAGGTCTATTAACAGCAGTCTTGGAAAGCTTCAATACTTGTACATTCAAGGACAAGAACCTTCCTATCAACTTAGAGAGAGAAGCCCACAATGCTTGCATTCATGGGCTGGAAACTATGACACTCACTGTCAGGAGCGTCCAAAAATTAAAGCAGAGGTTCACGGAAAGGGCGATGCTTGGAATAAGCCTTAGTTCAAGTGAGGAATGAGGAAATTAGGTAAACTACACAGTAAAGTCAAAATAGAGCTGGGTTGGCCATTGCCAGGCAAAGTAATGAGCGAAGCACACAGAGACTAATATTCTACAGACCAAGAATTTCAAAAGGAAACAGAGGAAGACCACAGATGCGTTAGCTCGATAATGTTAAGGAAGTGGTAGGTCGAGACTGGCATCGGAAGGCTCAGGACCGTCAGATTTTGAAGAGTTTGAGAAAGGCTTAAGTCCAGGACCAGGAGTGAACTTTAATAAGAGGCTGAAAAGAAGAAGTTTCCAAAATAGAAATTTCAACACTTCAACCACCTAATTGCTATAAATAGTTTACTACCTCTTCCAAATATCAAAAAACGAAACATAATAAAATTATTTTTTAAGTAAGACAACACTATGCATAAGTGGTATTTATTTCAAACAAACTTTATATTGATAGTCTTAAACAAAAGCTAAACTGCTATAGATTTCATCATAAACATTTTGAAATCATTAGAAATGCTATCCTGCTCACATAGTATTACCTATGCTTTTCGTAATTCAATGTATTAGATGCCGTTGCAGGTACCACAAAAATGCCCTCCCTTTTTCGTTTTCCATCAAGAATCCAGATACTGCATGCATTTTATAGAGATGAGGTTAAAAGTTAGATTTATATTTCCAAGAAAAAAATTTAGAAGATTAATATTGATGGTTTTAAAAAGTTATTGCTAGACGCAAGCCTTTTCTGGCCTTCTTGTAGAATCCTGCCAACCGAAACTGAACTATACTTACTTTAAAATGAATGAATTCTTAATTCTGCTGAACTTATTTTATTTACCGTGTGCAACAATGTATCAACATTAATTAAATCTGATTTTACTGATGGGCAAAAAAAGACCATCCATTCATTATACACGTATTTCTTATTTAGTTGTTAGGTACTCGTCACGTTTATTACTTTGCAATTTTTTCAAATTATCCATTAATAGTAACAACACTAAAATCTAAAGAACTGTTTTTAATCACAGCAAGTTGGAGTATTTAACGACGAAAAAAGTCTGCCATTTTTAATTAGCTAACTGTTTTCAAAATCTTCAGGATCTAGAGAGATACCATCGAATTGGCCCCTCAGGTTGTCTTTTCCGCCTTAATGATAATGGGGTAGTTTGAAGGCATTTTTAGGGGCAGTAGCGAAGTAGTCATGGATATTATAATGTTGGAGCAGTTTGGAACCTTACGAGACACTTCAAGCACCCTAAAAGGCAGGTCGAGACAATTTAAGGAAATACGGGACAGTTTGTGACAATTTTTTTAAGTTTGGCTAATATCCACTAATAATTATTACCTACATGGGGTTAACCACTGATGTAGGTACCCTTTTATTGCTTAATGAGTACTCTCGAATTCAGATCCTGAAAATTCTGAGGCAGTGTGGAACATTCTAACGTAGTTTGAGGCAACTCAACTAACAACTTTAAGGAAAATTGCGATAACCTGTCGTTTCGAGACATCCTGGCTGTCATTTAGGCGATATTCTTAAAGAAGTCGGAGTAGTATACTAAGATTATTTCCACGCAGTGCAAGAGAAAGGCAATTTTTTTGTCCGTAGTCCAACCATGACCCTCCCTAGAAAACCATGTAAAAAACCGTGCATCGAAACACGATTTCCTCTATTACAAACATGTCTTAACAATGTCAGTATTATTCTATCAATTACAGAAAATTAAAATCGATTAGTGGAATTGACCAATTTAGGTAAGTGGTTGTCCTATATTTGGTTGATAAGTATCGATTTATTTTATTTACTGCTAGCGCCAAACGACTTGCTTATAAATGTTATTTGATTTCGAGTGGGTGCAACGAGTGTTAAATATTCATCAATTTAATTAGATACTAAATTACTCTTAAATGAGCCCCTATTAAAATCTTAACAAATATAAAAGATAAAACTTGCATTATGAGTAGTTAAAAAGCTATTCTACAGTAGATGCTGCTAAAACTTTAAAGTAAAAATAAGGTGGAAAGATTTATAATACAGTTTGTTTACACAGAACAAGAAAATTCTGCTTTTATGACATTCAAAATCGAATTCGATATTCAGCACTGCGTATTGTATTACTAAGAAAATGCTTACTATGCAAACTGTAACATTCAACAACTATCTTAGGTGTAATAAAACACAAGAAATGTGGCCTTTTTAAGGAAAACTTATATACAAATGATTGTAAACTAAGAAATTTAAAATACAAATTGATCAGTAAATTAATGTTAATATTTACGGAAAATTAAAATTATTGGATTTCCCAACTAAACCAAATTATTGCAATTCCCAGATTAAGCAGGTCTCTAATTTACTGTTAGGTAATCACTGGATAACTAAGGAATTTTAATATTGAAAATGTACCTTGTGAACTATCAGCTCCAGTTCGTCCTTTAATGTGTAAGTTAAAATCATAATAAACTAAATTGTACTGCATATCGTTTTTATTTAATTAATTAATTCACCAAGAAAAAATACCACAGTGCTGATTAATACGATACAATGATAGGAAACAAATTAAGGTCATTCTTTACGTTCGGTTATAAATGCCAAAATTAAAATTGTAAATGCGAACGCTCCATAAAAATTTCTTTGAGTTTATGCTTCGGAATATTTTTTTATACGTATATCATTTGTCTGTAAAAATGTGTTTGCATCTATTGATAATGGAATTAGTCAGCAAAACAAATTTTTAATACAATATAAAACCTTGCTTTAATACATTTCAATATATGTACTTAATATTTGATAGATAATATTCACACTCAAAAAACCTCAAATTCAATAAAAACACTTCGCACAAGAATGGTTATTTACTTTTTCTATTTCAGTTTATTTTTAGACCATTCCATATAATAAGTGTTATGTTTGATGTTAAATCAAAAACATTTACTGAAATTAAACAGCAGAAAAAACAATACAATTAATACCTAATACGATTAACAAACACAATCAACAACATTTAATAAACAATAATATGTAAACAGAAATATACTTCCAATTACAAATAAACATTGCAACTTACATATACAGATAAAAAATGTTGTTTTAAAATAATCCTGAACATATGTATATATAACATAGACGTTGCAGCAATTTATTGAATAAAAATTTAGTGGAAGAACAAAATTCGATACTGAGAAACACCACCGTAATAAACTTTGGCAAAATAATACACGAAGTTCCTTCTGAAGGTAATATACCTACAGATAATTTTAATTACTCTAGGTGTTCAAAGCATAACGTTGCTGTTTGAAATTTATAAAAAAGAAGATAATCTAAAAATATAAACTGCAAAATTTCCATTTCGGCATTTATATGTATTGTACCTAGATATGTCGTTTTTAAATTTTACATTTTTGTTAATGTTTGCAAAAACAAGCATTTCTGCCTTTAACTTCCAGTATAATTTTTGTTGAAATTTAAATTATGTAAATTCGGACATAAAACAAGCTTTTAATAAGAAAAAAATTGTTGAAAATGCATTTAACAAAAACAAATTCTTTTAATAAAATTCGAGAACATGACATTCTTCGTATAATGGAAGGCAATAAATTTTAAATCTAATATTACCAAAAAAGTCAGAAATGCTAAGATAATTTGAATACTTAACTCTTTTACGAACTTTACCGCCACATTTGCTAATTTAGGAGTAAATTAATAATGAGAAATCAATTCTATTTATTTTAAAAATTCAAACTTCTCATAATCATATGGCTTTGATATTCAATGTTAAAATTCAAAACGAAAAAAAGCTTAAGTGAAAAACATTAAGTGCTTATCGATGTTTTACAATCATTATGTGCAATTTTTTTAAAGGTATTTATAAATAGGTACCATGGTTTTTAGATGGTTATATAACTCGATTAATTTATTTCAATTTATACAGCACCGTTATAAATTTCTGAACGTAATTAAAAAGTATTAATATAACGCTTCTTTGGGGCTTCGTTTTAAGGCACCGCCTTCTTCACTTATATCCATCTTTCTCATTAACATCACCATTTATTACTGCTCAAATAACATTAAATTTCATTTACTTTTTACATTTACAATTAAAACAAGAACTGAACTTTTCGACAAAAGCACCCTATTCAATTAATAAGCGATCCCGAACTGATTTACCAAGAAAAGAAAACTTTTAAATTTTGATTTAACAAAAGGAACTAATTTTCTGACACTAAAATCTCCCACTGTTTGATAAAAGTATAAACTTCGCGACGTTTTTTTCTTCGAATGGAACATCCTACATATGACAATTAAAAAATTACAGTAAAACAATAAATACTAACATGTAATTCCAACGAAGGACACGACCTATATCTGCTACGTCTTATAGCGAGTTCCCACCAAGGAATTGTAGGTTTATTAAACTGAGATGGATTGAAACCTATCCTGGGATCTTCTGGTACACAAGCAAGTGAAGGTGGACGTGGGGGTGCACGTGGAGGACCGACTCGAGGTCTTCTAATGGTCGCAAAACCATCATACACAGTCGAACACGGCATTTTAAATTCACTGATTTTTTTTACACATTATATTATTCCACCACTGAATATAAAAAGTTTTACATTCAATGAGTTTTACCTTTTACACTTCACATTTTTGTTTTTCTCTTCTCCAAATTATCTGCTGCTGCTAGATACAAAATTAGATTTTTTTGTATACTGCTACGACGTTATTTTGTGCTATCAAACAGATGTGCGGTATATATTTAACAAAGATTAAGTTCATAAATCAAGTAGTGAAGGTTATTATTAAGTATCTTAACGGACTAGATTAACTGCGATAATGATAGCACATACATGACGAAAAATCTCAGTGACTGACTTATGATAACAGATATTATTGTCTGCAAAACCATAAAAGTTCAATCAGTTACGTTATATTTACCACGTTATAACCTTTATGTCATTCATGTATGAATCAAGCAAATTAGTTCATAACCATAAAAATAAATATATGTAAAGATTTAAAAATTAGCTTCATGATCTGCACAAGCCTTTCAATCTTTAATTTACTGTAACTCAGAAGAAACTATCCTTCGTTCTTGTTTTTATTTGTTAGGGGTTATAATCTTTTTTTATGTACATTTACAATCTGTTTTGTTGAACAATAAGTAAATTATTCGAAAGTAGGTAAATTACATTTAGCAAAAATTCCACTGAAAATTCCTTTTCTAGAATATGAAGTTATTTTGAATTTTGATAACTAATAAATAACCAATAATGTATTTTTTTAAATCTTGATTCGTCATTTAAGTACTGATCATTAAATTTATCTAGGTATATAATTAAAAGAAATTCTTAAGAAAGTGAAGCAACTGTAATTTACTAGGAAAATCAAGTACTAGACAATTTTAATACAATTGCTTTGGTGTTTCCTAAACTTTTCTTAGCGAAAATATTACGAAAACTCCAGACATTCCAGGAGAAATTCTAAGCAATTCTATTAACCCGATTTATTAATGTTGACAACTTAAGTTCTGTATACATATAATGATGTTTTAATATCGTAGGCATAGCCCCAAAATTCCCATATTACGAAAGATTCAGAATCATAATTTCCAATAGCTGTAAAATTTTAGTAAGATCGACGAAATAGCAGGCATAATTCAACAAACTTACTAAAACCATCAATCATTATCAATCACTATTAATTACGATTTGATAATGAGAATGTTTAAAAAAAGAATGTGAGACCAGCAAACCGAAATTTAGTTGCCACAATTTTAATTTTCAGTTTTTCCTTTCATTCGTTGACTTTTGTAACAAAAAATTATAAACACCAAAACTGAAAATAGGTTTAATCGTAAAAATCTTTACTACAATACACAATATTATTACTTCAAAGACGTATTTTCTTTCTTGACATTTCGTTACAATCAAAAACCACCTTCTGCAAGTCCTAAAACTTTCCTTATTTCAAGGAAAAAACGAACCCCATGCTGTTCCACGCAAAACACTTAAATTTTTATGGCTCAAATTTTTAAGGCATGAAATCAGATCATATATTTAAGTGACCTTACACCATCAAAATCAGTTCAACTGTTTTTGAGATACAGGGGCGAACAGCTTCACCCACTCAACCATAGTATATTTTTAAAATATTCTTCTAAAATTTTCTGGAAAGCATTGGATGCATCTACGACTTGAATAAATAAAACTTAAATTTTAAGAGCAACTTACAAAATTTGTAATTTAACTATTAATTGTTTGTAATCCCCGAATTATAATATATGCACTTTCATACGATTTGGTCATTTGCTAAAGATTTTTAAACAAAGAAAAACTACATTTTTGTTCACAAAATCTTGAACCTCCAAGTTTTATAATTAAACAGAGAAAAATGTACTTAATTTAGTTCTTAAATTTCAATTTAAGGAACATAAAATGAACGTAAAATACTTGAATTTATATTCTCTTGCTGCTCTTGTTTTCATTCAAATCGGTATTATGAGTTATGAAAAACAATATTCTTCCAAAATTATAAAAAGATGCACTTACACTCCGCGGTGGAGTATGGCCGGTAATATAGAGGGTTAAGGCATCCTACTAAGTCGCTTTTATGCCCAAAATTATAAAACTGCTTTAATACGAAACAAAAAAACTACAAACAAAACTCGCTAACACCAAGCCAAATAACATAAGACCATTTTAGGATATTTCCAAATTTAATGTTAAAGAAAAAATTCTCAGATCCCCAAAAAAAATATTTGAAATTCAAATAAGACACGGCCACCTTGTTAAAATTTTATAGCCCCACGGATATCGTATCAACGCTATACAATTTTCCCATATAAATTACCTTAAATTGAAAGACAAACCTATAATTATGCGATGTTTACAAACTTTTTATTCTTATACAAATATGGAAGAGTAAATACTTCTGGATTTTTTTTAAACTTTTAACCTCACCTAACTTCCTAGTTTTTATGACAATCGATAGCCTTGTCCTATACTTTTAAATAATTTACAAGTTTTGACGTTCCGTATTTGCATTGAATGAACTGTTTGGAGTTGTATTTGGAACCGTTTTATATTTATTGGTACAGTAAACAATAATAATTATTGTGTTAGGCACAATGTATTCACAACTTTGGTAGACAAAGGCAGGCTATGGCTAGGAGGATAATTTCCTTGGTATAAACAAGACTTTTCTGGTATAAATCTGTTTGTTAGTAATTTAGGAATATATTTTAATATTCACGATAGACTAGCACAGCCAGTCATTCTTCAGACAGGGGAATATTAAGAGTATATTTAGGAAAAGCGCATCCTTCACAAAACATATCATTATTCAACATCTAACACAATAAAGGGTTCATTCAGTCTTTTAAAATAAATTTTATGGGAATGTGATATATTGAAATCGGTCTATTGTGGTGTAAACAAATCAGGAATGAATTATATTTTGGTGATATTAAAAAAAAAGATAATAATGAATAATAAAGGATGGGTAAATTTAGTTTATTAACTATTAATTTTTAATCGCAAATCTGAAATTAATGATATATGTATTTAGCAATTTATTAAGAAGATAATACCAAATAAAGAAAACAGACCAATTGTCGTAGGATTCACTTCATACAGAATTAAGCTAAAAATACTAATAGAAAAGAAAAATTTAAAAGGCAAGAAAATATTTATTGAAGAAGAGGAGTATACTAAACAGACGCTTGAAGAGATAAAACAAAAGTTACCAGTAATGCAAGAACTAAGAAAACAAGGCAAGCACGCAGTGCTAAAACAGGATAAAATAATACTGGAAGGAAATGTAACGAATGATGAAGACACAGAAAGTTGGAAACGAAATTAAAAAGAGAAGAGCTCGCGAAATAACAAGCAGTGACTCAGAACATTCCCCAATAGGAGCCGTACGTAAAAACAAGAAAATTATTAAGACTGACAAGAAAACAAGAACAATGCAAAAGACGACACATGCGCTGTACAGGGACTAAACAAGTAAAGAAACTAAAGAGCAAGCAAATCTTCTTCGGAAGAGTAGCGACCCGGCTCCGTAAAAATAATTAAGCTGAGAATACTTCAACAAACAAACAAAGAGAGACAAACCCCCAAGTAAATAATTTAATTAAACTAAAAAAGTCATAATATATGTATAAAGAAAGGAAATACAGTAGAAATTGGAACTTGGAACGTCCAAACTGGAATGAATTAATGACTCAACAGAAATCAACAGGCATAAAAATAATCGCACTACAGGATATAAGATGGAAGGGAGCGGGACGCATTGACAAAGGAGACTACACACTATGGTAGAGTGGCAACCAAGACAAACAATGGGAAAGGGGAACTGGATTTAGCGTAGATAAACAACTAGTGAGTGACGTACTGGGATTTGAGTCAATAAACGATAGATTATGCAAGCTAAGAATTAAAGGGAAATTTAGCAATATAACATTCATAAATGGGTACGCTCCAACAAAAACAGCAAGTGAAGAGGATAAAGACGAATTTTATAACGTGTTACAGGAAGCGACTCAACGTACACAGCAGCATGACATACTAATAATGCTTGGCGATCTCAACGAGCAAATTGGTAAGGAAAAGCGAAATCAGAATGTAGCAGGTCAGTACACCATCCACGATGAAACGAACAATAATGGGTCGTGATTAACCCAGTTTGCCGAAGAGATGCGAATGATAATAAGTACTACAAAATTCCAGCATAAGAGGAAACGCGGAGAATTCCCGGAACAAACAGCGCCAACCAAATACATCACATACTAATATCAGAGAGATGGAATACCTCAGTCCAGGATGCAAGAGTATTAAGAGAGCCAAATATTGACGCTGATCACTATTTGGTTAAGGCAGTCATAACACAACGAATTACCACGATAGCAAAGTACAACACACCAGCCAGAAGAAAATGGAATATAGAAGCACTGTCAGAGAACAATAAAAAAAAGGAAAATAGAAGAAAAAATTAAAACAGAAAAATTGCCCATTAAAAACATAGGAGATGAATGGAACCATTTAAAGAATACAATAACAGAAGCAGCGAGACAAACAATAGGATACGAAAACAGGACAAGGGGAAAATAATGGTTCGATGAAGAATGTAAGCTGAAAACAGAAGAAAAGGATAAAGCAAGAATGCAACATATACGCACGAATGAACAGGAATGCAAAGAAGAATACGAAGAGAAACGAAAGGAGGCGAATAGAACATGCAGACTAAAAAGAAAGAAATGGTAAGAAAAAAGATGGAAAACATACAACAGCGTGGAAGACAAAAGAACCAGAAAAAATTCTACAAAGAAATAACCAATTTAACCGGAGAATTCCGCCCAAAGAACAATGTGTACAAAGATAAAATCGGCAAAAATGTAAAAGAATTAGAGGAAATGTTAAGTGTCTGGAAAGAATACTTTAAAGAACTGTTGGTGGAAAATGAGGAAATTAAAAACGAAGTAAGGTCTGAATTTACAATATACACAGTAAGAAGTGCCCCCACGCAACAGAAAATAGATGATATAATAAGAAAAATGAAAAATGGGAAATCACCAGGAACAGACATTATAACTATAGAATTAATTAAAAATGGAGGAGAACGACTGAAGAAAAGACTGCACAGACTAATTATAGAAGAAGAAATTCCACAGGAATGGCAAGTCGGAATAATAATACACACAAGAAAGGGGATACGGCGGCTTGCACTAATTATAGAGAAATAACTGTGCTGAATACCTGCTATAAAATATTAACCAGTTTAATTAATCAAAGGCTACAACCCTACATCGAGAACATAATCACAGAACATCAGAACGGTTTTCGGAGAAATAGATCCACAATTGACAACATTCACGTAATTAGGCAAATATTGGAAAAAATTAGGGAATACGACATACATGTTGGTATGATATTTGTTGACTTCCAGAGAGCACTTGACTCTGTCAATAGAAGTAAATTAATGGAGGATCTGAGGTTATTAGGAATACCAGGAAAACTAACCCGGCTGATAGAATTGACAACGAAACAATCGAAAGCAATAGTGGAAATAGAAGAACACAAAACAGAAAGATTTCAAATTGAAGCAATCGTTAATAAAATGGGAGTTAAGGGAAACATCAATAACAAGACTATCCAAATAAGTTCATATGCAGACGGCATGGTGATTATTTCAAGGAATGAAGCCGTATTGAAAGAGAAAATAGAAATATTGGAAAATGAAGCAAAGAGGAGAGGACTACAGATAAACAAAAACAAAACAGTGTATATGGAGAACAGGATTAGCAATACCTACAAGAAAAAAATATTAACAATAGCAACTATCAAGTAGTAAATACATTTACATATCTTGGATCAACACTAACATCGAAGAACGAAATGTTAGAGGAAGTACAAAATAGAATACAACTGGGTAGCAGGTGTTTCCGAACCAACTATAAATTATTGAAATTTAAACTAATAAGTAAAACAAATACCTAAATAAAAAATATATAAAACCTTAATACGGCCGGTGGTAACTTACGGATGCGATGCGAAACATGGTGCCTAACAATAAGGGACGTTAATAACTTAAAAATCTTCGAAAGAAAAATATGTCCTAAAATACGAGATACGTGGTGTATAAAAACAAATAGTGAAATAGAGAGACTAGTTAAAGGTGAAGATATAATTAGATGTGTAAAATCAAGAAGAATACAATGGTTAGGCCATATAAGTAGAATGGACAAACAGTGAGATCCTAAAATAATGATGAATAGAAACCCATGGAAGGAAGAAGAATTGGAAGACCACCAAAGAGATAGTACGAAGATGTTGTACAAGACATTATAACAATGAAGAAAAGGAACTAGAAACTGGCGATTAACGACAGAAGAAAGTGGAGAAGAATTGTTGAAGAGGCCAAAGCCCACCCAGGGCTGTAGCGCCACAGGAAAGAAAAGAAAAGAAAAGAAATATTTAGCCATTTAATTTTTTTTATACACTCTTAGCAAAAGAAAAACGTTAATCGTTTAAGAAAATGGAACAATAAATAAAAACTTTAATTTTCGAAAATGACGTTTTTACAAATTATTTTTAATTTATAACCAGGCAATTAGTTAACCGGGTAGTCATATTTTATGCTTAGAAGATGAGCGTATATTGCTTATTTAAAAATGAACGTTAATTTAAAAACATAAACATGGTGCTTCTGTGGATGTTTTATGAGGTTCAATAACACTAATGGTTGACTCATAACTTTATGAATGTAATAAACTAATGGACCGAGGGTGTTAACAGTTTTTCAAAGTCCACTTTAGTTAATTTAATGCAATGAGGGTGCGGACCGTGTTTTACGCATTGATTGTAGATTTTGTTGTACTCGTTCCGAAAGTTTATTTACAAATTGTGTATGTAACTGTGTCGCAAAACTAGATTATCTACTATTTTAATTTAACTAATGTTCCCGAAAATGTGTTTACGCACTTAGTGCGTACATATCGTAGTCGTTTATATATTTTTATATTCTTTCAATAATTATTATTTAACTAAAAATATATTAAAACTAATGTCCAGAAATAGAAAGCTTTAACTTCAAGGTGATTTTTGATTAAATTAATAACAAAATGGTTCGGATAAATGAATTCCAACACAACCTGCATTTTTTTCAAAACAATTATCGATAATTAATCTCGAAGCTAAATTTTTAAGTGTTGTTAACAAAAGAACCCGTCACTATAAAATTCCAAAAGCTCAAGAACGTAAAGGAATTCGCATTAGTAACAGACTAACAAGCATTTAATTGTTTCTTAATTGCTTGTCCGATGGCTAACTATTATGTTATCATCTTGGCCATTACCGAGGTTATTTCCTCGTATCTTTTTTGTCAATTGCGTTATCTCCCCAGACATTAGCCGAAATATAAATAAAAAAAATTTCAAAGCGCGCTCTTATCATAATCAGTCGTCCATTCAATTTTCTGTTTCTTATCAGCAATTTAATGACGTAGTTTTAATTTGGAACGAATTTTATGAACATAAATAACTCAAAAAAGTGTTTTATGATGTTGTTTTGTACATCCACATTTCAGATGTTTCACGATGCGAAAACTCTTGAGAATTTTGTTAAGTGGTTGAACGGTAAATTGCAAATGGCTTGTTCATTTGGCGAGGGAAGTTAAGTGAAATAGACACTTACAAAGTGTGGGCGTGGATTTGGTGTGTCTTTAATGTATGTGCATTAATAACAATCAGTTAAAAATGTTTGCTTTTGGCGACAAGTTAAACAGTTATGATTACAAAATTACCACGTCCTGAAATTCATAAGAAAGTAGATAAACCAGTAAATTTTCTGTTTCTTACTTTTGTAAAATTAAAACTTCATTTGGAACAGTTATAACGACATACCAACATTGTTGGTATGATAATAATTCGAATTAACGTACATTTACAGGGCACTACGAAGGCAAATATTTTTCTGAAATGCAAGACCAAACTGGCCAAAGTTCCAAAGACCTTTTATAAATAATTTTTGATCATAATAACTCCTCAAAACAATATTAACTTTCGAACTTTATGGCTCAGTAAATAATTCGAAGTCTTTTAAGCAATGGCATGTTTTCTATTTCCATAATATTCCAAATTTATCTTTCAAAACGTTTACTTTAAAAATTCCATTTTGTATTACACGCAAAAGAAAATATTAAAAACTTGATGTAGGTTGGAAAATAGATATATAGATACTCAACTAAATTGTTTTCAAATCAACAAGACTTCCGAAGGTAGAAACTTCCCATTATTACGCAGTAAAAATCTCACTAATCGCTTTTATGTATTTTTAAAATAGAGAACTAAACTAAACTCAGAAATTTAAAAGTTATGGGTATAAAAGGTCCAAAAAACAATTGATCTTGAAAACCCCTGTTTATTCAATTGTACGAATTGTGTTTTGGGCCGCTGACACCCATATTTATCTATCCAACGTTGTATCGGTCAGGATACTTCCACTTCAATTTTTTTCAGTTTTAAACTAAACTGATTTGAAAAAAGAAGAAACAGCTTTTGAAGTACCAATATTTATGTATCAGTAATTCCCGCAAGAAGTTAGTTCTTAAGGATTTACACATGAATTGAAAAAATGAAATGATCCAAAAAATATTTTTCTACGTCTAATATAAAAGGAAAGGATTTCATGCTACACAAGCGCTCAAGTCAACACATATTGGTTGTGAGTTAACTGTCAATTTAATAAACATTGTAGAAAAAGTATGGCAAGTATCATCTAAAGAAAAGCTTATTTGGAATTCGCGTGATTGTGGCACGAAGCAGGAAACGAATTCAACTGCCACAACTCTCACAACTCTTGAGAAGGCTTTTCTGTACTTTTAACACAAAATACTATTTTCGGGTAGTAACTAGTAAACTCTGTTGACGGGATGTATTGTCTTTAATTTTTCGTTTAAATAACTTCATATCTTTCCGTTTCTAAATTTTATAAATTTACCAAACAAAAACAGCATACGTTCCGCAACAAATTTACTGGATGATAACAATTTGTTAACAGACACTGCTGAACTACTCGATCTTTTGAAAACATACGTTGAAAAACGTTTCCACGATATACGCCCAAGGACACAACATTGCTGACGCTGCGACTGGAGCACCGATCATGAGAATAGGGGCAGAAAATGCAATTTCCTATTATACCAGCTCCTGATAAAATTCCTATTGAAATCCTTGAGACACTAGATTCCTTGACATGTTAGTGGAGGTAGAGTAACAAGGTTCTATACGTACACACACATACACTATACACATGGTGCTGTATGCAGGTAAAAAACGGCGCACCAATCACGTGACTCGCATGCGGGCCGGATTGTGCATTTCACGCGTAAGACCACATACGCTAACGCACCAGCCTCAACACCGAAAGGTATAAGAGGTTAACGATTACATACATACATATATGAAACTGGGGAAATACCCAAAGACTGGATGGACTCAACATTTATTGCCATACCCAAAATCTCAAACGTGAAAACTTGTGAACAGCACAGATTGATCAGTCTAATCAACCATCTGACCACAGTCTTCACCAAAATCATCCATAACAGAATCTATCGAAAGTGTGACGTAGAAATCAGTGAATTATAGTTCGGTTTCCGAACTGCTCTTGGTAGTAGAGAAGCTATTTTTGCTTTATAAGTCCTCATACAACGCTGCAGAGACATACCAAATACGCTTATCTTTGCTTTATTGGCTTCTCTATGGCATTTGATAATGTCAACCACGAAAAGCTTATAGCGATCTTGGTAAAAAATCGTCCTGACAGCAGAGACATCGGGATCATCGCTAACTTATACTGGAGACAATCTGCCAGCGTTATTAGAGTTAGCAACCATAATACAGAAACAATCGAGATAACGAAAGGAGTCTGCTTTTGTTCAATATGTATGCCGAAGAAATGTTTAAAGAACCCCTGCATAACGCTTCTGAAGGTATAAAAATAAACCGTAAAACCATTAATAATATCAGGTACGCTGACGATACAGACATCCTCGCCAGCAATATACAAGAATTACAACGTCTTACGCAGAATGTTCAGGAAGTCAGCGAACAATACAACTTGAAATTGAATATGTCAACAAAAAAAAAGGATGCTTATTAGCAAAAACCACCAGGCAGTTGGACCTTTAAGCTAATGATGAGCGAGTCGAGAAATATCTACATATGATCAACTCGCAATGGAATCAGTCCATGCAAATAAGATCTAGAATTGAGAAAGCATGTACTTCATTTACTAACATGCAGACGTTATTCACAAGTAAGATATTTTTCTGGCTTCAAAAATAAGACTAGCTAAATGCTAAATTTTTTCAGTTGTTATATGGGGTTGAGGCATGGACAGTGACGCAAGTGGCAAGTATTAACGAGAAAATTGGAGACCTTTGAGATGTGGGTCTACTGCTGCATTTTGCGAATACCTTGGGCACAGCACGTTAGCAACGACGAAGTACTGCGTAGAATAGAGAAACAAAAGGAAATTTTTTCTCTGTCCAAAACTGAGAGAATATTTCGGACACGTAATGCGGCACAACAAATATCGACTCCTCCAACTAATGATACGAGGTAAAGTGGAGAGTAAGAGAGGACCAGCTAGACGAAGACACTCCTGGCTGCACATCAATACAACGTTTCAGAAGTGCTACCAATAAAGTTAAAATAGCTTTGTTAATAGCCAACAACGTCCGTAAAGGATAGGGTAACGCTAGAAGATAAATTTACCACGAAGATGTTTAGAAAAAAATCAGATCTTAAATTGCCCTTTCCATTATCGTGATTTCCACATTACTTTGGCTTGCTTACTGTTATTCGAACCTTTTTAGGAATTTGCAATTGTGTATTCTCGATATAGTTATGTTGCATATATTAATATAATATAATAAAACATAACGTAAACAATTTTGAATCTATATGTAGGTATATATTATTATAATATTTGCTTTGTTTATTTGAATTACTTTTAGCATGGCAATTTACTTAACTACTTCTATAAGGTCACGAGAAAACTGCAAATAACAAAATCAATAAGTCATAAGTCATTTATCATAACTGTCTGTTGAGTTCTAGACACACCTAAACATTTCCCCTAAGCAGGGTTTTATCAAACAAGAAGTCATTTATTAATTTAACAAAAAGTGTTGGTTATAATGGAAAAGTTATGGGTGAAACTCGGAAAAAAATATTTACGATTGAGTTCAACGATTTTTTCCTACAAATACATAATTGCATTAAAGGCCACATATGGTAAACATATACACAACAAAGTCCACGAATTTTAGTTGTAAAAGCGAAACCTTCATTTTTAGTTACTGCATAAACCGCATATACTTCTTTTGATCCGGCCCTCCACCCCAGCGAAGTTAGTCGGGTTCGTGGTGGGAAAATTTAGAATTAAAAAATAATTAAATTAAAAAATAAAAGCAAATATGCTAGAATGAGAAAGAAGGAAAAGGCGTGTATTATTATTTTGAGAATAAAATATTTTAATTCAAAAGACCAATTTCACAATAGAAATTAACGATCTCGTCGATCTCTATTCAAAATTTAATATTGAATTTTTAAAAACTATTTGATTTGGAATTAAGTTTAGAAGTCGAAGCCAGTGGCAGTCCAGAAAGGTAGGTCATGGTAGATTGGTAGTACATATTTTTATTTATTTGTTTTCTTGTCGATTTGGCCAATGATAATAATTATAGATATTTCATACGTACTCTGAGAATTTTAAGAGTTTCATGCAACATTATAAATATTTAACATTTACCCTAAGAATTTACAAATTTTAAAATTTTTATAAAGTTCAGTATTTAGGTATTCAGTCTATATTTGTTTTAATAAATTGAAAATTAAAAATATCATACAAAAATTCAATTCAAAATACCATTGCATTTAATTTAACAATTTCTAATTTTTATAAAATTATAAAAATAAGACGCGAATGGCTCATAGCTCATAGAATTTTATGACACTAATAATCAGGGCTTTAGCATAGCATTTAAGGCACCTGCCAACGTGGAGCTTTATAGCAGAACGTTATATTATAAATAAATGAAATAAGATGTAGCAACTCGTTTTAATATTAATTTATTTTATTTAATAATTTGGTCCGGCCCTTGACTCGGGCAGAATGATAATTTGGCCCCAGAACTAGGAAAGGTTGCCCATGCCTGGCATAAACAAACATAAATTGTTCAAACAACTTAGTCTAATCTAACGAATACCAATTTAATTTCCTGGCATAACTTAAGTATTTTCTCAAATTACAAATTTTTTATGTGATTACACGAGAAGATATGAAAATGAGTAGAACTACGAAATAAATGAACAATAAAATTATAAATAAAGAAATAATATATAAAACGATTAAATAGCAAAGTTTGCAGAAGTAGATATTTCAAATCACACAATAATTTAGTGCTTTTAAGTATTAAAATTAAAGATCATAATTACGACAAGAATCACACTCCGAATATTTCAACACGTTAATATCTGCAAAATAATTAAATCGCGAACACCTGGTCTGTCCACAATAAAACCGGAACCATTAAAACTCGTATAAAATACACTACTTTATAAAGTTGTTAAAGTTCGAATTAAAAATTCATATATCATAGCGAATGAAATCGAAATTTGAATGTCAAATTCAACATTTGGATACGGGATATTTATTTATATTTATATTTACATGCATTTACATGTGGTTAACAACAAAACTGCATCCATTAATTTTAATAGCATATATCCGAGTGGTACACGCTGAATAATTTCAAGGTGGTTTTCATAAAAAAAGGACATTAATATTGTTAACAAAAAACACTAAACAATTTTTTAAACCACTAACACTAATACAGGCTGTTTGATAAAAAACGGAGCAAGCCGTAGCACTCTTATTTATTAACTGATTTTAATAAAAAAAATGTTTGGTCTTATAACTCATAAAAATCTACATTTTGCCGTAAAAAAATTTTTTTTTTCGGCATCATTGGTTAAGCTTGGTGACGTCATGATGAATTTTTTAAATTACACTCTATATATTTTTTTAGATATTCTCATAGAGAATTTTTTTCTCTTTTCAACCGTATAAATATTTCATATGGTTGCATAATAAAATTTTCGAGTTAAAGACAAAAAACCAATACAAGACTGAAACATTACGAACTTGTATCATGTCCGTCAATTCATCAGAATCCATTTTCTAATGGTTTTTCAGAGGAAATGCAACAACGCTGATTAAAAACACAAAGAAAACACTTGACACTTCAGTAACGTTTAGGGCGACTGTTTTTTGTTCAAAGTTATTTTAATTTAATGGCCTACTGGCTTGTATTGGTTTTTTGTCTTTAACTCGAAAGTTTTATTATGCAACCATATGAAATATTTACACGGTTGAAAAGAGAAAAAAATTCTCTATGAGAATATCTAAAAAAATATATAGAGTGTAATTTAAAAAATTCATCATGACGTCACCACGCTTAACCAATGAGGCCGAAAAAAAATTTTTTTTACGGCAAAATGTAGATTTTTATGAGTTATTCGACCAAACATTTTTTTTATTACAATCAGTTAATAAATAAGAGTGCTACGGCTTGCTCCGTTTTTTATCAAACAGCCTGTATATCAATTAATCAGTGCCACTATTTAGATTACATATTTAAAATTTAAATGGGTTACAAATATTTGCGTCGAAATTTAGAACATTTTTTTAACAATGCTGGCATTTTATATTCTAATAGAAGCGCAACGTCAATTATTACGAACATCCTCATTTATAAATGTATTTTGCAAATAAGATTACCTAATATTTATTTTTAAAGATTGATAATTATGCTCGTTGTGGCGAGATTTATTAATGCAGCATTTGTTTACATGTTGAAATTTTATTACTCATATCTTCATAGGCGTAAAAACCGATTTCTTCCAATCCAAATTTGTTTATTGCTGCTTAATTTAACATAAAAGACAAAATTAATGTGATTTAAAATGTCAACAAAACATCACCTTTTATCGCACAGATAAATAATTAACTAAAAGCTGCGCGCTTTTAACGAGTGTGCGAATGCTAATTTCGTGACGTATTTAAATTTACTTATCTTAATACTTATCAGGTGTATTCAAATACACCAGATAATAGTAATTATTGACGCAATTTATTTATAAAGATAACAACTTGTAAATGCATGTACCTAGTTAGTGAGCGCGACTAACTGTTTGTCTAGTTAATTAAGCATTTTACATGAGTAAACTTATTAATCGTTTAATCACTTTTAAGACAGTTGGTTACTGTGTTCTTACAAAAGAATACGGAACTCGTATAAAAAAATGTCGTAACAAGCAAGTAATAATTATAAACTAGTAACTAAATTAGTCTTTATAATTAATTGCCCATTAATTAATAACAACATAATTTAAGATTTGGTTAACACTGAACTTAATTGCAGCGTAGTAGATACGAGATATTAATTAAGTACAATTCAATCAAGCGATTTTTGTGTTGTTTATGTAAATTTATGTAAAATTCTTAGATCAAACAACTTTTCAAAATAACTATGACGAATGTTATTTTATTTTTCTAACATTTACAATACTTTAACGTAGTAAAGTTTCCACTTATTTGAACAGTTTTAATAAGTTTATATAATAAATAATAACAAACATAGATCTACACGAACAGCCGCCGAAATGAGGGGCGTGTAGTGGGTAAGATAAGAAGAGAGAGGATAAGAAATAGAAGCATAAGAGAAGACCTGCAACAAGACCATATAGTTCAGGACCTAGAAAGAAAACAACCACAATGGTATGGCCACATGATCCGTATGGGGGATGACAGATATCCGAAGAAGGCATTTGAAATGAGATGTGAGGGGCAAAGACCAAGGGGAATACCCCGAATTATTTGAAATGAGATGTGAGGGGCAAAAACCAAGGAAAGACCCCGAATTGAATGGAAGGAAAATATCAAAGACATCGCTAGAAGAAAGGGAAAGACCTGGCAACAACTGAGAACCCTCGCTATAGGAACCGAAGAGAATACAGAAAGTGGCTCAATAACCCAACACCGTGAGGTAACAATGGGCGAAGAGAAAGTAAATAAGTAAATAATAAATTTGTAATTGAAGTTAGAAATAACGAAAATTTTATTTTAATAGCCAGTTTTGTATATAACTATTCTAAAAATATTTTCATCAATAAAGCTTTTAAAACTCTTCATTTTCCTACCTATGCATTTTTTTATATAACCTTACAACCATGCATTATTGCATTGCTGGAATCACAAAAAAAAGGTAAGTAAATTTTATGCTTGCAATAATAAAATACGCGTAATAACAAGTCACTGAACTGTTTGTGTGCATATTGATTTGCAATGGTGAATGAGTATTGTAATTTTACCACAATAAACACACCTCGCCGTTTTATTAAGTGCATCAATTACGAATTCCATAGAACACAAACTTATTTCAAATGTATGCACAATGAACAATGTTTTGTAATTTGTTTTGTCCATAAATATTTTAATAATTTGATTCTAAACGCAAATGTGTATATAAAAAGATTCAAGACATACTAAGAACTAAGAATATGTACTAATTTTCTCTAAATTAGTTCGTTTCTTTTAAGTTTGGTTAATTGTTAATGTCACTGAAATTTCTAATTATTTAAGAAATTCGTATTTTTTATAGTGTTTTTCCAAATACATGCCATATAAGTATTGGTTTTTACATTTTTTCATTACGTTTGAACCTTGAAATTTTATAAAAACGCCTGCTTTTCATAAAATGTTATTAACCAGGATGTTTCGATCAATTATAAAGTTACTCTCAACTCTTTGATCTTTCTTTAAAATGTTCAATTTTTCACAAATATTTTAAAACTGTTAAATTGTAGTAACTTTAACTCGGCTTATTCGAAAAATTGAAAAAGTCCAGTACTTTGTTTTTATAAGGGACACACTGTATATTCGGTGAAAAATTGTACAATTTCGCAATTATTTTATAGAAAATGCTGCTCATGGTTTTTTATATTTTATATTTATTTGTCTGGACTTTAAGGCAGATACAATTTCTCAGAGACTTTTATCTAAGATAAAAATTGGTTGAAATAAACATTATCGTTTTATGTTAATCAATACTTCAATAAATAATTAAAGATTAATTTAAAAATGAATCAGGATTCTTCTTATGTCCGAATAAAGTACCGAATCGACAAAAAAATGAAAATAAATTTTGTAAATATAAGCATATTAAGTGAATGTACGTTTAAAATATTTTGAATCAATAAATCCAGATTTGATCTTTCACTCAATGAAAAAATTCGAACCTTAAATGCAAATTCAACTTTTAGACTCAGTTTTGAATAGAAGTTCGATTCCCAATTCCAATTCGAGCTTTGAGTAAATTCAGTTTCAAATCTTAATTATGGACAAACATTTCTAATTTCTCCTTTGGGTTCTTGTAATCCAATATTAACTAGTATTTTGACTTTTGAATCGCAATTTTTGAAACTACAAAATCGAATGATTATTAATCCGGTGCCTAAATTTAAAAGCAAATTTTAGAACAAAAGTCCAAATTCAGTTAAAACAATTTTTAGTATGCAGATGAATTTATTATTAAATCAGAATTCACCTTTTCAATATGAAGCTTTATATTGTTTTTTATAGAAAATTTTTGCCTTGTTAGTTAAGTACCGGTTCGAAGTTATCCACATTCAGAACGCAAAATTTTGTATAAATGCTCTTTCATGGTTTCTTAAAACAAAGTTACAAATTAAATTGTTATGTGTAAATTTGAGAATCAATAAGGAGCTCTAGTCATCCACTTTAATTCAAAAGAAGAGTAGATTCAAATCTAAATCTAAAACTTGAATTTCAATCTCCAAATCTACAGTTTCCAAGACTCGAATTCTGAGCATTCTCTAATATTAGCAGCCCTAATTTTAACAATTCAACGTATTTTTTTATGGCCAAGCTGCACACATTTCTTGTTAAACTCTTCATATTGAGGGGTTGGCCAAGGTTGAATTTTAGGGACAAAAGATTTTTGCTGTATTGTCTCGGTGCCTTGGTTTTCGAAAATATGGGATTATTTATACCAAATATTGGCCAGGCTGTCTCAAAAACGTTAAAAATTGCTACAGACTGCCTCAGATTTCCGTATATTGCCTCAGCCTCAGTATATCCAGGACTGCCTTCAACTGCCTCAAATAAGTTTTTACAAAGAAAAGACTGTGTCAGTGGTCGAACTCCTTCCTTCATCTTTATTTATTTTAACTAAGAAAATACCTGTAATGTATGAAGTAGGTATGTTTTTATGATATTTCAATCAATCTTAATTTTCAGTTCTAGACACTCTACCAACAGTCAGTATTTCAGCATAAGTATAAGCAAAAATTTAGTTTATAATTTCAAGTGATTTAGCAATTTAGCTTAAGCCGTAGTTTAAGGTGGCTTAAGTGTAAAATACAACGACTTGCATCGTGAAGTTAACTTCAAGTGCCTATGTTTCATTGTAATTTTAAGCAAAAGCTCAGCTTAAGGCTTTAGTCAAGTTTCTGCTGAAACCCCACTGAAATAACAACTATAAAGCTGCCAGAGACAAATTAAGTCACGACAATTTAGTAATTTCCGGTATTTTTGAGGCAGCTTGGGCAACTATTTGGTTGTATATTTTCTAAAACCCATAATTGGGAGGGTTCAAGCAATTTTGAAAGAAATTCCTAGGTAATATAAGAGAAAGGTAATCCCAAAAATCAACTATAACGTACACCTGGATTTTATTCATTTATATTCTACATTCTTCTGGTATATTAAAATAGTATTCGAAATATAATTTTTGAAAAACTTATTCCATGCTATATTAATCACTGATACTTAAACATACTAATAAAGTAATAACACAGTAAAGTTACAGAAAGAGTTTCATAAATGTCTATCAGTTTTTTTTTATAATACTCTTCCATTCAGCACTAAGAATAATTTTTATAAGTATTTTATGAGGAATTAATTTGTAGTCAATTTCCTAAATTCTAAATTAATTTAATAAGCAAAAAATTATAAACACGTTTTATCGTTTTTAGCCTACCATATAATCTAACAACATTAACTTTAAAACGAGTAACCTTATGATCTCAAATCACGATTACAAATTTTTTATATTAAAAATTCCCGTTTTAAACATCTAAAACTATCAATGAATCTCATTCACGATGTTTATAAATTTACTCCCTCACCCACCCGGACCTTTAAACGTTTTATAGTTTGTATTCGATTTACATACAATAAGAAGAATATCTCTATTATCTCTTCTTCCGGTTCTTTCTCCCACGAAAGCATGATGACTGATACTGAACTAAATAATCAAGTGCGTGTGTAAAGTTCAACAGTATAAAATTATGAAAAGAAAACAACACCATCCTAATTTGTTTCAATGATAACTAACGACTGTAATTTTCATTTTCACTACTCGCATGCTTTTTCTGTGTTGTTTATCTCTTAAAAGCGTGGAGAAGCAATTCTCGACATTTTAAATTTAAATTAATTTAATTGAGATAATTAATCAGTTAATTTAAATAAATGTATTTTGTGACTTGAATTATAAACAATCTAACCATGCTTGTTTTAGATTCGCTTTCTTGAGTTATCGTAAATTAAAGACGTAAAACCATGAACACCTAAACAACAGATAAACTGATAAGTTTTCGATAAATTGGGTAAAGTTTAACAAAAAAATAATTAAACGGGTTTTTTAAAGTGCGTAGCAGCATACAAATCTGGTAATAAAATTTAATTACGATTTGAATTAATCACTGTTCTGAAACTGTAAGCACTCCGCACTAAGCACGAGTTCAAAATTTAGGCACGTTTATAACAAACAACGCGATCGAACCAAACCACTCTACAGTCACAGACCAACTGACTGGAGTTCTACGGCATGAACAAACGTAGTAGTTTACTATTCTACTGACTGAACCTAAACAAGTGGACTAAAAACGAAAGAAGTATAGAGTTCTTATGGTTCCGGCAAACGTAAATAAACACAGAAGTCCTGATTATGAAATCACCTGCTCGTCAATCATCTTTCATCAGATAAACTTTTCGATTAGAAATGCTGGGACTCTTACACAACTCTAGCTGTGAATGGCATCCACCTTTGTGATTATTATAACAACACAAGTCAAAGAAGTGTTGAAGTTATCTCATTAATAGTTAGTTGGTTTGGTATTAGAAATCGAAATCAAAACTTTGGAGGTTTTTGATCTTGCTTGATTGCTTAGAGGGATTAAAAATTGTTAGGTGTTTATGATTACATTCTTGGCTTGGGGACATTTACACGAACAATTTTTTTGGTTCACAGTTAATAAGCCGATCCAAATTGCTACAAATAAAAATCTTTTACAATACTTGATATTTAATAGAAAAACTCCATTCTGCAATGAAAATGAAAATAATCAATAGGCGATCCCGTAGTAAAATTATAATTTTTTTTTTCAAAACCATTTTACATAGACTTCGTGCCAGGTTTCAATTACATAAAAATTAAAAACAAACTTAATTATAGAAAAAGTTTCATCGTCAAATGTAAATTTTAAACTTATTTTTTAAAATCCACACCTGTTGTAGTGTTTTTCTAAATTGAAGCATGCCACGACCCATAAAAATTTTAAAATGAATTTTTGAAACACCTGCATAGTGAGATTTTACGGTTTAACGAGTTTCTAAGTAGGACTGTTAGAAAATTGTTTTTTTGTTTTATTAATCATCTACCCATTACTTCTAGTTTGCAAACTTCATAGAAACTCCTAATTACTTATAGATATAGTATTTTAGGACAATTTTCAAAGAAATTTTTGTTGTGTCCAAATTGATTTCTATTGGGAATACATAAGTAGTGTTGTCATGTGATCAATAAAATTTTACATTTTTCTAGTAACCATATTTTCAAAAACCTGTTATTGTGAATCACCCGCATTGTTAAATGCAATTGTCATAATGGCGTTTTTATGTTTCGTTTAATGTATTCAAAGACTTCGATTTCAAATCGAAGTTTAATGACTAAAACAGCTAAAAGGGTGGACAATGAATAACTAAAAACTGTTTTAATCACTAAAACGTTTACGTGAAAAGTTAAAAATTGCCCACAGAAACTTGATAATATAACATTTTAAATGCCATTTCGTTTCGTTATCACTTATACCTTTCGGTTAACGTTAACGTATGAGGCTCTACGCGTGCAATGCACAACCCCGCCTAACTCTGCAGGTTACGTGTTGGTGCGCCGTTTGATCCTACATACTGTACCGTGTGTAAAGGGTATGTGTTGAACCTTGTTACTTTGCCTCTTAGGTCTGTATTCGGAGGAGAGCGTCGGTAATTAGGTGACCAACGACGAATGGTCACCAAGACGACCTCCAGACTGTAGGAAAATCCCGCCAATAGGAAGATTCGAACCAAGAACTAGCGCAACGCTAGCCTGACGCTCTACCACTGCGCCACCCTGGCTGTTATTAATGCCATTATTTGTAACAATTACATCTAACGATGTGGATGATTCACGATGACGAGCGTTTTTAAAAGCAAGGCCTTTTATAATATAGAAATGAAATTTTGTTGATCACATGATACACAAATACCAATATCAGACTTTATACCAGTAGAAAAGAATATTTTTCTTGGTCTTCAAAATAGGCGCCAACAGCCTCTTTCAACTCAAAAACTGACGTCCCCTAAGACCCAAGATGTTTCTTTAAATTTCTAAATAAAAAAAAGTCGGGCGGAGCCAGATCTCACTATACGGCGGGTGGTTTAGCTCAGAAGAAGGTATGTATTAGCAAAATACATTCCTATAACGAGGACTCAATTTGCAGAAAAAATTTACAAATATGTAAGTCCCTTTTTTTCTTGATTATCACGCTTACGACTCAAGATGTATCTCAGATTAACCAGTTGAGATCGATTATTTGATACATTCTTCTTCGTTCTATTTTAAAAAGCAAGGGCGCCCCCCTTGGGTGTTTCGTAGGCTTGGTTCTTTGGGCGACCGGGTAACTAGTCCTGCGCACCTCCCCTAAATTCTTCTCCCATTTTGTCTACCAGCTTCCTCCATTTATTGTTATTCTTTCTGCTTCATTCCATACTGTCTTAGTTTGAATCGTTCTCCTACTTGTTCCTAAAGCCTTCTAATTTTCCTTTTCCCTGGTACGATATAGTGTAGTGCTTGCTTGGCTATGTTATTGTTTACCTTTCTAAGAGTCTGTCCGGTCCACTTCCATTTGAGTTTTCCGATAGTTATAATTTTTCTTCATCTGCAATTCTGTGTTGCTTTTCGTTTGTAATTCCATTTGGCCAAAATATTTTGTATATAATACGCAAGCATTTATTGATTAATGTTTGTATTTTCTCGAAGTGTTTTTCAGTTCCTTTGCATCTTTTGGCCCCATATACTTAGTAAGACTTTTGTCTTTCTGGATATGTTTGTAGAAGCTCGTACTCTGTTCTCTGTTAGGCATATTGAAAGCATTTTGTGCTAATTTAATTCTCTCGATATCGCTTTCTGTGTCGTCTTGTACTTTTACTATGCTTTCTAAATAGCAGATTTCCTTCTCTTTTTCTATTTCTGTCTTTCCTATGTGGATTTTTTCTGTAGACTTTGTGTCGTTTTTTATTAGTATTTATGTCTTTTTTCTATTATTTGTTTTATTTCTTTGCATTATTCGTTAATCTTGTTTGTCTTACATTTGTTGCTTGTTTGTTGTTATGAGACATACAGATTCGTCCGCAAACTCTAGATCCTCCAATTTACCTTTTAGCAATTATAAAAAGTATAGGTGAAAGACCGCAGCCCTGGCGGACCCCCTTTTCAAGTTTTATTTGTTGTGAGAGTATTCCTTCGTGTTCCACTCTTGCTGTATAGTCGTCGTACAACACATTTATAATCCTTATGTATTTGTCTGTTAACCCATATTCTACATCCCCTCTTGGTATTTGGCACATAACCATAATTAATTACTGTGATGAGGAAGAACAGCTAAGAATCAGTGAAAATTTACTTAAATTCTAGAAGTTACAGACCAGACTTGCAAAAATTTGGAAAAAATCTTGAACAAAAAAATCGGCATAAAAAAGTGTAGGGGGCAGAGCTACGACGAATATATGAAATCTAACAATATTGCCAGGCTAGTTATATCTATTTATTTATTTTTTATGAAGAGTTGCATTATATTCTTGCCGGGGAAGAGGAACTGGTATTTTCTGCTACGCTCTGATTAATATATTTAGTTAAAATAACGCAAATTTCTAAGTATAACAAATCTGAAAGTCTTTTTAGTTTCTGTCTTTAACATTTATTATTACTTAACGATGAAAATTAGCAAAAAAATGGGTGCTAAAACTGATAAACAATGCAAACAATAATAAACACAAACTAAAGTATTGTAAATATGTGAAACTTGTAGAACATTTTCAAAAGTAAAAACACATAAAACATGCTCAAATTTGGAATACTTTTCATCAAGTAAAAACAAGTTGCTGTTATACAACTCAAATTTAACGCTCCGAACTGTATTTACATTTTAAAATTCAAAGTTTGTTGTTTTTCAAAAGCTGTAAATATTTTCCCTTGATTAACTGGCCAAATCAGTAACAAAGATTAAATAAAAGATAAATTAAATTATCTGTGAATCAGATAAAGTTATTTAGGAGATCTTGGCATTAAAAAAAACTTCCTACTTGAGGGTTTATAACATTTGCGAAACTTTCTTAGTTAATTTTTAAAACCAGTTAAAAAGCTATCACAAAATAAATTTTGCGAAATGTGAAGATTGGGAAATTGCAAAAGATTTAAATGAGCATAATCGCCAATTAAAGATAGAGACAGTTTCCATTTTTATGTGATAATTATACAGGCATTTACATGCAAAATATAAACATAGGTATATCATTACTGGTGCAATAAATCTTAAATTATGTAACAGATCTTTATCTTTAAAAAATCTGGGACACATTTTTGGATGTGTAAATATTTGTTTGTTAATAGAATGATTAGATATAATTACATTATAGGCAATAAAAAAAAAAATCGGCACGTTTGTTTAAGCCATCCTATTAGGATTACATATCTGATTGCACGGAATTGTTTTAGTAAAATGTCAATTTTACTTGGATTGCGCAAACATGAATTAATGGTTTCATCAGATTATTCACTGGTGAAAATTAGAATTAAAATATGGCAAATAGGTAATACCTTTCTGTTTATTCTGATTCAATAAAATGCTCGCTAAAACATCGTGCCATTAGGAAAAAAATGATAAACATGTTTAAAATTGCACGGTCTACTTCAAATTAATGTCTTTATGTTTTCACTGCCAAAATTAGAAATACAATCGATAATTAATTTTTTCATATAACTGGTACCTATGCAAATGTGTTAAGTTAAAGCAAGCTTTGTAAAAAATATAAAAACAAATGAGCAGCTGCTGGTGTCGTTCTACTAAAATTATAGTTTTAATCCTTTTTTACTCTCAAAGCTGTGTTAGATTTCAAACATCAAAGAGGATATCTTTTAAAATTGTTATTTTTAAATACAATTTCTTGAATTCAGTTTAAAACATAATCGCGACTAAAATTAGAAATCAACTTTTACTCTTTTATTTAATTAAATTCATAATTTAGTTGGTTCTCTTAACAAAACACACAATTAAATAAATATTATCATAATTTTTGACTAGAAAAAGAACATATTTATAATTAAAAAAAAAGATAAATAAAACAAACAAACCAAATTTACATTTTTTTTTATTCAAAACTTCTTTCCAGTTTCATTACAAAGATGTAAATGGTGATAGTCTTGGCAGTAAGTAGAGATACAAAAACCATAAGCAACGGTTCAAGTCCCAAGTGCTTCAAACGGTCGGTAGACGAAAACCATCAAAAACTCACAGGTCTACTAAGGCCTAAGGCCAAGTTTAACTAACAAGTGTTAAATTTGGTCTCTATCCCTCATAACAGTCATAACGCTTGTTTACATAAGTTTTTTGTCTCTTATGATTTAAGGGTCGCTGCATTCGAAAATTGATGCCAGAGGCTTCAGGGTTAATGGGTAATAAAAGATTGGAATCGAAATTAAGGCCAAATTACACCCTAGTTTTGATTTAAAGTCATTACAAGGCAGACTTCTTCCTTCCTCGTAATACCCTACCCTAACGGTATTGGGCAGGTAAAAGATGTTACATTTTTAATTTACAACCCAGAAGTTTGTAAGAATCGTACTCTAAAGGCCGTATTCAAGGATTTCAAGGTTTTGCAACGCTCCCAAATTACTCACCCGGATTTAGTTTGCTTCGCCACTTCGCCTATCCAACTAAATAAAGCTTTACATATTATTTAACGTTGTTATTGCCCTCTCAACATTTTTCTTTTGATATATTTACAATGACAGCAGTTGGGTTGGTCCAGGATAGGTTTATTAATGCCCACCCAAATTGTTTCTTAGTTCCTTTATCGTTTCGTACATCAAAATTTTCCATGACAAATTGTTTTTAGAAAAAAAAGGCTTGGTTGTCAAGAACTTAAAGGTATACTTTTTAGTGTTTTCAAGTAGCATTTTGATGATAATTTTTGACACTAGACTTTTTTCCTTCACATGTCACACTTTCTGCTAGTTTTTAATTTTCCTTTTTTTTAGAAAACGATTGATGAAATCCAAGCTGGTTTGTTATTAATTTACACGTTCAATTTTACACTTAAACGATCGTTTTACTGAGAATATTAAGGTCAATGTTTGAATCCGGATTAAATCTCAAATTTTCGAATACGTATTGGAAAAATAAAATTAGAAGCATTAAAAAGCTAGAAGTTGAAGCGATACGACACGAATACGTAGCAAACACTAAACGAGCAATAAACAAATGCAGAAAAAATGAAAACATTGAAGAAGAATGGAAATTTATAAAGAACGTAATAAAAGAAAGTGCAAAAATATACAAAGGGAAGATACTGGCCAAAAAAACGATTGGTTTGACGAAGATTGTAAACAGATGGTTCAAGAAAGACGACAAATAAAACTTGAAATTTAGATAAACAAACAGATGAACTGTAAGAAAAATATAGAAACATAAGGAATGAATCAAGTAACGTATGTAGGTCAAAAAAAGAGTATTCTTACAACATACACAGACAAGAACGCCAGAAGTTTTTATAACAAAATAAAGACAGAGAAGAAAGAATACATTCAAGCAATAGGATTGAGAGATGATGAAGAAGGGAAATTACATCTAGATCAAAGCCAAATGGTAGAAATCTGGGCAAAATGTTTCAAAAACACTGTATGGGAGCCATCAACTGACAAAGAAGCACAAGAATGACTAGTGTTAGATAATGAAAACCGTATAGAAGTATGCAATTTCGAAGAATTTATAAAAGCCCTCAACAAAATGAAAAGCGACAAAAGTGCAGGATTTGATGAAATAGTGGTAGAATTAATCAAATATGCAGATGAAGATTTAATTAAAGCTTAAATAAGTATATGAACTTGTAACAGAAATATGGAAGAAAAAAGAGATCACGGAAGAGTGATACAGGGCAATGATCTTAGTAATGTATAATTGGCAGTACAGGCCAATTTCCTTATTGAATGTGTTGTACAAAATTCTAGTACACTTAATAAATGGCGAAATACAAAATATAGTAGAAAGCAAGATAGGCCAATATCATGCGGGTTTTAACAAGGGCAAGTATGTAATAGATCAAACCAAATCCAAGAGAAATGTAGTAAAAAATATATACAAGTACAGTATTTTTCATCTAGCATTTTGGGTTGTGACGTCAACTTGCCCCGCCCAAAAACTGTATGGGTAGACACGCGTTCGTGTTCGTGCGCAGTCGGTAATGAAAACCTAGTTTAGAAAGAGATGAAGTATAGTTAGATTGTGAATTTATTACCAGCACGTTGACGTCACAACCCAAATCCTAGGTGAAAAATACTGCACATGCTATGTTTATTCACTTCAGAAATACGCATGACAAAATAAGAAGAGATGACCTATTATAACTAATGAAGGAGCTAGAGATACCAGAAGAGTTAGTAAGATTAGTGATGATGACTTTAAAGAACACGCTAAACACGGTAAAATATAGACGGCAAGAATCAAATGAATATGAAAGTAATGATGGACTACAGCAAGGCGATCCACTGTCAACAACGCTTTTCAACATCGTTCTAGAACAAGTCTTCAGAAGAAGTAACATTAAAGTAAATAAGGGGGCACTACATCATCTACATAAGCAAGATATTCTTCTTCTTCTCTTCTTCTTCTAAAGACAAGAAGAAGAAGAAGAAGAATATCTTGCTTATATAGATGATGTAGTGCCCCTCGACAGAACACGAGAAGAATTAAAGACTATTTTTAAAAACTTAGAGAAGCAAACCTCTGCAGTTGGATTACAAATACATGGAAACAAGTTACAATGATCCTAAGAAATAAACTACAATAAGACCAAAACCTGGAAATTGTGTGACAAGAAGAAGAGATATGTGTTTAAACTTACAAATAGTGTAATATATCTAGGTGCTGACATATTTAGTGATGGTATGGCCGGATCCGGAAGTGCAAGTGCGTTGAACAACGTCTTAACTGAAGAGAACCTTACAAGAAATTGAAAGCTTCTTCTTCTCTCTCTTTTACCCTATTATACCTTTACAGTGTCGAGGGGGCCGGACACACCGAGCCGCAGGGCGGTCACTCATCCAAGTTCTGGCCGAGCAGGCCCTTTTTATATTTCAGTATTACATACACTCCCACTCTGCCGTACTGCCGGAAATTTAAAGCTAAAATTATATAATACAGTGGTACGGCCAGTAGTTCTATTTGGAACTGAAATGTGGGTTGTAACAATGGAAACTGTTAAATGTTTGGAAATATAGGAAAGAAGAATTCTGAGAAAGATTTTCGGAGGTGTGAAAGAAAACGGAAGCTGGAGAAGAAGAACAAACCGATTTTGAAGAATTATTTCAAGAACCTAACATAAAAGTGATTGTGCAACAAAATAGGTAAGGTGGCTAGGACACATAATTAAAGTGAGTGATGAAGAACTAACCAAAAAACAATTAAACTGGAACCAGGAAGAAACAGAAAGGGAAGACCGAGAAAAACCTAGAGGGAATGTGTTGAGGAAAATATAATGGAATATGAGATACGGGGTTGGTGGGTCCTAATACAGAATAGAACAATGTGGAGAAAGAAGATTCAAGCCATTGGCCTTAAGGCCTGAAGTGCTGTCATATACAGGGTGATTCAAAAGTATTGTGATTAAATTAAATGGGTATATGCTGACCTTAATAGAAGTACATTACATTAAAAATTTAACGCTTATCGCGATTTTTGTTTATTTTAAATTTTGTTACACACTTTTGAGAATCGCTGGCTAATATGCATTTAAAAAGCCTGGATAGAAATTTGACCCTTCAAAAAAATGAAACATTACACAATTATACCTGGACTCTCTTATCAGTATGAACAAGAAAGGCGTTTGATAAATTTAGATTTTGAATGTAAACAGAACTTACCTATTCCAGTGACACCCAACCAATGTTTGTATTGATCTTTTTAATTTTTTTCTGAGCTTATTGGTTTATAGAGAAAAATCGTTCTATTTGATATGCTTTACCTATCCTTAAAATTAATGACAATACTTGTGAATACCCCTATACACATAATATATGTATATTGGAAATTTGAACTCTCCGCACAAAACTGAGAACTTGAATCGTCGGATTTAAGCTTAAGGTTTCAGAATTGTGAACCAGACATTAGGTTCTAAATTTTCCATATGAAATATGAATCTTCAGTTTTCATATTTGAATCTACTTTACCTGATTCATGTTTAAGATTCCAACAAACAAAACCAAAATGTAAAATTCGATTCTAAAGTAGTAAGTCTCTCATTCAAATATGAGATTTAAGATTTGAAATCCGAAATTCGATTCCGATTCGAAATTCCAGTTGAAATTCAAAGTTTGAATACCACATGAATATCGAATTCAACTCTAGAGTGAGTAAACATCAAGTCGTCGTTTAGAATTTGAAATTCCTGTGAATTTGAATAATTCGAAATTCGAAAACTTAGCTGCAGAGATTTAAATCTTAAATTCTGCTTTAGAATGTGATCAAAAAACGCAAAACAAGGAAAATTCATAGCAGATATTAAAGTTAAGGTACAATGACTAACAATAATTGGTAATTTCAATATTCTTGTACATAAATTTATTTGTTTGGAACTGTCCATGCAAAGCTGGCCTCTCTTGATCCTTCCTCCACTTCAACTTTTTTCGTAACATCTTTCGTAAAGTTGTTCTTAATATAGTGTAAATTTATAAATGTACATAAAAAGCCGAAAAAGGTTCCTTCACTGTTCGTTTAAAATAATTCCGATACTATAAATGACTATCATTTCAGTCTCTAATTTTAGGTTTTACGTAAAATAATTATACCGACGATCATTCGCGCGTTAACTTCCTCTTCGTACTAGCTAATTTTCTCGATTTCATTTATATAATAAAAAGTTAGGATTCTTCGCCTCAGCAGTTACAGTTAGGTGTTGTTCAACGGAACAAGTTTTTATAAAGCAAAACGCTGGCAGCGATTGGAATCTTAAATATGAATCCTTTTATGGTATAAAGATCAGGATTGAGGAAGAAAAAGATAAAATTGAACAATAAGTCACATGCGCAACTTACATTTAACCCAAAAAAAGTGTTTTAATGAGATTGATTTGTGAGCGGTTTGTATTCTAACGCACAAATGCCTTCTACAAATTGCGTTCTCTATAAACCATTTTAATAGAACCCACAATCCGGTTCGAAGTTCCGCGTTTTCTGCGATCAAAATTCATACAGCATAATACTTTTTATAAGCTAATATCATAAGGGAGTTAGTTAATCATTAGTTAGTAGTATTAAAATTGAGGCCACAGATTTGTTAAAGAGCTAAACAAGTTCCGCAAATTAAAACAAAAAAGGACGTGTAAAGTTCGACCTTACAAAATTATGAATTGGCCGATATTAATTATAGTGCTTAAGACTACGATTGCGTTGATTTTAAAGCTCTAGAAAGTGAGAAATGATTAATTTTTCTCATTTAAATAAAAGCGGTTGAGAGAGCAATTTTGATTTATTAAATGTGTAGGTTTGTTTGCGTTTGTATTCAATTTTCCTTATATCAAGGTCTGATCAAGATTTAATAAAACACATCAGTGGCGGCGCCAGAACTTTAAATTACTACGAGTATATACAACACTTGTATGAATTGCATTTAATTATGTAACCGATTAAATTTAAGATTACGAAGAACATGGATTGCATTTATTAATTATTAAGCACATAGGTTTTGTTCCCTTTGTAAAACAAATTTACTTATAAATTAAAAGTGAAAATTATTGTTTATTTTCGTTATAAAACGAAATCATACAAATTTGGCTGGTTTCAGATAACCACAATGTTTAGTTTACGAATGAAAATAATTAATAACTTGAATTCTGTCCTATTAACACTTATGCAGATACGTTTAGTTTAAAAACTTTAACAACTAGTAATGATTAACTCCATAATTTTAAGGTGTTTCTAATCATTCTTCTCCATTGTTACTATTACAAAAGTCAACAATACTAACATTTGTTATTCAAGTATACGCATTTAATTTGCAATACTAATGAGAGAAAAGTCGAAAAGACGTAATGGCCTCTCACGATGTTGTTTATTAGAATTACAGGTACTTAAACAACGATGAAGAATAGCAAACAGAACTCATTAAAACTGAATTAATTCTATCCACGACAGCCATAATTATAAATGGCACTGTATAAATGCGAGACGCAGCTCTAATGATTTATTTAATGAAGGTTCTTTTCGGAATGTTTTTAACCTGTTGTTTTTCAAAAATTATGACCTACTCAAACTGATACCAAAATGTAGCATAGAAATTTGTAAAAAATTTTGCTGCACTTTATGTTGTAATACAAAGAGTAAAAGCAAGTCAAGAGCATCCCACGCTCCTCTAAAAACGAATAACTTCAAAAATAATTGGTACAAAATTAAAAAGAAACAAGGAAGCGCAGGCTGAGCGACTATTTTGTAATATTAAAAAGCAACGAATTTATAAAAAAGTAACAAAAATAAAATTTGAGACAAGTGGGCCCGGCTGGTCTTAAATTAGCTTGATTGAGATCATTTTATGACAAAACGTACGTGGGTAGTTTATAAAAAGTCTAGCCCGAAGACAATAACGCCATTTAAAATACTCGGATTTAGATCAAATCAGGCCACATTTCACGTAAGAAGTATCTACTGTATATTGAATTATAAAAGGCCTTGATGGCGCTGTCTCTGATCAAAGTCAAAATGAAAGGAATGCGAAGAAAAAATTTCGGCTAGTTTCAAGAGACCAGTGGTCAATTTAAATGGCGAAAAAAGTTGATGTCGATTATTTTCTAATAACAAAAATAATGATAGGTTCCAGTTTTTATGTTGTAATTTGTGGCTGAAATCCAGGTGTCTATTTCTACTACAATTATGAATCTCAATTAAAAAAAGATAAATATATACAAAAAGGATTTAATGATATACTAACGAGGAGCCCTGTTCATTTGTTTAGGAACAACTTAATATTACTTTGCACTTTGAAAAAATTAGGCAAGTTCGAAAATAACAGTCTATCGTCGTTTATACACAATCTAAATTTTTAAGCTACAAGTTTTAACGATAAAAATCAGATCTATAGTGAAAAAGCTTTCAATGTTATTCAAATTGATTTGGAATTTTTTGCTATTAATTCACTGTAGACGTAAATATTATACTACAAATTACAGCTTGGGGAGTTCATTATACAAGAAAAAATAATACAAATTACTGTTGGATTGAAATGTTCATATAGAACAAATTACAGAATTTTAAGTGTCAACATAAAATATGATATGATACAAAAGAGGATGCTTCAGTAAATAATTCCTAGAATTTATCTTTTGATATTAAGCAATTTATTTATCTTTACTGAATTATTGAATTTGTCTGTAGTTAGTCCAGATTTGTAAAAATATATTTAAACAGAATATTCAAGAAGTTGTTAGTTTTATCATTTTTAACAAAAGTAAACAATAACATTTTAAGTTTGGTTATTATTTACCCTTGAAGATAAATAACTTAAAGTATTTATTATCTTTATTGCTAATTATTTTTATTTTTTGTTTTATATTCTACTACTTTGTTTCAAAGGCGAACGATATTGTATCAAAAAAAAATTAGTTTGAGTTTCTATAATTAAAAGATGCAATAAATATTGATATCAACATCATGCAAAAAATAATTGCTGAAAAAGGAAATAAATAATATATTTATGTAGTGCATTTTATGTATGATAGAAAACCTTACTACCAGTGGAGTAAGTATAAAATGTGATTTTTATATGGACTTTTAAAAAAATAAGCTAAAATACTGGCAGCAAAGATATTGTCCTATTAATATCTAGTAACTGAGACATAAATCACTGTAACTAGAAAACCAACAACAATTTAATTCTTAAAAATATGTGCCCATGTTTAGTTAAAGTAACAATAAAGCTGAAACAGATTAATTTAACACTGACATTTATTATCGCTTTATTCAAATTAGCATAAAATATATCTTAAGTTTTCCTGCAATGGTTACCTTACTATTTTATAGCTAGACTAATGGGACTATCTATGTTTATATGCAGAAATAAAATTTCCATTGAAGTGTAGGCTTTATTGCAAGCCACCTTGTTACTAGAATATTTTTCTTAAAGATTACCTAAAACTAAAGCAATGTCTGTCGATTAAAGACATGTTTATTTTTCCTGTGAATCCTATATTATTAAATAATCTTAAAAATCAACATCACATGATTCATTTAATATCTACTTCTAATGAACATTTAATTAATATCATGTGTTGTTAAATAATTTTCTAATTCTGATTCATTTGCGATTTTTAGAAATGAAAGCTTTAAACTTAATCAATCTATCATTTAAAGTTAAATTTAAGTATCAACATAATAATCAATCCTTGTAATAGCTGGAAAAAGTTTTACACCAATTATTGAGAAGTGTACCTAACATCATTTAGGTATCTCGGCAATCAATTACCAACAAATGCAATTCATATTCAAATTAAAACAGCCAATTAACAACAAATTAACAGTTAAGAAAATTTTAAAATTACTTACGTTTGTGCAGAGCTGGGAAGTTAAAGTTGATACTTTTTCTTGAGCCTCTGTCAACTCCCTTCTTAGTTTTCGTATTTCATGCGCTTGTTTCTCTTCTGCCGAAGAATACAAACTAGATGCTGTTGATACTAAACTTATCGAGGAGCCATGCACTAAAGAAGAAAATAAATAACAATTAATAAAAGCTCACTGGGACAGTAGATTCAGAATCTACTTCGCTACTGGCTCACACAGATTCAAGTCCTGATACATGAAAATTTTTTACAAGCCGTTGAGATTTAAATCTGTTAGTTTTAATGAGGTTAACAGTTACTGCCTTATATTAAAAAAAGTTAATATGAATATCTTTACTAGGTCTGTAATCTGTAACAGATTTTCATGTAAAGAAATTGTTTATTTATTATACTGTTTTGAGCTATGTTAATGTAAGACAACTGCAATGTAAGTAAACTATTTTGCAAATAAACCTCAAATTAGCAAAAATATTATCATTGTAAATATTTACGAGGATAATAGAAAAGAGATTAAGAGAAAAACTGGAAACATTACTGGAAGAATCGCAACATGGATTTAGAGGCAGAAGAAGCACACAAGATCAGATTATTTATATTAAGATAATTAGGAGGGAAATTACTAAGAAAAGGAAGAGAAATTCCTATGTGCTTCATCAATCTAAATCAAGCGTTTGATAGGATAAAAAGAAAGGATGTGTGGGAAAGCTTGAAAGAAGAGGAATAGGAACAAGCATGATAGCAATTATAAAAGCCCTCTACAAAAGGAATAATAACAAAGTGGGAACACAATGATGAATCAAATTAATTCGAGACAAAGGTGGGGTTAAAACAAGGTTGTGTATTGAGCCCATTATTGTTCTCAATAGTATGTGTTAGACGATGCTATAAAGAGAAGTAAAACATGAAAATAGGTTGTTACAATTTTTTTGCTTTCGACTTAAATCGTATCAGTTTTTTTGTCAAATGCCAGTGTTGTTTGAGTATTAAGAATTTATGTTGTGCTTGTTTCACTTTACTTTTTTTTTACTATTTTTCAAAATTTCTCATTTTTCTTGATTAATTCTTATAATATTTTCACATCGTTGTGAATCCATTACTTGTTACGCACTGTGTATATGAGTGTTGCAATTTTCCCTGAAGGCCGTATTCTAAAAGCCTTTGCGTGTGCGCCTGTTTTGGTTGAGAGTTGTTTGCGCATCGAATTTTATACGAGTCTTTTGCGGTTAACTTTCGTATGGAAAGGATCTTTTGCAACGTTTTACTTAACGAAAATTTTCCATTGGTGATTATGTTCTTTGGATGAATTATATTGTTTATACAGCGGTCCGATGTTTGGATATGTTTTTTTGCTGTTCATTTAAATTTTTTTGTAAATTTTCGCACATTTTGTAATCCATGTGGTAAGTTTTAATCTTCCATTTTATTTCCAATATTCATTTAATTGAATCTTACAGCAGCTTTATGAGGGCTTTACAAGACTTTAATTTGAGATTCGCTTTCCATACTAGGAAGTAATTGGGTTCATAATTATTGATGTTGGGATTGTTTTCCAATTTGCGTTTGATTTGGATATTTGAAGCACGTGGAGGACCACCATTTTGAATTCAACATCTGCCTTCTAATCATTCTGATTTTAACACCTGCCTTCTAGGACATGTGATTGGGGAGATAAGTGTTTACATCTAATTTCAATTTTATTAATTATTGTATTATCTTTGAATCACTTAGTTTAGTGATATAAATTTAGTATGGTTATATTTTGTGCCATTTGCTGTTTTTTGATTTATTTAATTAATTTCATATTTAAATATTTGTAGTGTATGGTTCATTCATAAGTTAGGAAATAATTAACTTTTTAATTCATTTAAAATTTTGGCTTTAGCTTATCTACTCCTAACATATGAATGAATTAATTTAACTTTTCTATCGTAGAATTTTCATTGCTATTCGATTTGAATATTTTATATATTTTTTGATTTATTTGTGTGTTATTATCATATTTGAAAAGGTTCCGCAATGAATGAGTTTAGTTGGGTTTTGACCACTAATTTCATTCCTATGAGATAAACGTTTATGCCATTGGGGTGAATTGTATTTCAGGTGATTTCTTGCGTTCCCTATTAAATTAAGCCTTCAGCTTGTGTAATTTTGAATTTTCTTTTTGGAACTTATTAAGCCTTCAGCTTTACGTTATGGTGTATATTTTTTGAATTTTAGCTTATCTTAAAAATCTTATTAAGTCTATAATTATATCTAGTTAATTTTCATTGTTAATTATTTTGAATCCTGGTCTTTGCGTCGTTAACTTGAGACCCGTAAAAATAAAGTGTACTAATGATTTATGGCTTTTTATTATCGTTTTGATAAGTTTTATGGTAACATGGTACATGGAAAATGAAAACGATAACCATAGAAAAATTAATATTTGCTGATGACATGGTTATAGTAGCAGAATCAAAAGAAAAATTACAACAGAACTTATCAATCTAACAATCAGAATTTAAAGAAAATAAACGTGGAAATTAATATCAATGAAACTAAAACAGATTGTACAACACACTAACATCGACGTTCCTGAGAAAAAGGGAAATAACAAAAAAGACATGACCAGAAGTATATCAAGAGGTGGTGAGACCCTTCCTAGGTAAACAGAATCTGGAATCAACAAAGGACGACGGAAGAATGGAAACAGAGATAAAACCAAATGTCAGAATGGGCGAGCTACATTTCTGAGTGTCATAAGTGAAAAGTAAGATAAGATATACAAGAGCAAATGAAGCCAAAAATTTAAGAAAGGCTTAAGCAAAACCAAGCTGGATTTCGGACTAGGCGACAGATCATATTGCACCCTGAGGATTATTATAGAACAGGCTAATGAACGACAGAATAAACTGTATCTCAATTTTCTGGACTTCGAGATCATGTAAACAGAGATAGACTGTGGATAATATTGGAAAAATATGGTAAACCAATGAAATACTTCACCATAATAAAAATGTTCTATGAAGAATACTCTGCTCAAATATCACATAAGAGAAAACTATCCAGGAAAATCCCATACAAAATGGCGTCCAACAAGGATGTGTTCTGTCCCCAATGCTGTTTGTCATAGTAGTAGATTGGTTTATGAAGAGAATAGTTCGAAATAAAACAAGCAGTGGCGTAGGTAGAGGGAGCGGCCCGCACCGGGTTTCACCCGTTTGGGGGTGACACCCGACCGCGTTAGAAAAAAAAACAAATCTTACAAAAACTCCATGCAATGAAACAACCGCTAAAATAATCGCAAAAAATGGATAATTTTTTTTCTATTATTTTTCTTTGTTATTTTTAACTGAGCAGGGTCCTTTCTTTCAAAAATATGTCAATCTCTAGTGCTTTTTATTTCCAGCATGCTTTCGTTAGAGTAGTAGGCAGAATAGGTAGAGAGTATACTGACAACATTGCGCATTTAAAACAAATAGAGCATCGTAGTTCTATGGTTCGGGGATTCCCCCAAAATCGTGAATGCTTGCCGTCTGTTTCATTTCTCATTTCGTGTTGTGAATGTGAAGTGAAAATATCGTGATGCTGGATTACTTTAATCATTGTTATTTTTGATAGTTTTTTATAAAAGTCTTGAAAAGATATCTAAAAAAGTAAAAACTAAAACCAAGGTAAGTGGATAGTTCAATAGTGTGTAATAAAATATGCCAAACATTCTCGTAATTATTTAAAGATAAAATAAATGTTTTCTTCTGAATCAGAAACTAACTGATAAAACAGCCAAGTGCATGTCTGAACACTTGGGGTTCCATAGTCGTCATGAATTAAAGAAAATTAAAGAAAAGTGAAATTATTTTTGCATGAGGCAACACAAAGAATTAATTTTGAAGCTGTGATTTCCGAGTTTGCAGCTGTTAAAGCTAGAAAGAAGAGATTTTAAAACTTTTAAAATATTTTAATTAAAAGTGTTTATTTCTTGCTTATTTAGTTAGTTTCTTCTAAATATGTTTATGATACTTGATTGATAGTATTGCAATTTAAATGTTTATTTAAATATGTTGTATTAAAATCATACTTCACGCTTATCTGATTTTTTGTTTTACTTAATGTTGATTTTAACCGTTTTCATGGGGAGACATCATCGATATCCGCACCGGGTGCCACCCATGCTAACTACATCACTGAAAACAGGCATAGGTGGACCATTTTCAATCAACTTGAAGATCTGGAATTTGCAGACGATATCGGTTTGATATCAGAAAAAAAAACCCGAAAAAACAGCAAAAGAAGCTGGAAGGAGCGGAATAACAATTAATGTAACAAAAACGAAAGTAATGAAGATTAATACACCACGGAAAATGGAAATGTATGTACCTACCTATGTAGATGGGCAAGAAAGTTGGAAAAATTTGCTATTTAGGAAGCATGCTGGACAGTAAAGGTATAATGGATGATGTCAAAAATCGAATAAATAACGCAAGAATAGCATATAACATGTTAAGACACAGATGGAAATCTAGAGAACTAGGTATCTATGAAAACAAAAATTAGAATAATTAATACAAATGTAAAAAGTGTGATTTTATGTGGATCGGAAACATGGAAGATAACAAAGAAGAGTATATTAATAACCTAATCGAATTTCAAATCTACAATTATGGGAAAGAACAAAACAGAAACCAATAAATAAGATTATGAAGCGGAGGAAATGGAAGTGGATTGGCCACACCTTAAGACAGAACAATGCAAGGTATAGCCAAACAAGCACTTCATAGTAGTATAACTCATGTGGAAATAGATAAATTGGAGGATCTACAGAAACCAGGAAAAGAAGTGTATTAAGAGAATTGGAACAAAATAATTTTAATTGGATGGAGATAAAAAGTTAAACAAAGAATATAGAAAATTGGAAGAGAATTGTGGAAGCCCTATGCTCCGAACGGAGTCAAGAGGATTAAAGTAAGAAGAGCTTCGTATTATGATATTATGCGACTTTAAATAATATCATTAGCAAAATATTGGAAACTGCAAGATCCCAGGCATTAGTATGAATTACTTCTCTGGTAAACAAGTAGTACAAGAATGTCATAGGTTTTGTTTTCTTTTCTGCTAAACAAGTTGTTGAAAATAATTGCATATGCTTAAGTCATGATCAGCTTTCTGATGAAGAAAAATTACATATATACAGTGAAAGCCAAAATGATTTGTTCATTTTTAATTAGCAACAACTAAATATATATTTTACCTATCGCTAATCTATTTTCTATTGATAATAATAGAAAGAGGAGGCTTTGGAGATATCATACAGCAGGGATAAGTATGGAAATTTTGCGCCAGACATTCCCGAATCGACTAATTTCACGAAACGGTGATCTTAAATGGCCTTCGAGATCTCCTGCTATTTCTGCCCTAGATTTGTTTCTCTGGGGATATTTAAAGGCCAAGTCTTCAAGAGTAAACCCAGAAATATAGAGGAGCTCAAAAGAAATATCCGGCAAGAAATTGAAGCTATCCTGCAAGAAATGCTTCAACGAGTTATGAGTGATTTTTTCCGATGCTTAAAAGAGTATGTGGAGAAGGGAGGAGGGCATTTAACGGATACAATATTCAAGAAGTAAAACTACCATTCTTACTGTGTAAGATTCCATTATAGTTATTTATGTATTTAAAGTAATTATTGTGTTATTGTCTATTAAAAATGAGTAAATCATTTTGGCGTTCACTGTACTTCTTCATACAAAATGAACCTTGTTTAGTACAATTTAAAAATAAAAATACTAAAATTATAACTAAAATTTATCTGCGAATAGTTTTTCTTAAAAATGCAAAACATATGTGTTTTAAAACCATGTCGCTGAATCCTCATGACGTCAAAATGCCATGATATCAACTTTCCAGACTAATAAAGTCTTATTAAATCAAAACTCATCCATCATCACAAGTTCTACTTGTTTTAAAGTTTTAAATACGACGTTTTAAGGATACACATACTGCAAAACATGTACAAAAACCTGAAATAACATACATTAAAATAGGGGGGGGGGGGGAGAATGAACAAGCAACCCCTTATTCTTTATTCTGAAATTTTAACCAACTAAAAAATTTGTATAAAATTACACTACTTCAAAAAGAATTTTTTCTGGAATAGCATATTGAGTAAATTTTACAAGTTCTCTAAACAAACTTGATATTTTAATATGTATATTGCAGTAGTTTTTATTAGAGATAGGCGATCAGACTCCCTTCGAGGATTCAGTTCCACCAAATCTCATCCGACAAAGGAATAACTCCATCAGAGTCATTCTGCCTCCGAAAGAGAGCGTTACAAAATGAACCTTTGCAAGGAGTTCATGGTGCATATGAAACCGGATTGAGATGGAATGGTTTCAGTGTTATATTGTGAAATTAGGCTAACAATACCATCAATGATATCATTCAGTGTTACTATTACCCAGACTTTGTTGAAGTTATTTAAATTACAAGAAATTATTATATTATTATATAGTAAGTAATCGGCAATAGTGTGTGCAAATAAAAACAAACAAAAGTATATACGTATAATGCAAAATGACGAGCTGTATATTTGGCAATTCGGTGTTTTAATGTTTCTTCTATCACAAAGAAAAACTTGCAGGTTTCATAAATGAAAAAAAAAGACTGGAATAATTCCGCATATCGAATGACTGACTACGATTTTTCATTGTCATTTATACAATTGATCTTTTACAGCTGACGAATTACTTAAACGGCAATCTGAATTCACTTACAGTCAGTTTAAAATATATTCCGAGACTGGAGTCGTTTCTTTTGAATAGATCTGCTCGTCTCTAGTTTTCATCATAAAAGATATGGATCTTTGCTTCCCTAAGGCATTTTACTCTGTAATCCAATAAGCCGCATTCTGACTTAAGCAAATACAGCTTCAGCACATAAAGATTTGTGCTCTTTGAACAAGTTTAGAAAACCAACAACTAGTGAATCGCGTTTGTGAACGCTCAGGTTATTTACACACGTTGGGAGCATGCACATTCAGATATTCACATTAGAGCATTAGTGTGTACTCAGGCTGTGCATGCTCAAGTCAGTACGTGGCTTTGGGCCACATAGTTTCAAAATTAGCAAGGCCTCCTATCTTAAGTGGTTCTGCAAAGTAGATTATTTGCTAGTTTTACCATTTTTGTTACCACTAACTGCGTAACTGCCTACTTCTCTTTTTTCGGAAATTTAGGAACAGTTTGGTATGTTTCATATTGAATTCTTTCCGGATTTTAATTTTTAATGCAATTTTTTTTTCACCAGTTTCTGATTTACATCCAAGATTCTATCCTAAATTATTTATTCATTTGCTATTCCCTAGATATTTCGTCAACAAAATTTATTTTTCATTAGTTTAATCATGGACCACAGCCACAAATCATAACCAATATAAAGAGTGTAAATAACTTTTGAAATGATAATTTATTATCGTCATAAAAAATCTGTACTTGCAGCACTTTGATATCATAAAAAAATTATTATTTTATATAAACAAACTTTAAAATTACTAAAGGAATGGTGTTAATTTGTTTACTTGGAAAATCCACACATACCATCATCATTCTTAGGAATGCTATGCCTAGGAGTAGAGTGCGTAGGTGACAGAGGAAACGTCCTTGTAGAGCCTGGTGCAGGGCTTGTAGGTTGTGACCAGTGACTAAGAACAGCTCCAACAGGTAAACAGTAATAAGGTTCTGTTTCAGGTTCTGTATTACGGTGCAACATTGAGGGATATAATTTTTCCGATTTTGTGGATCTGAAACAATCAAATATGCATTAAAAATTAATTATTTTTTAAATTTTTTTAAAAATCTAACTTTAAGTAACGGATTTATTGTATTCCTACTTAGAAAATAAGCAAGATATGAGTAATATGTATAAGTAATAATTGATATTAGTTCATAGCAGTATGTAGTCTAGCGAAAACATGTAAAGCAGACATTACAATGTGCAAAGCGGTAATATTATGATAATAAACTGAAGTTAATGATGAAAATTTTGTAATGATAGTAAGTTATTATAGAAGAAGAAATTAATTTGATTACTATAACTGTTTTGTAAAACTAGTGTTAGTCAACATAAATTGACGAGAATTTGTGTAAAATAAAACACTAATTTAACTTCTACATAGGTATGTACCATGAAAAATGATAATATGAATGAAATCTTCCCCAAATTATTTCTAAACAAAAATGGAAAGAGTAAAGGCACAGACAGGTAAGAATATTTTAAGACCTAGCCGAATATTAGTATAAAATAGTTGTTTTTAAACTGTGTTAGGTAAATGTTAAATTATTAATAACATTCAATATTAAAATAATTAAATGCTGCAAAGGATAACAGCAAGAGGCTAGTTAAAATAATTAAACTATTTTATAGATGTTACTTACTAAAGTAAAAAGAGGAACTTATTAATGAAGAACCAGTAACTTCTTAATAAATTTTACAAACGTATGTTATGTTATAAATAAAGAACAATAGGTATTTGATCTATAAATACGAAAAACGAATTTTTATTGTTTAAATTTTCATTCATAATTAAGAATTATTTTAAACAGAAGGTTGCCTTATTAAGTCAGTCATGAATTTAAAAAAGCATAAGTCGTAGTGTACATTCTGTTATAACTGATGATACTGACATTGCTTTCGACATTCTGAATTGCTATTTATACACAGTGTGACTAAACAGTTTTAGGACTGCTATAGTAGTGACAAAAGAAAACATGCAGTTCAAAGACTTCTGAATAAGGTTGCCAAGTTGCATCAGTTTCTGCTGAGTTCCCTCCACGATACAATCCTTTGTGTGTTGTGTGCTATTTGCAGTTGTCGTGGAATCGTATTTGGAACAGAGGTGTGCGATCAAGTTTTGTTTTAAAAGTGGTAAAACTGCCGCTGAAACTTATCAAATGATGCAGAACGCATATGATGAGGAGAATTTCTCTCGGTTGAATGTGTTTTTGCGGTTTGATAAATTTTGAGATGATATTCACGACACAAGACAACGAATGAATGGAGCATCCTGCAAAAGCCGAATTCGGGCAAACATCGATGCTGTCGGTGGTCATTGAAAGTTGGTTATTGGTTAATGATCAGACTGCTCGTAAAGGAATTAAACATAATAAAGAAAATGTCCATACAATCATTAACGAGGATTTAGGAAAAAGGACGCTGCGTACATGTTCTATTCCATGCACGCCAACAGTCAAACAAAAAGAGGGCATGTGGCTGCGGGTGCTTGTCAGGATCTTCTTCTTTCTCTTACTTTTTCTTTTACCCTCTTATACCTTTACATTGTCGAGGGGGCCGGACACATCGAGCCACAGAGCGGTCACCCATGCAAGTTCCGACCAAGCAGGTCCATGCTCAACCTTCCATATTTCAGCACTACGTGGACTCCCACTCTGCCATACTGCTAGTTCAGGATCTTCTTCAAATGCGAGAAAATGATCCAACATCACTGGTGACAAATCTTAGTTCCTCGTCAACGATCTAGAAATGAAGAGGCAGAGTACAGAGTGGGTTGGCCCAAACTCACAAAGGTCAAAGAAAATGCACTTCCAAAAATCATATGCTAAGACAAAGTCGGTGGCTTTTATTGACTCTAGGGGAATCATTCACAAGGAATTTGTTCCTGAAAGACAAACGGTGAATGCAGTGTTCTGCGGGTGTAATAGATCAGCTATTAAAGCACACCGCAATGTGCGTCTGGAATTGCATCCATATAAAAATCGGTTCTTGCTGCACAATAACGTGCTGTCTCACAATGCAGCAGTAATTCGTCAGTTTTTAACAAAACAAAGTGTTACTGTACTACACCCCCCCCCCCCCCCGTACTAGGTGGACTTGGCACCAACGGATTACTTTTTGTTTCAAAAGTTGAAATTGAAGTAAAAGGACAGCGATTCTAGGGTATCAAGACGATTCAAATTAACGTTGGAGCTATGAAGCATTCCAGCAGCGGATTTCCAGCATGCTTTGGACCGGCTGATGGAGCATGCCAAAGATGTATAGCTTTACAAGGATCATATGTAGAATAATAATAATTATTATTAGCTTGTACAAATCCTCCTCCCCCTTTTTCTCTTATTGTTTGCAGTTTTTCAAATCCAGTCCCTTATTAGAGAGGGGTTTTGGTCTACTCTCCAATAGTGACGGTCCTCGTGGGAGGTGTCGCGTTAACGGAGCAATCGGGCCACCCATTCTAGTACTGACCAGAGACAACGAAGCATAACTTTCCTGATCGTACTGGACTGGGGGGGGTACCTAGCTACCACAACTCAAGACCTATGTGGAATAATTAGTGATACAAAATTTTTGTCCACACTTTTTGTTTTGTTTATGAGCTCAGTTCTAAAACTTTTTGCCGACATGTTTTTTCACCTATATGAGTTTGATATCCAAATATTTATTGATACCTCAAGGAATGCCTAGATTATTAAATAATTAAGTATGCTTAAAGAGATTACAGATAGATATTCTATATTCTTTAGTATAAAGAGGTCTGTAAATTAAGTAATGACACTAGAAGCATAGCGTCCCACCTGCAAACACTGTGGGCTTGCACTTGGGAGGGGTGGCAGGCCGACATTCCATATGCCTTCGTAGCGTCACGTGGTGATTTGTAATAAATTGTTTCGTGAGGTAGTTTTTTCTAGTGTGTTCTGAAAATGAGGGATAGCAATTTCGAGCAACGGTTCGCTATCAAGTTTTGTTTCAGACTCGGTCACATCACAAGTGAAACTTTTGTAAAACTTCAGCAGGCATATGGAGTGAGTGTTTTGTGAAGGACCCAGGTTTTCAGATGGTTTAAGGCATTTTCGGAAGGCCGAGAATCGATTGAAAACGAACCTCGCACTGGAAGGCCATCAAAATCGAGAACTGATCAAAATGTTGACAGAGTCAGAGATCTTGTGCGTTCCGACCATCGGTTAACAGTAAGAACACACCACCATTCATCAGATTTAGAGAAATGAATTCAGGATGAGGAAAGTCTGCGCAAAACTGGTCCCGAAAAACCTTTCTCAGGAACAAAAGGACAAGAGGAAGGAAGTGTGTCTCGATCTTTTGGGACGGCTTGAAGATGACCCTCGTTTTCTGGAACGCGTCATTTATGGCGACGAATCCTGGAGTTTTGAGTATGATCTGGAAACGAAGCGCCAGAGCAAAGAATGGCACACTTCAAACTCACCAAGGCCAAAAAAGGCACGAATGAGCAAATCAAATGCATGTTCATTTGCTTTTTTGATATCCAGGGGGTCGTCCACAAGGAATTTGTACGTCAAGGGCAAACAGTAAACCAGCATTTTTACCGAGAACTGCTTGAAAGGCTTAGCAAAAGGGTTGCACGCGTGAGACCTGTTAGAATAGTCATGCGATCATTATACTTATTATACATGTTATGATGTATAAATAATATTCATATAATTATGTAGTAACTGCACCAATAAATAGTTAGTTGTGTGTTCACTTATTAGACTGTGTTATCTTTCATTTTATACTAATTAAACCAACAAGACCAAGCATCGCCACCACCTGGTTGCTGCATCATGATATTGCGCCTTGCCACACTGCGCTCTCCATTAATGAATATTTGGCGGATAACAACATCCCCGTAGTTCTTCATTCCCCATATTCACCAGACCTGAGTCCTTGCAACTTTTTTCTCTTCCGCAGACTGAAAATGCACCTGAAAGGACACCATTTTCGGATGATGGAGAATATTAAAAAAGCTGTAACCAACCAGCTGAAGGCGATCCCAGTATCCGAGTACCAGCACTGCTACAAAGAGTGGAATCAACGATTCAGGCGCTGTGTGGCTTCCCAAGGGGAATATTTTGAAGGAGATAAATTGGATTTATAATTTACATCGAATAAAAAAATTGTAAAAAATCAGTCTCATTACTTAATTTACAGACCTCGTAACTGTGTAATTAAAAGGCACAAGTGACAAAACAAATACAGTTAGAGGTACTTACATATTTTAGAATACCACCATCAGTCAAGTAGTTTTATATATTTTACTGATATAACTGCTTCAGACTGTTAGTACCCATTACTACTTGTGATTATGTATTAGGGTGGAGTGAAACTTTCAAAAAAAAATTTTTTTCAAAAATAATTATGTCCTATATGTTCAATAGTTGCTACTTAGTATTCTTAATACCCCTTTCAAATCTTATTAGCCTACAGTACCGCCTTCAGGTGGCGCAGGCCACTAAAAAAAAATTAAAATAACATTTTTTTTTTTTCAAAATTTATTGAGCCCTATATATATGCATTTATGCAATAGTTTCTTATTAGGATTCTTAATATCCCTTCCAAATTTTGTTAGCCTACAGTACCGTCTTCAGGTGGCCCAGACAAGCTTTTTATTTCAAAAATGGAAATAGCAAAAAAAATTGTTTTTGAATTTATTGTTCACTATATTTACGATAAAAATATTAGTATTAATAACAGTTCTGCATACACTTTTTACTCCACTGTCTCATCTTCAAGTGGCGTAGAGCTATTTTTTTGGAAAAAATGGTATTTTGTATGGAACGCTGGCAGATCTTTTCTTGATTGAATGCGAGCTCGTATAAGGCCATCTCTTGCTTCTTCCCCACAAACAGACGATGCAGCCTCTGTCACCAATTTCACATGTCTTTCGACTGCCTGGGAATGACAAGGAAAGTTTGCGATATCAAGTTTTTCACATCCAAAAACAATAATTTGTTTCAAATCTTCGTCACTGTATTTCTTCGTCAAAGGAGGTTCATTTATTTCTAAGCTGTCATTCCAATTTATTAATTCATAATATTCCTGGGCGTCAAAGTTCAGCCGAGGTATTATGAAATGACGAATATTTGTAGCTGTTCTCGATTTCCTGGTAATTCATTTGTATGGAGTAGGCAAATGAACCAGTGCAATGCATGACCTAACTTCGTCTCGATTTGAGCTATCACACCATTTTTAAAACCAGTATTGACAACAGTTCCGTCACATCCAATGGCTACAAGACTGGTAACATCAAATTTATTTATATCTAAGTGATGCATGATACTGTCCTGAATATTCTTTGCAGATCCAGAAGACGGTATTACGTGGCCAATGTATTGCGATTCAGGTTCAGAAATAAGAACAATATGTTCTTCTACGACAGTATTTCTGTGAAAATGATTCCCTCGCTTTTCTTGTTTTAGGGTTTTGTCCTTCCTCCCATAAAAATAAAGTCCCTGTAACTTATCCTTAACAGAAAGCTTCCGTAAATCACCACGATTCTTTTGACGTTCTCGTCTTAACTTACTTCTATCTATAACTTTAGATGGGTCTTCTTTCGTAACTATTCCAAAATCGTGGAGAACAGCGGTCGCTATAATTGCTGCAGATCTATCCGAAATGCCGGTTCTATCACATGCTGCTGCAAGATGGCTTAGAGAAAATCTCATTTGTGACGATGTTGAAGTTGATGTCGATGGTCGGGTTTGTTCTTGAATATTACAGTAAAATGGTGGGTCCTTTACAGTGCAATCCTGAATGTTACATATTTCTATATCTAATGAAGCGGATGTTAAAATGTCAATGTCCTCATTAGGTTGAGGTGTTCCACTTTGTCTTCTTAAACGTTTTTCTTTCCTGTCTTCTCTTCGTTGTAGTTGTGTACTTGCTTTTACGTCTATCCCTGCTATTATCATCTTCCTCGCGGCCCTTTGGTCTTTTAGAAACTCACGTTCACTTATAGGCACTTTTGTTGGACATTTGCACAAGGAAAAATCAAAACATTTGCAAACTGAAATATCAAATAGGGTTTTCTTGCCATTTTCCAAAAACTTAACTTTGTCTGCTGGTTTACGGCATTTTTTCAAAGCCTTCAGTTTTTTGTAATATTCTTTTATGCAGTGTAAGATTTGTTGACGAGACACCACTGGTAGAGATGCTTTAGCCCACAAGTTTTGTACGTCGTTTGCTACTATATTACAAACATCACTAATGGCTGGATCTTTTCCATTTGTCAAACATAAGAGGTCATTTCTGACCCATATGTAATATTGGATCATGTCAGCATAAGTAGGAAGAACATTTCCTATGAAAAATAAATTTTAATTACTATCAACTAACTCAAATAAATCTAAAGTAAGTAATATTACCTTTCAACATTTTAGGACTTCCAAACACGGGACAATTAACATTTTTCCGGGTTTTAGGCATTTTATATATTACTTTTACTAATAAACACACACAAAACACGTTTTTAAAAACAGCGAAACGTCCGACTCAGACAACGGTTCTTCTCAAACTAATTTCTACGGACTTTCGCGGTTTACTAGGAAGAGTCCAAATGGTGGGGAAGATGGAAGGCGGGAAATGGTGCTAAGATTTGAAACAAGTAATCCTGAGTAGGTGGAAATACCAGGGTAAGAAGTATAATTAACGGGAATAGACAAATTAATTTTTTTTTTTATAAAAAGACGGATGAAAATAAGTGTACTTATTTTTTCTGAAACCGTTTTTTCAAATGCTATGCGCCACCTGTAAATGAATTTTAATAAAAAAAAAAAAAATAGGTGCATTCTTATATCATCCTTAGGCAACCATTGATCATATAGGGTAGCGAAAATTTCAGAAAAAAAATTTTCACTCCACCCTATTATGTATTCTTTAATTTAACATAAAAATCAATTGATCTATCAAATAAGAGTTATTTCTGGTTTAACTACGAGCAATAACTGATAACGAAGTTTTTCTTTTCATGACTGACTATATAATGAAACTATTTTTCAGTACATATTCTATTATGGAATATTAGGAAGGAATAAGATCTAGCACAACAAATGGAAGTGACATTTTTAAGTTTAGGAAATAAATGAAATATTTCTCTTTCTTTTCCTTTTATCCTCTCATAGTACCGAATACAGTGTCGAGGTCTTTGCTTAACTTTCTATATTGCAGTACTATCCACTCTGCCGTACTGCCGGCCAAATTAAGTATTAAATAGATTTATAATAATAAAGAACTGATTAATATTAAATGGAATTTCAAGACACCTTAAGCTATCATAAGCTGACAGTGGCGTGTTTACCATGGAAGCTAGGGAAGCGCAGCTTCCCCTACGTAAACTAAATACCTACAGCGTATAATTAAATTAATATACCTTAAAAATGTAATATTACATATTATCCTGTTGACCCGAATATGTATAATTATTTTCAATATTTTTAATACTAGATAATCGAAGCTCTAACCGTCGAACCTCATTTCAACTGTCCGCTGCCGAACGACGTAAAACACGACGTAACCCGAAACGACTTTGTAAGCTACCGAGTTATAGCTTACCGCGCAGTATGGTGTTTTAATTCACTGAGTTGGATACAAGCGCGTGACCATGAATATACAAATATCGTATCAATGCAAAAAACTTTCGTTTTTACGCATAATTTCGGTTGAAAATCGAACTAAAAATAGCCTTGTGTAAGCTGTGAGCCCGGCAGATTACACTCACTATTCCCGCCACAAGTGCATCTACAGAACGTTTCTTTTCCGCACTGAAACGAATCAAAGTTTTGTTATTAGGAATTCTACGGGACAAGAAAGACTTTCTGCTTTGGGATTAATATCAATTGAAAATGAATTAGTGCAAGAATATTCTCGTGAAAAAAGTTTTTATGATGACGTTATAGATGAGTTTGCAAAAGAAAATAGACATATAGCACTTCATTTTAAGTAAGGTAAGATTTTATTATGGTTTGTAAAAAAAATGTTTTTTTTTGCATCAAAAAATTTTTCTCTGCGGCTTTATTTTATTCTTCAGCTTCCGCTTTTGTGAGGTTCTAGACACGCCATTGCAAGCTGAACAGTGTATTTTCTGTAATTCTACAATCTGCTTTTAAAATTTAAATCGTTTTAAATCTGCAATTTTTGCTTTTAGTTGGTGTAATAATTATAGTTTTAGTTTTTCAGTGTGCAAGACAACAAAATTCTACTTTTATTTTATAATTAATTAGTTTGTTAATGATAATATATCTAATATAAGCAGGTATACTAGGATATGTGTTTGCAAAAGCTATATTATCATCATTGAATATCCAGCCTTGGATATTCAATGTTATCATGCTTATCTCTACCATTGCAGTAAATTGGTAGTTAATTAAAATCGTCACACTTAACATATTTACTATTTTCAGTTGATACTAAATTTAATATTATGTAAATATTGTACTTTCTTTAAACAAAACTAGGTACACCAAAATTTGTTAGCATACAAATATAACTTCGAATATAAATAATTAATAGTAGGGCAACCTTCCCTAACACTATTTCATTTCAACGATTTTCTAGTTTTGGTTTGTTTTTGTTTTTCAATACTAAACTTACACTTCTAATATTTTATATAAATTATTTTCATATTAACTTCAGTTATTAAAAAGTGATGTATATTTTTTCCCTGTTAGTATACCTGGGAAACGTCCGATCTCTCAGATAGCTACGATATAAACAAAGAAGTATTTTAAAAATTTAAATTTTACAGATTAAGCGAAAAATTTAAAAGTAAGCAGTAACATGACTTTAGATCAATACTATTTTAAGTTTTTGTCTTCACATAAACCCAGTATGAAGTTCTTCATTACATAGCTATTTTGCAGGTATCTAAAGCACAAACCTGATACTGTTACTCCGACTAAGTCGAGATGGAGAATCCCTTAATAAACGTGCATGCGTAAGACTACCACGATGACCAGGCACACTTGATAAACTTTCCAAACTATCCGTTTCTGACAGTCTTGGTGCAACAGAATATGTATTACTGAAAGAGAAGTAAAGTAAGAACACAGTAATTTAGAACTAGCATGTAGTCATTTTACCTATGCCTAAGCCAGGGAGCATATGGACTAGAAGCATCGACAGCTTGAGTATCTGACAATGAACCATCACTGGCTTTAACTCGTGTTTGTCTCAAAATAAGGCCATATTCTTGTCCAGCACCTGCTCCTTTTGGTAAACTTTGTGATCCCATCATTAATCGTTCTCTTACAGACTGGCTTAATTGATTTGCTGTGTTACCAGTTAATGAATAACTTTTGTATTGGGTTTCTACAACAGCAATCGCTAATCAAAACACGAAATGATATGTTAATCAACCTGAATAGTTTAACTGATAAATTAAAGATAAGTAAACTTACTATGTGGTTGCTGGAGGTCACTTGAACACGTTTGTGTGCCACCAGAAACTTTGACTTTAGTCCGAGGTACCGCAGACACTTGAGCAGTTTTTCCTGAAGAATTCTGAGCACCTACAATTCAAAAAAGCTGTTAATAATGTACTTTATTTAAGCCAACAGCACCTACTAGAAATCTTAACTTAATTGAACTGATGGCAAAGCACGAAATAAACTTGAACCAACAGAATAATTAATTGATGAAGGGGTCATGTGATATCAATAAAGCTGTTAGGGAATATAATTGCTGTTGATTGTTACTACAGACTGTTTTTTAATGTTTTTCTTAAATAAGAAATACAAAATTAAAAACATGCAATTATATTCTACAAGAAAACTGTAGGTACTGTGATGGATTTTAGGTTTTTTACATTACTGAACTACTGGAAAGATTATGACTAGAGGAAACCTGTGGAATTTTTATATGTAAAAAATAATTAACGATAACAATGCAAATCACAGTGGCCTTTTAATCAGGAATGATAAGCAGACCAATTACTTAATTTTCATTCTGAATTTAACTAAATCTTAAATATTACCAGTCAGAACATAACAGCTTTGGCAATTAAATCAACTGCATTTGAATAAATTTTGATGTCATCAATTAATGGGAACTATCTTTAAGACCATTTAATGTTGACTGCTAGATTCAAATAGGTAGGTACTAAAATCGTTAAATTTTAATTAATTATAATACACTCTTAAGAATAATTACTTCAGTTAAAGGAAAAGCAAATAAGTGGCCAGTTTACTGAGTCTCACGGAGTTAATAAAATTAAACTTACGAAAAATACAAACTGCAAAACATACAATGATTTAAATGATGTTACTTTAGAAAAAAGATTCGAGTCCAGTTGGGAATAAATTATACTTTATGGAAATAACCTTTACTTTCAATTTGAATTTAGATTCCTTGTTTCAAGTGCTTTTTAAATAAACTGGACTAACAATAAGTTACAAAACATATGATATTAAATTAACTTAAATACATGCATAATGTACTAATTTATTTAATATTTTATAACCGATTTTGAGTTTTATCAGTTAAAAATAGAACTAATCAAAACAACCACCATTAAATCAATCGATGTAAAACGACAAAAAGCAACAACAAAGTACTTTCAAACAAATTAGCTGTTATAATACGAACCATAACTTTACAGGAATACAAACATGTAACAGAATGAAAAAAACAGAAGAAAAACATTAATGAACGTGTTTATGAGTTTATTGACACTTTTATTTTTCTGAACAGCTTAATTTCAGAGTTTCTAATTTTGCTTATATGGGAAATGTTAACTGTCATCACTCCATTTCTGTATTCCACTTTCTTGCTTCGTTACAAAACACATGTTAATCAATAGTTCATGTACTAATTTGAAGTTTTTTCTCTGTAGGCGTTAGTTGGAAAAAAAAAACTGAATTGACTTTGAAATTATTAAAAGATTGTCTAAAATCGATTTTACATGAAGGAAGCTTTTTTTGTGGTAAGCTATTTCAAAAAGACACTTGCACTCTAAGGTAAGTAATAATGTTTTTGATAGGTGATATGATATGCCTAATGCATATTAATAATTGATATTATATTAAATAAACAAAACTATCTATTCAAGAGTAACTATTAGGTAAAATCTATGCTTATGGGCAGGGGCGGCCTGGGTCGGAATTTTATATGCGGAAAAATTTTCAACCGGCCATCCTTTTTTTATGAAAATGTCAATAAATAAAAAATAAATTACTCTTGGGATAATAGAAAATTAAAATCATTTTATTTTACATTTAATACGAGGGCAAGACTAAAAGTTTCGGGAATCAAGTATTTCTAATGCCCGTACTTATAGACAAAACTCGATGTCGCCCTTGAGATCGCCTCAGCCAAGAACACCTCTAGTCCTGTGCTTTGCTTAGCCTGCTGTATATCTTATAATCGCGACTTCGTGAAATTTCGGCGGAGTTCAGGAAAGCAGCGAGTAATCTAGGGTTTTTTGTTACTTTTGTTGTACCGCGCTGATATAAACGTCAAAGAATATATTTATATTTTAGTATTTATAACCTCTTGTACGTTTTGTTGTTGAGGCACGTGCGAATTGTTAGTCCTAAAAATTTCTTAAGTTCTTTCTTAAGTTTCGTAAGTTCTTAAATTAAGTGGTGTTTATTAAAGTGAAAGTTTCCAGGTATCTCAAGCATACTAATAACTGTATAAGGGGAGCAAATGGTAAACCACGATTGTTCACAGTCATAAAGCGGTCTGCTATTAGCGGTAAAATTGTATGAAGAACAGTATCTTTGCTAAATCTGTATCTATTACGAAATTTCAAATCTCCATAAAATTCGAGAGGATTTTCGGTTATATACCTTTATCTGCTGGTATGTCAAAATGACATCGTTATGTCATTGTATTTTAGTGACGTAAGGAAGTTAATTATAATCCTAGAACCATAATGATAATGAAGTTCAAAACGTCCTAGTACCATAATGAAATTCAAAAAGTATTAAAGTTCAAAACGTCCTAGTATCATAATGAAATTCAAAAAGTACGATTACTTTAGCATGAATAAACTTTACTAAATTGATGACAGCAGCTAACATTTTGTACGTAATTCGGATCATAAACGATCATTTATGGTAAATGCCGTGTTATCGGGCTCGGCTGACGCTTCCCCTCGATAATATTCACTGCTAACACCATAACGACCGTCATTATGATCCTTATTACATAAATATCTTTTTTGACACTATTTCTGCATTTATGGCTTCTTCTACCATATCAAGGTACTCAAAAAACTTTTCACTTTCTTCGCGATCCATGATTTTCAAAATATATATTATTTTGATAACTTATGTCACTGCACAGCAAAACACGAAATGCGTAACTTCAAACAGTAAAGCACGCCTCAAGCCCGTCTCAAGGTAGGGTATGACCAACCTTGAGTCAAGTACGCTCAAAGCAGGCTCGAAGTCGTTTTTACTTGGGAAGCAACGACTATAATAGCCATTTTGTTACTTGAGTAATGCTGAAGTTCAAGACCGAGCTGAGTATCGACTATAAGTATGGGCATAAACGTCTCACATGAACAAAACCTACATATTCGTAAAATTTGACATTTTATTGATCTAGTAACCATCCCAGAACAAAATAATTCTAGCGTTGTTATTACAGTGACAGTTCAAAGTAAACAGTATTGCGGAAAAAATGGATTTAACGCGAGAACACTTTCGAGCGATGATTCTTTACGACTTTCAGAGTGGTTTAACCCAGCAACAGTGTGTCGAGCGGTTGGTTTTTGCTTTTGGTGAAGAAGCACCATCCAAAACAACTGTATATCGGTGGTTTCAAGAATTCAAGTTCGGACGTAATAGTCTCAGCGATGAGTTTCGTGAAGGTCGACCAACCACAGCTGTGACACCGGAAAACATTGATGCTGTACGCAAAATGATTTATGAAGATCGGCATGTAACATATGATGAGATTCGGGCAACTTTAGGTATTGGGAGGAGCCAAATACATTCAATTCTACATGATCGTTTACATGTGAGAAAACTATTTGCGCGTTGGATTCCACACAATCTGACTCCAGCGCAAAAAGTGGAGCGTGTCACATGGTGCAAGATAAATCTTAAACGCTTCAACGGAGGAACATCAAATCACGTTTATGACCTCGTATCAGGAGATGAAACGTGGATTTATTCCTACGAACCTGAAAAGAAATGTCAATCGGCTGCTTGGGTGTTCGAAAATGAGCAGAAACCAACAAAAGTTGTTCGTTCTCGGAGTGTCGCAAAGAAAATGATTGCTTCATTTGTCTCCAAATCTGGTCATGTTGCTACTGTATGTCTTGAAAATCGTAGAACTGTTAATGCTGAATGGTATACTACCGTTTGCATGCCTAAAGTTATTTCTTAAATCCGTAAAAAGAATCGGAAACGTAAAATCATTTTTCATCATGACAATGCCAGTTCCCACAGTGCCCAGCAAACAGTTAATTATTTCGATATCAATAATATCGAATTGATGCAGCATCCACCGTACAGCCCCGACTTCAGTCCTAACGACTTCTTTACGTTTCCCATAATCAAGGATAGATTGCGGGGTCAACGATTTCAGTCACCTGAAGAAGCAGTTCAAGCTTACAGAAACATCATTTTTGAGATGCCATCTTCAGAGTGGAATAGGTGTTTTGATAACTGGTTTGGGCGGCTGAAAAACTGTATAGAACTTAAAGGTGAATACTTTGAGAAACAATAAAGCATTTTTTTCCACTTTCTTTTGTTATTACGGTATTTTCCCGGAACATTTAGTCTAGCCCTCGTACATACAAACACATAAATAAGAAGCATTGAAACATTTTGGTTACTCAAAAATTAACAAAAACAGACATTTCTTTGTAAAAAAAGGAAATAAATAATATTGAAATAAATTAATACATTAGTACCTAAATAAAAATATTTTTATAAAGGAAGATTTTCTTTTAAAAGATTGCTTTTTTGATCAACTAAGTATACCGGCTGTTAATAAAACCTGGGGCACCCCTATTTTTTAAATTATGTTTTAAGATATCAAAATGAAATTTGGTATATGCAATATACTCTTTAAATAGTATTTTTTGACATAGAACACACGTTTCTGTCACTTCCGATTTCGCCGGAATTACCCTAAATTGTGTTATTTTAAATAAACAACCTGAATATTTATAAATTTTTGGAATTTCCATTTCATTCTACGTATGGTATATCAAGTTTGAAACATTTTGATGACAAAGTAGATGCCATGACCTGCGCAGTCGGGGCAGGCGCGGATCCAGGCAGAGGCTAAGGGGGCTTTAGCCCCCCCCCGAAATAAATTCCCTGCTATGTGTTTTCTTTACATTTAGCTAATGAGTTTAAATAAATATGACACGATAAAAGCCGAAGAAGTTTGAGAAATTTTTAAATTAAACACCCAAAAATCCAAATATATTTAAGACAAATTTGATGTGACAAGTTTTATATATCAAATATTTTAATGTCGTCCAAAACTATATATCAGTTTATGTTTAATATTTTTGAATTTATGTTTGTTCTGTTTCTTATAGTTTATTACATTGCATTTTTTTTGTGAGAATTATATATTATTTTTACTCTATTCAAGGTTCTTACCTACTTAATAAATAAGTTCGTCTACATTTTTGGATTGTTTTTACTTTACCTATTATTAGTCCTGCTCCCGCCCTAAGGGGTGTTTAATTCTAAAAAAACAAATGAACTAGAAAAAAGCGCAAAAAGTTGCGAAAACTTAAATAGGTACTCGTTTTTTCCTCCTTAAAAAGTTACATAAAAAATTTCAGCTTTCTCTTAAAAGTAGTTTCCGAAGCCACGCTGCTTTTTTGAAAAAAATTTCGCCTGCGGCGCTTCGCCCTCGACCGACCGACTCGCAGTCCTACTATTTAGTTTTAAAATTAGCCCCCCCCGAAAAATCTTCCTAGATCCGCGCCTGAGTCGGGGTGCTACGACACCCAAAACAAATTATTTTAGTACTTCAACGGTAGCAAGTCTGTCACTTTTTTGTGCATTTCATTTGTTTCACTTGTTTTGAAACCCCGTGTCTAGATTTAAATGTCCAAAATACGTTTCTTTTTTAACGGAGAGTGTTATTCCGAATTAAATTTTCATATTAATCCCGCGTTATTGATCCTGAAATCCTGAATCCTTGAAAAACGCTCGTTTTTAATATCCTAGTGTCTCACCCTAGTGCCATTTGAAAAAATAGAGTTATTCTCGAAAAAGCATTTTTTCCAACTTTAGGTTATTCTAATACAGCAACTAAAATAGTTAAAGTTCTAAAACAATTTGTCTCGAGTGTTGGGGCACCTTGACTTTCATTTTGGGTAAGATACCAAAATATTTCGGACTTGATACTATCATACGTAAAATTGAATGGAGATTCCAAAAATGTATAAATATACAGGGTGTTCCATTTAAAATAACAAAGTTGATGTCAATTCTGGCGAAACCAGAAGTGACAGAAACTTGTTTCCTATGTCAGTAAATGCCATTTAAAGAGTATATACATATACCAAATTTCATTTTGAAATCTTAAAAAATAAGAAATTTATGGGGGTACCCCAGGTTTTGTTGACACCCGGTATAGAGTATTGTTATCTCGACTACTGAGATCGGTAACGACGGTTTTTCGCGTTTTTGAATTTGTAATGTGTGAAGCTGGTGTGAATCGCGCTATAAAATAATTTTAATAATTTAGATTTTTTGTCAAACCGGCCCATAATCGTACCGGCCCGTGCGGAAATTTCCGCATCCTCCACATGGCCAGTCCGCCCCTGCTTATGGGTACCAACCAAACTACCAAACACTACTTCAGTATAATATCACCTATCACTCTATCAGGCTTCCAGCCCGGCTGCGTACCTTTATTGTGCCAAATATTATACTGGCAAAAGATTAATTCTCTTACTTTGTATGTGAAAAAGCACTTGCTCATAGATATTCTCTATAAATGATATCTTACAATCTGGGCTAGGTTTGATCCTAAAGCCTTTGAGTTTCATAAATGTCAAACCATTGATAATTGTTAATTTTATATATTAAACGGAGTCTTCTTTTTATCTTGTAATTCCCTAAGCACTTATAATAAGTAACTTATAATCAGTATCAGTTTATCTATGAAACACTTGTAACTGATTTTTTGTGCTCATTGAGAGTTATGTTAAAAAATTCTAATTTCATCGAACTGAACTGCCGTTGTATTGGTTTCTTTGTGGTTTTAAACAGAAACATGTATTTTAGAGTACAAAAAGTTACACAAAATATTTCTTTGAAATTGCAAGAGATTGAAGTATTTTAACTGCAGTTTTATTTTTGTAAGGTGGCATGTATTAACTATGTTAAATACTTGGGAGTTAGAAGGTGAAATGGGCGGGTTGTATAATTAACTAATTATTAGGAGGTAAAAATATCTTAATGAGTATGAAATTGCTGTAATATCATTAATGCAATATGAGTAAATGTGCGGTTTTAGCATGTATGTTAATTTTGGAAGTGCTATTAACAGCTTAAAATTTTCCTTAGCATACATTAAGTGTAATACGTGATTATTAATGGATTTTACCACATGCTAATGACGTTCCCATAGTTCATGGTTTCTAAGTGCTTATTACCACAACTTAGTAGATATCAATTTTATCAAAACCTACATCAGAAATTTCCTTTTAAAAAATAAACACATACCTGAAGTAGGGGTTGAACTTCCATTAACAGTACAAGTTCCATTGGTCCCATTAGTAGTGCTATTCCTCTTAACATAACCGAAGCTCTGTGGAACACCTCTTACTTTAGTGCTTTTCTCTTTGCTACCATGTGGACTGCTACGTCGTTCGCGGCGCGTCCCTGTAGGGCTCGAGGGAGCTGGTGCAGGTGGTGGGCTACCAACCCCAGGTGAATCCGTATATCGTTTCCATTGCCCATGTTTTGTATCCTGGAGCTGGTTCGCGTTTCGCGAAGATCTTGAAGAAACACGAGGGGCGGGCGGAGGTGGAGGCTCCTCCACGCGCCCCCTTCTTGCAGCTTGTTCTGTCAACACGGTGAGGCTTCCAGGGACTCGGGATGTTCTGTACAAATAAGATAACGTTAATGTAAATGTTGAAATTGGTTGATTCATTTATGATAAAGTGGATTAGCGTCTGAATGAATTAAAATGACACTGCTAATTCGTTTATCTTATATAACGGGGAGAGACTTGTTGGGAAGATAATTGATTCTTAACTTTCTGGATACTGACAATCTTAGTTAATTAGACATACATTGTAACTAATTTAGGCTACGAAAATTTGGGATATTCAGTTTCAAAATAAGATTATAAAAGTAATAGAGGTTCTTAGGCAAATTAATGTTGCGCGCTAAAAGCAGAAATTGTTGAATAATTATTTAAGGAACTTTTTTACTAATTTCTATATTTCTAACTAGCTAAAGGAAAGCTACGTTTCGCCTTTCTTCAAAATTTGTTCTTTATTTCAGACTTTTCATCTTTAAATATAATGTATGTAATAAAAGGAAGATTACCTACTAACAAAAATACTAAAAACTCAGTTCTTGAAGCTCATATTAGGTTTGTGTTGATTGTTTATTGAGTAACTAATTAATTGTATTAAATTAATGTTTATACATCACATTAAAAGCATTATAATTTATAATGTAAAAATGTAATTTTACAGGTTCATTTATTCCACAAGCAAGATGAATAGCAGAGTTGTTAAATTACTACAAATCCCTTTAATTTTGCTACAAAAATGTTTTCTAAAACCACACTTAAAGTTTACTGTTACACAATTATAATAAATATGAATCCTTACAAACTATTGAAAATATATGTACAATAAGAGAACGAATTTTACTTTTGTTATTATGCCTTTTATTAGCTTAAGTAGAGCCATTCGGATATCATAAAGAAACATATGATACCTATCGAATTATTGTGTAAGTATTAGTGTTATTATGTGAAACTGAAATATACCTACTAATCAGTAATCAATAACAAAATAACTTCAAAAGCACTTAAGCGATATTAGAAGCAATAAGCAATTGTATGACAATATTTTTTTTACTTTCGCCTTGTTTTGTATTGAATTAGTGTGCGTTTCATAGATCATAGATACCTGAAATCTATTATCAGGGACTGCTTTTTGCTTTACATAAGTTATATGAATTTTAATAAAAAGAGTACATTTATAATACGGTTAAAAACTTGACAAGTTAACATTCTTGAAAACTATTTACGTGTATATTCTGAAAACAGGATTTTTACACAAATAAATAGTAAAGCAATATTTTAATCAAACGTAAAAGTCTATTGATTCAGCAGCTGTTGCACCTCCCTTTTAGTAAAAAGGTAAAACTGTTAAAAAATATCAGTGTATCATTAACAGAAATTAAAACGCCAAAATTATACTTCATCACAAACATAACAGGAAAAACGTACTGGGTACTTTAATTTAATTTACATGGTTTAAAAACACGGTGCTACACATCCTGATGACCTTTGTGTACACGCAGACATACAGGAATTGCCCTATCAGCTGTGAAAACACCTACGACCACTCTAGTTTAATTAACCTTGCCCGTAGTAGTTTAATGGAAAAGAAATGTGGTTAATAATTGAATCAGTACATTATATCTAGAAATAGATCAATTACCAGGCACTGGTTTCACTAAAATCAATTAATACAAAATGTAGCTCGACTGAAATTTCAGAAATTTACGTCTATTTTTGAAGATGAAATCAGAAAACACTCAATGTTTGTTACATAAATAAGAGTACAATGAGAATTTCTGTCTAAAATATATTTAATTTCAAATTGTACAGCAAAAGGGAAATAAGTTTTAAATGCTCTGTTAGCTTGTAAAAAATACTTCAATTTTTGTTATGACAAATATTAACTTTTTTGGCAAACGTTCTTTGGGAGCCGGTTTCCAGTTTCAGTTAATACCGGAAGATTTCGGAAATATTCGGGATTTTCCGAGAAATTTAGAGTGCAACTTCATCGAAACTGGTTGAATCTAAAACCTCTTGTGAGAACAACCTAACTGGCTTTCATTGAGAATCAATGGTTGTAAATTAAACTTTACCTTTAGTTTAATTTGTAATTTATTTAAATGTAATGCGCAATACCCTTATTTTTCGTTATTTAATCATCATCAAGTAGAAAACACGAGGGCGTATTTTTATGTTATCTACCTAGACATGAAACAAAAAAGCGAGGATGTCAAAACAATTATTAAAAAATAGCTGTGACATTTAGAATTGCATGTGCTAAGTTGTGTTTAATAGTTTAATTTGTGCGATTTGTCGAGATTTGGAAAGGTTTAATTCTTGATAAAATGGGTGAAATTAAGGTGGAACATCGCAGTGTCATAAAACAAAGTCGAGCAGATAATCAATGATTGTGGGTTCATAGAGTTAAGGCATCCAACTTATAAGCCGGACTTAGCCCCGCCAGACTTCTTTCTATTCAGAAACTTAAAAAGCATCTCAGGGGAAAGAGTTTTGCATCTGATGAAGCACTGTTGAACAATATTTTTTCTGAGGGTATGGGACAATTGGAAAAAAGATGGACTAAGTGTATAAATGTTGAAGGTAGTTACGTAGAAAAATAAAGGGTTGTTAATGTGATACGTGTTTTTTTTTCATAGCTAGGTAGATCATAAAAATACGCCCTCGTCCAAATTAAGACTTGAGAAATCACCGAAGTGCATTATTATACATAACAATAGTAATAATAAAATATATTGTTTTTTAGTCATTCAAAAACAGGAACTGCAGAAATTTCATTTGTTTTCAAGAGTTAAAATACCTATCTACATTAACTTTCACAGGTTTATTCCATGAGTCATCTCAAAGAGCAGCAATCGTATTTATTTGGGGTTAAAAGAAGGTTAAAATGGAATAAACACACCATAGCAAGGCTATAATTTCCTTATAAACTTAAGTAAGGGTCTGGTGTTACTGTATAAACGCTCGCTAAAGATTAGTACCTTTTATGGTCTATTAAAAATAATTTTCAAGACCGAACACGCAAATACACCGTGTCAATAAAGGCTCAGGTTCTTAAACCCTTATAGGCTTTATAATCAATGTTAACTTGAAACAGTTTGAACTTGAACATTTAAACTTTAACCTTTAAATATTTAAAATCGAAATATGATTACATAAGTCAATATAGCTTACAGAAAAGTTGGATATTACAAAAATTAACGTACGTACTTAAGAGTTTTTAAAGTCTTTAGGAGATGTTATGGGTCACAAGTGATTATTTACCATAACTAAAGGTAGGATTGTTAGAATGAGTTGATCAATGACAACATATTTATCCTAAAACAATAACTAGGAAATTTAATGTTTGCAAAAACAATTTAAAATATTTACTATAGGAAACTGTAAAAAAAATTGCAGAATTTGCAAAATGAGAAAATGTTCGGTTGGTTTTATATTTTGTATACATCTGATAGCTGTACATTATTTAATAATAGATAACTATAGTACAGGGTGTGTAAAAACTCGCGTATAAGCTCTCCGTAACTTTATTCCTTGGACAATAATAAGGCGAAATTCTTATAGCGAAAAAGCCACCAGATGCTTCCTCAACTCGTGCAAAGCCTTCAAACCTTCAAAGTTCAAAATTGGCAACGCGAAAAGGAAGCCGTTTTGCAAAATTCTGATATTTTATGCATATATTAAACAATTTAGTATCGTTTCTCATTTAAAAGTACCAAAAAACATACTAGTTTTCATAATTTCAATTCACAGAATTCTCTCAAATGTATTTGCTTGTATCAAAAATAGGTTTGGCAATATTGCAAATTAAAATTAAAATTAAATTATCTTGTTGTTACTGTTATATTTTTGTTTTGCTTTAACTAATAATCGATGAGTTGGCTGATGGCTATGTTTGTAAATGCAAGGTTGTCAAATTTAAATTTCTTAAATTGTTATTCTCGGGATTAACTCAGCGTCTACGAACATTTTTCTAATAAGATTTTTTTCTTATTTTTGTCCAAAGAATAAAGTTACGGTGAGCTTGTATGCGAGTTTTTACACACCCTGTATATTTCATAGCACACCAAGTGTTAAAAACGATTGGTATGGGTTAAAGTGGAAAACAATTGTAAACTAAATCTGATGTATGTAGTTGACAAAGGTCGGAATAAAAGAATCGTTTCTTTAATTATTTTATTTCATACTGTCTGGTAAATTCAGCTTTCCGACGCCATTTTGAGTCCGGAAAGTGAGCTATTACGGTATCAGAGCCGGAAAGTGTTACCTAGCAACACTTTCCGGCCTGTCACATGTTGACGTTATTGAAAAAGTGTTTACAGTATGAAATAAAATACGTAACGACATTCGTCCGTGAACTCATTTTACAGCACTCGTTTCGAGTTTCAAGACTCGGCTCCTTACGTCGCCTCGTCTTTAAACATCTGACTCGTGCTGTAAAATATGCGTTCCCGGACTTGTGACGTTAATTACTATTTAAACACGGCCACTTTTTTGGTAGACTTTTAAGTTTTAAATACCTAACAAATTAATAATGAAACAAATAATGATATTTTACTGTTTCTACTGTTTTCTGCATCGGCAAGTGTACTTTCTTATGTCGGTAGATTTCAACAACCGGTGGGTTATTTAAGAACTACTCTGTTGCTAAAAACAATTGCAAAATTGTTGTATAACCCCACGAACTAATAGCCAAATGTTGAATTTAGGTTAATTTCTAATTTTGACAAAATCAACATTCGTCTACCTACAGGTTGCAAGAAAATAACCAATCTTTTTTGCACAAAAAAATGATAGATTACAAATACACTATTAAGCACTGCCTACTGAAAAAAGCGTAATATGATACTTCAGTTCGACCAACACAAAAATTAAAACGGTAAACAAAATCCTTTAGTAACAAAGACTTAACAATAAATACCCAAAGAAACATACCAAAGTCGGATGGTGCACCGTCTTTAGGGGATGTCCACACACGAAACTTCCATAAACATAAAAGAAACTTCATCACAGATCCAATGCGGTGCTATCACAAGTGTTAGAAATGTGTTCTTTTATAATATTTCAGTTAGGCCCAGTGACCATGTCTGTCTAGCGTCTGCGATATAAAATCAATGAGGGGGCGCATGTACCCTAAGTAGAAAGGGATCAAACAACAGCACCACGGTGCCTAACCTACCCTGCCTTGGGGCTGAATGCGCAAATTTGACTTTTTAATGCTGCCAGCATGTGAGAGGATATGAAAACGTAATAAAGTAACTTTGCCCGAGTAAAATCTGCGAAAACCTTAATAAACGCACGGTTAAAGAAGGTCAAGTTTAAGAATATTTTCCGCTTTTTATTTTGATTTGCATATCAAAGGAATTCACTACCCACGTAGGGCATAGTAACGCAAAATAATATATGCGTAATAACTTAATAAGTTAATGATATCTGAAATATCAATATCATCAGAGCACAATTTGTAAAAGGGAGGCGCATATTCCATTGATAAAAATGAAATTAAGAAGTTTATGATTCAAGATAATTTAATTTCATTCAAGATTTGTACTTTAGTAAAAGAAATTGGTTGTTGAGAGAAAGTCGCAGCATTTTCTTTTTCAGTGCATGGTGCATGTAATATGGGACATTTATTGCAAAATGATTATACTGGGTGCGGCAAAATATATCCAGCCAAGTTTATTTAAAATAGAAAAAAAAAATTTTTTTTATGAAAACTATTTATTAAAACATGTAACATTATTTATGAAAAACAACATCGAGTAAATGATAATATAATAATAATAATATAATAATGATAATATAATAATAATAATAATAATAATTTATTAGTGCTATATATACATAACGTATTTGCACAAGTCAAAAATTGAACACATAAAAAAATATAAAAAAAGATATATGTATAAAACATTACAATTATATAAGAAACAAACATTTCACAGATAGATTTCACATCACAGTGTTAGTAGAGACATGCTTTAAGTATTCTTCATCGCTATAAAACGCATTATTTTTAAGATAGGCTTTTATTTTATGCTTATATTGCTCAAAAGTAAGTTGTTTTATATTATCAGGCAGAGCGTTATAATTATAATATATGATACTGTTGTGGCTAATGCCATTTCTAGTTCTTGAAAGTCTCAAAAAATACGTTAAGTACTTATCTTTATTTCTTGTTGAATGATTGTGAATGTCATTATGCTTTATAAATTTATGACCGCCACGACAAGCCAGACAATCACCAACTCTACTTTGCGCAATTTCTTCACGAATATTTGCCTTTAAGTCTTCTAACGTCTGTGGGCGATTAATATAGACTTTACTTTTCAAGTAGCCCCACAAGAAAAAATCTGGTGCCGTCAAATCAGGGGAATGAGGCGGCCACTCAATATCTCCATTTTTTGAGAGCAGCCTGGCAGGGAAAATGTCTCTAAAGGTACGTTTTCGTAAGGACGCAACATGTTGGCCGGCATGTCCGCGGACTTGTCTGTTCTAATGTAAACGAAATGCATTTCATGTCGGGACAGTCGGACGACATGTTAATGTCGGATGCAAAAATTAGCCGCACATGTCGAGTCGGCGTTCGTTTGTCACTACGTATTTACGTAAACACTCAATTTTTAATAATAAGAGACGCAACTAGGTGCAAGCGAAGACCATTCATTAACGAGCTACGTATATGCACCTTCCAAACGCCGCTTCGCTAAAAACCTTCTAACGTACCATCTTTTGCGTTTCCGTTTTGACTTTTTTTGACTTTCTAGTATCGCATGGCTTCCTGCCAACACTATGAAGTTGATATAACCCGTACTACTTCATCGTCTGCCATCTTGAAAACTGCAGATTTCGATTCGAAGATCGTTCTCTCGACATGTCCGTTGCTGACAAGTGACAACATAAACACCTGTCAATTTTACCAACTTGTCGGTCGGCAAACATGTCCGGCCAACAAGTCGCCCCGATTTGTCCTTACGAAAACGTACCTTAAGAAGAGCGACAGTTTCACGCGCTGTGTGGAATGTAGCGCCATCCTGCTTTCCTCTTTCAACTGTGGTTGCAGAAATTCTCGTATTATTGTTCGATACCGTTCTCCATTAATAGTAACTGCATTGCCCATGGCATCTTCAAAAAAGAAGGGTCCAATGATTCGGATTCGGAGTATATTGCGCACCAAACACCCACTTTTTGATCAAACTGTATGTTCTCTTGAATAAGACGAGGGTGTTCTGTTCCCCAAAAACGATCATTTTGCTTGTTAATACGACCAGAAAGGCAAAAATTTGCTTCGTTGCTCATTATCAAATTTTGCCAAAAATTGGCTTCTACTTCCACTAAGTTTGTAATGATTTGTGCATATTGCAAACGTCTCTGAATATCAGTTGGCCGTAGTTTGAATACAGTTTGAATTTTGTATGGATACATATGCAAATCTAAGTGCAAAATTCTTCTTAAAGACCGCTCAGACAACCCTAATTGCGCCGTACGTCTTCTTGTGGAAGTTTTTGGTTCTGCCTAAACATCAGCCCGAACAAGCTCAATATTTTCGGTTGAATGACCAGAACGAGGTCTTCCAGTATGCTTTACATCACTTACTGTGCCATTTTATAAAAATGCGTTTGCTAAACAAAACGTCGAATTGTTTCTCCGTGTGGAGCTCTTCGATTAGGATATGCTCGCCTAAAAGCGCGTTGAGTTGAAATTATCGAAGATAAGTTTTGGAAATACAATTTAACAATTTCTGGGCGTTCTTGAGACGAATAACGCTCCATAACAAAATTCTCTATCTTTCTACTTTGATGTAAAACTTCACTTTTGACAGTTGTCAAGGAAATAACAAAATCATAACAATATTCCATAGCTGGGTATATTTTGCCGCATCCCATATATACGAGGGCGTATTTTTGTGTTATCTACCTATATAGCCATGAAACAAAAAAGCGACGATTTCAAGTCAATTATTAAAAAATAGTTGTAACACTTAGAAGTACATGTGCTAAGTAGTGTTTAATTTGTGTGGTTTATAGAGATTTGGGAAGGTAGGTATATTTCTTGATAAAATTAGTGAAATTAAGGTGGAACATTGCAGTGTCACAAAGTTCCTGATTTTGGTTAAACTCTTTCGATGGAGCAGAGAATCAATTAACGATGACCCAAAGTCCGGACAACCCGTGGAAGCTCGAATTGAAGAGATGGTGCGAAAAGTCGAAAATTTGGTACTGCAAGATCAACCGATCAGCGTTTAAAGGTCTCTGTTATTTCCAATGAAATCGGTATATCCGAAACAAAATGTTGCATGACGATTTGGGTATGAAGAAGGTGTCTGCACGGTAAATTCCCAGATTGCTTACATCTGAGCAAGAAAATTTGGCCACGTTGGAGAGGGACAGAAATCTTTTTTCTCGAATTATCACTGGGGATGAGATTTGGGTACATCACTGGGACCCTCCCACTAAACAGGAATCCATGCAGTGGGTCCATAAGAGTTCTCCACCACCAAAAAAAGCCAAAACACAATTTTCTGGACAAAAAACTGACGGAAACAGTTTTCTGGTATGCTGAAGGAGTCTTGTTTATTGAATATATGCCGAGGGAGTCTACCATAAATGCCTATAAAGGCCTAAGGTAACACAATTTAAAATTTAAAAACTGCTCAGGAGGAAAAAATGCCCACATTCTTATTCGCAAAAAAACTTGTTACTGCACGACAATTGTCGAATTCATAAGGCAAACAAAGTTCAGCAGATAACCAATTACTGTGGGTTCATAGAGTTAAAGCATCCAATTTATAGTCTTCACCTAAATCCCTCCGACTGTTTTCTATTTAAAAACTCAAAAAAGCATCTCAGAGGAAAGCGGTTTGCATCTGATGAAGCACTCAAAGAAGCTGATGAACAATATTTTGCAGAGTTGCCGAAGAAATTTTTTCTGAGAGTATGGGACAAATACACGAAGGAAACGGTGAATATCTTTATTTTCAATTTTTGAAAAACAGTATTTTCTAAAGGTTCTGGCGGTTCCAGTATATCTTTACAAATTTTTTTAAAAAATACATATAGTTTGTTGAATATCAGCTTCATTTTCAAAATTAGTTTAATGAACCAAGTCTTCAAATGCGTCCTCAAGACATTCTAAGCCATTTTTTGCGAAAATTCACCAATAAAAAGTAAAAAGTCTGGTGGTTATACGTCTGCTATGTAACCAAGGGGAGATGGTTTTGACTCCCATTACTGGACTTTTAAAAATAGAGCCACAACCTCTATATAGGTAGAAAAATGGAAACTACCAGCTTAAAACTTTCTTCCCTCATCTCTCTTTAATAAATTAATCACGATCGGAATTTAAAAAACTAAAAGCACTGATAAATTGAGGTAATTTGCTTAAATGACTTTAAGAGTTTCTAATAATTTTCAATCTTCACGCCTAGTATAGGAATGTAATTTATATTGTAATAACCTCAACTACATTAGCTGACAGCTACATTTGTTTCAAACTGATAACATCGATGAAGCTAAAGGACCTTAGCTTGATTTGAATCGTTTTATAACAAATGACTGAGATTTATTATGTAAATGATCACTAAAAATATGATAATATATATTTTTTATATTAAATACTAATATAATTTTATTCTCAATGTTTTATGTTGGCACACTATTTGTAATTTGAAATATAATTGCATCAAATAATTTAATTTTTTAACCAAGGTTACAGTAAAATTTAAATAGAAGTATGTTATAGAGAACATTTAGGTTAGCTTTTAGAATTTTATATTTATATTTCGGAATCAATATGAAAATCTGCCAGATAAAGGTCTTCTTGATGACTCGTTCTTGTGTTTTAACAAAACTGCCTGAAATTTTATCAAAAATTATCTTTTCAGTGTTTTGTTAAATTTATAATAAGTTGCGTCAGATGGGTTAAAGCTTAATCTATAATAAAATTTCCTACGACATTTTCAGCGAACAATTGTTTACTATGATACGTACAGCTTTTACTGAGCGTAAGCTGTTTGGGAACTTATAATTTAACAAAAATCACCTTTTAATAACCACAGTTTTCTGTCGTCTTTTTTAATTTTTTTTATCTCGTATAACTTCTTGGATCACAAATGACGATATGACTACGGAAAATAGAACAATGGTAGAAAAAATTGATTAGAAAAAAACTATTTCATCAATAACCTCGATCAAGAAAAACGTCACTTTAAAAACAGGAAGTTTCATGTTACTATTTTAAAGTTTACAAAATGAAAACTTGCACAAATTTTACTCGTACTTCCAAAAATTATACAGGGTGATTTATAATAGGTGTAACAAACTTCGCCATCTTGTTCGGGAAGTAATTTTAAGCTAAAAATGTTATATGGGCATAGGTCATAATCAAGTTAGTTAGAGAATAACAACAGATTTTAATTTTGGCCACCAAGATCTCCCGACTTAAATCCCTTGGATTTTTTTCTGTGGGGCCACTTGAAACAACTGGTGTACAGTGTCAAATTAAACACGCGTGAAAAATTACTTGACCAAATAACAATTAGATTGAATGAAATTCGTCAAGATCGTGCAACAATAGCGCGTGTCTACGACTCAATGGTTCGCAGATATCATGCTTGCATTTGAGCTCAAGGAGGACATTTTGAACATTTATTATATGCAATACATATTTGTTTTACATAACCATTTGTTTTTTCAAGTTAGTTCATTTTTCTTTAATAATAATTATTAATTCAATAAAATTAAAATCTGCTGTTATTCTCTAACTAATTTAATTATGACCTATGTCAATACAACATTTTTAGCTTAAAATTACTTCCCGAACAAGATGGCGAAGTTTGTTACACCTATTATAAATCACCCTGTATAATTATAGTGAATACCAAGCTGAGGTTTAGGTAGGTAATACATAAGTTAGTTTTCACTTTTTCAAATGTTCTAAAAAACTGTTAGTGTGGTCTTTTATATAACTCAAGCTTATTGGCATTTTATTCAATTTCGAGCAACGCCAACCCTAACACGACAAAAATGAAAACATTGTGATTCCCATTGGTGCTGGGAAAATTGTTCGTAATCGATAATCGATTTTTGTTGTAATCGATTTGAGAAAAAAATTGGAAAAGTTCGAGTTCAATTAATCAATCGATTGACTAAATTTCTATTAGGTATTCAATGAATAGATCGTTATTCAATTAATTGCACAACTTCGATTATTCAAGCAATCTAGTAATAAAATGTTAACAATTTATAATACAAATTATCCATTACCTTATCTGAGAAAAATTTAAAGCAGGTGGTATTATAAATATAAAATGCAAACACAGTAAATGCTATATGTTTTTTTAACTGACAACCTATAATAGTACACTATGAAATTAGTTTATAATGTACAGTATTATGGCATGAATGAAATTAGCGCATGAATGCAGTGAATGCGATAATTTCATGAATGCCATAATACTGCATTATAAACGAATTTCATATACTATTTTATCGTCGACTAGCATTACAATTATTTATGTATAAGAAATTTAATTTAGTTTTTTTTGCCAAAATAATAATTATTCAGGTTATATAAAATTATGACGTATTTGTCATAAAATAGTATTTGTTACTATGACGACTGATGTGTTTGTTTATTCCGTTGTTATAACAACTTTATGTCACAGTGCCATAAAGTATAATATTATGCACGATTTTCTCTATAATAATGATAGCATTATGATGCTGGTCGACGATAAAAATATTTGTTTTGCATTGCAATAGTGAGATATAATTTCTGAATTAATACTTTTGTTGTTTATACTTATTATATTTTTATAAAAAATGAATTTGAAATTTTTAATATATTGTTACAATATTATTCTAATAAAACATATACCTACTGAGTAATGAGTATCTGTTTTTTAACTTTATTTATGGCGATATAAAATTTCCATTTAAAAAGTATGATAAATGTAAATAACTTTCCAGAAGTAATAAATCATTCAGTAATCGCGTAAAAATAATAATCGATTCAACAAGATTGAATTTGCACAAAAATCGTTTATTGAAATAATCGAATATTTGATTGATTATTGATTCATCGATTTTACAAAAACTGAAAAGCACAATAAATTAGTGAATAATCGATTAATCGATTTAATTTGAATAAATTGCCGGCATAGTTCCCACATCCCATAGAAAACAAGGTTCTATAATTTGAAAATTAAAAAAAGGAAAATTTAAAATAAAAGTCCTTACTGAAAAATAAAGCCTTTTCCGGAACTCAAACCAACATCAAGTTTCATCACAAATTGCATAAACTACAAAAATAAGTAAATAACTGCCCATAAAAGCAAACTTCTTAATCTATATAAGTACAGCTACAGGTTTATATTTGATTGATTACACTGCCCAACAAAATATGTACTACTTTTAATTTTTTTCCTTTGATATTTTTATTGTTTCTGGTTTACTTTAGTGCGTTGATGTCGAAAATGACATTAGTTTTTTCCCAACGGCTCTAGTTTTTTTTAGATATTTTGGAAATATCCTAAATTAGACTTAAGGCTTTACTTTCCTTAGACAAATATTGATGTTTATGTACTACAGGTTGCATAGTTTCCAACAGTATTTTTTGAAGCCTTTTGACCGGTGCAGATTATCTTTTCTTAGAAAATCATAAGAAATGCTAATCCGGGGCTTTGTCCCTTCAGAAAATATTTAAATTCCTTTTCATGAAACAATTCCTAAGTTTTTAGTTGTTTATTCTATCTGTATATGTAAGTACTTCTGTAGTAGAAGACCTTTGAAGTGTACGGGCAAGTCCAAATTTTTAATAAATTATCAAGTTTTAATAAAAACAGTGAAGTGTGGTGTTATACAATACAATATGGGACTGCATACAAAAAGACACTTAACATGTGGAGCTCGAAGAAAAAATAAAAGAAGATTAATACAACAAAGGCATCGAAATAAATTAAAGTTAGTAAATATTGTGCTTCGAAAACTAAAGTTATTAAAATTCCAGTGGTAAGGGAAATTCATATTTGCATACCAGATAAAGTAATCAGTAAATATCTATTATTTGCATTAATATCTGATTGTAACTAGTAAATTATTTCAATTTTTTTTTATTATTTATGCTTGCTTCAGAAAATTTTGCAGAAATTAAAAATTAACAAACAAAAAGACATATTTTAGAATTTAGTGACCTTACCTACTATAGGTACTTTTTTGAAAAATCTATGAATAGACTATTTTATTTTATTTATTATTTTCTAACGAAAAATAATTCTGCGAGCGTAAATATTCAATAACTGTATGGTTCCGCAAGGTTTAAAATTAGGTATTTCCGTAAATCTTTAGAGTTTTGTAAAAGCTAGAAATATATGGAAATGTATGAATGTATTGGACAAGGTTTTTAAATGAGGTCCATAAAATTCAGTCGTAATTAATGCAATAAATGTATATTAAAAAATAGTTTTATAAAGAAACTCTAAAATTAACATTTTGGAAAATTAAGTTGTTATTTTGCAATAAAAAGTTAAATGAAAAGTCTTTACTATTTATTGGTCATGCAAGATTTGAATATTCTCTTCGCAACATTTAATTTTTTTACCTGTTCCTTATGTTAATTACAGAAATTATGAAAATACGACGATACGCGATTTACCAGAAGCATCAAACGTGAACGACAACATGGATTGCTCGGAAGAAATGCCCGACTTATATATGGAATGTGAAGATTCCATAGCAAAAAACGCTTGTGCGGATATTGATGGACGTCGTATTATAAACCTAATTCCATTTTTGAATGCTTTGAAAACAATGAAGCACCAAGGTTTTGGGTGTAGCTTCTTTGATATGAACATCATCGCTGAAAAGAGAATTGGCTTGAAAAGTCTACTGACTTTTAATTGTAATGTATGCAATAAAAAAGAAATTATATCAACAGATGGAGAAGATAGTGCAGACATAAATAAATCGGTCGTTTGTGGTGCAGTTGCCGGTGGAATAGGACATACACAAGTAAACGAATTCTGTTCATCCCTAAACATACCTCCTATTTCTACTAAAGCATATATAAAATATCAGAATAAAGTTCAACATGATTTACACGACTCTTTCTTGGCTGAAATGTTGAGGACGGGAAGCGAAGAAAGAAGACTAGCTATAGAAGCAAATGATATTGGTAAGGATGGGATCCCTTTCATAACAGTTGTTGTTGATGGAGCATGGGCAAAACGATCCTACAAAAGTAATTACAATGCACTTTCTGGGGTTGCTTGTATAATAGGTGCTAGAACTAAAAAATTACTATACATTGGTGTAAAAAACAAGTACTGCTGCTTTTGCGAAACATACAAAACCAAAGACAAAGACATTCCGGTCCATAAATGTTACAAAAATTGGACAGGTGCTTCAACATCAATAGAATCTTCTATCATTCTTGACGGCTTCAAATCATCTATTGATATGCATAACTTAAAATATGCACGTTTGATTGGGGATGGTGATAGTAGTGTGTACAAACGATTAAAAGAAAACAAACCCTATGGTTCAAATTTTTTCATAGAAAAGGTTGAATGTAGAAACCATTTGTTACGGAACTACTGTCAAAGAATAAGAGATTTATCCAAACGTCCGAAAGTAGATCCTCAACTAAAATCGTTTCTCAAGAACAATGTGTTACGTTTTAGAACCGCAATTGTAGGTGCTATAAAATATAGAAAAAGTGAAAACATCTCTCTAACAATGAAAATTGAACAATTGAAAGAAGACATAATGAAAGGGCCTCAACATATATTTGGAAATCATGATTACTGCCACGATATTAACGGTCAAAGGAAATACTTCTGTAAAGGTCCGAAGTTAAACGAATGCAACTATTATGCAGAATTTAAAAATTCAAGTGTTTTTGATGAGTTTCAACGTACTCTTATGCGCGTGGTTAATAATTCTGCTAGTTTACTTTATGACACGGATAACAACAGTGCAGAAAATTATAATTCTGTAGTTAATAAGTTTGTGGGTGGTAAGAGAATCAACTTTTCTAAACGTGGTTCTTACAAAATGTGATGCGAAGCTGCCGCCATTGCCTTTAATAACCGCGGATCCTTCTTGGATAACGTGCACTTGAATATTTATGGCAAACCGACTGGCAAATACACAAAAATATTTGCAGAAAAGGTTAAGAATAGAATTAACAAGATTACAAAGTAAAAAAAAGTTAAAGTAAGATATGAAGAGGATGGAGATTATGGAGCTGTAGTGGAAGACATACCTGATAAAAATGAATATCAACTTGCAATAGATAAAAATACATTTTTGTTAGAGATAAGGTATTAAATGAAACCGTTGGTCAAATTAGAAATCCTAAATGGAAAAGAGAACGTTCCAACAGAATAACTGCAAGCAACTTTGGTCTAATTTGCAAGATGCGGCCAAATACCGACACAAGAAATTTAGTTAAAAATTTACTAAATAAAGAAGCTACCATAAAATCGAAATCGATGGAATATGGCAGTGCCAAAGAAGCAGAGGCGAAAGAAATGTTTGAAAATGTTACTGGCTTAAAAGTGACAGAATGTGGAATTTTTATTGATAAAGAATATTCATTTTTAGGTGCATCCCCAGATGGCATTATCGATAAAAATACAATAATCGAATTTAAATGCCCTTACTCTGCCAGAGGCATACCAGTAAAAGAAGCTGTAGAAAAAAAATTAATTACATATCTATGTGATCTGCAGAAGGAAAATAAAAATCAGATAAGGTTGAAATATAACCACAATTATATGTATCAAGTTCAAGGACAACTTCATATATCGCAAACAAATATTTGTTATTTTGTTGTATATACTGGTGTAGATATATTTATTGAGAAAATTAGTTACAATCATGATTTTTGGATGGAGCATATAGAAAATAAGTTAATTAAATTTTATTTATTCGCTATGTTACCGGAAATAGTTGATTCTCGACAATCGAGAAACATGCCAATTAGAACAATAAAATTTAAGGATTTGTAAATAAGTGGTAACTTATATATACGTGTAAATAAATAAATTTTCAAATATGTAAATAAAATGGGATTTTTGATATGATTAATAAACTAATTTATAAATATAGTACAATTATTTTATCACAAACAAAAATCAAAATCATCTAGATTTTAATTTTCTTTGTATTTCATATTTCCCTAAAAGCGGCAAATGTTCTGTAATAATAAAGCATTGGAAACCTTTTTGAAATAAACAGGTTAACAACACCCTAACCTATACTCCTTTCTTTGTTCTATGATAATAGACATCTCAACGTCACAGCAGCAGTTGGTAATCTGCTGTAATCCAATAGACGCTTGGCCACCCCATTTCCATATTGAACTAAAAACTAACTTTTTGTATTATGGGTTGCCTATATTTAAATTTAATTTCTAATATAATTATTAGTCTATAAGTCAAGAACAAAATATTTCGTAAGAGCACACTAGTTTATCACAATACCTATCTATAAGTTCATCGTGTTTTTATTTTTACGTAAAATTAAGCGAATAAACCTGCATTAAAGTTTTAATGTAATTATACAATTATGGGCTAGCATTTAATTCTTTAAAAATTATTTCATACCAGCACACTAGCATATGTTGTTCATGTTCGCGTTGGGTACCGAGATTTGCTTAGGAACGAGTAATTACGCTGTAAACATGATTTGAAAATATGTAATTTTTTCTTGCATTTTCCGGTAAGGAGAGTAAAGCCTTAAGGTGCAATTTTTTAAGTTTTACGTGACCCACAATTATTAGTTTTGCCTAAAACTTTCAATATATCTACCACACAGAGGCGTTGTTTAAACAATCCAGATGGTTTTTGTTATATTTGTAGCGCATATATCGTAAAAGAATATCGAAAATCTATCTCGGACTTCGTTAAAACTGCGCATTTTAACTACTTTGGAACAGAATTGTGCAATCAAGACAAGCCATAGGTAACCCATCTGCAGCAATGGTCCAGTGGAAAAAGAAGTGCTCTCAGATTAAGAACATCAGAACCCCGCTAATTTGGCGAGAACCTCAAAATCACCATGACGATTGCTATTTTTGCATTGTGAACATTAGCGATATTAATCCCGGAAATCGAAATAAGTAGTCATATCCTATATAAAAGGACGTTTTATAGTGTTTTTAAATGATTTTTTAAAGAAACTATGCCTAAAAATTGTATTTGTGTGTAGGATTTTTCATTTCATAAAAATAAAAAAGTAGAGCAGATAATTATAAAACCAGTATTATTTTCACTATTTATATCACGAGAACATAGAAAATAATCGAAAATACTTTGCCTCCTTGCTCGACGTATTGTCAAGAAACACCACGAGTCGCGGCAGCGACGAGTGGTGTTTCTTGACAATACGTCGAGCAAGGAGGCAAAGTATTTGATTATTTGCGACTGCTCGAGTGGTACCTATATAATTAGATTATATAATGAATAAATATCAAAACTGAATTTTATGTGCAAGTGACGTTTGTTGATAAACAATGTAAATATGGTTGCTACGAAAAAATTGAAAAAATACTCATACTAGATTCGAGTTTTCTATTGTTTGGGACCAGCCGAAACACCGAAGTGATTATACCACGTCGTCAAGGGTATATTCACTTATCAATACGTAGTAACCAAGCAAAATGCTTGATGCTGATTGGTTAATTATATTATGAATTGTATAATCGTAATTAGCACCTTAGATATACCCAAGAGGAAAAAAAAACAGTGTTGACCAGCGTTATTTATTTTTTGACAACTGAACAAAATTGACATAAACTTCATCTCAAAACAGATTTTCAGACTGCCACCCAATCCTATAAATTATTTGTATCGCCTGTCTTGAGGATTTAAGATTAATTTAAATCAGAAATTTCTTAATTACCATTGTGTTGATATAACAGTGAGTGATCTTAAATTTTAGGTATTTTGGTACAAATAACCCTAAATCACACGATGAAGCGTTTTCGCAGTACCATTGATACGCTCTTTATTTGAGAAATCCGGTTACGCAAGGCCTGGAGATCTTGCTGGCCAGTATAGTTATTGGGTCAAATAAAACAACCAATCCATGAACCAAATGACTTATTAATACGGTTTTACGGCTTGGACAATTCTTTTGGAAGTAGAATCAATTTAATACATTTACTACTAATGATAATGATAACATAAAATTATAATGCATTTCGAAATAAGAACTTTAAATTGAAGAAGTACGCCCAATGGGATATCCATTAAATAATATACCATACAATATAATGCAATTTTAAATGTCTGTGAATTATGTATGTTAAAGCCTGCAGGCTATTTCCTAAACTGAATGAACTCTTGAAAGGTTCAAACTATTGTTGGTTGAGTTAGCCCTGACACTTCTTTATCCTTTCTTTGGAAAACACTTGTTGCATGGTTTTCAAAGTCGAGTGCGTTAATTTTAAGCAAACCCGACAAGGAATAAAACGCAACGCGGAAGAAAACCTACCATCGTGTGAAAATAATGACTGCGGGGTGCAGTTCATCCCGAAGCCTTACAATTGTTAGATTTGCGCTTAAGTGAGCCGATGTTTTTGTATTTTAAGCCTTAGCACGCACGGGGGTGACACAATTGATATATGGGACGCCTATAGGCTTTCGGTCGAGTGATTGCTGAATGAATCACCCACTGGACCGAAGGGGTGGTGCGCGTGTCGCGGCCGTGCGTAGTTCCGACCCCACGAGCGCCAGCTGGTTTACTGTATCCTGACTGTATAAATACCACCAAGGTTCTCTCATCTATCTAAAACGTGCCTCGAATCACACAATACACCTATGTCATTGCCAAAATGTGACGAGGGGTGAAACGTGTCCGTGCAAAGATTACCGGGTTAACTCTTCAACAGTCTGTGTAACATCTTTCATTCAGTTTACATCGAGTATTGTTTGGAGTGATTGATTATTGCTACCACCACTTGGAGGGAATTTGTATTTTATCAGATTGTAACTTGAGAACGTTTCGAAAAAGGGTGGGCCGGCCTTAAACATAACCGAAAAACCTTCATAGGTAATTTTTCTTGTAGTGTAATATATGTAAATAATAATTTGTAATTCAATAAAGAATTAAATTACTAGTTTGAGTTATTTTTAATAGAAAAACGAATAACGATATAACGCATCTTAATCTTAAGTCTTAAGCAAATATAAAAACGTGAATGTAGATTAAATATAATGAGAACCTGTAATTTGATTTATTTTTCATTATAAATTTGCAAAAAAATGTCATTGCAGACCCGTATTTTGGACTCAAATAACAGCTTAATTGATATGTATTTTGATATCTTCACATCACATAAAACTACAAAGCAATCAACAAGCAACCACATACTTAAATGTTAAAATTAACTAACATACGATATGTGATTTTTTCCAAAGCGGCCCATGAATCGGTTACTACTCGCTTTGTAAATGCAATAAGATATAGCTAGCTATATAAGCTAAATGTATAAGTATTTCGACAAATAAGTTGTAATCCTTGATGAAATACTTGTTGATATACTTAACTGGGGTTGGTTTTTGCAGACATTCTCGGCACCAAATTACATGAATATAGGTTCTTCATCAAATTATCACAGAAACCAATGAACTTTACCAAAAGTATTCTATTGACGATTGAAACTAAGTTTCTGAAATACGTATTTGGATAACTAACTACTACTGAAGTTTTCAGGATTTTCTATCTCTTCCCGAAAACACAAATTATAAGCCGTATTTCAATTTATTAACACATTTAGTTGTTTCTAGACCTATTCTGGTACTGCTAAATTAAAAAGCTTGTTGTACTAGTTAGGCATGGCATCAGCGTTGTTTAATTTTGCCCAATTTATATTAGAATTAAGCAACATGTGCTTGTTATGAATGATAAAATTACTGATTTTATCGTTCATAACCTCGACCTCTAAAAAATGTTACCGAAAAATGTTAAATTCACGTATAGACAAGTTCACAGGAAACGAGTGTTTAAAATTATTATGCAGTCATAACGAACTAACTAAGGGGTTTGCCACTAAGGCAGTATTTCGTTTGGTAATGAGTTCAAAGGCAGTCTTACAGGCAGTTTGAAGAAATGCAAATTCTGAGGTTAAGGCAGTTGGGGGATTCTGAGACACTTCAAGGAGTAGTAATAACTCCTATAGAAGATCATATGGTATTAAAGGCAACTAACACTCCTAATATAAAACGTTGTTAAACACAGCAACAGTACTTAATACCCTGCCGAAGTGCTTTGGTTTCCAAGACAAAAGCTCTGTTTTGATCTTAGATGCATAATATTTCTTATATCTGATTGAAGCAATTTTGAATAAAGACGGACAATTGCTATAGATTATTCCAGATCTTCTTAAGCTGCTCATAATTGCTACACTCGCAAAATGTCCAATGTTACCCTAAACTAATCCTAGAATACGTTATTAAGGGATTAAAGCTGGCTTTAGTGACCAATTCTGCCACTTATTTTCATTTTCTTTTCCTTAAACTTTTAGCATTAACAAAGCGACGTATTTCGCACTATAATTGCCCTAGCTAGTAAGCACATTTTATACTACACAAATAAGAGATACTTTACAATAAGCATAGAATAAAACTTTTTTTGTAGCTATATTTTCTTTCAAATCAAACGAAATTCGAAACAAAATGATATGAACTTTCTATTACCAAAAATGTTCACCGTCTTTAAACAAAAAGCTGAAATTTGATTAATAAATAATCAAATATATTTAAGAAAAAAAGGCAAAACTTTGTTACAGTTTGGTCATTCAAATTAAAACAATTTCTTATTTGCAACTCAGGCGAAATTTTTCGGATATTTTAATTTCTTAAAGGGAGCTGCATTTTACAACCTGTAACCTGTGAACTCATAGTAATAAGCGAACCCAAAGTAATCAATGAACTAGTGATATAACAACAAGTAAAAAGAAGAAATATAGAAAGTTAAGCAAGCGCCTGCTTGGCTAAAACTTGGATGGGTGACCGCGCTGCGGCTCGGTGTGTCCGGTCCAGAGCTGGGTAAAGCACTTTTGCAAAGTGCTTCAATTACCAAGCACCAAGCACTTTGTTAAAGTGCTTTAAAGTATCAATTACCAAATACTCTCATTTTTAAAAGTGCTTCAATTACCAAGCACAGTATTTGAAAAATAAAGCACCAAGCACCAAATACTTATTGAAAAGTATTTGAAGCCCTTTAAGGGTTTCAGGTACATTGAAAAGTATTTGAAGCCCGCAAAGGGCTGCATAAAGCATTTTATACTAAGGGCTTGAAAATGTTTAAAAAAATATAAACTAGGTACTGCCACCAATGAAGAAAAACAAAACCCTACTAAAAATATATATTTTACTTTCCATAAAAACAAAATATAAAATTTAAAAACGCACTTACATTTACCATTTACATTTACATTAAATCTGAAAAGAACTTATTTGCTTTTAATAAAACTAAATTTTCAAAATTTTGATCCGTCAAGGCGTGCCTTCTTGGCGAATTTCAACGAATATTATATTTACTGAAGTCAAGCTCCGCTTTGTTTTTGATTACGCCGTTCCCGAATTTTCATGCTGAGACTTGTTTGTCTAGATCTAGATCAATGTAGAAATAGACGTATTTGGAAATGCATTGGTGTGCTTCAAGCAGTTTTAAGGACTTCATTTACTACTGTAAAAGTAATTCAATTACTTTAAAAGTGCTTCAATTACGTCTAAAGTAATTGAAGCACTTTCAAAGTAATTGAAATACTGCCGAAGGGCTTTAAAGCCCCAACCACATTTACAAAGTGCTTCAACTACCAAATACTAAATACTTATTTTTAAAAGTAATTCAAGCACAGTGCTTGAAGCCTTGAAAGTGCTTTAAGCACTTCATTGAAGCACTTTGCAAAAGTGCTTTACCCAGCTCTGGTCCGGTCCCCTCGACACTGTAAAGGTATAAGAGGGCAAAAGGAAAAGAAAGAAAGAAAGAAAAATACTCATTGCACTACAAAAAGACCGACCAAGATTTTAGTTTTAAGACTTTTCCGATACAAGATACAATAATTCTTCAAAATAAAACAGCATTCTACGAAATAGCTTATTCCATACTTAAAGGAAACCTAGGCATTAACGAGACTGGCAAAATTTCACTATATTACTTCATTTTTTTTTTGCAAATATTAATATTTATTCAGAATAATGAGGATGAGAACCCACCGAGATTTCGAGAGGTTGACCTGTAAGACGGGCTTTGTTCCTCAATAAGGCAAATATTTTGAGGCGAAAACAGTTTAGAGCATACCGAGGCATTTAAGGCAGTTGAGGGGTTTTTCAGCAAATACAAGGTAATCTGTGTAGTTCGGTTTTCAAAAAACATTTTTGGAGACATCTTGGCAGTCCTAAAAGTCCTCCGAAGTATGTAGTTCAGTAAAAAGGGGGTAGTTTCTTAATTCCTACTACGATTTGATCATGGCGACTTCTTGAAGAATTTCCTTTTAATTAAAAAAACGTCGTTTATTACATGTATTACAAATTGAAGAATGCGATTTAGGTAAAAAGTCTATCATGTATCCTGATAATACATTATTTATTATATTAAATTTCAACTGCAATATGAATAATTTATTGTAGGTTTAGTAATGTTAACGCTGGATCTTTTAAACTTTATATTAAGTTAATTATTTTGAATTCGAATACTTCCACAGTTAGTGTCAGTGTTAAAAGAACGTCTTCCGGGTTGGGACCGTGTCATTGTTGAGACAGAAGAACTCGACGTTTCACCCACTTTTTTAAGGTGCTTCATCAGGAGGAAAATCGGGGCACTAAAAGAGCACGGTAAGTTAATGTGTCAACCACACTAGAGGCGAAACTCTTAACAAGATGAAGAAGAGCAAGGCAATTCAATTTGTAAACCAAGCCAGAGGCGAAACCTTTCTGAAGAAAAACAGAAAAGGCAGCGGCTGTAACCGGTCAAGCCTATCGGACGAAGACGACGATTGGTCAGAAGTGGAGGGGGCGGCCAGAAGCGATGGCAGACTTCCATATGCCTGATAGATAATAACTAGTGTCACGATTCAAATTGTTAGGGGTCTTGATGATTTCAATGGCCTCACGGATTTTTCTGTTGAAAAAATAAGATTTTTCAATAAGAAGTGCCCCCATTTTCCTCCTGATGAAGCCCCTTAAAAAAGTGGGTAAAAAGTTGAGTTCTTTTGTCTCAGCAATGACAGGGTCTCAACCAGAAAGACGTTCTTTTAACGCGTTAATTATTTTATTTAAATAAATTTGTACAAATAACAAGTTAATACCACCCTCTAAACTTCCTGGAGACAAAATGATAGGTAATCATTAAAATTGAATAGAAATTATTAGTACGAACGTCTAGAAATTATTGTCTAGTTAAAATCCAACAACCACCGAATATGTGCATACAAAAGTAAATTGGCTGCATCCTGGCCAAATTTTTAAAAAATATAAAGATAAACCCAAATAATAATCAGAAAATTATCTTGTTCATTAAGATTAGTTATATTGTTGAATACCTTTTAAATGTAAATCCACTGATAGTTCACAAGTAGATAATATATAAATCCTGATGATTTAATAAAATATGTTTTTAAATATTTAGTGGTGGTCTCTTCGAACCTTTAATTTATTAGTTAAATGCGGAATATATCACTTATTGAACAATGTAAAGGTGCATTTTCAATATAATTCTAGTTTTCTAATACTAGGTAGTCAAATTATTTTCAAGGGTAATATAACAAGTGGTGAGCTTATTGTCGATAATATTTTCAAAATGTCACGAATGTTAATCCCAACGACGAAAATGCAACGACTGCGAAGCAGGAGTTGCATTTTCCTAAGATTGGGATTAACATGAGTGGCATTTTCTAAATATTATCGATTTTTAAGCGAATCACGAGTTATATTTAGGAAGATAATACAATGATTACTTTTTTCAGTAATCGGTGCTACAGCTTTTTCTCAACCGTCAAATAATACGTCATATTTACGTGGTTACTACGTTACTAGCGTTGCTATTGGAAATAACAAAATATTATCGCGGCAATAAATTATTTTCACTTATTGGTACAACATTTTCAAGCGTTGTGATTGGCTGATTTTCTTAAGAATTGTATTCTCAGTGCAGTTTTTAAATCAGGTTACTTAAAACTTCAAAATCAGGATACGCTACCGCAAAACTCGCTATGCAAATTCGGCCCAACTTCAAGTTATACATATTAAAACAACATCTTGTAACTTAGCACCGCAAAACACTGAATGATTCATAAATTCGACATCAACTTCACGGAAACTTTTCAAATTAAACAAAATACGCTACATCACCACCTTAAACGAAGTCTGACCCGACATGACGAGATTGTGTTCATTATAAGTGAGGAAAATCTGAAAGAAACGGCTTAGGAAAGTTAAGTGTACAAAGCCTACCGAGGGTGTTAAGAACTCCCGTTGCTACACGACAAAGAAAATTAATGGAAAAGAAAGCCGCGGTAGTTGATGGATGATTTTCGACTTGTTACATGCAGGGTATTTTGATAAAAGATAAAGTTTGTTCGTCCAAAAAGCTGAATGTAGTTGTTTAAAAGGTAGAGGAAGTTATTAATTTCAGGTGGAAACTGTTCTTGGAAAAACATGTTTTCCCAAAAGCATTATATAAGAATACTCGTGCCACTTCTTATTATGCAACCGCACCAAGACGCTTTATTGAAGATAGTTTACAACTTAACACACATTATGCGAGCATTATGTTTAGTAAGTATTTTTATAAGGGATCTTTCAGCTGGGAAAGTATCCAAACAATAATCAACAAATTTACTTAGTGCTCAATTGAGCAGGTTGTAAATTTAAGTTTAAAAAAACTCAAAAAAACTCATATTTGCAATATCAACTTGAGGCCTGCAACTTGAAATTTGACCAATATATAAAAATTTAAATAAACATACAATGTAAATTAATAAGTTACAAGTTTCAAGGCAACAAATTTCAGATCAATTTTTTATCACTGACGGTGACGGTGATTTATTAAATTTTACGTACGAATTTGTAACGGACAGTTTTAAATAAAGCTAATCCTTTCATTAATGTGAAATTCTACTAAACCGAACATTTTAATATACTTAATCACCGATTACGTTAGTCGGCATTTTCACAATGAAACAACGACCGAAAGAATAATTTACGACCAACATTAACCAACATTCCACTAAAGGATAAATTGCGACCAACATAACTTAAAAAAAATCAAAGACTAACAATGGAACTGAACCGAACTGATTTTAAGGTACCTATTTGGCAAATTTAAGTGAAATTAATGGATATTTTAGATACAAGGAAACGAGTTTTAAAAATTATTTTAAAACTTTCCATTTTAATATTACCCAACATTACTAACAATTAAAGGCAAAACTTTTAATATTAATAGACATTTGCGATAATATTTCTATACTTTTGTCTGCATTTTGAATATTACATTAACTACATGTATAAATCTACTTCCGTTCCTTTATCAGTTTCAAACGAATAACCTAATTGGCATTGCAAATAAAATGATAATTTTTAAATCAATAAAATTGTGTAGCTATGGTGTAAATTCTACAATTATACAGAAATCTATTACTAATTACCAAAAAAATAATACTTTCTAAATAAACCGAAGCAAACAAAATATTTGTTTCTGATTTTTACAAATATTATACGTATTTAATGAGAAAACGAACCGTTACGTTACTGGAAAAAGTTGGCTTTAATTGAAAATAGAACATTTACAAACAAAATTAATTAAGCGACGAATAATACAGGAAAAGAATGGGGAAGACTTCTGTGTTTTAACATAACTTCATAACAGCCTGTAACTTTATTATCTCATTAATTAATCTAAAAACGCGAGCAGCGCTTGGAAAACAATTAAAATCAAATTTACACTAAATTAAGGAAGTGCTCCTTGTCTTACGTAAAGTTTATACGGGGTTTATTATAATTTTTTCTAGTTAACATCTGCATTGTTTAAACGTACATACATTTATCTTATTACTTCTAAACACAATCCCGTTAGAAGTTAAGTTGTAGTATCTTTTGATTTTATTTTGAAATATGTAATATGATTTAATATACACATAAGTATACAAATGATTAATGAAGGCCTTGACTCTTAACATTACAAGTTTACTGCAATATTTATTATTGTTTAAATCTATCGTATGATCAAAAAGTCCTTGGATCGCGGTTTCTGTGGATGTTACATTTTATGGATCCTAAACATTTAATATTCTCTTTAAAGCATTTCTAATTACAATCTACTCACTTTTAAAGGATGGCAAGTATTGTCATGGACATAAAAGTATATAATTTCGAAAAGTATATAATTTCGGAGACGACTTAACTTCCACAGCAACCACAATCCAAAGACTTTTTGATCATACTATATTTCCTTTCTGTAATTTAATAAACGTAAATATAAATTGAAAATTATCACAAGTAGAGCAACAATCACCGGATAAGGTGTTTCAAAGATATCGACGTTGGTAAATTGGGGAACCATTTAATATTTCAGTTGCGCTTTTTTAATAATCATTTAATTTTTGATGATCAAGGAAAGGTTCTTTTGAAAGATATCACTATACATCATTCTCTAATACGTCACCGGCCTTCATTAATTGCATAAATAACAAATGCAGGAAATCGTTTAACTTAATTAAATTGTATTTTTACTAATCCACTATAAGTATAAAAACTTACCCATTAGGTATGTAAGCAGGCATTGTTTGTAGTTTCCTGGCGTACAGGACGCTACCACCCTCTGACATATATCCATCGCAAAGTTCCCTTGAAGGTGGATTTCTAAGCACTTCTCCATCTGATAAATACCCATTTGCTAATGCAATTTCACAGTAATCCGCGGCACTATCAGGTACACGAGGGTAATGTCTAGAACGTCCAGGAAGAGTTAATGTACTACAATAACCCCTGAACAGTGGTCTCATAGGCTCCACGTTCATTGATGTTGGTTCATCGTCGCCTTGAGAACCTTCTCGCACGTGATTTACTAACACATTAACGTGCGTGTTCAATGGTTTTTCTATGTCCTGTTCAACGGAAGGTGGCGGTTGTTGTTCTGATATGTCCGTTAAATAACCCAGTGGTTCCTTCCGGTTCGGTATTACGTTTGTGTGTTCCGAGCCACTTTCGCTGGAGGGTTTGTAAATCACGCTGCTTTCGCTGGAATTACTATGTTGACCTGTGGAAGCACTGTGGCTACTTTCCGATAACTGGTTGTCTTTTTCGTTAGTTTTCATGGGGGATACCAAGGCTACCGCGGGCTTTGGAACGGCTATACTTGCCTGGGAACTTTCTCTGGAGATGGTCGTAGGCGACTTGACGGCAGAGGTGTTTTTATCGTCGCGTGGGACTTTGCTCGTGCCTTTGATTGCAGCGGTAGGCTTAGGTATCCCAGTGCCGGGTCCGTGTGTGGGTAATCCACTTTGAGGGCCTTGAGATGAATTCTTGTTTCCACCCACATCGGACTTACTGCCAGGTGCTTTAATTTTAGGTTCGGTCATCTTGGAGCCCGGCAATGCAGCCACCTTCTGTGCATGCTTTTCGACGTCTGTTGCCGTCTTCGCAGATTTCGAGCTTACTTCCTTTTTGTTTGACCCGGGGCTGTTTTTTGAAACCGTACTTTTCTGCGGTCGCTGTTGTTTTAACCTAGAGTTATTTCTTACTGGTTTTATATCGGAAGATGGTTCTAAACTAACACTACTATCTGATCTTTCACTTCTTGCGGAAGATACGCCACTCGAACTGCTAGTTCTTTTACCGGTAGTCGCGGGTGCAGGTCTATCCCCGGTTTTAAACAATTTTAATTTATCCAACATAGAGTTCTTTTGCTGCGGTGCCGCTTGATAGGGACTACCAACAGTCGACGACGGGGGCGCTCGAGGGATCATAGAGAGTGCTGGACTTGAAGCTCGGCTGGATCCAGCCACAGGGCGCACTTTGTCTGGCGGGCATTTTCGTGAGGGTAAAGCAGATCCTGGAAGAGGGATGCTGGAACCGCCTTTGTGGCTACCCACCATAGACCTAAAACAACAAACATCGAATAAATACAATCCCTTGTATAACATTATTCACGATAAACAAATTTACACGCAGAAAAACAAATATAGTACAACGTCTAACATTTCAGTTAAAACTGATATAAGAAAAGCATTCTTAGAAAGAAATAAGGAAAACCTTTTAAATAATCAATTCTCAAATAAAGACTAATTTCAAATTGCACAATATTTGAGTAATTTTGCTGGACGCTTCAATATAATCGTAACACCTAATTACGTAAATGGCTAACAAGTAACTCAATTTAACAAAGTTAGAAGGGCAAAAACCATTTTGTGTTACATTAACTTTTCTTTCATAATGCAACCAATTTACATATTATTTTCAATGCGTTTTATATGAAATTTATTTGTAAATTAAAAATATAACAGTAGGTATTACATTATTTTGTATAAAATGAACCACCTTTTGATTTTTCTAATAGAAAAGTTAATATCTTTTCGAAGTAAAATGGAAACGCATAAGGAAATGCAGTTAAAATATCAAAAAATCGCTACTTTGCATGTAAGACACGATAAAAGTACTATTCAGGAGATCGAGAAGGATATTGCAACTTTAAATCATAACTTTCATGATCCCAGAGGGTCGTCGAGATAGGAACACCGCAAGTAAAAAACTTGAGTTTACATAATAATAACTTGTCCACAATGGTATACGTCTAGTATACTCCAAAAGATAACAGCCCTAACATCACACGCCTGCTTAAAATTCAACATTCAGAACAGTCGACGTATTAAGTGATAAAATGCTTACTTTCCTCTTTTAATAAAAGCAAAACGAAACAAAAATTAAAATTATTATCACACTAATAGAAATTTTTTTTAAGTTTTAAATAATTCTTAAAATGTACTGCGACGTAGAAATTATGTTAAAAATATATTATGCAAATAAATATGTAGACAATTTTAATAAATATTCTTGTAAAACGATGTGCTTTTTCTAGGGTTTGTAGTATACACATATTTGCCACAGTATAAATTTTGTGTTATTCTTTAAATACCTGATGATAAATGGATCAACGGAAATCGGACTTATAAACTGCACCACTAAACAACTGATACGAGAATAGATTAGATTGTAAATAAACGCCTAGAAGCTCCGTCTTCTTGTTACGGTTTGATAGTCATAACTCAGATAATATCTATTAGCAAGGTTCACAAACGATTAATTTAAATGCTTGCTTTCCCGTGATGCTTTGAAATTTGATAATGTGATAATGATAAGATATTCATTCAATCGCGGTTCTTGCACATACACAAATGAATATGTTAGATAATCGATTACCAACACACTTATAGTTAATACTTATGTAATACAGTTATTAGAATTGATACCTACTCGATAATAAATTTTAAAAGTGTTTAAAATAGAATCAAATTCTGCTTTTCACAGTATGTTTCAAAGGTAATTTAAAATTTGCGAAAAAACACAGTGCATTTTTCTGATTTTTTGACAAAGTCATGTTAAATAGAAAACAAAAATAAATAATGAATTCTGGTCATTCATTTTAACACGAACAATAATGGCTAGTTTATTTGCAAACCTAATGATTCACATTACTTACAAGATTAACAACAGAAGTAATAAACACTTATTTTCCGTGTTAAAAAATACTATAAACGGACAAAGTTCCAAAGTAATTTTTTGGGCAAACTTGATCTAAATGAATCTGAAATTTAGGCAACTTGAGTAACTTAAGGAAGTTTATTTTAAAATTGATATATCATAGAGTTGGTGTTTCCCGGCAATCTAAATTAATTTAATTCTTTGTACAACATAAAATTCTGTTTGCAATAATTCTGTTTCAATAAATAAGCATAATTTTGTAGTGTTGCATATTACCAGTAAAAGATCAAATTAATTCTTGTTAAGTTTGACTAAACAAAGGTTGCATTTTTAAATATAAGTAAATTAATTATAAACTATTATAGGCCAGTCATATTGTACACAAAAAGGGACCCAACATTGCAATAATTAGGGTAAACTTAATTTTTTTATATGTTGTTAGGATCCACCCGGCTAGTATAAATCCAGATTTGCAACCCCGAAAAAGTTGTGCCAGCTGAGATATAGCCAAAAAACCGCGAAATTTTTTAACTTTTTTCAGTTTTTTGCAAAAAAATCACTAAAGGAACCTTCTGACGAAAAAGTCATTCTTACCTTTTTTAAAGTAGATGAAATTTTCTACCAATAAAGCTGTACCTGAGCTCGGTAGCTGCAGTAGTTGCTGACATACAGCCCTGCAAATATGAGGAATTTCTTCCAAAAAGTGCAAATTTTAACTTACGCTCTACTTTCGAGCAAAATATTGGCAAAAGTACTCATCCTACATAGACTCTAAGAAGAAAAGAAGTTTTAGTAAATTTAATTACCTTTAATTTAAGATCAGAACTGTGCCCGTAAATATGATAGTTTGCTCAAAAATTGCCAAAAACCAAAAAAAGTCAAAATCCAGTTTAAGGAAACGTTGCATTAAACGTTATGCTCGAAATTTATTTTGTATTCAATTTAAAATTTTGCCAACTTTGAGGGCCCTGGCCCACTTGAATAATTGTCGTCAGGTTCGATATGGAGAGGGGGGGGATATGTCGTCAGCCTCGTTTTCCGCATCCTGCAGTAACTCATCCTCATCTTCAAACACCTCCATTGGCGGGATGTTGGTGCATGAGTTGCCTTCGCAATATTTACCTGCCTTCCTGCAAGAGCAGGCCCCTGAACAACCCTTTCTGCACTTACAGGAGAGGCATTTCAGGAGCAAAGGGCAGAGATACCCTGAACTCCCTCCGTTACAAGCTGTTTGTGAGAGCTGCCGCCAATACAAAAATTAATGTAGCTCGTCCGCCACCCACCAAAGATGCTGCGAAGTATCACTTCTACCGCACCTACCACCAAGTGCAACAGTGGCTGGGGGAAGCCAAATCACCAACGGATTGGGGATGGAATATAACCGAACAAGGTCTCATCCCCATTACTACCACAAAGCCCCCTTCCCCTCAATTACTCCTGAAATGCCTCTCCTGTAAGTGCAGAAAGGGTTGTTCAGGGGCCTGCTCTTGCAGGAAGGCAGGCATGGCATGTTCATCGCTCTGTAAATATTGCGAAGGCAACTCATGCACCAACATCCCGCCAATTGAGGTGTTTGAAGATGAGGATGAGTTAGTTACTGCAGGATGCGGAAAACGAACCTGACGAAATATCCCCCCCCTCTCCATAATGTCACCCAATCAGCTGTCTCCCCGTCGCCCCGAAAGGTATAAAACCAGAGCGATTTTCTGCAACAGCACCCATTCCGACTCCGACTTCCAGAAGACCAACATCTCCTCCAAGTTCCGACTCCAAGTCCACTTCTCCAATCCTGCTCCAGTCCTGCTCCGGTTCCTTCCTGCAACCGCCCTCGATTCCAGGATCGTCGTGATACTCAGTACGGCCTGAGTATCACTTCCTCCCACGGCACGCCGGTTGATATCCATCAACCCCGTGGCCTTCCTGCTCCTGCTCCTGTTCCAGAATTCCTTACGTCGAATTGTATATGAATTTCTTATGTCGGTTTGTGTATGAATTCCTTACTTCGAATAAAACCCTTTCCGTTTCGTCGCTTCATTTCCATTCCGCCGAAGACACCGCCAACCCAGCTTGTTCCCTTTACCGCCGAACGCCGGAGGTAACAATATCGAACCTGACGACAATTATTCAAGTGAGCCAGGGCCCTCAAAGTTGGCAAAATTTTAAATTGAATACAAAATAAATTTCGAGCATAACGTTTAATGCAACGTTTCCTTAAACTGGATTTTGACTTTCTTTGGTTTTTGGCAATTTTTGAGCAAACTATCATACTTACGGGCACAATTCTGATCTTAAATTAAAGGTAATTAAATTTACTAAAACTTCATTTCTTATTAGTTTCTATGTAGGTTGAGTACTTTTGCCAATATTTTGCTCGAAAGTAGAGCATAAGTTAAAATTTGCACTTTTTGGAAGAAATTCCTCATATTTGCTGGGTTGTATCTCAGCAACTACTGCAGTTACCTAGCTCAGGTACAGCTTTGTTTGTAGAAAATTTCATCTACTTTAAAAAAGGCAAGAATGACTTTTTTCGTCAGAAGGTTCATTTACTGATTTTTTTGCAAAAAACTGAAAAAAGTGAAAAAATTTGCGGTTTTTCGGCTATATCTCAGCTGGCACAACTTTTTCGGGGTTGCAAATCTGGATTTATAGTACCTGGGTAAAGCCTAACATTACCCTAATTATTGCAATGTTGGATGTACAATATGACTGGCCTATTAACCAACTTACGGCGTTAAATTTTCAGTGCTTCGCATACTTGCAATTTTGAAAATATAATATTTGCATAGCAAGGAAGGTACGTGAGATTTACTCTGTTGAGAATGAAAGGTTGAAAGCGAAACTAGCGAGGATCGGCATTCGACAAACAGAATAAAGATTTCTGCACCGAGATGGAAACTATCTTTAAAAATTGTTTTGACATTAAATCAATCACTTCGGAGATAAATTCACACAGATTTCCTTACTATTATGACGATAAATTGTAAACTCAACCACATCCTTCAAATATTTTCAAATGTCACGTGATAAATACATCTTAGTGAATCGGCAGCCGAAAAAATACTCTTATTTTATTCTATTTATATTTTTTGACCACACAAGCAACAAAGAGTAGGAAATTATAAACAAAATATATTTGGCATCAAAATTTACCGAAATAACCGAGCGCAAAATTTAAATCCCCATGTTTATGATTATGCGGCTCGTAAACTCATCAAACTCGTTACTTTCTCAACAGGATGCAGCCGTGGATATTTTCGGGTCTTGTGGTCAGTCTTGAAAAATAAAAAGATCATTATTTTGAAACGTGCCTTTTGAACAAGTAAAATAATATATATGGAAGCATACGAATGCTTGTATTATCAGCAACGCTATCTTTTTTCTTCTTTTTAAGAAAGTTGTAGCTGTTTATATGCACGAGAAGCTGAAGTAAAGAGGTTAATTTTAATGTCGTTTAACCTTAAGAATTTTCGTACTCTCTTTATAAATGTGTTTTTTAATTTTTACAACGCACAATTGTCAATCAATACTAATTTAGTAATTCTAATTAATGATTTTGAAATATTAATTTAATAAGAATGACATTTTGACGAAACTACTATTGAGACCAACAAAACTATAAATAGGGTATGTACCGTTTGGATGGTGTAAGTAAGTACATAAAAATATTCAAATTTATATATCGAATGTTCAACTGACCAGTTTGCCATTCGATGCATTAAATAATTAACACATAAATAACAATAGTCTACTGTTGTGACCTTCCACAAGGATTTCAAGCGTAAATTCTCTTTGTTATATCGAGCTTCTGTACTTTTAACCTTGATTTTTCAGTATCATTAATAGAATACTATTATTATACAAAAATTGAGCAGTAGTTCAAAAATAATCCTACCTAATTACGAACTCCTAATAATTCAGCAAATATCAGATATTCGACTTTGAACAAATATTAACTCGCAAACTCGCAAAAAATGCTAAGCCATTATTATAATGGACTCGAAATTAAGATTAATTCAGGAAAGATCCAGAAAAAAATATTATTTTTGGTGTAAAAGTAACATTTTTAAAACAAATATCTTAAATTATTATTGTTAGAATTAGAAGCAATTTGCTCCACAGAAAAAAAAAACACGAACGATTTACATCATAATAATATGTACTTAGCAGGCAATGCTTTGGTTTGCTACTAGTTAATTTGGACTGTGTTGGACCAAACAACCACCTCTGAGTTTCCAAACAAAAATTAGGGATACTTTCGGAGTTTAGGGTTTCCTGAAAGATCTTACATAAACTTTAGACTCAGTTTAACCTGCAGATTAACATAGTAACATCATTAGTTGTTCGGGACACTTTGTAGTTTCAACGTAAATTAAGTTTTATATCACTTCAGTTACAAGCGTCCCTTGAGAGTAAACACGTCTTAACGAAGTTGTACTTAACATGCACAGAACTTTAAATTAGTACTGTTGTTTTAGTTTCGAATAATTTATTCCAAGACGCAACAAACTTAAAACGATTAGAATTAAACTTGTTAGGGCAAGGATTTCTTAATTTTTATCATTTGAGTGAAAATGTAAAAACCTAAGATAAGAAGCGAAAATTTAACAACCCGTTTAATTTAATTTGACACCGTCAATATAAATTTGTTGTAAAAGGTTTTAGTTTTAGTGCTTCTGCTTCGAAACTAATCAAAATATCACGTTGAAATAATCACTTCAAAAATAAGTTTCGCTTCTTAATTTAGCATTCAAATCTCCGCTTTTATTATTTTTTTTTAAATGACATTCGTAACACAATATTCCTTTTATTTATATAATTAACTTTTTAACTCGAGATTTCACTGTCGAATTGTAATTTTCTTTAAAACAGTAAGGACACCATAATTTATTTACTTTGAATTTTGCTTTTGTGAAATATATGATTTCAGTATTATTAAGTATAGGTGGTATACGGTAAACTTTAGTTTGACAACTCTTAAGTTTAATTTTATTATTGTTAACATAACTTTAAATTTGTAAATCTCCTAATAAGTTATGCTTAATTTTTGAGAATACCTATATACCCAATATTTCTGAACTATGTTTTTTCGGCTCTACAAAACGAATGTGAAAAACATACTTAGAAAAACGAATGTTTATTTAAACTTTTTGTCTATAAACAAATTTAGATATCTGTGATTGTCGGTTTTAAAGAATTTTGCCAATTAACTTATTGTCTTCATTACACTAAATATTTAAAAACAAAACTAATTAATGAAATTTATTTTGTCATTATTTACTGCCTGAAAATTTTGAAAATATAACAAAATGCTTTGTAGATTTATCGCAGTGATTATAGGAAGTACAGGCATCTTAAATTTCTTAATATGCAATAAAACTGTTAACACATTTTTAAATTATTAAGAATTAATAACAACCCATGGTCGTAAACAAAGCAGTAAAAGATTATTGCCACAGATAACAAGACATGTAAAGTTTGTTTATGTTTACTGATAAAGTATTTATTACTCATCGTCTTTATTTCCTATTAAACAAACGTGTGCGACAAGTAGGTTTTATTAAAAAAAAACCAAAATATTTTGATAATTCTCATTGTTGAAAGGAAAGCCGATATCATTCGTCCTAATAACACTTAAAAAACTTTTTTCTTCTTCAAGGTTGGACAGTTTTATTAGTATGAATAAAAAATATTTTAAATTTTTGAAACAAAGCGCATTGCGAATTATTTCTAAATGAGCGTAATTAAAATTCCACCAACACAAAAAGAGGAACATAAATCAAAGCAGGCCATGAAGTAAAAGAAACCAAACACAACACACAACAAACACAACTTGCAGGTGTTGAAAACTCGAACAAGATGAGGAAAAGTAAAGAATCACAGCAGGACCATCTACACCCCCAAAAAGCACGCACCTCCGGACTTCTGGAGAGGTCGGTAAGCTCCTGGATTTGCGAACTCCCGAAGTGTTATTGCCCATGGTGATGGTAGCGCACGTACCGGAGGTGGCAGCCACACTGACACGCGCACCCTAACAATGTGAAACTGCATCTGCCATCTCGCCCCCTGCTCCCCTAACCCAGCATTTGCATCTCAATGGTCCGCTATGTGCTTTGGACACTGATGCTGTACACTTCTGTTCTTGATTCTTTCCACCAGTAGCTGAAGAATTTTAATATTGGATATCGCGAATTTAAATGAGGTGAAATGTATTTTTAATGTAAATCAGTTCGCGTGTGAGGGTGGGTTGTCCGTGATGAATGGATTCTGAAGAATCGCGCTGCATGTTTATCAACGAACAAGTGCGAGAAATTTTAGGTAGTGCGAAAGATGCAAACCTAATTAGAGGAGTTGGTTTTTCATTTTGTCACGATCGATCAATATACGTTATTTGAAAATATTAATCCTAATGGAATAACGCTCGGGGAGCAGGTGGTTCTGTGGTGCATCATACGGGAGAGCTTTTATATGTATACACAACACTAAAAAAGAAAAACTATGGAAAGATATTTTCATTGTTTTAGTTTAACTATTGAAAGTTCTTGAAAACTCGTAAAAGTTAAAGTTATGTGTTAGGCCCTTACTTCTAATATTATACTCTTATGGCTTTTAAAATTGTTCATATGTCACTTGTTATAATAAAAAAATCATACATAAATAAAGGCAGTGTCAATTATATGCATAAAAATGTAATAGATATTACATATACGTTCTGCAAATTCGAAAGATAAGCTGAGTCTAACCTACAGTTTATTTAAAAAAATTATGTAATTAACAGTAATAAATACTACGAACTAATTACATAATGGCCCAATAATTATTTACATGTAAAAAACATTTATCTGACGAATTTATATCACGTATTTCTATTGTCATACCACCGTATTTTCAACTTGAACTCTTCACTTCTTGAAGATCCTTCATTTTTTACATTTATCTGTTCTTAAATTTAACAGCCGCTATGAGGCAAAAATTCTCGTTTCCAAGCACACACCAACTTTCCAATCAAACAAAAAGTTTGACTTTATAATAAATTTAGTTGAGAATAGGTTTTCCACTGTTAATTAGCAATTTGCAAATATTGTGAGTTTAAAAAGTAAATCATTGCAAATTGTCTTCAACCACAACTCAGCAGCCATAATTCAAATTCAAAATTGTTGTAGCTGACAGTACTTTGCAAGTACAATGAGTTTAAAAAATAAATTATGAATGTCCTCAACTTGAAGTTCTTGTTCGTCAGAAGACCCGTCATTTCTTAAATCTATCTATTCGTATATAATTCTAGTTTACAATTTTTAGTATAAGCTTGTAACAGTCGAGTCGGTTCGCAAATTATTTAGTGCGTGTACAAATAAATTATTATAAATTATCATCCATGTTAATCCCTATGTATTTTTTTTAAACGTATGGTGTATGTTACATATGAAACTTAACAAGCCCAGCTTGTAGATATCGCCAACTTTTACTAAATTACTCAAGTCTAAAATAATCACAAAAAAGTTACTTGGAAAAACTCATCTTTTAATTTTTTTCAGAAATCTGAAAAGCTAGAAATATTAAATCAACTCTGATTGTTGGAGGTTAATTAATACAAATACGATTTTATACTAGTTTAACCTCTTTTGTAGTATATCTCTTCAAGTAAATGAGATCTATAAGTTTGAATTTTAAAAAATAGACAACATACACCCTTGGCCAAAAGTATTAGCCACCCGGTATTTTTGCTATAGGTATCTAAAGAAATTGTTCGCGCATACTTTGCGCATTATTCATTTATTTTACCACTCTGTAGAGTGGGGGTGTACTAGACTTGGTTAAGTGTAAGAAGTACATAACGCGTAGAAACGAGTTTTCGTCTAGACGAGTCCATGTTTAAATTTTATTAATATGATATACATTAAAAAATTCTTAATTTTGTAATGAATATGTATTCCAACATCAACAAAAGCCTACGCCACTGCTCATCAGCTGGCAGCTGCTTACCGGTCAGATTTTGATGAATCATTATGTACTTCTTACACTTAACCAACTATACCTTATCTGCGAAGTAAAGGCATTCTTTTAGGAGAGTGGTAATTCTACGGGGAAGTAGAGAAGATCTAGCAAATTAACTAGTATCTTAATTCGGGGAAGTAGAGAAGATCTAGCAAATTAACTAGTATCTTAATTAAACTGTGTTTTTTATTATCATTCCATTTAAACAAATAAAATACAGGCATTTACTTACAATTTACCTACAACATAAACAGAAATGACGTAAAAAACCGCTCTTTTGTACTCGAAAATCGGATTTAATGAATCAAAAAGAAAAGCAGGAAAAACACAAAACAAATGTAGTTGAAAACACAACTGCAGGACAAAATTTAGTTGTAGCAACATGAAATGTACAAAGAACCGGACTCGATTGGTACTGCGAAAGCGCAGAGTATGATGGATGGACCACTTGATAAGAATGACAGAAGGACGCCTGCCAAAGAAAAGTAGCGAGCGAGCTGGGTGGAAAGAGAAGGAAGGGCAGACCAAGAACAAGATGGAGAAAGATAGAAGAGGACCTAAACCGTATGGGTGCTACAAGATGGAGGGAAAAGGCGCTTAATAGAAAAGAATGGCGAAAAGTGGTCAACCAAACAATAACGTTACAAATTTAACTCTTATTTTGCGATATACTTTTGCCATCTTTCCACTAGCTTCCTGATTCCCTTTTCGTAGAAGGTGTCACAAATGTACAGCTTCGATAATAGCATTAATTTGACTCAAATTTCTTGCCGCTTAAGTGTTCTTTCAAGGGACTAAACAGATAAAAGTCACATGGTGAAAAATCAGCGCTATAAGGCGAATATGTCAAAACTTCTCAGTGAAGATTTTGTAAAGTTTGGACTGTTGTTGCCGCCGTGTGGGGACGAGCATTATCGTGGCGCAAACGGACACTGCGGACTGAAGGATTCCGTCTTTTTGATCTTGTTTTGCAGCATTGACAGTTCTACGGTGTTCAAGGAAATTGGAGAAAATTACTCCTGATGAGTCCCAGAACTGATTTCATTCACAGCGGGGGAGGTACGCTGAGTACGTGGCACGTGAGTAATACCTTGTCTTTCGTGGTTTTTAAAAATTTTGCGCAAGTGATAAACTTGGGTATTGAATAAATATGTTCCCCGAACTGTGTAGAATGTCTCACCAAAATTTCACAGAGTTTTACCCCTTCTCTAACTAAAAACTTTATGATTATTCTTTGTGCAGCAGAACTTGAAACATCCATGTTCAACATTCATCAATTTTATTAAACGAATGAATCACCGGTGATCTGATTTCCACAATATGTCTAAAGAGGATAACATTTTAATAAGAAAAATGTTCGGTGGCTTTGCAGCAACTAGAATTTAAGAAACTAAAAACTCCGGTAAAGAGTTGAATACCCCTCGTACTTTATCGGCACATTCAAAATAATATTTAAACTGCAATAAAATGTTAAGAGAACCAATTAAATAAGTTGCAAATGTAGCTACAGTTTTTGTAAACACGAGGCTCGCTGCTCTTAGTGGAAGTACCGACGTGATTCTCGTGTTCTATTGTTTATAGTTATAAAAATATCTATCGTCGCTATGAAGAATACTTAAAAAAAGGGAACTAAGTCTCTAGCAACGCATTCACATTGAATTATCGCATAAAATGGTAAAGACTCCGACTGAAATTGCCGAAGAAGTAAAATGTTTGCGATGCGCCGTCCGATCTACCACAAAATGTTTTGCCGAGACTGGTAGCTACGAAAACAAACGTAGGACAGGCAGAAAAACAGTCAGTTCAATACGTGAGGACTGAAAACTTATTAGAGAATCCTTAAGAAACCGAAACTGATCAGCACTCGAACAGTGACGAGAAGACTTGGAGAATGGACTTAAAAGGGCGCAAAGTAAGAAAGAAACCATTGTTCTCTGATAAGACATAAGAAATCGCGTCTAGAGTGTGCTATAAGTCATCAACATCTAACTGAAGAAGATTGCTATGGCCTCTAGATACAATAATGCTTTTTTCACCTAATCTTAGATGTTTGAAACCCCAGATGTGTCCTACGTGAGGCGCAGAGTAGATGAAGAACACCTTCCTGAGTGTGTGATAACCACCGCCAAGCACTGTGTAGGAAGTGTAATGATCTGGGGGTGTATTGGCTTGTGAAGGTCGCATGAACTCCCAAAAGTACATAAATGTACTGGAAACTGCCTTGTTTCAGTCAGTTTAAAAAATTGTTTGGTGAACATGGATGTAGTTAAATTCTAACAAAACAATGCTTCATGCCACAAATTGGCGGTTGAAATGAAGTGGTTCTCAAAGAACAACGTAAAGCTCCTGGATTGGCCTGCAAAATCCCCGGATTTGAATCCAATAGAGCATTTTAATGCGAAAGATCTGGGAGCACAACATTACTTCAAATGAAGCGTTAACAATGTTTTAAGGCAAGAAGTTCGGAGCAGTGTCACAAAATAGGGCAGAATTTGCCAAAAAGAATTGCTGCCACCATCAAGGCCAGAGGTGGCCCTACGAAATATTGTTGTTTTAAATAAAAAATAATGATACTAAATTTGTTTAGTTTCAGTTTATCCCTCTTTTACAAACAGGCCAATTACTTGAATATTTCCATCGTGGCTAATGCTGGCTGTATGTATGTAAAATAATTCCTTTTCCAAAAAGTTAGAAACAATACATATAAAACTGTGAGCGGAATTTAAAAAAAATAATAATATAAAATTACAAAGCTCATTCAATACGATCTTCTCTCTAGGGAAATATGAATTGCGCGATTTCAGTTACAGAATTTTAAAAAGTCTACAAAAAGTATTTGCGTTGTGGTGGAGAGTAATGTATAAGCAAAGATTCTACTAACCCTAAATGGTAAATTAATCTAAACGGTTTTTCTAGATTTTAATTAAAACGAAAATTGAACGCAAAATTTATTACTATTACAATAAAAAATGGCGGTGACGGTTGTAATTTAATACAATTTTATAAACTTACGCAATTTAAAAAATGAACTGTCCATAGAACTACAGTTGAAAAGGCAGATGAACTCTAATTAATTACATGTTTGGGCGCTTCACAATTTTTATGTAAAGGTCATCGTCAGAAATAAGTTAATTGGAATTCAGAAAATAGGCATGAAATAATAGATTTTACATATTATGGTATATTATCCGATAAGCGTGTTATGATAGCTATTACTCAATGAATGTGAAGTTTGCGAAGCCAAGTAGAATGATGCTAGTTAAAAACGTGTGAAATCTAGTACAGCAGTTTTGTGAAAGCTGTCAATACCCAATAATAATAGAACAACAAAACAAGGCTGCTACATAATAATACAACTGTGAAATAAAGGGTTTGCATCTTCACGATTGACAGAAAACCGTGAGTAATGGGATTTACAGTTTTATGATAGGGCACAGCATGTGAATTATAAGTCATATTTCAGTGGTGTGAATTATGGAAACCGTTATTTAACATGGAGAAATTTATTTAAGATACAAGAAGGAACATTCTTTCCAGCCCTGAAGATGTTTGCAGACTTGTCAAAGATAAGTTTTCGGCATTAAATTACATTCAAATAAAGGATACATTAGCTAACTAAATTCACTCCACAATGATTAGCATCACTAATGACTTCAGTAAACATTCACATTTGCTAAAAAAGAAAAAAATTAAAATAAGCTACAGGTTATGCATACATAAGTTAACTAGTTTTCACACCAAAACCTATTTTATTGATTAAAAAATCTTTACACCTTAATAAGGCAAAGATTTTAATTAAACGTAGGTAACCTACGTAACAACTTTGTACAGTATGAATAATTACAATCCAATTCCTACCCTTTAAAAAACAAACTTTGAATTCAGTTAGTTAAAACTAAACTCAAATAAACTTGTAAACGAACATCAAGTCTTGTATATTAAATTCCCTAACCGTGATTTTAATGAACATTTCCTGCTGCTTTTCAGTAATAATAGCCTCGGGAACACGAAACTCTTGCATTAAATCTTGTTAAAAATTGTCACCACGAGAACTCTTTAAAACCATTTAAAGCGTTAATTCGAGTTGGGACTGAATACGCCATTATTAGTTAAGAAGCCTTCATTAGACATGCATATGAGAAAATGTTAATTTTTATATTTCCTTAAAATTAAATAAGACTTTAAATTCTAAAGATTTTATTTTTAATCAAAACACATTTGAAGCTTTCATACACTTTTTTACCTGCTTTTATATATTTCTTGATTGAGGTTTTTGCAATTTGATTAATCAATTAAAATACTAAAACTGTTGTATTTACGAAATTTTTGCTTTTTGGCCTCCTAGTTGCTTCTTGCTAAAATTCTGTATTTACGTGCATGCGGCCTCACGAAAAATCAGATTAATAAATAGTATTTACAGAACAAGGTAAGTAAGATTTATTCTGTAGAGTGTGTAGAGCAGGGGTTCCCAACGTGCGACCCGCGGGCCCGCAAACCCTAGAAATGCGGCCCGCGATGTCATATCATCCGCGATCTTGAATTCATAGAGATAATTTGCAATTTACATTTTTACAAAAAAATAAATAAATGTTATCATATTATAATTAAAAACTGTTCAGTTAAAAAAATACTAAATTTTATATGTAATATATAATATATCTTGTTATTAAAGTTCGAACCACGGAAGATGACCCCTGCCTCATCACACGCTGAATTTAGTAACGACAAACACGCGTGTACATTTGTTCACAAACCCCATGCACACGACAAGGATAGCATTACAATAAGCCTGTGTTATGATTAAAGTGCTTATTTGACTAGAGTAGTTTAAGTCAAATGCGCGTGTTGTCACTAAAACGTCAAACTGTCAAATTATTAATACATTTACATTATTTTATTTTATTAGGTATCTAAATTCCTATGTTAATTGGAATTCGTTTTTGTAGTACCTATTTGTGTTGTGAGGTTTAGATAAATGAACATTTTATTTGGTTTATTGCGTTGCAGAAGAAGTACAGTTGTACATTTATTGGTTAGATTATTAATAATTTAAGGTTAAAATTCGTATTGAAAGTACTTGACAGCTGTTTGTTTTCCGGTTAAAGCGCCAATCATAATTCCTTGAGAATACAACTGATGCTAATTTGACTAGCAAGTAAAATCTTATATCATACGGATAGCATTAATGACGCAGGGTTCATCTTTCGTGGTTTCAATATTATAATTATAGATTGAATATATTTTATTGTCTTAACGGCCGCCCTATTATTAAAAGAAAACAAAAACTGCACAAGTCACAAACTTCAGATTGATGAATTTATTATTTTTTCTTTTTATATTTGAAATTATTTATTTATTTTTGAAATGTGTTAATAAACAGTTTGCAATAAAAAGTAATTATTGTCGTAAGTAAAGACTGATTATGTTATAAAATTAGTATAAATCTTTCCTTTGTGTCTAACTTTTTATCGATTTAAACGTATTTTTCCATAACACTTTTTTTTGGCCCACCAAATATTTTGGAATTTACAATTTGGCCCACCTAGGCAAAACTTTGGGAACCCCTGGTGTAGAGTATGGAATATTCAAGTCCAGGGGTAGCGAAGGCTTGATGCAACCATGCAAAATAGAGTAAATAATTAATTTCCATGTTATATTCAGTATTTTCCCACTTGAATTTAACTTAATATAATAAGTTGACACTAACTGGTACTAAATTAATCAGTTCATTTACTTCCCTAGGGTCATAAATTTACAGTTACTTATCTACTAGTCATAATCCCTACTAGTAAATAAATAATAAACTTGCCTCTGTCAAATATGATCAATCACGTGGTAAATGCAATTTTATAGTGGTAGAAAGAAATATGTTAATTTTCTAAACCAAGTATTCCATACAAAAAAACTGATTATATAAGGGAACACAAAGCAATCTTTTATAACTGCGAATTAAATTCTAGAAATTCTACTCTGTTCTTGATGGTTTTGAACGAATTTAAAAAAATCTCGTTGCAGATTGTCTCATCATTGTAAGCGGTTTTTTTCCAAAGAAATTCGAAATATATGGAATAGAAAAATATGCACTTTCCCTGGTTTTCTGTATTTTTCTGTATGTAAATTTTCTAAATTCTTTCAAAATCATTAGAATAAATTCTCAAAGGAACGATTTCTTACTAACTTTTTGTTTAAAATAATAGATGTTGAAAGAACATCAAACAAGAATTTACAATAATATGCATTTTACTCTACTCATACAGGATGTTAACAAATGAAGCAGCATAATAAATCGAACCTAAACGTAGAAACATGACCTTTGCTTACAGGACAATATGTCTTTATATCAATAAATCAAGAAGGCTCTGGCATAGAATTTTATATTTGGTAGAGATCTTTGTACATATTAGAAATAAGTACATTAAATTTTTTCAGTGGTGGGACTCGTCAAGAATTACAACATTTCTTATTAATTTTTTTTTTAAATCTCACATTTATTTTGCATTTTTACCCGCCCCCCCTCTTAAAATAACGAGTTGTTTATGTATTTTCAAAATAATTAAATACTGCTAAGCTTAATTTTTAAGTAAGTTGATTTACTATGGTAACCAAACATAAGTTTTATGTCGGACATGATTTCCATTGGTGGGTAATGAAATTTGTAATAAATCTTTAACTAATTTTATCACAAAATTTAAAAAGTACACAAAAAAATCATTAAGAAATGTTGTAGTTCTTGGCGAGTTCTATTACTGAGGGAATTTAATGTACTTATTTCTGATACACCCTGTATACAGGGCGATTCGAAGTATTCTCATTAATTTTAAGGGTAGGTAGAGCATATCAAATAGAACGACTTTTCTTAATAAACTCTGTGTCGCAAGTAAACGGTAAGCTCAGAAAAAAATTAAAAAGATCAATACAAAAATTGGTTTCGGGTCACTGGAATCTAAATTTATCAAACGCCTTTCTTGTTCATACTGATAAAAGAGTCCAGGTATGTTACGTAGGTCAGTATGTCAGTCATTCTTCGAACGTTTTAATGGAAGGTCAGCCTAACATTTTAGCAACCGAATTAACTGACGTTATTTTAATTTACGCTCTTCAGAATGCTGCATCAGCTCTGAATGACAGTTTGTGTTTGTGTTGTGTGTGCTCGTGTTTGTGTAGAAGTTAATGGAGGAACATTTGAACATCTTCAGTAAGTTCTGTTCCACTTTATTAACAATATTATTTTCTGATATCACTTTCTAAACATTCCAGTAATTGTTTACCGCCAGTCTCAAGCCTGAAAAAATGTGAGAGGAAGTGAAACCTGTAAATTACATAGTTGTGTTATGTTTCATTTACTTTTGCAGGGTCAAATTTCTATTGCAGCTTTTTAAATGCATATTAGCCAGCAGTTCTCAAAAGTGTGTCATAAAATTTAAAATAAACAAAAATCACGATATGCTTTAAATTTTTGCAGTAATGTACTTCTATTAAGGTCAGCATATACCCATTTAATTTAATAAAAACTTTCGAATCACCCTATATACACGAGAAATCTTTTGTAGTAACACTGTTTCACCTCTAAGTTCACCTATAACGATATAATTTATGCTACTTTATTTATTAATATTTTATATGTATAAAGAGTTCAATTCATAAATTTAAAAAAAATTATAAAATCAATAAATAATAAGTTAAAATTAATTATACCAAAATTTAAAAAGCCTTGCAATTAGCTTTAGGCCAGTATATGCCTTAATTAGATGTTGATAAAATCTAATGAACCTATTTATTACAAGCTTGTATACCAATTTCTATACATCTAAGATGCATTCAATTAATGGTTATCGACAAACCAGTAATACATCACAAACGTCAACTAAGAAACTGAAATTATTCTGTAATCAAGTAGACAGCCATTGTATCATAATAATCAATAACATTTCTTAATTAAGCTTAATTTTCATATAAAACAGATGCAGGCGAGAATTTTATTTTTTATTTATTGGGATTTCTATTGTATAATCAAATATACCATATGGTCTAAATCTAAAACATAGTGTTACGTAAAGGTTGACCATAGGCAAGGTATGATAATAATAATTTAGTACTTAATTAATTACATTTGCTGCTTTAGTAAATGCGAATGGCATATGCAAACCAATAATTATTTTAAATTGGTATTATATTGTAACTTTTAATACTGATAATGTGATAATATTAATGCAATACGAATACTCGCTATCCCATCGAACTAAAGAATATTCCAAACCTAATTTTACAAATCCTCTTAATAACAGTCCTGCTGTTCCCCACTAAATAAATCTCATAATACCTTCCATTCACGTTTCATATAGTAGAAAATTCGAGTTGCATCACAACTCTTCCTGCATTTAATTAAAATGGGCCTTTGGTCGAAATAACTTCCGTCCAAATTTAAACAAGCTAATGAGTAGGGTTTCGGCATATAGGTACACAAAAGAGAAAAGTGGCCCGTATGAGCCCATAAATAGAGACTTTTTCGTGGCGCGAACCGAAAACTGCTGGAGAGTACAACGCATCAGGGCGTACGGGGCCACTTAGCGCTTCAATGAAAAGCGTTGTTTTTATTCTAAACAAAATATTTATATGAGTAATGAACACTTGAACAGTCATCAGCCCGTCGCTTCCCATTTTTTCTTCCTGTCGGCCATCCTAAACCCGTTATTTTCCGTATCACACCCGACACACCAGCGCTTTCAGTCATAATGCTCTTATTTTTATTGAAAAGGGGAAAGCACGCCCGGACGGAATGTCGCAAAAGCTGAAGAGGGTTGGTTATGGGCATCCGAAAATATTGCCGCGATCTGGAAAGTTTTGCAATAAGCATAAATTGAGAATCATCGGGGCGTTCTCGCACCTCTAAGATGAAATGGGTGAGCCGGAACTGTTCAAAAACAAAGGAAAATACGATAATAAAACTGATCCATTTTATACGGAAAAGAAATGTAGATGTTCACGAATGGAAATGTTTCAATTGCTTAAAGATATTTTCGACATTCTTGCATATTTGAAAAACCGACTTTCGTATAAATTATTTGAGAAAATTAATGTTTTATTTTTCAGATATTTTTTACTCATTTCATTAATTAATACAAATTATGAAATAAGAATAAAAATACAAAAAATTTGGGAAGCTGTACTGTACTCTTTCAGAATTTTTAATTTACGATTTTGTAGAAACAATCGTATTGTTTTTTAAATTGGCTTTTGCATAGACGTCTATGGCAGTTAGCCACCTAACTTATCCAAAAATATCAGGCTCTCAATTGCCCTGAATTTTTAAAAATTTAATCACCACTAGAAACTGCAAACTCAGGTCCTATGGGTTTTAGAGCGGATGCTGGCCAGATTACCTAGAGATCTATATTTAAAAATTAAAAAGGCTTCAGAATATACCCTAAAATATTATAATAAAAAGTAAATTCACAAGGCGTGGGTATGAAATTTTTAAGTCGCACAACACACATTCTAACAACATAAAAAATGTCAAATTCACTGTCTTCATTGTGTACAACACAGGCATAACCAACAAGTTGATCATGATCGACTCGTCTACCACAGAAGCTTTTCATTAGATTTCAGTAAAACTACAAAAAGTGAAATCAAAACGACAACAAATAATACAATCAAATCTAGGTATTCCTAAAAACTTGGACATGAAAAGAAATATTCTGGAAGTATATCTGCCAAGAAAAACAACATGTAAATATCAACAAATATAGCAAATATATACATGGTGTTTTTGAAAGTTGGACACCTTTCTTTAGGGAGAATTCTAGACTAAAAAACAAAGAAAAAGTGTATGTAACTGTATGTCTAGAAACGCTTTGTGTGCAAGTTACGTACGTGGGTCGTTTGAAAAGTAAGGTAAATGTAAAAGAAAATGCGAATAAATTTAGACGAACTTGTATTTACTATTCAACATAATCTCCATTAAGCTCGACACATTTTGGCCAACGATGTTCCAAATCCATTATACCGTTTTTATAAAATGATTTCTTCTGGTTTGCAAAATAGCTGTTCACAGCAGCATGAGCCATTTTACTGTTGTCGGAAAATCGGAGGTTTGGGAACAAATAGAAGTCAGACGAGGCTAAATCAGATGAGTAAGCCGTATGATCCAATAATTCGCACCTGATGTGATCATGGATTTTAGCCATGGAAACCGTTGACGTGTGAACAGGTGCATTGTCCTGATGAAAAGGCTTCCACAAATGTAGGGTCTTAAATAAAGGGAAAAACCCGCCAAGAACATGATCTAGTTTACTTTTTATTTAGGTCGCATTTTCCACTTCATCATCGTCATCATCAATTGACATGGGGCAGATCCCCGTGGATCATTCCTTGATTACGCCAGGCCCACTCCATGCCGATACGGTGTGAAGGGATTTGTTATGATAGGTGGGGATTGGGAGCACTGTATAACGTTAACATGCATGTGACGCCAGCCGCTAGACACCCCTTCTACAGTGCAAGGTAGTTGGTGGGTTACATATTCAATGGGAGTTGGATATAGGACCGATGTGGTTAAACATGTTTTATCATCTTATACTAACAGTATTCCGATATTTATATCTTCTTCCTCTACTTTTATTTCCTCGTTGCCTGATTCTTCTCTTGAGTCATATATGCGATTCGTTTCCCTCTTCATCCTAATTTTGTTCCTTGCCCATTCTTCCCAAGTTTGTTGCGGTATACCCGATCGCTGTATATCTTGTTCCAGTACTGTTTTTCACTTGTAGGAAGGCCTTCCCATCTTCATTACGTCTGTTGTTAGATTATACGCCTTTTTCAATATGTGATCTTCCTCTCGTATTAATATTTACGATTTTTCTTCCAAAGTCTAGGGCTTCTTTGTTCAGTTCTTCTTTGTTTCTTTTCCTTCTGTTATTTGATCCGTTATTGCTAAAAATAGGCAGTTTCCGTTCCCCTGCTATTTTCCTTACTTGAATTTTGTGGTGGGTGGTGTATGTATGTATGTATGTATGCTAAATTTTATCACGGCACGAATCTCCTTTCTGTTCATCACTTTTGAAAATGCTTGCACGTTCGTCTACTTCGCGTGACCAAACAATAACCTCACAATGCACTGAGCTGAAACTTGGCAAGGGCTCGTTTGAAGGATCAAATTTATTGCCCGTGCGTCGATTTTGATCATGGTGCTGCCATCTCTGCGTCGTTTACCTTACTTTTCAAACGACCTACGTAGTTGCAAAAAACTAAACACACCTGGTTACATAAATAAGCTAACTAAATATGTATTAATATTGTTTACGCAAATCTGGCGTTTATGTTCTCATATTGTCGTTTAGCAACATCCAATGTGGTTAAAAGAGGTTCCTTAGCAAAGATGTTGAAATGCAAATCGAAGTCGATATGAAACGAGCAGTTTGAACATTGATTATAAAACGGTTTCAAAGAATGCAAAATAAAAAGCCATGTGATTCAACACGACGGAGCTCATATTCTACTATGTGCATTGAACACGAAGAAAGACTATTTGCTTGGCCGCCTCATTCACCCAATCTCATTTCTATCGCTTTTTATCTGTTGAGTTATTTAAATTATAGTGTTTTAATATTGAAATCCTTTGTTGTTAGGAAGAAGGATGAATCCAAATACGTAGGGCTCTACAAATTTTTGAAATTTTCGAGAAGATTGTAAGGCTGCATAAGCTAACGCATGTGATTTCAAACATCCTTTAATGTTACAAAATATTATCACTAAATAAGTATAGTATTTTTAAATCTAAGCTGTTAATAATTTTAATATGAAATTTACACAAAACATTTCGGAATATATAACATTTTGTTTTCGTTTTTGAGCATAAAATTGCTTCTCAACTTTTATGAACATCCTATTACATATATGTGCCTGTTCCGGATCAACATACATACATATATCAATCAGCATTTACTTATTTAAAATTTGGAAAAACAAGCGTTCATTCCGGATTGACTGGATGTTTATCAAAATAGGTTCATTAAGTTTCATTTTCTATACTCTATAACTTTCCATTGTAATTTTGTCTATTTGCAGCATTTGCTTGCTTTGCATATCTATTAAACATCATTGCATTAAAACGAATAAACTTGAAAACGGATTTTTAACTTTTCTTTTGTACTTATTAATAAAATTAATAATAATGCAAGTTAATATTTTGTCTAGGGTAAAACTAGAAATAAAAATGTTAGCTTCCACCCTATATTTGAGTATTACTGGTCATTCGCTGAATCACTTATTATGCAAAAGTCGATCTCAAAAACAAACCGGCTCTGGAATAAAGACAAGTACGACTGTCTTGTAAATTACAGAGGTTTGAAGTAAGAGATAATCAAAAACACTTAGGATATGAGCTAAAACAGTAAGTTTCGTATTATTGCAATGTTTGACATGGATGCATGGTTCCTTCCAGCGGTAGAAGCCTCCTGAATCAAAAATTTCGTACAATAAATACAAATAAGAAAGTATTTATGACACTAACAGTTTATAATTATTTTATTATGTGTAACACAACACTGCAAAATTCTATAGCTGGCTCTTATGTTTTACGTTTTACATCAAAGGGGGGCGTTTCTAGAAGTTACAATAAAATTTAAAAACAAAAAATAGAATTTATTGTAATGGCTTGTATGGCATTTAAATATTAAATTTTCAAAATTTTGTTAAAGGAACTTTTATTATTTTTTAAGTTTGGTACTGCTGTTCATGACTATATTAATAAAAAGTTTTATAAATCTTTTAAATATAAAATACAAAGGATTATTAAAATGTATCATTTGAAAAAATTCGGTTTAAGTAAATGTTAACATACACAACCTACTTTTAAATGTATGTTCCATTGATGCTTCAATTTTTAAATCCTCAGTCATACATTAGCTATTTCATTGAAGGTTAACGGTTAACAAATAACGTATTGCATATTTAAATTACTTTTCGAACCAAAAAGGTGATATTTTCTCATCCAATCGGAGCAGACCATTGTTGAATACATTGAAATACTCCTTCCTTCCTTTCTAAAACAGTCAATTTCAATTCTGTGTTAAATTTATGTAGAGGGTATAGTATATGCATGTTCACATTATCGCACTGTAACTACTGAAGCCTAAATCTAAAACAAGAACAAGGAAAAGGGTTTCAAAGCACAACACCTGCATTTCCCATTACGACAAGCTATTGTTGAAGGCATTTACAATCTACATGACAAAAGGTCGCGTTTATCAAGACTGGTAATCGTCTAGCTCACTGTTTGGAGTACCAAAACGAGAAAATCAAAGTAACAAAAGAAGTATGAAAGGAATAATCAATGCACGAGTATTTGCTAGCGATTGTTATCATTATGGTACAAAGAATGATTCAATCCAATTACATGAAGGTAATTACTTCGAATACCTGACAAGAGTCAAGTAGGTTTAGTTGTTTAAATATTGCAGAAAAGACACCCAAACCCATGAAAAACCATTTGAAAATTTCATAATTTCATTTGTATTCGATCTAATCTGCATACAGTACATATGTAGTTATAATTTGAAAAACTAAGAGATTGTAAAATCAACGTATTCATTGGTTACTATAGAAAATTAGCTATCTTTAATTTTCGTTAAAATGTGAGACTAACATTTGAAAAGAATATGTATCCAAAAGCAACTTCAACTTCAGTTTCCAATTTGGGATAAGATCACCTGCAGTGATGTCGTGGGTGAAAATGCATGTAAGGATCGAGAGGTTAATGCTCTGAAAATCCTTTGTCAAATTGAGCAATAGACAAAAATTCTAAGATGTTACTGGTTTACTAGGTAACGAAAGCTGTAAGACCCGACTTATTCGAATTTATAGTATGAACAGTATTAGTTGCAGTAGGGGCGGGGGAATTATTTTCGAGGTGCATTTTTCACAGGAGGGTTTTTGGAAGCTATACAGATGCATTTGAATTTTTCTTTCATTAAAATTGACTTTTCTGTTTGTAAAATGAAAATATAGAAAGCTGTATTTCTTAACGAAAATGTTACACTTAAATGAAAATTTTCTGATAATTTACTAATTATTTGTACTATTAAGAACCTTTTTATCGTCTTTGACTCACAGATAAAAAATATAATGGTTTCTGATACTGCTTATTTATAAAATTTATGCGTATTTTTTAAAGTTGTATAGTCAATTATTTACTTACTAGCTTATTATATTAGTTTTTTATTATGCAAAATCAGTTAATACCTAAAACCGATTTGGGGTATGGTGGTTTAATACCTTAATAATTACTTCTAATATTAAATTGGTGTCATTTCGGTATAAATAATTACTAAATTATGAGAATTAAATTAATAAACTTTGGTTAGAGATAATAAATCACTGTGTGGATTAATAATTGACAACTTGGTTCTAAAATAGCTATTTGTACAATGAGATAGGAAAAGCGCATTTTGTAAAATTTTGTAAAAAATTCCTTATCATTTTAACTGAATATTTCATTTTTTATGTCAACTAATATATAACCAAGTTCGTTTTGATGTAGTGAAATGTGTTTTATTTGAAAATTGTTCTAATTTTGCAGTTAACATACAGATTGTCTGCAGGTACTAGGTACATACGGTAACTAGATACAATGGAATAAAATGGAAATATTGTTATATTCAGAAGATAACTGTATTTCTTAAAAAAAATGCTGATATGGTTTGCATAAAATTAGACAAAGGAAATAAATTAAACGTAAGAACTATGACAATCTTGAATTAATGTATTTAATGTTTAATAAATAGTCGAAATCAGTTATTATTATTATTATAATAAGCGCTCGAACAGACAACAGGCCTTACAGAAAACAAAATAGGAAAACAGAGTATTGAAATACACGATTATACTTCTTTCTATTTGAAATTATGTACCACTTCAAAAAGACATTTACAATAATACATTAATCACAAGGGTGTGTTGCTTAACAACCACTTAAAATTTTAAACCGTCTCTGTATCTAGTTACCGTTTGTACCTAGTACCGCCAGACAAACTGTATACAGGGTGATTCAAAAGGTATGGTCCAAACTTAAAGGTATGATTGGTGATGTTAAAATAAGCAAAAACTGCCAATAAACCCATGTCTTATTTTCAACCGTTGTCTAGTTACAGAGGTTTTCTTTGATTTTATCTGTGTTCTGTCAAATCACGTTATCTAGGAAATCAGTAAAAGAAATGTTAATTTCTTATGACAGAAGACATTTCAAGCTTGAGTTGGCGTAGTTTGGAAGAGGCGGTCTTGTACTATGGCCGGCTCGTTCGCCTGACATTACTCCACTAACTTTTTACTTGTGGGGTGCATTAAAAGAAAAAGTTTATGCAAATTCAAGACAGGGGCCATTTAGTTAATAGAATAAATAAAGCTGTTGAAGATATTCAAAGGCATCCTCAACAGTTGAGGAATGTTCGAGAAACTCTGCGTCGCCGTTGCCAACTTTGTATATAAGTATAAGGTGGATATTTTGAACATTTGTTGTGATACTTTTTAATTTTTCTTGTAATACGTTATTTTAGATTTTCTCGTAATTGTATACGTTCTTTATTAATAATAAATTATCGTAAATGTTGTTATAACTAGAAAACAATTGTGAATCGCACATGAGTTTATTGGCATTTTTTACTTATTTTAACATCACCAATCACACCCTTAAGTTTGGACCATACCTTTTGAATCACCCTGTATAAAAAATAGATTTTTTCATTGTTTCCCTTTTGTTTTATTTTTATTCTAGATAGGAAAAATTGCACTTTTCCTAACTCAAATGAATATTAAAAAGTCCAAGAATTCCTTATAGCCCAGTGGCCAAGTACATTTTACCTTGCAAAAGGTCATGTAGCTTTGGATTTTGGATATGTTGTATGTATCTAGGCCCTTATTAAAAATCCAAGTTTTCTAATTTGGCAAGCCTGTGCGCGCGTCAGGACGACCACTTTTGTATCACTTCTTTCGGTGTTTGCTCGATTACTCTTTACTAGTGCGTCCTATATCAAAAATTATTCTTACCTTTTTTGTAGAGCACAAAATTTGTTACAATTTATTCCAATAACATGTTTTTCTAAACCTCATAGTTACCGAAATACAAAGCTTCAAAGCACAAAATTTTTCCAAAAGTTAGGGAAAACTACCACAAAAGACACAGTGTCCATCATCTTAACGGTTTATTGGTTCAATTTAAAGACAAAATGAGTAACACTATGGTAGATATGTGCATAAAAAATTACAAATAGGACCACTATACGTCGAATATACAGGGTGTTCGGTAATGCTTCCGCCAAACTTTACGGGTAATTATGAGGTTTAGGAAAACAAGTTATAGGAGTAAATTATAGCAAATTTTGTGCTCTACAAAAAAGGTAAGAATAACTTTTCTGTAGGACGCACTAGTAAAGAGTTATCGAGCAAACACCGAAAAAAGTGACACAAAAGTGGTTGTACTGACGCGCGCACAGGCGCGCCAATTTAGAAAACTTGGATTTTTAATAAGGGCCTAGGTACATACAACATATCCAAAATCCAAAACTACATGACCTTTTGCAAGGTAACCCCCCCTTTTCACGACCTGGCCACTGGGCTATTACCGAATTTTACAAAAAAAAATACTTAACATTCATTGGAATCCCTTTAGCGAACCTGTCAATCTTCTCGGAAACTGTTAGTAACCCTCTGCAATCTATGACAAATTGTACTGACACACTGATAGTCCAGTCGCTAGGTACTTAAAAAGGTCGTTACCTTGCAAAAGGTCGGGTAGAAGATTTTTTTCTTTTTACTTGTATATATTAGGGCCAGCATTGAAAAACCAAGTTTTCCAATTCGGCTGACTTCGGGAGAACTTTCTGTGGACAAAAAACCGCGAAATTTTAAGACTTTTCTTGTTTTTTTCAAAATATCTCAGATATGGTTTGGTCTAGCGTTTTCTTTCTTCTTTTCCATCTTAAAGAGGACAAAATTTCCAACAAATTTCATTATTACAACTTTTTTCTAAACCCAATAGCAAGCGCGCTACAGCACCCGATATATTGGATTTTTTTCCCAACTTGGTGAAAATAACACCTTATTTTTTTTCTGATCCCATTACTCGTATAATAATATGTATTTGGTGTTACCATTTTTAGTTGTAAATAAAATATCAGCAACAGATAAGGGTTAGGGATTATAGTCCAGAAGGTTGAAACAGAAGAGAGGGCGAGAGGAACAGAGAGGAAAGAGGCAGGTATTCCGAAGGCGGAAGCCCGGGCCCTAAAACTGACGTGATAATGTCACTGAGCAGTGGAATCATTGGAGGAGCAGACGTGAATACCATATGTCACAAGAAGTGGGAATGACAGGGGTTAGAAAAATAGTTGATACACATTTTCAGAGTGTGAAATGCGAGAGAAGAGGTAAGGTAGTATAACCCTTGCAGCCTTGCATCAGTTGTCAGCTGCATAAAAACAGGAAACATAAAAGTTAGTGCTTTTGATCCTCTAACGTTGTTTCAGGGGTTATGTCTTGCTAAGCAGTCTGAGGAAAACTTACAGCTGTTTTTCACATACGCACTCGCGCCCTACCCTACGTCAATGTTTTCAGTAGAACGGTTGCCGAAAAGAACAAAGTCTTCATTATATAGCGCTTTTACCCCAATTCTGGAACGGATATTGGTTGGAAAGAATAAGTTTGTTGTTGTTGATGGAGGGTATCTCCTACATAAAGTTATTTGACCTCGAAATGCTTCCTTTGCTACAATTGCTAACAGTTATTCTTCTTACTTGAGAAAAACACTACAAATCACTGGTTGCAGTTGCAGATGCTGCAAATAGTGGCACAAAGAGTTCTGAAAGCTTGAGCCGTTTTAAGATGCATACTTCTGCTGACGTTATCTGTAATGTAAACATAATCAGTTAAGTCGCCCAGGACAAGTTTTTGGCGAACGGCAATTGCAATGCCCGTTTGAAAGAACTGCTTAAATAAAAGGAAATTTGAACAGTGCGCCATTCAAGTAAAACAGGAAAAGGGGGCTGCTGATGTTTCAATCGTTACAACTGCCATTGCAAAGGCCCAGGAGTTCGAAAGCGTAGTAATAGTTGGCGAAGATATTGATCTTCTTGTACTGACGACAGGGCTAGGACAATCTCACAAAAACTTGGTTTTTCTTAATTCTGGAAGAGGAAGTGCAGCAGATGTGTTGTTATAAGTAACTACATCATTCAAGTATGACACTGAAAATATTCTTTTCATTCATGCGTTTAGCGGGTGTGATACAACATCTTCTCTCTTTGGCCAAGGAAAGAAAAAAAATTTACATCATTTTTGTGAAGTACCCCCAGATGAAGGAAGTTGTGCAAGTATTCAAGAATTCAGACGCCACCACTGAGGAAATAGCCATGGCAGAAGAAAGAATTGTATAGTTGTGACATCAGGACCCACCAAACACTGGATTCACTGCCATATTGGATATTTAGGAAATGGGCAACAAAAAGTAAATTCAATCTCTCCAAGCTACCACCAATATGAGATGCTAAGCGAAATCATGCTTTACGATGTTACCACCAGGTACAAACAAACTACAGCTACTCAAAGTCCTTTCTTGTTCGTGCAAGAAGGGTAACAGTGGAGCATGTACCAGCCGAAAAGCAGGTTTAAAATGCTCAACGATTTGTAAACAAACACTTCCTCACTGGTCTCACTTGCGAAAATGTGGCCGAGATTTCTACAGCAGAGGAAGAAGATGAAGACAAAACGATGGATATGATAGAGCAACTCCAAGCCGACGCAGATGGATTTGTTGTCACCGGTCTTTATCCACAAAGGGAAACTGATGTCAAAGCTACCATTACTAGTACGGGTGGCGGGAGTGGGCGGGGATGGAAAGGATGGGATGGAGGGAATAGGAGGGGAAATGCAGAACTAGTTGCAGATGGTTTATTGACAACCAAAAAAATTGTAACACCAAATACAAATACGAGTAACTTGATCAGAAAACAGAATAAAGTGCTATTTTGACCAAATTGGGAAACCATTCCAATATATCGGATGCTGTAGCGCGCTTGTTATTGGGTTTAGCAAAAAGTTGTAAGAATGAAATTTGTTGGAAATTTTGTCCTCTTTAAGATGGAAAAGAAGAAAGAAAGCGCTAGACGGAACCATATCTGAGATATTTGGAAAAAGACAAGAAAGGTCTTAAAATATCGTGGTTTTTTGGCCACAGAAAGTTCTCCCGAGGTCAGCCGAATTGGAAAACTTGGGTTTTCAATGCTGTCCCTAATATATATAAGTAAAAAAAAGAAAATCTTCTACCCGACCTTTTGCAAGGTAACATGTACTTATTCACTGGACTATGAGAAATGAATAATAAATTGACAATTGTTATATTTGAGGTTATGCTCGTTCTTTGTACGATCTTAGATGATATAGTAAACATTATTTTGCTGAAACGCAGCAATAAAATAAGTTTGAAGAAAAAATTTTCAGTGAGAAAAATTTTATGTTGAATATCAAACATTTTTAAAAATAAATGTCTCAATTTTGACACTTAAAATTTTTATTTTAATTTCAAGCTGCAAGCCTGTGTTGCCGACTTTATGGTACATATCACAGCCTGCTCTAATTATAAATTCCGTTGATCACCCGGTACATCAGTAATTCAGTATTACCAAATAACCAACATAATTGAAATGTACAAGAGATATTGAGTAAAATATACTCGTATATACAGGGTGTCTCTAAAAGGTCTGTACAAAACGCTATCACAAATTCCCGAGGCTAAATAATGAGGATCTAGCCCAATTTACCTTAGTCCAAAAGTTGATAGTTTCCGAAATACAGGGTGTCAAAGTTATTATTTTTTAAACTTTTTTGTAAATATTTATCTTAATAATAGCATGATTTGCACGAAATTTGGTACTTAGGGGTTTTTTAGGATTAGAAATCGAGATCTGATCACAGTTTCGATGTACATTGCAGAGGGCGCACCAGCAGCACTTCGCCTACATCTAAAGCTTCATAACTTTTTTGTGCCTCGGTATATTAAATTTTTGGTTACAAATTCTTATTCCTTGGCATCTTTTGCCCAAAAAGGGTATACCTAGTAGGTGTCGCTTCGAGCAGCCGTTTCTGAGATAATCGAATTTAAATGTTTTAATGCGTACTGAAACTCGTCGTAGCCCCCCTTCACACTTTATCCAGACTTAGGACTGGTCCAAGAAATTTTGAGCGTGTTTAAGGGCCAACGGGCCAGCAACAATAAAAATTTAAATAGCAACGAGCTAACAATGATAAGAATGTAAGAATGAACTGGAAAAGTACAATAGGAATAAAGTCTAAGTACATTTTCCAAATTACCTCCGTTTTCATGCACACAAAGATTAATTATACGGAGAAAGTTGAACTGCACCTTTTCCATCATCTCTGCATCTAACCTGGATAAAGTGTGACGGGGGGCTACGACGAGTTTCGGTAAGCAATAAAACATTTAAATTCGATTATCTCAGAAACGGCTGCTCGAAGCGACACCTGCTAGGTATACCTTTTTTGGACAAAAGATGCCAAGGAATAAGAACTTTTAACCAGAAATTTAATGTACCGAGGCACAAAAAAGTTATGAAGCTTTAGATGTAGGCGAAGTGCTACTGGTGGCGCCCTCTGCAATGTACATCGAAACTGTGATCAGATCTCGATTTCTCGTCCTAAAAAACCCCGAAGTACCAAATTTCGTGCAAATCATGCTAATATTAAGATAAGTATTTACAAATAAGTTTAAAAAAATAATAACTTTGGCACCCTGTATTTCGGAAACTATCAACTTTTGTACTAAGGTAAATTGGGCTAGATCCTCATATTTTAGCCTCGGAAATTTGTGCTAGCATTTTGTACAGACCTTTTAGAGATACCCTGTATGTACACTGTGTCCCATTTTGGTTGCGACTGCAGGGTTTCTCGGTTATTAATAAAGATAGAAACTTACTGTTTTCGCGAACCTGTGCCACTTTTTCGTGAAACTTTGAATGCCGCAAACAAAACTAATCTAGCTTATTTAGTTTATGAGATACAGGGTGAAAACGAAAATTTTTACTTTTCGGGGTGCTATCATATCTCTCAAACCATGAAAGATAAAAAGAAGGTGAAAGCTGCTTTTAAAAGACATTTTTGCGTAGAGTTCAGTGGCGTACTCGATTTTTTTTTCGGGGCACCGTTTATGAGATAGGACCCAAAGTTGGTATTTTTTAAATGGGACACCCTGTATTTTTCAACGTCAAATTTTTTCATATTTTTTTCTGAGTGCACTGATATGTCATACTCTACGTTTTTTCTGTTTTTAGGTGTCAAAATCACAACAAACGTTATTTTTTAACTGTTTTTAATAGATATATCATCTATTACAACTACCTAAACTAATAACTAATAAACCTAATTAAATTGTTCAAACTGTAGACCATTCTCTCTTATACACAACCTACACACCTTTTCAATTCTCTTTAGAGCATTTAAAATTTATAAAGGGTTGTCTCTGTAAATTTCGAAATGCTTCCTCGGTCGATGCTCGGAGTTCTTCGATATTGTCGTGCCGATTACTATATATCTTGTTGTGTAAATATGACCACAAAAAAAATCTAAAACACTTATGTCAGGTGACCTTGGAGGCCATCTGATCGGTCCATGAGTTCCAATCCAACGGCTGCCAAAATTAGTATCTAAATATTCTCTTACTAATCTTGAATTATGAGCGGGCGCCCCATCCTGCTGATGAAATATTTGATTTCGTTGTGCCAGAGGTACGTCATCAAGCAACTCTGGTATAACGTTCTGCAATATTTCTAAATGCCTTTCGGCAGTCGAGCCACCCTCAAAAATTTGATAAACAATTTTAGTGTCTAGTATAAAGCAGGAAACACTAAAACCAAAACGGCCCTGTTGTTGACGTTCGAAGGTTATATATTGGTTTTCTTGGTACCAGTATCTTGTATTTTGCCTATTAAATATACCGCTGCTGCTTATATGGGCTTCGTCGGACCATATTACTTTTCTTGAAAAATTTTGGTCTCGCCGAATTTTCGTTAGAAACCAATTGCAGAATTCCAAGCGCCTATATGTGTCATTAGGATATAATTTTTGAACAATGTTTACTTTATACGGCTTAAATTTATGTTTTTTTAAAATTTTTTGAACCTTAGTTTTAGAAATTCCTACTTCCTCTTCTATCTTTCTACAAGAAATTTGTGGTCTTGCTCCCACACAAACTAAAAGATTTATTTCGCCAGCTTCATTCCGTTCTTCAAAATGGTTTTGACGAGGCTTTGTGTAGCTTCCAAAATTAAGTAAATTACTTTGTATTCCGAATACCGTAGCACGATTTGGTTGCCGTCTTTCTGGAAATCTAATAGGAAAAATTTATTTTCTTAGTTTTATAACAAACTGAAGTAAGTAGCGTTTAAATACATTGTCAACGCTTCTTCGACATTTTCGTTGCAAAGGTTTAAACATTTAATTATATCGTATTTTTCGAAATTTTGAAATGACATTCCTCTGCCATCTGCCATTGTTAATGGTTTTTAACAACTGACTCATTTACCGTTGACACAATAAACAAAACAAAATGTTGTATCCATGGCCAACTAATAATTTGTTGGATGAGTTATGAAGAACTCCGAGCATTGACCGAGGAAGCATTTCGAAATTTACAGAGACAACCCTTTATAATTTTAAATGCTCTAAAGAGAATTGATAAGGTGTGTAGGTTGTGTATAAGAGAGAATAGTCTACAGTTTGAACAATTTAATTAGGTTTATTAGTTATTAGTTTAGGTAGTTGTAATAGATGATATATCTATTAAAAACAGTTAAAAAATAACGTTTGTTACGATTTTGACACCTAAAAACAAAAAAACAACATAGAGTATGACACATCAGTGCACTCAGAAAAAAATATGAAAAAATTTGACGTTGAAAAATACAGGGTGTCCCATTTAAAAAATACCAACTTTGGGTCCTATCTCATAAACGGTGCCCCGAAAAAAAAATCGAGTACGCCACTGAACTCTACGCAAAAATATCTTTTAAAAGCAGCTTTCACCTTCTTTTTATCTTTCATGGTTTGAGAGATATGATAGCGCCCCGAAAAGTAAAAATTTTCGTTTTCACCCTGTATCTCATAAACCAAATAAGCTACATTAGTTTTGTTTGCGGCATTCAAAGTTTCACGAAAAAGTGGCACAGGTTCGCGAAAACCGTAAGTTTCTATCTTTATTAATAACCGAGAAACCCTGCAGTCGCAACCAAAATGGGACACAGTGTACACGTCGTTATTAAAAGTGCAAATCTACGGAAGACAACTTTGGTAGTTATAGTCAAGTCGTATTCAGAAGTATTCAACGACCCATGAAATTTCAGGAAACCATGCATTTACTAGTTTTTATAAATATTTATTAAAAAAAACATTGTAACATCTGTAGCAAATAAATATAATAATATGCTTACTTAAAGAAAGGAAAACGTAACATAATACTGTAAAGGGTAAATAAATTAAACCCACGTGAAAATAGTTCTCAAAGACTAAAACTTTCTTTAAGAAAAATTAAACAGGAGGATCTTCCCAGCAATTCTTTTTGTGGAAAGCCTGAATATGACCTCATTTTTTCAAAAGGCTGAAACATATACAGCCTGTCCCCGGATAGGGTTTGCGATAGGTATAATAAACTAAAACTTTTTGAAAAAGGTCTGCTTGGTTTATAATGAATTTATACCAAATTACACCTGAAATGATATTCAGATGGCGTAGTTAGCGCAAGAAGAATATAAAGCGGGTTAAGTAAAGTGGTCTTTTTATTAACTTTCCACAAAAATGTTATTTTAAATTAAAAATTTGGGCTGTACTTAAGATAGGAGTCATTGCCCATAACAGTTCTTCCTTTCAATAAGCAACTTGTACAGCTTTTCGACCTACGAATAGCGGTGTTATGTTATCACTTCTTTTGGAATGTTATTATTATTATTATTATAGATTTTGTAATTGTTTCTTTTTTGATTCTGTTAATAGTTGCATTACACTTTTTAACAATATCCCTTTCTAACATGCCTCTTTTCTTCTCAATGCCTTTTAAAATTATATCTTACAAATTTTTATTCCTTGTACGGCTTTATGTTCTCCCAGAAACTTAGTAATAATTCTTTTAACATTTTGACGAGCAGTTTTAACAGATTTTGCTATTTTAGTAAACGATTCTTTGCTGTTTTGCATATAAAACATAAAACTGAAACTGAACTGTATTCGAATCAAACAGAGAAATCTTTGAGTTGTATCATGACTACTAAATTTTTAATTAATTTCAATTTGCATGTTTAACTACATTTTGCTAAAAAAATAGTGTTTAAAACCGTACAAAACTTTCTGAATCAAGCTTTATGTAATATGTACTCGTATGTATGTATATAGGGTGTTTTAAAACAACGTTAAAAGATCCCAAGGGCATGCAGTATGGTCGAAAATAAGGCAAAAAGCCCCAATACACATAGGTTCGCAAATAAACCGTTTACGAGATAATAGCGATTTTATTGCAATAGCAGAATAAATTTGCTTTCGTGGTTTTGGTGTTATTGTATTTTACAATAAAAACGATTACAACTAAATAAGATGTTCAAAATGCCGTCCTTTCATATCGACACAGGATCTACATCGTCGTTCAAAGGAAGCCCGCACTCTTTCAAAAAATCCGGGTTTTGCTCGAATTATCTGGCAACAGTGTTCTATTCGTTGGCGGCGTTGGCGCAAATCTAGAAGATCGTTTACCGGTGTTGCGTACACTAAACTTTTTAAATAACCCCAGATACAAAAGTCAACTCTGCTCAGCAAACAAAACCGATAAGTACATGTTTACTGGCATGTGTTATGGTTGAGTATTTAATGTATCTGTCACAGGCAATGTGGGAAATCCGGGCAGTGTTCACAATGCCCGGGCAATGTGGATAATGTACTTTTATTTAAAAAAAAACTGTTCTTTCTCTACCTCTAACCTCCAATAAACACCTCTACTGTTTTGGCAGAGGCATTTACTGGAGGTTAGAGGTAGAGTAAGGTAAGTTTAAAAATAAAATAAAAGTGTTATACTAAGTACATTATCCACATTGCCCGGGCATTGTGAACACTGCCCGGATTTCCCACATTGCCCGTAACAAATGTATCTGTCACGGGCAATGCGGGAAATCCGGGCAGTGTTCACAATGCCCGGGCAATGTGGATAATGTACTTAGTATAACACTTTTATTTTATTTTTAAACTTACCTTACTCTACCTCTAACCTCCAGTAAATGTAAATGCCTCTGCCAAAACAGTAGAGGTGTTTATTGGAGGTTAGAGGTAGAGAAAGAACAGTTTTTTTTTTAATAAAAGTACATTATCCACATTGCCCGGGCATTGTGAACACTGCCCGGATTTCCCACATTGCCCGTAACAAATGTATCTGTCACGGGCAATGTGGGAAATCCGGGCAGTGTTCACAATGCCCGGGCAATGTGGATAATGTACTTTTATTTAAAAAAAAAACTGTTCTTTCTCTACCTCTAACCTCCAATAAACACCTCTACTGTTTTGGCAGAGGCATTTACTGGAGGTTAGAGGTAGAGTAAGGTAAGTTTAAAAATAAAATAAAAGTGTTATACTAAGTACATTATCAACATTGCCCGGGCATTGTGAACACTGCCCGGATTTCCCACATTGCCCGTAACATATCTACTGGGAACAATCGTTGTTATCTCGTAAACGGTTGATTTGCGGACCTATGTGCATTGGGACTTTTTGCCTTACTTTCGACCGTACCACATGCCCCCAGGATCTTTAAACCTTGTTTTAAAACACCCTGTATAGCTATTTATAATCATGGAGAAGACTTTCAATTCTAATTTTACGTTATTTAAGAATTTTTAGTAAATTATAAATTAAAAGCAAGAAGTTGTATTTATACATGTGGACCTCGCAACAAACAACAGCAAATGAAGAGACGAATTTACATCTAAATTTCAAATTACGGCTTTTCTTTCACGTCTATCAGCGTATTCACGTGATTTATAATAATTTAATCAGTTTTACGTTTGCATTAAATTTTCCTGTAACAACAAACAGTAATTATCCGACCGTACTGCGTCAATTATACCTTAATCAGCGGTTTGTTTACAATCCAATTACGTAGGAAATCATCGCCGCAAGTTGCATTAAATTCATCAGTTGCAATCGAGACGAGTTGTATGGTGGTAATCCCGTAATAAATTGAACCGGCCTCTACCTACACAATTCCGTTTGCGTTTATATATCTGCGTATCGAATTTCGATCTGATCGTATTTTATCATTATATTGAGCTGCATACCCTTTTTACGTACAATTTCAACTATTATTATTAATGGCTCAACTTCGGTCTTTAGAAGTAATATAAACGGTTTTTATTGACAACGTTAAGAAGCTGAAGCCTTGAACGCATTCAACACACCTGGGGTTAAGTATGTTACATTCCGGATATTTCATATCTATAAAATAAGGTCTGGGTACGATAATCTAATTATTTCGAGCAGTGGAGTAGCTAGACATTTTGGACCCATAAGCAAAAATTTTAATTTAGGCCCTTCGTCCTGCATTAAAAATTAAAATTTAATAATAACACTATTTCAATTCCATATTGCATAAAAAAAAATTGTTCTCAACGCAAAGCACGCACAAAACCAAAAAACCTGATTATAATATTATAAATTGTAAACAAAATATATTATATAAAATTTAAAATAACAAACATAAAACTATTACAGAATAATAAAAAAAGAAAAGCATTTTAATATAGCAACCTAGTTGCTAATCACAAAAATACTCCAAATACAACTTTTTTAAATACGTTTTTGCTCTATCTTAATCGCTGCTATGACTTTACTTGAAACGTTAGCTTTTATTTTAATCATAGTTGGCTAGATTTGGACTCTAAAAAAATTTCATTCCTACAAAAAAGATTCGTCTTAATGGCCTCTATCACTGGTAAAAATTTTATACTAATTGCGTTATTAATAAAATAGTTATTTAGGTGGCTTCATGTAAAGTGAAACACACTGTATCTCTTTTATTATAAAACTTTTATTAAGGTGTTTTAACGTTTTTCTCCTTGTCTTAACTTGTAGTATCACCCATTTAAAAAAAAATCAGAAGACCGTAAACACCCTGTATACCAGCCGCCACTGTCTGAGGTTACTAAAAGTCCCTGTAAAGTAGATTAAAATTTTGAGTTTTATCGTTCAAAAAAACGCATAAGACTAAAATTCGAAAGCCTCTTAATAAATTGAACACCTACTTGAAAATAAGAAGACACAGGTTCTAGTTTAAAATATGCAGTGAAACGAATACACTCTGCATCTGCAGCTTGTTTATTTATTAAAGAAACAATTTGAATTTCTTCTAATTAGAAATACATACTGTAAAATTGAATAGTTTTTGAGTTATAAAACTGTTTATAAGGTTTATATCCCAAAACTACGACCTTCTGTGAGATTATTACGATTATTATTATTATTATTATTTTCTTTTAATTCCAAATCCCCATACATAGAAGCAAATCTTTGATTTTTACACTTTGTATTTGGATTCGAAAAACATCTTGCATGAAACACGTGGTAAAACACGTGGTTTTTCCGCATGGCGCGATGAACAATCTTTACGCTTATTTAATAACAAAAAGTACTACGTTTTATTATTTGATAGCGTTGATACATACATAGCCATTTTCTTTCTTTTTCTAGAATAGCATATTTTAGCCCTTTTGGAGTCATTTCACACGCCCGTTGAATTAATTCTTTTGCAGTTTTTCCCAGTTTCAAGGCCTAGATTTATAAAAATCGGACGTGGTAATATCAGGAGATCCTTTGCAGTTTTCATTTGTGATAAATAATGCATTTTTAAAGGATCTTCCAACTTAAATAGTGAAAATTATTTCAATAATTATTTAAATTCTGAGCAAAATTTTTTTGAGAAAACAAGGCTTACTTTCTTCAGCTTTAAGGTCTTTACTACGGTTTTACAGCTGAAAATTATCAATTTATTTAGCAATGATATCAATTTTAAAATAAATATATAAATACGCAGGATATGGGTCTCGCCATTGAAAGCACAGAATATCTCAAATTTGAAAGTAAAACATTGTACCTATAATGAAAAATTTACCATAGAATCAACTCTCAAGAATTTGGTACAGGTAGAGGATTTTCAAATTGATGAATTTTATAACTGGGCAAAAAGGAACCAAAAATTTACACTTCATGTGAAATTTACTAAACAGTAAATTGATGTTTATTAGGTTGGCGGTGACGATACGTATTTGGAATTTTTATACTACATTCGGGAACTTGAAAATTTCTAGATCATAAATATCATACAATTTTTGAAGCATGTGAAGTGCAAATGCAAAACTTTTCTTCAGTCTACAGAAAATTTAGTAGCGTTAGTTATTTTAAAGTCTCAGAAGAGGAGGAAGAATTGAGATAGAAGAGGTAAAGGAAGCCATAAAACAAATTAAAACATGAAAGGAACCGGTAGGGACGGCATATCCCCTGAAATGATCAAGTATGGAGGAGAAAGAGTTAGAACATGGATAAAGCCTGGAGAGGCCAGAAGATACCCGATGACTGAGAAGAAACATAGTGCCAATACACAAGAAAGGCGACACGAATGAGTACAATAACTATAGAGCATCATCGGTAGTGCAGAAGATATATGCAAGAATTCTGGAAAAAAGATTAAGAGAAGATATAGAGGAGAAATTAGTAGAACAAGCTGCATACAGGCCATATAGACAAACACAAGATCACTATATGTACTGAGAACGACAACAGAAAAAAGGCTGGAAAGAGGGAAAACCATTATATTTGGCATTTATTGACATACAAGCGGTTTTTGACACGATATCTATGCCAAGTATCTGGAGGGCTTTAACAGAATTATAAGTAACGAACCAGCTCCAACAGGCTATAGAACGATTATATGAAGGAGCAAAGGGAAGAGCAAGAATAAAGGGGTCAGAATCGGAGAACTTTAGAATGGAAAAAGGAATCAAGCAGGGTGACTCTCTAAGCCTACTACTGTTTGTGGCAGTAATAAATCAAATCATACAGGAATCCAAAAAACCCAGATTCAACGTCATGATAGGAAACTGGAACTTACAAATGCAATGTCTTATACACGTGGATGACATAGTATTACTAGCGGACTGGTCAGGAAAGCTGCAACAAGCAAATGGAGTCGAGTAATTGAGAGATGGGGAATGAGGATAAATACAAATAAGAGCAAATTAATGAGAATAACAAAGAATGGAACCCAAGAAAACACACAAGTTACATGTAATAGAAAGGAGCTTGAATGGGCCGAGAATTACGAGCATCTAGGAATAATAACAAATAGCACCGGAACATCAGAACAAGAGATCCTCAATAGAACGGAAAAAGCGAGAAAAGTATACTATGCATTAAACAAAACAAGTACTCAGACGACACTACGAAAGCCTATAAGTACAGTGTGTCCTAAATTCAACGTACATGTATGGGTAATTTTGTTATTTGTACAGCTACGGCAAAACCGATTGCTCGTAATTGGGCCAACTTTTTGGGACTAATTCTACGAGCCCCAACAACTATATGTTCGGACGCCCGCCAATTTTTCAGTAGCAGTTCTTGAGTGTTATGTTGGGTTTTCAAAAATGATTGGTGTTACACATTTCTAAACATATGTATATAAGCAAACCCTTTTTTGCAAATATAAAAATTCTTTTACTAATTAAACTCAGTTAACAAACAAAAATAACAAAGAAGGAGATAATTCACTGACAACTTATTATTCGGGCGAAAATTTCTTTTTTGCCCTTAATAGGGAGTAACATCCCAGTTTGCTTTGATGCCAGCTTGGATTCTTTGTGGCATGGTATCCACAAGTTTTTGGCACTCCTGAGGCGTAAACGCATCCCAAATTTGCTGTAGTTTCCTCCGTAATTCAGGGACCGTCCGTTGTGGATTGTCTCTTAAGCATTTTTTCATCTTATGCGAAAGAGTTTCTATGACATTAACATCAGGGCTGCCCGAAGGCCAATCCAGTACGGTCATATTATGATAGACAAACCAATTTTTCGTCGTTTTCGCCGTGTGGCATGAAGCACTATCCTGCTGGAAAACGAAATTTCTTTCAGGATGTAGTTTTTCAATACTGTGCAATAAACTGTTTTCAGTATCCTTTGCTAATATTCGACATTGACGGTCCTATCAATGAACTCGAGGGTTCCTACCCCTTTTGAAGACATCATTCCCAAATCATCAACCCCTCAGGAAATTTTACTGTTCGTTTAAGGCAATCTTTGTGGAACGCTTCAGTTTTAAATCTGATGATTCGGCTTCGACTGTCCGCTACAGACACGTCAAACTTGGACTCGTCACTAAAAATTACTTGATTCCAATCTTCCCGTGTCCAAGACGCTCTCCCCTTTGCCCATGCTAATCTTTTCTTTTTTTGACCTCTGTTAATAACGGTTTTTCTTTGGCCTATAACAAAGATCTTAATGGAGTCACTAATTTTAACTGAACCCGATGGAGTTTGCTTGGACATTCCACTGAGCCGTGATGTCACGTAAAGAAGACCGCCTCCCTTTCTTACAAATTTTTACCAAGTCTTCTGCATCGCGGTGTAATCCGAACGGGGGCGTCCAGTACTTTTACCTGCCACTTTAAGGCTAGCAGTTTCCCCAAACCGTTTAATAATTCCTCCAACAGTTGACTTCGGTATTTCTAGCTCTTTCGCAATTTTAAGTATTGATTTTCCTTCGTAATATTTTTTAACAATACCGTCCTGAAGTTTTTCACTGGTGGCTAAACCACGACCCATTTTTTATTCAGAACAATTCGCGGCAAAAAGATAGAAGTAAAACACTACTTTTTCATAGCAATAACAGTTAAAAAGAACTCAATGCGATTATTTGCAGCAACGCCTGCTATATTTAAGCAAATAAAAACGTTGCCGTCCGAACATTTAGTTGTCAGCAAATTTCTGCAAATTTTTAATCTTTAAGCGTGTAACTCGTGAAAAATAGTAAAATGGTTTAAGTAAAAACGGCAACAGGTCTTAAAACATATGTATAACGTTAAGAAACGTGTAACATTTGCGAAACTCCTTTAAAAAATACATTTTATTAGCTATTTACGAAAAAAGACGCCCGTCCGAACATATAGTTGTTGGGGCTCGTATGGTGGAAACAGAAATGGGCGATCTTCTTTTGTTTATGAGTTAATTTAAAAAAAAACACACAAGTTTGTGCTGTAACTGAAACACCATAGCAAATGGAAAAAATCTATGTACGCCTCTGGAATCTACGTAAAAACATCTATAAATAACCTCTGTATTATATTCAGATATTTCTATAAATAAAGAAGTTATAAGACTTAGTAGAATTGGAGTAATTTTTAATTTAGCGCAATAACTCGAAAACAAACGAAGATCGCCCATTTCTGTTTCCACCACAGAATTAGTTTCAAAAAGTTGGCCCAATAACGTGCAACCGGTTTTGCCGTAGCTGTACAAATAACAAAGTTACCCATACATGCACGTCGAATTTAGGACACACTGTACATACGTTCGTATCATACGTACCAATCCTAACCTACGGATCTGAAAGCTGGACATACAAGATAAAATGAGAAGTAAAATAACAGCAGGAAAGATGAAATACCTGAGCAGATTAGTGGGTAGGATCAAAAGAGACCGCATAAGAAACATAGTTACCAAGAAGAAATGGGTGTAAAACCACTAATTCATGAAGTAGAGAAGCGACAGCTGAAATGGTACGGACATGTAGTAAGAATGAGTGAGAATAGAGACCCTAGACGAGCATTAGAAGCAAGACCCGAAGGAAATCGAGATAGAGGAAGGCCACGGGAAACATGGGAGGAAAGGCTGGAGAAAAGAGTACAGCGAAGAGGCAAGGATCTAGAAGAAGTGAAAAGAATGGCGGCCGACCGTAACCAGCTCCGAAAATGAATAGAGGATCTGACGTTCTGAAAGGGCAAAAGGGAATGGAAAAGAACCTATTTTAAAATTTAGAACGGAAGGGTTTTGCCTGTATGGCTTGGTTTACAAGTTCAGATACCGTGCCCTTCTTCCTCTTTCTAAAAGAGTTTCGCCTCTGGCGCGTGGTTTTAGTGTCCGTTTTTCATTCTGATGAAACCCCTTTAAGAAACTGGGCGAAACGTTAAGTTCTCTCAGAACTGTCTCAACAATGGAACGGCCCCAACACGGAAGACGTTCTTTTAATAAACTTTTTATTTCAAAATATGAATGCTAAATTAGGTAAAATTTTAATATTACACTCTTATTTTACGACAATTCTATTCAAGGAACGTTATCGAATATAATATTAAAACTTTTCTTAATTAATCTGTATGTAATTAATATACTCGTATCAATATTACAGTATAATAAATCGGAAAACTGACAGTGCGCAATAGAACAATAATTAGTTATTCATTTACCCGAATGTCCCGAATGGAATATATATTAAGAATTTTCTTGAACTTGAAGCCAGTAACACCTAATTATGTTACCAGGCTTTGCCTTTGTGTTTTATTTAATTTCAATTTTGTAACAGTAAATAAATATCAACGCCATTATTTTAATAATCAAACGAAAGTATGTAGGTACTTTGTTTTATTTGAAAACTATAGAATTCCTACATTAAAAGTTACGATAATGCAGGTAACACATCGTTCTGCAAAATAAAAAAAAAGTTTGATGGCATCTAAAAAGTCTACCTGTAAAAGTTGATATACGTCCTCGATTTAAATTACTAGATTAAATCGTTGATTACAAAAAGATTTACGGTCATAATAATAACTTCAAAAAGAGATAATAGCGAGCTTCGCATAAAATATGGATTTATAGCTAAATACGCTTTCATATTAACAGTTTGAAAGTTATAAATAACCTGAATAAAAAAGGAATGCGACAGCACTGACAAAGGGCAGGCAACATCTGGTGTAAAATATTGCAGATGCACTTATTGGCAGTTTTTGTTCTAGTAACTTGGTACGTAATCGAGTAATTTCTTCGCTGTATTATGAGATCGATATAAAATTAATTAAAGGAAGACCCCTCGCACGCCTTACTGATTAAGGACTTCATCTCGTTCGCATCCAGCTTAGAAATAATCATTTTCTACTATTTATCATTTTGAGCCAGGCAGGAATTTAAATTACTTTAGTTAAGCTTAAGCTTATAAAATATTTTGTTAGTTATTGTACCATCTTCATAAATTGTAAAAACAAATTAAAGCACATTGTCAAAAAATTCTTATAGGTAAGTTGTCTTGAAATATCTAAATAAGTCAATTCTAAAAATGGAATGATCAGGAAACAATTCACGGCTTTTCTACATAAAAAATAAAAGAGCAAATGATGGTTTCACAAACAAATCTTTTAGTGGATGACGAATTAAGCTTTGTGTACATAAAAGCTTAGTTTTTGCCGTAAAAGTGAAAGCTATAACGAGTGAAACTTCGGTAGCGGATTTTCGAGCGAATTCCCACAGGCTTGTATGCAAATCGTTAAATTTATTTATTTATCCCGAGGGAGAACAAATTATGATTACGCAGGTTGTTCGAAGTTTCCTCTCGCAGCGCTTTGCTAAATTAACATTCATGCCACCCATACACCAGCAGCAGCAGCAGTTCACAAACAACTCGGGGAAATTGTAAATTGATTATGAGAACGGCACAAAGAACAACGATGCGTTTGTCAATTTTTATAATACCTAACGCTCTTTTTGTAATCTTGAAAGTGCTAAGAAATGTGTTTATATTTTGTACGACATAAGAGAAGGAACGCCGAAAGGCAATTTTTTAAGGTATGATTTGATCTTTTAAACTTAATTTTTAGCTTGTGCCAAATGCCCTTTTTCTGCAAGAAGCTTCCTTCTAAAATTATTTCTAAATTAATTAAGGAGTCTGTTAATAAAATATTGTAGCGGAATACATCATCAGGGGACGAACAGCCGAAACACCCTCAAAGTTTCTAGCGAATTCTACTGTATTTGAGTAATCGGCGGTCGTCTGTTCAGGGTAGTAATGGGACACAACGCAACAGTAAATTTATGGGGCCAATATATTACGATTAACGTAGGATTACCTTAGTCCAAAAGTTAATATTAATAGAGAAGACAGATTATTATTTCTTATCCCAAAAAAGTTAGATTCCTCAATTTTCTTTAAAATATTTCGAAAACTTAAAATTACAGAAGAAAATTAAAATTTTGACTTTGACACCCTGTATCTCTTTTAATATTAACTTATGAACTAAGGTAATTCTAGGTAAATCGTAATATTTTGACGCCACAAGTCTACTGCTACGTAAGGACCACCCTATGTAGGGATGCGTTTCGGCATGAGCAATCAGTCAAGTCAGAAGTTTCGAGCATTAGTGATATAAATTAACATTCAGTGATATAAATTAACATTCAGTGTAAATAAATCAGGTTACGTTAGTGTTTATTATTCGCCATAATATGAAAATGAAATACAAATACATTTGCATGAATAATAATAATGATATAACAAAGTGTCTCTTATTTAAATAATTCTTTAGAATGTACATAGCGAGCAAAAAGTAACTCATTTTGAACGCAACAATTTTTGTCACATTACATATTGAAATGTCAAGTTTAGGCAATGCAAAATATGAATCAATAGGTGGTCTCCTGTGAATGAAACCTTTCAAAAGCATTTTTAATAAATGTATTTAACTGAAATGTCAAGTAAATTATTGACAATTTTATATGAATCATTTTTACTGTAAAATTTAGTTTGCAAATGAATGAAAAATTGAACTAATTTTATTGGTCAACTAAAAAAAGTTGAAAGATTACGTGCTGTAAATTTATAACTTGCGAAAATGGATTTTTATATACAAATTTACTGGCATTTTATTGGGGCATTTAATGAGGGTGATGTGTTGTAACTAAAAGATTCAGCCGGGCCAACCCCTCATAAAATATTATTAACTAAAACGTTTATCCCTAAACCCTAAATCTACAATAAAAATCTGAAATATTAATGAATTTTAGAAATTTGTATGTTGTATGTTTATTTCACATTTAGTAGCAATAACACTAATGGATAAAACTGCAAATTACAAATAAAACAAAGGAATAAAATTTGAAAACCACCAGTCTTTATACGTTACTTGTAATCAAATTTTAACGTCCACTTTACAAAACGACCGTTGTCCATTAGGGCACAGGTGTATTTTAGCCTTAAAAAGAGAACTTTCAGTAAGCTATCTTGTTTATTGTGAACTTTATTGCGGCCCTTAGAAGGTCCTTCCCTTTCACACGCCTGTTATGTACAGTAATTAAATGAAAGGTGCGTTTTATTACGGCCATAAAAACTTTAATTATCTTGTATAAAACACCTAAAAATTTAAGCTTCTAATTGTTGATTTCATATTTAACAATAAACCGGAATGGAACGTAAAAATCTTAATTAAAAACGGCGGTTTTGTGATTTCTGAAGAATATCCCTAATGTATTTGTTTTGGTTGAAGAAAAGTAACAAATTTGAATTTACCCATCTATTTATAGAGCTATATCCAACACAACATTACTTAATATTTCATCCGATACTCACAGTAAATAAGCAGATTATTTCTAAAAGGCAAGATAAATACATATTACAATTTCAACCTTAATTGCCTTCTAGTCAACGCGGAAATTGCAATAATCAATAAACATAACACAATATAATTTTAACGTGCATAAAAGAGATACAAAGTGTTATCATTGCCACTAAACCTAAATGTAACCATAAAGTCACAATATGGGTCATTCTCAAAGAGAAGCAAACTCATAAAAAGGTTATAAATGCGAACCATATAAGTTCGAAGAAGAACTAAAGCTACCTTCATTCTTATAAACTAAAATTAAAGGTTTTAGATCAGTTGATATATAACAACGAAATATAAAATGCAAAACTTGCCACAACAATCCTTTAAAAAATACATAAACATATTTTACGACAAGCAAACCAAATAACAACATAAGACCGCCAGTAATAATAACACAATAAATTGAAAGAAGATTTACGATTCCCCCTGTACATTCCATATTAGGCTCTCACAAAGAGCTTGTAAACTCAGTTTAATTTGCAAATTTAAAAAAATCTTTTCGGGCATATTGCTTAAATATAATTTGAATTTTAATAATTTTTAATTTAAATTAATAATTGTATAATACCAAGATAAAAACCTAAATCTAGAACAACATACTTTAAAACGATTATTTTTCTCATATCTATTAAAGCTGCGCCTTCCGAAGTTTCTTTGAATATTAATTTTCAAAGATTTTACACTACTTAACAAGGGGCGAAAGCGTGAAAGTAACTTCTGAATTTTAAATGAAATTACAATACGGGTTTTAGAACTTAGAATTCAGGAATTTTAAACCAAGATTTATACTTACAATAAAATCAATACATAAATTAAAAAAATAGTAATAATAAAAAGCAGCGATTTTCCTCAACATTTAAACGTGCCAAAATTGTCTTAAGTGCCTGTCAATGGACGATGCTATACTAATAATTTTACAAATTAATTAATTATCTGTACTATTTGTTATACACAATTAACCAATATTTGTAAGCACATTATCCAATTATAATAATGGAATTTCCAATTCACATTTCCCGCACGTTTGCTTCCCACCAAACTGAAACATGTACATTGGGTTACATACCTATTAGGCGTCATATCGACCTGTTGATTTTGCTGCTGTTGAACTTGCACTTGTTGAGCTCTCTGTTTGGCTGCTTGTTTGTGTCTTGATAATGCAAAAAATAATGCTAAAACTGCTTTTAATCGTCCATCTCGCAAATCTTGTCCAGAAACGTTTTCAACACCCGCAACATGCTGGGCACGTAAGACACTAAGGCATATGTTTATGTTATCCAACTGCAACAAAAGAAAAGAGGTTGTTAGAAGAATATTGTAACAAAACGTTCTATTATTATCTGTATTTTATAATTGTGATGTTTGTTACATTTTTAGGTAACTCACCACCACTATCAAAAAATTAAAAAACCCAACATTTTTAGATGGTACGAAATACTTCGTAAACAACAATAAGAATGCCCTATTTTGTGATAATTCTTACACTATTTTATCTTAATAATATTAAGCTTCGCAATGCAAATAATTTGGTAATAGTAAACCGATTTAAACTATTTTCAGTTTCTTGTAACTTGTTGAGTATGACTATTTTCTGCCTAAGATACTACGAAAATAAAACTATGGCCCGCTTTTACTACAACGAATAAGAGTTAACGATCCTTATTTTAAATTTACATTTTTATTTGAAATTAGTTTACTCAAGTAATTTTAAAGCGTTCCCTGTATTTTATTTACGTCGACGCGTTCTATATATTTCTTTATTAATAAACGAAGGTCTTAATAAGAAATATACGAAAAGTGGAACGGTAATAATTTTAAAACTCCCATAAAGGGCTTACATACATATTTTTACTTGGACGGCACTATATTTTATTACTCTCCAGTGGTATGTTATATTTCGTTATTAAAAAAACTTCCAGAAGTAGCAGAAGCATTTGTAAAGTATGAGCGGAACAATGCATTTGAGAATATACATCCGAGTAACGATTTACAACCTAAGTACATTATACAAGTTTTTTTTTGAATTTTCTGTAATATGATAGTTCTACTTTGATATGAAACAGCATACTGCTCCAAAAAAATGCAAATGCGTACGTACATTTGTACATTGTACATAGTAAAAATCTTAGTGCTGTATTAACACTAATTTGTTGCACCAGCAGGTCCACTCTTATTTGGAATTAAATGAACAAGACCAATATAGTGAATTTTAACAAGTGTCATAAATTACCCTAACTAACGCAAACAGTACTACTTACAGAAGGTCTTTAATTGTGTTCATATTTACTATCATTTCTGCACCGTAGTTTGTTAAATTAACATGACCTATTGTTAGATTTTTGCTTTAGCTTAGATAATTTTAACATCAACTGTTGTTATTTTAGTGAACTTAGTAATGAAATATAGTTAATTTTACCATGATATACGATTAATTTTACATTAAGCAGAAGTTGTTTTTACATAATACTTAAAGCTTAATTTAGGCCAAGCTATGCCGTTACTGGCCGAAACAGCTTGTAGATGTAATCTCAATGACCGTTACAACTAACGTTTAACTTTTTAATAGGATAGGAAAACAGCCCTGATATTTTTGCTCTGTTAAATAGTTTTTCAACTGCATTGGCATAAGAAGACAACATTTGTATTTCCTTAAGCTGTTTTTACACGAATAACGGCATATCTTGGTTGCGGGTTATACCAATTCTATCTTGGATTGCAAAGGTATCACCATTATATTTCAATCTAAAACAGATCCCCAATTGTTATAACTTATAAATCTCACCCTGTAATAAAATAGGCATTAAATTATTAACAAGATAAATACGACCCAGTTTATAAAATGCTTACCGTTGTGTGATTATCTAAAAGGTGCCTTTTCCGGTAATTCAGGAAAAATTCAGGATTATTTTCAATAATTGCCTAAATAGCAAAATGGAAAAGTTACAAATAAAATAAGATTAACTTTTCTTTACACAAATATCAAAAATTCGCATTAAAACAATAACCAATGCACATCGTCTTATTTTTTACCACTTCCGCAAAATAAAAGTATTATAAATTTGTTCGGTATTTCATTAACTTCCAGAGTTATATAATTCCAATATAAAGTGTCAAAATCTACATATTAATGTTGTTATCTTTGATAGTTAATGTGCAATTTGACTATTTAATTTAACAAAATTAATAGCGCAAATTAACAATAGTAACTTTTTGGAAAAACAATACAACTGGAAGTTATTTTGACTTTTAAAAGATCAATTTTTTCAAAACTAATTTAAATTTGGACAAAACATTTTAGTTAACTTTACAGTTTACACAAAAGGCAGAATATATTGTTAGCTTTACATTGTGTTTTGCTAAGTTAACTCGTTACGGATTTCACATTACAGAATTTGTAGAAGTTACACAAAAAAGAAGTTAGATTTTACTATAACTCAGTTACTTTAATAATTTTGTTAAATTAATGCAAGTTTAACAAAAAAATTTTACTGTGATATACCAAATAGAAAGCAATTCCAAGGTAAGTGTTGCTCTTAATTTTTTTTAGTTTGTTTAATTTTTATACATTTTTTAAATGAACAGATCTAAAATTCTAAACGCTGCGCTGACTCAAACAATTCCATTGAAAAACAGAAGAACTAACCCTTAAACTATTTAAATAAGTTCTAATTCAAACTCTTATCAAAGATAGTTTTCATAATATTTCATCTCACCAACTTAACATACAGTTGGAATTACTTTTTAGAAAATGTATCTTAAGAATGGCCGGTTTGAAGATTTATTTAGCGTATGGCATTTGTAGCCAGGAGATCACGTAGTGATGGTTTCGCTGCACGTGTAGCCTAGCTTTGCTATGGACGCGAACTAGCTTTGCACTGCGTATATTGTGTGTGTGTGTGTGTGTGTGACTTTGTTACTCTACCTCTTAGGCCTGTATTCGCAGGAGAGCGCCGTTAATTTGGTGCCCAACGACGAATGGACACCAGGACTCGATACCGACCTCCAGACTGCAGGAAAATCCTGCCCATCGGTAAATTCGAACTAATATAACGCTAGCCTGATGCTCTTACCACTGCGCCATCCTGCTTCTGTTGGTTTGAAGATAAAAAGAAAGAGTATGAGTGCGGTTGTTTGAGAATACCCTGAAAGTATATTACTATAAATTGGAAACTATTCAGAACTTTGATAACTTCGTCAAGGTATAACTGAGTTTTAAGGACTAGTTTCCTATCTTCTGCAATTACAAACGTATAAAATGTAACAGTTGGAAGTACTTTTCCAAACGTCTTACCTCTGGAAGTAAATTAATTCGTGTTAATGTCCCAAATAAATGGGGAATGTACGTATTATAATAGCTTATATTTAATGGTCCCTATATTAATAGTAGAGGATGTCGTTGGCAGAGTAGCACGATTAAAGTGGCGATGGGCGGCCACGTGGCCAGAGACAATGTGAAATGGACGAAAACAGTGTTGCAGTGAAGACCATGTGAAAATAAAAGAAGTGTTGGAAGACCTCTGGCAAGGTGGAGAGATGACTTGCAGCAAGTTGCAGGAAAAAATTAGATTCAGGTGGCCCAAGACCGAAATAAATGGAAGAGTATGGAGGAGGCCTTCATCCAGCAGTGGATGTCAACAGGCTGAGAAGAAGAAGATATTGCCATAAGCAACGTATCACCTAAATAGGATTACTTTTTATTAGCTAATTCATAGCTCTCCTTATTTATTCAAGGCATATGAGAGAACAATCCTACAAAATCAAACTTGTCTTGTATCAGCAAAATGTTAGTAGTACATATAAAAAATATCCATGCAACGGTATTATCCGCTTATTTATGTTACAATAAGGAACAGGAAAAACAAATTTCCCATGTTTGGACGTAAGCTGTGCCACCTGTATATCATTATTTGTTACTAATAAAAAAAAATATAAAGCATTTTTCAAGGAAGTGAAATTTATTTTTACATGAATTAAATTACCTTTTTGTAAAGTTTTAACTTTTAAGAGCCATTTTTAGCATCTGGTAATTATTAAGTACGTTAGGGTTATATACATAAAAATTACAATTCCCCAGCTTTAACTTAATTATTTTTTCTAAATGTAAATATAATAATTTTTTTTAAATCCACATATAAGTTTACTGTATCGATAATTTATGAATTATGAACGACAAAATTCTGAGTTTTATTTTTTACAATTTTGGATCATTAACTGCCGAAAAAGTATCATTTTTGTAGTAAAAAAGGAAAATATAAAAAGAAGTTTTGATAATTTTCAAACAGTTAAAAAAGTAAATTTCGTATACTACTTGAAAATTTTAATATTTCTTATCCATCAGGTTTGTAATCGTATGATCAAGGACACTGTGTTTAGTAGTCCAGGCTTCAGAATACCCAAATCTTTGAGAATCCTTCGCGTAAACTTTATAGTTTGGGCTTTTGAATGCCTAAGTTTAATGATTAAAACAGTTAAAAGTGGAAAATTAAAAACAAAGATCATAACCAAAGTGAAATTTCTTCTTCTTCTTGTATTAGGGCATTTGCCCTGTCATTTCCTAACTTTGCCTTTTAATTGTCCTATGACGTAGATGTCCAGCAGCAGTCCTTCCTTCCTCTTTTCGGTAGTCTACCATATGGTCTCGTTGTTTGTGGTCTTTCAGTCATCGCTATTCTTGTTATTCTGTAGTCTTCCATTCTATTTACATGATCCCTCCATACTCTTCTTCTCTTTCGTACGCATCTTACAATATCTTGGACTTTGCATCTATTTCTTATTTCTTGACTTCGTATCCTATCCGTTAAGTGTCAAGCCGCTCTTATGGATCTAAGTATTTTCATTTCTATCGTCCTTAGTAGTTGTTTTGTTTTTGTAGTGTCGGCTCTGGTTTCTCCAGCGTAAGTTATGATGGATGTTTTGTATATACGGGTTTTGCTATATGTACTATGTAGACATGTGTTTGTTTCTCCAGGTTAATGTCATTTAACGCCCCTGATACTACTGCCGCCTGACTTCTTCATATAAATTTCGATTACTGCAAATAATTGCTCCTAGGTAGTTAAATTGCATAACCTGTTCTATTGGTTGGTCGTCTACTACTAGTTTGCATCTAAGTGGTTCTTTTGATACCGTAAGGGATTTCGTTTTGTTCGTTGATATTTTCATATTGAATGTTTCCGATATATTTTTGAATTTAAACAGCATTCTCTGCAGGCCATCCTCTGTTTCTGTCACTAGAACAGCATCATCTGCATAACATATTATTTTTATTTCGTTATTTTATAATTTATAGCCCTTGTCGGTTGTTCCTATTTAATAATTCTCCATTACCAAACTAAACAGTGTTGGGCTTAGGCTGTCGCCCTGCCGTATTCCTATAGACACCGGTACTTCTTCCGTGAGCTCCTGATTTGTTGTGATTATTGTTTTTGTGTTTGTATTTAGTATTTAGTTTTTGATGAGGGTTATTATTGTAGGATCGAATCCTTGTTGTAGAATCTTCATTATGTCACATCGTCGTACTATATTGAAGGCTTGCGTTATCACATGTATGCCGGTTTGTCGTATTCAATTGCTTTCTTCATCACTTGTGTAACTATAAATATAGCGTCAATGGTTGATCTGTTGGATCGGAAGCCTTGTTGTTCATCCATTGGTTTTATTTGTTCGACTATCTTGTTTGAGATAATTGTTAGTAATTTAGATACACAGCGACAGACTTCCTATTCTTTAACTTCCATACTGTACTTTCGATGTCTTCTTTCGTGATTAAAGTTTCTTGATTTGTTCGGTATATGTTGCCATTAATAAATTCTTCCTCCTGCGGATTTATGTTATGATTTATTGTGTATAAATTCTTACAATGATTTACCCACGTTTCTGGTTTAATAGCTGTGGTTTGTGCCAGTTCGTCTATTGGTTTCTTTCTGCTTCGTATCAGGTTCCAGATTTTCCTTTGTGCGCCATATCATGCTCCATATCTGATGAGAATTTTTCCCAAAATTATTGTTTTATTTCTCTTATTGCGGTATCTACACGATTTCGCACTTCGATATATTGTTTTCGGGTGTTTGCATTGGTTTTGTACAGTAAATATGTTCATTTCTTTTCTTCTGCTAGTTGTTTAACTTGCGGTGCAGACCATGGTTTGTGTTTTCGCCGTTTGTTTAATGTCGATTTTTCTTTGTCCTAAGGCTTCTTGTGCTACAGATATGATGTTGGTGTGTAGTTTGTCGAATGCGACATTACTATTGTCGTTTTCAGTGAAATTTAAAGAACCCCAAAATTTCGTTATGAAAGTTGCAGAGAACAAGTAGTCTTTAGAAGTTAATATGTTAACTTGTAGGCAAATACAAAACATATAACCTATGTTTATGCATAATATTCCGTCAAAATTTGTTGATTTCGTTTTCTAATGGCAAGGTATAAGCTCTATAGTTAACGAAGTACTTATATAAAATTGATAATAATTTTAAATTACCAAAGCATCTGTCCTTACATGAACTGATAATAAATAAAACAACAACAATATAAAATAGCTATTTATGCAACGAGTTGCAAAATGATGGACTTTTTATCACCAGGCGTGAAATTGTTCGTCGAGGCGAAGCCGAGATGAACAACACGCCATGTGATAAAAAGAGATGTTTTGCAACGTGTTTCATACAAGATTTTATCCAATTCAGATAACAAAATGTAAATGCCACATCTTCTTAAAAAAGGAGTTGGGTCATCGTGATAAAATGAGAGTGATAAAATGGGAGCATATTTTGTAACTAGTTACAAAATGAAACACTTTTCGCAACTCAAATCATCTTTTTGTAACTAGTTACAAAATGGGAGCATATTTTGTAACTAGTTACAAAATGAACCACTTTTCACAACTAAAATCAATGTCGAAATGTTGACATTTCGTAACTGAATTGGATAAACTAAATTAAAGTTCTTTCATTATTTGTCATTTTTAAAAATAACTTTAATCTGACATATTGCTCCTTCATTAAAAAATAAAAAGAAAAGTTAATTATGTTACGAGAAAAATTCTAACATTGGCGGTTTATCGATACTATAGTTAACTTTGGTTTTTATACATCGTTCAGTTAATTTTAAATTACTATACCTACATTGCTTTAAAAACAAAGGTAAGCAGGTATCAGAGAACTATTAATTTTTGATTGAACGACATACACGTATAAAAATCATTTAACCAAAGGATTCTAATGAAAGAAATACAACTATGCTAATTTAGTGTTATGTAAATGTAAAATAAAATTAAATAAAACGTCACAAAAAAGTTTTAAAATTAAAGGTAATTTTTTTTACAACACTCACAATCGACCGTAAAACCTGAATATTTTACGTTAAAAATTCCTTTTAAAACTGCAATATTTAAATTTTATCCAAATACATCCGACAGTAGGTTAGCAGCCGCGCCGGTCAATGAATATTCATGAGACAATGATGATCAGGCGGTGTATTAATAATTGGTTGATTACATATTCAGCTATTAACTCGGTGCGGATGGTCACATTAATCCGCTTGGTTAATCTCAAGCCACGTTGCGGGCAGGCATTATATTGTTTTATATAATACCCATTAAAACTGTTTTTATCAATCAATCGTTATGTTTACTCACTAAAAGCATAATATTATTTATTGTTAATTTATTAATAATGATACAAGTTCAAATAGTTCCTTTTGGATGGCTTGTGACTTTAAACCCAATAATTTATTCCTGATTTGTGTTTTTCAGCATAAAAGCGTATCTGTTAATTAAAAATTAAGATATGGGAAATATTTATGAACATTACAATAAAGACTTACTGTAAATTGAAACACATGACTAACGTAGATTCGAAGTACACATAGGGAGGGCATTTTAGAAAGTCGTAGCGTAAATTAAATACTGAACCTTAGCGTTATTGATTTAGGTCAATATATTCTAATTAAGTTCGAAGAGTGCATTCCTCTCAAGCTGACTATTTTGTTTTTATGTATTCAATTATTAAACAAGGAGTGTTCAGATCTATACAGGGTGCCTATTTTCTTGACAGTTGTGTAGGTAACTTTGTTTATTGATGAATGATGAAGTTACACTAAACTTAGATTAGCAATGTTGCCCGGAATTAAAAGGCAAATTTTATAACTGTTTCAAATTTGGAATAACCTGCAAACTTTTTGAGATATTTTGAAAAAATCAGTAATTGCAAATTTTTGTCATTAATTTGATGTGAAATTCAATAAACTTGGTTAAAAACGTTCACGACATTCTTGATTTTTGAGTTATAACTAATAACTAAAGGGCGGATTTGTAGGCACAATAAAATATTAAATTAGGCAAAATAACTGTTGAAAATAGGCAAAACAACTGTTGAAAATAGGCACATTTCAGGCAACAACGATTGAGTAAAACAATAGAACTAAACAAAAGAGGCATGCATTTTTTTTCAAGATTTATTAACACATTAAATATTTACACGTAAAATGAATTTGTTCCTATGTATTTTTCTAAATTTTCCTGGATAAATTTGGTTCTTCTATCAGTTAAAATATGCTTATATTTAGAAAACGACCGCTTGCCATCACAAGAAGTGATGGGGGCATATTTAAAGCACGATATTTCTTTTGGACTCAAGTTGTCAATAGCTGCTGCTGTGCCTTCTCCTTCTAGTGCTTTTTTGATGGAATCAATTTTTGTCCATCCGAGATTTTTTTCTAACACCATTTCAATTTTGGCTTGAATTTTTTTCCCCTTCGCCCCCGGGAAGTTTGACGGGGCTTGCTCCTCTAACTGAATGCTTTCTATAAGCGATAAAGATTGATTGTCACTACCGGTTTTTTCTTGTATGCGCTTGCTCACAACATAAATTTTTTGTACAAAATAATGTCACGTTGCATACGGAAATCTATCATTTTTCAAAAAAAATATCCCATTTGCTATAAATATTTTTCAAAAAATTTTATACAAAATTTAGTATTTTCAGTCACTTTGACATGCGAAATGAATATTATTTAAAAAATTGTTAGCGAATAATAGCAAAAAAGGTGCATAAAAGGGCAAATCACTAATTTAGGCATGTTTTAGGCATTTACCTTCAAACAGGCATTTTTAGGCAAAATAAAATTTTTGTAGAAGCATTCCCACCTCTAAAAACGCATTTATATTTTATTAAAATATTAATTGGAAGTGCCAAAACAAACAGGCAAAATAGGCAAAATCCGCCCTTTACTAATAACTCATAACACAAAATTGATTTCTTTTTATGGAAACAATACTTTATTTTACGTCCTTGAAAAACTTATTTTCAATTGTACAGGACGCTATTAATTTAAACAATATAACTATTGTATGAAGTTAAAAGCTGTCTAAAACTTACAAAGTTTTGAATTTAGTCACAACCACAACTATTACTGTGGAAAATTGATAATAACATAACATTTTCAAAGGCAAGACTTGCTTTCTGTTGCAACCAAATAAGGGGTGTGGTCACAGGAGGTGCAGCAAATTAAATTTATATTTCCCTGACTAAACTATCGCAGATAGCTAAATCAAACAAGACAAAAAAAGGTATTGGCCGAACCGTTAAAAAAATATAAGCTTGAGTGTATCTGGACGATTAACTTTTGTTCACTTACGTAACACCCACGAACCAAAGGAAATTATGTCAAAAAATGCCATTCCGGTACAGATTCCCACTCCGAATTTAATTCCCATAGCTAAAAGAAATCTTTTGTTATTTAAAGAAATAATGTTTTTTGAAGATCTTTAACGTTCCATGGCGCCTTAACGAAGCACTTTTGGCTGGAGGTAAGTTTTTGGTTAAAGCCTTCTATTTTAGTGCCGAAACCTTTTAGATACACCCTATATAACTTTTAAGAAAATAAACACCCTGCCTAATCAATAAAATAACTGTAGAAAATATAATACTTTGATAAGCTTTTTTTTTTAATTTTCATAAAGCAATATATTGAGATGATATTTGATTTGGATGCTGTAATTAAAGATTATGTTATTTGTTAATTTGTTGACGAAAGTTATTTTTTTGCAAAGATTATTAATGCAGATTTTTAATTATAAAAGTTGTAACATAAATTTTAGGTAGCTAGATTAAATTTAAGTTGTTAATGTAAGTAAGTTAAATGTTATAATGTGATTCCAGTTAAACTTTGCTAAATAAATATTTGTAATGTGAAAAAAATGGATACAGAAAAAAACAATTTAAAAAAAATAAGTGATATTTTTGCATTAAAGGGGACAACAACCAAATAGGTTTGCTCGTTCTAAAATAATAAATATCAACCGATTATTTAACTTTAAATAGAGTTAATGATCATAAGAATCATTTATTAAATCGAAAGGAAGTGAATTCGAGGCAGAAGAAATTGAAAATTGAAATTGAAGCAGAGGAAATTGAAAATTAAATTTGAAACAGAGGCAAATTGGATTTTGTTGGAGAAATAGAAATTTTGGAAAAGAAGGGGATTTCAAACAAAACCCAGGAACCGGTGTAGATAGTGAGTGTAAAAACCGTAATTATAAGATAGGTTTAAGCAGGGTTGATAGGGCGAGAAACAAAATAAAAAGATCTGCATTAAGAATCGAGTAAAAGTTTTATTTTTGTTAATATTAATTTTAAAAACAACTAACCTTCTTAACGACCCGTGAGGTGAGATCTCCGGAATTAAATTAAATTTAAAAGAGCAAAGTAAATTTTAAAATTGTCAATCCAACAAGGCGTTTTAACATAGGTATTTGTTGTTAAAAGCAAGGATCAGTACAATATGTATGTATTATCACCAGACTTATAACTGTAAGTCTGAAACTGAAACTTCATTGCGTGTAAAAACAATTTCACCTTTCTTCATTCTGACAGTACATTAAATCTCTCTACTGCATCTTTAAAGTACTAATTCGCTAATACTACTTTATTTCTTTTGGAAACTTCAACAATTAATTCTTCATGATTCTAAATGAGGGTACATTTAAACTTCTACAAGAATTTAAAAGTTATCATTTCGTTTGTACTGATAATTCTATAAGCTTAGTTGCTTTCACACCTTAAGAAAGTTTAGCTTAATATTTTTAATTTGAGATTGCGTTGGTTAACCAATTATATACATTACTTCTTCATCAGTATGTATATAATGTACAAAGTAAAATTAAACATACACGAACTAGAAGTTAAATTTTAAGCCAACGAAGCTTTGTCTATACATATTTATATCAATACCCTATGATTAAAAAAGATCGAAAACAGGCTTAGCCATGGAAGTGTAAACCAATGGCTTTTAAATTGGCGTATTATTGCTTAAATGAAATTACCATATATGCTATTAAGTATTAAGTAGTTAATTTTATTAAAATTATACTGTAATAATTACAGAAAGTTATAAAAGAGTAATTCCAGACTTCATTTTCACGCCGCGTGTTATTTCGAAATTATGATTCGACAATGAATACTTTTTGATTCTGAATAAACATTTTCGACATACTTTAAAATTTAATTACCGAATATACGAGCTTACTGAATATACGAGCCTTAATAAACGGCTTAATGTTTTGTTTTCAGAGTCCTGATTTCGATGTTTTTATTATACGATGTTTAAAAATCCTAACATTCGAAAACAATGGTTCATATTCTAATCTCTTGTTTAATATTATCTTTAACTAAAGTCTTGCTTAAAGTTAAGTTAAAAAGGTGCTTTATATAATTTCAAATATGTAAAATCGGGATACATGATGTTGTCATAATAGTAATTAAACAAAACTTTAAGAGATAAGAATATAAACCTAAATTTTCATCCTGCTCACCCTAAATCGTGAGGGACGCCAGCACTTTTTAAATTTTTTCTTCAGATACTTATTTAAAAGACCATGTAACAATGACAAGTTCATCATGTGTTAGTCATCATAACTAAATTTTTAAATATGTAAAATTTCACATTTAACGTTCAGAAATAATCAGGAAAACTTGCACGACTAAAGTCGAAGTTAAATCAGCGTCTCTCACTTTCGTAATGAGCTTTATCAGACTCGAGGACTCAAGAAGTTTGGTAATTCAACATACCAGAGACGAAACCTTCATTATTTTAATTAAGTAGTAATTTCGAGTAGGTAGGTTCCAAAGAACAAATTAAGAAAAGTTCTCAATAAATAAATGACATGCTAATTTCTTAATTACATCTGCTCATATGGAACATCATAAACGAAAATGATAACTTACACGACTTCAAGCTGTCCAAACGAAGTAATTATAGATTCGTTTTAACTTAACAACAAAAATTAGAAATATTGGCAGAATATTCTAATACGTAACGGTTTTATGAAAAAAATGAAACAAATTAAAGCACGTAAATACATAATTAAAAATAAGTTAAGAATATAAAAACTAACCTAACTCAACTTTTTTCACTTAATCGTTGAGAATGTAACGGTAAATGTAAGAGTTGAAGAAAATTAAAAACCAGATATACTGCTAATCAAATTTGAAGAAGCAATGCTAGATATTAACAGGCATAACAAAAAAAGGGAACTAGTATAAAATTAGCTATTTAAATAAAATATACAATAATTTAATGGTTAGGTTTGTGACAAAGTAATTAAAAATTACATAATGTAACGCTTGACTAGTTTACTTCTTAGTTGTAAGGCAAAGACTAATGAAATATTATTTTACCACCAGCAAAGAATTAAAATTAAATTAGTTTTTTAGGTGATAGTGTTGCGTACAGTTTCAAGGAAAACAGTCAATAACATCTACAATTACTTTTTCAACCAAAGGTTTTACGATACCTTCAATTAAAAGCGATAGTAATCACTAATTTAATTATATCTTTAATTATATTTCTCGGTATCTCTAGTCTTAAAATTTTTTATTTATACATAAATTATTGCGAACAGGTTCTTTTTTAAATAATTACTTTGTTGACGAGTGATGTTCCAAATTCGCAAAAACAACATTATAAACAAAATAATATAATCTTAAATTCTTCAGAATGAAGAAAAAAAGAATAAAATAATTTTAATATACGAGGATTGTTCAATAGAGACCCTAAAGCAACTTTTATTCAATGAATTTAAAAGAAATTTCCATTAACATTAAGGCAAGAGTCCTACTGGTGCACTAATAAATAGATTCCCTGCTGGTAAAATTTCTGCGGCTGTTTCCGGAACAAACTCTACCTCAACGTCCGCATTGAACCGCCGCTCTTTTAGCGATTGTTTTAATGGACCAAACACATGGAATCGCACGGGGACAGGTCGGAACTGTAAAGTAGATGTTGTAAGACTTCCCAACGCATACGAGCAAGTAGATCTTGAACTGTTCGGGCTACATGGGGGTAAGCATTATCGTTCAGAAGGATGACACCGTTTGTAAGCTTCTCGGGACATTCATTCTTGATGCTGGCACGTAAACAGTTTAAGGTGTCTGCATATCGTTCAGTATTGATATTGACACCAGGTTCTTTGAAATCTAAAAGCAGTATACCTTGGCAATCAAAAAATACGGTAACCATTACTTTTCTTGCTGAAGGTTGAGATCGACATTTTTTCGTCTTCGGAGATTCTGCATGCTTCCACAGCATACTGTGGCGTTTGGATTCTCGTTCGTAGAGATAACACGAAGACTCATCACCGACAACAATTTGGTGTAGAAAGGCATTACTCTGTTGTTGAAAGCGTATTAAATGCTGTAGTGATAAGTAATCAGTAAGTAGTCGTGGAATCCACTGAGCAGTAACTTTTTGATAGCCAAGACTATGAATAATGGAATGAACAGTTTCCACACTGATGCTCAACATTACTGAAAGTTCTCTAACTTTAATGCCCCTATTTGCGCGTAAAGCAACCTCCAACTGTCTCACATCTTCATCTGATGCTACAGCACGAGCATGTCTTGGACGGGCCAAATCTTCCTTGTCGAAATTTATTGCACCATTCAACCATAACCACCATATACAACTTTCATTCTCGTATAAATTTCCATTGGCTGACGCCCAAGAGCGACCAAAAATCGAATAACAGCACGTAGATTATCTTTGGACGAATTTTCTACCATAGCATTTTCCAACTTAATCACAACGCTTAGAAAGAAGCAAACAGCAAATACTTTTGACAGACGCGTCATTAGTACTTAAAGTTGTGGCCGAGCAGTTCAAACATGTTTCTATTGAAATATTCTGAAACAGCTGAATTTTTCTCTTACTTTGAAAAATCAATTTACGAATTTACTTTCAATGGCTGTAACTATTTGAGGGCACATATTTACATGGAGCTAAAGTAAACTAAAATGCTCTAATAATGCCCAAAAAATTCATTATAGAAATTTATTTGTAAAAAAAGATAAGCGGTGGTATCTACTTCGACAATTGTTCTTTATGTATTATGTTAATTTATTATAGTATTCTCACTTTATTGAGATTTAATTAATTCGGACAATATAAAAACTTAAATTTATTGACGTTTTAAGGATATCTCGGAAGTCTCATATAAATCAAAATTTTGGATATAATATAAAGTATGGGAATTGCTTTCCAATACGAATTCAAGTTCGCGTATTATGATTTAAATTTCATTTTAACCCGATAGGAATTTTTGAAATATATAATAACCCCAAGATATTTTTCACTCGATGTTCAAAACCGAACTGTATCCTTCGCCCCAAACCACTTAAATAAAATACGATGTTTCTCTTTAACTTATATTTGGAAAAAATATTCGCCCACATTTACATATCTCCATAAAAAATATAATATCCGGACACGTTGCGATATTTCTGAAAGCATTCAAAGCGTTCGTATTTCCCATTCTAAAATTACAACTTAACACTTTTACTTTGGTCCCATTAAAAGTTCGTATTCCTTTTAGACCGTGTCGGCACCTTCTCGTATATCTTCAAGTTTATTTTTAAAAAGCTTTCGCTACTTTATTTTTAGTATGTAAAACCTATTGTTTCATGAACGTATACGGTCGAAACACGTTAAGCCTGTATGGCTCAGACTCTGTGCCATATTAGGAAAGAATTACGAATAAGTCTGGCCAGTTTGCACGGGCAATGCACTAATGCACCTATGCAGGCGCCGACAAAAGAAAGTCAAGGAATCCTTTACCATGACCCCCTATGGTGATATAATTTATTGAAATTTACCGCTATGCGTCATACTGTATTATTCTGGCATGAAACACAGATTGAGATTAATTTTCTTGATATTAAAGTATTTGCAAATAAATATGAGAAAGATAATTATATAACAAAACTTCGGAATACCTAATTCCGCAAGCATTAAAGTAAATTTTTTGATATTTATTCGTCTTTGTGATATTTTTCTGATAACAGAACATTAAAAATCAATAAATAACATTCATGAAATACGTATCTTAAATTATTTTTTTAATCCGATGCTACAGAATTAACAAGTACTTTGAATTTGTGGACTAATTTGCTTTGGAATTGTTTAAGGCTAGGGAATTTGACGGCAAAATGCAGCGTCTTCTGTTTTATGATCAGCGCTAAAACCACTTGGTATTTTATTATAAAGTTTTCTACATTTATTTAAGAAGATGTGCTGACGAGACTGATATAGATTTTATTCAAAAAAACATATTCTAGATACTTAAAAAATAATAACAAATAGCAGCCTTCTAAGTACAGTTTTTGTTGCCAAAAACACCCGTAATAAAGCACCCGGTTGAATTTTAAACTATATCAGACGGGTCTTTTTTAATAAATAAATCAAATAGTATAAAGTAAATTAGGATTGATCCAATTTTCTGAGAGCTAATCATGACGAAAGCTTGTTTCCTAAGCTCTGTATAAAATCAAAGTAGCTGCCATACTGTTTAGTGGTAGAAGTGAGCAAGCAGTCTGGTGAGTTTACAATAGATGGCGTTTCGCTAAAATCTGAAAGAAAAGACAGGAAGCTGTATTGTCCGACCAAACCCCCGTTAAAGTTTATGGCAACAAGAATAAACAATGCTGGGCTTTTTAGAAAGAATTAAATGATCCCTTCGAAAATGTCGGCAAATTTAAGAAAGGAGGTTTGGTAAACAATTTCTGGGGACTCTGTAAATATATATCCATTTATATTTTTTAAAGAATATTGAATTGAATAATATGATGTAGAAACGATTTATGTAAATAATTTTACTTGTTTTCTAAGATATTTTTGTTCACTCTTAATTTTGCTGTTCGTATTTAAGAGTGTCCGTATTTTAGAGGATTTTATTACATTGATTAGATAGTAAACCAAACAAAACTTGAAACAGTGTCCCGCATCTGCACAAATAAAAATGCAAGAATTCAGTACTTCGGTCTCTCTTCTTTGTAAGTAATTATTTTATTTACTAAAAATTCATTACCAAAATGATTCCCTTTGGCCAGTGCACATTATAAACTGTTTTTTTCTTCAGAACAAAAAATTTTCACAATAACCCAACAAAAGTTGACGGAGTTTGGACTTATTCAGTAGAAAATTGCAAAGAAGAATTCCGTAATGAGTACCCAAATGATGGTTTTGTGCATCAACAGTTTGTAGAAACTTTAAACAGCTGTGTAGCAAGATTTCGTGAGAGTGGTAGTGTTGTAACAAAATTTTTAGAAAATGCAGTGAATTGAGTCAGGAATAGAGTTTTAAAATGTATAGAATCCTGTGGTGGGCATTTTAATCATCTTTTATAAAGAATCGAATTTTATGTGTAAAATGTAAATAAAGCTTTTAGTTTATTACTTCAATTTACTTTGCTGTTTTACTTGTTCATGTGTATAAGTAATAAGTAATTAATTTAAATCTTAAGAATATAGGAATAATAATGAATAATGATACTTTTTATATTCACGTGTCATTACTTAACTATAATACTGGATTACCTAATCTTAATTTTTAAACTTCAAAATTTAAAAACGTAGTCGTTTATGATATGTTAACGCGTATTGTCTTATTTCAAAACTTTTAGGCTCCACGTTTCAGAATGGGCACCCCATATACGAAGTTTCGCAGAAAAATTATAAGGCTGGCAACGCTGTACGCGAACCGACAACGCTGCTGTCTCCTCCTTTACATGGCAGTTAGAATAATCCCTGCCATAGACTCAGTACAAGTTTGAACTTGTTACAGTTGCTACGCGATTGTTGAGAGCGTCTGAAGTGTTTGTGAGGTGCGTTACGAAAACGGACCGGCAAAAGTTCGAGCAACGTTGTGCTATCAAGTTTTATATACCTAAAGCTTGGAGAATCCGCTACTGTGACTTATGAAAAGTTACAAAAGGCTTATGGTGAACATTCCCTATCCAGGGTACAAGTTTTCAGGTGGCATAAGGCCTTTTTAGCGTCCCGAGAAGGCGTGGAAGACGAACTTCGTGCGGGAAGACTTTCAACCTCAAAAACGGACGACAATGTGTAACGAGTGAGGACTCTTGTGATGTCAGACCGTCGATTGATCAAACTTTTTATCGGAAAGTTCTTGAAAGGCCCAAGAAGAGGGTGGCACGCAAGCATTGCACGCACTTGGATGCTGCACCACGACAACGTCCCATGTCATACGGAAGTCTTCATTTACGAATCTCAGTCCTTGTAATTTTTTTTATTCCCCCGGCTGAAAAACCATTTGAAAGGGCACCATTTTGGTACTTAATAGCATCCGCTTAACCGAGGACTTGAAAGGCATTCCAGCCTTCCACGTTTCAGGATTGCTACGAACAACGAAAAACACGCCTGCATCGGCGTGTAGCTGCCCAAGGAAACTACTTTAAAGGGGATAGCCTTGATTTGTAAAAATAATAAAATTCGTGGTTAAAACTCAGTTAAAAGAAAATCGGTCTCATTATTTTTCTGTCAAACCTCGTAAATACTTATTACACATAGAAGTTTTATAGTGCATTTGAATCCAGTGTTTCGTTACCAATACCGATGGATGTTATTAAAAAACATTTTAAAAAATTCTACCCAACAAAAAATTAGGGCATAAATTAAGTAATTTTTTTTAACAAAATTACTCTTTTCCTTTAGTTTTATCAGAACTTCCACAAAGGTACCTATAGTATTATCTTCCTTGACTTTGCGTGTTGCGGGATTGATTAAAATTATGAAAACATGCCATACCATTATAAATATTTATAACAATGAAAGATAGTTTAGAAATGTATGTGAATGCAGTGTAAATTGTTATGAATTGTAAATCAAGCAAATTTATTCAACGATTATGTAATTCTGTTTCTGCAGTTGTGTTTATACACCTGTCGAAGTCAATAAATCTCGTTTTTATTGCACATTATACTTTTTTAACAGTTAGTTTTTTATTTGCTGAATGCAGTAACATGTATTTTCTTTTTAAATTTTACTCAGTCAGTCATTTTTGTCAATTTTTATGCGCACCACTAGCCAGTCAAATTGAAGGTACTTTTCTAGTTTAGCAAAATTAATTTATAAAGAGCGTTCGAAGTATTTATATCTACCTAATAATTCAATAGACAGTGTTCGTATTCCTTCCTCATATTTAATTTAAAGTCATGGCAATACAATGTACTACACATTTAAAAGTATATAAAGATATACTATTTTATTTTCAGATTTAAATATAACTTTCCTTACAGATAACTTAAACATAAGGGTTAGTATGTTAAAATGTAAGAAAAAGTAATAATAAGGATCAAAGTGACAACATTAACTAAGATTTTTGATGTGGGCGAAAATATACTAGGTACTAGGTAATTCGTAATGAACAATACTTGGAATTTTATTTAAGTAATGCTGAGAAAACGACGACCTCCTAAAGAAACTAAATAATCAGTTAAATAAATTCGCAGAGTTAAGGCATCCGCCTTATAGACCTGGCCTAGCTCCGTCAGACTTCTTACTATTCAAAAGCTTTAAAAAGCATCTCAGGAGAAAGCGTTTTTCATGTAATGAAACACCCAAAGAAGCTGTTGAACAATATTTTGCAGAGTTGTCGAAGGCATGTTTTTTATGAAGGTATGGGGACAATTGGAAAAAAAGATGGAATAAGTGTATAAGTGTTGAAAGGGTTGTTACAGTGATACTTGTTTTTTTTTCCATAGCTAGGTAGATAACATAAAAATACGCGCTCGTGACTCCATGTTAATCCTTCATTAAATTTATATAATCAGAGGTGGCTTACCTCAAAATGGCAATTTTATACAGATCACTTTAATGAAAAATTATTTTATGTTTCTTAGTTGGGTTTTTCGCCACCAGTTGCTAAAATACAATTAAATTAATAAACTGTCCGGTCAAAATAGACACAAAAATGCCCAAAGTTCGGAATAATTCGCATGGAGCTGAATTTTTGTGTGGACCTTCATATTATAGTTCTAAATGAAATGTCAAAAGTTCCCATCAATCCGAGTGCTGCTAAAAATTTTACGCGGGGTCAAACATCATAAAAAACGGTATTTTGAGAATATCTCGTTAACGGTTAGTTTTATTATAAAAATACTTATTAGCGAATTGATAGATCATACAATTTTCCACAAAAAATGTTCAATTACTTTTTTTCATGAGAGTGACCATTATCGAGATAGTGCGATATCAAGAATTGAAACTGTCTTCTTTTTGAAGAAATGCATTCCTTTCCACACCACCTTCGAGGTAGAGTACTCGGCGCGTTTCTTTTTATAATGTGGTATCCTCAGTAGGCCTAATCCACAATTTTCTTAAGAAAACAAAAAATTAGTCATGTTCATACTCCATTTCTAAAGTTACATATTCTTATTCTTCTTCCTCCTCTAGCTGCTGTATTTCCACAGGCTGCGCCAATAAACGCGATGGATCGATTACATCTTCATTGATGTCGCACACATCGTCGTCCTTTAGTTGCCACATACTGCTGAACAATGTAAACCTACTTTTCTGCAACCACAATTATAATTACAACCCTTGCTGCAATTGCAAAAAATAGTGTTCAGCAGTATGTCTGGAGCAGGTGGGAGCAGAGTTTGAATTGGCTCCAAAACGTTGTTTTTCCATGCCCATCCCCAATCTTCAACAAGAATCGATTTATTTCAATGTTGTGCGAAAAATTCATAGCTGATAATATCTGTGTAACACGAGCAGAAAATGACGCTGTTGTTATAATAATCGATACCGCCATAGAGCAGTCTCATGCAAGAACAAGAAGTATTGTTGAAGATGTATTTGATTCATCCTGTTTTTTTGGCGCATCCTGTGGAAATACAGCAGCTAGAGGAAGAGGAAGAAGAAGAATATATAACTCTAGAAATGAAGTATGAACAAGACTAATTTCTTGTTTTATTAGAAAAATCGTGGATTAGGCCTACTAGGGATACCACACTACAAAAAAAGAAAAACGCGCCGAGTAGGTACTCTACCTCGAAGGTGGTGTGGAAAGGAATGCATTTCTTCAAAAAGATGACAGTTTCAATTCTTGATATCGCAATATCTCGATAATAGTTACTCCTACGAAAAAAAGTAATTAAACCTTTCTTGTGGAAAATTGTATAAGCTATAAATTCGGTAATAACTATTTTTACAATAAAACTAACCGTTAACGAGATATTCACAAAATATCGTTTTTTATGACGTTTGACCCCGCGTAAAATTTTTAGCAGCACTCGGATCGATGGGGACTTTTGACATTTCATTTAGAAATATAACATGAAGGCTCACACAAAAATTCAGCTCCAGGCGAATTATTCCGAACTGTTATGTCTATTTTGACTGGAATATAGCTCATGTAACGTTTCGGAGACAAGTTTGTCTCATTTGTCAAACAAATCAAAAGGTTTAAATATGGAGAAGTTTTGTAATTTTATAGTTGTGTATGTCATGTAAAATTACAAAACTTGACTCATCTCCTTTAGAAGAATTGTTTTATTCTTTCCTATGTAATTCTTGCTTTCTTAAAATTTCCATAGCTCAATGTAAAGTACATTTTAAATTAATTTTTAAGTCTCTGGGGATACAAGTTGATTTATTTTTTTAAAACTCTGTTTTAAAAGCAAAGAGCTGAGATTATTATAGACGTATAAAGCTAAGTATGTATGCCATTGGATAATTATACAGTAAATAGTGAATACATCAGCTTAAAGCTTAACGGTTGTCGCAATAACTGTGATAAGAGTCGAAGATCTCTGAATAAATCACCCAAGAGAATCTTGACAATGAACCCGTAAAGAGGTTAAATTTACGACCTCCTTCGTCTAGGGACTTTAATATTATAATGCAGTGTTTCCCGTGTCAAGTTCAACGATAGTTTGCATTGTTTGGTCGCGTGCCCGTAGCCCGTAAACTTTCATTGAGCCTCTTCTATTTTCCTACGAATTCTGAAACACGAATTCCGAAAGGACGCACGTACAACAAGGCGGAAAGGAAAAGTGGGAAAACGAAAGCCCGCACGTAGAGAGTTTCAGTTTATATTACGCTTTGCGTGTTGGTGTTATATGCAGCTCATTTTGTTAGTTGATCTTTCACTATGTTGTCTTCTAATTTAAATATCATTAACTGCACCGCCTGTGTCTCGACGAAACAATTTATGTTTGCATAATAATGAGCTACAAGCTTTTATTTCTTTGAGTTGTGGGACGTTTTCTGTTTCAGTAAATTAGTATTGTTTGAAATAATTTACAACCCCTACGTTTTCCTTCTTTTGTGCATTAAAACAATCAAGAAAAAGATGGGGGGACGGTTCTAAAGTCTTGGCAGTTTAAAATATACAAGAAATTATAAATTCACAACTTTTAACGGAATTTTAAATAAGTAAGAAGAACATAAATCGAACATCCTGATAATTAAGGAGAGGGGGAATTACTAAGGGGATGCTTGACTGAATGAACTTCGCCCTTAATGCTATCAATTCATTAATGCAAGATGTCAAAATACCATGTGATCAACAAAATTGAAATAGGCTATACTTCCAGAAATTGCCTTAATGACATTTTGAAGTTATGTTGATAATGTTTTTGAGTAAATTCTGTGGTTGTATTATGAAAGTTTTGCAGAAATTCGTTCACCTCTATGCATATGTACTCCACATGACGCTAGCTATTTTGTGCTGTCTGTTCTTCTTCGCACAACCTGCAAGTTGGATTATTAACAATATGCATTATCTTAAGACGTTTCCTAAGGTTACAGTGTGCTGTTAACAGTCCTGTTATATACCTTAGTTGTTTCTGCTTTGTTTTAGCATTTTCTTCGTTCTGTTGCTGGAAGGGGACATCATTAGCGCTCGAGAGCATTTGCTCCCAGTAGGTTTTATGTTTTTCCTTCAGTAGGTCCCTGATAATTCCTTTTGCGGTTAGATAAGGAACCCTGCATGTAGGTTCAGGACCTATTAACCTTTGCTCAAAGGCTGATCTCACTAGTTGGTCAGCTTTTTCTTTGCCTTCATAACCTGGGTGTCCTGGGACCCATTCTAAGCAAACTCTGTTTCGATCAGTCAGTGTCACCAGCGCTTCTGTACAGGTAAGTACGACTTTGGAGTGTATCTCAACACTTTCTAAAGACTTTAACGCCTATTTCACACATTAATATTTATAAAATGTTCTATCTAACCATGATCATTCGCAGTTTCAAGTTAAGGCATCTGTTACTTACAAAATGTTCAATTTCTGTTCGTATATCCTTCCTGTAGTGGAGCCAAGCCAAGTTCCTAAAAACTTGTAATTGGTCATCGATAACTATTAATTCGCATGATTAGTAATAAATCCAATGATGATGATGATTGTTCCTGTCGGTAAGTGGCTCCATGCGAAACACATCTAAAACTGGCAACTCACCGAAGTCGTGAATGAAAAAATATCAAGATATTGACGGCGAAATTAAAACAACTTGCATTTATTTCTGTCTGTATGACATTATATGGTTATTTTTGTTATACTTCAAAATTGTATGTGTATTTGAAATAACAAAATTGTTTGTCGAGCAGGAGAAGATGGGCGTCTTAACGCCCAATGTTGTTGAAAGCATATTAAAAATTCTTGTTTTTTCCTTTTTGGATTACATGCCCAGTTTTTTAAGGTTTGGAATTGCAACCTTACTTTTTGCAGCAATCATTTCAAAGACTTCTCGTTTTGGTGGCGATTACTGGAAAGAAGAATATTACGAAGAAGATGAAACTGAATAATACGCGTTAAACACTTTGCGTTGTAGATATTCTAGAATTGTTTTAAGCCAATAATAAAAGCATATAACCTTTTAATATTTCTTTACGTTCTATTTGAAAATACTAGCGTAGTTTTTTCTCAAAGGTATTTGGAGGTATTGATGGATAAGTTCAGTTTGAACAAAAGGAAACTCGTTTGTCCTTTTAACAACATAAGTTCCGAAGAAAACTTTGACGGTTAACGGTAAAATATAGATGAAACGATGTAATAATCGCGATGTGGTGGTGTTGATATATCGAGGATATTAACAACAACAAGAACTACGGAATGAGTGAAACATGTTGGTCATTAAATTGGACGTTGTTACTGTATTCTCTTGGGAACGAAAACCGAACCACAAATGTGGTATATTTTACAGTTAGCAGTTACTGCGGACCATTAGCTACTCTGTTCAAACTGTGCTAAATTATAACTATAGCATCATATTTCAGTGTCACTAAATATTTAGGGGTAGATTAATGAAACAAATATGAATTAATATTAAATCTGTCTGGATTTAACATTATTTTAGGCGATATATTGTATAACGTTGAGTAATTTTATCAACACAGAATCTTTGCACTCCAAGAATTCTTTGTAAAAATATGTAAACATAACCTTCAGTTCTCAGAGCCAAGAAATCGAAACTAAATCCTTACTTTACGTAAGTAAAACTACAGAAGTATAAATAATTACTTTTTTAGAAAATATTAGATTATTTATCATTTTTAAATGTTCTTATTATTTCACTACCTAACAATAGAGTAGCCTTTACAATAATCTTTAGAGAACTGTTTGTTAGAAAAACAGGTATGTTTGATAAAAGTTGTCCAACATATTAAGAAAACAGAAGATTCCTAAAATAATTTTCACCAAAATAGCTTTATTATAACACGAGCTTTTTTAAATTAACCAAAAAATTATAATATGTATTAATGGTGATGGAGAAATCATGGGTTTTCCGTATGAACTTTAAAATGAAAAAAAAAGAACATTATAGATAAAATAATAATAAAAGTTTACTTCGGCTACGTCCAAAATTAGTCCTGACATTTTACTTGTAGTGCTTTCACCTTTATCTCAATCAAAATTACAATATCAACTGAGTTTATTCATTCAAATCTGACTTCTTTTCAAAGAACGTAATTACTTTACCTACAGCCTTCTCGAAAATCTAAAATATTAATGCACTTATACTACACCAAATGCAACAATTCTTAAAAATCTTTAATTAAGAGCAACTGTGAATTTTTAATTGAGTGGGTTTTTAGCCACCATAAGCAATGCAATCAGCTACTTAATTTAGCAACTCGCAAGAACTTAATGGTAATAACTAACCAAAAACACTAATTTTATTTTTCACGATATTGGTTTTGATGCTTAAAATTTATTATATTATTTGACCCATTTTATTATAAGGCATGATAGGTGAAATCGGATGGCTCATTCTGAATTTTTATTCTCCGAAACTAGTGAACATAATTTAATTTAAACTCAACTTAGACAAAGAAGAATTTAAATAAATTAGTTCATAATATTTAGAGGACCGTACACTCCCTCTCTACCAATCTAACGAAGCGTCTTTCTGATATTCTTCATTAATTTCGCACCACTCTTTTGAACTACTTCTTTCCTAATTCTTTTAATTATTCTTCTAAATGAATTGATATTTTTCGTTGGCATTGAGTGCCCAGAATTTCTCAATAGGCGTAAGCCGTAGGCACCAGACCTCCACCCCCCTCCCGGCATTTCTGTTCATTAAAACTTAACACAATATGTATTCTTGATGTTTTTCCTTCCTAATTCCAATATTTTTTCGTAGGACCCAAAAGTTCTCGCAGGGCCTAAAAATTCTCGTAAGCCCTAGGCACTTTGCCTAAAGTGCCTAATGGATAAGACGGCCCTGGGCCTGAGGAGCGTTAGGGGCATTATTTTCCTTTTCTATAAAGTCAATGTTTTGTGCTTTCAAAAATTCAATGTTTTCTCTTGCATAATGGCACGTTGCTACATTAGGCCAGAAAAGAACATCCTGTCCAGCAATGAAAGGAAGCAGTCTCTTCTCAATGCACTCCTTTAAGTACATGTCCTTATTCATAGTTCCTGCACAAACGAAAGGATCACATTTCCGAATTCATCCATCGTTTGCCATAACAAGAACATTTTGAAAAATTTCTTAATCGGTTTGATCTTCATTTCTATTGGTACCTCATTTTCATCGCTACAATGATGGTACTTTCTATCAACAGGATCACATGATATGTATATTTCTGCGGCAAAGTGGCACAGAGTTTGATACTCGTCCTTACTAGAGACGTTTGCGTAGTAGTGGCAAACTCGTTTTACAAAATCTTCCCTTCGTTGGCGTGCCATTTTTACACCAATTAACTTATCACAATTAATATCACACACCTTACTATTTAACAACTACTTACTATAGTATTTTTTATCTAGTATTTGGGTTGTGACGTTAACTTGCCCCGCCCAAAAACTGTATGAATAGACACGCGTTCGTGCGCAGTAGGTAATGAAAACCTTGTTTAGAAAGAGATGAAGTATAGTTGGAATGTGAATTTATCAACCGCGCGTTGACGTCACAACCCAAATCCTAGGTGAAAAATACTGTAAATAAGATAGATGACAATCGAGTTTGAGTACGCCTACTAGTTTTTCAGAAAACGCATGATAGGAGTCATCCTATTTAACTTATTTTATAGAATATGGAAATTAAAGTAGGCAACGTTATTTAAAAATTGGAAATTCACAATAAAAAATAGGAAAATTCTGATAATATTGTCCTGCTTTTACAATGTTCGAACCTCTAAATTGAGCTACAAATTACCTTTCATTTCGACATATTTTTGTGAACAAAAGGCAATTCATGAAAATGTAATACTTCTTAGTAGACAATTCAAACAGTTGCAGAAATTTGTCGAAAAGTTTGTAAGTAAATAAAAACACAAAGGCAGGAGGCACCGTATGTTACGCACTTATAACAAACTTTTGAACTTGGTGGAGAATGCGACAAGTTTCAAAGTAAGGGGAAAATGTTTATTAATATTGCAGGTTATTTCCTAGGCTTTTATTAGTGTTCTAATGTGTTCATAGGGCACGCATCAAAACAAAATCAAATTCGAAGACTTTATTGTTCGTCTTATTAGATAAACAAAAACATAAAAAGATTGGTTTCTATAAACAATCAAATTTTTGCACATTAAATTAAAATAATAAAGAGCTGCGTTTTTCAATGCAAAATGTTATCTTTAATCGATAAATAATACATAATAAAAATATAAATAAATGTCACCAGTTTTGCGACGTCTTGGTTCATAAAACTCTTGATATTTTTATAATCAATGTTCTCATTAAGCAAATTTTATTTCTTTAACATCAAAAGCAAAACCTATTTTAAGATCTGAAAGACATCTCAACTACGTATTGGTTGTTTATCGATAGTCCAATCTTATAGATCAAAACGCCCGGAAAAACCATAACCAACATGGCATGAATAGAACAATAGAGCACGTCACACCAATGGATAAACAACAAAACATGAATAAAAGTAATTTTTTGATGAAAGATCGACTAATTTTAGTACATAATTAACTAATTTCAATGTCACATGTAAAAATAATCGTGTGAATGACCTGTTGGACAGACGTTTTAGGTCTTTGGCGGACCGTCATGGACACTGAAGTGTTTCGTAGTTGTCACATTTGAAGGAAGATAAGACTGTTTTTATTTTTCAACATTCCAGCTGTGGTACAGATAAAGAATTTTTTGGACGATAAAACGCATTAGCGGTCAGAACTTATCAGAAGTGTTCAAACATTCGTTTAATGCGGCCTTCGGTTTTTCTTTTTAAAAGGGTAATCATCCGTTTGAAACATATTGGAAGGTCTGTTACAACTAGGTCGGTCAAGTCTTAGGTCAGCTGTAGGCAAAGCATTACTCATTTCCACATAAATCATCTTTCATAAGTTCTCAGAATGTACATTCACTGGCAGTTTACGTGTAAATACTTAAAGTTAAAAGATTTCTTCCTACAGCTATTGTACTTGGGATGATTAATGTCATGATTTTGCTAGATTATTCCGAACGACTAGTAAACCGCAGGAACTGTTTGTTATTACGAACAGAATTGTATCACAATTCTTATTTACTAGGTGGAGTTACGAGATTACGAACGTTCCGAAATAATACTTTATCTCATAAATCAAGGATAAATCAGGGTTTGTTTTAGACAAATAATTTATGTAGGTACCTTAACTTTCTGTTTGCGTTTACATGTAATTAATTTACGTTAAATAACTTTAGCAGGAGTGGAAAAATAATCTCGCACTTTGGAAAACTCAACACTTTTTTTAATTCTTCACTACCTGAAATTCAGATTAATTTTTGATCTTTAAAACCACAAAAAGTTATGCCAAGACGTTCCACGAGTAAAAGATCAAACTTGAATAAAAATAGGTGAAGTCGAAAACGTAAATAAAGTCGGGTTCTGTTCCGTTTTATTGGTTTAGGACATACTGTCCTTCAAGGACCCTATCCCTTTTTAATAACTTTCGGATTACTTATGGTATAAATTTGAAATTTGGTATGAACATACTACTTAAAAATACATATCGAACAGCAGTACCTACTACTAATAAAAAATACATGTTTGTACGTCGTAATTAAGAATTAAGTTTATCAAAAATATGGTAAAAGAATTAGTAACTTCAGTTATATTTCTTCCACAAAGACTCTAGCTCTACCGAAAAACCAAGATAAAAGTTGTGATTCAATGTTAAAAATTAATTTTGTTTTGTTAGATCGAAAAAGCAATGAACAGTATTAAAAGTCCGTGAAACGTCTTATTCAGACATTATCAATATTTTTTTAACTTTATTAATATTTACAATCTGCTTAATACGGCAAGGTCTTCTAGAATTACTTGTTTTGAAGAGTATATGTACTGTTTAGGCATTTATTATTTACCTGAATTGTGTTCAATAAAAGTTGTTTTACACTTTACAACTCTTAAAGATTCTAACACTTCCTGCAGAGTAATTTTCATTATTGAACATTTATTAATGGCATTAAAACAATAAGCAATTATCTGCGCATACAACTAAAAAGCAAATTGTTAATACTCGAGTTGGTGTAAGCACTCATTTATAATTTCCTACGCGTGTTTGCTACAAACGCATTCTGTTAGTACTCTCATTGCGTTAACGTTATTGTTGTTAATATAAAGTAAAACACTACTTCAAGACCGATTAAGTTATTATTTATTATACTTTTTTTTTTAGAAATTAGGTTTAAACAGACAGCTACTGTTGATAAATACATAGCTCACATAGCTGCGTAATTGCTACTTAAGTAGAGTTCAATAATTACGGAGCATTTTGCATACCTCGCGGCTCAGTACAGGATGCCCTCAAAAAGGTGTTACTATTACAGTTAGAAGTATAACAACGTACGTAACATTTCAGTGCCAACTCAATTATGAGTTGTAGTTTTTTAAAATTAATATAACAGATTTATGATTGGAGCGGAGAGAAGAAATTCATTGAAATTGGAAAATGTACTTATGCAGATAAATCTTCCGAAAAAGGGCACTTTGAAAGTGCGAATTTTAAACATTTGCCACAACTATCAGAAATTTAGAGATTCCGAAGAAAGCTCAACATCACCAGAAGCTTTTGAAAGAATCTATCAAAATATTTATTTCAAACTATTAAGTCAAAAAGTTGTTTAATAAAGACGTGGACTAAAGTCGATCATTATAAAGCATTCTAAACTGTAAAGAAATAATCGAAGCAACAGTACGTACAGTTCACAAACTTACAAAAATAAGTTATTGATAAGGAAATGTTCAAAACTTTGGAAGAACACCAGCAACATATATTTATAAAATGTAGACCTTATTTCGGAACACCCTGTATATAGGTACTTACAGGATGTACATACATATAATGACCCAAATAACAAAAGTAAAGGTTTTGAAATATAAAATTGGGTCCTACTTATATCTATTCTTTTTTTAATTAGAAATCAAAATTTACATAAAGTTTAAAGGGATTAAATATGCTGGACATTTAATAACTTCCGAACATTAGTTAAAAGTTTCGCCGAAATATCAAAAAACTATATGAACCTTTAGAAAATCAAATACATATTTGGACGGAATTAATATCATTATTACCAATAAGTTTTTTAACAAAGTTGGCTAGAGTAAGCCTCTCAAGGATATGCGGTTTCTCAAATCATTATAGTGAGTTGGATTTCTCTCTCTCCGCTCTCTTTATCTACCCCCCCCCCCCCATACTAGAAAAAATACTTCAATTTAAACTTATACAATTTCAGTTGTTGTATGTAAATGTAAATGTATAAACGGTGGAATCTTCATAAGCAAAATAAGAATATTCTACATATTTATTTCTACGTGTAAAATTGCAAACTGCATGTTCTATTACATTTCTTGATGTAAACTTGAAGTTATTCTACGCTCAATAACCCAAGCTTGAGTTATTGGCACATAAAATTTTTTCTCGTGTTTTTTATTTTTTATAGAGCCTGTATTTTATTCGAAACATGATGAAAAGCTTATCTGTGACCATCAAAAGATACAAAATTTTCCTAAACCCTAAACTCCTTTTCGAACACTTCAACAAAACTTCTACGTAAAGGTTTTGGGAGTGCCAGGATGCACACATTAGCTTATTTTTTATTCTTAGTGTATTTGAGATTTTCCTTAATTAAAAATAAAATCCAATGCGTCACGCTTATGTAATTTAAAGAAGAATATCCTATTATCTCTTTAAAGCAAAGAAATGTTTGAAAAGATCAGTTATACATACAGTAGTTAGAAATAAACTAATACTAATAAACATGCCCTTTTTTATTTGTTAAGCTTATTGGCATGAACAGTTTCGGTCAATAGCCTAACGGGTTCGACCGCTAAACGCAGATCTAAATCTGGCTGCGGATGGATCCGAACTCGAGACTTCTCGCTTATATAACAAGTACTTATCTGTTACACCATCGTGTATGTATGTATATAAAGTGAATTGTAAAAAATAAAATTAAATGCCACACAACAAATAATTTGTAATAAAAAAAATAAATAAGAAACGGTAACGCTTAAACCAGTTTAATTAAAAACATTTTTTCTTTATTGCACGATCTGTAAACTAATTAAATTTAATTAACTTTATTTATTAAACAATTAGCTATAGGAAATTTCCGTACATCTGTTTAATTGCTAGTCATTTAGTTATTAAGCACGCTTTATTTATTTCTAACGTTTCCATTTCCAGTGAGATAGTAATTTACGTTTATATGAAAAAAATTTTTATTCTCAATACAATGTTAAGCAAATCTTGTATATGTTTTATTATTTAAAATTAATACAGTTTGTGTTCCTATATTCGTCTATAGCTCTAACAATCTTCCCTACGCAGATACAGGGTGGCCTCAAAGTAACGAGACACATAGGAACTATAGGTTCGTGGGGTCAGAATATTACGATTTACCAAGGTCTTAGTCCAAAATTATTCTTAAGAATATTTTTAAAACATCTGAAATTACAGAAAAGAATTTTTTTTTTTTTTTAAATTTATTAACTGCGTATTTACAACTAGTCTATCTAGACTAACAAGTAAATGAGTTGTCATACATAACATGTGGGGAGGAACACCAAGAGTGGCCTCCTCTTAGTATATTAGGTATACAAGTTTTACAATATTAGCTTGTGAGGTCACTAAACTTTGTCCGCTTCAAACGTCTGACTGTGTGTGCATTATTTAATAAGTCTGACACTAGAACACTAGGATGATCACTAATCCGATCTTTGTATCTGCTGCAGTAGTCTTTGATGACATCTTTGATCCATGGAATCTTCAGATCGTTATGGAGTGTGCGATTGTTCACATACCATTCGGCGCTTGCTATTGCGCGGAGAGTTTTACTTTGAAATCGTTGTAATATCTCGATATTCGATGACTTAGCAGATCCCCAGAACTGTATTCCATATGTCCATATCGGTACTAACATGGTTTTATATAATAGCACCTTACTTGTCAAGCTGAGTTGAGAGTTCCGTCCTAGGAGCCAGAACATCTTCTTCGTGCGGATATCCAATTTTTTTCGCTTGGTCTGTATATGTTTTCTCCAGGTTAGTTTGCTGTCGAGGTGGATGCCGAGGTATTTGACGTCAGCTTTGTGTGGTATGTTGATACCGTTAAAGGTTATAAGGGGTGGATCGACCTTGCGGAGAGTGAAGACCACTGATGCCGATTTGTTTTCATTAATTTTGATGCGCCAGGTCTTTGTCCAATGTTCTAGAGCGGTCAAAGCACTTTGCAGGTGGATAGAAGCTTGAAGTGGGTCTCTGTGTGAGGATAATACAGACGTGTCGTCCGCAAATGTAGCGATTACGACGTTGTCAGTGGCGGGTAAGTCCGCCGTGTACAATTGGTATAAAATCGGACCCAGCACACTACCCTGTGGTACACCTGCCTCGACTGGGTAGATTGGTGAGTGGCTGTCGTTGATTTTTACTCGAAAATATCTGTTTTCTAGGTACGACTTAAAGAACAAATAGTAATGATGCGGTAGGGTTCGCTTGATTTTATAAAGCAGGCCAGGGTGCCAGACCCGATCAAATGCCTGGCCCACGTCCAAGAAAACTGCTAGGCATAACCGTTTTTCCTCGAAGTCTTTTTCGACGTTATCTACTATCCTATGGACTTGTTCCAATGTCGAATATTTTTTCCGGAAACCAAATTGGTGATCAGGGATTAAATGCAGCTCTTCTATGATGGGTTCGAGTCTTCGTAGTAGCATGCGCTCAAAAGAATTAAAATTAAAATATTAACTTTAATAACACCCTCTGTACGTAATATTAAGTTTTGAACTATGGTTATACAAGGTTAATTGTAAGATTTGTGCTATTATTTAAGGACTACCCTGTATATCGCATTACAATCCTCCGTAATTTTATATATAACCCCGGCTTATTTTTATTTTTAATTTTGATTTTTTAAATACGTACATCCTTTAAAAGTACAACTCAGTTATTTTTGTTTATCTGCTGTTATGCATTATATTTAATGGTTTTTAAGTAGTGGGACACGTTGGTATAGTCTGTTCCGTCGCGTGTGCAATTTCTACTTGACTTCTTAAGTTATTACAACGGGCAATAAAAGTATTATGACGAATTAGAAGTGGCAAGTCCTGCTATAAACACCCTACCAGGATGGCTTTAAACCAGTGGTTTTCAAACTTATTTTTCCGCGGAACTCTTAACAATATTTCACATACCGTGGAACCCTTACCATTTCTACAAACATCCTAATCTTAACTGAGCATTATAAAAAAAATAAATATTATCTACAAATAATTTATTCAACCATATACGTACAATGCACAAGAGGTACAGTACATATTTGACTCACGGAACCCTAAAATTATTTCGTGGAACCCCAGGGTTCCATGGAACACACATTGGGAACCACTGCTTTAAACCAGGGCTTCGAACCGTTATTTTTTTCGTTTCGGTTTTCATTCCGGTTCAAATAAAAAAATATATATCAGTTCGGTTCCGGTTTTCGTTCCGGCAAAAATAACGTTTTTTCCGGTTTTCGGTTCGGTTCCGGTTCGAAGTCCTGCGTTTAAACTGTTTCCCCAAAATATGTAAAATTTTTCGAGTCCGGCCTAGTAGGGATGATTTACGATAGTTGTATTCAACACTGGTAATCCACCACTAAGTTGTAAAATGATTCCAGCTATTTTGCGAAAACGACTGAAGCGATCATACGTAAATGTTTACAAAAATCAATAGCGGCTATGTTTTTTTTTTGTAGTTTCACCTTTACCACAAAATGTTTTCGTTTCCTTTTCCTTTCTTTGTTTTTAATTAATCGCACTACTACTATTACATCCATTAGTATCTGCAAAATATTTAGAATTTTAATTGTTTAGTGCCCATTATCTTGAAAGCTGCATTGGTAACTTTTTTATTTAAAGGTTAATTTAGCGAGGTTTCACGAAATTGAGAAGCAAATCTTCTCATGTTTTCAGATTAGGAATACTTCGTAGACTTTTTGAGATATTTAGAAAAAATGTACTTTTATACCTGCTTAATTTAGTGTAAACATGAAACTGCTATTTTATGAATAATTTTGCATAGAATTCAACAAATAAGCTTAGTTTCATAACACCCTCGATTTTCGAGTACTTACGTTGAAGAGTTTATTTTCTACCCATTTTAATATAATGATAAAAATTGCTCCTCAAGCGAATGTCGCCGCTAATTGACGAAAATCAACTAATACCCAACTACCAGTTTTGAATTTCGTCGAAAACATGCTACGATCGAACAAGCAACAAAAATCAAGTTTGACCTGGAGACCAAGAGACATTGTTCAGCGGCATTCACAGACATAAGCCAGGCTTTTGACAGGGTGTGGCATAAAGGACTATTCTACAAGCTTAAGCGATGTTCATGGTAAACTTTCTTTCAAATCCTCCAAGACATACCTCACGGAAAGATACTTTTTCGTGAAATACCAATATTCCATTTCAGCTCTTCTACCCGCAAGGAAACATAATTGGTCCGATTTATACCTAATTTTCACCGGGGACTTACCAACAATCAGAAACACGACCCTAGCAGCTTTGGACGACATGGTAATATTCGTTTGCCATCCCAACGCAGACATAGCTTCCAGAAACTTACAAAACCATCTAAACCATTTAGAAATGTGGATGGCACTATGGCGCGTTAAAGCAAATAGATAAAAATCAACTCATATCGCCTTTCCTACCAAAAAAAAACCTACTTGCCTTCCAGTTCACCTTAAAGGAAATCCGCTATCCCAAAAAGATGAGGTTAAATATCTAGGGATCCATCTAGACAGGCGTCTGACATGGGCAAAACATGTTTGGTTTAAAAGATTACAATTAGGTTTAACTCTCAGGAAATACTATTGGTTAATTGGTTCAAACTCACAATAATTATCCCTTGAAAATAAATTATTGGTGTATAAAATAGCAATCAAACCCATCTGGTGCTATAGCATAGCATTCAATTTTGGGGAGCAGCAAGCGAATCAAACATTAGCAAAATATAGCGCTTTCAGTTCAAGACTTTGAGGTTAATAACCAAAGCCCCTTAGTATGTGCCGAACCATATAATTCACAGTGACCTCAATATGCCTACTATTAAATTTCCCAAGTTGCCCTTATGGTGCAAATTTCCCTATATTAATATTATTAATAAATCATGCAGTAGCATTAATATGTTTTTCTAACACTAATATCTTATACTGTTTCTATGGTGCATAAGAGCTCACTTGTTATGTTTCCTTTAAAATACGCTTTCTCTATAAAATACGCCGTCAATGACAACGTATTTTATAGGCCGTTAAATACGTCGTTGCCTAGCAATCTTCGCATTTTGTGTATTATAACACGTCTCAAATAATAATTTATTAAAATTTCTAATAATATATTAGTGAAAGAAAATGTCTGATATTAGTGTTAGAAAAAATCTTGAAGATAACTCGTGTTTTATAGTTTAAAAATCTCGGTCTATCAAATCCTCGGCTCACTTCGTTCGCTCGTGACCTTGATTTTTAAACCTTCTATAAAACACTTGTTGTCTTAATAGCTATTATCCACGACTACTTAATAATCTATCAATTATTCATGTGTTTGGTCACTCATAATGCTATCAATTAATGGTGTCATGGTAACATCATTGTCTATGGTGTATAATGAAGGAAATAGGTTATGTTTCTAATCCTAATTGACAGATTATTGACAAGTCGTCGATAAATTTTAATTAAAAATTCTTCGTATTTGTGTTCGTGGATAAAGTATAGTATACGACTCGCTATAATGGCTATTATTACCTCGGATAATTGCAAAACTCGCTCGCAAGCTCGCTCGTGTTGCAAACATTATCCTCGGTAATAATAACCTACATTATAGCGTCGTGTATAATATACTATTGATGAATCACTTAGGTACTGTTTTTAAAAAAGAGGCAAAACAATTTCTCAGAGCATGTGATTTTACTCTATATTTTGTTCATTAGTTATGCATGTTATTATTATAGTTCGTTAGTTAATTATAGCTGTATATTGTAGTTTATCTTGTTGTTTGTACTTATATACCCTTATTATTAGTATTATTATATTTATATATGTTCCCTAATATTGTAATAATATTGTTCAATTGTTCTTAAATATTTTTACATGAATGCTTGCTTAACTGTGTATTTTGTAAATGGTATAATACCGTCAATAAAAATTATTATTATTAAAGAAACCATAAAAGAACACAGTATCAGCTAGTGATGGGCACAATCGAATGATTTTGAGAATCGAAAAATTGGTAAATGGATAATGTTAACAATTGAATGATCACTCGAACCCGAGCGGATGCATTGCTGCCGATAGTAGAATGCGAGTGATCATTCGCAATTCGAATGATCATTCGCAATTCGTAATGTGAATGATCACTCGAGTCCGACAGAATGCGAGTGATTATTCGAAATTCGTAATGCGAATGATCACTCGAGTCCGACCGTTGCATGCGCAATCTCAGTGCAGTTATATAATATATCTTTATCTTTGTCTAACGCTTGCCTTGCGACAACCCACAAGTGCCATCCGTAGTTATATTGCAGTAGAAAAATAACTCGATGTGGATAGGAATTCATTAGCATTCTCATTCGTCATTCGTTCCCAAGTTTCCGAATTAAAAATCATTCGAATGATTTTGACGACAACAATCGAAACATTCCGAATACCGACGACAATCGAATGATCCGATTGTTTTCAACCGAATTCGTCCATCACGAGTATCAGCCCCAAACCCAAAGTAATACCATACTAAATAATAAAATAAATAAACACAATACTAATTGTAAAGCTAATGGGCACATTCCTACTGTGCCATATTTATCCTGCCAAACATTTTTTCAAATGTCCAATAACTTATTAAAAAATACATACACGGTGTTAGGTAATGCTTCTGCCAAACTTTAGGGGTGAGTTTGTAACGATAAAAGGAATAAAAAATTCTTATACAATATTTTCTCAGTTGCATTTCTTTTCCTTTAATTATTTTGTGGTTGTTAATAAAGTTTTATTGTTACTTGATGTATTAGACTCTTATTTATCTGTAAAAATTTTGTTCCTGTATCTTTAACCCTTTGATTTGTTTTTCCCGAGAATAAAAAGTAAAATTAAAGCATGCTTTTTTTCAGAAACTATGCATATTAGAAAAAAAATTGTATAATACTTTTTTGTTCCATTTGTCATTATAAAGCTATTCCCAAAGTTTGGCAGAAGCATTACCTAACACCCTATATATGTGTATCACTCAACAGGTTTATTTTCAATGTTTTTAGAAAAACTGAAAAACAGCCATATTAATTGAAACAACATATCTTTAATAATAATATTAATAATCGCAACTAATATCTAAAATTATTATTTAGCGATGTAATTTTTCCACAAAAATAGATCCGACTGAATAAACCGTCAGTTTTTTGTTTTCAAAATATCTTAATAAACTTACTTAATCTGAAAACAGTATCATATTTGCCTCTTAATTTTGCGCAATCTTGTCAGTATAATTTCTTGAAATAAAAAAGTTACCTTTACAAAATGGAATATGGGTCGCTGAATTCGTTTAAATTTTCAAACTTTATAAATCACACAAGTATGTATTGTGGTTTGAAATACTACAGGTTGAACATGCCAAAACTCCGGCATAAATAAGAACTTACCAGTCCTAAGATAGGAGACATAGATTGTTTCTTATTTATACAAAATATATCTGGTAAGCTGACAACTTCAGCACCGCGAAGTTATTTTGCTGGGAAATCTTCCAATGAGTTATAGAGAACTAGTAACAAAATTGAACTATCCTCAATCAACTGTCTGCTCTGTTTTAGAAAAATTTTGGGAACGATGGAACGAAAGCCAGGATGAGTAGGAAAACAAGGAGTGAAGGACAAAAAGAAGGAAGAATGCGTCTTGCAACTTTTTACGTTAAACTTAAAGTTGTCATCAGAAGATGTAGCAAAAGAAGTCCCAAGCATAAGTACAAATAGTCAAGCTTAGCCTGATTTGGAAAGTTACAGGGCCCAAATTGCATCCGATCGCTATGCCAAACAAAATTTAACTGCAAAACGACGATGAAAAAAATTATACGAATTTTTTTGTAACAATATATGAATGCGTGGTGATGAGTCACGAAACGCATATTGAACAGACTTCAAGCAAATACCAGGGCAATAATTTTACACTAGCAGTAGTCGTAAGGATGCACCAGAAGATTGTAAACTAAAAAAAAAGTCAACAAGAAATACTTAGTCTGGCAAGCCATTTGTAGCTGTGGAGAAAGAAGTCGTCACGGGGGCAATAAACCATGGTATTTACAAAAAATAATACTCGCAAAAACGACTTCTGCCCTTTTTACTCATACATCACAAAACATGCCATCCAGATTTCAACACCTCCTGAATACACTTACCACCCAACGCGAGTTGATCAACGCCCCGACATTCTAGATATAATACTATTCAAAAAAGTTCATCGGCCAATATATCAGTCGGTTCTACCCGAACTGGACTCGGACCACTTACCAGTGATAATAACATTTGATAAAGCAGTAGAGTATACGGAACCGTTTCCTCGTCTTATTACGGGAAAAATAAACTGGGCTCTGTTCAAAGAACATCTAGAAGATGTGTTAAAATGCCCTACAGTGTTAAACTCAAAACAGGAAATTGATGAAGCAATTGAACAATTAAACAGTTGTATCGAAGAGTCAGTGCACAGAGCGACAACAGTATAAGGTAAAACCCGGAATCGAAATTATTTATCACCGCCACAAAAAATACTGACCCTAATCAAACAGAAACACGCCTTACGGAGAAACTGGCAAAATACAAGAGACCCATTAATAAAACAACAACTAAATCGAATAATGAGAGAAGTAAAACAGGAACTGGATCAGCTCCGTATTAATAATTACAGGCGATACATCAGTGAACTACAACCACGGGATCCCACAATGTGGTTAGCAACAAAAAGACTACTGAGACAACCGCAGACAATCTCAACAATAGTAAACAACAACACAACATATGTAACGGATGAAGAAAAGGGAGAAATGTTTGCAACTCATTTAGAAAATGTATTTACAACTCAAACCTCAAATACAAATGCAACATTCAATGAAACCATACACACTGAAACATCAAAATTAACTCCCCCAAACACAGATCTTATCAATCCCACAACTCCTCGAGAAATATACAGATATGTCCAGAAACTACGAACACGAAAAGCACCGGGACACGATCGTATTCCTAATATACTATCTACTAAAAAACCTACCTAAAAAGAGTTTTGCCTATTTAACGACAACATACAACGCTTGCCTACGAACAGGTTATTTCCCGTACACATGGAAACATGCTCATATAATAATGATCCATAAACCAGGAAAGAACTCCAGAGATCCAACGGGTTACCGGCCAATTAGTCTGCTGCCATCTCTTTCAAAAATTTTGGAAAAAATCGTATACCATCGTCTGACTAAATTTATGAACGAAAATAGAATACTTCCATCTTTTCAATATGGATTTAGAGAAAATCACTCGACCTCCTATCAGCTCTCACGAATTGCAGAATTAATAGAAAAAGGATTCGAAGACAAGAAACACACTACGGTGATGTTTCTTGATATAGCGCAGGCGTTTGATAAAGTCTGAACAGAAGGGTTAACTTACAAACTGCTAAAGCTAAACATTCCGGATTATCTTTTTTTCATTTTAAGATCATTCCTCACAGAAAGGACTTTCGCCGTAAGAATAAATGCTAAGTTATCAGCAACCAGAAAAATAAATGCTGGTGTTCCCCAGGGATCGATACTTGGTCCAATTTTGTTCAACTTATACGTACAAGATCTGCCAGAACTAGATAATGCAACAGTAGCTATGTATGCAGACGACACGGCACTAATTACACAAGCCTATGATATCAACATCTGCCAGCAAAACTTACAAGATAGTGTAAACATCATACTCGACTGGTTCCAACATTGGAGAGTCACTCTAAACCCTGGAAAATGCGAAACAAAAATTTTTACGTTACGGAGACCAAGTAATCCTCCTAATATCAAAATAAACAACCAAGAGATAGGATGGAACCCACCTGATAATGTGATAATGTTTCCTATCATGAACCGAAAATCAACAGTAAAACACGAATGTGGAATATTAATATATCAATCAATAATAAGATCCATAATAATGTACGCTTGCACGATATGGGGAACAGCTCTGAAAACACATCTAAACAAAGTTCAACGTTTTCAGAACAAAATATTACGCACAATTTTAAATGCAGAATGGTTCATAAGAAATACTCAAATACACAAAGAAACTGGAGTACTCACCATACACGAATTTCATCAAGAAAACCGCCAGAAAATATTTCTCTAACATCAACCAATGTCCAAGCGCAGTGACCAATAATACAGGACAAAAAAACATACACAAACGTCTGAAAAGAAAGCTAACGCAGGACTTGTATTTGTCTAACACATCCGAGGAGGAAATCAGTGATTAGTGTTTAACATATAACGTAACAAACGTGGGTGAACAAATAAAACTTAGTGATGGAGGCTCTAAAACAGTCCTTCTTAGTGAGATTCAAACCGTTAAAATATCAAAGTGCACACAGCTGTGAATAGTAATTGACTGCTGAACCGGCTTAGAAAACATAATTTAAAAAAAAAAAAAAAAAAAAAAAAAAAAAAAAAAAAAAAAAAGTACTTATTGTTTTGGCCAGATGTTTTAGCGTACAGTAACTTTGCTAAATCAGTGGAAGATGGGGAGTGGCTGTAGTTCCCAAAGACTTACAGAAATCTTGGGCTACGAAAAAGGTTAGGGACGAGGATGTACAAACCCTAATGAATCGTATACGACATAAAGTTCGCTCTATGGCATATACTGTCGGATCGAATTAAGTATTGTTTTACACGTTTTAAATATTATAAATAAAGCTCATATATATTTTTTATTGTCCGAAGTTCGAATCATAACTTCTTTTTGAAATATAATTTAAAGTGCCCACGTTTTGTCGTATTTAACTTTTATTTTTATGCTCGCACTCTATTCAAGCATAGACCATTTACCATTTCAGAAAATTCTGAATAACACTTTTTCTCAAGTAGGTATGCTACAAAAATGTAACAATTTAATAATAACCATAGCTGTTTTAAGTATTATGGAATATCCGAACAGAATAATATCACCAAAGAAGTATATTAAAGGATATAAAACTCATTAGCTGCAGGTTGGTTTGTAATACTGTACTACCTTTGATTTTATTTTTACGTATTTGTTGCCCTTATATTTGGCATACATAATATAAACCGCATACAGTAACGCATCAGACTCGACACCGAAAGGTAAAGGAGGTTGCAGATACAGATACGGAGATACAGGTATACCATTTCAAACCAAAGCCTACTGAAAATGATTTTTCATTTGAACGCTCGGTTACCAAATTTATAAACCTAGTACATAAGATGCCCAAATCTGAAACAATTTTCAAGCAGAAATATTTTTCGTGTCTGTTATTTATTTTATGAATTAAACTAACTGATTGGCTAATAAATTTTAGTTTATCATTTTGATTACGTTACTCCGTCAAATAAATTTATAAAACATTTTTTTAGGTGTGCCACTGTAATCTACATGTTTATCTTGATTTCATCTCGGCGTCCTTTTGTTACGTGTGCAGATAAATACCAGCAATTTTGTCAGTTGCTGTATGCGTGTTAAGAGTGTATCGTAAAACTTTAGGAATTATCGTCGCTGTTTGCCTTATGTTTTATGACATCACGTAAGCTGGATCGCATAAAAATATTAACATTAAATTGTTATCTGTTTAATCGGGTTATTATAAGCCGGAGTTATCTTCCCAAACGTATTTAAGTGCAGTAGCTTAAGTGGATGATAACAGTCATTAGCTGCAATTTTCATAAAAATTTACTGGCACATCTACTTTAATTTCAATTTTCTATTCTTTTTTAGCAGCATGTGGACCAATAAAATTATTCAATTATTTAATTATTTAAACGCGTGTTTATCACACAGCTGCACCCAAATTCTTTAGCCGATTATATTTTTAATCGCTGTTGCAAAATTATTAAGAAATCACAAGATAAAAAGTAAATGCAAATATTGTTTTATTTAACTTGCTAGAATGTTTGCTCTCAAACTAACATATACCATTACGGAGCAGAAATTGTTTCGTTCATAAATTCAGTTTTAAAAAATTAATTACTTTCTTGTCCAGCTGACTAAATTTCAAGTCCGTTATTTATCCAAGTTTTTCTGAATGTTTCAGTAACCGAAAAGTCGGCTATCATCTATCAAGGATTTTTCGACTTTATAACAAACAAAAACTAATTTAAGTTTGGCATTCTTTCAAAATAAATGTTAAGGGACTTTGAATCATTATCATTCTTGTAGTTAACAAAGAAAGGGAAAAATTTAAAAAGGCTTTTTGTGTTGTTACGAAAAAACAGCAAAATCAATCAACTTTTATCGACGTGTCAATAGCGAATTGGTCTGTGCATCTTTTTGGACGAACCACATCGTAATCTTTTTGGACGATAAATTGAAATTCCTTCCAGCGATTATGTAAGAATCTTGTCCGTCATCATATAATTATACGTTTTGGAGTACACCTGTATTAAATCGGTTTTTGAGTTAGCTCGGTTTTTCTTTTAATTGCAGAAGTAAATTAGTCGCCTCGAGGATATTTCTACAGGGGCGTACTTGAGCTTTATTATTAGTTGTGAAGGCTACGTATCTCTTAATTATGCCAACTCCTACTAAAACTTGTAGGAGTTATGCAATTTTTAAATTGCCATTCAAAATTATAGAAATTATTGGTTGCAATTTAAATAATGCAAATTTATTTAAATTAATGTTATGAACATAGGTAGAAGTTATTTAAACTTTGAAGGTTACACATTGAATAATGTAATTTTTAATTTTTCGGAAATTAACTTATTATAATTACAACCAATTCTGAATTTGCTATTAAAACATAATACAATTTGTCTAATGCATTTACAAGTTAAAATACTCAATAGATTTTCAATTTATAATCTAGCAGAACAATAATTTTCCTTTTTAACTTTCAATTCCGTTACCTATATTTTTTATTATTTTAAAATACAGCAATAAATATAAAGTTAAGCAAGATGAATATAGGATTTAGTCCGAAGCAAATTAAAATAAAACAGTCTATTCTTAAGCCCTAATGTTCTTGGCAATGAATTTTTTAAGATTCGTTTATTTGTAGTAATCAAAATTACATTAATTTTCATTAGCAGCAACTACATCTAGTGGTAAATAATTCAAACTGACAGTGATTTACTGGAGATAAGGTTCAAGTTTTCAGGGCATGAAATTAATTATTTTCTCTATGAAATCCTGAGTGGTCAGGTATTGTGTTTATAATCAACGTCAAATAACTCAGGTTAACAATAATATATTGAGAGGTAATAGTAGGTTTGACTGCATCAGATTTACTGTTTGCTAAATAAAATAGCAAGACATCCAAGAATGTTTATTTGATTTTGTTTACTGGACAAGTTGTTTTTACCATTAGGTACAACCTTAACAGAAAAACGTCTGAAAAATTATTACACAGCTGCTTGATAGTTTGATAAATGGTGCGATATACAGACAAATTGATATTTTGCATACAGTTGGGTCATTTTTAATTTATATGTAAATCCAGCAATTTTTTGTTTTTAATAAGTTAGCCAAAAAATAAATTTCGTTAAAATTATCCAAATTCTTTGGTTTAACTTTCTCTGTAATTTGTTTTAGGGATTTTGATTTATTAAATAAATAAAAATCTAATCCTCGGACAGAATTAAGAAAAAATTGTAACTAATAAAAAGACTGCCATGTCTCTCTATTTCTGATAACTTATTGTTTATGTTCAATTTTTTACATTTTTTATGATTTATCCGCCACTGATACTTCAAAATACATAAAACTATGCCTTCTGTTTTAATTAATAAATAATTAACATACAACACGTGAGAGTTTATGCAGTAAAGGTAAGATACTCTTAGCAAATCCAAGTATGTAATAAATACAAAATTTTAATGAACATATCACTAAGTTTTATAAAAAATACAGCACTAACTATTACTCACAACCGAATATTCAAGTCAAATTGCTATTGAAAAGAAGTGCTTAGTCGGCTTGCTGAATAAAAATTACATTTGTTTTGAAAAACAGGGTGTAAAAAAATCATGATTTTTTTAAAAAAATCAAAAATCATGATTTTTATTAAAAAAATCATGATTTTTTCGATTTTTTGATTTTTTTGATTTTTTATTTTTTTTTAATAAAAAATGAGTCAATATAACTTACCTTTAGGAAATGTTTATAGAAACTTATGTAAATATTATTACTACACAGAAATAATCTTAGAAACAGTAACTGTAAGTGAATACAAACAAGCACATCGAATTTTGTTATGCTAAATAATTTAGTTTTTCTACAAACACTACTAAAAACTGAATTTTTAACACGGCATACTGCAATTAAAAATGTAATATTAAATGGCAGCGTGTTAAAAGTAGATCACGTGGTTTACTTTTAACACTAGTATTAAAAGTATGCTGTCACAATGACAATTTTGGAGCAAATATTATTCAAAGATTGATTTTACCTACTAAATTGACAAATCTAACGTTGCCCTACTAGCAGCTTCTTCTATATCGACCGGAATTTCTTCACTTAGATTAGAACTCATCTTAAATTATTCTTTTTCACTTTTGACAAGCATATGTCAAACAATACATATGTAAGCTCAATTCTAAATTGTTTCGTAAATGTCACAGAGTACTAGATTTTTTAGGTAATCTTTGGAATCCCTAATAAGAGTTTAAAATGCTTTCAATGGCGTTTGTAGAAAAAATAGTGTATGATATTCGTGTTAAAAGTGATTTTATTTTGTTCGTGGGGTTGCTCAACTCGCTACGCTCGTTTCGCAATCTCCCCCACTCACAAAATAAAATCTCACTTTTAACACTTGTATCATAAATAGCTATTTTCTACAAACACTACTAAAAACTGAATTTTTAACACGGCATACTGCAATTAAAAATGTAATATTAAATCGCAGCGTGTTAAAAGTAGATCACGTGGTTTACTTTTAACACTAGTATTAAAAGGATGCTGTCACAATGACGGCGCAACTAAAATATTAATCAAATACTGATTTTACCTACCAAATTGACAAATCTAACGTTGCCCTACTAGCAGATTCTTCTATATCGACCGGAATTTCTTCACTTAGATTAGAACTCATCTTAAATTATTCTTTTTCACTTTTGACAAGCATATGTCAAACAATACATATGTAAGCTCAATTCTAAATTGTTTCGTAAATGTCACAGAGTACTAGATTTTTAGGTAACCTTTGGAATCTCTAATAAGAGAGTTTAAAATGCTTTCAATGGCGTTTGTAGAAAAAATAGTGTATGATATTCGTGTTAAAAGTGATTTTATTTTGTTCGTGGGGTTGCTCAACTCGCTACGCTCGTTTCGCAATCTCCCCCACTCACAAAATAAAATCTCACTTTTAACACTTGTATCATAAATAGCTATTATTTTTAATTTTCTACTGTAATTTTTTATTTTCAATAAAATATGTTTGTTTCTAGTTTCTCTTTCTAATTTTCTTATGATGGGTAGTTTAGTTTATTTTCTACCGCAGTGTATTTTTCGTAAAATTTTTTTATTTTTTTATTAAAAATAAAATCAATGATTTTTTTAAAAAAATCGCTTGATTTAAATCATGATTAAAATCATGATTTTAATCAAGTGATTTTAATCATCTACACCCTGTTGAAAAATAATAAAATAAAAACAGGAAAATCTCATATTGAAAAATGAAATTTCAATTACTAGAAAATCGCAGGGTGGAAAAAAATCACGATTTTTTTAAAAAAATCAAAAAAATCGATTTTTTTGATTTTAATCGGATTTTTTTGATTTAAATCAAACTCATATGTTACATTATATTCCAGAATGCAAATTTGAATTTTGTTTACGCCAAAATAAATTTTATTTTCTAACAGTTATCTATTCACGTATCTACCTAATTACTATGAATAATAATGTTCAATATTCTTCTAATGAGGAGAGGGTATTTATTGTCAAAACAATATTATAATAATATAAATTTCATTTAGAGCAGTTAACTCTTTAAATAAAGCTTTTGTTCAATTAGGAAGTGTTTGTCTTTTTACCACTGAAGATCAGTACTTTTGTGTAATTTGTTTTTGTTTGTTAATTTGTCAAAATCTAAAACGATTTAAATCAATGATTTTTTTAAATAAATCGCTTGATTTAAATCATGATTTTAATCGTGATTTAAATCAAACGATTTAAATCATCTCAACCCTGGAAAATCGTAATAGTTCTCGTTAATGAGTAAAATTCTATAAATAATACATACGATTTAATAATAACTATACAGGGTGTCCCGGAAGGAACCTGCAAAACTTTGGGAATATGTTCCTGAGGTCATTTTAAGAAAAAAAGTTCCTATAAATAAGGGTCCGAAAGTACTTCCTTTTCGAGATACAGGGTGTCCAAGAAATAATCTTTTTTTTTATATCTCGAAAACGATTTAAGATATTAAATTGAGCTTATTGAGATTATTACTCGAAAACGGTTTGTCCTACCAGAAAAACTCAAAGAGGCCTTTTCTTTTTAGAATTAGTTTCCGATTAAGAAACAAATACATATTTTGAAAAAAGGCAGTGGCGTCCTATTTTTTTCGTCAGAATTATTTATTTTTTTGCTGTCACCCACGCCACTGCTGGAATTATCAAAACTAGTTGGACCGAAAAAGAGTCTCTTCATGCCAGTATAGTGCATACCAAAGCTCAATTTAATATCTTAAATCGCTTTCGAGATATATTAAAAAAAAGCTTATTTCTTGGACACCCTGTATCTCGAAAAGGAAGTACTTTCGGACCCTTATTTATATCAACTTTTTTTCTTAAAATGACCTCGGGAACATATTCTCAAAGTTTTGCAGGTTCCTCCCGGGACACCCTGTATAGCAATAACAATTGAAGTTAATGGAGATTTGCGTCGTATAGCATGAAATAATTGCCTATGCTTGGGTTCAAGGTGTTGTTTGTTGTTTCTGTTTCCCTACCGAGGTAAATTTACACTTAGTTCCTTACTATCATAACAACCAATAATATGACATGAGCTTACTTATAAATACGTTATAGTAAATGGAATTTATCAAATTGGCAGTAGATAAAACTCATTAAAATGTATGTATGTAACCCTGCATAAGGAAAATCAAATAACTTTGTAAACATAAACTGAGAATTATTTTCTTATCATGTAGTATGTAGGTCAACATACTGTTCAATTGTATTCATACAAAAATTAGTAAGACATAGTAATTAACGTCACAAGTCCGGGAACGCATAGTTTACAGCACGAGTCAGATGTTTAAAGACGAGGCGACGTAAGGAGCCGAGTCTTGAAACTCGAAACGAGTGCTGTAAAATGAGTTCACGGACGAATGTCGTTACGTATTTTATTTCATACTGTAAACACTTTTTCAATAACGTCAACATGTGACAGGCCGGAAAGTGTTGCTAGGTAACACTTTCCGGCTCTGATACCGTAATAGCTCACTTTCCGGACTCAAAATGGCGTCGGAAAGCTGAATTTACCAGACAGTATGAAATAAATAAATACAGAGTACAACAACAGAAAATATCCCAGTTATATTTCAATCATACATCTCTACCTTCCTTCAGGCAGTCAAATGTATCTCTTTAATTTCCAAAATTATCGTACCAGTAAATACGTAAATTAGTTACATCAAGCAGTGCCAATTTACTTACAATTGCACGAAAAGAATAGCACGAAATAACCTTGGGTCGTTTTTGCTTAATTTAACAACCTAATCTGCGAGGCCACTTCTCGTACATTAAATTATTAGTATGAAGTTTCTTGCTCCGGTTTCACTGGAACCATTCGAAGAAAATTTAATTATTTTCCAAGCGACGTCGTAAATATTTGAAAGTCATTTTTTTCACCGAAATTTTAGTTTCGCTCTACTACCCAAAACGTTATTACACGGTTCGAAGCAAAATTTCGGTTTGCGTCCTGTGACATTTTTTTTTACGGTAATTAGATACACCTCTAGTCTGGCTTTAATGACACTTAACTTTACTGTTTTTTGGCGATAAACTTTCGGCTACGCTTTTCAAAGCAGTGAAAGGAGTAAACGCAACAAAACTTAGAAACTTGTACGGTTTAGAATCCAACAACAATTAGTTTGTCGTCGAGTGTGGTTGATAAATACGACATTAATTGATGCTTGAGTTGCTTTGTTAATTGACTAATTATGTCCTACCACTGCCGTATAAAGTTATATTGTGATTTATTACGTGTATTTGTTGAATGTTTATTAATGATAGAAGAATTATAGCTTTACACTTACAGACATTGTTCTATAATGTAAAGGCGGAGAGTAATATGAACGTTGTTTTAAACTGCTGTAAGAACTGTAAGAAGTCGATTAAAACAAAGATCAAACTTAGTTTATACATGTTTTATGTTATTGGAAGTTTTCTCTCTTACGGCTTCAGTTGCTATGAACATTAGGATTCTACCTAAACTCACGTTACTTTGTTAGGACACGCTCGCATCTTTCTGAACTTAAAACTTCATTCACAACTGAAACTGAAACCTGAATATTCTTTTAACTACAGTGTAGACTGTAGACCTTCAGTTTATTGGATTCATAAAATTACTGCAGTATTACTTACAAAATACAAAACCTTTTTATGCCTCCATAATTGATAAAATAGTGGTGGAAGAGAATATATTTGTAACAAATAAAATTTACTGATCGTTAGGTACGAGAGAGATGTAATAGTAGACTAGCAATAGCAAAGATAATTACTTCACAAATTAATATGGCGATGAACTGTATCGGCTATTTGTTACTTCACTACCGGATAAGCAGAGCAACCCATTCTAATAAGCAGTGGGATACCGTTAGTTACACAAGCGACATCTATGTCAAGATTTAAAACTCGACATTTTAATGGTTAGGTTAGGTTAGGTTACATCAAGGCCCGCTGAATTAATATTGCAATATTAATTCAGCGGACCTTAGGTTACAATAGGTGAAGATCTATAAATCTACATAGATGGTTCTTTTTCTATTATTATATCGTCTGTTAAAAAAAAAATTAAATAAGGCTTATGGATAACAAAAATGATGTCTACGGCAAGATTTGTTATAACTTTTAGGTTAGGTTTGCCGCTGGTATGTAGTAAATACAGGGTTATTATAAATGATTGTATTCGAAGTAGGCCGAAAATCTATATGTAAAATTTCTTGTTTCTGCTCCACACAAATAATGATTAAAATTATATTGGATATGCACTGTTCTACACACAAGTGTTAAATTGGTTGCATAACGAGTCAGTATTTATGTAAAAGTTAAAATCATTTTTAACTGAAATAAAAATTTTCTTACAATAATTTTCACTTAAAGAATGGTCGATACAAACCCGAGACATATCTACGCTAGACTCTGATGATTAATGAACTCATTGTTAATGCATAGTTAATAATGTAATCGTATTACTAAAAAACACACACAAAGATAATCCAAAACTTATTTAATAATGATTATTTATGTTTATTTATAATAGATGTTAAAAGTGCTCTCCATTTTAAGTATTATCAAATCTGTCCACAACTCTCCGAATATGAGCCATTAAAGATTCCTCTTCAATATCTATGCCTCGAAGCGCAACGAGATATGCATTTTTGCATGCTTGAACAGAATGTATCCATTGTCCGTCTTCATTTAATACACCGTTTCGATAGTAAGATTAAATAATAAAGGTGTTCTGTTCTAAAGAGTACACCATTATGCAAATTTAAACCTAAAAATATTGCTTTTTGTTTATTAAAATTTCTATGACTGCCTTTAATTACACTTACGTATTAACACTCTGGAATCAGTAGTAGTCTTAATAATGACTGAATTTATTAACGTGGACTTTTAAGGAAGGGCGGAATCAATAGGAGTAAATTACATACGAGTGACAATTGACAGTTCATTTGGAAAGTAAAAATCACTACAAAAATCCCTGCACTATAATTATGTTTATATAAAGCGGCAAAATTTCATTACCACGGGCACCGCCTACTTCGACTACAATCATTTATAATAACCCTGTACTTTCACAACAGTGGCGACAGTTGACAGCTGATATATTCTAATGCTTTTGTAGTAGTCATTGCTTTATTTTCCCTAGCCAAGCTAATTCTTTTTTTAACAGACGGTACCACTTCCCTAGCCACAAAAATGTTTTGTTCTTTACCTACTGGTACACGGCAAGTTAATTGGTAAAATGGTTTTGTCTTTAAAAATTTCTCCAACTAAAGTCGTGACACAAAAGACTTGAAACAATACAGCTTTAGGTGATTTTACTATTCTGAACATTGCTTTAAATTGAATGATGAGGTACTCAAAGCAACGTTTCTTTTTTCTTCTCTTCTTCTCAACTTTTATCCCTCACTGGTTTGTCGTTTTCAGCTTCCACCGTTTGCGATCATTCCAATATCTCTCCTCCATAACATTTGGAATATATGTTTTCCATTTTACCATTGGTCTTGCTTTTCTTTTATTTTCTCATCCGAGGGACCATGCGTTTTGGCCATTTTGTCTATCCCATTCTTTCTACGTGACCATACAATTTGAATGCCAGGTTTTCTAAATTCCTGGTAATAGAGGATTTTGCGTCCATTTCCTGCCATAGCTTTTCTGTTTTCCATTTATCAAATCTCGTTTTTTTGGAGGCATCTTCTGAAGAAGTCTAGTTCCACTGATCTTATTTTATTTCTTATATTTGTTGTCATCGGCCATACCTCTCCTCCATACAGCACGATGTTTTCTATAATAATATGAAAAGGTTCTTGTTTGGGTTTTTAGTCAAGTTCTTGTTCCAAATTACACCATGTATGTAGAGCTCTGGTAGCTATCTTCCCTAGCCTTATTCTATTGCCCGCATCTTCTATTTTGCGGTCTGCTGATATAACTGCTCCCGGGTATTTAAAATTGTTACACATTGTTTCACATTTCTATAGCATGTGTTCGACTCTTTTGCCTCTCACTTAAGATCCACGACTTCTGTAGAAATCATTTATTTATTGATAAATTCAGGTTTCAATGTATAATATTAATCTATTAATCGCCGTTATTATATTGCTAACATATTCTTTCAATGATCTATCGAAGCATTGCCCTCGGACATTGAAAGCTCTCCACTTGTTCCAACTTGTTGTCCTTTAGTTTTATTATAGGTACTTAGTTTCCGCCCATTGTCCTGCAACTGCCATTGGTTTCGTTTTTCCACGTCGGTTTTATATTCTGTTTTTAATGCTTATTTGCTCTTACCTACGATGAATGTATCATTCGAGTACACCCATTTTATTTCACGTGAAAGTTTCTTACATTGGTTTTGGCTTGTTTGAGCATGCTGAAAAAGCTCTAAAATACAACTTTTAGTTGTTCCAGTGATTTCGTTCGATCTTCCAAAATATTTCCAAGAACCCTTTTCTTCTGCCACTTTAGCGTGTGATATTGTTTTTGTTCCTTATACAAGGTGGACTGTTCAATCCTTCAGACCGTGAACTGCCAAATTTCCGAACGTCACGTGCGTTAGTTCTGTTTTGACACCATCGAATAAGGGTGTTTGACGAAATGGATATTGAAATTCGAGTCACCATTAAAGATTTCTTTTTGAAGGCTTATCACCTTATCAGCAACCGACATTCATGATGATTTGAAAGATGTTAATAAATGGGTTGGTGAGTTGGGTTCGCGAATTTAAATATGTTAATACAAGTGTTAAAAATGCACTCCATAGTGGACTCTCAAAAAATCAACTACTACATCAGAAATTGTAGAAAAAGTGAATGTTACTGCGCTAAAAGACCGTTGGTTGAAGACGTGTGAGAATACGCAGATGCAAATTTCTTGTGAATGTTTGGAGCGTTTTCGAAAGAAATGGCTTTTATGCGTCGATTTCTCACAAAAGGTGAAACTGGGTCCATCATTATATGTCGGAAATAAAAGAACAATCCAAACGGTGGTGGCCCAGTGGATTTCCTCCCCCAAAGAAGACAATAGATCTTTCATCAGCAGGAAAGGTAATGGCTTTCGTGTTTTGGGATGCAAATTAAAGCAGAAAGTTAATGAAAAGTGCCCTGGTTTAGTGAAGAAAACAATAATTTTTCACTAAAACAATATATGGTCCCATTGCCCCCATGGAAAAAATTAACGAATTGGACCTTCAATTGCTACCACATCCACACCAAAGTACCTTACAGACAAGAAATTTTCAACGATCGACAATGTTAAAGCTACTGTGGATACATATTTTGAACAGGTTAACAAGCTCTTCTTAATCTTTGGTGTTCAGCTACTTCTTTCAGTTTCTTCTTTGATATTTCATCACTCACTTTTTGTGACCATCACATCACATGCTACTCGTTCCCTTTCATTCCGTTTTTACAGCATGTGATTTCAGCTGTTTGTAATAACCTTCCCTTGAACTTTTCCTATAGTTGCAAACTTTCGTCTTCTGTGTCGTTGTTACTTCCACTTGTGCAATAATAATTTTTAGATTTTCTTTATCTTCAAATCTGTGTAGTTTTATTTGTAATTCAAATCGTAACATACATAACAACATAAAATACAGTTTCATATGTCTTTAATGTACAGAAAAGACATACAAACTGTTGTTATTATAATTAAACAATATACTTTTATTAATCCAAGGTACGGAGCTTGTGGTCTGGTCCAAGAATGAACGTTAAAAAGACCTATAAAACGCCAAAACAATTTAGACAAATAAACACGTATTTTGACAACTAAGTTGCCATACTCAGTATAGTTGAAGTCAGTTTCTGAAGATATTCTCTTCCCCAAATTGCCAGAGAATACTATTTGGTGTAATAATTTTTTTGAGGTTTTACACAATTTTAAATTTAGCAGAAAGGTCGCAATAATAAGAACTGAATTTTTTGCAGATAAAAATATAATAAGTCAATACACACGAGTGTTTTATTTGTTTTCTATTTGTTTCAAAATCACTTAGAAATCACCAAGAAAAGTTTGTGAACACAGTAAAACAAATGAAATGTTTTGTCTAATTTGATTTGGTTCTTTAAAATCATTTTTATAAATTAATTACAGCCTGCCTAAACCTAAATCAAAATGCATAACAACCTGTTATTAGTTCTGATGTATCAAAGTTTAAACCAACGGTATACACAGGTGTGGACTAACAAATATACATAGTAGGCTTAGGTATTTAATATTCAGTCCAGTTCACACGCCATTTTAAAAAGTAGGTCTTATTTCTTTAATATTAAATTAGGCATCATTAAAATAATAACATTAGATGAAAATTCAACTTGACTACAAAATTATATAACAAATTTTTAAATAATAATAATGTCTGGTTTAAACCTTCTGCATTACCTAACTGTATTATTTAAAATTGATGTAGTTTTGAAAAAAAATTTTTGTTTTCAAGAAAACCAGTGCACGTGTAGCTAAATATCTGTTAATTTGATCTTTTGCATAAAATTACTATAAGTTCATTAGGGTGTTAGAAATCGCCAAAGAATTTCAAGAAATTATGATTATTAATCTCAACGTAACATATCTGCAAAGGAAGAAATAAAATGTACTTAATCAAATAAAAGTATTCCAACGATTTTCAACGCTAAAACTAATTACATGCATTAATTTCAGTTATAATTAATAAAGTTTCTACCTACACAGCTTCAATATAAGCCTTATTTACATACTAAGTTCTCTTCGTTGAGTTTCTCAACACCGCGTTGTCAAGGATTCGGGAAAATAACCATAAAGTATTTTACTGATGTTGCTAACTTATTTACAAACGTAAACAATGATTGTGTTTAGTCGTGTTCGCGTGCCTAGATGCTGTAATTAAAAGTTACTCAGATTAGATTTTGGCAGCCGCCCTTTATTTATAGAGTATACTTATCTCATTTATTACCAAATTAACATGACTTTTATGTTTCGAAAGCAAACATTAAGACCCTGATAAAATATTGGATTAAATCGATTGTGGAGATGTCTATGTTTCAAATTTATTTAAAAATTGAACAACACATTCGTTAATACGTTAACTTAAATAACAGAAACAAATTTACAATTGTTAGCCCTAATCATATCATCTATTTTTCCTCACAAGTTGGGTTTAAACGGGGAAATCTTACTTATAACAACGGAACTGTTACCAATGTTTTTTTTGTTTACAGTTTACATATATACAAATACATATATGTTTTTATAAGTAGGTACAATCTGCTACACAAAAGAATTTTAAACGTTGAGCTATTAGAATGACATATCAAAAAATTTTAACGACTGAAGATCAAACAAACCATAGCAAGTTCTGTGCGCGCTGAAACAACAGTTGTAACTTGGAAGTCGTCAACCGTAATTTCTGCAATCCAGAACTTTTTTGGGTAAGTTATTTTGTCACTGCGTCATAAAAGAAAATAGCGGCTTTGTTTTACTACCAATTTAGTTTGTAATAATGCTTTTAGCTTGTCTATATTTATTCTAACATGACATTACGTTTACGACTGTTTGGATACACAACAACATATTCTAACTAGTATTTGCCTTTCTTAAACTTTAAATCAGTTTATGAATGAAGAAACAATTACCATTATTTTGAAATTTCATTCATAAGTTTCGCTAAATTAATTTTCTATTCCACCCAAGCATTTGTTACAAATTGTGAGTCATTTTAATTTTCTATTGTTGAGCCGAGTTGAACGTCTGAACATTTCAGTTTTATGACTCACCTAAGTAAAGGTTGCAAAAAGTATATACTTGTCTACAGGACGGACGCTTAATGGACACATAAGAGAATGATTCTGAAAACTATAAAAAGATACGAAACTAATGAAATGATGAAAGAATTGTGATACACATAAAGAGAAAAATTTAATACCTACTATCTCTATTTCTGCACTTAAGCTATGCCGTGTAATCGATAACTTACAGAGGTTTTTATATTTTTTTTCGGCCAAATACAAAGTAGCGATTTTAAAAGTACATATAAGCAAAAGTTTTAAAAATGTAATCGCTAAGTACAGTCGGTTCGTTCACGCCCGCAAAATAGCCGGAGGCATTTTACAACTTAGTAGTGGATTATGAGATTTAAATACAACAATACAACCATCGAAATTTTACAGCTATACCAAATTCTTCTGTGTTGAAGTATACCTGTAAAATTTTTTGAGTTCCGCCTAGTACAAATAACTTATGATGGTTGTATTTAAATCTCATAACCTACCACTATTTTGCGGACGCGAACGAACCGACTATACTTTATAGCAATTTCGTTCGTTTCTACATGAAGTAACAGTTAATTTTTATTTGGATATCTGAATTCGGTGATTACTACAAGGAGAAAATGAGAAACAACTGGTTTTGTTTTTGGTTTCATTTTTGTTGCCACTTGACAGAATACGCATTCCAGTCGTTCGATTTATGAACCCGGCTGCAACCCAGATTCGAACCCGTGTTCTCTTGATTACAAACCAGATCTAAGCCACTACGCCGCTAAAAAGCTTTTGAAAAGAATTCATAGTTTGAAAATTAATACCGTATTATTTGTTTTGTGAAGGACTAAATTTAGAAAAATACAAAAGAAGCCTTTCTGTTTCTAAAGCTTCCAAAAAAATTTACCATGTAAATAAAAATTAATGTATTTTTAACGTTCTGAAATACTCTATCTGCCTCCCTTGATATTTTCTCTCGTTGTTTATAAATTCCTTAACACTTACCAACTGTTATTAAATTAATCCATTTATTATACTAACCAATTATTAAACGCAAAAGTAGTTTAAAAAAATATGACCTAAATAGTAAGCAATAATTAGAAATTACTATTAAACGTGAAAAATAAACAACCTTGAGTTTTTGATGAATATTATCTAATTAGAATGCAGTTTCTAACACCATATGGTTGTATATAATTTTAAAATAGCAAAATCTACCCATATTTGCAGATCACACCCACAAAATTACTCAGATTGCCTGCTTAATAGCACATCCTATGCTTATCGTATGTAAACAGGTTATTTCAATATCACCTGACGTTATTGCCTGCATTATCTTGCGCAATGCACAAGTAGAAATTATGATATATGATTTATAATATTATGAGTCGCATCATAATTAATATTAATAATTTAATTGGTATAATTGATTATAAAAAATATTACGACGTACTAAATTTGTTAATTTATTAAACTCGGGCGAAACTTTAATGTTACCTATAATGGTTTAAGTAGACTGGATGTTTCTAGATTTTTAATTTTTTTAACCATATGAGTAGGTATTATTATCCAATACCCAATACACCTCGTTTATGATTGGAAACTTGAATATGCCATACTCAAATTGGAAACTCTGAATTTCGGACATTGAAGTTTTAATACTCCACATTTATTGATAGTGATATTGAAAAAAATCTATAAACAAAAAGAAATATTTTGACGAATTTGACATAATTTTGAAATATCATTATATTCGGTATATACTCCACAGGGCTCGAACTAAAGGGGTCTACTTAAAACAAAAATATGTAAATAAATAATCAATAACATAATAATAATATAAAATTCATGGTAGTTTTTTCCCTTAAATTAGACTTTCTCATTTTTATACTGGATGAATAAACGCAATCATTTTTAAACATTTAAAGACTGAAATTTCAACTATTTTATTAGTTTTAGCTTTTAAGCAGATCTGCAGTTGAGTGTTTGTTAATCCGTTGTTAGGCATTTAAGAACTTTAAACTCCATTGTAACTAATTTTTATTGGCAAAGTTCCAACATTTCGTGCAGCTGTCACTTAACTTTAAAACAAACGTAAAATCTTAGTAAATTTTATTTTAGGCCAACTTTACGAAGGAAACACTCGGATTTTATTAGTATTACCATTGTTATAGCTGTGATTAAAACAAGCTTTATTAAAACACATTAATTTGCTTTTGTTGGGTTAAGCTTTGTAATTTTATTTTTATTATTTTAAAGAGTGATTCAGTCTAGATCCGTACGACAATGTTACATCATTATTTCGCATTTTTTGAATTTATCAAGTGCATATTAAGTTTTTAACTGACATATATGTTGTTCCCTACTTTCTCTTTCGTACGAAAAAAAATTAATTTCAATAGGTTATAAATTTGGAACTTCTGCCATATTACATAAAAAGTTCTTGCATCTTGCAGTATACCACAAAGAAACCTTGTACTGTATAAGTGTATAGAATAATAAAATAACTTTTCTTTTTTCATTCTACTAAAAAACAATTCTACAGAAGTGCACATTCCTGTGGTTTTTAATTATTTATTGCGAAAAAAGAACATCAAGGTCGAGTAACTCCAACAGGAGAACATTATAGTATGCTGCCAAGGATAAATTACAGGGTCTAAACCTGGTGATTTGTAATTATTTTTGTATGAACTGTACAACCTCTTGAAAATAACTAGAAGGAAATTTGATCTTTACCAGCAACATGGATTAATGGTTCTTTAATTTTTACAAAAGGCTAGGGTGTTTAATCGTTTTGCAACTGTCAACGCCCATGTTTAAAGATGAAATAAACAATTTATCTGAATTTTTTACAAAAACAAAGAATTATTTGCATTTTTATACCTCTTTGGCTTTAAACTATTGTTTGTTGGAGATCATTTATTCAAAATTCTGATACCTAAATTAAATAGTTTACACCCAAATATCTTGTAATACTGATTTATAACAATGAGCAATTTGCTATCTTCGACGTTCTTGAAAACTGGTATAATTAATTAACTTTTCATCAATTTCGTCAAGGATAATCGTAGTAGAAGAGACGTTTTTAAGAAAATCCTCGAAAACTCAAAAATTGACAAGTTTTCAACGACAGTGTTTCCCACTCGATATTACGTTGTATCAAAGAGTATATACTAATAATAATATAAAAATTTATACTCTTTGGTTCTATACAAAACTACTAAATTTAGGTTAACAAAATGAAAAATAAAAATAAATCAACGGCGGTTTTTGTTAAAGCACTGAACGATATTGGTCGGCAACAAACGGTCATAGTTCCGGGGTGCTTAATTACAAAAGCTACTTAACCACAACACCGGACACGCCCATCAAGAGCGTTATTGGTCAATTCAAAATATACTGAAGCCCAACATTTTTCTGCAAAATGTACTGCATTGCAACACATCTCCGTAAGCTACTACATGTCTTCCAAAATAGACTGCAGCACAACGCTGCCTCCCAAAATCTACGCAGTTGCAACACGCCCTACTGCGCTGCACAATCACAGTCACGAAACTATCATTTAAGCCTTTCAACTTAACCTCAAAACTAAAGCCTTCTTTTTTCATTTTTTCCTAGTTTGTAAATAATGGATACTTTAAAATTACTGTTACTTAGTGTTGTGGGTGAGCACGAAAAAGTAGAAATACTGGATTTTAATAGTGAAAACAATTATAAGGCACGTTTGCGCTTACAGTTTGGAGGAAGACCCAGTGGGTTGTTAGAAATACGTGGCCACATCTAAAGAAAATGGGATTTAGAAAATTGTATGTTTGTCATCATACTAACGTTAATAAAGTGACAGAAGAATCTCCTAAAACATAAACCGTTAGGCAAAAAGGGCGAGATTGGCATTCATGTATCTGCTTAGAGGCCGTAGGAGTTGACCCATATTCAAAATATTTAAAAAAAGCTGCTTAGTTCCTTCAGACATTTTCAAAAAGCTGTACGCTTCAGCAACGCGAGTACGTTAAAAGGTATTTACAAAATAATTACCTAAATAACCTATAGGTATGTTATTCTATATGTGATTGCGCAGCGCAGTAGGGCGTGTTGCAACTGCGTAGATTTAGGAAGGCAGCGTTGTGCTCCAGTATATTTTGGAAGACATGTAGCAGCTTACGGAGATGTGTTGCAATGCAGTACATTTTGCAGAAAAATGTTGGACTTCAGTATATTTTGAATTCACCAATAACGCTCTTGATGGGCGTGTCTAGTGTTGTGGTTAAGTAGCTTTTGTAATTAAGCTTCCGGGGTTGTTGCTCATTGCCAGTTATGGTATAATTAGCCAGAGACTGAAAGTAGCCCATAATATCAGATCCCAACACCTTTAAGTTCAGTCGTATAGTGAACACAGCGCCGTCTTAACGCCTAGGCTTGATAGGCTCGAGCCTAGGGCCCCCTGTCTGAAGGGGGCCCCGTCGCCCCGTCTTTATTGAGTAAATTTAAAAACATTTGTTTCCAACCAAGAAAAAGCGTTTCTAAATTAAGTAGAATTAAAAATGAACTTCGAAGTTCCATGATTCAGGAAAGAATGAACAGTTTGTCCATAATGTGCATAGAAAATGATATTCTTCAGGAAATTGACTTTGGGCATATTGTCAATGACTTTGCACGTCAAAAGTCAAGAAAAGAAACTTTTGTTTAGTTTCTACACTCTTTAAAAGATTTTTTTGCCTTTTTAATTTAATATTGTTTCGTAATTCTTCCTTTGTTTTAATAATAATTCTAGAAAAGTAATATTTAGTTTAATATATTTTGTGTTATGTTTCTTTTACTATTTATTTATAGCTTCTTAACTGTTGTAAAATAAAGTTTTTCTACCTAGTTCATTTGATCTTAATTTGTTTCAATTATTTTTCTTTTACAATTTATTGTAGTTTTTCATTTTAATGCGCTACCCAAAAATTTGTCTCTGTTAAGTTATCGCCTGCGGACTCCCCCCCCCCCGCCCACAGCGCAAAAAAAGTAAGGGCCCCTAAATGTATAAGTGCCTAGGGCCCAAACACTCTTGAAGACGGCCCTGAGTGAACACCAGAGGTGAGTTACTCTACTTTTATGGCCACATTTATATTGAGCAGGCGAGGGCCTTTATCAATAGAAGATTTAAAAATGGTAAAAAATTAACTGTCGCGATCGTGGCTTAGTTGGTTCAACGTGCATCTGGCCACTGAGATGGCCGCCCGGGTTCGATTTCCAAGGCCACACATACACAGAAAACACCTGCTTCCCTCGGAAGGTAATGGCAAACCACCGAGGTATTCTGCCTAGTAAGCCTCCTCTGAAGTAGAAGTGCATTGCATTTCCGTGGTTGGAAGTATGTCTGAAGATTACTTGACACGCACACTACAGACACATGGAAAAAAGGCGACAACGCCCTGTAAAGGGAACGCCATTCAAATAAAGAAATGAACCAAAATAATATAGTAATATAGTACCTATGTTAATATGTTAATTGCCATTGAAATTTATTGAAAAATGTGGAAGGAAGCGGACCCTTCCCTTTATTAATATACTATAAAATTAAAAGTTAATAAGGTTTGTGTTAAATCATTTTTAACACCTATGCAAATTCATAAACAAAATATACTTCTTTCATGGCATTCAATTAAGTTAGCTTCAAGAATCCCTTAGATTCAACACTATGTATTGTTTCAACGAAATATGTAATACATTAAATATCCCTGTTGAAGTTGGTACTACTCTACAGTCAACAAAGAATAAATTTGTTGAAGTTGGAACTACTCAGAAGTTGGCAGTAGTCTTAAGAAATGTTAGTTATTACTGGAAATACGATTAAACGTAATTCTTATTTAGATGATATACACGTATTTATTTAACAAGAAAACGCAGTACAGCAACATTTGTTCAGGTTTAAATTGTGAATTCGCTGTTTATACATACGTTGACACTTAAAAATCACGCAACGTAATTTTAAGTGAAATTTTAAACTGCAAAAATCTTTTCTTAAATCGCCTTGAACCATAGTATATAAAAATAATAGTAATAAAAATAAACTGCATTACTTACAACGTTTTCCTAATTGCAGGAAAGGGCAAGATTTGTATTTACGTAGGTACATATATCGCCAAAGAAATACTTGCACAATAAATGTAAGAAATACAAACTATTAGGGGTTAAGTGAAAACTTTCCCTGAGATCTAGCACGCTGCCGTGGTCGTGTACACTCCTACAATTCAGCTAGAATTTCATCTATAAATAATGAAATAAGGATGTATATGGGCTTTACCAATTATGTCTAATAAAATATAACATTAAGCAATATATTTATTTATTGGGAGAAATCTAGCCTTACGAGTGACAAGGACCTCAACGCGTGTCGACTGCTTTGGTCATTAGCACTATTCGACTAGAATTTTGTCGAATCCAACCAAGTGTTGGAAGAAATTTTTATCTCGTCAAACATCATGCTGGCCCGCCCCTGTTTCAACTTGTATCCAAAAGAGAACAAAAGGTTTACATTTTTTTCATTAAAAATTTCACTTAACCCTTGACCATGATCCAACTCGAAACCTTCCATCTAAGCCGACTATGAAACTGAAGTGTACCTACAACGTCTGTATTGAGATGATATCTGTTTTTGGGAGATTTTGATGAAGGATGCTGTTATCTTTAATTTGTTGATAAAGGTTATTTTGTTAAAAAAAATTATTAATGCAGAATTTATTATAAAAATTGTAATATAATTTTAAGTACCTACCTAGATTAAATTTAAGTTGTTAATGTAAATAATTTATTGTTAAAATTTCTTATTGATAGATTTAAATTAGCTAAAATTAGTAGTTATAGAAATATTGTAAATATATTTGTTGTTATGGTGAAAAACAAATTATAAAAAGAAATCTGGGATACAAGAAGAAAACAATTTCATAAACAGATATTTTTGCATTTTGAAAGTGCAACTCGCAAATAAATTTCTTCTTCAAGAATAGCAAATATCATGAAGATATTTAACTTTAAATAAGTTAAAATATAATTAAGTCAGTTACGAATATGATAAATAATTAAAATAATTAAAGAAAATAAAATAATTTTAAAACTGGAATGGAAAGTAATTTGGATTGAAAGAAGAAGTAATTTGGATTGAAAGAAGAAGTAACTTGGTTTGGAAGTGAAAAAAATTTGGACAGCAAGTAGAAATAATTTGGATTGACAAGCAAGACAATTTGGATTTATTTTTTTGAAATTATAATAACATTGAAAAATGGAATTTGGAAATATTTTTGGAATTTTGTATCGTGAGTGTGAAATTTATATTGTAAGATAATCTTTAAGTCAGAGTTGATAGGGATAAAAAATAAAAATAAATCTGCATTAAATATCTGAGTGATAATTTATTTGTCAAGTTAAATTATTAATAAAACAACAACGAACCTTAACAACGACCTTTTGGCGATAAGAGTATCAGAAATAATCAAAATTAATTAAAGGGCAAAATAATAAATTAAATATTGCTTGACTTGTGGAATCAATACATGAAATTATAAATAAATCAAAAACATAGAGGTCCAAGTTAAGTCAGTATAGTATATTGGACTTTTTAAAATTTAGAATATTCAGCTAAATTATTGAATGCGGACAGATTATGTTGAATCTGGTAAAATAATATTCCTAACAAAAATGCTTAGAAGTTTTGTTTTAAACTAACATTTTTCATTTCTGAAAAAACTTATTATAAGATATAAGATTGATATTTGTATAGTTTTTACACATAACTTTTGAAAATTAAAAAATTAACAAACAGGCACACCGTAGAAGCGCCGCTGCACATAAAAGTAATCTTAAAAGCCTAACAAAATATTTATAAACTCATTATATTAACCTTCGAAATTACAAGTAATTCTCCAAACAATACTAAAGCTACAAACTTTTAGTTAATTACGAGTGAACGTTAACGAGAATCAACGATACACCATGGTACAACGCGACAAAAATGGCATAAAATTGTTAATTATCCGTGGTATTCGTACCCGATGAAGCAATAAACTGAAAAACACATAATTCACGTCAAGCGGTCGAAGTGGCGTTTTTGCCTTTTTTGGTGAAAACACGGATTGGAATGTGTGAAGTAAAAGTTACATCGACAGCTACAGGACTTGCAGCATCGAAACATCGGTCAATTTCCATGCAGTAATTACGAAAATTCCATGAGAAATGGGCTTACCGAGGGTTATGCACTAAATACAACCGGCCTGGTGTAATTTATATCGAGCTGTTGTTACTACGAATAACACAAGGCGGGAAATTAATAGTACTTGTTTTCGGAATTAACTGAGGAGACAGTTGAATACCGTTTTAACATTTATGTACTTATCGTTATCTGCGCTTGTTTTCGAATGAATAGAAAACCTATTGAGAAACAACAGAAAGTAACTGTTTTTTTTTTTTTTACTTTTGACTTGCTACAGATATATTGTTAGGAAAATACGAATTTAGACTAATTTTTACATAAAAAACAGTTACCCTACTTAAATGAATTTTCAATGAAGTTATATAACTATTATTGTTAGCAACTGTTTATTTACCACTAGATAGTTACTTTTCTAAAAGTCACCAGGTTAAAATTTTTGTTGTTTGATTGGCATTATTTAAGATACTTAAGTGATATTTAAACAGTGAAGGTTATAAAATTTAATGTTATTAAGTCAGGGTATTAAATGCTATACCTATCTTGATTGAGCACGAATGACTTTGCTACCTAATTTGGACATTCCTTAAATTAAATTATCAAAGTTTGCTAATGGAACATTAAAATTTAATTTGAATGTCAGTGGTTGCTTAACTTTAAATTTAAGACAGGGAGGTGGAGGCACCACAAAAGTTTCTTGGGTAGAATATTGTCGATCACTATTTCACAAAGTTTTAGCCCCAATAATGTTATAAATTAAACAGGAGTGTTATAAATTAAGCATTCGACTGTAGCGTGGACGGTCTTGGGGTCAAACCCGAGCCGGATGCTCGGCGGGTGGCCTACCCAGTTACTGAAAATAATTGTGAGCCGGAACGTAGTGATAGAATAGGGAAAGTAGACGGTCATCACCGCACCCCGTTCAGCAACTTAGAAGGATTACATTAGTAAAATCTGTACAGAAATACATCAATCGATTGGGCCTAAAAGGCACGTTTTATATTTTTGAGGAGAAACTAAAAAGCTCAAACTACTGTTTCTATTATGAAACGTTGTTGCAGCCGCAAATGTACTACTTACATGTTTTTTAAGATTTAACGCAATTCGTGTATTTTCTTGTTAGGTTGCTGCTGTAAAGTCTGTGTTTTTAAATTTATCAGTTGGGAATGCATGAACTATATCTACCAAAAATTCTGAAGCCACTTTGGTGGTTCATAATAAAATAGACACGCTGTAATGTACTTTCAGTATCAAGCAAAAATTAAAGTACGAAAATCGTGAATTTCGATATAAGCAGATGAAACATTTACAGTGTTAACACATGAAGATTTCTGATAAATGCTACATTTTGTTGAAACAATTATTACACATGAGCTATTGAAAACAAACGTTCCAAAACCATCAATTCATTTCAGTCTGTTATCAGTACAGCAATCAGGCGCCTTTGTAACCACAAATTTCATTAAAAACAGTTATCAGTTATTTCCTTTTTACAAAATATTACTAAATGATAGATAATGATGATTCAACTAATGTAACTAAATCTTGCCCTACATTTTACACCAATATTTTATGAAAACTGTAAATTTTCCAAAAATTGTTGAATTACTTTGAGAGTTATAAACGAGGTGAGCTGTTAAAATCTTTTACGTAACAAGGTCAGGTGATTTAGTTTACTGAATCATTTTAGATTTCTGCGTTTACAGATATACGAACTACGAACAGTAAATTTTAAACCTTTTCTTAGTAGGAAGAAACACAAACGAAGAAATTTAAAGTTAATAACACTATATTATCTTAACTTCTATGCTTAACTGATGAAAGCAAAGGGTAAACGAATAAACAGTAATATATGCACAATGTCTATAAAAACAGCAATATTTCCAATTTTTCAGAGATAGCAAAAAATTGAAATGCTCTATAAATTCAAGTGAATCAGTAAGTTGTACAAATTATTTCCAAATTCTACTTTTATATACTCTTTATTAACTACTCTTTATGCGAAATTCCCAGAGTATCCTAAGATACTAGAAAACGCATATGTCCGATTAACAAGGAAAGAGCATTTAAGAACATTTATGGAATTAACCAAACAGCAAAGGGCAAAGAAGTTTTCCATTGTTATACTTTCTCTTAAAAAGCAAATAACATTTTGTTTTTGAAAATAATATGTATGTCTGAAGACTGTTCAGAATACACCTAAATATTGCAATCGAGGTATTATTAGCAAATCTTTATGTTTTAAATTTATCGAATCAGAAAAAGTAGATGAATAAATTATTAATATCTAGCTAATTTAATATTATGTTTCTTAAACTAACTTACCATGTTTGAAAATTTCACCGAAATCAACTGATTTCGTTTTCCCCTTCTTATAAAATGTTTTCCATTAAATTCTTTTGGCTTTTATAAATACTACCAAAATCAATTGTATTACATTTCCTAATGGTGATTTAATTATCACGATCGTGATCTCTATTAATTAATGCTGCTTTTATTTTAAAAGTAGGTACTGAATAAACAAATACTGGGGACGCCGATTTTAAATGAAAATTACTTATTTGCTTTCAAGTTAAAAATATGTAATTTCAGCAAGCAATATGGTACAGTTCTGACCCGTTTCTGAATGAAACGATTAAAATTCTAATATAGAATCTGTTGCATTAATCGCATTCTGCCAATTTTATCGGTCAAGTTGAATGACTATTTCGAAAATAATTTAAAAGGAATCAAGATTTTATTTTACGGGGCCTACCTCGTAAAACTGTTATTCTATATAAAAGGTCATCAATCTTTTTTGTAGCACTTACAACATGAGCGAAAGTGTAGCTGTGTCATTCACTGAGCTCCATAAAATCAAAGAATTTAATGTTATGTCAATTTTATACAAATCTGTGTTAGGTGAGTGGGTTTATCTTTTATAAAATCATGGCCATGTTTGGTTAATACATTAACTCGAGTAAATAAGAGACTCAAAGGTGTTTGCAATGACCCATTTTCCTATCGTGCGATATGGTATTCTATTTTTATTTTTTATAAGATATGGGAAAACTTCAAACTGCAGGTATTGCATCATTTATCAACACCTGGCAAGTTCACTGACTTAAGTTATTTGTAACCCACGCATCTCGTGTTTATTCTATATTTAACTCTTAATTCTTACCGTTCAATAGGTCAAATCACAGCATCATGTAAACACTACAGTATTCGACATCTAATATTTAGAATTCCAATTTTTATACGTTTAAAACATTAATAAGATGTTCTCGTAGATAATGATAACCTCATAATAATAACCTACACGCTTTATGCAAATTCTTTGCTTTTACCTATTACAATAATGTTGGGTTCGTCTTGGGATGGTCTTGTAATCTAGCAAAAATATAATTCTTTGAAGTGCCCTCCTACATTGCTTTCTTTCCGAAAAGTAGTAGGTGTGCGAAATTTATATTGCTACGTATGTATGTCTTGTGTATCACTTCCAACATTTCCGGGAAATGTTTTAAGAGAATATCGTTTCGTTGCCTATTCAAATAGACAGTGACATATCACAGTGCCGTTTCAAAATTTTACAATCAAAGATTTCAGTCAATAGTCATTGTTATGGAATTTGGACAAATATTTAACCTTTGCTCACAATATCTGAAGGTTGAAGATTTAAATCTCAAGTTCTGCATTTGTTTTTTAAATAATTATAATCTCGTAAAAAATATAAAATTTAAATATGAAATAATAACTTGTGCCAATAATAACATTTAATTTGTTGTTTCTGTATATTGGACGGGATCTAGATTTTGCGGATGCCAAGATTCGGGTCTACTGCCATGAGCATTGGAACTATCCTGTTGGATTTTTATTGGAAACAGAGCGCCTAACACTCCTGACAGGATTTTTTGCAGTGTTAAACATGGTATTAACGTGGAATTTGTTGTTTTGCCTCATATCCGAAAGAAGAAATATTTTCAAGTTTTTCTCAAGTCACCCATCCCTATGTTGAATGACAATTGAACATAGTTTAGAAGGTAAGTATGTTAACCGTAACCTGCTAACCTCTAGTCTACTTCGACAAGCATATTTTCAGATTTTCCACACATCACATTGTGAAGCAAGTATGTTATACAAAACACTATCGAAACCGGTTGTATTATTTTTAGAATTGACGAAAACTCATTCTGTACAATTAAAGAATTTGGTAAAACGGTTTATTTTTTTGCAAAAAACATGGGCTTATCAACAAAAATTGCTTGTTTTGGTGTCCTTTACAACCACCCAAAGTTTGTCGGTCTAATTTTGGGACACTCTGTATATAAATATACGTAGTCGCCCGTGGCATGGGAGAGGATTGGAGCGATGAAATGGAGTGGAGCGATCGTCAATTGCCCCTTGAAATTTTTCTTCACTCCAACCGCACCAAACGCTCCATTCAGCTGTCTCGCCACTCCATTTGGAACGATCGTCAGTGGCCAGCTTTTATATGATGATGTCAGTTTCACCCCACGGAGACAGTACTAATTCAAGAAATGGGGCTGCATTGAATGAGAAAATGAAGATAATAGAACAAAAGAAGAGAACCTAGAGATAAATAAAAAGACAACGGTATACCTGGAGAATGGAACGTGGTGCTTAGCAGTAAAGGACACTAATAACTTAAGAATCTTTGAAAGAAAAGTACTTCGCAAAGTATATGGCACATCGCGTAATATGAACGGTACGTGGCGTATAAAGAAGAATAGTAAATTAGATTGGTTAATCGGAAGAGAACACATAATTAGGGTTTGTAAAATCAAAAAGGTTGCAATGGTTAGGGCACATAAGCAGAAGGAAGAAAATGCGAGGTCCCAAAACAGGAACAGAATAGAAACCAACGGAAGGAAGAAGAATTGGCGGGCCACCAAAGAAATGGTACGATGATGTGGTACAGAACCTAGTAGTAACGAAGAAAAGGATCTGGAAACAAATCGTTGATGACGGAAAGGATTGGAGCAAAATTGTTGAAGACGCAAAAGCGCCCATCCGGGGCTGTGGCGCCGCAGGAAGTAAGTAAGTATTTGCAAAAAATAAAGACGCCATAGACACCAATAGGCAAATAAAAAATATCACCGGCATAGCTCAATAACGTAATTTTTCTATGAATATGAAATAATACGTCTATTATAGTTATAAGCAGTCTCTGTTAAATAGTAATCTCCATCCTCCATAATTCATATCATTGAATAATCATTTATAATTCATAGGCTGTGCCCAATCACAAAACTGCAGACGGTTTTCTGCCAATCGCGACGCTGCAAACCTTTTATTTCACAGTAACATTATTAGCTGATTGTTTTATTCGTAAAAAATATTGCCATAAACTGTAAGACGAAACCTTTGGTTTAATTAAAATGGGGTACCACTTTATTTTACGTTTGCTCTTACGGAGCATCTGGACGAAACATTTCATGGGGAGATGAATAGGGCGAGAATGTCCCATTTCATGGTCTCCTAGGTCTCCCGACTTAACTCCTTTCAACTTTTGTATTTGAGTTTGGGAGGGTACTTCTTAGACAATTTTATTTTGTGGAGCTAAATAATAACAACAAACAAAATAATTTACTTAAATTCTCGAAAATAGTTATTTGGGGACCCTTGTACAACGTACGTATGTTAAGACTTGTTAGCTTGCTTTTGATCATACTGCATTAGTATATTATATTATTTGTAATCTCTTATACCTTTCGGTGTCGAGGCTGGTGCGTTAACGTATGAGGCACTACGCGTGCAATGCACAACCCGGGTCCCTGCGGGTTATGAAGTTGCGTCGTTTTACCTACATACTCTATCATGTGTAGAGTGTAATGTGTATGTATGTGTAAGATCGTATTACTTTACCTCTTACGCCTGTGTCCGGAGGACATTAATTTGGCGCCCAACAACGAATGGTCACCAGGGAGATTCGAACCAAGGACTAGCGCAACGTTAGCCCGACGCTTTAGTATTGCGCCACCTTGGCTATTGATCATACTACATACAAGCCCTTTAAATATGAACCCTTTTTTCATCATCGTATACATACAAGGTGATTCTTGACTTATACCACACTTATACGCATAATTGTTCGTGACGTGTAGTGATGGGTAATTAAAAAAAATTGTAGTAAAAGTTTTTTATTAACGGGGATAGCGAATTAATGTTGAGAGTGGTGAACTGATAAAATATAAAATTATCGCATTTACCTTGAATTGTATCTGCCACAAAGGTTTTTTTTCTACAATTTTTTTTAATTGCCCATCACTACACATCACGAACTATCATTTCTCGCAATTATGTGTATGAGTCAAGAATCACCCTGTATAATACCTTTTAGGCATATTAAAGAGATATCGTAGCCATTTTAATTATAAAACCACAAAGACTTTTAATATATTTAAAATTCCCGCAGTGATAAAAATAAATAATTTCACTTTTTCTTCTTTTATTCTCATATACATCATTTTGTTTTTCAGAAGTATGTTTTACAAGCTCAATATAAGTTTGATCTGGCTGAAATTGTTCACGAGAAAATCCTGCCAAATTCAAATTTTCAAATTCGGTTTTTTTGCTCAGAATAATTTATTTTTTGAGAATTGTGAAGCCTGCAGCTTTCCGTGGTATATTATAGTCTAACATTCGATACAATGTTCTCTCAAAACTATCACGAAGTTTAATTTTTTTGATAATTCATTTCTTTTTAGTAAATTCAAAATTAAAAGTTTAAATGAATACTTATCAACAACAAAAAATCAAATTTCCTAGCTAACATTTTCAGTTTCCTCGTCTTTTAAATGTTTGGTTATCTGTTTCGTTAAATTTATTGTAGTGCCTTTCCTTATTAGTAATGTTATTATCATACTATAATTAAATCATGGGCATTGAGAAAACATAACTAATAAATATTCTATGTGTGGAAACAACGCATTAATTTAAAAAAAATACCGATGCAAATATCTTCACACCTACTGGTTTCCTTAAAAAACTTTGAAATTAGGTTAAATCTAATTATAAAAGGAAATTTAATTAAAGAAGGGTCATGAAAATCAAATTTTATATTCAAGGTGAGTAGGACGTCTTCCACAATAATACCCGTATCAACTGTAAAACAGACATGTAAAATTAAGTCGTTATTTAACACACTTCTCCCACATCCTCCTACAAATCATTGCAAAAATTCTAAAGGGTATTACGTAACCCTGTAAAATATCTCTAAACAAGCACGGAGTTTGTAATAACGCGATTAGATGATGATTTTTAATTTTGACGTTACCTTCAAGCACATTATTTAACACAAGGTTATTTTTTCTGTGGATGTGGATAACAATATTTTTCACATTTAAAGTTACACAACCGTGAAGAGAAAAATAAGCGAATCGGAATAAATAATTCACACAGGAAGGCGTCGTTACGTAACATGCCTGATGCTGGAAAAAATAAAAACTCGGAAATTATTAAGATTAAATTGCATACAACCGAATTTGGTCCACGTACACATCTCGTTTTTTCACCTACCTGTGAATGTAAACAAAAATTGGGTCGTAAAACCAGCTACGTGTAAAATTTTAAGACTTTGTTAAAACAAGGGGGGGAAATATTACGTTTAAGGTAATATCTGACAACATTGTGTCCTGAAGCTCTGTTAGCTTTTCAGGTAGATATTGAAACAAAGTTTTGATAGTTGTATTCGGACTGTTAATAAGTTTCGATTGTTTTTTATGGTTTACGGTGTTAATCGCATAAATTAATTAAACTTTAATTTTAAGCAATTAAATATGTATTTATTGTGAAGCAATGTATTAGTAATAATCACAAAATCAAATGCAGGTGAAGACAACCTACACATGTCGTGGATCATTTATATAATTGCCGATTAAAAAACGTGTAATGCACGAACCCGCCATTTGTTTAATTAATTTTACCAAAATTTGTCCATGAATTCGTTCCACATGTTTAAAAAATCAGCCTGTTGCAAAATTCGCGAGCACAATCAATCATGAGATCATGATTAACAGTAAGTACGTGTTCATGTATTACAGCAATTTATTACCTACCTTTTTGCATGGATTTTATAAGAAAATTAAAAACTTTTTATTGGCGGACAATCAGTCTATGCCTATGCAACGGTTCGCTCTATTTTTAATTTAGTTTTTACTAACCTCGATTTGATAGCTTCACCTTTACGATTCTGTTATTAATTTGTGTATATTGTGCGTTACACTTTTTTCCAGAAGAAAATCATGCCACCTCGGTGCTATTGTTTGATTGTTCGCTAAATTTTTTTATAACAACCATAAAATGAGGAAACGTATAAATCTTTGTAGTTAAATTGGTATCTTCTGCAAGTGTTTTTAGAAAATTTAAGACTTTTTTTTACAAAAAGAAAATTGCAAGTTTAAAATACTATGAAAGTTCAAAATTCAGTCCAACTTCGACATTAATATTATATGATGTGATTTAAAAAAATTACCTTGAGGTTATGGAATAAGCGAAGCATGTCTTTCTAAAACCATACAGATGAGTTTATTAGAACTATTAAATTGTAATCTCATTCAAATTGGAATTTCCCTATTAAATGACTAAAAATTAGCAATTTTGAATGAATACATTTTTTCAATTAAATATGTAATGTGACCATCACTTTTCTCTGTTGCTTTTTCCTATTTCTCGAAATAACTGCATACTGTATCTCAGTATTGTTCTAAATTGGTCATATTTCACGTTACAATTTGGAAATCTATTTCGAAAGTCGTGAATTGCACCCTACAACAAAATAATCAATTTGTTGAACTTACAGTTACTAAACATCTAACAAAAAGATACCTTGTACTAAATTTTACATACTTGATTTTCTCTCGTTTTAATCAAGAAACAGTTAATTTTTGATGTGAAAATTATAATTAAATTTTAAACTTATAAATTGCCAAATAGTTGTTGGCAGACAACCTAACCTAAATAATATTCCTATTATAAACTTGGGTTCAACATGCGTAATTGTCTGTCTCGGTGGCTTCCACGACCAACTGGGAGTGAAAATTTTTGGGTTGTACTTTATTGATTTACTAATATCAGGAATTAAAAAATATATATAAAAATTTCCTTTTCCTATACTAACTATGAGTTTTATCTTAATGTTTGTATTCACAACATTTTGCTCCTTTTGTTTTAGAAATAGCCATAATTTAATAAATAACTGATGTTTTATTGTTACGCCTCTTTTAGTCTCATGTCTGTTTTGTTTCCACAACATTTCGTTCAATGAAAGACAAACATATGTCTCCGAATTTTCACATTTCAAGTAAACTAATAATCACATCGCTGATTCATTGTGTTTTAAATTTCACAAACCTTCAAAACAAATTTTAAATTTCTGGATTCTCACGATTTCAGAAACATTATTAAAACACTTCAAGTTGTGATGGATATGAGAATATTTGAAGTCGTCTGCAATTTTATAAATAATAACAATATCAAAATTTCCTTATATTGTATCTTTTTTAATTCTCTCACGGTCAGTGTCATTTGTATCTTATAAGATTTCCGTCATTCTTGAATTAATAAATAGCTTTTTAGTAAATTTATCTCGAAGTGAAATTTGATACGAAATGGTATGGCTGGGAAACGAGGACGTGAACTGTTTCTTTAATTAGTTTTCATTGAATATAAAACTTTTACGCAGGTTTTACTCTAAAAAAATAAGGTTTTAATCAGGTGTATAAGCAGGGCCAGATATACCCTTTGTTATTTATAATTAGTTTAAGGGTTTATGAACAGTGATTTCATTTGAATAGACAATGCAACATTTAGAAAATCCATCAAAATATATAATTTATTAATTAAAAATATACCTAAGCTTTCAATATTTTCTGAACGTTTGTTATGGTGAGTTTGATATTACATAAAAGTATCTTATTATATAAAAGTATATTCACAGAACGAAGAAAACTAAGGGTATGAAATTTTCAAAAGGATTAATACCTGAATACCGTTGGTTAATGTATGTTTCCTTAGAAAATGTTTTCAAACATGTTCTTGTTTTTTAACAAAGTGATTAAAATTTGAACTTATTGCAAACTCCTTGTTGCAAAATAATAAATAAACTTACAAATTTACAAGCTAAATTCACACTTATCGTATAATGACATAACGAAATATTTAACTGGATTAGATAAGTACTTCCACCATGCTCCAAACTCTATCTGATAAGTAGTTCCAGGCGTATGTTTGTTGCAATTAACAATACATAATTACTTTTAAAAATGCAAACTTGTGATCAATCGCAGTTTGGAAATTATGTTGATTAAATTACTTAAAAAGTATCTGTCATTTAGGCATTATTTTACAAATAGTTTACAAACTTTTTATACCAATGTTAATTTTGTACGACAACTCTAGTTTGTACATAAGGTCTACTAATTTTTCACGCACAAAAACAAAATCGTTTTCTATTCTTAATAAATTTTGCAGTCTATTAAACTATAAAAATTATTCTAAAAGCCGATAAAAAAGTACGAAGTAGGTACTGAAAATTATAACGAATAAAGCAACACTGCTTTAGCATTTATTTAAAATCTAGTTTTAGTTTGTTTAAAATTGAAATGACATACGAAGCAGTAAATATACCAAGAATGAGCCGTAGGTGTAAAACCAACCATATACTTGCCTCCATTAAAAATATTAGTTAGTAGAGGCCTATAATAATAATTATTTTAAATATTTCTCACACCAAACCTGCTTAAGTGCCTTTAAAAGGTGGGATGTTTCACTGCCTTCCCAATATCTGTTCTAAAAATTATAGTTGGTAATTAAGGTTTAGAATTTTTTTTTCCAATAATGTTAATTATATCACGTAAATTCTGCCTTGCCACAAAAAATAAAATTAAGGTAGGTATTAAATTAGTTCACATATTTAAAATTCATAAATTTGTGATATTCACAGCTGCACTTCTAATATGCATTTTTTGTCACAGCAAGCTTTGACAAAAAAAAATAATCACTCGGTACCTTATCGTTAAAAAATGCGAATTTTGTAATTTTAATTTTATTACTTTACATTTGACCTAACTGAAAGAAACATATCGTAACAAAGGCTTAAAAAGCCCATCGGTGAAGTATTCTATACGAAAAATTCATTAATAAAAGTCTTTTGGCTTTTGCATTTTCTCATATTCCAATCAATGCTTGAGTACAGGTGTGGGTCATTTTCGAAGGGGTTCCAGGCTATCTCCTTAACTCTTTATTACAACTACGCAAAAAAGAATAGAACAGTCTTGAACCAAATTTTCAAGACAAATTTAGTGGTCGAAACCGAAATTTAAAGTCATCTTTTGCTTTCGAGCTAAAAGCGAAAATTGAATTTTTTGAAAATCCTTTCCTTGTACATTAAATCATGTCCTTTAACAGTGTATTCTTTTTCTTTGTAAATTCTCAGTATACAGGGTGACTGGTACATAAACGTATATCTTGGAAGGGGTGTTAGTAGAGCTCAATTGCAACTGATTTAGCCCAATATTGTATGCTTAATGTATTATGAAAATTTAGTAATAAATACGTATGAACGTACAAATTGTTCGACTTCTAAAAAAAAAGAAACAAAAATTAAAATATTTCGAAAACTGTTGAGTTTTGTATTATAATGTATATTGGGCTAAATCAGCCAACACGGCTCCAAGATATACGTTTATGTACAGTCACCCTGTGTACGAGATGAGTCGAAAGAGAATGTGGGAATTTTGCTTACTATAAGGGATAGCTGGTACTTCGACTGGGTACCGGGAGGCCTTAGTAGAATAGTCCCAGGGAATCCCCTATCTGTCGTAAAAGGCGACTATCTGGGGCGCTTGTCCTCATACCTATCTTATTCCCTAGTATCCTATCCGTTTACGAAAATCCTTATTTACCCTAATTTTGTCTAGCAGTAGGCTTAAAATGAAAAGAAATAGGAATAATAGAAAGCGATTGCCATAGCACGGAGACAGCCACTCTGCCTATCCAAGCCTGGCTATGGAAGCTATTAGCAGGTGAAAACCCACCAAGGGTTAGAGGCCACAAGAAGAAAAAGAAGAAGAAGGGATGAGAGCTGGTAATTTGAATATAATGCCCCAACGAAAAATTTACTAACTGAATCCGTTTAGAAATGACAAAAATTATTAATAACAAAATGGAAACAATATTTTCTTCTCTAGGGATGTAACAGGTGAAGTAATAAATATTAAAGAAGTTTCGTTTAAGCGAGGTCCTCAGGCTGATTCTTGAATTTAAATCACCCTGTATACCATACTAAAACGGAACGAATATTGTTGTTTATTTTGGAATTACTTCAGATATTTTTAATTGCGTCAATATTTGTATATTTGTAAATGTAAACGTGATTAGTCGCCGATTTGTAAAGGTCATTAATTATTCAAGACAAATAATTAACGAAGATAAATAAACAGCAATTAAAAATGTTTTATTTTTAAGACAGTGGTAGCCCTATCGTACAGCAGAACCATCTTAAACAACTCATCAAAATGGTCTTTATGTCCCCAAACTCTACCAATATGTTGACCTTAAAATACTTTTTCCACTGCAGACTCAGTAAGTTACAGTTACCATGTGACAATTGTGGTTATATCAGAAAATGGTAGATTAATTTGCCTTGTGGTCATTGGTTGTCATAAGTCATAACGATGAGTGTGGATTTACATCCCTAGTACTTTGAAAGTCAAGCTTAAACAATTAATGCATTTATTTTTGATATACATACATACATTAACTTATCATTATGTCAAAAGTTAATTTTTAAGGGCAGTAACAACATGGGAGCTAACTGATGTAGTGGTGCCTGCAGCCATGTAATCTAACTTACTTCCCTTGCTAGGTAAATAACTATTTACATGACTACGGTGACACCTTTTGTACGTCACTACGTACATGGGTAATAAATCACTGTTAATACTGATGCTAGTTGTTTTGGAGATATTTGAACCGCTTTTAAGATCTTTCTGTGGGAAGCTCCAAACAAATAATTTAATTCTGAATTGTACAAATTAAAAATCCAAGGTTTAATAAAGCTGAACTTCTTAAAACAAAGACTATGTAGTGTACCAAATGCACTGCGTTTCTCAGAATCTATATTTGGCACCAGATATTCTTATCAAAGAAAACATTAAATTTATAAAAATTATCTGCCACTTAACTCAAAATTGACAAATAGTTATTTTATTTACGAACCGCAATGATAAACATCGCCAAGCATTAGTATTCTACAATAACTCACGTCCATCCAGTTATGCATCATTTTTTCGGTTTTTTAGAAATTAATAATTATTTGACCTTATTTAATGAGTCACAATCGGCAATTTTCTTAATAAAATTATACTCGTTTTAAAAAATAAGCAAATACTTTTATAAAAATACATAGTAATTATATGGTTGAGGTTTGTTGGGCCAAAATATTTTTGCACGCGATGTGACAATAGTTATCGCTCCAGGCACAAAGGTTCACACACTTATAGTAAATTACATCAAATTATCTCTAAAGAAAAGGTTCCATTTATGTCTATAAAATACTCCCTTATGAAATTATCTGTTACTTAATTGGCCAAAACGGACATTAATGCTTTTCAGCGATAACAATAATCACTGACATGCACTGAGAATTTAGAACTCTTATCGCATTATATCTATCAGGGACAAAGCGAAAATGGCAGATGCCTTTATATTTGTTCAAAAATATATTAGGGCACAATGAAAACCTTACCAGGAATTCGATATAGACAGTCGGATAATTCTAAATTGTGGTTAAAATTTAACGTATAAAAAATTGTTTATATTAAATTAAAATTTAATTTTACCTGCAATTTAAGTCGAAATTACCCAGCCTCGCATTTCCCAAACGTAAAGCTATCGCCACAATACAGAAATCTCACAATTATCTCTGCAGTGTTTTTCAGAAATAGCACTTTATCCACAAATGTCAACAAACGAAAACACAAACAAACAGTACAGTCCAAAACTGTAAACTTCCAAATTTTACACGTAACTTGCGAGTTAAAAATAACTCAGTTAATGAACCAAGTGATTAGCTTAATATTCTATGCGTAAATCGCACAGGAAATAGCGGTACCATGAGCAAAATCGGAACCGTAAAGACGAAACACGCGCACGATTCCGCAATCTGACCGTAGTATTCAAACAAGAAACCAGAGCTGCCTCTTCTACTTCGAACGCCGCCACAACGTGCAATGCATGTGGAACTCGTGTAGTCCACAGGTCCAGATCCCCACCTTTAGTAGTAACAGTTAACGAGAAACCGTCTATCGGTCAGACTCCCACAGCCTGGACCATCAGATATGCCCACCTGAATAGATAACCCCTTATCAGAATTAATCACCGAAGACGTACGTTGCTGTTACGCAAACCACCGTAGGCTAATAACAGGTCCGAGCGCTATGTTGTGTTAGGTCTTTCAATCTGGCCACCTGTTATCGATTATTGTGTTATTAGTTATTGGTAATTTGACCAGGCGAATTTGGAGGATACAGTTAGATAACCTTGCTACGATTTAGAAGGAATGAAGAAGTTGTTGCGATTGTTTTTGATAGTAAAAAACGGGTTACGATAACAACGGATGTGAGTGAAGTGATTTACTTTGCGGCCGGCTGGCTTTACTTGAAGGTTTTCCTTTCTGCTCTACAGTCAGTCATTAATCGGCGAATTTTTGTTAATTGCTATTTAAAAGACTAGGTCATAGTGTTAGTCATGTTTTAGGAATTAATAAAATAAACAATGGCCCGCACTGTCTTAGATTTTACTTCTTGTTAATTAACAAATCTAAAGAGCAGTTTTTTCATAAAGCTTCGGACATCGTGAATTTTTTGCTAGAACTTATTTTACCGCTCGTCAGAAACAAATTTGAATAGTTTACGGAGAATAAGTATGTTAACTGTTTATTATAAATTCAAGGTATAAAAAATATGGACAATATGAACATGCATATTATACTCAACTTTGTCGATTTTTGTTTATGTTACATTATTTTGGCCGAAGGTCAGATGTTCAAATATTTCCGGAGGTAAATTTTTTTTTATTATACAGAAGTTTCACAATTCATTAAAGTACATTAATTAAGAATTACGATACATTCTTCTTCTTCTTCTGGCTGTCCAATTCATTAGGATTATTGGCATTCCCCTCGTCAGGGTTTTTGATCCTTTTCTAGAGGGGGATCAGCTTACTAAAATATTTTCTTTTTCTTCCCTTACCGTTATGCTCCTTTAGAGCGTCAGATACTAAACTATTTAAAATTTTTATTTAATGTCGACCAAAATAGCTAAAATTTAAATTCTGAAACTGGCAGTCGCTAAGCTACAAATTGTACTTTTGGAAAATAAATACTTCCTACGTCTTGAAACTACGTTATATACCTGTTTCTGTTTCATAGTCATATATTCGTAGCGCTTTAATATTTGTAACTGATCAATGTGCCACCGAAAAGGTTAGTTTTATATAAAAGCGAGTGCATTCCAAGAAATAAATACGAATTCAATATTTTGTAGCATAACCTAAAGGTACGCATTATTCGAATTTTGTATCGTTTTTGCCCACTGTGTGGGTGCTTTCCTTTTAAATAATTTAACGCAAAGGCTGCAGCGTCCCAGGTTCTTATCTCTTATTAAGCAAAATTAAAATAAATGTTCTTCAGACTAACTATATGTAGTTAATTATTATAATAATTAAATTTGTTAAAACGACTATTTTAACGGGACAACGGGAGAAAATGAAGTTTTCTAAGTTCCAACTCATTTATTTAACCCGTTCGGAAGAACTGTTGTCGGTTAGCCCATAGTCTTACACAGAATCAAAAAGTAAAACTAAAGTAGACTTTAATCTTTTGTAGAATCTGAACACAAATATTTTTTTACGAAAATTTCGAAGTGTGTTAATTTTGAGATTTGAAAAGATTTTAGAAATTTATTTTGACGTTTATTAAAAATGTATCCGAAAGTTACATCTAACAAGATTTCTATATCAAAATGGACGGAGAATTACAATGCACTCCTCCTGAGGTAAGAAACATTGCCTCTAATGCAGTTAAATAAATTTAATTGCAATATTTTTACATATGCAATAATGACAGATGTGTTTGACACATAGACTCAGTTACGAACGTTACCGATAAAATATTCCCTAAAAACAGCTGTACAAAAATTTTCATTGTAGCACTGTTAAAAAAAAAAGTTGTACAAAATTCACTTTGTGAACGCGATATAGGAAAGGTATTTTACTTAAAAATTTGAATTATCAGGAGAGAATGACAATTTTAGAAAAGGTTCAAGTCCATACAACTGTGCGGAAATTTTGAAATCGTTTGGTGAATTTACATCAGCCTTTTGCTGAAATGGCATAAAGAGTTTATGGGTTAAAAATGATTTGGAATTGATGAGATTTCACTCAGAATCCTATTTTGATAGTACTTATCACTAAAGAAGGCTAGCTTAAAGCTTAACCTATTTAACCAACGAAAAGAGAGATAGCAATTATTGTCCACGTATTTAAAATAAAAACTTCTATCAGCTTCTTTATTCTCAATAATTAGGTATATTTTGAGTCTCGTATGTAAAGATATAGATAGGCTTTTTCAAACTTCTACCTTCGTAATAAGTGTTTTTAGATTTTTATTTATAACTGTTTAGGAGGAATGCCACTGGGCGTTTGCTCCTCATGTACATTCCACTGTAATTTATTATCCTTAAATCTGATTTGCTTAATGTTATAATTAACAGATTGCAAATAAACGTTTATAACAAAAAAAAAAAAAAATTAATAACTGTATTATCTAAAGATAACGGTTATTTATAGATTTTTTGCACTCCCGGGCGTAAAGTGACTACTTTTCGCCCGCAAAGAAGGGCGTAAAGTTCATTCAGCAGACCTCGGGTGCATTTTACGCTCGCGACAAATTAATTTGAAATATCACAAAAATACCTTAGTTACAATACAATTTTTATAAAATCACTCTTGCCGTGAATGCGTCAATTTGACATTTTTAAAAACGTCATTAGAAAAATTTTATTATAAACCAAAAAATTTAAATAAAATCTCCGTTCGTGCAAAAAATATTGTATGTACCACAGACGTAATAAGCGACTTTGGCCTTTGGCGTGTTATAACTCTCGGCTAAAGCCCCGGGTTATAATATTCACGCCGCAGGCCAAAATCGCCTTCTTTACGCCCTTGATACATAAATAACTATATTTGGTTAGAGTGGACAATTTCATATATTCAAAATTTAATACAAGTATTAACCGGCAGTACGTCAGAGTGGGAGTGCACGTAGTACTGAAATATAGAAAGTTAAGCAAGGGTCTGCTTGGTCAGAACTTGGATGGGCGACCGCTCTGCGGCTCGGTGTGTCCGGCCCCCTCAATACTGTAAAGGTATAAGAGGGTAAAAGAAAAAGAAGAAGATTAAAAGTATTAAGGATTTTTTATTTTAACAATTTTTAAGTAATTTTGGAAAATCTTACTGTAATTTTTTAACCGCACCTCGTATATAAAATTTGTCAAAATTGTCAGTTTTGTATTCAGCTATTCAGGTACATTGGAAAATTTTATTTCGAAGAGTGTTTTGCTTATAAACATTTAATTGGAGTAACATCTTGCCCGGACTATTTAGGGATTATTAAGGAGTATTTACTTAAGCAGAATCAATACACAGCAACAGTATACAAACATCGTAAATCGTAAAAGGGGTTATTGTTACTTTAAAGATCAAATTATTAGGGATTCGCTACTTTACATCAGCCTGCTAAACAATTCCTATACAATTACATTTATAGCATACTTTCATACGAGGTGTATTCAAGTGCTAAGGTCTCCAATTTTTTTTCTTGGGACGGGATCAGATACAAACATGCGGCTTGCTTCATTGTTGAACGCAGAGACGGCAGAACCATACGATGCACACTCTTGTATAAAGTCACTGTAATGCACACAAACCTAGTTACCGCAGTTGCAGTGAGACAAGTTTTTGATACTTAAAATGGAGAATTTTACGTTCAGGATCAGCGTGTTATCATCCCTTTTCTTAACTTGTGTGGGGTCAAACTAGTTGACATTCATCGGCAATTGACTGAAATATGTGGTGATGGTGTTATGGACGTGAAAAACGTGCGTGCATGGGTTCGGAAATTCACAGAGAGCAGAACGTCATGTGAAAGTGAACCGAAGAAGCCTCGTGCACACATCAGCCGGTCTCAGAACATGATTACCCAAGTGGAGCAAGAAAAACGGCCAGAGTGGATTCCACATGTGTTTTTTCATCAAGACAACGCTCCAGCTCATTGGGCAGCAAATCTTCAGAATTTTGTTCGTGACAAAAACATTGAAGTGGTTCCTAAAGCTCCTTACTCGTCTGACCTGGCACCAAGTGATTTTTGGCTCTTCCCAACATTAAAGGATAGTCTCCAGGGCCGCACATTTCCCTCTTGTGCTGCTCTCGCATTGGCAAATTTCCAGTGGGCTAAACAAACACCTAAAGAAGCATTCGTAGCGGCCGTGCAATCATGGCGCCGCGTCGTCGCGTCGTTGCGAAAAATGTGTACGTTTAGGGGGAGACTATGTTGAGAAGTAACTAAAGTTTGATATATGTGTTGTAAGTAGTTTATAAGAAAATAAATTGAATGCACCTCGTATAAACCATATGAAACTACAATTAGTCCGAGAGCTCTTAAAAAATTTTGGATGAAGCCTGTAGGTAATTTTATGAAATTGTTAATAAAAAATTCTCTTAGAAGCCTATAAATCAAAACATATTTTATCATAATAAAATAATATTAGTATCGTAAATATCCATCAATTTGGTGCATTTTCATTGACATTATATTATAAACTAACTACAGCTTAATGAAACTGAATATTACAAAATTTTACAATAATTTTTGTAAAAATATCTTGTTTTCTTTTCACGGAGAGCACTACACTACAGTATTGATCTTTCTTTTAATTTTTCTGTTTTACAGGACAAAAATACCTAATGGACTTTTAAGAAATTTAAGTAAAAACTAATAAGTATGTATAACCAAACTTTCTACTAAATACGAGTATTTCTCTCTTGGAAAGAATAAGTACATAAAATTATAGTTTTAGAAATGCAAACTTTAGCGTTAACGAACTTTTCCTATGTTAATCAGAACATATGCTCATACATTCCGAAATGCACAGTAATTCCCAGAAGCAAAATGTTTTTGTACAACGTTAAAATTATGGGGTCGTTAAATATGGGGTGCAAAATAGCATGTTACAAAAGTGTAGGATGTTAATGCATCTCTTCCCTAATTACATCATTTATTTTTAGATCATATGTTTTCCTGGTTCATAAAATACAATTTGATTCGTATATGTTTCACACGTGAAATTGGAAACTTTAAAATTCGATTTCAACATTTTAAGCTTATTTCTTAAAATTATGCGACCAATTAATATTTTACATAAACGTTTATGTAAAATTTCTCATAAACATTCCAAGCCTACTGTAACGATAACGGAATATAATTGCGTCTTCTTTAAATACCCACCAAATAAATCTTATCTTCTCAAAGGAATTTTAATTGTATGAATTTCACAATACAGTTATAATTATTCCTTACAAGATTATACAAATGTCTCGTATGTATAAAAATAATAAGAGAAACTAAAATTTTATTCGTATTCCTGAATATTTTTACGTTGGGCTTTCCACTAATTTCAATGCTAAATTTAATAATCTTATTTGTGAATTAGGGAAAGGACATGATATAATATTCCCATAAAAAGTTAAGCTGCTGATTTCATTATAACATTCTTTTAAAAGAATAAATTTAACGAAAAATTATTAGTGTCTATGTACTAACTTTGTTAATTACTTTAGAGTTTTTGAAGAGAAATGATATACGAGTTTATTTGCACGATTATTTTTAATTTGTTCTTTTAGCTAGAAATTGTTGGGTAAAACTAAAACCAATTATCATCAACAGCGCCATTTAACTAAAGGGTGTCCCAACAAGAGCGCCGGATTTAATTTTAAAGAAAAACACATGGTCCCTTGGCTTGATTTCTTGCACCAATTGAGCCTTGTACGCGTGCAAATGCAGATCTTTTACCAAAACTCGTTGCATAGTGCTTCTGGAAATGTTTAATTCCTGACTACGATGCCGAATGGAAGTTCCTGGATTCTCGGCCACAGATTCCCTTTCTGTGGCTATATTTTCGAGTGACCGACAACGACGACGACGAACAATGGTCTTCTGATCCATCAGCGTAAATTTGGTCTCAAATTTTTTAATTAAACACCTCACTGTCGATTCATTTGGCGCATTATTGCGACCGAAAACTTGACGTAATTGGCGAACTGTTTTCGCAAAACTTTCACCATTTTTGTAATGTGTTTTAATTAAACGTTGTTCGTTTGAATACTTCTCCATATTCTTAAATCGCGTGGTGTGTACGTGACAACTGTCAAAACAAAATCACCGTACAACTCGTATTAACAAAATGGCGGCAAATTTAAATCCGGCGCTCTTGTTGGGACACCTTTTAGAACGTTGTAGGATCCAGGCTTCTACCCCTTGTAGGAACCTTTGTGGTGTCTAACATGGCGTTGGCAAGACATTTAACACGTTTTATCTCGTATCTAACCGGAATCAAACCCGAGAAATTTAGTTTATAATACAACCATTCTAGTTATCCTTTATATACTATGCAAGGCGGTCAAAAATTATATAAATATGTGATACCAATGGGTGTTTGTGGTCGTATTAGACACATTATAAACTTCTTATTAAATTAAATAAAAGGAATAAGATACAGAGTGAAGTTGTATTATTATGGTAAGAACTTATGTAAATTTAGAACAAAATTCCTAATTAGGGAAGAAAAATTACAGTTGATTACTTTCAAGTCATTTCTATTAAAGTGAAAAACATTTTGATTTCTAGCAATAGAAAATTTAAGGAAGATTCATAATTAATTTTTGTATAACTATCCACATGTTATAACATTGGTAAAAAGGCAATTATGAAATTGATTTATTACTTTAAATATCTCTTGGCAAAAAAATTTTTAGTGAGATCTTTAACGAGGCAAAATTCGAAAAGCTTGTCCTGTTTTGGAGGATGCGAAGTAAATTTGTAAGTTCCGTATCAATGTGATGTTTGGTTGGTATGTACAAGGTTGTTGTGGCTGTTGGAAGTCCTTTGGATATGTCAAAATTCTAGGGCAACACTTAGGCAGCACCAAGCTCGAATTTCAGTTAACGAATAAACAATATAGATACCAAAAGGTATTCAGAATATCATGTATACAGGGTGTTAGGTAATGCTTCTGCCAAACATTGGGAATAGCTTTATAATGACAAATGGGGCTAGCAAGTATTATACAATTTTTTTCTAATATGCATAGTTTCTGAGAAAAGGCATGCTTTATTTTACTTATCAGGAAGGTTAAAGATACAAGAACAAAATTTTTACGGATAAATAAGTGTCTAATATAGGGGTCGGCAACGCGGTGCCCGCGAAGCAATTTTAAAGTACCCGCCATTCAAATATCGAAATTCTAAATTAGCCAAGATGCAATTTAGAAAGGACGATGGCGCCGTTTGAGGTGAACTATACATTTTCCCTTCGGTTCTCAAGGCCCGCTGAATTAAATATTGTATGTTAAGGCCTGCCCACTTCATTTAGCCAAGACGCAATTTAGAAAGGACGATGGTGCCATTTGGGGTGAACTATACATTTTAAATGGACAAATGTATAGTACACCTCAAATGGCGCAATCGTCCTTTCTAAATTGCGTCTTGGCTAAACGAAGTGGGCAGGCCTTAATATGCAATATTTAATTCAGCGGGCCTTGTCAATTCTTATAGTAAATCTTGTAAATCCACCACAGATGGCGCCATCGTCCTTTCTAAATTGCGTCTTGTCTAAATAAAGTAGGCAGGCCTTAATATGTAATATTTAATTTAGCTGGCCTTGAACAAACACTCGTAGTTGTAATGAATAATTTTAGTAAAAACTGAATCTTATCCACATCTAGATAACACTAGATGACTAGATGAATCAATTTTCGACTACTAGAGACATCTGATTCCGTATATAGGGAACTATTTTCTGTCAACACTATCCTCGTGTATTTTCATGTTTAAATAAGAAGCATTACCTAACACCCTGTATATCTATACCTATATGTATACTAAGTTTAAGCCCTAATAAGTTGACCTTAAAATAAATTACTATACAGTGCTCTTTTAGTGCCCCCTTTTTCCTCCGGGTGAAGCCCCTTAAAAAAAGTGGGCGAAACGTTGAGTTCTTCTGTCTCAACAATTACGCGGTCCCAACCCGGAAAACTAACACTAACACTGACCGTGGAAGTCTTTGAATTCATTTAAAATTATTACAGAAAAAATATTTGTTTTCTAGTTTCATTGGTGTAAACAATACTTCATAGGAACTAGAGATGGGCAATCCGGTTCCTTTCGAGGATCCAGTTCCGCCAAACCAAATCCGACTGCGGAACGACTCCGATGGAGTCGTTCCCATTCCGGCTCATTCTTAATAGAGAATCCGGCAAACCAAACCTAATCAAGGAGCGGTGCGGAATTGTTTTGGCGAGATTACTCATGTGAGCGGCTAGCAATATAATTGATGACATTGTTCTAGTCTAAATATAATACGGGAGAGTTGCATTTTTACGGAGACAACAAAAGTCACGTACTTGTCACCTCTCAAAAGAGGTGTAACTAAGTACTACAGTACATACAATAGGCTGTTGTAAGGGGCAAATGTCTTCTAGAAAACGCAGTGTATATTTTAAAATTTTAGTTAAATTCTTTTTCAGAAATTTTATAGTTCAGTTCTTTATATCTGTATCTGTATTTTCCCCTTAAATAAAAATTAATAGAACTATTACGCTGCTACTAATAAGGTAATAAGTAATAAGTGTCATTACTGGAAATAAAAATGAACGGTTAAGTATATAACACAAAATGACGTGGCGTATATTCGGTAATTCGATATTTCATTGTTTATGTTATCGTAAAGAAAAATTTGCAAGTACACAAATCAAATCCTGCCTTCAATCACCGAATATCGAATTACGATTCGTCACCGGACTCATTTGGATTCAAAACTTTGTCGATATAATTGATTGCTAATAACAACCGAAGAGTCTGGACCCACTTGGAGCGACTCAGAAATAAAAATCGGAATGACTCCGACCGGATCCGAGGTTGGAGTCATTCCGAAGGAACGACTCCGAGCGGATCTGCCCACCTCTACTTCATACCATGATCTATCTTGCAACGTTGCCAGTTCTACACATTTCTAAATGTTGTAAATATATGCTATTTATGGGTTTACTTAAACTTCTTCCACTTTGGTTAACCTCACTTATCGAAGGACAAGAAAAAGATCGGCGTACTCTATTACGGGGTTAGTAGTTGCTAAAGGTAAGTACAGACCGGCCAACAGAATGTTGGCAACTGTTGGCAACAAGTTTACGGATGTTGGTAACATATTTGTTGGACACAGCAACTTGTATCTGGATACATATAGTCAACAGTGTTGCGTGTCTAAACCAAATTTAGTTCTGAAGTAAACTGACTGCTGGTGGTGGTGTTAGTGCTGATTTTGTCATAATTGCTGCCCATGTCCAAAACAAAAAAAAAAGATGGTGGCAGAGACAGTTTTTTCAAAATGAGACAAGCCATGGCCCATGGCTCGTTCCGCAATTTCGTCAGACTAACAAAATCTGACATCGAAGAACTTCTTTGTTTGGTACCTCCTACAATCTCCTAACAATAAACTAATAAGTAGTCTAGAAGACCAAATTAAAGAATGGGAAACATATATATATGAACTGTTCTCAGACAATAGAATGGAACCAAACCCAACCACACATATAAATGAAGCTAGCCCGAAAATCTTAAAATCTGAAGTGATACACGCAATACAGGCAACAAAGTTAGGGAAGGCCGTAGGTCCAGATGGAGTGCATGCTGAATTAATCACCCTGATAAACGAAGAAAATATAGATGTGCTGGTCGAATTATACAATGATATATATGAAACGGCAACATTGCCAAACGATTGGCTGAAATCAATTTTCATCCCGATACCGAAAAAGACAAATACCAAGAAGTGTGACAACTTTCGACTTATAAGTCTTATGAGTCATACTTTAAAAATATTTCTAAAGATAATACACTCCAGAATATATAGAAAATGTGAAGAAGCTATAAGCGACCAACAATTCGGATTTAGATCAGGTTTTGGCACAAGGGAAGCCTTACACAGTCTCATGATGCTGATGCAAAAATGCAAAGACCAGCAGAAAGATGCGTATATCTGTTTTATAGACTACGAGAAGGCCTTCGATCGCGTTGAGCACACAGAACTAATCGAACAGCTACAAAAAAGAGGATTAGACAGAAATGAGATTATCAAGCAGCTATACTGGAAGCAAACAGCTGCTGTCAGAACTGAAAAACTACTTACAACAAACATTGACATAAGAAAAGGAGTAAGGCAGGGTTGTGTACTCTCCCTATATTCAGACACAATTTTTCAAAATGCTCTAGAAGACGCGATTGAAGGCATAAAAATAAATGGTGAAGTCATAAACAATTTACGTTACGCTGACGATACCGCAATAATTGCGGAGAATACGGAGGACTTACAACAACTACTGGTACGAATAAATAGAGAAGGTCAGAAGTTAGGAATGAAAATCAACACTGCAAAAACAAAAATAATGGTGATTAGCAATCAGGGATATATACCAACAAACATATATATTAACGGACTCCAAATGGAACAAGTGAGAAAATTTAAATACCTGGGATGTCAAATAACAGATGACTTAGACCCGGAATCGGAAATTAGAATTAGAATAGAACAGGCCAGAAGCACATTTATGAGAATGAGAAAATTCTTCGCTAATAGAGATATTGATTTAAAGATCAGGTATCGCATGATAAAATGCTATATATATTCTGTTCTATTGTATGGAACAGAAACCTGGACACTAAAAGCTAACTCAGTGAAAAGATTGGAGGCTTTTGAAATGTGGGTGATGCGGAGAATGTTAAAAATATCATGGACGGATCACATCACCAACAACGAGGTTCTACAACGTTTCCAAAGAGATCGCGAATTATTAACTATTGTAAAGAGAAGAAAAACAGCTTATTTTGGTCATATCTTAAGAAACGAAAAATATAGATTACTTCAGCTCACAATGAAAGGCAAGATAGAAGGAAAGAGGGGAGTAGGAAGGAAACGCATGTCCTGGCTAAGAAACATCAAGAACTGGACAGGCATGAACACCCAACAACTCTTCAGAATAGCAGAAGATAGAAAGGCTTTTGAAATAGTTGTCGCTAACCTCCATTAGGAGACGGCACTAGCAAGAAGAAGACAATCTCCTACCTACCCGCAAGAAATAAGTATTGTACTTACCTTTAATGAAACCTAACTATAATAAAATATTGTAACTCTCAACTTGTTGACAACACCGTCCACACTGAGCGACGTTTGAATTGGAAAACACGGATACAAGCAACCGGCAACGAATTTCTTTGATGTCATGCCGCACGATGTTGACGAGTTTCCATCAACTTGTTGCTAGTTGACGGGATACATGTTGACAACACCATTATCAACTTGTATCCCGGCGATTGTTGGCCAGTCTGCACTAGCCTTATTAAGAGTGTTAATATGATAACTGGGACCAACGTGCCCTTTTAATTGCGAAATAGTATTTGAATCTTTGCCAATTCAAGATATTATTTGGTCGGTTGTCACGACTTTTGAGATTTTGCGTAAATTAAGTGTTGTTCGAAGTTTAAGCCCGCATGAAGCTTGCAGAATCCGCGCGAATAATGCCAGTTCGGTATATTCTTGTTACTGCGAAATATTTCGGAGAAATCCCAAATATAATCACCAAATAGGATGATGTAACATTTTGTTTAGTGTATTTCTTTGTTAAGAATCCGGGGAACTACCCGCCGATCACTAGATAACGCTAGAGTGGCGTCATTCAAGGTTTCCCCCCCGCGTACGAAAGGCACGTTTGGGCATCTTCTTCTAACACATTTTCGCTTACGGAAAAGAGAAGAAACAAAGCAGAGTACAGGGAGCTTTCAAATCTGACAGTCGTGTGAATTCGCGTTCCGGGCCTTGGTAGGAAAAATTCTGAAAAAGCCTCTCGTTCTCGTTTTAGTTTTGGAAAACTCTCTTACGACATATTTGTCGGATTCTCCTAAAGAGCGTCTTATATACCGTTTCGAAAATGTATTTCTGTGAGACGTTTAGTGTTTTGTGAAGTACCGTTTTCACACGGTTTCGTTTTGGATTAAGTACCCTACCAGCCTTAACACATCACATTTGTCTTCGCACCTGCTTCCGGAAAAAGGGCACACCCTCTTTTCTTTACCGACCCTGGGACTTGAAGCCTACCACCGCTTCCACTGGGCTACCCTCAACAAGCCCTCTTCCAGGTAACGATATTTCAGGCTGCCATTTACGTGCCGGTTGCATTTGTACCAGCTTCAACCCCATTCAGTACCGTATATTACGGTTTACTTGCAGACAGGCACCAGTCAACTTTGTCTGTAATATAAGTACATCAAGTGATTCGAGCGAAGTGTTTGGTTCTTCAATCAGTGCATATTATACTTGCTTTAGTGGTAACGATTCAGAAACAGTGCGAACTGTCACGGCATTTAGTTTAAGTTTTGTCATTGCTATACATTTTATTGCGGTTAAGGGAGCCTAGCTGTAAACTATCTTTGCCGTAGCTTGAGTAAATGTGGCATCCCTCAATCTCCTTTTCATATAATCTAAGATAGAATTTATGAATTCATTTTGTGTCATATCTTAAATATTTTTTACATTCATTAAACTTAATTGTTAATTCATTATTGCCTTTTATTTGTGTTTTGTGTTTATTGTAATAATTGTATACAGCCCTGTGAGCCTATCTACCAGTAACAGTATTTATTTCAGTAAGTAAGGGTAAGTACTTAAGTAGCATCCAGCAGTAGGGTGCAGCCACCCCGATTCCCTCGAGCCCAGAAGGAACCATCTGCGGTACGTTCCCCGAGACCAACTTGGGTGATTTCCGCAGTGGCGCCCATTTTTCCTCCCGATTACGACCCCCCCCCATCTGAAGGGTTAAGCGTTTCAAACCCCCCTTCTTCAACTGCTTATCAGCCGCGAGCCACCGACTTTGACGTTTGTAACTCATGTTTCTATGACCACAATAATTTTTTTCTACACATGATGTGAAAACAAGTATTTTCTTCACGATAAACCCTATGCGAAAACGCTACATTTTCTATCTAGAGATGAAAACATATTCACTTCTAGAGATGAAAACAAGAATTCCAAATCTATGGTAACAAAATAAAAAAATGCGTGTGTTACTATGGAACCGATTAAACAAACAATTAATAATTTGCATTGACACAATTCGGTTTGAATTAAGTCGAATTAAAACTTATTTCAAACAGATAATTAAAATGTCGTAGAAAAAATAGCATTTACTACTCGACATGAAATACGTTTTTTTCGTTCGTGATTGCCCTACTCGCTGCTAACGCAGCTCGTGGGCAACTTCTCATCTCACGAAAAAAACGTCATTTTCATGTCTTGTTGTAAAATATACTATTTTACCTTATGCTTTGATTTCTAACTGCACTATTTTCATCAGTTCAGCCTCCTTATTAGTGGATATTGGTGGAGAACTAAGTTTAAAACACCACGCCAGACGCCACGATGGAAGAAAGTCATTCCCCGTGGCTAAAGCGCATAAAAAAGAATGGAACTCTTGTGATTTCAGAGCAAAGAAAATTAGTTAATATAAACACCCCTTCAGCAACTGATTTGGCTTCCCCGAAGTTAATTATTGTTCTATTAACGTTAAGGTTGTTAATAATTTGAAGTAATGTTTTACACATGTTCACTGAAATTTTTACAAACAAATCATTTTTACCTTTCCTCGGTGAGTGGTGCAAAGTAATTTTCTTCACTATATTTTTGATGGAAAGGCTTTCCTTTGATAATGATAATTGAAAACTCCATTTTTTCAATGATATTGGAAATATATTTCATTTTTACTTTTGGAAAAATCCAATAATCGAAACTTGATAATGCATCATCTGAATTTCAAAAAGTAATTATCAGACAGCAAATTAAATGGTAACACAACAAATTTACAGAGGCATTCTTTCTAAATTACGATTACAGCCCCTCATACAAACATTTTGCTTCATTAAAATGGTTTGAAGCTGTAGAGTTTTAAAATTATTGTAATTTTTAAATGTCAAAAAGTTTTTTATTTAAAGAAAATATGGACTAAAGTAATTCACTTTTGATTTATTATGCATAAAGGCTACCTACCGATGATTGACCAAAAGATGGGAACAAGAATGTACTTAAGTTTAAATTATTGTTGATATAAATACAGTCATCTACATCTTCGGTTGAACTTAAAAAGAAATTTGAAATTTAACTCTCTCTTTAATAAATCCGAGCTACTTAGTTACGTCATTATTGTATAAATACTATAAATTTAATTATGTATTCAACATTTTACTTCCTTAAAAAAGATGCAAAAGATATCCTGGATTGAATTAACAGAAACTGTTTAACTAGGTACCTATTGTACGTATAAACAGGAAATAAATGCGAAGCAAAAAAGATATGCAATCTTTTATTGCACAGTCCAAATTACATAACACCGTATAACTTTATTGAATTAGTTAGTTTAAGTTACTTATCTTGAACTAGTTATCTCGTACTGTTTGATAAACACAGAAAACGGCCGTTATACCGAAATGCAACTTCATTATCAATTTTCTAGTTTACGCCGTAGTTCATACATACAATCGGGCACGTCGATCAAACATTCTAGTCACATATTCTAATATTTGCTCGTTGATTTCTGCTTCGGTACACCAAATTCACTCCGTTGTGATTGACAAAAAACGATAATAGCTTGACGTTAAATGCATATTAAATAGTTTCGTTACGGCCGCGTCAAATGAGAGAAAAAAAACAGGGAACTAACCAATAGAGAATTAAACGCGAAATTCAATTTTTGACCCGATGCGGCAGTCCTTTTGAATTAATTCGTCCTAAACAAATCTATCAAATGGATCGTTTAATTACCAAACCAATCAATCTACAGAATTAATCCACCGATCATTAAGAACGACAAAAAGCTCATTCAAAAAACCAATTAAAATTTAACACTCGAAAAGCATTTTCGACCTCGAGAGCAGTTCAAACATTTTAATTACGGTAATAGCAACTTTTTCCCATTAAAGATTTCTAACTACCCTTGCAGCAATTAAACTTTATAAAAAGGTGAGGGAATAAATCTGTTTTCTCCCCAACTTCTTTTATCGCGTTCTCTTAATGCGTGTGAAGCAAAAGAATGCGTTTCTTACTGCTAAGATCTGTCCAGGTACCATTTATTTCCAGAGATTGTATAATCCTCTTTCAAGATAAACGCGTATAAATCTATCTGGAGTCTTAACTATCCTGAATCGGACACCCACGTTAGGCTTTGTCGGACGGAAGCTTTGACACTGAGATATTGAGATAGGGACCAAAGGCCTCAAGCACGTTGCAAGAACGTTAAATTAAATGTTTCTTTTAATTCGCCCCCGGCGCTTCATTATTTTGATATAATGTTGCTATGTCGAATGGAGAACGACTTGATCTTTTTACAAGTAAAACATTCAAAAATAACGAAGAGACAAAACAAATCTAAAACTCAGAAAGTACGAGTTGAGTATAATGTTTTATTAAAATTTGGTTCTTCATCTTTAATGTTGATTTGATAAATAAACAAACGTATTTCACACATGTAACATGTTTTGACATTTTAATGTTTAAGGGGATATCTCTGTAAGGATAATCACAACTGACAGCTACAAATTAGTACGTCAATAAATATTACGCATAGGTATACAACTTCACAACCTATTATTTATTTGTACTATAAAGAAATAAATTAAAATTCAGTTTTATTTGATTTTAAAAGTAATGCACCTCATTTCAATTTTTATTTGGTTCATTTCACTTTCGTTTAGTTAAATATTAATAGAGCTGTAAAATGTATTATCTAATGTGGTCTACAAAGATTATAAATGCATTTACTGTGATGTATGCACTTTTAAAATATATAAAATGTCGTTGATAGTATGAAACGTAGGAAAATTATAAATTTGAATCTCAAACTTCATAATCATTCTGCACCTAAGTCGAAGGTAAAAGTATTATGTAAACAAGTTTAACAAAAACTAGGAAACATATTTCGATTCTAAATTCATGAAACTTTCAGTAAACTGTTAACAGCAATTGGAACAAAAATAGGTTGTTTGAGGGTTATCACTAGAAATGGGCAAATGCATATTTGCATATTTTTTGTGGGCATAAGAAGCTTTTTCTTAAGAATATGTATGTTTCTCAACGTCTAGATCCCAAAAACACAAATTTTATTTTTCATATCTTGCATATACATATACAGTGTGTCCCAAATTCAATCCCCACCATTAGGATCTCGGAAACTATAAAAGTTACAAAGTTGGTTAAATAGGGAAAGTTTTAGGAATTTTAATGCTCATTTCATATCCGTTGAGAAATCACAGCCAACTTTGACCGTTTTTGAGATATCTTGAAATACCGAAATATGTAGTTTTCTGTTTTCCAAATATCTCGGAAAGTATTAAGTTATTAGTTTCAAGACTTGTACATTGTGAAAACACTTTTTACGGAGGATCGGGTGGTACCATATGTTTATATTTATGACGCTTTGTCTCTATTCTATGAATAACCACTTTTGATTTTTATATGGACTCCAAATTGAATTTTATCGTAACTAAACTCAGCTCCTTTTTCTCTTTTCAACGATGTGTCGCACGTACGGGGTTTTTGAAGAAGAGCGGGAATAAAATACATTTTTTTTTATCATAGCCTACTACGCGAATAAAGAAAAAATATATTTTATTCCCGCTCTTCTTCAAAAAATCTGTACGTGTGACACATCATTGAAAAGAGAAAAAAGAGCTGAGTTTAGTTACGACAAAATTCAATATGGCGTCCATATGAAAATCAAAAGTAGTTGTTCATAGAATAGAAACAAAGCGTCATTAATATAAACATATGGTACCACCCGATTCTCCGTAAAAAAGTGCCTTCACAATGTACAAGTCTTGAAACTAATAACTTAAAACTTTTCGAGATATTTTGGAAAACAGAAAACTCCACATTTCGGGTTTTTCAAGATATCTCGAAAACGATCAAAGTTCTCTGTGATTTCTCAACGGATATGAAATGAGCATTCAAATTCCTAAAACTTTCCCTATTTAACCAACTTTGTAGCTTTTATAGTTTCCGAGATCCTAATGGTGGGGATTGAATTTGGGACAGACTGTATAAGGCGTTTTAGGTTATTAGCGCATATATGACGTGGTAAGAGCATGAATGTGCATATTTGCGTATTTTTCCCCATTCATTCTTAAAGACGAGTAGACAAGTATATTAAATAAATTTTCTAATATTTACTCCCAAACAAAAACCACATGCTTAAAGTAGGATTTTTAAAACTTTGAGCTTGTAATCTTCAACCTTCTAGGAATTATTTTTAAGGGAAACAAAGACTTATCTTTACAAATCGTACTTACTAAGTCTTTCTAAAACTTTTTAGAAAACTCTAGTATTTGGGAACTAGTTAATCCGCTGCAGTTATTGTGTGCATTGGTATGATTAATGGATTGTTAATAATTTTGAATTTCCATTTTAAGACTGGTAGCATAGATTAAAAATCTTTAATCTATACTGGTAGGGTTGCAATTGTTTGCAAAAGTTTCATTCACTTGTAGCCATTTGCAGTAGTCAACATGCCAAAAGTGGGTAGCTCTAAAGACGAATTAATTAGGAGGTGGTTGAAAGCCTATACGTGTTTTAAATACGATGGAAGTGTTGTGTTTTATATTGTTTGCGAAAAGGAGGTATGTATTGCTTCTACAATCGTTAGTACATTTTCAACTAGAAAATTGAAATAATTCAAATTAGTGTGCTTTTTCTAATAATTGCAAAAAAATTGTGTATAAAACGTGTGAAAACAAGTGTTTACTCTATTCGACTTCGCGTTTAGTAGGCTAACAGGCGTTTTTTCTACTTAATACACAACTATTGGCTAACTTAGTAGTAACAAAAGTATTTCAAAATTAATATTTTTACAGATAAAAGTAAACTAAAAGTTTCACTTAGATCAACATGGGTCCGCATCAACAAAGAAAAAATGAAAACCGACCAACACAAGAACTAATACTTAATTATGTGAGCAAAACTGAAAATGTCAGTAACTTCAATCAAGATCTGTGCAAAATGATGGTTTCGTGCAATACTCCATTTCACAATTTGAACAAACCAGAGTTCACAGATTTCTTGGAGAAATACACAAAGGTAGTTTCTTGCCGAACAGCTTCCAGATTATGCGTTCCAAAATTATATGAAGAGGGTATTCAAAAAATTAGGGAGGTCATTTCGGACAATTACATCTGGTTTAGTGTCGACGAAACGACTGATGTTAAAGGAAGATACGTTGCAAACATTGTTGTTGGTGTTCTAAATGGTAACCCCTCTTTCAGTTATTTTAACTGATGGTGCAATTGGTATATGGTAAAAGAAGGTCAAAATCTAAAGATATTTTTTCCAAATTAAATCACAATACTTGTTTGGCACATGCGCTCAATCGAGTTGCTGAAGCAGTTCGGATTGATTTCCATTGGTGAATAAATTAATAAACAATGGAAAAAAGTATTCCTTAAAGCACCGCTTCGCATCCAAGCTTACAAGGAACAACTGAAAGATCTTGCTTTGCCACCTCGACCAGTCCTTACTAGATGGGGAACTTGGAATAGAGAAGCTCTGTCTTATTGTGAAAATTTTGCTGTTTAAAGACATAATTAATTCTTTCGAGACAGATTCAGCTCAAAGTGTAGCAGACTGTCAAAAAGTTTTGCAAGCTCCAGAGTTACCGCTCAGCTCTCCTTCATAAAAGCATACTTTTCAGGTATCCCCACTATTATTACGAAATTGGAATCTCAAAATTTGCTTCTTACCGAATCTTTAAAATTAATAGGAGATTTAAAATTTAGTTTAAGCAAAGACAAAAACAAAGTTTGTAAAAAAATATGCGACAAATTAGACAATTTAATTAAAAAAAAAAACTGGTTTTTTCAACTACAAAATCTATTTATTAGAGACATTTTAAATGGCCAGTTTACAAATGACGTTGGCGAAACAAATTTTGCTGTTCAAAATGACCACTTATTTAAGTATTGTCCTATTACCTATTACATCTTGTGACGTAGAAAGAAGCTTTTCAAGTTACAAATCCATATTAGAAGATAAGCGCCATAATTTACTTATAGAGACAATTGAAAAACATTGATTATTTATTGTAACAATTTGTAAATTTGATCATTTTTATTGGTGTGCTGTATTTTTTAAGCGTTATGGCCTGTGGGTTATGGGTTTATAAATAAGAAATAAAATATAATAATTTAATAATTATTGTTTTATTGTTAATTTCATTACATCGTTTTTATAAATATAAAAAAATAATTAATAAACAACAATTGAAAAAATTAAGAATTTTCTTTAATTATCCTAATAAAAGTAACACTTGTTAGTGCATATATGGATATGTTATTGCATGTTGAGTGCATATATCTTAACTTTTTTGTTGCATATTTCAGTGCACATAATATGCACTATCTTTGCAGCATATCTGTCCATCTCTAGTTATCGCATAATATGTAATCTAATTATTTAGAAATAGTATTTCTAAGCTTGTGAGGAGTATTAATAATCTATGTTTCAAATCCAATGTTAAGAAATGTTGAAAAGCGCAGTCTCTTCGTACCAGTGGGAGAGAACCTTTGTGAAAGGCAAATAAGTTTTTCTATTTCCAAATTTTATGTATACTACATAAACGTGTACACCGGTGACTTGCTATCATGTATTATGGTCTAAAGTCTAAAGGGTAAAACTAAATTATTTTTGTAAAGTTAATTTTTCCATAACTCTACTAAATCTCAAAATCATTGTTGACAAAACTATTACAAATCCATTATAAGTTAATTTATACAATTTCCAAATGCACCCTAATTAATCTTGCTCTGCCAGCACTGTTGCTTTACTTACGAAGTTAGGAAGTATTTCGTAACTTCTATCTAGAACTAAGATTTGGTTTTTGTTTAGTTTGCTTTATTTGAGTGTAAATTCTAAAAATTAATGGTAGGTAATATAAATAAATTTATTTTTATTTTATCAATGAAGTTAAAGAAATGTTGGCGAATTAATAATTTAATAAAAATTACCAGTAGTGAGGAGTGTAGAAAAGACTTTAAACACATTGTAAAAAAATTAATTTTTTGAAAAATTTGAAACTAGAAAATAGAATATTAAAAAAATGTACTAATCTAATACCATCAAAGCAGCAAAAAATCAACAGAACGGACGGAAAAACAAGAAGAAACAAGGGTGCTGAAACCAAATAGGTATATTGACAACCAAAATGGCATATCCTCAGTAGAGCACATCTTGAGGAAGATGGCTAGAGTGAGAGTATCTGAAGAAAAACAACCAAAATTAGAACAAGATACATACTTCTCACAAAATTGTTAAAGGGGATAAATAGCAGACTCCAAAAGTTTAAAAATGAATAGGTACAGTATGTTGTAGTGTATGGTTTAATTTTAAATGAAGTTCATACAAAAATAATAGAATTTATAGAAATCGTACCTGCGTGTATACAGAGTGTAAACGGTATTATTGAGCTTGAGAAAACATGTCAAATGACAAAGGCTTAATAATTTCATCTATGCCCATACATTTAAATGGGTATATTGTATTTTATTTTTGAACTATGATGCACACCATGTTTTACTTCATTTAAGTTCAAAGGGTAAAATCAAATCTACACATTTAAATAAATGGGAAAAGGTATGATGGATTCTTCGCCAGTTTTTACATTATGCCTGGTATAAGTTCAAAAGTTCCTTTAACACATGTACATTACGTATACAGAAACATCAGAACCGATGTCTTAAAATAAATTAATGCAACACAAACAATTCCCAAAATGTAATAAAAACTACGAATTTTAGATCCGTTTACAGGAATGTTCTTAAAATGAAATAATAACGAAGTTAGCTTTCAATTAGAAATCAGACTAGTATGCGGTCTGCATTTTCTAACACTACTATTTTAGTAAAGGAATCGTTCCGAATTCCATATACTTATTTGTAAGGTGGTAGCAATTATAACAGTGTATACATGTATACTGACCTCGAGCTACAAATTTTAAAATAATTTAGGAAATTCTAAATTACCTATTTGATTAAATTATAAAATTGACTTGTATAAACCTACCAAGATTTATAATTATCTCGGTTAAATTATAACAAAACAAATTCGGAGTCTGTTTTCTTTTTGTAATGAGCTATTGCACAATAATAACTAATTATTGCTAAAAAGGTGTAACTACGTCAGGTGCAAATATTTCATACTAACCTTAGGTACTATAAAAATAATTACTCTTCCATAAAAAATATAAAAATTTGTTTTTATATGTTTACGGGCACTTAGCAATCTGTCAGAACACCGCTTCATTATCTTTTGTATAGTGTTTAATTATTAGCGGAAACTTCTTTGTTACGAAAATAATTATTAGTAAAGTTGCATAATACTAAGTTTAGTGAATATGTTTAGCATATTAATAACGCAATTAGAGTGCCGATAACGCCACTTAGCTAATTTACTGGAAACAACAAAGGTGATGTAATCTTCCGACAATAATATTCTATTGTTTAGGTATGTTTTTTTATTGTTAAGTTTCTGACATTTACCTTGAAGTTGTTTTTAAATGTTTCATTAATCTAGACAAAGATAATCTAATTACTAACACATCTGTCAAATTTTTGTTAATTTTTCAACTAAAAATGTACACATTTCCGTACGAACAATAAACTTTACTGTTGTACTTTTTAAAAATTTAGAACCGATTTTGTTAGCGAAAAAGTATTCATGTTATGAAGTTGTAATGTCACTTTTTTCCATTTAAGTAGCATTAAAAAATTTGAGTAATTGTACCGACTATTATTATTTTTTTCGAAGAAAATTCAGGGTCATATATTTCATAACATAAGTTGCTCTTAAATTAGCACACTATTCACGAAAACGTTTAACGAATAGGATAATAAACAAGCAAATGTAAATTACTCACCATTTGTGAAGGCGTTTTTGGTTTTCTATTGATATCAGGAATCTTCTGACAAGCTGTAAAAAATGCAAGAAGCAATTAGACTTAAACAATACAGGGAGAATTAAAGATATTTAGCACGGCTTTCAAATAGCATGTGGTTGGTTCAATTACGTTTATTGTATTAAATACGTGTTCTAAAGTAAAAACAGAACCTTGGGCTTCATTGGTCTAAGCTAAAACATTGATACACAAAGCACGTAGTATTCTTGGTTAGAAGTGAGAAAATGGTATTAAAATTGCCCCTTTTCTCACGTATGAGAGAAGTGTTAGACTTCGCCATGAATATTTAAAAATATTCTCACGTTCGCGTACTGTTGTAAATAATAATTGAAAGCAAACTAGTGCAATGAAAACGAAGATTATGAACTGATACTGTTGCTACGAGAGTTCCTGATTCATAATTAATTTTTAATATTTAAGGGCTAATAAAAAAAAGTAGAAAACCTAAAGAGAAAACGATAAATGACGTATATAATCGAGGTCCAAGGATTTAGAATCATTGAAAACTAGCTAGACGGACACACGGACACTGAAAACGAAAGAGAGCAGTTTTATATAAATCTACAAGACGCAGTGGACGAAGCAAAAGGAATGATGATAATTGTAGGGGACTTCAATGGAAGGGCAAGACAAGATGTAAATAAAAATGGGAAAGTAATTGGACAGTACGGGGAAGAAGCAGTAAACACGAATGGAATAAATATAAATGAATGGTGCTTGTCAAATGGTGTGACCATAATGAATACTAAATACCAACATAAGGAAATATACAAATATTGTATAAGATGTGAACTGGCACGAGGAGAAAAATCTATAATAGATTATATAATCATGCAAGATAATGGTAAACACTTAGTGTACGTATTAAGAGAGGACTGGAAAGAGGAAGCGATCATCATCTATTAACATTACAGATTACAGATGTACGTAGAGGATGGACAGGAACACAAAGTAATATAAATCAACACAATAAGCAAAATTAAAATATAAGCTAAGAGAGAAACAAAGACAAATTCAGTATAGAGAAGAGGTAGAAAAATAAATCAAAAAAGTGAATGCACAACAGGACTTAGAAGGAATGTGGTTAATTTTTAAAAATATAATAATCAATAGTGTAGAAGAATTTTGCGGAAGGAGTAAAATGAGAGAAGGGCGAAAACAAACAGCTTGATGGAACCAGGATGTCGAACTTGAGGCGAAGAAAAAGAAAAAGTTATGAAAAAAATATCTAAAAACCAAAACATTACAAGATTGCGATTTACACTGCGCGTCAATTGAAGTGGAACACTACCAATTATTGCTATATGTGTTAAATATATTCACCTGACACCAGTTTTCAGTGTGCTTGTGTTTTTTAAGAACAATTTAAAATTGTCAAAAGATCAAGATACCTTGTGTTTAAGGGAACAGGCAAAACAAATGCAATGAGCATGGGGCTGAGTGGGCTGAGTTACACCGTAACTGGACTCTTGAGCAGTGGAGGGATTGTTTGTTCACGGATGAGTCAAAATTTACTCTTTTCCATTCCGATGGACGTGTACGTGTATGGAGACAGTGAGGAGAAAGATACGATGAGGCAAACAGGTTAGAAACGGTTGCTTTCGGAGGCGGATCAGTAACAGTTTGGGCAGGTATCTCCTTTGATGGGCGCACCGATCTTGTCACTTTTATTAGAGAATCGATGACAGGTGAAAGGTATAGAGACAGAGTTATTCTGCCCATTGTTGTACCATATGCTCATCAGATTGGCCCAATTTTTTTACAAGTCGACGACAATGCACGTCCACATCGTGCTAGAATAGTAGATTTGGTATTGCAGGAGAATAATATCCTACGAATGGATTGGCCTGCAATGTCTCCGGGCATGAACCCGATAGAGCACGTGTGGGATAGGCTCGGAAGACTACTTTTAAGGCGACAAGATCAGATTAAAACTACCAACGACCTCTCAAATGTCTTGATCCAAGAGTGCAACAATATGGATCAAGATTTCATCCAAAAATTAATTATGTTATGAGTATGCCAAGGAGATGTAGGGATTTGCATTTGTCAAGAGGAGGGGCTACTAAATATTAAAATTGCCGAAAATCTTCGAAAACTTGGTAATTTCATATGAAACTGTTTTTGTTCTTTTTCTCAGTCTTTCATTATTTTGTCTTATCTTAGTAAGATACCTAATAAATCCACTCTTTTATTGAATTATAGTTTCTTTTGTGTTATAGAATAAATATCTTTAAACAACAATATTAATTTATAATGCGTTTTAAAGATATCAAAAAAATAATTAGGTGTTTCACTTCAATTGACGCGCAGTGTATATAAAACTCAAACGGGCACAATAAAACGTGTAATTAAAGTAGCCAAAATTAGAACAATGGAAATATTTTGAAATATACTAGAGACAAATTTTAGTGACAATCAAAGTCTGTTTTATAGAATCCTAAAGAAAAGCAGACAAGGAAAAACTCGTCAATTAAAACAAATCAGAGATGAAAAAGGGAACATTTTAACAGAATCAAAATACATTATAGAAAGATGGGCCCAATACTTTCAAGAACTATTAGAGTTTAAAACATGTAATATTGCAGTAACAGAATCAGATCTGAATAGAGAAGATAGATACATAATTTCTAATAACGAGAAAATGGAAAATTAATTAATGGTAGCAAAATTAAGTTAGGCAAATCACCAGGACCAGTACCCAGAAGCTGTCAAATTTATGGGAACAGGAAGAAGAACAATGATTTTACAAAGCTTGAATAAAATACAAAAAGAAAAGAAACTGTCACGAGACTGGGAAAAAGCAGTTGTTTTACCTATTTTAAAGAAGGGCGTTAGTAGTGCATGGGGGATCTCCCTTTTGAGTGTTCCAGCCAAATTATACGAGTGAATATTAGAAAAGCGACTAAAACGAAAACTAGAAGGTAAATACACAAGGCACAGTATGATTTTAGAGCAGTAGAGGAACCCAAGACCTAATATATACGTGAGACAAATAGCAGAAAAAACTGTAGAATATGAACAACTAACATATTTATGTTTTATCGATAAGACCAAAGCTTTCGACAGAATACGAAGAGAAAACATCTGGCAAGTGCTTTACAAACTAAATACTATTAACAAGAATCATTATATAAAACTATCAGAAACTAAGTACGTACCAACTAGTAACGAAATATCACGAGAACAGAGTTAGACAAGGCGGTACATTAAGCCCACTACTGTTCAGCATATTTTTAGACGACATTATAAAGGAGAGTAACAAACAGATGAAACCATTCTGCCGGGGTTACTACAATATGAACCCATACCATATAACACAAATGGCATTCGCAGGTGATAGTGCTACTAGCAAAAACGGAAGGGACACTACAACATAATCTAAACATTATAGCGAACTGAAGAAACGAAATATGGCAATAAACGTCGATAAAACCAAAAGTATGGTGATTACGATAGAACATATGAGTATAAACATGATCCTGGATAATGAACCTCTACAACAAGTGACCGAATTCAAATATCTGGGAGCAACAATTACAGAAGATTGGAAAATATAGGTAGATGGAGAACTAAACAACAGAATTAAGTCAACCACTAAACTGTATTATGCTCTTAAAAACAATTTCATCAACAAAAAAAAAATCTCAAAGGCCACAAAAGTAAATGCGTATAACAGTGTCCTGGTGCCTACATTTACATTACCTTGCAGTTATGAGACATGGGCACTGTCAGACAAACAGACAAAAAGAATAAAAGCAGTAGAAATGATGTGCCTCAGAAGAATACAAAGAGTTACACTGGTAGGCAGAATAAGAAACGAAGATACAAGTGGTGCCAACAACTGTGGAAATAAAACAACATCAACTGCGCTGGTGTAGCAATCTATGTCGCATGATTAAAGAAAGATACCCAAGAAGAGCATGGGAAGCGAGAATCCGTAGAAGAAAAAACAGAGGTAGACCACCACGCAAGACCTGGAATAATATGATTCAATAATATTTACAAGAAGAGAAAACAACCTGGGAGGAAACAGTATGTATGACTGCAAGAAGAAAAGAATTGAGAAAGTTTGTTGCCAAAACCTCGACACCGCAAGGTACATGAGGATGGATTAAGTAAGTAAGTAAGAAAACTATCGAAAGATACTAGTAAGTAAGATTAATTCATTTTGAAAATTTCAAATATTTAATATAAAGAAAATGTTGAACATTTAATATACTACACCCTCTATGTATGTACATACAAAGTAAAGTTTTATAGCAGTTAAAGAGCACAGAAAATTTCAGCAAGGGTTTTTTAAAAACCAATGATTCTAAACCTGTGGGACGTGATTCCTGGGGGAGGGAGAAATTTCTGAAACAACAAAAAAATACAATTCCTTATAAATGAATCGGAAGTAGAAACGAACAGATACTAAAAAGCAGAGGAACCCAAATAAAAGGGGTTGAGAAGTATTGGCTTAAACAACTATTATTCTATTCACAATTCTGGAACGATAAGGTTTAGCCACTATTTGTCATATTTATTTAAATACATGATTATAATGTACTACTAACTTTTCGTTGAACTCTTACTCTAATCTGTTTAACTAACCACAACGGCTACCGAAGACTTATTTTGTACACCACAATGTACGGGAAATTATTAAAGATATTACTAATGATTAATGCATCGAAAATTAAATTGAAAAACCTCAAAAGTTTGAGCACCTTACTTCCTAGAATGAATCATTTCTAAGACTGAATATTTTTAAAAATCGAGTAAATCATCAGTACTTTAACGAATCTTACGTAATTTTGTCTCCGCTCTGTCCTTTGGCTTCTGTTATTAATTGAGATCATTAACTTCCAGAAAAAGTTTTCGTAAATACATAATTACAGTTGCCTTCCGCGAAATGTTTTCTTCTTTTTGTCTCCTTACTTTCTTTCCATTTTTTATTTATTCTTACGTTATTTTAAATTTTTAGCTATTTTTCATTTTTTTGCGTTTTATTTTTTTATTTTTAGATTTGAAGCTCTTTTTTCTACTATTTATTTCCTTTTCTCGGTTATATTTTCGTTTTAATAACAGAGGGCTTAATTGAAATTCTACACAATCATATAAGTACATATAACATGGAATTAAAAACATTGTTAAGTGGTTTGAAATAAGAAAAACATGCTGTAAATTATTTGAAGCGAATTATAACAATTGAAACTTAATCAATTTGCTTGACAGAAGTGAAATTCTATTAATGATAATAATTTTGAATGCTGAAAAAGAGAGTTTAATCACAATACTGGAAGAATGACTAGAGAGGGAGAGAGAGAGAGAGGGGGAGACTTATTACATCCCCTGGTGAACATATTGTTGTAAAGCTGTCGGTGTTTACACTCCGCGAGGAAGTATGGCTGGCAACATGGAAGGTTAAGGCCTCCTAAGTCGTTTTCATACCGTCGACAACCGCCCACCTTCCCTACTTCACCACTGTGTTTCGGTTGCCAATTATTTTCAGAGAGTGGGTAGGCCACCCGCCGAACACTCGACTCAGGTTTTACTTCGACTCCACCCACGCTGTAGTCTAGTACTTTATTAGCCACTAGGTCACATCGGCACATATTGTTGTAAACATAATTATTCCTTGTAGAACTTGTTATATTCTTTTTAGTAAAAAGAGCTACCGTATAATATATACAGGGTGTAACCGAAAATAGCCTTTTTACAGCTTTCCAAAATATTGAGAAAGTTAGGTCTTCTTCTTCTAACACGTTTTTCCTTTGTGGGTTTGTCGTCTTCAGCCTCCATCTGTCGCGGTCGTCACAGTCACGCTGTTAAAGATCTCTTTCTTCCATGATGTTTTTATGTGTGTTTTCCATCTATATGCGGGGCGACATCTTTTTCTTTTCCCTTTTGGCGACCACTGGAATAACGTTTTTGACCATCTGTCTCTTGCATTCTTTGTAAGTGGCCATACCAATATAGAGTTCTATTTTTTAAGTTACTGGTAATGGATGAAGTTATTCTCATTTATTTTCATATATCTTCTGTTCTCCATCTATCTCGTTTAGTAATTTGTAAACATTGTCTGTTACTGTTCAGGCTTTTCCACCATACAAGACAATATTTTCTATGATCGTATGTAATATGTTCTCTTCTTTTTGGTTTGTATTCTTATATTTTTGTTCCATAAGATTCCGTGCAGTGCTCTAGTTGCTGCTTTCCCTTATCTAACTCTGTTGTTAACATCCTCCTCTACTGAGTCATTCGCCGAGATAATTGATCCCAAATATTTATATATTGACAGTGTCGAATGGTCTCGTCTCCCATATGTACTATGTTCTCCGCCGATGCATATGTATTTTGCTTTGTTTACGTTTATGTCCAGTCCATAGTTCAATAATTCAATTTTTAGTGTTTTACGTATTCATATTCAGAACTTCTTCCGGATTCCTGAACCCTTTATACAGTGAAGGAATTGTCATAATTCTCAATTATTTAAAACGTGCGAGTTGGCAAGTGCAAGGTAACCTTATTTATTCTTTTTTGCGCAATAAATACTATTCTCAGCTGTGATAAATTAAACCAAAACATTATGCCGTACTGCAATATACTTTGGACATGTGCAAAGTAGAAAACTTTGATAGTATCAGTACTAAAATTATCTAAGACCCCGAATTTAAACTAGATACTACTTTACCTATTTGACCATACCAACTGAAGTTAAGACCATACCAACTGAGGTTAAGAGTCCAATATAATTCCTAAGAATTTTACGCACGGGACTTGTTCAACATGAACCATCTAACCCTGTAGGAAGAGATTTATGTATATGTGTTAAAAGCCTTAAGACAAAGTTTGGTTTACTTACACCCACTTTCATTACACCAATATTGTGCATATTCTCTACGGTTTCATTTGTATTCTTAACCAGCTAAGAGCTACGTAAGATACATCCTCCGCATACTGGTATAAGTAGTACCTGTTTAATGATTACATAGGTTGTAAATAAGAAAGGCACCAAGATAGATCCCTGGGGCACACAATGTTTTACATGAACAAATTCAAAGAATGTTTCCGTCCAAACACTTTTTACTAAGAAATTTAAGGCAACTCTACTATCTATTACATAAATATGACAGCTTTAGACTAATTCTGCGTACCTCACAGTTTTATAATTTATTTAGCAACAAATATGGTCTATTTTGTCAAAGGCATTCGTAAGGTCAAAACCGATGCTCAAAATCAATTCTTTATTTGTCCAAACAACCCATAACTCGTTTAAAAACATGTTTTAATGACAGTATTGTTGATTTATTGAATAGAAAATGATAATCAGTTGGGGTAAGCATACTATATTTTTGAAAACATGCATTAATCTGTTGTATGTACACTATTCGAAGCGAAGATGTCAAACAAATTATTAAAAAATAGCTGTGACATATAAAAGTACATGTGCTGAGTTGTGTTTAATTTGTGGGGTTTATAGAGATTTGAGAAGGTTTACTTCTTGATAAAATGAGTGAAATTAAGGTAGAACATCCCAGTGTCATAAAGTTCAAGAAAATTTGGCTGCGTTGGAGAGGGGAGAGGGACAGAAATCTTTTTTGGTACATCAGTGGGACCCTCTCACTAAACAGGAATCCATGGGTTCACAAAGGTTCTCCTCCACCAAAAAAAGCCAAATACAATTTTCTGGAAAAAAACTGATAGCAATAGTTTTCTGGGATGGTAAAGGAGTCTTGCTTATTGAATATGTGCCAAGGTCTACCATAAATGCAGAGGCCTATGTGAACACAATTAAAAATTTAGAAACTGCTCTGGAGGAAAAAGAAAAAACTTGTTGCTGCCCCACAATGGCCAGGTTCATAAGATAAACAAAGTCCAGTAGATAAACAGTGACTGTGGCTTCATATAGTTAAGGTATCCACCTTATAGCCTCAGCAGACACCTGACCATTCAAAAGCTTAAAAAAGTATCTCAGGGGAAAGCGTTTTGCACCTGATAAAGCACTCAAAGGAGCTGTTGAACAATATTTTGCAGAGTTGCTGATGAAATTTTTTCTGAGGGTATGGGACAATTGGAAAAAAGATGGAATAAGTGTATAAACGTTAAAGGGAGTTACGTAGAAAAATAAAAGGTTGTTAATATGATAGGTGTGTTTTTTTTATGGGTAAGTGTACAACATAAAAATACACCCTTGTAGGTTGTTATCAGAATTTAGAGTGCAATTGTGAATTTACGTTTTCTAATATTTTGAAAATCTTGAAAATAGTTTATTTCGTCGAACAGTTCATCAATAAAATCACAATTATGAATATTTAATTATTATTTTTAAGTAATCTACTCAGTCACCTTTGTGTCGTTTTTAAGATTGCTAAATGATAACATAAAATTATCGTCAGTTTCACAACCTATCACAGAATATGCATGCTTGTCAATTAGTTTTATGTTGTATCGTTGTATCGCTTGTTTGTACAACTGTTATGGTAGTATGTATGTCTTGTACTTAATACACCCAGCTTTTGTTACTAAATATTCCTCGATACATAAAAACAATAATAATTTCATTCTTAGAAGACAGAACCTTCGCAGTACGCATCAATGCAACGATATCCAAAACCGAACGCATTCATGCTGGTGTTCCCCAAGGAAGCGTGCTCGGCCCAACCCTTTTTAACATCTTCACCCACGATATACCAATACCCGCTTCCAGTAAACTAGCCCTGTTCGCCGACGACACTATCATTTTAACCCAACATACCAACCTTGAAGTTGCCCTAAACCAACTACAGTTAGCTACCAATGAACTGAGCAAATGGTTTGCAAAATGGTGTATATCTCTCAATCCCACAAAACGTGCAGCCAAAATCTTCACGCTAAAACGCATCAAAAACCATCCCAGCGTACAGCTCAATGGAAAGGATATCCCATGGAATGACCCCAAGGACGCTATAAAGTACCTAGGTGCCTATCTAGACACTCGTCTCTCTTGGAGCTCTCACATAAACAATAAACTGAATCTCGCCTACTCCAGACTAAGGCAGCTATACCCTATATTAAATCGAAAAACACATTTACAACAGGATTGTGGCATACTTCTATATAAATCACTCTTAAGGCCTATACTCACATATGCCTGCCCAGTATGGTGCACAACGTCAAATACTAACATCAATAAAATCCAGAAGTTTCAAAATAAAGTTCTTCGGATAGTGATCAACGCCCCCTGGTACATGAGAAATCAACAAATACACTATGAACTAGGACTAACCCAAATAGATGAATGCATCGGCAACCTAACTAGAAACTTCCTCGCCAAACTTGATACCACAAACAATATCACACATCAACAATTAGGCCGGAAAAACATTCACACCAGACTTAAGAGAAAATTACCTCAAGATATGTACTCATAAGAGACCAATCAATAGCATCCATTCTTATCCACCTACAGGCAATAAAATCCACACCTTTTCAACTTCCGAGGAGCCACATACCTCCAAAGAGTACAAAGAATGATAAATATTAAAATCATTAAAGCATTCAGAACGATATCATACGAAGCAGCATGCATTCTATCAGGAATAACTCCGATAGTATCAAAAATTGAGGAAATATCGACTATTTTTGAAATCACAAGAAAAGGAGAAGATAATAATTATGAATACGATGCTCCACTTAAAGCTGCCAACTGGAACCATCCAGCAGATAACATTAAAATACGAGATGTCGAACAAGAACAATTCGAAGTACAAGTATATACAGATGGAAGCAAACGAGAAGATAAGGTTGGATCAGGAATCGCCATCTACAACAACGACGAATTAATATGTCAATTAAAATTTAAATTGGGAGCTAAATGTTCAAATAATCAGGCGGAACAAATAGCCATATTGAAAGCTTTAGAGAAACTAGAAGAGGTAGATGAAACAACAGAGAAAAGGGTGGCAATATATACAGACTGTAGGATCACTTTAGAGTCATTGAAGAATGCAAATAATCACGGAAATTTAATCGAACAGATAAGAAAACAAATTAAGAGGATGGAACAAAAAAAATGGAAGATCTATTTTGGGTGGGTTAAGGCCCATGAAGGATTACTGGGCAACGAAACCGCCGACAGATTAGCAAAGGAAGCAGCTGAAGAAAATAGTGAGATTTGTTTTCAAAAAATCCCTAAAAGTGTTATTATTCGTGAGTTGAAAGAAAAGAATATAGTGAAGTGGCAAATGGAATGGGCAAATACAACAAAAGGTGCAATAACTAAGGAATTCTTTCCGTCTGTGAAACAGAGACTACAAATTAAGTTACCAGACTGTGCAAATTTAACGGTTCTATTAAGTGGTCATGGAAGAATAAACAGCTATTTACATAAGTATAAGATAGTAGATAGTCCAATATGTACGTGCATGCAAGGTGACCAAACAGTACATCATTTGATTTACGATTGTGACATGTTAATTCAACAAAGACATTCTCTTATGACTAACGTAGGAAACTGGCCAGTTAGAAAAGACGAATTGGTACAAAAAAATTTGAATTCATTCATAAAATTTGCCAAAGATATTAACTTTGATAATTTAAGAAATTGACTTTGTTCCTGCGAGTCATAACTGTATTCAAATCACTCGCATAAAGATGTAATATAGTATAGTTTATAATAGATAATAGGCAATATAGTATAAAAAACAGTTCATGCAATAATATAATATAAGATGTAGTAATAAGTAAATCACAAACTGTAGGAATGTATATAAAGCATGTAGTATTACGTTGTAATGGAACGTGCTGAATAAATATGATTTCTTTAAAAAAAAAAAAAAATATACAACTTAACTTAACTTATCACAACCATGTATAACATCATTGTATGTTGATCTGGTATATCTAAATTAAAAAAAAAAAAAAAAATACACTGTATTATTTCCACATACATAATACTTTTATAAATTTCTGTACCGTTAAAAAACTGGGGGTCACTATTGGCAAGTTGTGCTTAAACCACGCTGATTTGATAAAAAAAACTTTTCGAATCACACGTTACCTTATCAAATAAATGATCTCCACAAACTATTAACTTTCCGACCTTTAAGCCTAAATTCAAATTTAAGTCTACAAAATCCTGACACAAACGCCTACATAGGCGCTTTACACTGTACAAATGTTTCAAATAAGTAACACCTAAGTCGAACTTCTATTGTTAACGACACTAAAACTAAACCCACAGATTTAATACATATTCAATAGATGTAAAACCCCATAAAAATCTTTTATTGTTGTATAATGTAATGATGCAAGCATATAACGCTTGTACCGGTGAAGCTGTGGTTGTTAGAATAATATTTATTTGAATTCATAATTCTTAAAAGAGTTTCAACAAGTTTTCGCATCATAGAACACGCCTTGTTTTCTTTGTACACGGAGAAAGTTGGTACAAGCATTTTTTGGAATTTATAAATAACAATAATTGATTAGCGTTAATTTTTGTTTTTGGGTTGTATGCATAAGTTGTGATTTCCGTATCTTACAGTACCACTTCCTTGCATATCAAACCCGAATTAATAACCCGACATTAACCTTCATTTCTAAATTTAAAAATTCACTATCCTGCTTAATAAACAAACCATTTATTTATATTTATATAAATTAAAGGACGTTTTTAAATTTCCATTTACAAAGAAGGCGTAAATCCTACACTTATGTGTTACAATTCAATGTACTTTTAACTACTGATTTAATAAGCAATGTTATATCCGTTTAACGAACCTCAGAATTGCTAATGTGGTACGTAACATTGAGACCTATGAAATATATTATTTGTCTTTTAAGCTAATTAAAAAAAAAAAAATTAAAACCAAAAAATGACGAACTGTCATTTCATTTTATATTTCATGGCATACATTTTTCATGTTATATAAATGCTTCATTTGTAATTTACTTAAATAAGAATTAAAAATCAGTATCACATTATAACGGTAACAAATAACGAAAAGTTACAACAGTATTATAATAAGATGAGCAAGTTTATAATTAATTCAAATAATCTCTACTCAACTAACATCTTTAACGCTCAAACAAGTTACACAATTCAAAATCAATAATAATTGGTTTTCTTTCGAATATTCTATATCTACTTAAGTAAACCAATTTATCAAACTTACCAGCTGAAGAAATAATCAGCAATTTATAATCAATAGGAAGGATACGAATAAGCATAATCACAAACAATTGGGCAAAAACATGAACAATCTCTTACATACGAAGAAAGCTTCAACGTTAAAATAAACAAATACTGCAACAAATGCCCCAAGAACCTACAACGATTGTAAATTATAACAATGGTACTTGACATCCACAGTTGCTGGCTGTAGTTGATATTAAATAAAGTACTTAGAAATATGGAGACATAAAGCTGACTAAAACATTAAGTAAGTCCGAAATTAAAAGAACAAACATAACAATAAAAGCAATAGTTCAAGTATTAGATTTAAAAACTGCGAAACAAAAAGCAATAAATAATAGAAGATCCAGCAGCTATGCAAAGAACAACACACGTCTTTACATCTCATCGAAAACAATTTCGTAGAGTTGGAGCAGAAGCGTGTTGCAAATGGCGTGCGTCGAGAGTGCTAAACAGTGTTGGGTAGGATCTAGATCAAGTGGATTTAGACCCACAGTCTGGATCTACACCCACAATGTGGATCTACGATCTGGATCTAGATCACTTGTTAACCAGAGATCTTGTATCTTGATCACTTGATCTATATCACAGTTTTAAGAATCTATCAATCTATCATCGTTAAACTTAAAAGATTCGCTACTTTTCTTTTAACGGTGTAGGAAGTTTTCAGTTTCTGTGAATTATGACGTTTAAAAATTTTCCATTTTAAAAACTTGGCTACGATAATGAAACTGTAGTTTTTAATTTTAAATCTCAATTCTCCACAACAGGCAAGTACAATATAAATTGGAAAGGTTCCCTTGATATCTGCTGAAATAATAGGCTTTAAACCTTAATCCTTCTGGGAATGGTATAATGAGACAAAAACATACATTTGTTTGGATAAGAAAGTTCTAGAAAAATGAACAAGTTTGTGACTGACAGGGATTAAAACGGCCCACTAACGTACCAACTAATTGTACAACTTGAAGTTGTTACAATTTTATAGACAACTGACCAACTGATCCACTAACATCCCAATTTTGTATGCAATTTATTTTTCGTTCAGTACCTTTCTGTGTTGTTAGAAGTAAAGATGTCGCAAATTTCAAAAAGAACAAATGGTCGGTGCAGTGCTAAGCCTTAAAGAAAGGTGGAAAAAAAGAAGTCGGATAAAAAGCAACTAATTGGCGCCAATCTCAAATTGATGTGCAGTGCACTCCAACCTGCCAACTTTCGTACCAACTTGAAATTGCTAACACAATCGCGGCACTAACGCACCAATAATTGCACCAACTTCTGAAATTGTACAACTAGTTGGTGGGCCGTTTAAGTGATGTTAACTATTGTAAAATCTCGAAATTTGTAACAAAAGTAGCAATAAACCACTCTTAGGGTCATCTAAAATACTGAATTAAAATGCCTGCAGACAAAAAGTCCAAAAGTGCTAATTACAGCCAATGGGCTAAATTAGATTCTCATTTAATAACCGATGGAGTTTAGAGATTAGTTTTTTTTCCTTTTCAGCTAATTTAAGTGTTCAAAATTTTATTATAATTTATAATAATATATTTGTATGATTGTATGTACACTAAGTGTCATTGTAAATGTAGGTATTACTGTAATAATAAACTGATAACTTTTAAGGGAGTTTGTTTTACTAAATTTTTAATTCACTTTTGAAATCAACCCTTCAAACTTTCCATAGATCAATTTAGAAAAAATAAAACGAGGATCTACCATGAGATCGAAAAAAAAATGATTCTGAGCAGGCCTTGACTAGTACAACACGATTGGCTACACTGGTTCTAGAATGCCTATGAATTATAATGTGACAGTGACATTTCAAATGTAAGTCAGTTTTGCAATCTTGTTTCCAGAAGTTTATCGTTGTAATACTAGTGAAGGATCACATTTTGAACACCTTATTCATCTTAGTTTTCAGTTTGTTCCCTAAATAAATACTGTTTTGTGTTTTAATTTATTTGACATTTATTATCCTCTAACCTACTGCCACATTTTGAAATCAGTCTTGTCAATCGTGTTGTACTAGTCAAGGCCTGCTCAGAATCATCTTTTTTTCGATCTCATGGTATAAAAAGCAGCTAGATCCGCCTGTTTAAGGTGATCTTGGATCTAGATCTAGATCATGGATTCTAATTCGATCTGGATCTGGATCTAGATCCTGAATTAAATGATCTTACCCAACACTGGTGCTCAAGACATCGCTGGAAGTATCCAGCATGTAGCAGCCGCATATTTAAGACGTGTGCTGTAGAGAGCGCGCAGTTCACAAATCAGTCGAGTGAAATTAAGAAGTCAAACAGTGAAGATTAGGCAACGTGTTCGTATTAGCATCAAATAAGCATTTAGTGTAAATAAATTAGGCTGTGATTGTTTCGTTGTGTTATAAATTAGTAAATAAGTGTTGGTGTTTTGTTATTGTAGTTATTTAGTTTAATTGAAAGAATTCATAAAGAACTCGAAAACGATTTTATGGAATTGTTACAACAGAATAAGATATAACAAATAGAAAATTAACTCCGCTAAAAATGCAACTCAACTGTCTAATATTGCAATAACAAATTAAGTTTCCAACACTTTAGAAAAAAAATATGAATTGTTTAATAATTCATTCCGTCTACGCTAACCTCACCCTAACAGATATAACAATTGTATTATCTGCAAACACACGTCAAAGCTAATGAAAGACGAGTTATTTAACACTTCTTCACAATTGATGCAAATTACTTAGCAATCTTTAAAGTGTTGAAGAAGAAATATGGTCATAAAAGCTTATTCCGCAATTTAACAGAAATCAGCAGAAAGTTTAGAAAGCCATCAAAAATTTGGGAATCAACACAATTCCATGGGAACCAATTTTAATATTCCGAAAATGAGATACTCTGATCAACAAACTATAGGAATTCTTATTGATACTCCTCACGACATCCAGAATTTGGATGAACTAAGGCTGTTTTTCAAACCTTCAATCTTTCCTTCAATGGCACCTAAGGTGCCATTGAAACCCTCAAACATTTACGAGTTGTTATACCAAGCGTAATTCATAACAAAATATTCGGTTGCTCTAGCAGTACCAAGCTTGAAGATACATAATGAAGTAACACAACGGGGATCTGGGGAATTGGAGATATCAAGATTAGGAACATACAAGGGCCAATTTTCCTTTTTGCTATCAATATATTAAACACCAACTGTAATCATTGGCGAAGTTGAGGTAGTAAAATTTGTTTTTTACTGATTGGCAGCAAAACTTTTGTGCCTATCAACTGTCAGTAAAATGGTTCTTTTAATGCCAATTGGCGGAAAGACGTTAAGCGCGATGACATGAACTGAAGAAGAGCAACAATTAACCAAATTTTGGGGTAAACCATAAGGTGTACAAGGAAAAAGGTCTAGGTATAAACCAGCATTAATTAAAGCTTAAATTCATGTTACAAGCACCTTTAAAATTCAATGCCAAAAAAAAACAGCTCGACCGGTTTAGGTCACTACTTAAATTCTGAATACGTAGCAAGAACAAAAAGTATTGATATAAAAATAATAAACGGTCTGAACTAACAGTAAAAATTATCTTTCCCTAAAAATTTTTTACTTGTACCTTAAACCATGCTAAAACGTATATAACAGTCTGTAGAATCCATATAAACATATACTTACTGACTGACTCTATGACGTCGGCTAATAGAACTCCGTCGCTGCAATCGGTAGCTAACGAATTGACACGCTTTTTACTTCGGGCTTTTTCCAGGTAATGATTGGCCCAATCGGTATAAATCTGCAACAAAAAACTTCTTTCAAAATGCATACACGTAATTTTAATTACTGATCTATGAACAAAAAACTCTCAAGGAGTAGTATTAAGTTCAAAATACCATGAGATCAAAAAAAAAGATGATTCTGAGCAGGCCTTGACTAGCATTCTAGAACCAGTGTAGCCAATCGTGTTGTACTAGTCAAGGCCTGCTCAGAATCTTTTTTTTTCGATCTCATGGTATGAAAGTCACAATTAATCATGATTATTAGTGTATAAAAAATTTGTTTGAATCTGTATTTCGCTTTAGTTATTATATTAATCAAAATCACGAAGTAGGTAATTTGCAATTAATTCTACACAGTTAAAAATATGACTTCCTTAACAATTTTTCAAGGATACAGAAGGATACCAACGGAAATGGGTTGTTGAGTTAAAGCAGAATTTGAATTTTTATTTTACCACTTTAAACTACAAAATTTATAAAAATCTCATATTGTAACGCAGTGGTTTATTTAGACAACTACGCCACGTGAGGGTTGGCTGCGAGAGGTTTTTATGATAAAAACTCAGTTTCAATTAACATGCTATGGGTATGAACTTGACATATAAAATTGACGTTTGGAGTTGATAAATATTTCATATTAAAAAGTTTACTGGAGCACTGTAAATTAAAGCCCATTATAACAAAGTTGTTTTAAACCATACTTGTGCGTTCAGTAGTTCGTAAGCTTTGGACCCAATACAAATCGCCGGTGATAGAAAATTTTACTTCAAATGTTTGTTCGTATTTGTTGGTACGAACGGTAAGCAAAATATGATCAAACATTATTTTCGTTCAGTATAACAACTAATGCCTAAACACATCCACTTAAAAATATGTTGGAAATGCCTGCCTTCTTCTTCGATACATCGCAGTACGTCTCTTCATGTTATCAAACACTTTTTGTAAACGGTAATGTTATTAAATTTTTCCACTTGTCTTTGTCATAAATCTGCCAGAGTATGCACCGGCATCTTTCTTAAAAATTGTGTTTTTTAACAAGGAACATATAAAATAAGGTCTAAGATCACACGATTTTGGATACTAATCCCGTGACATCAATCTTTCGTCGTCAAACTGTAGCATGAACTCCAAGGTGGTATAAGCCACACGGGGCGGGTCGAGCTGATCGATGAACGATTGCAGAATGCTGTTTCTACAAAAAGAATAAGACCGGTCAACCTCCTTCGCGAAAGAGCTCTCAAATACCGATATCAGGACAATGCAAGGAAGTTATGAAATTGAGATTATCGGTACTTCGCATTCTCATCATTTGCGAATAAATATTTTTAGAGAGATAAAACCATGATTCGTCTGGAAGAACGTCAATCAAATCTAAAGCGTTATCACCCAGATTGTTTAAGAATCAGGTAAAGTAGGGAACTCGTTTATTATAATTTGGCCAGACCACAACATCTGGGCTAATACCTAATCTTTATAGGGTTTATTTTGTTTTGAAGTTTCTTTATTACTTATCGTTCTGATCTATATCATGAGTAAAAATGTATATCTTTTTTTTTCGTTCCAGAGCAGAAAGTTACTGTTTTACGATTTTTACGAGTTAAGCATCGTTACCTCCAAATGGCTAGATTGCTCCGTTAACGCGGCAACTCTCTCCCACGAGAACAAACTAGTCACTATAGGAGAGTAGACCAAAAACGAAACCAAAAAAAGAAAGAAAGAAAGAAAGAAGGAAAGAAGGAAAGAAAGAAGAAAGAAAGAAAGAAAGAAAGAAAGAAAGAAAGAAAGAAAGAAAGAAAGAAAGAAAGAAACATGACATACTGAGTGAGAACTGAGATACATTAATATTTATTAACAAATCACGAAGACTTTGACGCATAACATTTATATTTGACAAAAAGTTCTACATACTAGCTGCGTTCGTTTATTTGTTCTAAGAACAGAACGAACAGAACCAGAATCTGAAACAAGGTCACGTGGTACGCTTAAGCCCCAACTATTTGTTCCGGGCGAAAAGAGTAAACTCCAAATGTTCCGTTCCGTAATAAACGAACGCAGAACAGAGTTTTTGGAGTAAAAAGAGCGTTCCGAACAGATAAACGAACGCCCCTATTATGTACAGGGTTATCCATTTTTGACACTTTTGCTGGGTATCTCGGTTATTATTGAATATATCAAAAAACTGATGCAGGTGTCATGAGATGTTTTTGGGAGAAATTAAAAATGGTAAAAGCAGAATTTAAAAATATTCGCTCTTATAGAAGATACGGGGGTAAATTGAAAAATTGGAGATTTTAGAATTGACCACTATAATCTTTATTACTAATAATAGAAGAAATTGTTTATTATAAAAGTTTCTTAGTTTGCTAAGTAGAATATGAGGCCGCTTGAAAATCGCATCTACGGGGTCAGGTCAAAAAGTTATCGGAGCTAACTTTCTTATTTTAAATGGCACACCCTATATATTTTCAGCCAAAAAATATGCATTTTTAATTCTTGTTTCAAACATATAACATACAATATATTTTATTATTTAAATAAGTGAACAGTTTCAATTTTTATATTAAATCAGTAGTAGGCCGTGCATTATGAACTAAGAAACCGAAATAAAAGATCCCATTTTTCGTAAAAAATAATTATTGTTAGTTATTAAAGTAAAATAACTTGCATCTAAAATAATTTTGGTACAAAAATATCAATATCATTATCATTACTGTTTGACCGTTAACTTAAATTATTTTTCCTATACAGGGTTATTCAAATTCGACGCTCACCATTGGGATCTCGGAAACCGTAAGAGTTACAAAGACGGTTAAATTGGGGCAAAGTTGTGCTATATAATGCTGATTAATATTTAAAAAAGAAATTTGACCTACCTATCTTAGTTTTTTTTATTAAGAGCAAAAAACAGAAAAATGTGAATTTGGTTTTTTGAGCATAATTTGGTTGTTATTAAAAATTTTTCAAATCTGTTACAACTTTCTTTAAGCAACTTTTTATCTGTAACACTGCAGCGGTATCAAAAATTTTCTACGACGTTTCGTTTTTCCGGAATCATCATCAGGTTCGTTTTTTCTTATGGGCGCCATGTTGGATTTTTATAGCATCTCATAGAGTTTTTGATGGTGATTTCAACGATGTATGACATGATGGTGTTTCACTACCGAAAACTGCTGTTATTTACAAAAATAGTAAATTTCAATAGATGGCCATGGAAAAACAAACAGAAACAACACAAAAACAAAATTCGACGTTCACCATTGGGATGATTTCGAAAACAGTAAGATATTCGAAGACGGCTAAATTAGGACAAAGTTGCGCTATAAAATGATGATTGATAATAAAAAAGAAAATTGACCTTTCTATTTTAGTTTTTTTAGCTATGGTCAAAAATACAGAAAAATTCTATTTAGTTATTTAGTTTATTTATTACAGGAGATGTATGTTCAAACTGAAGGCCGTTCTTACGTATACAAAGATTTGCTCTTTTTCTAGTATTGTTTATAGCTCTTTGAATATCTCTTGCTCGAATTGTAGCAAATGCGTTTACAATGTCTCTTCTTAATTCCTCTATTATTGATATTTTTCTTATAGATTTTATTTTTGAGATTTCCCCACAAAAAGAAATCTAACGGAGACAAATCGGGTGATCGAGCAGGCCACGGTTGCCTATACATTGATTATGGCAATGCTGATTTATAAATAACTAAATAGTATTTTTCTGTATTTTTGACAATAGTAAAAAAAAAACTAAATTAGAAATGTCAATTTTCTTTTTTATTATTAATCAGCATTTTATAGCTCAACTTTGCCCCAATTTAGCCGTCTTCGTATATCTTACTGTTTTCTAAATCCCATTGGTGAACGTCGAATTTTGTTTTTGTGTTGTTTCTGTTTGTTTTTCCATGGCAATTTATTGAAATTTATTATTTTTGTAAATAACAGCAGTTTCCGGCAGTGAAATGCCATCATGTCATACATCGTTGAAATCACCATCAAAAACTCTATGAGATGCTATAAAAATCCAACATGGCGCCCATAAGAAAAAACGAACCTGATGATGATTCCGGAAAAACGAAACGCCGTCGAAAATTTTTGATACCGCTGCAGTGTTACGGCTAAAAAGTTGCTTAAAGAAAGTTTTAACAGATTTGAAAATTTTTTAATAACAACCAAATTATGCTCAAAAAACCAAATTGACATTTTTCTGTTTTTTGCTCTTAATAAAAAAACTAAGAGAGGTAGGTCAAATTTTTTTTTAAAATATTAATCAGCATTATATAGCGCAACTTAGCCCCAATTTAACCGTCTTTGTAACTCTTACGGTTTCCGAGATCCCAATGGTGAGCCTCGAATTTGAATAACCCTGTATAAGTAAAAGAAATAAAAAAAATGTCAAATTGGTTTTTATATTATATTAATAACTAACAATAATTATTTTTTACGAAAAATGGGATCTTTTATTTCGGTTTCTTAGTTCATAATGCACGGCCTACTACTGATTTAATATAAAAATTGAAACTGTTCACTTATTTAAATAATAAAATATATTGTATGTTATATGTTTGAAACGAGAATTAAAAATGCATATTTCTTGACTGAAAATATATAGGGTGTGCCATTTAAAATAAGAAAGTTAGCTCCGATAACTTTTTGACCTGACCCCGTAGATACGATTTTCAAGTGGCCTCATATTCTACTTAGCAAACTAAGAAACTTTTATATTACACAATTTCTTCTATTATTAGTAATCAAGATTATAGTGGTCAATTCTAAAATCGCCAATTTTTCAATTTACCCCCGTATCTTCTACAAGAGCGAATATTTTTAACTTCTGCTTTTACCATTTTTATTTTCTCCCAAAAACATCTCATGACACCTACATCAGTTTTTTGATATATTCAATAATAATCGAGATACCCAGCAAAAGTGTCAAAAATGGATAACCCTGTACATGAAACATTTTTTGTCGTAATACTGTTCAAATCTGGATGGTAGAATCGTTACAATCGGTAATGTACGTAATTTTCTTCATAAAATGTCGTTTACTCAGGAAATGAAAATTTATGCGGTAGATCAAATCAAATCAAAAATCGTTTTTGTGAGATGTATGTATTCAGATTTACCAGGCCATTAAGGTCCATAGCTTGTCGAGGAGGACACCGAGCCGTAGTAAGTTGTGCCTGGCTCGGGTCACTCCTCACCCGTCCAAGTTGTGACCATGGCCACCCATACTTACCTTTGCAGAGCGATGTGCCACACCAATACTCACTATCGTACCGCCTCTCTTTTGTGAGATGCTTCATCTAATTATCTAAAATAAATTTGGTGGGAGATAAGACTTTTTTTCGTTTAAATTATCGCTTTTCTAGCAGGGGTGGTTCGGCTCGTCTTTAAGAGCTGCAGAACTACTAAAAATAAGATTATGATTGAAACCATAAATTATTTATTAATAAAAGGAAACAATTCACAGCCTATCCGAACGTCTTGCTGAAATGTTATTTTTTGCATTTTGACAAAAAAAGTGGACTTTTTTTATTAAAAAATCATAAAGAAAGCAACACTTTTTTTAACTATTTAATTTTACATTTTGCATTAAGTAAGTATGCTTTAAACAAAATATTGTAAATTGTCAGTTTGACAACTGTAAATTCTCAAATCCTTTTTATCCTGTTTTGAGGGATTTAAGATGTCAAAATGCAAAAAAATATTGTGTACAACTCGTATGAAAGCATCTTTTTTTCACTCGTTTGATTGATGCACTCCGGCTTCGCCGTCGTGCATCAAACTTCAAGCTCATGAAAAAAAGTATTGCTTTCATTACTAGTTGTACAAATAACTATTGTAGTTCAAGTATTAAGTCAAATTAAGATATTATTTTGTGTTTTATTGCATGCGTGTAAAATTCTACGGTGCTTGTTGAATTTTTAATTTAAGATTTATTGATCCTATAGTTTGTTTGGAATTGAGGGGCTAAGCCTGTAAATGATTTGTCGAACGTAACGTAAATGTAGTACCCTCAATTCTATCGTCCCGTAAGGTAAGTGTAGTTTTTATTATTTGTTTTTAACGTAATATTTTGATTGTCGCCCTCTCTTGTGTAATTTCTTTGTATTCATTTTCTTGTCTTTTGATTCATTAAATATTTCATTGTCAATTTAGCATGGTCTTGTTATGTTCAGTCCTCCCCGATAATATTCGTGTATTAGTGTTTTGTTAAAGATTTATGTGTAAAGTGTTAAGCTGCGTATTCACTTGAGCATTTTTACGTGCACAAACGTTTGCGCACACACACGTTCGTTTGCGAAAATTTTAAAATCTACACATAGGTAATTATTTTTACGTTTTTGTTTGAACGCGCAAATATCCGCTCCAGGTGTGCTTTTACCTAAAGCTGTTCGCATAAATTAAAAATCTCGTCCAAACTGAGTAATACTTGCGCGCAAAATTCCTTTGAGGTGGTCCCGAGGCCGACAACCGATGGAGCGCGTCCGTGCGTGCTCAGACCTTGGGCGCACACCTGTTCTGCCGGTACTCACATGATCATTTTTGCGCGCAAACCGTTTGTGCGCGCAAAAATGCTCACGTGAATACGCAGCTTTAGACTACCTACAAGTTAAGATAAAGTAGGTCATTTTCAGTTAAGCAAGGTAAGTCACATCTTGCGGCAGGATGCACCTATAACCCCTTTGTCCGAGCCCTTTGGGAATCTTCTGTGATGGGTTTCCTTCTTTTAGACCTTTGTGTGAATAAAATATCACAGTGGTGTCCTTCCTACCGTTTACGATCATCCCTTAGTTGAAGGGTTTTTAAGTGTTTCGAACCGCCCTTTCTTCACTGCTAGTCTAGCCGCGTGCTACCGATTTCGACATCGCTATTTAAATGTCATAGTCCAGAATCAGCACGTGACATACAACATCCAAAAATATCAGTTACGGGCTGGGCCGCCACTGACTTGTAGTGAACGAAGTTAAACAAGAGCATTGCTAAACATTTGTTATGTGCACATAAAGGTTTAGGCCAAAGTCTTTTCGATTTATTAATAATAACTAATACATCTCTGGATTAAGGTATGTTTGGTTCAAACGTAATGTTGTCACATTTTTATTCACCTGTATAAATATTTTACCCTATTTTATTTACTAACACCCTGTATACTCTTTTCTGGTTTTAATTCTCGTGTTTCATCCGCTCCAATGTTTTTAGTGTCTGGTCTAAATATATTTATTTTAAATTAAGCGATAAATATTGATGTTATGGACAAAGTGATTAATAGGGCATTATTCATAATGACTGGTCAATGTGATAAATCCGGACCAAGTGATTAATAGTCATTATTTATAATGACTGGTCAATGTGATCAATCTGGTCAGTATTAATAATGACCGGTCAATGTGAATAATGTACTTTTATTTTAAAAAAACTGTTCTTCCTCTACCTCTAACCTCCAATAAACACCTCTACTGTTTTGGCAGAGGCATTTATTGGAGGTTAGAGGTAGAGGAAGAACAGTTTTTTTTTAAATAAAAGTATATTAATCACATTGACCGGTCATTATTAATAATGACCGGTCAATGTGATCAATCTGGTCAGTATTAATAATGACCGGTCAATGTGAATAATGTACTTTTATTTAAAAAAAACTGTTCTTCCTCTACCTCTAACCTCCAATAAACACCTCTACTGTTTTGGCAGAGGCATTTATTGGAGGTTAGAGGTAGAGGAAGAACAGTTTTTTTTAAATAAAAGTATATTAATCACATTGACCGGTCGTTATTAATAATGACCGGTCAATGTGATCAATCTGGTCAGTATTAATAATGACCGGTCAATGTGAATAATGTACTTTTATTTAAAAAAAACTGTTCTTCCTCTACCTCTAACCTCCAATACACACCTCTACTGTTTTGGCAGAGGCATTTATTGGAGGTTAGAGGTAGAGGAAGAACAGTTTTTTTTTAAATAAAAGTATATTAATCACATTGACCGGTCATTATTAATAATTACCGGTCAATGTGATAAATCCGGTCAGTATTAATAATGACCGGTCATTATTCATAATGACCGGTCATTATTAATACTGACCGGATTTATCACATTGACCAGTCATTATGAATAATGACCAATTAATCACTTGGTCCATAACATTGATATTGCCGATTAATAAAAACACGGTTTATTCTAATAATTCAGTGAGCTACTATTGTTGGCTTTAAAAACCTTCAGTTACCCCCAAAAAAGCAATTTTAAAATCTTCGAACGCTTGTTTTTTATACCATATAACCACTACCTACTGTGACTATTTGTTTAATGATAGGGATTAATAACAAGCATTCTAAATCCACGTCACTACTGTGGGCAATAATAAATTACGTATGTATTTAACACTCAAAAATATTCAAAATATACGATTAAAAGGTCTCGGCCACGGGTTTGAATCTTGACTTAATAGGACTACGTTTGGAGAAGGAAAATTTATTCAGTTTAAAGTTTACGAACCCAAACAACCACAGCAGCTGAAACTTATATTCCTCTCCTATAAACCACATCTCTTGCTGTTAATTGCAAGAAATGCCATTGAACGTTCTAATTAAAGCTTTAATTTACAGTATTTAGACTACCTATATCTGTAGGATAAATCGGGAGGAAAGTGCCAAACTCTGTGAGTGTATTCTACATATTAGTGTATGATTAAAAAAAAAAAACAGAAAAGTTGTAATACGATTTTCACTTGTTTTTACAGCATATTAACGGCTTGAGTTTAATCGAGTAGATTAGCAAATTTTAATTGGCAAACAATAATATGTTATCTGTTATGTAAATATTTACGATTTTTAAGAAATGCCGTGTACTATCAGCTATATGCGATCCTCTCACATTTTCCCCATTTTTTTGGGGATAGGTCGCCATGGTCCGATTAGTTATCCGCCAAGGTCTCCAGACCACACACGATTAAGCTTTTATTTGTGGCTGGTTAAACAGTGAGGTGCACAAATCAAAAGGGGATAATCGAGATGCACTAATTCATTGTATTTTAAATGCTGCTGCTCTGCTCATATAAAGGTATATCGAGATGTTCGTAAATAAGCCAGAAAATCGCAGAGATCTGTTGAGACATCTTTGAAAATAAATTCTAGTTTCATTTTTGATATTGCTTGACAATTAGAGTGTGCCAACTTACTCGATTAAACTCAAATCTTTACAGACGCTGTAATTCGAAAACGCGTGCAAATCGTATTAAAATTTTATGTTTTTTTTAGGTACTTTCCTCCCGACACACCCTGTATATGTCAGTTGAAGATAACTACTTATCCATTTGATACTTTTTTAATGACAGCCACAAAAAATAGATATTTAAATAAAGGAGGATCAACAAGCAGGGTGAAGAAATCAGTGGCAAGAAACAAAAATAAGCAATTTTATTTATTTGCATAGTTGTGCTAAATCCACCCTTAGCCGAAATTTCGCAGCATCATTTCGTATTTAAGCATATCAACCCTCTGATCTGAGTAATCGAGCGCACACTTATTACATGGTTCAGAGGCGTCTGTCAGGAACTTGAGAATTATTCAGTGCAGATCGTGGAAGGAAATGGGCGCATTTCAGCATTTACCCTCTCGATGCGCCTGCAAATGACTTTAATCCACATTGTTCTTGACGAAATCTGAAACTCGGATCCGACTTCGAATAAGATACAACACAAGAAATCGTAGATCTAAATCTCTTAATTATACTAATTTTCCTACTTATGCGGTCTAGCCCTCGACTTTTGAACTTGTGAAACGCGTTCTTGTATTCGAAATTAACATTTTCTAATGTAAGGGTGCATAAATAAGGTGAGAACTGCATTTTGACAATTTCCTTCCTTTCAAACCTCCTGATAGTTTCGTTGGTGTTAGAAAGGAAATGACACATTTGTTGTAATTTCTGTTATTTGTTATAACAAATAACTAACGTAATTAGTTTGATTTTATTGAAACTGCAGTTGTACCTGCAACTTCAAGCTAACATATGCAATCAATAGAGCATGTGAACAATCATCATTACCTACGTACCGAGCAGTCTTCAGGATGGTTCAGTGACAGCTTCGAGATAACTTCAAACGATAAAATCTTGCCTTCGTGACAACCTATCTGGAGATTTTCTCCGTATATGGTAGCTATTGATGACTACTCGTTAATAAAAGAAGTGGTCAACGTAAGGATGAAAGCGAATTAGGATATGGTATTCGTTTTTCTTTCTACGCCGACGCATATATCACAGAAAGGTATTTATGATAGGTCTTTGAACATTTTAAACGTCTAGCTCTAGACTAGAGTCTAGATATTTGCAAGCAACCCCAACATATCCACACCAACATATAAAGTAGCGAATTTCGAAGGCCTGTAGGAAATTGAGAAAACATCCCTTGTTTTTTTGCCTGTTCCCCGTCTGCGCCCGTAATTTACGTAACACTGATACGTAATTAAAGTTTCTAATTTACGAGACTGGAAACAGCTAAACGATCAGCAATAAAACAAATGTTAGTTTTCTGCTGTACTGACTGTAGTTACACAGCTAAATGCCATTTATTTACCTATAGGTGTTGCAGAATTAATGGTTACAAACTATGATGCGATATTTTCTATTTTAGATAAAATTGAGTGATGAAAATTCCCCCAACAATTGGGTGAACATTTTAAGAGTTATCAAATTAAGATGCAACTAGTATTAAAAACGCCAGATGAACGAAAACTATACAAACACTGGAGATTTAAATTTATATGTCTTATTCGCCCTCTTTTTCCAAGTTTAAAATAAAATCAAATGTATACAAAAAAATATAAATTATTTTTCCGCGTGGTTTTTAAGAAAATAAAAAAAATTACCCGTAAAAGAAAATAAGAAAAGAACGCCACGATATGAACTTATTTAAATAAATATAAGCATTCCAGCTGCGATAATATTAAACCACTGACACAAATTCTACATTAACGTTTTACGTGTCTATCCAATCAGTGACAAAGAAATACATTTTGCTTGTTCATAATCGCTAATGGAGTCTCCGACGCTGATGAGCGTTTGTTATAATAAATCAAGCGAGTTATTGTTCCTTTGACCCGAAATCCCCACTGGATACAGTTAAGAATGCAAGGTATATATGACTGTTTTTATTGCCCTAAAAGTCATAAATAATATTATCTCCTTACCATACAATGCACTTCTGGTTACTCATTTTCTACTACATTGTTTCTCTGATTAAGGCACCGGTAAGTTTTTTTGTATAACTCTCAACTTATTTTATCTTTTGGACAATTATTACAAGTTGGTAGAAAAACTAATTTGAAGGTAAATTTATGGAATAAATTAAATGATGAGGTGTAGGTATACATAAAGGTAGTTGTTTAGTAGGGGTACATTAAAAAAAAAAGATTCATGCTTTTCTTTAGACCGGAGAAAATCATGATTTCCTACATTTCTATTTGTATTATTATATGACAATTGAACTTGCTATTACTTTGTCAAATCTCGAAGACAAAGTTAAAATTTAAACTTACTCTAAGTAATAATAACAGATACAAGTTTTGAATTTGGCAACGCTGATTCTATCTTGAACCATAACTTTCACATTTTAAAATGTGGACACTACAAGTTTTGAAATAGGCAATACATATGCCATTTTATAATATTTACATTTTTAAGTTGTAACAACCTAAAAATTAAGATCAGAGCACCTATTGTAGTGATTAAATAAAGCCACATTAGTTGACACTTTGATTAAATAAATACTACAGATGAATTCTGATTTTGATTGTTAAACTAGTCCCATTTAAAAACGTAGTCTGGCCTATTTCAAAACTTTCAGGTTCGATGTTTCAGAATAGACACCCTATTGCATAAACCTGAACCCCAAAATTTGCTTACATCGCGTTGTTATAACTGTTATAAATATTTGTTGGATTTTTAAACTATCAATATTTATAACTTTGCTCAAAAAACATAAAAGGGTATAATGAAATAATTTTTTTTAATAATGTTTTTGTTTTAATTAAATTATATTTACAGGTAAATTCAGTTCTAAAAACTTATAATTTGTGTAATAAGATTTAACAACTTTGTACAAAAACCAACAAAATTGTACAAAACTTTTTATGAAAAAATATTAATAATATAATAGTTATGTATTATACATGCGGATTAAATTAATGTTTAATGAGCGGTTAATACATTAATTTAATCCGCAAGTGTAATACAACTGTTTATTCAATTTTGACATTTATTTGACATTTTTAAAGCGCCAGCGGAATAAAAATTTTAAATCGCTAGCGGAATAAAAATGTTACACGAGTTTATAAAACATCAACTTTTATGGGCAGGCCAGAAACAAATAAAAGTCAGTTTATACGTCAAAATTGAATAATAGCTATTAATATAACAAGAATATTATGCGATTTATAATAGTCGAGGACGTTGCTAGGTGACGAGGCGCAAGCCGAGTCAACTACGCAACGTCCGAGTCGGTTTAAATCGCAGATATTCGAGTTATATTTTAAGGTTTATCGTATCATTGACAACAATTCATGTACACAAATAGTGTTTGTTTATATTATGTAACTAACGAATTATGAAGTTGCTATGTTATTATGTGATGTAACTAACGAATTATGAAGTTGGAAGTTGCTATGTTATTATGTTATGTATAATTATTAATAAAAGTTTAATATAAAGTTGTTTTTATAATCAATGATACGATAAAAATATTAAAACTATTTATTAATACCAGGTTTGTAGATAAAAAACGGAATTTTAAATTAAATTATACTTAAAATTATCTCTGTATCTGTATAATTATGTAACCTCTTTTATCATTCGGTGTCAAGGTTGGCGTGTTCGCGTATGTGGTCTTACAGGTAGACGTATCCCGATATCTCATGGCCCACGACATGCACGTCGAATTTGTGAAAGAGTGAGATGGAAGTCTAATAGTGAAACCTAAAAACATGCGGCACTCAGGAAAAAGCGCGTGAAATTTGAAATTGTTATCCTTATGAAATTGAAAATAAATACATTTATTAGGTGCCACCTATATTGCAAGTTTCTCAGCTTATTATAACATAAAGATAGGTTTTAACTAATAATATTTTTTCATATTTTGACTTTGACAGAACGAATATTTTTAGGTTGAGTAGTAGATGCGTTTTCTCTTTCTGTACTGAGGGCCATGAGATATCGGGATGTGTCTACAATGCACAGCCTGGCCCGACTCTGCGGGATACGCGATTGGAGCGCCGTTTAATACCTACATACTGCACCATGTGTACAGAGCGATTCAAAAGTATTGTCATTAAATTAAGTGGGTATATGTATATGCTGACCTTAATGGAAGTACATTGCAACAAAAATTACAGCTTATCGCGATTTTTGTTTATTTTAAATTTTGTTACACACTTTTGAGAACCGCTGGCTAATATGCATTTAAATATTTAAAAAGCCTGCGATAGTAATTTGATCCTGCAAAGATAAATGAAACATTACACAATTATGTAATTTACAGGTTTCGCTTCACGTACGCATACCTGGATGGCTTATCAATTGAGCAAGAACAAGAAAGGTGCTTGATAAATTTAGATTTTGAATGTAAACAGAACTGACCTATTTCAATTTTTGTATTGATCTTTTTAATTTTTTTCAGAGGTTATCGTCTACTTGCGACACATGATTTATTGAGAAAAGTTGTTCTATTTGATATGCTCTACCTACCCTTAAAATTAATGACAATACTTTTGAATCACCCTGCCCATCAGAAGATTCGAACCAACGACTAACGTAACGCTAGCATGACGCTCCACTACTGCGCCACTCTGGCAGCCACTTAAAATTATAAAGAATATAATTTATTGAAAAATGAATTATGTATTAGCAATTACGCTCAGTTGTTACTAAGTAAAATTAATGTACGAACTTGGTTTACTATTACGGGTTTTAAAATTTAATTGATACCTATGTAATTTTCCCAGGGTAAAATGTCAATTTTTTAAATACTTTGGCTAGCAGGACAAATGCAGAATTTACTAGGTATTTAAAATCCATTTTCACAAAACTGTATTGCAGTTGCGGGTAGATTTAAAATATGACATCATCAAATGTAATGCGGTGAGATTAGGGGGAAAAGAATTACAGTAGGTTTTATCACAATCGGCAATATTGCAGTATTGCAGTCAAAATTTATCTTAAATCTAACCTAACTTTATATTTGTTAACGATAAAAAATAATCAATAATTTTGACTACTCTCAGTTATATTAATATTGCCATCATTAATGCCATTATCAAGATCTACTATAATTCCCTTTTTTGAGTCTTAATCATTATGTCGATTCTTGTTGTTTTAACTGGAAGGGTTTTTATAAATGAAATAAAAGTTTATTTTCTTTTTCCGCCACTTTTCAACGTAAAAGTTCTTTATTTTCTTGTTTATATAAAAATTAAAATTAAAAGTATATATGTATGTCAACTCAATGTGATTTTTGGTTTACAAAGCAGATTTATACCAGAAAAAGCCTTGTTTACACCAACTAAATTATCTTCTTAACATAGCCGTTTAAAAAGATTGTTAATGAATATTTTTTTAAATTATTTTTATCAAAGCTCGTCATAAACATTTAAACGGATGTTTTAACCCATATTGCAAGTAATATTGTAGCAGCTGTAACTACGACAAATTATTTATAAATGTAAGTATGTGAACTAATCTAAGACACGGACTTTGTTTCCTATGAAAAATATTTTAAAAATCACGCGGTAGCTACTTTACGCAAAAATATTACGTAGATGTTGGACTTTTATTAATTTTTTTTCACAAATCGACTTCTTATTTAAAGGTGCATGTATGGTTAACATTTTTCGGATAAGTTGTGTTACACCCTGTATTTTAACATATAAAAATTAACTGCTGTAATTATTTCCGAAAAAATTACATAAAGACAATTTGTTAAGCATGAAAAGCTGCAGCTAACACATTTTTTCTTTTATAATAGTGGAAGTGTTTCTTCTAAAATTAAGGAAAAACATCTGAAAAACCTTTAGAAACTACGAGGGCGTCTTTCATGTTATCTACCTAGCCATAAAACAAAAAAGTAAAAAATAGCTGTGACATTTAAAAGTACATATGCTACATAAGTTGTGTTTAATTTGTGTGGTTTACAGAGATATGAGTGAAATTAAGGTAGAACATCGCAGTGTCAAGAAGTTCATAAAGTCAGATAATCAATGACTGTGGGTTCATAGAGTTAAGGCATCCACATCCACCTTACAGCACTGACCTACTCCGTCAGACTTCTTTCTATTCAAAAATTTAAAAGGGCATCTCAGGGGGCTTTGCATCTGATGAAGCACTCAAAGAAGCTGTTGAACAATATTTTGCAGAGTTTGCTGAAGGATTTTTTTTCTGCGGGTATGGGACAATTGACAAAAAGATGGAATAAGTGTATAAAAGTGTTGAAGGGAGTTACGTAGAAAAATAAAGGGTTGTTAATGTGATACGTGTTTTTTTTTTCATAAAACTACGCCCTCATTAAAAACACTAAACATGCATAAATAAAAATATTCTTAGTTCAAAGTTTTTCCGCTGAAATACATTTAAAATGTTTCTTAAAGTTTTCTTTACTATTAATCGCAACACAAACACTTAACAAGAAAAAAAAAGTTCGTATGGTTTGTTTAGCGAGTCAGCTAAACAACGTGATTTTCAAAGACAGGTAACTTCTTAATTCGAAGTGAACAAAATAAAAATAGTATACTATTTGTTATCATAAGTTCTAGGCTTATGGATGTCGAACCACTCAATCATATCAACTATTGCAATTTGGGAGGATACAGAGGGCTTCCGTCCCTGTTAGGAATCTTATTATGCTAAATATCATATTGGCAAGAAATCTGCTAGTTTATCTCTATCCGAAAAAGACATCTGATTTACAAAACTAGTATGGTAAACTTCTTGATACCATTCCAGCCGGTTCGTTTTTTTTTTTTTAAGAATTAAGTATTATATTCGTTAGAGTTCTGTTTTTTAGTAAACGTGCAAATAATTATTATTAAATTCTTTCGTTTTTGATTGTACTTGTACATATGCGTATTAAAAACTATTTCATAGATATATTTCGTTAAATTAAAATGATACTTGTAACAGTTGTAACTATAAAAGTAAAATATAATTAGAATACAATACCTACTCTATTGTAGATGAATTATGCAACCCAATATACTTACTACAGTATAAGAAAAGTTCTTAGCTTTTATTAGAAAATTATTGACAAGTTCTGTGTATTTTTAGCAGAATACCTCTTTATTTTCTTGTATTTGGATTTTTAGAGTTTTGACGTAAAATATAGCTTTTACTTGTATGTATCAGATTCTCTATTAACTCATGAAAAAAGAATGTGAAAGTTTATTTCAACACGTTGCAGAACGTACAATTACTAATTTCAAAGGATATTATTTCATAAAAATATAACAAGAAAATTAATGTTCAAGCAACTTTCCATAATAAAATCACTTAATAACTATTACAGTAGTATTATAAATGTACGCAGTTGTAGAAATTTATTCCTAAAACATTTATTTCTTTACATTTCTTCAATATTACAACAATGTTTTTCTACACAATCCCCACTAATATTTATGCATTTCTGGCAACGCGAAATAATGTGTTTGAGACCCTCTCCAAGAAATTGCTTTAGAGTGTCTCTTATCATCTGTTTATCACAGATCTGATCGCACCAAGGGAACAAAAATGAGTGCCGTTTCTTCATCTCAACAAACAAATGAAAATCACTAGGATTTCATCAGAATAAAGAAGATATGGAAGCAGTTAACATCACAGACGAGCCAAAATATCCCTAGCTTTTTCCACAAAAGAAACATTATTGCAGGTTATGAATTTACAACATCGTCCATTGCCATAAATTCTCATAAACTTTGTTAAAGCGTTAAAGGCATTGTTAACCTTATGAAAAGTCGATCTTTTTATTTTGTAATTTGATTGAATAAACTGAGTATTGCACCTTTGCAAAATTTTACGGTCGAATTTTAATTCGTTACTGTGTTATGGGAGCGAAAAGTTTAAGAGAGCATACTCGTAGTACCCCAGTGGAAAACGCTTGAAAACAGGGTTTCGTAGAAAACGCAGTACGGTTTTTATATAATACTTAGAGATGTCCAGTTTTCGGTGAATTTTAGAGAAAGGATAAAAATAGTCTTCTTATTTTGCAGATTTTGAAAAATTACATCCAACGCGTGAAAATGTGGCTTTAAATTTCGGCAATCTTGTGTTTAGTTTTTTGATCTTTTCTGTTGTTATTTTTAAAATCTAGCAAATAATAACCCTAGTACATTTCTTTGTGAATATAAATTTAAAAAAATCGAATCAATATCTATTGTATTAGCTTTGGTAGGCGTTTTCTGCGAATACGTGTTTTTGGATTTTTTGGCGTATTTTCTTAGCGTACGGTGTCGCCTCTATCGGTTGCAGGAGCTATTTCTCGCTTGTGTTTACGTTTCTCTTTCTATCTGCACCATCACTGTATGTTGCGGCTTTTTCTAAATTTCTACGATTTTATTTTTACCGCATATATAAATATCCCTGTTGCATTCATTCACTGTAGTAATGCATACGTATTAAGTTTTCATTCTGGATAGAGACATCATTGGCGTCCGTGAATAATCATGAACAACTGACTAAATAGAAATATATACAATAGTGCGAATTTAAAAGAGGGCAAAGGCCTCCCCTTTTCTCGTATTCTTTTTATACCTTACTTTTACTTATTATTACTTTTGGAAATGGGACTAAAATATTGCAAAAAAGGTGGTGAATTTGTAAAAAACGTCCAGTAAATTACCTGAAAGCTGCAAATAAAATCATGTTCCAGTAGTAAAAGTGTAGATATAAATGAATCTGAATTGAATTAGTTTTCAATGCTAATTAAATCTGTTGTTTTCAATATCATTCCCAAAGTTACAAAATTTTAAAAATGAAACAGCTTTAAAACTCGAAAATGCAACCGCGAGGCAGTGATTAATATACAGATTCAAAAATGCAATTTACTATTCAATTTGTTTAACATTTTCTTCATCCTCAGACAAAAGGTACTGAATGGATGAAAGAGTGAAACAATATTAACCAATAAATTGAAAAACATGAAAAGACAGTTACAAGGCGAATGTGTGGATTTTTTCATGCATACTCAAAACAAACCTAACAAGAATCGCACCTTCAGATCACTGTGGGCGCGATCTTTGCACATAATAAATAATAGTCAATGAAGGAAATAGAATGTAGTGTTTGGTGTTATTTAAGCAAATTTATTTAGATGATAACCGCAACCGGTTGTCAAAATGTTTCCAAATCACTGGGGTTAAATTACTTGTTAAGCATTAAAATTATAAAACCAAACCCTATTCTGAGTCCAACAGAGTTATTGATTTAATTCTGTGATATACCTAATTCACAAAAGGTTTAATTTTTGTTTAGGCAAAGTCTGTTAAATAAATAGTAAATACAATTATGTAAACCCGAAATACAATTTTAACATATCTTTAGAAAATAAACAATTTTTATAACCAATTTAAATTTGGGGTGATTAGTAAACAAGAAGTTAATATTACTTTTGTTAAAATAACATTATTAGCATTAATTTGGAAAGTATCTTTTATTTTCTTTAAGTACAAATTTTGAATTGATGGTTTTTAAAGAAACATATGCTGTGTGTTATTTAGGTATTTCCATTTTCCTTCCTGGAGTAATTATTGGTAATTGTAACGTATGTTACGATAGTTTTAACGACCCTGTAGTGGTTCAAACAATGGTAGGGGCATTTTTAGGTACAAAATACTCTATTTTGCAACACGTAAACCTTACTGAACAGTTTTGATATGCAACTTTTTATTTATTTGACTTAGCCGAATTATGTGTAAATAATCGTAAACGTAACAGTTGAGAAATTTAATGTCTAAAAACAGCATGTCTTAAATGTTCCCCGTTCTCAGAAATGAACTACGAAATATCTCATTTAATTTAATTTTCTGCGTTCCTCCTCAAGTCTAAAGAGTCTGGTTTATATTTAAATATATTCAGCTTTAACAGGCCATTAAGGCCCATAGCTTGTCGAAGAGGACCCACCAAGCCGTAGTAAGCTGAGCCTGGTTCGGGTCACCCGTCTAAGTTCTGACCATGGGCATCGATGCTTAACTTTGAAGAGCGATGCGCCATGCCAATACTCACTTTTATTGTGGTTATGATCAAAGCTATTGAAATTCTACTAATGTGGGTGCTTTTACGAGTATTTTAACTAACGTATTTTGATATTTACTAAATATGTTGCATAAGTTGACAATGCCTTTAAGAATTAAAGGTTAAAATATTTTCAAAAGAATCTCTAAATTTCTAAAAAAGTATATTCTGTCGCGGAAAGTGAATAATTTCGCATAAATTGCGATTATACCAAACATAATAATTTTTATTAAAAAAAAAAAAAACGTTAATTAATACATCGATATGTTTGTTTGACACTTGATCCGATACATCGCCTAAGCCTAAGGCATAGTGACTTATACTATTTTACTTGACATTTTACTTGAAACATTGTCAGCACCATTAATAGAACAGCAAATTCTTAAAATTAAGTAAACACCCCTCATACATTGTGTTAAATATCTTTCTCTCTTCTTTCTCTTTTACCCTCTTATACCTTTACAGTGTCGAGTGGGCCGGACACACCGAGTCGCTGAGTGGTCACCCATTCTTATTCAGACCAAACAGGCTTCTGCTTAACTTTTTATATGTCAGTATTACGTGCACTCCCACTCTGTCGTACTGTCGGTTGTGTTATAAATATCAAAAAACAAAAAAATAAAGAAACAAAAATCTTAGTCGTCAAATAATGCATTGTTTGTAAATATTTCGTTTTTTGCAATACTTTTTTCCCACATTGTTTTATGATTTTTCAATATACCTATGAGTTAATTGCAACTTAAAGCACTACACTTCTCTTTTGACAACTTTGATAGTTTGATCTAGACGAACTAAATGTATAAATACACATCTGGTCCATTATCATGATTATTACTTTCAAATTATTTTAGACAAAATACATAAATAATACTTGAAAACTTTAAATTGCATCAAGAGGGTTTCCTCCTAAGTTAAAGCGTAGCGAACGCTATAAATTAGAAGAATACATACGCTATTAAAAAATAGTAATATGTAATCATATTTTCTAAAGGTTTGTTGTGGCAAATTTGACATTTTGTATTTCTTAATTGGGTTTTAAAGCTTTTCGATTTGTTTGAAAACGGAGATAAACTTGTCTCCGAAACGTTAGGTTCAGTGAGTTATTAGTTAATATTTAATTCTATTTTAACAACTGGTGTCAAAAAGCCCAATTAAGGAATATAAAAAGTAATAATAATAGTAATAAACAAAAGTAAACATTTAAGCAGACATATGTTTAACTGTTCGATAGACAGAGTAAGCAACGAGGAAGTCCTAAAACGAGCCGAAGAAGAAGGGAACTATGGAAATACATACAGAAGAGAAAGACTAACAGGCCATTCTAAAAGAAGAGGTGGGTTACTAACAACGGTCATAGACGGCACAAATGCAAGAGCTGAATATATCAAACAAATCACCAATGACACAGGATGTACTAGTTACAGAGAAATGAAGAAATTTTTTTTAGATGGAAGTGTATGGAAAGCTGCGACAAATCAGCCAGAAGGCTGAAGACCATCAATGATGATGATGGATGCTTATCTGTTCATTTATGAATGTTGTAAAACTGTACATACTTTTTACAATAAACTAAAATTAATTTAATTAAGCATTTGTGAAAAAGTGCTATATTTTTTGAAGTTTTTAACCAGTAAATAAACAAAATGTACTACACATGAGTTACCGAACCAATGACGTAATTGTATATTCAGCTTTAACAGGCCATTGAGGCCCATAGCTTGTCGAGGAGGACACACCGAGCCGCAGTAAGCTGAGCCTGATTCGGGTCACCCGTCCGAGTTCTGACCATGGGCACCGATGATTAACTTTGCAGAGCGCTGCGCCATACCAATACTCACTACCGTAACGCCTCCCTTATAATAAAGTAATTACGAACTGTTAATGTTTACTCATACTGTCCGTATGTGAGAAGAGTTTCATTTACGCACTTTTTACAGCTGGTTTGTAAAGCTAAACATATTGGATGATTGTTCACTACTTTTGTAAATGGCACATTCTAAATTATCCTCGAATACGGGTAGTGTAGGTAAGCGTTAAGAGTGCGTGATCACTGATCACTCTATTGATTTCTAACAGATATATCAAAGTATTGGAAATTACTGACTTTTAATAAACAAAAAAAAATTAATACAAGAAAAGAACTTTATATTATTTTATCTATTCTGCAAAATTCGTAAAATTTGTTGCAGTTAAGCATAGAATAGATACACATAATTATTACGAATATGGCTACGTTAGTCGCATGCGTTTATTTAAAAAAAAAATATGCTCCTCATTTATTAATAATAAATTCAAAATTAATTGGCAACTCGACTAAATTCTTTACTGTCAGTAATTTGTAGTAATAGCAAAGAGTAATAAATTGGTATTCTTTGGTATTTTATTAATGAATTTTCCACGAACTACCGTAATTGAGTTTATTATATCATTACAAACAAAAATTCCCCACCTTTTCTGTCGCATAAAAATTGTAAAATTTACACAAAACATATAAACCAAATAAATAAAATAGCTGCTATAATTTTGGAAATAACAGCGATGTAGGAAGTAGATGAGCAGGAGGGGCATATGCTCCCGGCCCTCCGCCCTAAATTTTAATTCTTCATTAGTGAAGGTTTATAGCTCTCCAATCCTCAATGATTCAATACTTTATTGTATAATATTTGTAATTAAAACTTTTTTTGATTAAAGCACCTTCAGAATTTCAGAACTTAGTCGATCAGGTATAAGAATTTGGGCACCTTAGATAATAATTAGTTAGAGTATGCGTACCTACTGCTATGAAAACTTTAATTTAAATTAAATCACAATTGTGGTTTTTATATCACCAGTATGTATTGCTTCCATTCTATCAATTTTAATCCTCCAACTTTATAAATATTGAAACGAAACTCGTCATCTGTCAAGAGTGATCTCGGTCATTCGAAACGCGTCATCTGCCGACAGAACCTCGCGAGTGATCTTGATCGTTCGAAAACGTCATTCGTTGGAACTTTCGGGAAGGATGTCGATCATCATGGACTACTCTAGTGCGTTCCGGATTGAGAACGAAGTCTGCAGGTCATATGCAGGCGCACATGACAGTTTACTAGTGGCGACGAAGTGCATAGTGCATAACTGTGAATAAGTGTATTGAACGCTCGATTAACATAAATGTGCGCGGAATAACATAAGCGTGTTAAAATAAATTAGTTTGATATTTCGTGTTAATCGCATTTGACCACGTTAAATATAACATTTTATGGGAAAAGCTATATAAATTCGGGGTATCTACAAAAATTATTAGAATTATCAATAATTTATACAAAAATGCTAAGCTGCAAGTAAAAGTTAATTAGGAATTATCCAACAAAATAAAAATAAGTCGAGGCGTTCTACAGGGGGAGATCCTGAGCCCTATTCTTTTTTCGATTTTTTTAAATGATTTGGTAGAATTTTTTAGAGCTGAAGGGGCTAAAGGAATCAGCCTTAATGGTAAAAATGTCTTAATCTGCTTACTGGGGAAATTAACTGAGTCATTTAATTACGCAGGCCATAAAATTGAAATTGTTAAACAGTTCAAATATTTAGGCGTCATATTTTCAAATTCAGGTAAATTTCACGCAATGTTCAGAGAAAGCTATAAAAAAGCAGTAATAGCCACACAGAAAGTTAAAAGCATACTGGCAAGAGGTAAATCAGTAGGATGGATGGAAAAGCATAGTCTTATGAAATCAGTAGTTAACGCATCAGCACTTTATTCATGCGAGACCTGGGGCGTTTATCACTGGAATGAGATGGATAAATGCCAACTAAATTACATAAAAGAGATCTTCCAATGTTTGAGAAACACGCCAAATTTTATGATTAGATTAGAAAGGAATATTTCACATATAGGTGCACAAATTTGGAAAATAGTATATTGTGTTATTAGGAGTAAAAGTGTCATTTTGTGTGCCGAGCATGACGTTTGAACGACGAGCGCTAGCGAGTCGGACATTCATGCGAGGCACACAAAATCACTTTTACTCCGAATAACACATGTTATTTTTTCTTCAAACGCATAAATTAAAAGCAATTCAGCAAGAAAATTTAAAAAAAGTCAAAAATGAACGTCATACCAGCTGTCGTTGCTTTGTTATAAAAAATAAAAATTACGAGTTGCCATTGGCTCATTAAGTGTCACTTTTACTCCTAGGAGTAAAAGTGAATGTTTATGTCACTTTTACTCCTAGGAGTAAAAGTGAATGTTTAACTGTGTGTATCCAAGGACACAAAGTCGTGTTTTTCTGACGTTTGAAGAAAAATATACTTACTTGGTGGAAAAAACTGCTAAATATGAATAATACTAGACTACCCAAAATATTGTATAATCGCTTGTTAGTTTTGGATAACTCAGAATTCAGAAATATGAGAGACAACTGGTGCACCTTTGTTAAAAATTCTCTTACTTATGTGGGGTTGGGGAACTTATGAATTAATCAAAGCATAAACATTAACCAAATACGCAAGTTCTGCAAGAAACTCATATCTAATTTACACAGGAAAGACACTGACGACTGTAAGAAAACAAAGTACAATGGTCACTATAGCAAATTTGATCTCAAATCTGCTCCTGTAGATTACCTAACATTAAAGTTACCATTTCGTAAAGTACGTTTAATCTGCCAACTACGACTATGTTCAAAAAAATTCACATGCATTATATTATATAAAAACATAAAATATGTATTGGAAGGCGAAAAGGTTTGTACTATATGTAACAAACAGGCTCCTGAAAACCTTTATCACTTTTTCGCAGTATGTCCAATTTATGAAGGGTTTAGATCAAGATATTTGGTAAATTACCTGCATGAATTACAAAATGAGTCAGATACTCATAAGCTCCTACAAAAGCTAAATTACCAAAAAATCAATGACATTTTTTATTACACTATCAATTCACTACAAATTAGAAGTTTTAGTCTAAATGAGTAATTTGTTCATTTAAAACTGCATGGGTGGATCTATCATAACAGGTAAAGCTGTGATCGGTCGATCTAACTTTGATAGTCGTCATAGTTTTTATGAAATGTGAGTTAAATAATGACCTATAAAAAAAAAAAAGAAATTGTACTGGTAAAAACCATATGTTAAATTAGATGAAATTAAGTTAGCAAATCCTTGGTAAACTTTCTCAAACATTACGAAGTACCCTACCAATAGCTTTAAAATCTAAAGTGTTCAATCAATGTATCCTGCCAGTCATGACATATGGCGCAGAAACGCTAACACTAACTAAAGCATCTGCCCATAAGGTCAAGGTAACACAAAGATCGATGGAAAGAGCGATGTTAAATATAAGATTAAGAGATAGGATACGAAATGAAACAATTAGAAATCAGACCAAAGTGGAAGATGTCCTAAAGAAAATGGCGACGCTCAAGTGGAACTGGGCAGGACACGTCGCAAGAATGTCAGATGAAAGATGGACCCGAAAACTATTAGAATGGAGGCCGAGAACAAAACGACCACCAGGACGTCCACCAACACGCTGGAAGGATGACATAAAAAGAAGTGCTGGATATGATTGGATGATTAAAGCGCAGGACAGAGATGAATGGAAGAAATTAGGGTAGGCCTATATTCTGCAGTGGATGACAATGGGCTAAAATGATGATGATGATGATGATGAAATCCCTGATAGGTGAATAATTAAGTAATACACCTTTTAAACAACACAGGTAAAAGCTGTATAATATGTAAGTTAAATTAAGCGGCCCTACCTTTGATAGCTTTTTCTTAAAGTTTTCCAGGAAATGTGAAGCCAAATTATATACAGGGCGACATTGAAAAAACTACAATGCATAGTACCACGCGATAGAGGACCATAATAGTATATTATAGACCAAGGTAGAGAAGACATTTTTCTCAGCCGAGCAGTATTATTTCCCGACATGCGGAGCATGGAGGGAAATAAGTTGTGAGGCTGAGAAAAGTCTTCTCTACCGTGGTTTATATACTATTTTTTTCACTACTAGTACCTTTATTCCTTTTAATTAATCATTTTTACATAAATAAAAAAGTAAAATGACAGATGCGTATATTTATTTCTAAATATCCACCAAAATCAAATAGCCTTGCTTGAAAACAAGGGGAGAGGTTAATTTCAATTGACATTTGGGTAAAACATATTTAAAATAGGCACCTGAGCGCAGAGCAAATGTTTCTATTATTAACCAGTAGTCAATAATAAAAAATTATTGACCACTAGGAGAGAAATTCATCTTCTGGGCTCGAAAATAAGGTCAATAATGACATCTTCTAATACCTACTAGTAGTGAAAAAAATAATAAAAAAAGTTCTTATACGCTAATGTCCGATCGCCTTTTTTTTAAGATACAGGATGTTAAAAGTTTGTTAGAAAATTTAAATTTTTTTAAATTTCTTCCGATTGTGAAGACATAATTGAACCAAAATTGTTGCACACTATGCCCTTGCAGGTGGCTATTTTGTGTATTTTAGTTTCGAGTATTATTAGAATATTATCATATTTTTAACGCGTTGAAACGCTTTCCTGTAGTTGGCTAGTATCTTGAAAAAAAAGGCGATCGGACATTAGCGTATAAGAACTTTTTTTTATTATTTTATGGTCCTCTATCGCGTGGTATTATGCATTGTAGTTTTTTCAATGTCACCCTGTATAGAAAAAAAAAACTATTATTCCACGTTAGGCACCTACCTTTGATATTTTATATGTATATGTGATATGATAATTTTGTGTTAAATCCTTACCTACCTTTGATATTATATGTATATGGGATATGGATATGTGTTAAATGTTAAGTAAATGAAGCCAATCCTTTGTAAAAAGTGTAACACTTTATGCAAATAAATTATTATTTTTATTATTGTGTATTTATTAGTGATTAAGTTGTTGTTCTTGTTTCTTGTTGCGTTTTTTAAATTGTAGTAGGTTTAAATAAAATTTAAAAACGTTACAATATTAACTTTTCCCCACCCCCAGCATATTCCTTCGGCTGCGAAATAATGCATTTTCTTTTGAGTTTAAAAATTCCATAATTCTAAAAGTTACGTTTCTAAAAGCTTTATTTTTAACGGAAGTATGTTTTACGTTAAAATGTGTAAATATAGTCTAAAAATTTGCCACGGAAATTTGTTGGAATAATTTAGATACATGCTGTATACAGGGTATCTCAGACATGACTCCCCAGGCCTATAACTTTGTTATTTTTAAAAATAACTATAATAAGCTATATATATTCGTAAATGGGAGCAAATTCTCTATAAGATGGGGAAAGAAAATGTTAGAAAATCTGTACTCATATTATGGCAGCGATATTCAACTTTTTTTTTTTCAAATTGCACTCTATGCTTTTTTTCGCTCATTCTGATAGTACTTTTTATTCTCTTTATAACCATGTAAACCAATATTGGTCTTACATAAGAAAATTCTCGAAAAACATACGATTGAAGGTTCAAGTCTATGTTTGCCATGGAAACAACTGATTGTTGTAATTTGTACTTGTCGGCGATAAAAACAATAGCAGATACCTTTCTGCATACAACCTTGCTGCTCTTCTTGCATTCCTCTCGCATAAACCATAAATAAGGATCATATCAAGCTTTTCAGAATTAGGGCCCGATTCTCAACTTATCACTTCATATCATATCACAATGGTGATAAATTTATATCATATCACTTGTTAATATTAAATGCTATTCTCAATTACAAGGTGATATGATATAAATGAATGAGAAGATGTGATATTATATATTCAGTACGTTGGCAACATTAGCTGTCAATATTACAAAATTTGAAGTTTTTCGCAAAAGAATTTTAAACATTTGTATATTTTGGACGAAGCGACTTCGAAATGTCATCGAAACGCAAGACTTTTACGTTACAAATGAATAAAAACGCAAACTGCTTGAAATTATGCAGGAAATTACCAATTTAAATAGTGGTCCGTTTACCGATTTAAAATCTAACGGAATTTCATAGGAAGAAGTTTCAAACATTTTAAATGCTTGTGGGGGTGGCAATAAAACGGGTAAAGAGTGGAGGAAAGTATGTACCTATGTAGTTTATTACAAATATATCAGTTGAAAATAATAAAATAATTTATGTAATTTACATTATTTATTTACATATTTTATTAAAGTGCTGGCAGGATATGAAAAGCAATGTAAAAGAGAAATTATCAAAAAATGCTAGTACAGCAAGGATGACTGGAGATGAGCCTCATATAGAAACCCCATTGACTGATGTGGAAGAACACATCACTCCATTTGTAGGTAACTCTGCAATTTATGGGCATTCCGATATTTTGGAGTCACCATTAGATATGGTACCAGCAAATAATTTGTTAGTTGAAACGGAAGAGCGTGAAAGTGTGTTTGTAAACTATGGACTAATATTTTAATTAGTTTCAAATGTTAATTATTTTACGGCATCTGAAAATATAGAGAACACAACAACTTTTGAGCCTTGCGAAAATTCAACACCGGCCTGAAAGAGAGCGGTACCGAATGCAACAAACTCTAAAGAAAATAAAAAACGAGCCATTGAACGAATTATAGAGCATAGTAAAAACAAATTAAGTATTGAAAAGGAATATTAGGAAAAAAATTAGCTCTTTTGGAACGCGATGTAATTGCAAAAGAAAAAATAGCTGATGCTCTAACTAAAATCAGCGAATCTTTTTCTTAGATAGTTATTCTTTTTTAAAATTAGTATCAGTTATAACAATTTACTTAAGTGTATAAATGTATTTATTTCGTTTAGTGTTTTTTTATAAAAAAATTTAATTAAAATATGTTCCAATAATACGTCTTTGAATTATTCCACCACGATTAAAAATTCGATTTGGTGCATCATTATCTGTTATCGCATTTTGATTATTGTACATTCCATAATCCAAAATTTCATCCAAATTATCATTTGCTTCATCTATTTCTTCAATATTGTAAGCCAAACACATATTATGGAGGACAACACAAACACAAGTATTAATAATTTTGGTTGCTACATTTGGAGCATAATGTAATAGTTGTAATACGCGGTGTTTGAGTAAACATCTGAACCTATTTTTTACATTACATCTCTCTATAGTTATTCTTGTTCTGATGTGAGCATCATTAAATCTTGATTCCGGTGATTCATTTATAGGATTTGTTAATAGAGTCATTAACCGTGGCTATAAGGGATACCCAGCATCCCCTAAAAGCCAAAAATGTCTGTCGTCATTCTCATGTCTTCTTCGCAGGAAAATATTTACGTTTGAATTCCTCCAAATGAAAGAATCATACCTACTTCCAGGATATCTAGCATTAATATTTAATATTTTCATGGTATGGTCACATATTAACTGGACTTATTGAATGGTAGCCCTTCATGTTAATATATGAATGTTGTTAGGTGAAACTATTGCAACGTGCGTACAGTCATTACATGCTATAACCCCTGGGAAATGATATTTTGTATAAAATGCATTTCTGGCTCTTATTAATTGTTCTTCAGAAGTAGGAAATTTCACCCACTCCGGAAATAAAATCCTATTAACAAAGTCTGCCACTTCTGTGACACACCTGCTAACAGAGCTTTGATTAACTGCTAAATTTATGTAGTTTCCGACGTCCGTTTGGTATCCACCAGTTGCAAAAAATCTAAGCAATCAGCATCTAAATATAAAGGATATTATATTTCGACAAACTAAAAACAGGAATTACGAGTAGGAGTACCTGTGTTTCAACGTCTAACGCCCATTTCTTACCAGGAGGACGTATACGTTCCCCGATTCTTTCAATTAATAATGTTGCCAATTCGTTATTCACTCTAAATAATTTTATCGTTTTTCATTCAAGTTAAGCGCATTGAACCTTGGCCGAATATGTCTATGCACTTCAACGTGTTCAACAAGTAATAAATCAAGGTATTCATTCATTTTTCAAATTTGAAAGCAATGAAAATTTACTGTAAAAATGTGATCTCACTAAATATCACCGATTTCACCATTGAAATACCAGGGGAAATAAGTGAGTGATATATATCACCATATATCATAAATTTGTTTTTGAGAATAGCTCCAAGTGATAAAATGATATTTGGTGATAATTTTCACTGGATATCACTTCGGTGATAAGTTGAGAATCGGGCCCAATAGCTCCAAGTGATAAAATGATATTTGGTGATAATTTTCACTGGATATCACTTCGGTGATAAGTTGAGAATCGGGCCCCTAGTGTAATTCATTTCTAATACTCCTATGATTTTAAACAAGAACATACAAATACAAGAGCACTTGTCATTCTTTACAACGTAAATTGCAATTGTTTTACAGCTATACGCTATTGTTTTCATCGCCGACGAGGACAAATTACAACAATCAGTTGTTTCCATGGCAAACCTAGACTTCAACTTTCAATCGTATTTTTTTCGAGAATTTTCTTATGTAAGACCCATATTGGTTTACGTGGTTATAAAGAGAATAAAAAGTACTATCAGAATGAGCGAAAAAAAGCATAGTGTGCAATTTAAAAAAAAAAAGTTGAATATCGCTGCCATAATATGAGTACAGATTTTCTAACATTTTCTTTCCCCATCTTATAGAGAATTTGCTCCCATTTACGAATATATATAGTTTATTATAGTTATTTTTAAAAATAACAAAGTTATAGGCCTGGGGAGTCATGTCTGAGACACCCTGTATATGCAGATTTCTTTTTCATTTTATTAAAAACACTAAAGCGTATTTCATTATTTAAATGTAGATACACAGATTTCTGAACTAGATATTTTGTAAAGCGCTTTGCTTATGGTACTGTTTTATGTTATTTACTTTCGAACGAAAACTAAAAAACACGTTTGATCGGGATTATATGGGTTTAAGGATATTAAATATCTAAAATTCGCCAATACCTTTAGAAGATTTAATCTAATAATCTCCAGGGCAAAACCGGTGCGTATCGCCGCAACGAAGAAGATGTACGTGAGCAAATTGTATAATCATTGATGTCATAAATACAGAAACCTCTCGGTTTTTCTCCACTTAGATGGTGGATATCTCGTACAAGTCTAAATTTGGCAAAGATCTTCGTCTCGAGTTCGACGAATCGCGGGGTGACAGACAACGGAGTTGCACAAACAGCAAGACCCGCTTCTCTCCCTATTTGGTGCTATTTCTGACTCGACACTCGGGGTTCCCGTACGTGCCCTGCATTATTTACACCACCTTTATCCGCAACTTATCCGAAAATCTATACTTTTACCCGCTTCTCCTAAAATATCCGTCTTGTGAACGAAAACTCTAACTCAGAGGGATCATATGTCTCGTGCTAGGTATTCGCACTACGGAAAACACACACACTTGGGGGTTAAACTGACATTGATTAAAAAGTTAGCTTCTGAAAACGATTCTCGTTATGAGTCAGTCCAGTGGCGGGTATTCGCGAATATCGATGTTTCGAGGTAGCCAAGAAGATTAAATTTAAGTAACAAACCATTCTCTGATAAATTCTATACAAGCATTAATTAATTTATCCTTATTTTTTCTATTTAACAAAACCTAAGGGAGGTGAAATTTCCTTCTATTACTTAGGAGTTTTTATGTCAACGCCGCTCATGGCAAATCCAAGCACATCCACATGTGACGCGTTTTTTTAAAGGATAAGGGGAATAATGCCAGGAGATTTCTTTCAGTTGCACAAAACAAATATTTTTAAGGACGATTTAGGTAAGGTCGGTTATATTGAATTTTTTGCTAAAGCTGTAGAAATTGAGACTGCGATTGAAGCTGAAACTAAATTGAGTTTGCCCGGGAGCAAGATATAAGCGGTTTATGCCATTTACATGGCTTCTTAAGATGAGCAGGCAAGAGGAAGCGGTGTAGAAAGCATGTGTCTACGCGTATAACGGCTAAAGTTTTGGATAAAACGACTCTGATTAACTCTGACTCTTACTAAATTACAAGGTGGATGATATTAGGTATTAGAATATATTATTTTAAGCATTAAATGTAGTCATTATATTCAATTCAAGAATGAGCTAATTTGGAATTTTTACTGTTAAGTTTTTTTGCGTAATGTATCAGAAGATGGATTTCTAAAATGACGAATGATTTATATAAAGATTAAATCAGATCAGTGTCGCACCCGAAGATAATCGAGAAAGAATTTGTTTTGACATCTCGAGAGTTAAAGGAGTATTTATTTTATGCTAAAAGGTATTTTAGTATTCTCAATGCATTTTTTCTTTCTTGAAAAAAACGTTTTTTAGTCCTGAAGAATTTATACAGCTTTAGAAGATTTCCCACACTACAAAATCGCAGGGGAAAACTGCGAGTTGAATGTTTTGTTTTCTGGAATTGAAATGAATCTAATGTGATGATTTTTAAAATGAACTAAGAGCGGGGTTATGTTCGGTTATTTAATTACGATTGGGAAAATTCAACCGTTAACGAGAAATAGAACGCAAAAATAAATATATGAAAGCAAAACATAACCCGTATAATAAAATCATTTTGAGGATATAATTAGGGATAAATTTTCATTAGAAATTGTATTTCAAATTATACGCAAGCTCTTTGTACCTAATGTATTATTTCACTACTAAATTATTGTTTGAAGAAGTACAAGTTAATGCTTATTTCTAATTATGTCTGCATCTTTAAAATACTTTAACAGCCATCAGCAGTACCTATATAAATTCTCTGAAAGTTTACCCAAAAGTAACTACCTACAGTGATACATGTTTCAAGTATCAACAAAACAAAGATTACTTCTGATTCTATAATACAAGGGAGTTAAAAACAGAGTTGGTGTTACTATCATTTACTTTACAAAATACTTTATTTTTATTTCTCTACGTGCATATTACTGACGACAAAACCAAGTTAAAATATTCATACGTGGGTATTCTGGCTTCACATTTAAATTTAACGCTACGTGTGTAATAACCACGGCAATATTACACGTATGTTTTTGAAAACCAAAGCCAACTACGATTACCATTAAAAAAATACACATTTATGAATCAATTTTGAATATTTTTTGTTCTTCTATGAAAACAATTTTGAAAATATGTAAGCATTTACGATAAAAGTAACAAAGGCGTGGCAAAATAAAAACCTATATGTGATATTGAAATAAAAATATTAATTGGAATTTCCTTAAAAAGTGGCTTATCCTACTTATTTGTTAGTGGTTTGCTTATCCCAAAATCTTTGAAATTAGTGTTTGACAATATCACGTAAGAAAGTGAAGTTACTTTGCTATAGTCCGTCTCAACCTTCAAAAGAAGTACAGGCTTCTTATAAAGTATGTCCGTCTTCGTTAATTTTGAGAATTTTCCCCTATCCCACTATTGTACAAAGAAACATCGGAAATGAGGAAGGAATGTAGCAGTGCAAGAAGAGCCATGGTAAGGGGAAATAGTAACACAAGGATAAGTGAAAATGAGAAAGAACAATTAAAGATGCATTATACAGATAAAAGAAACATATATAAAAAATCAATAAAAAAAATCCAAAGAAGAGCAATGGAGAAAGGTATGCAAAAAAATGATAAAAACGTATGGGGGGAGGGCTACAAAATAGCTACGAAAAAGAAGAACCAAGAACCATATTAAAGGAAGAGGACCTAGACAAAATCGTTAGGGAGCTGTATCTCGCCTGTAAAGAAATCAAACGGGGTGACATGGGTGTTGGTTAAGCGGAGATAATACCATTTACAATGCATGAGCTGGTGACGGCCACCGAAGATTTAAAGAAAAGAAGGCCCCTGGCCCCGATAGGCTATCTCGGGAGATAGAGAAAGCGGCTATTAAGGCAGACCCGGAAGTGGCACTCTATACTATGAACAAGATTTTAACGGAGGGGCAGTAACGATTATGTGGAAAAAGGCGAGATTGGCTCTCATAGAAAAAGAAAATAAACAAGGGGACGGGAAGAAGAAATACAGACCAATCTGTCTATTGCACGTAATGGGAAAAGTAAGGGAACACTTGTTAACAAGAAGACTGAGGAGTCAAATAAAAGAAAAGGGAGACCTCTCAGAACGACAATATGGCTTTAGGAAGGGTCGGTCGACCGTAGACGCCATGGGGAAGGTTATGAAAATAGTGCAGACGGTAAAAAGGGTGGCCTCAAAAAACAGCAAATATTGCATTATGGTACTGCTCGACACCAACAATGCCTTGAATATAGCAATATGGGATGGTATTATAGAAAAGTTAAACGAAATACAGATAAGCCCATACCTGCCTGGTCAGGACTGTTCAAAGCTACTTAGAAAAGCATTAAGCAGATTCATGCCGAACGTACGGTGACCCAAAGCCGGCAAGATAAAGGTGCTGAGCTGACCTGATAATGCTGCATGCGGCACCAATATGGGCTGAGAGCTGACGGAGGCAAAGTACAAGAGAATGATGCTTCAACAGCAGAGAAGCATTGCTATTCGTGTAGGCAGTGGATACAAGACTATCTCAAGCGAGGCTGTATAGATGATAGCCGGAATTACGCCAATAGACTTGCAGGTCGAGGGTAGGAAGCAGGTATATGAAAGGGGTCAAGAACACAAAACTCAGGTAATGGAAGACATAGCTGACAGGTGGGCACAGAGATGGAGCACGGAAAGCGGATGGACAAAAAAGCTAATAACAGATCCGCAGAAGTGGATAAGTAGAAAGGATGGCGAGGTGGATTACTACATTACCCAATTTCTGAGTGGGCATGGCTATTTCGGAAACTATTTGAAAAGAATTACAAAGCGAGAGGAGGACCAGTGCTGGTATTGTGCCGAGATAGATAGCTCTAAGCGCACCTTCTTTGCGTACGAGAGGTGGGGGGGCAACGGCTCCAAGAAACAATGGACATAGACATAATGATCGAAAGCAAAGAAAACTGGGAGGCAATTAAAAAAAAATGGTTTTAGTGGGTAGAAATCCAACAGTCCCCCGCGGAATTGAAGATCTTCTCGCGGAGACCCTTTTGAAGGTTTCTCCTTCAACACATTAAAAAAAATTTTTTTTAGTATGCACATAATTTTACATTGTGGTTTGGCAGCCACTATTTGGTACAATACTGTTCTCAGTAAATCCTGTAATGCTTTCTAAGGTTGAGACGGACTGTAGATGGTGAAATAACATTCTTGTGATCTATGCAAACAAAAACTATTAGATACTTATTGTACCGTACAGTTCAAATACAAATGTCGTAGAATTAAGATCTCGGTAAAATTACATGTATCAAATACTGGGTCAGTTACACATAACGGGCAGAAAATATGGTTATTTTATAATTTATACTATTTAGGATGTGGTTTACGAAAGAATAGATAAAGATGATATTTTTTGATTTCCAAAAATGGAATCAAAATTATAAATTAAAAAGAAAACAGTTTAATATTTTCAATCAATTTTCACTAAGATAATTAGGGAGTCAAGAATTGCAAAAGATCATTTTTGAGTGTTTCAATTCTATGGCTTATCAATACCCTGTATATTTGTGTCATATTACAAGGATAATAATTTTCTTCAGAAAATAATATAGGCATTAAATATGTATAAAACTAGTTACTTCCTTAAGTTTCGCATTTTACAAATTAAAAAAAAAATTAAAAACAACTTTTTAATATATTCGTAGCGTAGTTAAAAATCAACTCTTTAACAGGTTCAAAGGTTCAGAGAAAACCCATGCTGAATGCTGATTTTTGTTTAATTTTGTACATTTATTTGTCAGCAATCAATTTTGTCATTATACACTCTAAAAGTTAGGCCTAACTTTACGAGTAAAATTATTAGAAAATTGTTGAATATTTGGGAATTCTCGGCATGTATAAATAACCTTAACTTATTTTGAAGTTCATTTTTAACAACGTCGCTTCAATTTCACGGTTAAGTTTTGGGACCTTCAAATATACACTTATTATTCTTCACATGATGACAGTGGCCACTTAAGAATAAATTGTAAAATGACCAAACATTTGATTAGCCATAAACACTAATGGGGAGTAATACAATAAACGTCTGGTAAATAATTTATATTGTCTTGATAATAAGAGGTTACTGCTTACTGCACATGCAAAAATAACAATCAATTTTTGGATTAAAATAAAATTTATAAAATTTGTATGTAAAGTAGAAAATGTTATTTCAAATAGCGAAACAAGCGTAAAAATTATCTAAATAAATGTTAAAATTTAAGATTTGCCTTTATTTCTGACAGTATATGCTACATTTACGTACGTATATACAGTATATAGGCTGATTCAAATTCGAGCTCTACCATGAGTTTCTCGCATATTATAAGAAATAGAAAACGAGTTTAAATTCGACAGAATTTTGTACTTAATATAGTGCCGCAAAGAAACTTTACTTAACTACATCCGTTTGAGAGTTATTGCTAAAAAAACAGATTTCCAAATTTCCTATTTTGTTTCTCCTACCTTTGTTTGAAATGAGCGTAAAAGAATTATAAACAAGTTCCAGAGGCAACTGTTTAAGTCCTAACAGGTAATGTAATCATAATTTAAAAGAACGTTTCGTCTCCTACTATTATCAGGTTTTGTATTTCTTCTGGATTATCCAGAAGGCTTTAATCATAATTGCCTCAGTTATTGATAAGTGCTTATTTCAAAAAATTAATCTTTTAAACTATATATGCTTGTTAATAGAAAAACCCCTAAATTCAGAAAATAACTTTATTAACAAAGACAGATTTAGGTACATCAGAAAATACCTTGCTTGTACCAACGAAACCGTTTTCCTAACAGGACTAAATTAAATGTGCCAATGTATTATATTTTTTATAATTCTTAAAAGGCTACAAAGTACTTCACTTTATTGCAATAAAAAGCTTATAGCTTAATTAATATTTCCTAACAATATTTAATCATCTTTCACTTTTAACGAAAAGTAACCAAAATTATATTTTTAAAATACAGCGTAAATATTTTCTGAATGTAAAAAATCTTTGTTAATTAGTAAACATTTATTAAATAATAAAACACGACACGCAGTTCCCAAGAAATAAATAACCAACGCCCACAGTATTACAACATCCGTAGTTTTTGAGATTTGTCGCGAATATAAAGAAACAGAAGAAACCGTCAGTTCAGAAATGATTTATGAAGAGCACCTTGGCTGCAAATCTCATTCATGTTGAAGTATAAAACAAATTTGGTCGAATCTCTGCTGGATGTGGATTTATGTTAATTTTCACAAAGCGAACTGCTTGTCGAACACACAGACAGCATGAAATTTTCAAGTAGGTAATTCAAACTGAACGCCTTACGGGAGCACATTTGCTAAATCTAGCTGGATTGTAATCCCAAGAGGTTTGCCTGTCTGGGGCAAACCGAGAACACTACATGCTGTAAAAACATTATGGCAATCCAATTAATTCGACATAAATTATTTCGGCTCGATTGCACCAAGCCACTGGGGATTCGTTCCTTGGATGTTAATCCGTACTCAAGTCACATCCGATTGTATGGTGTCTATATCTTCTGGGGGTCTTAAGAAAATTATATAATTACACTTTCAAGGACATGTCGTTATAATCTACACATTCTGAATATAAATTAGAGGAATATTCAATGGAATTCTTCCAAGAAATTTATTATAAGACGGCCAGTTTTCATTAAAATTTATTAGCAATTCGATTTCTTAAATACAAGTAATAACATTAGTAATACCTAATTGCCTTGATTGTTTTATTAAATATTTATTTACCTGTTTTATTGTTCCCAATAGATATCAGTTCTGTTTTAAATTTAATGTGAATACAGAAAATTTATATCTAAATTTACCGACGCGACGTATTGAAACGAAGAAAGTGACAGTATTTATAGTAATTACATTTTTGAAAAAGTTAGAGTGTGGCTCCTGAATAAATTAATTTTACTTTGACTAGTGCAATTTGTGATTTCACAAAACTACGAAATTAGATCGATACTGAAAGTTCACAGTTTAAACAATTCGGAAAATGTAAAAATTTGGCAGGCAACAACATAAGTCAAAAATAAATATCAGTTAAATAACCCATTTCATTGTAAATACTTCACAAGCTACATGTAACAAAATAGTTAGAAATTACATTTTTCCGAACTGTAATATAAACTTTAATTTTGCATCTCTCGAATATTTTCAAATTCAGTATATTTTATATCTACTTACTATTACATTCCCACCACTGAAAATAATTGGGCACCGAACTACAATGCTGAAGTAGGAAAGGTAGGCGGTTGTCGAAGGCTTACCACATCACCCCGTGTGCGTAGTAATAACCCTCTAGGTTGCCGGAGTGTAAGTGCCGATATCTTTACCTTTTTCCTATTGTATTTGATAAGAATAAACAACTATAATAAAATCTTGCAGAATTGACAAATGTATTGAAAGCCACAATTTACTGAGCATCTCGGTAATACTTTTATTTATTATTCATTTCCAAACGTTCAGTAGTTCCTTACTTCTATTAGATTAACAAAAGCTTTAAAAATAAAAAATTTAAACCATTTTTAGATAATCTCCGTTAAAAAATGAAGTATTTTCTGATTCAAAGCTGCAAAAATAATTCTCTCGTTTAAGAAAAATTATCCTGAGATAATGGATAAATATAGACCTATTACCCTTTTTGTTGATAATTAACACTTAAATTAACAAATTTTATAACACTTTAATTACCATATATCGATGAGTATGAATTTTCCACCAGCATATTTAGTTTCGTACATTTTAAAACGTAGGTATACAACAGTTTGTTTAATTTGTGGTACAGTTAGTACATTTAAATCAATTCGAAGACTTCCACGGTCAGTGTCAGTATTAACAAAACATCTTCCGGATTGGGACCGTGTCATTTTGAGACAAAAGACTCAACGTTTCGCCCACTTTTATAAGGGGCTTCTTCAGGAGGAAAGGGAGCATTAAAAGAGCACGGTAACTCAACGTGTTAACCACGCCAGAGGCGAAACTCTTTTAGCAAGAGGCAGAAAGGTAACGGTAACTCAACTTGTCAACCAAGCCAGAGGCGAAACCCTTCATATACAGTAATTATTAAATTTTTTTGCGATCCACTTTACCCTGTGACATTTTACTATTGTTCCATTAGTTAAATTGGATAGCAACTTTTCAGAATATTTTACAGGTAATAAAAACATTTGGTCAATACGTCAATTTATAACTGCTGTAAAAAAAATTCGATGTCTTATTAAACCACTTCCAATGTTTTAAATAAGTTATTTTTGACTACTATGCTGGCGTTATGAAATAATATAAACCAAAACTTATTAATTGTCATAAATGTGTATTCTGTATTTTAACAAGAGGCTCTCAACTATGGATCGTTTTCTATGTTTAACGTTTTACAACCATTGTTCTCCAGTTATTATAATGTGTCAGAAAAATCTTGAAATCATACCTTTTCAAGAATTTAATTCACATTTAAGAAAAATTGGTGCTCTTTCATCAATTTTGATCGTTCATTAACTAATAGAAGTTCTATGCAACTCACCCCGAATGTGTATTACTATTATTATTCATTGTAATTAATACATACTATGGTTTCGAGATTAATTCTACTTTCCAGATTTTAAAATGCCATATTCACACAGGCCCGTAGCCAGGGGGGGGCCAGAGTGGGCATTGCCCACTCTGGAAGAAAAAGTTGCCCACTCTAGAGAAAATCCTAGTGTTTTTTTAACGACACACAACACAACAATTAATTTGAAAATTGTGTTATACCGGTGTCAATGAAACATGGGGCACCCCTATTTTTTAAATTATATTTTAAGATATCACAATGAAATTTGGTATATGTAATATACTCTTTAAATTACATTTTTTGGCATAGAGCACACGTTTCTGTCACTTCCGGTTTCTCCGAAATTGCCCTAAATTTTGTTATTTTAAATGGAACGCCCTGTATATTTACACATTTTTGGAATCTCCATTTCATTCTACGTATATTAGTATCAAGTTTGAAACATTTTGATGGCCAAGTAAATACTGCAGAAGAGTTTATTTATTAATCTAGGATGCCATGACCTGCTTAAAATAAAAGTTAGGGTAGGGTGTAGGGTCAGGGGGCGATGTTATTAATAACATCACCGGTCAGGGTAGTCAGGGTAGGAGTATTTTAGAACTTCAGTTGTAGCAAGTCTGGCCCCTGTTTTGTGCATTTCTTTTGTTTCAATTGTTTTGCAACCCAGTGTCTAGATTTAAATGTCCAAAATATGATTTTTCTGAATGGAGAGTGTTATTCCGAATTAAATTTTCATAGTAATATCATCGCGTTATTGGTATCAATGAAATCCTTGAAAAACACTCGTTTTTAATATCTTAGTGTTTCACCCTAGAGCCATTTGAAAAAATAGAGTTATTTTCGAAAAATCATTTTTGCCAACTTTAGATCATTCTAATAGATAATAGAGCAACGAAAATAGCTGAAGTTCTAAAACAATTTGTCTCGAGTGTTGGGACACCTTGACTTTAATTTTGCGTAAGTCGTCGTGGCACTCTAGATTAATTTCTGCAAAAATTTACTTTGTCATCAAAATGTTTCGAAGTTGATACTACCATACGTAAAATTGAATGGAGATTCCAACAATGTATAAATATACAGGGTGTTCCATTTAAAATAACAAAGTTAATGTTAATTCCGGCGAAACCGGAAGTGAGAGGAACGTATATTCTATGTGTCAAAAAATGCCATTTAAAGAGTATATTACACATACCAAATTTCATTTTGATATCTTAAAAAATAAGAAAATTATAGGGGTGCTCCAGGTTTCGTTGACACCCTGTATAGGGTGGTCCATAAGTAATAACCTATTTTTGCTACACCTAATAGTTAAAAATACTTCAAATTTTTTTGTACTTAAAGTTAGGGCAGACCTAAAAAATAATTTCCTCATATTTTCTATTATAAAAAAGGTATACTATTACAATGTCTCTAAAGTTCACCGTTTTCAAGATATTTGCGATTGAAGTAATTTTACTTATAAAAATTCCTCCTCTAAAATTTTAGTTGCCCACTCTAAAATTTGAGTTGCCCACTATAAAATTTAGACCTGGCTACGGGCCTGTATTCACAAAAGGAGTATTTACTATTTTACTAGATATTAGCTAATAACTGGCAATTTTTAGCACATTTTATTCATCAATATAAGACTTGCAGTTTCGACTTTAATCAGATTTTAAATTTTTGTGATTAAACCGTAACAGATATCACAAATTAGAAAGAGACAAAAAAGTTTACTATTGAATGCTTCTTACTGAAAAAAATATTATTTTAATTATTGGTCTTGCCATTAAAGAGTTACTGCCTGATATGTGCTGTGACACACATGTTTCATACACTAGTGGTCCATTGATAATAACCATTATCAATTATCATCTCAAAAGCTGTCTTATATCCATATGGAGTGACATGCAAAATATCATCCAAATCGATCCAAGCGTCTTGTTATAAGAAAAATTAATTTTTTTTCAAAGAACTTTGAACTAGAATACTGGCTTAACGAAACGAATTTGGATATAGGTAAGTTGGGTTAAATCATCTTATTTTGCGCCCAGGAATCTGTGGTTAAGCCATGTCCACGCATTTTAGAGACACCCTGTAGATATAAATGCCTATTTTTCAAAATATTCGTTAAATATTGATGAATTAATGCATGTGAACCTCTATAATCACTATCACTATTTGATTAAAATTTTACCGAACCCGGAACCATAATTTCGGCGAGATATTTTTTCCATCATCTATTTACTTTCTTCCAGCTATTTTCGGCAGTATTCGGACAATGTCGGATTAGTTTGTCGTTCTGGTGGTTACTGCGTGCTAACTAAAATATTGTGACTTCAATAAAATTATTGTTATTCCTTATTTCAGCAATTTTTGGTAAAATTCGGGGTATTCAGCGAGCCTAATAAAAATTCCAAGACAGACAGATCTTTTCCTGGTTTTCGAAACATCTGTACCATTTGTTGTGGTAATTCGGGTATCCTTCGGTATTCATATTAAGACTAGTTTCATTTCAGTAGCTGCAAGAGAGAAGTTATTTATAGATTTACACACAAAAGGGAGAAGACTTGCTACACAAGTGATATTTACAGTTTTGCTTTGTTAGGTTGCCATTAAAGCCGCAAAATATATTTCTCAATGAAAAAATGTCAACAGAGAAGTACCTTTATACGCTGTCCTTTTCTAAAGAGTTTCTCGCCAGCATCAAAATACAAAAGGACACATTCGTTTGCTTAGTTCAATAGTTACTATAGTTAGAACAAAAAAAGTTTGTCTCAAAGAGTTACAGACAGACACCCTTTTGTCTGATTGGTGATCTAGACCCTGGAATCAATGCTGATCTGCCATTTTCGGCATTTTTTTGGAAAGTTTCCAACAGATAATACAAAACTATAATGGCCCCGTATTACTAGCCCTAGACGTGAACCTAAAAAGAATAACCTGGAAATTTGGCAATGTTGCAATCAATATTTTTGAAAAAACTTTAAACAGCCAGCGAAATGTAGAAAATATCTATGTATATGTATTTGATATACTGAATTATACACTTATAAGTAACACTATTACAAGATACAACATTTAACCTGGCAACATTAATTTAACATTATGACATAAAATTCCACAGCAATAATATAACTCAAAACACATTCCAAGCGCTAACTATTCATTTTAGAGACACAAATCGTCCAATTTACCTAAGCCACTTGCATATTAAACACGCACTTGCTCACTTTACTAAATCCTACCCGACATCAACTATAAATTTACTGAATACATAACGGTGCAGTAAAACGTTTATGTACAAGTACGTATCAGCCATTATCAGAAAGCAACAGAAATCTAGAGCTTTCAAGAGCTCTCGAATCAAGAGACGAGGCCGAAACCACTCTTAAAATTTCGATAAGCACAAAGCGGTAGCCCGCACGTATATTGGACAAAAGTTTATTTGGCCCGCACCAAGAAAGGTTTTATATGAAGAAGCCCCCGACCGAGAAGCAATTGGGACCTTCGTAACGGCCGTTCTATCTTAAAGACGTGTGTGGTCTTTCAGAAGTGTTGCTTAAGAAGCTTTTCTAAATGCCACGTCTTCGAATAAAATACCCAGATTACGTACGCACGTTTTCACAGGTTGTTTTTCCGAAAAGAAATGAAGTTCAGAAATAAATAGAACATAATGTATATACATATAAGTGCTGACGTATTTACTATGAATCTGTTTATTCACGTTGTATGAAAATTTAATTTAATTTAATCTAATTTATCCAATTAAAAAGTGAAAAGAAAACTCTAAGTATGACTTAGAACGTATTCGTGAAAAGTTAAAAGCGACTATTACGTATTTTCAGTGACAAAAAAAGCCTCTTTCGATTGGTTCTTAAAATAAATGTGTCGATCTTATACAGGGTGGTCTGAAAGATTTTGAAATAGGCAACAAGGCAACAAGTGCCACATCCTACTTTACTGTTTTTTTTTTTAATTAAGTTTTTAATAACCATCAGTAAATCTACAGAATTATTTTTTTCCGTTTCCGGTTTCGTATCTGTTTTATAAAGATTATTTTGTCCATGGATTCTCATTATAAACAAATTTTTCAATCTTTAGAAAACACATTTTTAGAGCCTTTGCACCCCAAAACGAGTTGTTTTCGAAATTTCTACGAATATTTTGAATTTTGAATATTTTTTCATAAAAATACGTAACGACCAGAAAGGAGACCTTTTATTTAAATCTTGATACGTTTTTTTAGTATTCACAGACAAAATATACAATATTAAAGTTAGCTTAACTACACACCTACAATGTTAGAATATGGATATTTTAATTCAAGATGTTTTTGAGCAAAGCAGGTTACGATTTTAGTTTATTATGTGCGTGGGCCAGATAATTTTTGAGCAGGACTTGACCTACACATCCCTCCCTGTAATTACGTGCCTAACCTAACATCACGAATTTATGACAGCTATCAAAATTTGTACGAATAAAACAACCGTGGTGGATGACGTACCCGTTCGTGGCTACTAACTAATAATGTTAATGCAATTGTGAAATCAAGGATTTGCAACTTCGTGATTGGCAGAAAATAGTGAGTAATGATTGGGCACAACCTGCGAGTAAAAAATCAGTATTCAAAGGTGTGAATTATGGAAGCCATTATTTAACAGAAAACGTGGATATAATGGACGTATTATTATATTCATAGAAAAAATCATTTAACAACTACAAACAATCACATTCTAACCCAGAAGATTTGCTTTTTGTAAATGCGGTTTTAATCAATTATGAATCAAGAGATACTGTGACCTCTAAAAAGCAGTTTTAAATAACGCGTGTGATGCATAATTAAATGGACAAAATTCCAACTTAAACAATAAAGAACAAAATAGATTTGAAATTTATTTTATCCAAACATTTAAAACTATCATGAAATCTTAATTTAGGACTGAATGTGGTCCACCATTTTCGATTTATTTTTTAATTATCTTGAAACGTCTTCAATTATCTTTTGGACGTCAGAGACATCTATTTCTTTAATTTTCTTTCGAATTCTTCTTGGCAATTGGGCTATAGTTTTTGCAGACCAACCATTTTCGAATACTTTTTGACTTAAAATTGCCCAGAAATCTCCAATGGGGCGTGCTTTAGGGACATTAAGTGGATTGATACTTTTCGGGAGAAACGGTATATTTCTTTCGTGAACGGACCAAAACAGAATATCTTCATTTTGGTGGGGTGTTCTTATAAAATCTTCCAATTTGGTTAGGGGAGACTGGGGATACTTGATCCCTCAGGAGACTAGTTCCCCCGTTCGAAACGTGATAACAGTAACTTTTAAAAACTTGATATTGGCAGCGTTGCCGAGCGGTCATAATAGATTTACATCGCAAAATGTCAGATGGCGCAATTCACACTTGCTTTCTGATATTTGACAACTATAGTTTTATTTGGTTCTTGATAACTTTTTATTGCTCCTGTTTGAAAGTTTATTGGCTCTGTGTAAATACGGTAAGAGATGTTTTTAATACTTCTACAATATGATAGATGATATAAAAATATGTTACCATTAAGAAAAGCACTGATTTGCAGATAGTTTTTGTATAACCTCACAATGTGTTTGATACCTACGCATGGGGATACTTGTTCCTTTTAAATAAAGGAGACTTGATCCGGGGATCAAGTGTCCTTTAATCATTTTATTTTTGTTTATTCTATAAATTTGTTTTTAGAAAATGCCAAGACGTTATAAGCGAAAGCCGGGAGCCAAAGAGAGAACCCCCATAAATAGCGAAAGTCTGAAAAATGCTGTCACTTGTGTGTTAACTGAAAATGCTTCCTTGAAAGGGACAGCTAGGCGATATGGAATAAATGTTATGACTCTAAAAAGATACGTAAAAGCCAGAAAAATAGCTGAAGACATTTCCTATACATCCAATTACACCAAATGTAAAATATTCACAGAAATTGAAGAAATTTCTCTACAGGAATATCTTATCAAAGCTAGCAAGTTGCACCATGGACTGACAAGTAGACAAACAAGACTGTTAGCTTTTGAGTTTGCTAGTAAAAACAACAAAAATATACCACAATCGTGGATCAAAAATAATGAAGCAGGATACGAATGGTTACACGGATTTATGAACAGACATCCGCAATTGTCACTTCGCTCTCCAGAGCCAACGAGTCTCACTCGTGCTACAAGTTTCAATAGGACAAATGTCATGAATTTTTTTAAAAACTTAACAAACATCCTGAGTAAGCATCCTGAAATAGGACCTGAATCAATATGGAACGTAGATGAGACCGGCTTAACGAATGTCCATAAACCGAAAAAAATAATTGCCCCTAAAGGTGAAAAGCAAGTAGGAAAAGTTACCTCTGGGGAACGAGGTCAAACTGTAACGGTATGCTGTGCTATCAACGCGATTGGTAATCATGTTCCGCCCTTTATGATTTTCCCTCGGAAAAATTGGCAGGATAGAATGACTAACAATGGCCCATCAGGTACTGTCGGTGTTACTCATGAAAGTGGATGGATGACTGCACCAAATTTTTTAAAATATTTACATCATTTTCAAAAACATATAAAATCCTCAAAAGAAAACAAATGTATTCTCATTATGGACAATCACGACAGCCATATCAGCATAGATGGAATAAATTTTGCCAAAGATAACGGAATTATATTATTGACCTTACCACCACACACGTCAAATAAATTACAGCCTTTGGACCGTACAGTATATGGGCCATTAAAAAGCTATTACAATTCTGCTTGCGATAATTGGATGTTAAATCATCCAGGGCGAACCTTGACCATTTACGAAATCGCAGAGTGTCTTGGATGTGCGTTTCCATTGGCATTTTCAAAACGGAATGTCGAAAGTGGATTTCGTGTAACAGGAATTTGGCCTGTGAATAGTGACATATTTACAGAAGACGATTATTTGTCATCCTACGTCACAGACAGAGATAATCCTGAGAATGCAGGCCCTTCGTCAAGCCAGGCAGGACAGGATGGGAATCATCAAGAACCCGAACATTCCATTAACACAGAGTTTACTCTCCCATCTCATAATATAACAGATGAGGATGAGAGACTTTTGTTGAGCCAAGAGGCGCCTGAACAGTCTGAAAATGTGGCTATTGCTACCGAAGAGACATCTAAAGAAATCGATGAAAACTTAAATAACTCTGTTCTATCACAACCATCTACAAGCAATGTTATCACGTTTCGCAATACTTTAGAAAGTCTTAGACCTTACCCAAAGGCCGCCTCTCGTCAAAATTCCACAAGAGGGAGAAAACGGGCCAAGTCGAAAATACTTACCGATACACCAGAGAAGCTTGCACTGGAACAACAGTACAATCAAAGGGAAGAATTGAAGAAAGAGAAGGAAAGGAAAGCCGAAATAAGAAAAGCTGTAAAGCTGATGAAAACCACCAAAAATATAAAACAATTGAGAAGTTCTAGTTCGTCTGAAAGTGATGTCGCCATGCCACCATCTCCTGAATCTCTATATCAACTATCCGACGAATTAACTGATTTTGACACTACGGACTATGAATCTGAATCAGAAACTGATGTCGAAATTAAAGTTAAAGATTGGGTCATAGTTAATTTCGTGTCAGAGAAAAATAAGTCACATCTTTATGTGGGTCAAATTGAAAAAGAATCAAACATTAAGAAGAACTTGGGTAGCTATGTCGTAAAATTTGCTAGGAAAAGAGACGGAAAGACATTCAAATGGCCCGAGAAAGCTGACTTGGCGGAAGTATCTCGTCATCAAATTGTAAAGAAATTACCCGAACCAAGATTTAAATCTACAAGTAAACGTGTAGGATGTTTTACTTTTCCCAAATCCTTAAAAAAATTTAGTGTTGAGTGACTTTGTTTTCTTTAACTGGGTGGGCCATAAGTCACGTTACCATTTAAAAGTCGAATAACTTATTTATTTTTCATTGTTTTGTTTTGTGATTGTCAGAAATAAGTAAGTGACAGATGGAAAATTTATAATGGAGAAATTTACAACGGAACAACGAGCTCTACAGCCAAAGATATTGAGATCTGTAATGAAAATACTCTGAAAAGAGCCCGGCTTTGCGAAGCCGAAAATGGTCATCATTTGGGTGGCATTGTCTTCCATAAATAGATTAAAAATTTCTCCAATCTTGTGTTTTTATTTAGATGTTCTTTAACGTATTTATTCTTAAAAATAAAAAAGTTATTCAATTTTTCAATGGTAACGTGACTTATGGCCCACCCGATATAATATATTATTGTTTTTAATTTTAATAGTTTGATAGATCTTGACTTGTTCGGTTCAATGTGCTAATTTTTAGTTATTAGTCATAGTTATAAGTATTATATCAGTAAATAAAAAGACTTGCCTAAATGAAGACTCATTTTAATTTTCCTTAAGGATACTTGTTTCCCAGGATCTAGTCTCCTAGAGACTGGAATCAAGTCTCCTGTAATAAGGGACACTTGATCCCTTTTCTTGTTTTAAGTTTTTCTTCAAATTATTTTATCTTTATGGAGTACTTTAAAAAAATGCATGAAATATGGATAGAATAAACATTACTTTAAATATGCAGCATCAGATAGTTTAATTCTATAAACTGCATCAAAAGATATAAGCTTTTCAAAAAAAGGGGCTCAAGTCTCCCCAGTCTCCCCTAAGCACTTTGTAATATAAGTTTCAGTATTTAACTACATTTAACGGATCCCGATTTTTTGCCTCAAATATAGCTTTTCCAGCAAACATTATGTTGGCAGGAGTTGTAGTTTTATCCCGACTGTATAATATCGCAAATTAGCTGATATATCACTGTTCAAATTGATTTTTTTTCTAATTGTTGTTCACTATATTTTGGTGCCTTCTTTCTTTTCAAGTATTGAACACCTTACAGCTTCAAATTTTGCGAAATGCAGGATTGTGACACTACATTTTTGAGGCTAACTGACGCTGAGTTCCAACCTTGTTTTCAATAATTTTAACTAGGTATTTTCCTTGCACAAATATTGTTTAACCGTTTAGGCCTGCCACTCTTAGCTTGGTTATCAGTTGGTCGATGTTTCTGATATCTTAATAATATTACAAATTATTATACTTCATTTGTAAAATATGTCGAACTACTTCTTTTTAAACCATATGACCAAGGGCTTCATACACACATGTTTGCGCAAAAACCCTTGTTCTTGTATTTTCATATTAGAATTGTTAACAACACTACAAAATTCTTCAATAGAACTGTCAAAAGCAGAACTCAAACAAAACTGACGTGTTTGTTTTAAGTCCACGGCCTTTTACTTATTTTTGAAATTTGTCGATTTACTTATGCAGCAGGGGTTATTACTTCATTATAGAAATTGAAAACACATTAACTCCTCGATGGCAATAAAAATATGGCAAGTTGTTTTACATAATTAAAGCGCAATGTTTATCGAACTAATAACGGAGAAGCCTGATCTGATCGATTAAATCCGAACGTATCTAGATCTTTCATGGAAATTAAGACATACAACCATTTCTAGTTTCTTTTGTAAAACTTTTATAACTATGTTAATTGATGTGCATTCAAACCCGTGCAAAAAGAATGTACTCTGTATTTCCACGCACACGTAGCGACTTGTCAATAGTTTTGTTCTAAAGAGTTGTTGCAAAATGTCGGCTGTGTTATCAGAATATGAATTATGTTTAGTGGCAGTAGCGTGCGCTTGCATTATTAAGAATTTCTTCGATTTTATTTTCCATAAACAAGGATTGTCTCTATAAATGTCGACGAAGGAACACATAAAATCACGGGAGCAATTGAGTAAATCCGACATGATTTGAAATTCATTAATATATTGTCAATACACCACCAACAAAGTAATGAGTCCCGACGGCACTGAATAAAAACGTCTTCATTGTACAATCTTGCACCACCCACGCAGGGTTTTTCCCTTGCATTCAAAACTGTACGGGGAAAAATTCAGGCAACGCCAGGTATTTTTGCGACGGGTTTATTGGAATGCGCATTCTAAATGAGTCTACAGGTTTCTACCACACACCATCGGTTTTGAATGCACGGTTTTAACCGCACACGCAAGTCTTGAGGCAAGTCTCTGCATCTGTGGCGGGCTTTAGAGTGGAAGTACACGAACTATGAAGTAATCCAAGGAACTTAATCAATTTCAAAGCAGTGCTTGTCCATAAACGAAAACTTCCCAAATTGCCTGATAACGTTTTTGAGATTCTATCCTTCGAATTTCCAAAAATTGCCTTACCAAAAATATACGATTAAGATTATATTATGATCACTATCAGGCTGTATTACAAAAATGGAAAATTGAAGCAGATAATTCCAGATTTCTTTAAACTGTCTCGTATTGCTTCAAAATGCCATGGACTGACTCAGATTCAGAATATTCAAGATTAACTTAAACTGTCCCAGGAATGCATCTAAAGTAAGGCTGTTGAAAAGAAAAAAATTTATCCGGATATCCGGATATGAACTTTTATCCGAGTCATCCGAAATTTCCGAATTCGGTTAACAAACTAATTTTTTATCCGGATAATTAGAAATATCCGAATAGTTATAATATTCGGATAATTTACAGTATCCGGAAAATTTAGAGTATCCGGAAAATTTAAAGTATCCGGATATTTTGAAGTATCCAGATTACTTTTAAATCTATTATCAATTAACTAGAAAGCTGAAAATGATATGAAAATATTGAAAATACTAAAAAAAGTCTGTTGCTGCTCTCAGTAGTAATGTAGTAATCTCCTACATAACTTGCCTACAAAATCTTCTGTAAGCAGATTAAAAGGAATCTTTAGAAATCATTAATTCATTAATCATTATTATTAGTATTCTTATCACATACCGCATTAAATTACATCATATATTTGATGTGAATTCTCGTTATTTATTTCTGTTATTTTTTGACTGCTGTGTTAGTGTTTAGTCAGCAGTCGCCAACTAAAAACTCTTAATAAAATAAACAATCTCATAGCAATTTATAAATTTAGTATTGCGTATTCAGCGATAAATTCTTGTATCCGGATAATTCTTTGTTCGGATAATTTTTTTATCCGAGTTATACAGTTTATCCGGATATTCTGTCTCTCACGGATATCCGATTTCTTCCATTTCGGATATTTTTAAATACTAATTATCCGGATATCTACGTGAAAATTATCCGGATATCCGTTTTATCCGGCTCGGATCAACAGCCCTAATCTAAAGTACTCCAGTAAAGTCGCTCTTTAATAGAAAATTAAATAATCATTCTATGTTAATATCGAAATAGTAAAACATTGCTAAGTATTTTTTTTCTGGTATTTGGTTGGTTTGTTGTGGCGAGGTTGACAGTTTATAATTGTCCTGGATATTTTTCCACCAGCTGCTAAAAATTAAACTATTCCAGCTAAAGAAAAAACTGTTTTAATGGCGATAGATTGTTTTTATACGTTATGGTGTTTTAATGGTTTTACTAATTTAATCTTTAATTTTCAGCAATCGGTGGTGACAACAAAAAAAATAATTGCCTTAGAGCTATGAAGAAAGCATGTATAAAAACTTAATGAAAATATTCGAAATTATGGAAAATAGATGATAAATTGCAAAGAAAATTCTAGAGTTAAAAATACTTCAAAATAACAACTAATTTTAACTAACGTGACAAATGGAAAAATTACTACCCAAAAGGGTTATATTAACAAAACGTTTTCCTGATTGGAACCATGTCATTGATGAGACAGAATATAACTCAACGTTTCGCCCACTTTTTTAAGGGGCTTCTTCAGTAGGCAAGGTGTTAGAAAGGTCATCCAAAAACAATTACACCCCGCAAACCCTAAAAATCCTCAAAATACCTGTACACCCTAGACTACTGCTTTCTTACACCACGTTACGGATCGCATAGGTAGGATTCTCAAAAAAGATAACATCAAAACCATCTTCAAACCCCCTCCAAAAGTGTCACAGATACCCCCTTCAGTAAAAGAAAAGCCTCAACCCTTGTCATCAAGAGGCATCTATAGCATCCCCTGTTCTTGTGGTTTAGTGTACATTGGAGAAACTGGTCGCTCAGTATGCACCATGCACCCGCACAAACGTTGCTTGAAATCAGGTCTTTCGTCACATTCAGCTGTTGCTGAACATTATCACGACACTGGCCATAAAATATTGTTTGAAAAATCTTCAATCATTACCAATGCCCCTTATTTTTTCAACAGGAAAATCCGTGAGGCCATTGAAATCATCAACACCCCTAATAACTTGAATCGTGACACAGGTTATTATCTATCCGATATTTGAAAGTCCGCTATCATTACTGGTTCCGCTCCCTCCCCCCCTGACCAATCGTCGCCTCAGTCAGATACGCTTGACCGGATACAGGCGGTATAAAGTCGCTGCCTTTTCTGTTTCTCTTCAAAAGGGTTTCGCCTCTGGCTTGGTTGACAAGTTGAGTTACCGTTCTCTTTTAATGCTACCTTTCCTCCTGAAGGAGCCCCTTAAAAAAGTGGGCGATACGTTCGAGTTATTCTGTCTCAACAATGACACGGTTCCTATCCGGAAAACGTTTTGTTAATACTGACACTGGCCGTGGAAGTCTTCGAATTCATTAAAAGTGTTATAGTCACCCCAAACGATGTTATCAACAATAGAAAAACTAGAAAAAAACAAAATGTAACTCATTTGTACGCGCCACTGAAAAAATTCTTATTTTGTTGTAGACTGATTCAAGTTTCAAGTACCAAATTGCAATTCCTTGAACTTGAAGAACTAATTATAGTATAAGAAAAAATTATAATCTTCTAAATCATATTTAATAGCAAAAATAGCAATTAGCAATGTCATGAACATTTTGGCATTTTGTTTCATTTTATAGTACAATGTGACCAAGTAAATGCTGTTCCAGTTGGCACTAAAACTTAGTGACATTTTTGCGAATCTATTGAACTAGCTAAGCGGAACGCAAGTCAGTAGGTTATGTGATGAATGACAAACAAGCTAGTACCTAATTACATCAATGGTTTTATTACTGAGAATACAGAAAACGCCTAAAATCTAAAGGGGCTGCTATTTTGTATGCATGAATTAAATTGAAATTACCAAATGTTATTGTCAACAACAGGAAACAAAATGTTATAGTCTTACCAATTTCAAATAAAATTTTGTGCTGCCAATTGAAATAGTATTAACACAAAGTTTTAATATTTGACGCGCTGACGCCTCTCTACGGCCTGAACATTTTTTTAAATTTTCAATATAATCTTTGATTCTGAGAAAGCGTCAATTTTCGCCACAACGACATTTACATGTGGCAGTGACAAACAGCCCACAAAATTACTTTAAAATAAGTTTAATTTTTAAAAACATGATTTAAAATATACTAATTTTGGGACAGTTCTCAATTTATTTCAAAAATAATCTGCACTAAAATTTGTTTCTTTAAATTTCGTGCCATAATAAACTGTCCAAAGGTTTACTAGCATCATGCAGAGAACACTTAAACTAAGCATATGACCAGGCCATAGAGAGATGTCTTTTCGTTAAAAATCAAGAAGGTTGTAAGTATTACTTGATCACACTGTATTATAAATCATATGATTTAAAGATTTCGTAACCAACTCATAAATACATTTGTTTTTAGTAGTACCTACTGTATGGATGTGAATTAAGATCAGACGAAAATTTAATAAAAATGGTAGAAACCTGAGGAACCTATCAACATAAAACAAACCAGTTAGAACTAAAAACAAACTAAAAAAAAAACAAAAACTGCATGCAATTATGAAATTCAATTAAAAGCATACTTATTTAAAAATCACTTGAACAGCTAAAAACCTTGACTAAAATTATGAGTAACATATTTCTGAATCACAGAATGGTTCATATTTTTGCCATATTTACTAAGAAAAAATGTACACAGTGTTTATTAATAACACTTTTTATGTGTCGTTAATGTTCATCATACTTTATGTACTTCAAAGTGTGACATGATCCTTAAAGTTTATAACAATGTTTCATTCTACTATCTGTTGCAATTTTAATTTATAGACCAGCCTTAATAAATCACTATAATCATATATTTTATGGATATGTAAGTGCGAGCGTTATGCAAACCCATTTCAACAATTAATCCTTCAACAAGAAGCTGAGTTATAGACATAATGCATGCATACAATAATTGCACTAATGTGTAGTAGTTAGACACGCAGCTTTCAGTAAATATGTAACACGTACTTATTACATGAGACATGAAGTTCGCGGTGGCGAATTGCAATGGAGTTGCACTATCGGAAAGGGTCATTGAAAGCTATGTCGTGTATTGCAATATCAACAAACACTCGACGACGGCGCCTGTAGTTACTTTGACGATTGCTTTGTTTTCGTTTAGACGGGATATTTATTATTTTAAGTATTTCGCTAAAAGTTTGTTTAATACAAAAACTTGTTATATACACGTTTTTGCTAAGTTATTAAGAGTAGTTGTAAACATACTTTGTTATTTCTCCAAACCGTGAAACAGCCTTTTTGTTTAATATTATGTTAATATCTTTGGATTAAATTAACTCTTTCGGTAGTATGTAATATTTTTTTTAGATAAAAGTAATAAAAAATGGAAAACTAATTGCTGTAATGAATAATAACTGAGCTAGGTGAAACAATGAAATAAATGAGTGAGACACTTAACTAAAAATTCCGTTTTAATGTGATACAAGAAAGCTGAGATATTTAATTATTTTATTTAATTTGTAAGTTCTGTGAGGTATATTTTATTTTTTGATATTTGGAGAACCATATGTATCTTTCTTTTTAAAATTTATAAACAACCAATAATTTTATGTGTATTCAAGATAATTAGAGAACAATGGCAATTTTTAAACGAAAGTAGAAATCATGAAAAGTAAAGTAGAAATGTTTGCCCATAGTTTTTATGACAATTTTACATTTAACGTACAATATAATTTTAGATGTCAAGTGGTGAGGTTTTTAAAATTCTGAAAGAAGGATGTTCACATTTAAAGACAACTAAAACAAGCAATTAAGAAAATAACAGCAGAATTTGGGATTTGAATTTAAAAAGTAAGCATTTTCATTTGGATTCTCTTTTGGAATATGTCAAGTCAGAATTGGAATATGAAAGGGGGAGAACAACAACTTCGTTTGGAATTCTAAATGTATGGGATACAAATACAATTTGTGCAACAATAGCAAAATTTTTGTGGACGTCCTTTCAACGAAGGAAAATTTGCAAATTAAAGACAGAAAATAAGGTTTGTGCTGTTGGACGAAATGTGGATTTCAACAATGGTAATGCTATGGCTAAAGTAGTCGAATAACATAATACTAAGAGTAATTCAAGAAAAATCAACATAAAGGGAATATATTTATAATTTTACATGCAGGATTACACTTCAGGACTGAATGTTATTTTTTTTTATATTGTACTTTATTCTTCTGGATGTGTTTTCAATTTCAATTTAGACAAAATAGTAATACAATTTAAATCGTCTTTAGGAATGTTTGCGATACGTATGTACAACATACGTAGAGTATAAGTGATTACTACAGGTTCGTGTAAACCTTCGAAAAAATTGTTGAAAATGACAAATGTCAATCCTAGGGCACGGATTACGAATTGAGCAATTTCTAAATAGGTATTTGTTTATCTGTTTGTCTGTCATACTTTTCTAAACGAACTTCCCTATTTGCATTTTTCGAATGAGACTAACTTTTTTGTCTTAAATATAAATCAGTAAACCAAATGTTGTATCTGTTGAAATTCATTAGAAAGGGACAGTGTAAAGCGGCACTTCCCTCTTCACATTTTTCGAATGAAACAAACTTTTTGATCTTAATTACTAAACTAAGTAAGCAAACTACATTTCATATTTGAATTTGGTATAGGTCCTCATTAGCTGTTTAAATTCATTGGAAAAAGACAGTTTAGTTGTGTAGAATTGTATAATACCGAAAACTAATAGGAGTAATTAATAATAATAGGCAGGGAAGGGGTACTTCGCTGAAGTTATCGATTTTTAAAAAATCTAAAATTTTTGATTTTATTATAAAGACAACAGCAGTGAAACTTCATATATGAAATCAGTGTCAAGCTTTCTTTGATTCATATACCAATTTACCAAAAAATAAAATCATTCCACCTCTTGGCGCTTTTAATTTGCAATAATCTGACCTTGAATATCAGTCTAGTCGGACAAATAATCATATATCACTTCATTTAATAGCGTTTCTAAAAGTTTTTATTCATGAGGCGAAAGCTACTTCCTCCTAATCGATGTGTTATTAAAATTGAAGTTTCGGTTTTAAAATCATTACCATTAGGTATAAATCAACAATCTACAAAATACTCATTTTATGACTTAACATTTTGCTTAATCCGGAACATTTGAGAGGTAAGAATTTGAGTATACCTGAAAATATTTTAAAATAGATTAAGAACTATAACTAGGTAAAAGCTTTCATGTTTTTATTCTTTAAACATGAACTACGTGTGTAGTTCGTATGTAATTGCGTTATAGCCTTATAACAAAGTATTCGTATTTGTATACACTGTTGTAATTAGAAACATAAGACAAACGAACGTTTTAAGTTTGAAATATACCGAAAGATGCAAATTTAGATGTGATTGTTTTAAAACTAACATACACGGTGCTTGTTATTATTTATAAATTCCGAACTACAAAACTGAAAACAATAAAGTTTTTATTTATGTCAAAATCAATTACTGATTACAGTGATTACTGAAAGGTTAATATTTTAAAACTTCAACATGATTAAAGATATGAAATAGCTACCTACTCCACGTAGTAAAAAAATTTAATGCCTTTGCAAGAAATTTCAGGGGTATAATAATTACTTACTATTTAATAAAGGGTTTCCCAATAGGAACGATATGTTTTTAAAACGTCATAGCAACCATATCTAAAATTGTAGAAATCTCACTAGTTGTTGTTTGTTTTTAGTATAGTTTGACAATTCATCATGGCAAAATACACGCTTCAACAACGTTTGGTTATTATCCAAAAATATGTTTTTGAAGATGCAAATGGAGTTGCAGTAACAGTGAATGGTGAGCGTTATCGATCAATGTTAACAGATTTTTTGTGGCCAAAATTGGATGAACTTAATTTGAAAGACATGTTTTTCCAACAAGATGGTGCAACACCACATATTGCCAATGCCACTATGGAGTTATTCAGAGAAAAGTTTAGTGAGTCTGTAATCTCCAGAAATGGAACTGTTAATTGGCTTCCAAGAAGTTGTGATATAACACCTTTGGACTTCTTCTTGTGGGGTTATTTAAAGTCGTTGGTATATGCCAACAAACCTCGAACTAGAGACGCTTTGAAATTGAACATCGAAAGCTGCATTAATGAAATTACACCCGATTATATTGCAAAAGTTACAAAAAATTGGGTTCATCGAATTCGATCCTGCAAACGAAGCCGAGGTGGACATTTGAATAATGTGTTATTCAAAACATAATTGTCATAAGTTGTATTATAAAATAAAGAGAAAGTTTTGCTTTTGTCTCAAATATTTTGTATTTTATTTAATTTTAAAAACATATCGTCCCTATTGGGAAACCCTTTAGATTCCAAATAAATTAGTTTTGAAAAGTTGGTAGGAGAATATGTACTCGAGTTTGCCGTAAATTTGCAACTAATAATATCCCGAACTTAGGACACACTGTAGATAAATGAACTGTGTAGAAGATTCACTATCTATACATTGTTGCACGGTGCGATCTCTTAAATGTGGCCCCTCATCGTATCGAACTGAAGGTGCGATTCTTAGATAATTTAATAACTCGTATAACTAATAAGTCAAAATTTAATATTTAGGTATATGGAAACCAGGGCGACAAATTTATTTTTAGTCTAGGGGCCTGGGGTATGCGCGTTGGAAAGTGTGCGTCTACGGATTCTCTCTTCGGATTATGTTAACAAGGTTGTTAGAGATGCTTTTTATCTTGGTCACATGATCTTTCAAAATGGCCACCAAACATATAATGTTGCAACTGAATTCCTTCCATCATGTATTGTGTGGGAGAGCTGCAACGTCAAAATGTCCTGTTTTAAGATATACGGCCTTCAAATCCGATAATATAAGCCTGGAAACCAATGTATACGGGGTGCCCATTTTAAATCGTGACCCCTTACTGGTTTGAATATGCAACCCATATTACATTGCATGTATAGTCTACACCTATAATGTAATATAGGTTGCATATTCAGAGCCAATAAGGGGATTTAAAATGGGCCACGGTATGCATATCAATTTACATAACTAACACGCTATAGTATATTGCGTCATAAGGGAAGATATAGGCATATTTCATCCCGAAGATTTTTGCTGCACGAGCGAACGTAGTGAGCGAGGGCAGCAAAAGCTAAGGGATGAAATATGCCGTTAGATTCCCGTAGGGCACAAGTTATTTTTCCGCATCCATGAGAAGTTCGTATTAAATAAAAATAGTTATAATATAATACGTACCTATGTTTTTGACATATAACCTCAAATTACACATGTCAAATTTGCGTATTAAAAATAATTTCTATAATGAATTTATGTAAAAAATAATCGTATTTGCTTGAATTTTAAAAAATAATTACACTTATCAATCACTCAAATGAAGATTTTTGTATAATCAAATAATAATTTTGATTCTAAATTCTATCGGTAGATGTCACGTCGATAGCATGCACGGTAAAAACCCGCAAATGTTCATATCATCCCGCTTTTTCATATTTACCCGCCATCCGCCATTGTTAACCTCAAATGAGATAAATAATCTGTCAATTACATACCATGGATACGGAAAAAGTAATTGGCAGTACCTAGAGTTTTAATTTGATACCAAACATGATAGTATTCGACATAAATTACCTTTTTTACTTTACCATAATGCATTAAAACGGGTTTTTGGCGGCTATTTTGAAAAAAAACTGACGGACTACAGATCATGTGACCAAGATAAAAAGCATCTCTAACAATCTTGTTAACATAAACGAAAGAGAAAATCCGTAGACGCACACTTTCCAATGCGCATACCCCAGGCCCCTCCACTATTTGGCATATTGAAATCACAGCTTCATTAATAAAACGGCAGCTCTTAATCTCTTAGTTAACAGATTGATAATTTTTCTTACCAACAAAATACAACATGAATCGAGTTCACGTCATAAAAATACTGTTGTTTACAATTTTTAATTATGAATAATAGTTTTGAAATTATAAATAACTTAATCAAAATTAATCCTTCACGATAACGTTAGAAGCTGGAAATGCTTCAACTCTATGAAGTTTTGAAAGTCAATAATTCCATCTAAATTACATTAAAATTAATTTTTACCCGAGGAAAATGGGTAAATTTGCAAACACATTAGCTTGAAAATTGGCCTCGGTTTCAACAGTCTATAGGTCATTACATTAATCGCAAAGATAAATTGATGAAGTTTATAAAATTAAATATACAGCATATTTTTTGGAGTTTTATCGAAGCCAACTCTACTGTTTTAATTTGCCAAAGACGTTATTTTCAGAGGTTAACTCCGCCCAATTTTGTCAAGGAAGTCTTTCACTGAGGATGCCAGCTTGGCTAGCGAAATACTTATTTGGTTTTTAATACATTACTGAAGATTTTCATGGTTATTCAACATCCAAACCTATCCAGGCATTTACCTATCTATCCGTTTATGGTGTTAGAAATTTATTAGAGGTTTTATTGACAAATTAATAAAATAAAAAAGAATTCAAAAAACGCTACACTTATACTTACTAACAACAGTTCTAGGTACCCAGAAACAATTCAATAATGTTGTTAAATGAAAGTATCGGTAAGAGTATGGTCAGTTTTGTTGTAAAATTTGATCCGTGAATTATTGAGCTATAATCAAACATAAAACGTGTAGGTAACGTATTTCGATATCTGATATAACTTGAACTTTTTTATAATTTGTAATTTAAACAAAATTTATACCCACTTCCCACTTCTGTTATTTTAAAAGTAATACTTCCCATATATGTTTAATATACTTGTGGAAAATTTGTTAGGAAAAATAAAAAATTAAATTGTGACAGTGAAACAACTAGAGCAATAGACCAATATTTGGCAGAAAAACAGAAGATTTGAAAATCGATTCTGGACAGTTTTGAGAAACGAAATAAGATATGAATTTTTAAGAAAACATGTCTGATTTCGTTTAGCCATACATTGAGCTTTTCAGATACAGCTTGTGATGTGGAAAACTTGTTTAACTAATGAACAGCAGGGAAATTTTTAATATTTCAGAAACATACATTTATTTCTTCATTATTATCTACAGTTCATTTTTAGTGCCTCTTTTAAGAAAAGTTAGTTAATTTCTTTGTTTATACAATAAACTTTAATCATTACATGCTTTATTGTTATTTAATTTTAAGTTAAGGTTTTACTTTTATCTTAAATTTTTCGTTAATATTTGATGTTGTTTTACATAGTGCCTACAAACACCAAGAAATATTTCAAACTATGCCTATTCGTCATATTTTGGATTTAAAACTTTAATCTGAAATTATAGAAACTTGTATCTGAAATATTGCAAATCTCCGTATCTGAATAGTGTAACGAATTGCATCAGCAGCCGCGGAAAGCAGGTGCGTCAAGGCACATATTCCTTGAGAAAAAATAATATGACTTTTATAATGCCATTTTTTTTTTAATTTTTTTATTCTAGTATTAGATACGTATGAGATTGCCATAAACCGCGTATCAAGGACCAGTACTTTTCAAGTTCTCTCTAAAACGAACGATTTTATCAAAATTTGATAAGAGACAAAAAATAATCCAAAATGCATGATTATCTCAAAAAAAATAGCTTGGAAGTCACTGGCGTAGGTACTAAAAAACAGGGGAGGTCAGTGGGTACTGCACCCCCCGTATTTTGATTATTTGACCGTTGTTTTCGTTTTGCTTTTATCAAAAGATGTGACTATTTATGTTGAAGCTTTGTACCAAATTTGAAATTGATAGCTTATTAAATACTTCATTTATTAAAAATAATCAGTTTTAAATTTCAAACTTTGACGCCCTGTACATCGCACGTGTGGATCTAAAATCAAAAATGGCATTATAAAAGTCATATTATTTTTGCTCAAGGAATATGTGGTTAACGGATTGACCTCCTTTTTGCGGACACCCTGTATAAATCGTCCAAAAAACGTTGCTTTAGAAACGAGTATGACATAAATTAATTTACACCACAAACCGAGTTTATTTTAAATAAACGCCGTAAAAACGTTACAATAGTATCTAAAATTATGGTACCGATCCAGCTCTACTTTAAAGTTTAATAACACACTCGTATAAATAAATATTTTATATCTACTGTCGAAATAATAAAGACTTAACCTTTGTATTTGTACGCCGAATGTGTGCCGAATGAGTCAAAAAAAGTTAATAGATATAATTTAACTAAAAGGATTTTTTAAAGGCAATTAAAATGTTTTGTAGAAATTACGTATAAATGGGACTGTAAATATAGGTACATATATCTTTATTAAAAAACTGTACAAAAAAACCTGCCTAAAATAAATATACGAGGATTTAACTTTAGTTTGGTGTAGTCCGTAAACATGCAACATATTCCTTTTACGCACAGCACGTCAACGTAATTAAGGATTTCCTTTATTTCTAACACAAGAGATTTTATCGTGCGTAAGACTAATTACTCTAAAGAGAATTTAATAAAATGCTTCTGCTTCGTGCAAGTTTAATTGCCAATTATGCTTTGAAAACTAAAGTATCAAAATTATCACAAATTTCATTTTTTTGTGTATAAATTTAAACTAAGAGTACATAACAACATATAATAAAGGTAAAGGTAATATTCATCGGGGAAGAATGATTGGCAGTTATTCTCTTAAAATTCAAATTATTTCAAAATTATTTCCTTAAAGAAGTGTTACTCTTTTGTTAATTCTTATAAGGGAATAATAAGTTAGGAATTTTTATATTGTGAGTCGAAAAAATAACCGTGAGAGCTATATGGATTGCCTGTGAACTTAGGTTTTTAATGGTCGTAATTGACAATATATTCTTTTAGGAAAAACATTTGTTCGATAATTTTGTATTGTTGATCGTTTATATGCAGACATTTTCAATACTATTAAAAAAGCCTGTCTCATTAAAAAGTCGTCTCTGCAAATCAACTGCAGTTGCTTATTTTAATCATCTCCATTTAAGTATTTAAACAATAATTAACTACAACATTAAAGAGAATTCCTTTTAAATTGTGTCAGTTTTGCTAAGACAAACAAAGAGCGTTGCGTAATTAACAAACAAATTTTAACTTCGGAAACTGAAGAACAAACTCAAGTACAACTATGTATAACCTAAAATGGGTTGTTCGGAAACTAATTAATTTACGAGTCGTACCTTAAAATATCGAGAAAATAATTGAAGAATAATTTTATCGAATGATTAATGAACATCGTAGGATTTTACTTAAATATCGAGATGGGTTTGTTTCAAAATACTTTCGTAACGAAGTACGTACAGATAAAGTTTCAGTTTATACTGAATCTTACAGCTATCATACATCTGTTGATATTATTCTATATAAAACAATTAATATTAGATGCATATACCCAGGGCCGGCCTTCTCTATAAAGGGGTCCGGGTGCAAAAACTTTTTGGGGCCCTTACAATTTATTTCAAAGATAAAAATAACAATAGGTATTCAAAAAAGAAGCGTTGTATATATTTATTTATGTCATACTCGTTTCTAAAGCAACGTTTTTCGAACGATTTATAGGACGAAAAGTGACACTTTAAAGTGCTAGTATCATTTTAAAGTCCTAGAACGAAAAGTGTCACTTTTTGTTCTATAAATGCTCGTTGCTAGGAGATATGAATTGTTGCGCCTTAGATTAGTTACTTAAAACTAATGCTGCTACAAATTGCTGGAGATTTCTTTTAATGATTTAACAACTTTAGAAACAGTATGACATAAAATTATGTATGTACCTCAGACGAAAAGTGTCTTTAAGGTACTCGCAAGTAATTACGGCCTCGGCTACCCGCCTCGGCCGTAAACAACTTGCTCATACCTTAAAGACTTACTTTTCGTCCTAGATACATAAAATACTATTAAACATGTGATTTTTTTGGCCACATCATTAATCATATTAGAAGATTTAGAATTTTTAGCAATTCTTGATACCCTAATGTACAAAGCGCGTTTAAGCGTTCTTCACACATAGTGATAGTGACCGAAGATAATTCTCATTTGCTATAAGTAACTGGTAACATTAAAGAAAAATTTTAACACAGTTAGCACATTTGGAAAAAGTTCATTATAATTATTATTTAATATAATATACTGATTACTGATACTGCAATAAATATGTCTTAGCGTAAGTTAATATTTTTGTTCAAGGTCAGTGCTCTTTATAAAACAGTTTCCCGAATTAAGTCTCGTTACTTCGCTACTTTGATAACGTATGTACGTATGTCAGTATATTAGTGGTTTTATGCTATTTTAAACCTATTGTCCTATTGAATATATTATATTTATATACGAGTTTACGCACCCACAGAAGGAACAAGCGAAGAGGAAGTAACTAAGTTCTATTCAGAATTGTAGGATGCGGTAGACACGTTTAGTGAAAATAACAAAAGAATTATCATAACGGGGGATTGGAATGCAAGAATCGGCAATGACCAAAATATAGGAATGGGATGCATGGGAAAATATGGAAAGAAAGGAGACGAAGTGATAAATAGAAATGAACAAATGATAGAATTCTGCCAGTCAAACGAACTAGCATTTCGGGAACAATCACAGGAGGATAGATATACATTTAGAGCTGAAGAGAGAAAAGCAAAAAGTATAATCGATTATATAGTATACACGCAATTATTACAAAGTCAAATAGAATAAGAAAAACGGAAGTGGAAGCAGGACTAGGCTAGTGGTGTCAATATTAAATAATATTGAAATGACAGTTGAAATAGAAAAAGTCTACACAAAAATACCTATATACAAATTAAAAGAGGGAGAAATAAAAAAGAAATATCAAATGGAAACGGATAGAGAGTTTAGCAGACAAGAAAAATGGCAAACTTCTAACGAAGTAATCTATAAAACATCGATGGAGATATGCGGAACTAGGAAATATAATAATAACATAAAGAGAACCTCGTGGTGGAACCAAGAAGTAAGACAAGTAATTCAAAACAAGAAAGAAGCATGGAGAAGGTATATGGACACCAGCTAGGAAAAATTTGAAACAAACTTAAACATGATGCATGAATCAAACCATAGGAAATTCTGGAACACAATAAAAGCATTGAAAAAAAAGAAACCACTCAGAGGAGTAAGAAATAAAAACGGCGAACTTAAAGTAAGAACAAATGAAATACTGGAAGTATGGTATGATCACTACACACTACAAACAAATTTGAAGAAAAGAAAGATGATTAAATTGACACAGCTGAAGAGAACCAAGGGAGAGCAAGTAGGAAAGATTTAATAGATGAAATTAGCATCCAAGAAGTAGAAGAAGTATTAAAGCAAATAAAAATTGGGAAATCATGTGGAATAGAGAAAATAGAACCAGACATGCTCAAATACCTAGAAAAGAAAGGCAAATATTGACCGTTGAACATATTTAGAAGGGTTTGGCAAATTGAAAAGATACCAAGAGAATGGGAAGAGAATATTACTACCCACCACGAAAGTTGGAAACAGTTAAGCTGGTATGGTCACATTGTACGAATGAACCAAGACTCTATAGTCGAAAAGGTGGTGGAAGCAAGGAATACAAATAAAAGAAGAAAAGGAGGACCAAGAAAGACTTGGAGGGACTGAGAAGCAAACTAGGAAGAACACTGAAAGAAATGATGAAGCTAGCCATGAATCGAAAAGCATGGAAGGAATGGTTGTAATAGCAAAAAGACATTCGACGCTCTGTAGAGCAAAAGGATTTTTTAATGTTGTTATTTATTTTTTAGTCTCTTTGGGGGCCCCTATAAGCGCGGGGCCTGGGTGTATAGCACCCGCTGCGCCCCCTCTATGACCGGCCCTGGATATACCATTAATTAGAAAAATAGCTAATATAGGCCGTCTAGCGAATATACAACTCTAGCGCTTAAAATTCCTATGCAGTGGATGCAGGTGCGACGTGACTGACTCATTAATCTGAAATATGCACTACGCCACTTTTCGTTTCCACCTCTGCATTGTGTGTGAATTTTATATTGTAATTATTTGCCGTAAATAAAGGGAATGCGTTGTAATTCTTTTAACTATATTAATAGTTTGACGGTACAATAACGCTATTAAATAATACGTACTATTCTTGACTGTGTCCTTTATTTTTTTCTTAATTTGACAAGAGTAGGTACCAGGGGCGCCGACTTACCAAAATTTGTGTGGGTACTCACTGATGGGGGGGGGGGGGGGGTGACCGTGGTTTGAAGTTTCGCCGGGACGGCCGGGGAGTCTACCAAACTGGCGTAAAAATCGTACTTAAACATACAAAAGTTTAGTTCCGTATCTGTGAATTATTGGCCGACTTGTTTTGATCATTTCACCATGTGCTCACATGTCTTTCAGTTGTTTTCAATGTGTTTTGATTAAATGGTGATATTTTATGACTGATTTAACCTTGCTGCTTTTAAACCGACAGGCGACAGTCGCCGTGGTCGCCTGCTCTCTGAATTTAAATGTTAACTTCTGAAAATTTTCTATGGATATTCGCTAGACGTACTATATTTAAAATATTATTGTTAATTCCGAATTGTTATACGTTTACAAAATTTTCCAAAGAAACTAAATGAGTGACTTAAATGCGCCGCTGAATTGTCTATGTCAATAAATTACATGCATTACATTTTCACGTATTTAAAGCCAGGGTGGCGCAGTGGTAGAGCGTCAGCCTAGCATTGCGCTAGTCCTTGGTTTCACTCTCCCGATGGGCAGGACTTTCCTGCAGTTTGGAGGTCGGTATAATTTATATTTTTACGTAAACGGAATAGCAACACCCACCAATCTTTATTTTTTAACCTACGGAATACTACTTTTGACATTTATTTTATCCACTACGCGGCCTCTCGTACAGCGGATTTTCGTTGCGCTCGTGTCTGTTTGTGCAAAAATGTTTGGTCCAATTTCGTTGAAATAAATATAATGTGTGAAACAAAGCTTAAGACCACGTCCCTATTTAAACAATTTTCTTTAAAACTGGAAAACTTAGCGGCAATTTATTCTTAAAGATTCCTCTAAAATGACTATTTCAACTACTAAATTATTATAAATTAACAATATAATTGTTTATTTTAGCAATATAGGGACATGCACTGAAGGTTTACTAAACAGCAATAGCTTTTATTTTTTTAAAATGGTTCAAATTGGTTGAAAGTAAGACTCTTAACTGTGTTACGAGAAGGACACTCGCATATTAAAATAACTTCGAAAACATCCTTGAGTGTTACTGATAGAATTTGACTTTATCAAAGTTTCAAGAGAAAACATTTGGCGTTTGGGCGACCGTTGCAATTTGGCAGCTAAAACAGTATGTCATAATATTCTCAAGCCTCCTCTTTTATTTAAAAATGGTCCCGCATTTATAACTTGATCAGTTTTACTTTTATTCAACTCATAAAATGCCCATTGCTTTTTGCCGGATTAGATCCTGTATACCTATAACAAGCAATAATGTAATAAAAAGAAAGTACAGATATTCAATAAAAAATTGGCATAAAACGTAAAATAAATTATATATCAAACTCATAACAAAGGCAAGATAATTAAATCGGAGAATTTGGCAATACGGAACATCTCAAATTAAAAACTGAAAAATCATCCACTGAGTGGTTAGTAGCAGTACCTCTAAAATCTAACGAAATACAAAATAGTTTCGTTTTCTTTTAGTGGCACTACTAAAGTTTACAGATCTGGTCTCAAAATTTGATTATCCATCATCTCTTTAAAGCTTGAAAAAGCAATCTATATTACTCACAGCAATTAATATAGGTTATTATCTAAGGGTTGGTTGTATTGAGTTTGACATTATATACTTCTCAAGTCAATGTAATTTCAACTGGTGGCGAAACACCAATTTAATTGATATTGGTTAAAGTGTTAATTGTCTTTTTTGAATTATCAACGCTTTACCTCACAAGAAAATAGCGTAAGTTAGGTAAAATTAAACCGCGAAAAGTACGGCGAAGTAAGGTAATTTGGCAGTATAGGTAATTTGGCAGCATTTCTGTTAAATTCTATTACAGAATAACCTTACGTGATAAAGTTCCCCGCTTTCAACAATGGAAAGTAGGCAGCCTAAGCCATCTAGTATGAAAGCGGAAGAACTGTATCACGTAAGGTTATTCTGCAGTAGAATTTAACAGAAATGCTGCCAAATTACCTATAGTGCCAAATTACCTCACCTTACCCTATGTCACTCACTATTCTCATCCTCAAAACATCTCTGCTTACGCAATCCTCAACGTGCCTTAATAAGAATAACTGAACAAAAAAAATTGAAACGTAAACACCAGTTTAAGTTACAATCAAAAAACCTCCAGTAATTAAACAGCTTTTCGAGAAAAACTAATCTTTTGTTTTGTCCTAATTAAGCTTTAATATCGGCACTACACCATTCATAAGCTTTCATGTCGATGTTGTATAGAATCTCAATTAATCTGTTATAATCCTCTTTGGCACCAAGGTTGCCAACCCTCTAATATTATATCCTGACAAAACTTATTGCAGTATAGAATTAATATGTAAAAACCCAGAACTCCAGAACTCCACTTTTAACATTTTTATTAGGATATACGTATTATGTACACACTGCTTTTTTAGGCCATAAAAACGCGCACATAACAGCATTCTAATTACAGCACAAAAAATCATGGAAATTCCACCAAAAATAATTTTTGGTGGAATAATGGTTTATAATTTCAAAGGCCTGTAACTTCAGAACGAATAAAGATCGGCCTACCACTTTTGTGTTTTTTAGCCTTAGAAATAAGTCTATTTTATGCAAATTTTGATAAAAAAATCCCCGATACGACTTTTTCAACTGTGCTGTTTATTTTAAATCGTAGTAGGCTAGCATTTTACCGTGAAGGGAAAGTAACATACCCTAAAAGTACAATTTGGTGAGGGGTATAATCAAAAAAAAGAAATTTTTTAAATCGATAATGTATAAAAAAAATACTTGGGTGGTGCCGTCTAAAGTGAGACACACTGTATAATAAAAAGTAAGGATCCTAAAATATACCCTTTATTTGATGGGAAGGAACAACACGAACTGTTGTTTATTTGTTAAATAACAACAATAATTACTGAAATACCAAGTTATTAAAAAAGTTGGTTAAACAATCTTATTAAATTCAGCTTATAAACATGGTGCCAACATTTTACGATTCCTGTTGATAAAATTGTTGATAATCGATAATCACCAACCCGATTTTAGTAATAATAACCGATTCATAATCGCAATTATTTCATTAACGGATCAATAAAATATCCACAATTAATCGTTTTCTAAGCTAATCTAATATGTGAAATTCGAAAATCGATTAATTGCTTTTACATACATAAATCAATATTCGCGGGGATATCAAATAATCGATGAGTGGATTAATTCGAGAAAATTTGCTAGCACTAATGACATCGCGAATTTTTTTAAACGAGCAAATATGTAATTTGTCTGTTTTATATTTATCTTCATCATTTTCAATATAAATGTCACGTAAATGTGAATTAATTATTTTTAAGAAGCTTAATTATTTTACACTTGTATAATGTTTCTGCATATTATGTAGTCATCTTGGGTGGTCTCCCTAAAATAAAATTCCACCTACGATGTCGTAAATTATTTCAATTTATTTAAAAGCAAGCTAAAATAAATGAGATCAGTATTAGATCAAAAAGGAGTAGGATGAAAAATAATTAATTCCCAGCTTTAACAAAAAGAATTCACTAGTAGGCTGTATAAGTATTACGCTAATGCTAATAAATTTTATTATGCCCAACCCAAAATTGCTTTTAAGCCCGTCAGTATGTGATGAATAACAGCTACTTTAGATGAAACAAACTGATTTAATAAATCAAAGGGATTTTATTGTGATACCGTCCGACGTTAACAGAAACATTCTTATCTAACATGACCGAAAAAAGGAATTATTACATTATACACTCGTTTTATCGTAATTAAATACGTAATAAAGATTTTAGAACAACACACAGTTTACCAGGCAGGAAACTATAAATTAAATTCAAGATTTTTCTACCTAGGTTTTTCCTTTTAGAATTATACCGGCGCATTTCTCATCGGAAAACCCAAACACCACATTAACGACAAATTTTCACGCATCCTTATTCCGCTTCGCAGCTCCTTAAAGCAGGTACTGGATATTATCATCTGCTTTCTTGATATCCCGTTTCCTGCAAAACCCTCTAATTCGTTATTCGCGTGCCAACTCTCTAAAAAGAACTAGCTGCGTTTGATACGAACAAATTATCATCAGCAGTCAAGCGCACCACCAATTTTCTGCCATATTTTGGTTAATGATTTGGAAAAGCCTCGATTTCGGTTTAACCACCTGAAATGCCCATCGCAGTCTGTTACTGCAACCCCAAAATAGTCTGGAAGTTAAAAGCGGATTTGTGTACGTTTTAAAAACCATATAAATGCTGGTACCTTGTGATATTTTTAGGTACCGAATTTATTAATTTTTAAGGTTACATTAATCATAGTTCATTGAAAGGATTCTAGGAAGACTGTTACACAATACGAACGAATACGAGTTAAAATGCCATCAATTCATATTATTTAAAAACCAAAGGCGTACAGACAAGAGAATAAATAAACTCGATTTATATAAATTGTAGCAAAGTGTAGGTGCACGAATTAATATTGATTATAATTTTATAGAGAGAGTATCATTATTCACGGCCAATTAAATATGAAATTGACCCCGGTGTGCATGCAGGTCTATTAATAAATCATGCTGGTATAACCCCTCTGTTTACACCAAAAGGGTCGCGTTACTAGTTCACTGTTAAAAAATGAAGGATAATAGGAGTATTACTTCGGTTGATTTTTTTCAGGTATTTTACTTTATATAATAATTTAAAAAAATTAACAATAAAAGATTATTTTAAAAGACGAACTAAAAACTCTCGCTTTTATGAAACACGACTGATATTTATATAGTACCTGTTTTCCTTGGCATCAACTTGGGGCAACAAAATATGATTGATGGGTGACGGGCTGTTCATTGAGCGTTAGTTAATTGAATCATATTCTATGCAGGATATTCTGACGGGACGTTTACTACCCACGCTGTCGTATTATGTATAGACTTGTTAGTCAAAAGTTTCAGTTGCAATTTTTTTGCATTTAACAATAAATTCATAAAAATTCACTGTGATAATCAATATTAAAATAAGGACTACAAAAACAACAGTGTTAAAACAGCGTTTAAAATAAAAACGGTGTTTCACAAGTAAAATATTTAAAATATAAGTACTTCCACCATACAGCACGAGCATGTTCCTTGGTTTAAAATAAGAGGTACCCGTATCATCGGAGATAGACAAAACTGATAGTAGGTTGTTATGTGCTCCTTTTTAGTGTTAGTAGAAAACAAAAGTTCGCTATACTTTGTCATTTTCGTGTTAATGGGTGAAATTGAAAATTAAGACATTTTGAAAACTTACAATAACGCCTTTATTTTGAAGTTGTCGGCATAGTAAAAATATTATACATCCACTTTTTCGAATAGAATGCATATTAATTTGAAGATTATAAAGAGTTACAACACAAAGCTAATTCTTTTAAAAATATGAGTTGTAGTGGCTATGGCTCCAGTAAATCATATATTTCTTGTGATAATTCAAACATATACAGTGTGTCCCCGGATTGAGTTCACTATAGGTATAATCGACAAAAAATTTGGGAATTTCATTTCCATGTTTTGGGATTCCGCCCTGCTTGGTCTGAAAAGAATTTTTCGTCAAACCTACTGCGAAAATATGTCATTGTGCCATTGTTTTGTTGACGGTAAGTGACAGTTTACATTCAACTACTGGTTACCATGGGCAGCGGGTTGTAATATTCTTCATTAAGTTCCTAGGGCAAAAAAGTAAATTGTCTACAAAACACCTTTATTTACAATCATTTTATCTACGTTACATTAATTACAACTTATTTATATTAAATGTAAATGAACAATTAGAACAGTTAGAAACTTGAACAAGAGAATTAAGTTCCTTTTTTGAATCTAAGTTTATATTTTCGGTAATATCAACATTTTCAATTTGTATAATTATGTTCTTGATTTTCTTTGGTGCTAGGAACAATTACGCGGCTATCTTTCATTTCGTCTTCATTATTGAATTGCATGATTGAAGTTGAAGATGAGGATGCAGATTCTTCATACTTATTCTTATTATATAAAATTCTACTGGCAATTTCTAATTTATTTGTCATTGAATCTGCAACATAACTTTCTGCCACTGTTGTGGATTTCCATCCACCGTGCCCCTTTAAACCAAGAACGTCAATTCCCGTATCAGCCAAAAAAGTTGCTGACGTTCTTCTAAACGAGTGCCCAGTATAATTTTCAGGATTTTTCAGTTTTAAAAATTCTGCTATTAGAGCAGGAATTTTTGCAAATGTGTTTTTACCTACTGGTTGATTCACACATTTCTCTGAACAATATTTCAGAAAAAATCGTCGATTTTCACTATTTCTTGGCCTGCAACTTATATATTTCCTAATTAAATCAACAAAATTTATGCGCTGTTCTTCTCGGTTAATGATCGTAAAAGTACGTTGCACTCCATTTTTAGTATCTGATATTGTTACTATTATTACAGAATTTTTATCTTCAACATTATCAGTTGTCATCTTACATAATTCGTCTTTTCTACAGGCCCCAGAAATTCCCATTATCATAACGACCTAGAACAGATAAATAATTTAATAACTGAGTTAAATGAAATAATCTGTTACTGTACCTTCATTAACAAATGTGTAATGTCAGGCGCTTCTATAAGGAATTTGTTCATATCGTCTCGACTAAATATACTACTCTTTTTGGGTTTATATCCATCATTTTTACGCTTTAAAAACGCTTTTAGTTTTGGATATTTGGAAATATCTTCATTGTCATTGATAAAAATGGTACTTTTTAACATTGAGTATTCGCTCCATAAACTGGTTGGAGATTTTAATTTTGTAGATCTATTTAAGAAATACGCCAGCAGCACTTTTTCTGTAATCACATCTGATTTCTTCTCATGGCACCAATTTTTGAAAATGTTATATGTTTCCATATACCGTTGTTGCGATTTAACCGGTAATAAATTGTGGGATGCTGCATTTGCAGCCTCTTCTATTTCTTGAGACATGATTTTAGAATCACAAATTGTGCACAAATTCAACTGACACACGCGTTTGAAATTTGTTTGAAATAAATATGTTTTACTTTCTTTTGTTGTCAAGGATACCTAATCTAAATCACAGCAACCTTTATTAATTATTGGTATGACAGCTATGCATAATAAATGAAAAATACTTAATTTTATTTATTTTAAAATGATATATAAGGTTTGACGAAAAATCTCATATGCACCTCGAGTCGTACAGTGCAATTTTTGGTCTCGAATGCTTGCAACACCTCGGCCCTTCGGGCCTTGGCGTTGCAAATTGCATTCTCGCCCAAAAAACTGCACCTACGACTCTTGGTACATAAATAACTATTATGCAGATTTTAGTTTTTTGAAGATTAAATAGACGGCCATGAAAAATGTGAAAAGACTATTTTTTATTCAGGTAAAGTGCCTTTTTGGTCTATAATACGACAAAATCTTATTTAGAAAAGTTGTTCAGAATACGAAATTGTGGCTCTGTGCAAAATTTCAATAAGATCAGCTCACTTTCATTAAATCCGCTTTTTGTGTTAATGAACGAAAACTCGCGTCGCAGTAAAGCAAACAATTGATTATCATTATCTTAGATTAAAGTCAAAACCTTGGAGGAAGTCAAATAGAGTAATTGTTATTTAATTTCTTATTTTAATAAAATACTATGTTGGAAACTTACGTTTTGTTTTTGAGCTGATCTTTTTGAAATCTTGCACAGAGCCATAATTTCATATTCTGAACAACTTTTCTCAATAACATTTTGCGGTATTATTGACCGAAAAGGCTTACCTGAATAAAAAATAGCTTTTTCCCTCTTTCATGGCGGTCTTAATTTAAAAAAAAAAACTAAAAATCTGCTTAAAATTCTTTCAGGCCAAGCAGGGCGAAATCCCAAAACATGAAAATGAAATTCTCAAATTTTTTGTCGATTATACCTATAGTGAACTCAATCCGGGGACACACTGTATATGGTGAACGTTATATGGGTATTTTTTTATACTTGTAAAGATAAAGAAACAGCTAGATAGGCAAAGTAGTGGAAATCTTTTAATGAGGAATTCAACAGTTTCAAGCAAGGCTAGTTAAAACAAAAAACAAAAAATCGCTTTTTCTATTATCCCGGGTAATTTATTTATTTTCAAAATCTGAAATAGTATATTTTACAACAAGACATGAAAATGACGTTTTTTTCGTGAGATGAGAAGTTGCCCACGAGCTGCGTTAGCAGCGAGTAGGGCAATCACGAACGAAAAAAACGTATTTCATGTCGAGTAGTAAATGCTATTTTTTCTACGACATTTTAATTATCTGTTTGAAATAAGTTTTAATTCGACTTAATTCAAACTGAATTGTGTCAATGCAAATTATTAATTGTTTGTTTAATCGGTTCCATAGTAACACACGCATTTTTTTATTTTGTTGCCATAGATTTGGAATTCTTGTTTTCATCTCTAGAAGTGAATATGTTTTCATCTCTAGATAGAAAATGTAGCGTTTTCGCATAGGGTTTATCGTGAAGAAAATACTTGTTTTCGCATCATGTGTAGAAAAAATATATTTCGAATACTTTGGAAACAATTATTTACGTAGAACAATGTAGCCCAACTGATTTTTTGATAACTGTTATCATTTTCGAGTAATTAGTCAAAATTGTATTTTTTTTTTAAATAGAAACCATAGTTTTTTTAGGTTCTTTTATTGCTAAATCAAGACAGCCATGAAGCACAAGCCATATATTACGAATACGACAGGTATTTATACAGGAAGAATGGCAATAACATACAATATTTAAGACAAATTATTAAACAAAATACGTATTATTAAAAAATAGAATGTAAAACAATACTAGTTCTATAATAAATGCTGACAATATTTTTATGTTAATACTGTGCGTTCTTTTTTTCTTAATAGATTTCTGTCATTTCTGTTTGTGTTTTGTTTCATGGAAATTTTTAATTCACTATTAAATAACTTTATTCTTGGCACCATTTAATATTTCCTCAATTTTTAACCGCCCTGTAAGCGTTATAGACATTGTAACTACATATACAGTGTGTCCCAAATTCAGTCCCCACCATTAGGATCTCGGAAACTATAAAAGTTACAAAGTTATTGGTTAAATAGGGAAAGTTTTAGGAATTTTAATGCTCATTTCATATCCGTTGAGAAATCACAGTCAACTTTGATTGTTTTCGAGATATCTTGGCCAAACCGAAATTTGGGGTTTTCTGTTTTCCAAAATAAGACTTGTACATTGTGAATGCACCTTTTTACGGAGAATCGGGTGGTAGGTACAATATGTTTATATTTATGACGCTTTATTTCTATTCTATGAACAACTACTTTTGATTTTCGTATGGACGCCATATTGAATTTTGTCGTAACTAAACTCAGCTCTTTTTTCTCTTTTCAACGATGTGTCACACGTACGGAGTTTTTGAAGAAGAGCGGGAATAAAATACATTTTTTTTATCATAGCCTACTACACGAAGTAGTAGTATTATTTATTATTATATATCCCCTTTTTATATAAATTAGCGCTTGAAATTTCAATTAAATTATTTTAAAACCTAATAGCATATTAATTTAAAATTGCCGCTGATTACAGTTAATACAGAAAGAATTCAATTAAATCAACGTTTATAGACAAAATTATTGAGAACAAATTTACAAAAAAAATTAATATAAAACAGGTTATTTTAAGTTTTGCTTTACCACTTTTAATAAATTATATTATTATGTATTTACCCTTATCTACCGTTTAAAAAGAACTGGCAAATTACGTTGTCAACCAAACTAATGAAGAATGGTTCATAATAGGTTTTTCCTATTACTTATTACTATTATTATTATTCATATCATGAACCTTTTCCTAAAATCCCTAAAACATTACAGATAAAATAAACAAAACGAATAAATAATACCGAACCTTGCGTGTGATATTTTTTAATAGATAAATGGGCGACTTATTATTTATTTAGAAATTAAATGTTAGTATTTCCAAAAACTTAACAGCTGTTTGTTTTTAACATTCTACTGTTTTATTTTATTATACACAATCTCCTACTTCACCATAGCAGTAAATTAATAAAAATGTATTATTTGTTTATGTATTTAATGAACGTGATATAGGTTTGCGGGTGGCCTGAAATTCAACGTGTATCAACTGCCTATAGCCATTAACACTACCCGATTAGAATTTTACTAACCCCAAGGGACTTCAAAGCCTAGAAGGGCCGACTTTCAAATTAGAATATATGGGAATTAACATAAACCTATTCTCAGTTTATCTATTTTCGATAATAAGGAGAAAATTTTATAATTATTATTATTTATCCACTTTTATCTTAATACTACTGAATGTCATTATTTGTTAAAAGATGCCTCTTTGATTGGAAACATGAAACATGCCACATGAATTCTTTTTTGTGCAACCGGACGCGAAGTGGTCATTTCGCGTACGCAATACAGGACGCGAGATCCGATTTCGCGGCCTGTATTGCGTTACCCTTAGTAACGGCCGCGAAAAGCGTTTTATTTATGTTGCTTCCATAGAAACATTGTGACGTGAAAGCCGACTCTATTTACATTCATTTATGATAAAAATTTGTAATTATGTATTTTTTACAGCTGCACAAAAAATGTTGTGTATACTTCGTCCGCGAAATTCTTTAGCGCCCTCGAGATTGTCCTGCCTCGGCCGCAAGCGGCCTCGGCGACAATTTTTCTCTCGGTACGCTAAAATGGAATTTCGCGGCCTTAGTATACAAATAACTATTAAAATCTATGTGAAAACCAATATAACTTTAACGGTACCTTATCTGGTATAGTAGGATTTGTTTTATTTTTAAAACACTGCTCTGTATAAAGCAAAAGAAGGGAAAACCCCCTAATTGTGGGCGTACAAAATGAAGGAAAAGAGCTCCAACTGCCCTAAGCAATTAAATAGTAGGTAGTATTATAATAGTGTATGATTAGCATATGTAGTGGTTGAGTGCAATATTCATATACGTATAATTAATAAATATACAGGGTGTCCCATAACTTATGGGCCATAGAGAAACTGGAGATAATAGACATAAAAATAGGTATTTTGAGCCAAATTTGCCTAAGTAAAATGTTACAGGTTAAGGAGATACAGGGTGCTGAAGGTGAAAGTTAATTTTCGAAAAATGATGATAATGTTAAAACGGTTGAAGATATCGAATTCAAAATTGGTATAACTAGGTTTTCGGGAATGGGAAATTCGAATTTGGTATTAGTTTGAAGATACTTTCTAGAGGACGCTTGCTACGTGCTTCGTGTTTAATTAATTCGGCCATATTTTTTTTTATCCGTACAGTTCGCAGATTTACACTTTAAACCATAAAAGACCCAACATTTTTACGTAAAAAAGATACTCTTGGTCGATCTCGATATCTCAAGCCATTCCCCGGATTTTCGCATTTGAAGATAAGAAGGCAGAAGAAAAATCAAAATGAAAACTTTGAAAACACATAACTTATGGTCCATAGAGCAATTGGAGATAATAGACATAAAAATAGGTATTTTGAGCCAAATTTGCCTCAGTAAATTGTTACAGATTAAAGAGATACGGGGTGTTGAAAGTGAAAGTTAATCTTCAAGCCGTTCCCCAGATTTTCGCATTTGAATGTTCCATTGCACATTGAGTCGATGGCTGAAAAATATTTAATTCGCAAAGTGTGCCTTGAATGTTGACAAAATTTGTTGCGGTGACAACTGTCATTGGTTTCTACCTTTTAATTTTGATTTTTTTTCTGCATTTATATTTTCAAATGCGAAAATCTGGGGAACGGCTTGAGATATCGGGATCAACCAAGAGTCCTTTTTTTACGTAAAAATGTTTGCTATTTTATAGTTTAAAGTATAAATACTACTAACTGTACGAGTAAAAAAATATGAGTGAATTAATTCAACACAAAGCACGTAGCATGCGCCCTCTAGGAAGTATCTTCAAACTAATACCAAATTCGAATTTCCCATTATCGAAAACCTAGTTATATCAATTTTGAATTCGATATCTTCAACCGTTTTAAAATTATCATCATTTTTCGAAAATTAACTTTCACTTTCAACACCCTGTATCTCTTTAACCTGTAACATTTTGCTTATACAAATTTGGCTCAAAATATCTATTTTTATGTCTATTATCTCCAGTTTCTCTATGGCCCATAAGTTATGGGACACCCTGTATAATGAATTTAGGTGTTTAAATTTACAAAAGACGAAGTAGCAAAGTCTATTTTGCAACCTTTCTGCCTGAGGTGAAAAGTCTTACTCTTTATTGAAACAAGATTAGCTGTGACATACATGTTCAAAATTTACACCTTCGTTAAAGGAAATATTTCACAATTAGTAGATAGAAATAATCTGTTTCTAAAATATACTCTACTTACTTGTTCATCGTTATCACGAGAAGACGCAAGTTAAATCACAACTCTTACCTAAAACAAAAACAATAATTACACATCACAGAAGAATATAAAAATAAATAGAATTATGGGGGTAAATTACAGGAACTTTATATCACACGTTAAAAAGTTTTCTTATCCATTTTTCCATTTTAAACTGTCATCATTAACTCCATAGCAACAGCTAGGATAAGTAACTGTTTATTTGTTGCATAGCGATTTAAAACTCTGTGAGTGATTTAAATTTGTTTGAACTCACTAGTAAATAAACAGTTACTTACAACTGTTGCTATGGAGTTAATAATGACAGTTTAAAACGTCAAAATTGAATAAAAAAAAAGATTATTTTATTAACTTCTAAATATACACTTATTATTTGGTGTAAGATTTGTAGCAAATATTTACAATGTAATATTTATACTTTCAAAACTGATTAAAAATGTAATTTACAATAAACCTTCATCACTTTCAACATAGTACGAGGGCTGCTCTAAAAATTGTTAGTTACAAAAAAACAGTTGCGCTTTAAAAGAAATTTATTTCATTGTTTTACAAAATATTTTCCTTCTACACTAATACATGTGTTTATTCTTTGAAACCAATTTGTAAAGCACTCAGAAAATTAGTTTTTGCACTCCTGGGCGTAAAGTGAGTACTTTTCGCCCGTAAAGAAGGGCGTAAAGTTCATTATTGCAGACCGCGGGTGCACTTTACGCTCGCGACAACTTAATTTGAAATGTCATAAAAATACCTTCGTTACAATACAATTTTCATAAAATCACTCTTGCCGTGAATGCGTCAATTTGACATTTGAAAAATGTCATCACCGTTCGTGCAAAAAATATTGTATGTACCACAGGCGTAATAATCGACTTTGGCCTTTGGCGTGTTATAACTAGTGTTGCAACGGTTACGGTTAGGGAACGGTTTAGTTCACGGTTTTTGCTATTATACGGTTAACCGTAACCGTCTATTTTCCACGGTTGTTATACGGTTCTTGCAGGTAAAAAAGAAGTTAACGAAAATTTAATGTCACCGAATATACCTCATACATCAAGTCCTTTTTCGTTTTGGAAAAACTGTTATACGTTTCCTCATTTGAAAATGCTGGCACTTAAGTATTTATCATATAAACCATCATCAGTTAATTCAGAGAGGCTGTTCTCCACTGCAGGGCTTGTGCAAACACCCAAGAGGAATAGGTTGAATCCGCAGAATTTGCAAATGTTTTATGTTTCCTAAATAAAAATTTGCCTGCTGTAAATTTTGAATACTAATTTTTGTTCTTTTGTTCTTTTTTGTATTTTAAATTTTCAGTTTAAATTTTAAATATTTTATCGTATCATTGATTATTAAGTCAACTTTATATTACACTTTTATTAGTAATTATACATAACATAATAGCATAGCAACTCCAACTTCATAATTCGTTAGTTACATACTATTTGTGTACTGTTGCCAATGATACGATAAAGCTTGAAATATAACTCGAATATTATGCGATTTAAACCGACTCGGACGTTGCGCGGTTGACTCGGCTAGCGCCTCGTCACCTAGCAACGTCCTCGTCTATTATAAATCGCATAATATTCTTGTTATATTAATAGCTATTAACTACATTTTTAAGTAGGTAGATACAGATACCTACCTATATTTAAAAATTTAAATGTTTGTTTTCTTTTTTAATCTCTATCAGCTTTTATCGTTTACAATGTTTCCTGTTTATTTATATTTAGAACGTTTAATTTTACGCTGTTTTTTTGTAATACAAAAATGTAGTTTAGTTTTTTTTACGTTTTTGTTTTGTTTTAATGTTTTAAATATGCCCTTTCAAAGTGTTGTGTTTTGTTTTGAAGAATAAAGTTTATTATTTTATCATTATGCGATTCATTATAAAAACCGTAACCATAACCGTAACCGTAGGAACAACCGTAACCGTAACCTTAACCGTATAACCCGAAACCGTTGCACCACTAGTTATAACCCTCGGCTAAAGCCTCGGGTTATAATATTCACGCCGCAGGCCAAAATCGCCTTTTTTACGCCCTTGATACATAAATAACTATTTTTGAATGGTCCTCGAAAGTTCTTGAAAATCCCAATACTGCTGCGTCTGCATTTGGAAATTGGGAAAAGAAAATAATCACTCGGGGTTAAGCTGAGGCTGTAGGAGGGCTGATTGATTAACTAAACCACCGAATCTTGTAAAAAAATCCAATGTTTTGGCATCGGTGTGTGGAATGCGTTGGTGTGGTAGGTTAAGATGCCACGTAAACCATTCCTTTGACGGTCAATTTTTCAACTTGTTGAACAACTGTTGTAAAGCGACGTCATAGTACCGTTTAGGGCGTTTAGATGTAACTAACTGTATCTCGTCCAGTGGACTTACAGTTACAGGACCACTTCGACGGAAAAAGCAGCGATTATTTTTTTGTTCTTGCTGCCAACTACCACAAACAAATTTTCTGGACTAATGTTATGTTTTGGGGTCATAATTGTATATCCAGGATTCATCACCTGGGGTCTCGGTGGGCGAGTGGTCGCTCCGCTTACCCGCCGAGGCCACAGTGAGATCGGTCTGCTCGGGCTGTGGGTTCGACTCGCGGCCCGTGCAAGTCGGTTTCACTTAGTATAAGTTAGTATGTAAGTTGCATGTAAGGTAGTATGTAAGGGACGCCCGTACCCCCTGAAGTAATGCGAAAAGCGGTTCCGGGGGGTACGGTAGTATGCATGAATGTAGGAAAAAAAAAAGGATTCATCACCTGTTATGAAGTACGATACCTACTTTAAAGCCGTCCAGTCAAATTTTTTTAACATAAATTTGTACCAGTCTACACGAGCAGGGGCGGATTAAGGGGGGGCTTTGGGGGCTGAAGCCCCCGGGCCCCGCCCGTCTGAGGGCCCCCGAGACGCCGTGGTAATGTTCTTAGCTGAAAGGAGCTTGCCTTTTCGTGGTAAACACGAAATATTTGGATCCCAATCGAATGGCCTTTATATGGGGCTATTGGAATTAATTTCTGAATTTGATCCGTTTTTCAAAGCCCATATTGAAAAATTTGGAAATAAAGGAAAAGGTAATGTTTCTTATCTATCAAAAACGATATGCGAAGAATTCATTCAGCTAATGGCAAGGAAAGTACGTGATCGAATCCTAGACGAAATCAAAGCTGCGGAGTATTACGCAATAATAGTGGATTCAACCCCTGACTTATCGCACGTAGATAAATTGTCCATTATTATTCGTTACTGTTCCAACGAAGGTGTGCATGAAAGATTTTTAGGCTTTATACCTATCTTTAGCCATACAGGAATATCTTTGTCAGAAGTAGTTAGTCATCATCATCATCATCATCATCCAGGTTTAAACCTATAAGGTTTGTTCCGATCTCATGGGAATTGGTCAGTCCATCGTTTTTTGGGTCTCCCTATTCTCCTTTTCCCAGGTGGTCTATAGTGCAGGATTTGTTGGGGGATACGGCTATCGTCCATTCTATTTACATGGTTCATCCAGTTGTTCCTGTATTGGTCAATTTTTTCTAATATTTTATATATGTTTAATTCCTGTCGTATCTCTTCACTTCTTTTATGGTTAAGCAATGTGTAGCCCGCTACTCTTCTTAGAAATCTCATTTCTGTAGATTCGATTAACTTCTTTTCTTTCTGGGTTAGTGTCCAATTCTCTTAGCCATACAATAGGGCAGGGACCGCCATTACTTTGTAGAATTTCAATTTAGTTTCTTTACTTGTTTGTTTCAAGAGCCGCGTAATAGTTCCGCACATGTACCTAAATTTATTTATTTTCTTATTTACGTCTTTATCTTCTGCGTATGTTAAGTCGAAGCCTAAATATCTGAAACAGTTTACTTGCTCTACATTTTTGTCGTCTATGATAATCTTGGCTCTTATTGGTTCATCTCCCTTAAAGGCCATTACTTTTGTTTTTGCTTCAGATATTTCCAAATTATACATTTTAGAGATACTATTTAGTTTATGTATTCCATATTGTAAGTTATTTTCCGTGTTTGCCATGATTACTTGGTCGTCGGCGAAAAGAATCGTGTCCATGTGTAGGTTGTTAATTTTAAAATGATTTTTTATCTCTTTTTGCCATTCCTCGACGACTTGGTCAATATAAATATTAAATAGCGACGGTGATAGAGGGCATCCCTGTCGTACTCCATAGTTGATTGTTGCTGTTCGATTTTCGTGTTGTTCATTTTCTGTCCCGATAACAATCTTATTTTCTTGATATATATTCGCTATAACTTTAATCAAGTGTTGGGGTATTCCCTTATTCATCATGATTCTCCAGAGCTTTTTTCTGTGCACTTTATCGAAAGCTTTTTTATAATCGATGAACGCTATATAGGTGGGTAGGTTAAACTCTCTTCTCTTTTGTATCAGCTGTGTTAGTGTAAAAATGCAGTCTGTACATGACCTGCCCTTTCTAAAACCGTGTTGTACATCGGATATGATATGTTCTGTTATTATATTTAGTCGTCTTGTCAAAATGGATGCATATACCTTGTAGCAGGTGTTAAGTAGGCTAATTCCTCTGTAATTAGTGCAGTCGTTTCTATTTCCTTTTTTATGGATGGGTATTACTTTGGCAATTTTCCATTCTTCTGGTACATGACCCCATCGCCAGCATATGTTGATAAAGTCTAGGAGACGTATATGAAGGGCGGCTGGCGCATACTTAATAAGCTCAATGTTAATTGTATCCGTTCCTGGTGCCTTTTTGTTATTGAAGTGATGTATGGCCGTAAGGAATTCGTCTATCGTTATCATGTCGACATTTTCATTTATGCTTGCTATCGCTGTTTGTTCCTCTTCTTCTTCTACTTGTTCTTCCTGTGTCCATAGTTTTGTGTAGTGTGAAAGCCAGGTCTCTTCTGAGATTGTATTAAGTTGTAACGTGTCTTTCTCCATATTGTTTAAGTGTTTTAATATTTTGTAAGCTTTGTCTTGCCTTCCATGGACATCATGCTCAAAATCGCTTAAGTATTTCCTCCAGCTTTCTCTCTTTATTTTTCTCACTTCTCTTCTTACTATAGCACTTCGGCAGAAGTAGTTAGTGATTTCCTAAAAGAAAATAGTCTGGAACTGAGGTACTGTCGTGGACAGCCGTATGATAATGCAAGTAACATGTCCGGAAAATACAATGGCCTTCAGGCACATATACAACGGGTAGTGAAAACTGCTTTCTACGTCCCCTGTTTTGCCCATTCACTGAATTTAGTCGGAGAATGTGCTGCTGATGTTTGTGTTGAAGCTACGAAATTCTTTTTCTTCTTGCAAAACACATGGGTGGTATTTACTGTCACAACACCTAGAGAAGCAGTACACAGTAAAATCTCTTAGTAGTACTCGGTGGAGCTGCAGAGAAGATGCAGCCAAGGCATTATTAACTAGCTATACTCAAATATATAAATGTTTGAAAATGATGGCCGAAGATCCGTCAGAAAAAAAAGATACAAGCATAGAAGCTTCGGGACTATGCAAACAAATGATGAAAATGGAAACACTATTCATTGCAACGGTTTGGAATAAAATACTGAAACATTTTGGGGAAGCTTCTAAAATATTGCAAAAACCGGGCCTGGACATAATGTTCGGAGACAGCGTATTAAAGGGCCTTACAGCAACGATTATCTCATTTACAGATCAATTTGACTTATTCGAAGCAGAGGCAAAACAAATTCTCGATTTGGAGGAGCATGCTGATGTTTCGGACGATGTATATAAGTTTTCTGAGAAGGCAATGCGAAGAGAGAAGTTTCTCGACGGTCCAGATGAAGCATCATCAAATGGAAGGGATTTCTTCAAAATACAAACCTTCTTAGTAGTAATCGATAAGCTTGTTTGTGAACTACAACGTAGAAATGACGCATATTCTAAAATTTGTGAACTATTTGGCTTAGGTACTACCTAAATTGAGTACAGAATTGGAAAGAAGCAAGTTAGAGGTGTTTACTAAGAAAATTATTGAAGTTTATGAAGATGACGTCGATGCTAATCTAACTGACGAACTGATTTTTTTCCTAATTTACTTAGAAACACAACTGATAGCTTAACTTCCAATCCATTTGACTTCTATTAGTTTATTATAAAATACAATTTGATGGATACATTTCCGAACGTGTACACGATTATTAAAATTTTCTTGTCAATACCTATCGTTAACTGCGAAGCAGAACGATCTTTTTCAAAGTTGTCATACCTATATAAAAATTAAATACAGAATAACCATGGAACAAGGGCGACTCGATGCATTTGCACTAATGTGCATCGAAAGGGAAATCCGAAGAAAATTAAAGTTCGATGATATCATTACTGATTTCGTTAAAGATAAATTAAGGAAAAAAAATTTGTAGTTTTTGGTGTCAATAAAAATTATGTTGATTAGTTTTTAAACAGTCCTGTCAGCCAATCATAATGAGAAAAAAATTCAAATCGACCAATAGCATCATAATTACACTGATAATTAGCTAGTAGCTGATTACAGCGATAATTTTTTCACGTTGTTTCATTGGATCACAGAGAAATGCCTGCTCTGTGGTTGGATCTTTGTTTAAATAAATGCATAAAAAGTTAGCTTTGACTTTGACAAACGTCAAGACTGTCATCATTGTGTAATAGTTTAAAAAATAATCACGCCGAATTACATTCGTGGTAATAATTTTTTTTGATAATTTTAACTAGATTAGCACTCATCTTTATTGCTATTAGGAAATTCCATAGCAATAAAGATTCGTGCATCTAGTTAAAATTATCAAAAAATTATCACTACTTATGTAATTACTGTTGATAATTTTTGAGTTTTACATTTTGTTTAGCAGGGCCCCACAAAGCTATTTAGCCCCGGGCCCCGCAAAAGCTTGATCCGCCCCTGTACACGAGTCTGTTTTTGCTCTTTAGACAACAAATGAGATATCCAACGACTAGCTAGCTTTCTTACTTACTTGCTTTCTCTTCTCCCATTGTTACTTCACGGTGTTGGGGTATTCAGCCACTTTCTGTATTCCCTTCTGTCCCTAAATAGGGTTCTCAGTTGTTGCAAAGTATTTCCCTTTCTTTTAGCGATGCCTTTGATATAGCTAGCTTTCTTACATCATAATGTTTATACAAAATAACATTTACTATGCACGATCCAATCTTAAGTTCTTCCTGAATCTCCGTATAGGCACAGAATAAACTCTTAACAGAAGCGACAAAGTGCAGAGTGTGGGGTGGTCAAAATAAGGGGAGCGGGGGTGAACTCGAACACGCCCACTAGCAAGTAAAATTTCCTATTTTGCTGGATATTTAAGTGCAGCGCCAAAGAGTTCGGGTGTTATTTATTCAAAATATTGTTTCAATAAAACATAAATACGCGGAAATGAGTGGCAAAAAAGGTGGTAATTGGTGTTCAACGTAGAGATTCTAAAAGATAGTAGCTATACTAAATTTCAAATAATTATCTCAAAACGCAAAATATGAAAAAAAAATTGAAACTTCGCAACCCTGTATATCGAAAATGGCGTGTTTTTGATCATGTGTATATTAACATTTTTTTCTTATTTTGCCGAGTACTATCACCCCTTGAAATATCTGCATGACATTAATTTACACCCTGTATAATAAATTAGTATCAATTTTTATAATGTCAGCTTCCGTAAATTTATTTGTTTTAAAAATTTCCGTTAGTACTCAAACATCACCTGGAGCTGTGCCTGAAGTCAGCAGCACTTGCACCCCCAGAAAGCAGAAAGTACGATTAAAATTGAAAACCATACAGCTAAGTTACTTGCTGAACCGACGTAGCTCCGCCTTGTGCTGGCAACATAAAGATCAGAGTGCCGCGCGGTCTTGTCGCTTCTGTTAAGAGTTTATTCTGTGGTATAGGTAATATTTTAATCGGCATTAATTCAATTTTTCACATGGAGTATGTTTTCTGGAGTGGACTACCAGATCGTGCTTCGTCTTGACGTCCTCATCGAAACTCTCAAAAGCAATGGCTAACAATGGACAATGGGGGGGAGGCAATATCATCAAAAACGGTTACTAAATTTTCATGACTGTGCCGAGATGTTAACTGCGTTTTATAACCGTCCAAACATGGCTCTAAAAGCACTTCATGGATTTGAATATACGTCAATTCAAGTAATAACTAAAACAACTTTCAATTGTTGCAGAGCAGCCCTCGTATGTCCGTTGTAAAATTTTCTTATTATCCGGATAAATTAAGTTAAATAGCATCTTATAACTTAAGACTAACAACTTTCAAGTGATGAAGGTAAATTATAATGTTTTCACATTTGTTATAAATTACATTTTTAAACGGTTTTAGAGGTTAAAAGGTAATTCAATTTTCTCGTGTAAAAGAGAAACACAATTAGGATACTTCTTTATGCTTTACGTTCATCATTAAAAAACAGCCTTATGAAACAAAATTTGTAGATTATGCAGGGTGGTGCACCAACACATGTGTATCTAACATACACTTTGGATTGAAACCTATGTATAGGAACAAACGAATTTATTAAAGAGTTCCTACTTTATGGCCTGCTGGTTTTGCAGATCTAAGTCCATTTGGCCTCTAAAATCTCTGGGGATATTTAAAATATCTTCTTCGTTTTACACTAAGAATGTTTGCAGTTTAATCCAGATACGAAAAATTTTTAAGGACTCAAAAATTTTACAACATGCATGCTTTGTTTTGTTATTCATGCCAACGATAAGCAATAGCATTATTTTGTCTTAAATGAAACGGACATTAAGGAATTCTTATTCCAAAAGAGGTGTTTTCAATGTGTGCACTACGTTTTTCTTATTACGAGGTGTGGGACATGTCAACAAATTTTTGAAAATACCCTGAATGGTAGATGATGTTTCTCGAGCCAAGATATTTTGTCTTGTTTAACCATTTCCTGTCTTGCCTTATAACTTATAACATACTTTAAGAAATCAAATATTCTTTGAACAAGACAAAAACATGAAATAATGCAAGACTCTTGTGCTTGTAAAACACTAATCTCAAGAATATTGATTTATTAATAGATCAAACGCGGCAAAAGAAAACTACTTAATTCAATTTCTACGGCTTACATCTCTTTGATATGTTAATCATTTATCTGAAATAATAAATTGTATAATTAACATATACCTACTACAACATACATCTAAATATAAACTGAACTAAAGGTTTCTAAAGTATCATAATTTAACTTATGGAAAAGTACTGTTCAAAGATTTTAATAAGAACGATTAGGTATTTCACAATTTTCTTAGAAATGTTAAATTTTCATTATTTGTCTTAAAACATTCTAGTTTCATATTATACCAAACTTTCATAAAGAATTCAGTTCTATTTTATGTTTCCTTTTCAACATAAATTTTATGTGCAGTTTTTAATCGATAAAATCCGCGAATGGTGTTTATTTTGACGTCAATTATATACTACCGTTTTACGATATAAACATGAAAACCCACCATGCCAGTGCTAACTCCAAAATTACAGCTGTTAAACTTTAATCAACCTAAAAGCTGGTATTTCTCTTAGTTTCAGCTAATTTTAAAACCCATAAATAACACTCGCCCTATGATTCAACACTGCACAGGCTTTTAGTAACACCGAGTTACCCCAAAATAGAAAACTTTAATAGATCATAAAGAAGAAGGAACGGTTTCATAATTGGACAATATCTCGTTTAAAAACCTTAACATCCTGAGTTTTAATAATAACTCCAGATTTTTTCCGGTAAAACTTCCGATTGGCAGGGGGATTTTTCAATCACACAGGGACATTTTCGCAGAAAAAACAAATAAGAATGAAGTGCCCAGTTTACATACGTGTCACCGCCATGATTTACGAGGAAGCTGAAACAGAAATGAGAAATCTGTTCCCCCTGTGATCTCTGGCAATTCCGTGCACCTCGCGTTTGATAAATCTATGTCTGTCTCGTTGTTTGACGAAAATTCTGTTTACTCTGCTGGCAGTGCTGGCTTTGAGACAGCTGACGTGACACAACTAATGAACAGAACGTGAAGGTGCCCAAAGGCATAGGAAATGTAAATTTAATTATAAACTAGAAAAATGTATAGAAACACAGAATTAAAGAAAAATACAAGGCACGTAAAAGTCCTATAAACAGAAAAATTAAAAAAACAATATGTTTCTAAAGTTTTTGAATCTTAAGTGGTGATGGTTATGATTACAAGGACGTTTTTAATTTGGATCACATCTAAATAGTTTTTGGCTAAAAGGAGTGTTACCAAAAGCCTAAAATAATTATGGCAAGAGTCGGTTTCAAGACTGTTGGAACACATATTAGAAAAGTTACTTAATCTGGTTAAATTATTTTGTAATGTATTTGTATCTTTGGTTCTTTATTCAGATACATAGCATGTCCACTTATTATGCATATAACTGAATATATCCTTAAAAACAAGACAAAAGAAAGGAATCGTTTTATTTAATACTGAATAAAAAGTAATATTCGAAACAAAAAAGTTTTTATCCCCCAACAAATCCTGCACTATAGACCACCTGGGAAAAGGAGAATAGGGAGACCCAAAAAACGATGGACTGACCAATTCCCATGAGATCGGAACAAACCTTATAGGTTTAAACCTGGATGATGATGATGATGATGAAAAAAGTTTTCGTTATTCCTGAATAGTCAGCAAACTGTTTGACTTGAACAAAATTGAAAAAAGCGATAAAAGGCTTTATAAAATATCCTGAAAATAAATCTAGTTCTTGATAGCCTTAAAAAGGGAAACGTCGAGGCCTATTTCTACATCCTGATTTTTACTTACAAATACGCTCAAATAATAGATTTTAGTCCATAACATTTTCTTAAATAAACGAATTGCACAAAAATATGAAATTGTGGTAACAATAACCTTCCCTAAAACACAAGAAAATGAACTTACGAATACTCTGTATCTCACCTCTACCAAAATTTCACTTTTAATACAGTTTCTGAAGTTAATAACTAAACATTAGTGATCTACCATGGGATTAAATTATGCTGCAAGTAATCTGCATCCTTAAAATATTTCTTAAAATTATAAAAAGTAGATTTTTCAAGTGCTTTCGAATTTCAAAAAAGTAAGTCTCATCTTTAAACTTATGTACGGGATACACCTCATTAGTATTATATGTTGTGAATGAATTTTATATAAATTGCAAATATGCAAACGTGAACGTCGTGTAAATGTTGAATTAACTCATTTGTCCTTCAAATTTGCTAAATGAAAATTAAGCGGTCAAGAATCTACGGCTTTGATTATAAGCCATACATATTCAAAATAGTCTACGAGTCTGTTTTTGATCTAAATTTAAATCGAAGACATATAAGATATTGTATAGCATCTAAATCTAATTCAATGTTTAAATTTTGAGTCAATTTTGTAAAATATTCTGTATTTGTAGCATGCAAAATTCTAAATTATTTATTAGTCAAATGTGATGGATGGGTACTTTGTATTAGGCATGCTGTTCTTGTTAAGTAATCGTTTTCCATATCCATTTCAAGAATGAATTAATACAAAATATTCAAGTTTTGTGTGCCATACACATTTTGATAAAATAAACTGCCTACAACTTTCCTATATTGAGTGAGATACCCTTTATTTTTCCCGAATACGAATGTTGAAGGCACTTCGCTTTTCTAACATTTACATTTGTTATAGTTTGAACTACAAAACGAGCATCTATGTGAAAACTTGCCAATTGGATATTCACCTAGTTCACAAGTATTAAGTATTTTATTTACTATACAGGATGTATACGAATTCGACCGACAAACTTCTATGGCGTATTTTCTGCCTAAAGAAGTGTCTAAATTGTTCATATACTTATATCATGTCTTCTTTCATTTCGAAGTTATGACCTATTTTTTTTACATCTTTCCTAATCTAGCACCGAAATCATTGAATGAATTTTTGCCTACATATAACCACAGAGCAATACCTGCTCTGTGATATAACTAAAGTTTTCTCTGAGTGCACTTTCAGACTACGCTTTAAAATGACATCTAACACTGACTCTTGTTTTTCACCAGTAAACTTCCTCAAAAATGTATATATATATTTAAATTTATATTTTTGTCTTATAGGAAACTACTCAATGGTTTGTTTTTAGATAATTATTTTATGGTTAAAATATACTTATTGCAGGGATTATTCCGAAATGTTTGCTACTATACTTGTATTTATGGTTACCTTCATCATTAGATCATTACTTTCAAAAACTTCTTTAGCGTTTACATGTTACTGAGTTGGAGATATGGAATTAGTACAGTGGTTGTTAATAAAGTTTTATTGTTACTTGATGTATTAGACTCTTATTTATCCGTAAAAATTTTGTTCCTGTATCTTTAACCCCTTGTTTTTGTTTTTCCCGAGAATAAAAAGTAAAATTAAAGCATGCTTTTTCACAGAAACTATGCATATTAGAAAACAATTGCATAATACTGTTTTGCTCCATTTGTCATTATAAAGCTATTCCCAAAGTCTGGCAGAAGCATTACCTAACACCCTGTATGCAGAAGAAATTGGTAAGAATACTCCACATACCTCTATCTGTAAGGATGATACACAAAGTCAGAATATAGTTACTTAGCCTGACTAACCTAAACACAATAGAGATCGAGCCTGATATACTCAAAAGTGAAGTGAAAAACCCTATAACAAACCTGCCCAACAACAAAGCAACCGAGCAAAAGGAAATTAGCTGTGAAAAACTTAAATTAATCGATGATGATGGTATCTCAATCATAAAAATGATAACAAAACATGGACAATTTGTTTATGGCCAGATGACTGGATCAAATATTGATACACAAGAATCTGCGAAAAATATTAAACTATAGGCTATAATATCGAATTTAACTAAAATCTTGTTACATGTACTGCATGTTAGATTAAATAACTTTTTAGAATGGCAGATACCTTGAGCACAGGCAGGATACGTAAAGGATGGATGAACCAGATACAAGATTTTGAATGTTAGACAGCTATTTTATTTACTATTCAACGGCGTTCGGCTGTGTCAAATGGCAAAACTATGGGAAATATTATTAGAAATGGGCGCTAGCATACTGTGTTTAACCTTTAAGTAGTCACGTGGCGCCTTACAAGCGCCAGGTCATGTTTAAACGCCTGCCGTTTCTAAAATAAATTTTTGTGTATTATTTCCCTTCACGTATACTTTGAGCAATCTATTCTGAATCGGTATGCTTAAGTATTCATTTATCTTCGAAAAAACATTTACTTTGTTTCAAGAATTGCGAGAGGTTACGCTACTGGCGCCTATGTATAATGCTCCAAGAGGCAAGAGCAATATTTGTAAAATCTGTGGAAAAAATATTTGCGGCGAACACACAAGTAATATCTGCAACAAATGCTTCAACGATAGATAAAATTATTGTGAAATCTAAAATTACGCAAAGAATACTAGCATCAACGTTTGTTCTCCATTTTTCATTCTGGTGGGACTATATAAGGTTTTACCTTTCTATTGTTGTATTTTTCTGTATATGTTTACCCTAAATTTTAACATTATACCTGTATCAAGCCCTACATGCATTTTATTTGATAAAAGAAACCAAAACTAAGGCAGTCGGGGCATTTTAAAACGCTGGCGCCTTGCAGGCGCCACTCGATCACTTGTGTACCTAAGAACCACGCGACTACTTAAAGGTTAATTAAACAATTACCAGTATCAAAGAAATCTCGGTAACATAGAAGTGGGTGATCATATAATATAGGTACATGGGGACACGTTGTCGCGGGTTTTGAAATTTTACGTAAATTAATTATAATACGGCCCTGTTGTTCGAGGTTTAAGTTCGCCTGAAGCATTAATATCGAATCAGCACATTCCTATTTGGTTGCAAAATAATTCAAAGAAATCCCAAATATGAAGATGTAATATTTTTTGTTCGCTTTATTTCGTCGTTAAGAATTCGGGGAAGCACCGACCCGATCACGAGGCACGCCTCTGAAAAGGACACTAACTCCTTCTTTGCTGATCGCCGCTAGTTCTCCCTGGGGTTTGGAGCTTGCATCGCTTTCAAGGGCCCTGACAACTAAGCCCTTCTCAGGTAAAAATAATATCTTAGGCTGCCCTTTTACTTGCCGGTTGTGAGTGTACCAACTCAACCCGAATTTAGTACCGTATATTGGAATTTTACTCGTACACAGGTATCAGTTAATCTTGTCGATAATTCAAGTATATCAAGCATCTTTCCTTTTTTGTTTAATTTGTTCGACGAAGTGTTTAAATCTTCGATCAGTTTGCATTACCTTTTTGCTTTAGCGTTAACCATGCAGAAACAGTGCTAACTATCGTGACGATTGCTTATTTTATGTTGCATGTGTAAGATTATTTGTAATCAGATTTTTTAGCTTAAGTTTTGATATCACCATTCTTTTGATTGCGATTAAGGGAGCCCAGCTTTTAATTATGTTTGCCGTAACTTGAGTAAACTTTTACGTAAATTAAGATAGAACTTATAGATTCTTTTGTGTCATATTTTGAATATTTCTTTACATTCATTAAATTTCATTGTTAATTCATTATTGCCTTTTATTTGTGTTTTTGTGTCTATTTTAAATATTTGTGTATAGCTTTATGGCCTTATCTACCAGTGGTTTTATTTCAGTAAGTAAGGGTAAGTACATCCAGCAGTAGGGTGCAGCCACCCCAACCTCCTTCGAGCCCAGTAGGAACAATCTGCGGTACGTTCCTCGAGACTATTTTGGGTGATTTCCGCAGTGGCGCTCATTTTCCTCCCGATTACGACCTCCCATATTTGAAGCGTTTCGAATCCCACTTCTTCGACTGCTTGTTAGCCGCGAGCCTAAGGACATCGACATCCCCTATAAGTTGTCGTAGTGCGGAATTAGCACGTGACAACGTGTCAGCACTACTGATGGCTGCACCGAAGAAATAAGAAGACGCATCACTGTAGCCAAAATAGCTGTAACAAAACTAACTAAAACTTGAAGAATAAAATATATTCTTTCTTTCTATTTTACCCTCTTATACCTTTACAGTGTTGAGGGTGCCGGACACATCGAGCCACAGAGCGTTCAACCATCCAAGTTATGGCCAAGCAAGCTCTTGATTAAGTTTGTATAATTCAGTATTACGTGTCCTCCCACTGTACCGTACTGCCAGTGAAGAATAAATATTAAAATAAAAATAATGCAAACATTAGTCTTTCTAATTTTATGCAGTCAAAGCCTGGATTCTAAAAGAAACAGAATGTCCAACAACAGATACTACAGTACTTTGGATACATCAATAAGACGGAAAGGTGACAATTTAAGAAAACTTATGGTAAGGTAAATGCTTACGAGGCCGATCTCCTAAGCGCTGAGAACCAATACGAGACCGGGGGGGGGGGAACTATAGTAGTACACAATACTAAATTATATAAAGCTATACCGTTTCATCTTTACGTTAAACTCGATTTTAATTAGATACAAGTTTAAACATGAGGTGAGAAAATTGTCGAATGGTTTTATTGGAAGCCGGATTGGTGTATATGTAGTGGTACAATTTTAACATATGTTTAATTACCATGGCAATATCATGTCTCTCTGTTTTATACATATAATAGTATTTTATGTATCTAGGACGAAAAGTAAGTCTTTAAGGTACATATGGGTAAGTTGTTTATGGCCGAGGCGAGTAGCCGAGGCCGTAATTACTTGCGAGTACCTACCTTAAAGATACTCTGAGGTACATATATAATTTTATGTCATACTGGTTTCTAAAGTTGTTAAATTATTAAAAGAAATCTCCAACAATTTGTAGCAGTATTAGTATTAAGTAAGTAATCTAAGACGCAACTGTTCGGATCTCCTAGTAACTAGCATTTATAGGACAAAAAGTGACACTTTAAAGTCCTAGGACTTTAAAATGATACTTTAAAGTTCTAGGACTTTAAAGTTTCACTTTTTGTTCTATAAATCGTTCAAAAAACGTTGCTTTAGAAACCAGTATGACATAGAATTATATAAAGCTATACCGTTTTATGTTTTACGTTAAATTCGATTTTAATTAGATACAACTTTAAACATGAGATGAGAATACGGCCCACACTATCTTTATGGACTTTTCAGCGAGAGTGTTTCAAAGATTTTAGACATAATAGGAGTCAATAAATTGGTGGATATGATGATGCGTTGTGTGGCGTAAATCATTATTATTTGCGAGAACTTCCAAGTTACTGGATAATATGTTAATACACTCGTCTTCAAGTTGATTGCCGAGATCATTATCTATTCTACCTAATCTAAACAGAATTCTTCTTTCATCCATTCTTCGAAACCTCTCTTCGATGTTTCTAATGCTGTATTTTAGATCTAAATATTTTGTTAATTACTTCGACACCGGTAATGGTAAAAGAGGTTAGTGGATTAACTACGTAAGTAAGAAGTTTTTTATGTCAAGTGTCATAAAGATAAACTAAAAGTCATTTTCAAGTACCTAATTAATTCAGTTTCAGATTTAAGAATTAAAAACTTTTTGGTGATACCGCCTCCACGAAGTAAGTCTAGAGAAATGCGACATTTGCTAGAAAACCGCATTTTCCAATAATGTCAACAGAAATTTGGAATCATATGAGTCGAAGAAAACTTGCTTGATATAACTGAATCAAATTTTCAAGGACATTTTCTGTAAATGCATGAGAAACATTTGATATGGCCCTTCTTTTCTCGAAATATACTTGATGATAAGCCATCATTTTCAAGAAAAAGGGTTGCCTTGCTAGATAATGTACCCAACATATTAAGACATCAGATGTAGTCATAACTACGACTTGTTTTATTTTTTCCTATTTAATGTTCATAGCATCAACTGAAGCTTGGAAGATTCAGGAAACTGTATAGTAGCTGCATTGGAAACCATTCGAAACAATCCTGCAATTTTTGGACGTTGTACGTGCATCACTGAGAATAAAACACAATGACTGCGTACAATTATTTTTATCAGTTATTATGATTCAATTGATGTTAATTTTTACAAACTGCATTGTTTTGATCAAGATTCGTGTAACCTTACCGCACTAAACTCGGTCACTGATTATTTTCTTCCAAAATTTTTTATTTCATATAAAGTTTTAGTATCTTTCTCAAAATATCCGAATAAAATAACTTTCTAAAGGACTCCTGATATTACAAAAAGGCATATGTGTGTTAGATTTGTGCCATGTCACAAAAATATACGTATAAGAAATAAAAAACACTTAAAAAACTTATATCTGGAAAACGAAGCATTTTAAGCAATACATTTACTTACTTGAACTGTTCAGCTTAAAATCCGCCAAAGAATTATGTACATCCTGACATATCAGCATACACTTACAAATTTTATTTAGGCCTAATTTTTAAGAGTTACGCCAAAGATTAAATTAGCAAAGTTGTGCAGAATTAAAAGCGAAATCAGATTTGGAATATCTCGTAACATCTTTTCCGTTCTTGCACAAACTTGCATATTTTTTTTAACTGAAACACAAATTTATTTTTATATCATTAATTTATTATAAAGCTTAGCTTCTTCTCTTCCCAGCGATATATCACGAGACAGGTTATATTCAATTTTTTTTCCGTTTTAGTAAACAGCCTACTACGATAATTTAAGAAGTGAGAAATAACAATATTCAAGCTTATTTAAATAATTTAAGGTATAGTTATTAGGAGTACTATTTTTAATTTACGTAACAGTTACAATATTTTAGTTCAGTCGTAATTCAATTGTTTAAAAAGTGAAGGTAAACTCATTGAGTGATATATCATTAAAAAGGAAAGGAATAATGTTTTAAATGGTATAAAAATAAAATGTTGTTTTACACAGAAAATTATCTATAATATGGCATATTCACTTTCGTTCTAAATCAAATGGGTTATGAAAGTACAAGAATTGAAAACAACTGATTTTTCATTCTTTTCAAAATACCTCAGAAATTCTAGGAGGTATTTCTAAACTGAAAAAAATTATCCCATTTGTAATTCTACATAACTTTGCTGTTTCAGACTATACTCCATGGCATTTTTTTTTATTGAAATGTAATAAAATCTAATTTTTCTCTGACTTATTATAATACGACCGTTATACTTATTCGCGTTTTTTACTAAGTAATTCTTCCATTATTCACATTGTTGAATTTTGAGTAAGTTACAGTTACAGGCTGTGTTCAATCACAAAACTGCGATCTTATTGCTCACGATTTTCTGTCAATAATTGTAAAGCTTCAATCCTTTATTTCACAGTTACTTACACTTTGCCCTCGTTGAATTAGTTATCACAACACGTTCGTTGGGTAACATCATATTTAATAATAAAGAAAATAGCTCAAGTCAAGGTGAGTACATGCTTTGTAAAAATGTCTCTAAAGATTAAATTTAGAAATATCAGAAGTGCAATTTTGAAACTGTATCTTCCAGAAGTAACGTTCAACTGCTTTAAGAAATGCCCGTCCTGTCTTACAATAAAACTTCTTTGAAATAACATCAAAACTTGTACATCCTTATTTAACACATCTCGATGCGCAGAAAATTATTTACCGAATATCAGTATGCAAGGAATATATTTATATTTGCCCCTGAGTGCCTAAATACATATACTTAAATTTTATCGATTTAATAAAACAAACCTAACAGGCTAAATCGTCTTCATTTCAAATTCATTTCCGCTAAAACGCTTTAATGCAACATCTGAAATCATTATGTATTTATTTACCTCTCAACTCCTCACAGCCTCGAGGTATTATTAAAACCAGAATAAAATAAAGCGGTGTGCAACTTCAAAGGAATCATCAAACAACCTCTTGAAAGTGCGTTGGACTTGATTAAGCACCTCGAAAGCGCACAGCCTTTATTTCTAATTGTGTAAAATCGTCCGGATAACGTTATTATACCAATTTATCCTGATTTAGTAACTAAATAAGGAATTATTTGAATTTGGCGAATCTTCTCTCAAAAAAAGGCACACTGCAATATATAGAGATAACCCGATGTGATGGTTTACAAATTCGTTGTGTTATTCAAATAATTTAAAAAAAGTAATACAAGAAAAACTTTGGGAAGGCAAACCTGTTCCCTGTTCCTGTGTGTTAAAAGTACAAAATAAACAAATTTGCAATATCATTTTGCTTGATCACTGTTAAGATTTTTTTCGTTGAACAGAAGGGGTTAATAACCAAAAATTATGGGTTACATGAGTCACTTATACTGTAATACATAATAAAAATTGGATTACTACAAAACTGGCACCGAAGATGATTAGTTCAATTTTACGTGATCTCATCGTCTGGATTCACCACTCCTTCCGTATTTGTTTGGTGCATTGGTCTGGAACAAATGCTTTTTCACTTTAGGATAAGAAAACACAAGCTTATTTTTCGAGACATACAAGAAGTTATGTGACCGATTAAAACAGATATCTGTCTGAACTGGAAGCTTATATTATTTATTTACATGGAGTGTTATCTGTGAGTTACATTAAAATAATTGTTTAAAAAAAACATAGTTAAAAAACTATTTTTAATATACAAAGCGTGTCAACATAAGCTTTTTTTACTGGACTATCCCATATACAGGGTATTCATGATGGCCGGGAACATTGTTTTTCAAATATGACTCTAAATTCAAAAACAACAACAAAAAAGAAACGTTTGTATTGTCGGGAAAACGTCGTTTGCAAGTCACGAGGGCGTATTTGTATGTTATTTGTTTAGCAATAAAACAAAAAAGGTACGATGTCAAGCCAATTATTACAAAATAGCTGTGACATATAGAAGTACGTACATGTGCTAAGTGTTTAATTTGTGCGGTTTATAGAGATTTGGGAAGGTTGATCTTGATCAAATGAGTGAAATTAAGGTGGAACACCGCAGTGTCATACTTTAAACAACAAAGTCCAGCAGATCTAGCTCCGTCATGCTTCTTTCTATTCTTTCTATTCAAAAACTTTAAAAAGCATCTCAGCTGAAAGCGTTTTGCATCTGATGAAGATAAGTCTATAAGTGTTGAGGGCAGTTACGTAGAAAAATAAAGGGTTATTAATGTGATACGTGTTTTTTTCATGGTCAGTGGAATACAGTTCATATCCTTTTCATAATATAATTCAAATTCATAAAAATTATACAATAAATTGTCATACTAAGCTGAGGAGGGAAGTGTTTGTTTCACTGGATAGAGTGATCCAAGAAATCACCACGAGATTTCAACAATTACATGTTCTTGCTGAAAAATATGCCTTCTTTACTCCATCGAATCTCTTGAATGATAACTACGAATGTCAACTAAATCATGATCACGATGACATTAATAAGGAAGAGTTCTTCGAAGAGAGAAAAAGACTTCAGAGTTTTATTTTTGTAGCTGCTACGCAAGACGAAACACATCAGACGTGGAAGGACGGTCCCCTTGAACTTTTGCAGTTTATTTTAAAATACAGCCTCGAGAACTCTGTTCCAAATATTGTGATATTATTGCGAATTTTTCTCACAATTGCTGTAAGTGTAAGTGTTGCTAATTGCGAGACGAGTTTTTCGAAATTAAAACTTATTAAGAACTAGCTACCTAAGATCTACGATGAGTACCTTGCAGTTAAGAAATCTTGCTATACTATCCATAGAACAGCAACTGAGTGATAAAATAGACTTTCACAATGTAATTGACGATTTTGCTAATAAAAAGACGAGAAAAATAAAATTTTAGGATGTTGAAAGTTCAAAAATAAACATAAACGTTGTAATTTATTTCCCCTATACGTCATTTCATTTTGACTTTTTCTAGTATTTTTGGTATATTGAGAGGGGCGGCAAACCGAGGGACGGCCCCGGGCGGCAAAAGTTCTAGCTACGAGCTACGCCACTGTCCATGGCTAGGTTACAACATAACGTCCTCGTATATTCATGAAATCATTTGAATGCAACTGTTTGCAGTAAGTCAATGCCTAACATGTAATTCTTCTTTAGCATATTGACGAAGAGTGTGCATAAACAGGATCTTAATGAATTTTTGAGAATGTTCGACAATCGGTTACACTGCAGCGTTGAAAAGCCGAAACACACATTTGTAAAACAATTTTTTATTAAAAAACGGAGAGTACGTCTTTTTCCTGAAATGCTGAGTAAAAACCACAATTTTGTTTTTGATATTCTGGTTTCAAAGTTATTCTGAGTCAAAGAATCTTAATTCTGTTTTAATATCCTTTGGTAAATACGATAGACATGATTAATTTTACATTTTTAATGAATATGTTCCGCCATCTAAATACGTTTTCAGTGTTTACGTGTTGTATGTTACTGTTCTATGGGGAGGCGGTACGGTAGTGTAGTGAGTATTGGTGTGGCGCATCGCTCTGCCCATGGTCAGAACTCGGACGGGTGACCCGAACCAGGTTCAGTTTCGAGTTTCAAGACTCGGCTCCTTACGTCGCCTCGTCTTTAAACATCTGACTCGTGCTGTAAACTATGCGTTCCCGGACTTGTGACGTTAATTACTATTTTAGTAGTATTAAATTTTGATCAACGGTGTGTTCAAATCCAATTATCAATAACTATTGACAACTATGCATTTATAAGAAGTACAAAGGTGAGATAAAATAAAATTAGAGTGTCAAATTTCAAATTACAAATAATGTTCAATTAAGAACAAAAAGTTTTTATAATCGAAAGCTATTTTAGAAATGGAGAAAGACTTGAAAATCAGGAATGGTTTTATTCTGCTGCTGCTTACTAGAGTTTAGAGAACGATTTCCGAACGTTTTTGTTGTTGATAATAATAAATTTAAAAGAAAGAATTACCACAGATGTGAGAGCTTATCGATGCATCTGTATTGCAATGAATTTCTGAGAACATGAAACGGCGAGTAAATTTATGTTTAAATTGGTGAACACTTTCAGCAGTTATTACAAGGTCATGTTCAAAATATTCGGGACTGGCACTGCCATATGTATAGCAGTTGCAGTAGCATATGTAATGACTAATGAGTCAGTGTGCATAATTTCATGCAGCTGGGGGAATGTGTTGAGATTTTACGATTTTATTTGTGATACCCTGTGGTGTGTGGCGATTTCACGATGGATCCGAGAAAAGAACAGCGAGTGTGCATCAAATTTTGTGCGAGAGACCCTGGCAATGATTAAACAAGTGTTTATAGAACACAAAAACAATTCTCTCAGTGGAAGAGCCCATCCTCACCAAGACAAAAAAAGGCGAGATAAGTGAAGAGCAAAGTCAAGAGCATGCTCATCGTTTTCTTTGATACCAAGGGGATTGTGCACAAATAATTCGTCCCACCTAACGACCAAGCCAAACAGTCAATTCCACGTACTACTGTGCCGCTTTGTGAAGGCTCCGTGAAAATGTGCGAAGACGTCGCCCCGAACTTTGGCAACAAGAAAACTGGCTGTTGCATCACGACAACGCACCCTGTTACACTTCTATACTTTTTGGCCAAAAACAAGATGACTGTTGTCCCCCATCCACCCTACTCACTGATTTGGCACCCTGCGACTTTTCTCTATTCCCCCGATTAAAATCAAGTTCAAAGGCCGTGCTGAACACCCTCACAGAACACGACTTCCAGGATGTATTTGAAAAATGGCAGACTCGCTGGGACCGGCGTGTACGTGCGGAAGGGGACTACTTCGAGGGGATGGCGGTCATTAGGCACAAAGTAAGTTTTTGACCAGATGGCACCACCAGTCCCGAATATTTTGGATACCACATCGTATAACTAATCTGATACACAAGTAATTGATGTAGCGGACGTAATATTGTTTAAGTACTGATTTTTATCAAATAAAATTTTGACCTAACTGTCGGTGACGGTAGTTGTGTATGTGTATTTCAATTATAAAACATTAACATAATCTGAATCAATAATAGACATATATTTTATTTTTCAAAACCAAGCTTGAGTTCGTTGCTCACATATTATTTTTTATTTCATTTACTGTAGTTTCCATTAGAAATTGCGTGCTTGCTGATCTTAAACCTAGTTTAACTGAACTTTTAATTTACCATATATAAAAGGTTTGTTATTATCTATTTAATGCCTTCCTGTTGTTATCAATACGAAATTAATGAGATTATGTGTATTATTTTATATAAAATTCTTTATTGATTCAGTAAAATAGAAGCAAACATGGGTGATCTACCTTTCCGAAAATATAAACTTAAAAAAATTTCAATTGTAAGTAAAATATTATTAAGTGTATGGTTTATTTCACAAGTAGCAACAGAAGACGGTTTTACGGCATTTAAGGTATAATTAGATTATACTTTCTATTAATTTTGTAATAAAAGCATTGTTTAGTTTCTGCAAAGCGATTACAAGGTTACATCACAAAGACTTGAATTGGACCATTATAACCAAAAATACGTGAAGTATGCGGCAGGTAGAACTTTAAAATATAACAGAACAACTCCAGCAGCCAATTTTACTTTTATGCTGAATATTGACGTTGGCAATGACGTAATTGTATGCCTCAGCTTTATTTATACTTATAATATAATATTTTAAGCTTATATTATAGGTCATGGTGCAAGCGTATAAATTTTTAAGTAATGAGTACCGATTGTTTCCCATACACTTTCAGATCAGATTTTGTGACGCAATATCCCAAAATGCAATTGGTATAGGAAGAATCCTTACATGTGGAAACTTTACTGGATGTCCTATGCGAAAGGTATTATACTAGATTATAATACAAATAATATGAAAATGGAATGTATTTTTAATGAATTATGAGAATTCTATACCGGGTGTTTGACTTAAGGGGCGAACATGGAAATAGCATGGGAAATCGTATATACAGGGAATTTTTCTTTCTAGTATACATATCCCCTATGTATACTTTTATAATAAACGCAAATAGGCAACCCACTATACACTATAAACGTCACGTCACGTGGTGCGTAAAGGTTATGTGTCATGTTTGTAAATAAAAAATAAATCAAAATTAGTGGAATATCAACATAATTTTAATTCAACGATTATTCTAAAACATAAAATATCAACAATACAAAACAGAAAGGAAAATAAAACAGCAACAGTTAAAGACTAATTTTTTGACATTAACTTAATTTGATGATTTTTGCCACAGCATGCTAATTTTTTAACGTTTATAGTGTATAGTGGGTTGCCTATTTGCGTTTATTATAAAAGTATACATAGGGTATATGGTATATGTATACTAAAAAGAAAATTTCCCTGTATGCAGATTCCTGCTCCCCGTTTGGGTTGATAGCATACTAGCCATGATCAAATTTGAAGTTTCTTTATGCCAAAATTAATTTTATTATCTGTAAGTTATCAACTCACGTATCTACCTAATTACTATGAATAGTAATGTTGAATATTTTAATGAGGAGAGGGTATTTATTGTCAAAACGTTTTATACTGGCGTCAGTTTTCGCACAGTTCGTGATTTAAGAAACTTCAAATTATCATGGCTGGTCTGATTTTTGTCAATAAAATGCAAATTATTTATTGTAGTTTTTAAGCTATTTCTTTCTTAAACAAGCAACAAATTCAAGGAAAGTAGTATCAAATTAAGCGCATGTTCTTTGCCTTTCGATCGCTTTCGATTGATACCACTATCAACCCTATCAACTCAAACGGGGAGCAGGAATCTGCATATATACGATTTCCCATGCTATTTCCCTATGTTCGCCCCTTAGGTCAAACACCCGGTATATTGAAAAATATCACCTCCGCAGAGATATGAACCACTGACGCACTGACCTTCGTCTTTACGCGCCAATGCTTTACCAATAAAATTGAGCTACAGAGGCAAATTACTGAAGTTATTATATTCGTCCGTAATTCCGTATACGTACCTATATTAATTGGAAACCGGGAAATCTAGTGATAAATATATGGACTAATCGTATTCCGTAGTCAACTAGATTTCACAATTATTACACATATATTATAGGTAAATGAACGAATACCATATATCCAGGAGATTTGCTTCTGTAGCTCATTTCGTAGAGAATTGGCACGTAAAGCGGAAGGTTAGTGATTCAAATCCCTGGAGAGGTGATATTTTTCGATATATAGAATTTTCATACATTAAAATACTTCCCACGGAGTGAATCCTACAAAAACTTAATTTCTAAAAACGAGTATAGAAACTGTAGCACAAACGACAGCAAGTGTTAGAAATTTCTAAAATCACCCAATTGATTCTTGTATATTATTTATTCTTTTGTACAGAGTTAGTTAAGACAAATTTTAGCGATATAAAATAGCTTCTACGGAATAGAAAAATTTATATTAATATAAACATGTTATTAAAAGTTATTACATTGCAGAATGTTATGTACCATATTTGCAACTGGACTGCGGATGAAACAAAATTTCCTCCATTTATTCCAAATGGACAATACATGGTATATCTCCAATCGCTTTATAAAGAATTTGATCTAGGAGCGATTCGTTTTTACTATACTGTGTCTCGACCTATAAAAATACCTACAAAATGATTATAGGTTTAAGTAAATAACTGAAGTAATATCATTTTACAGTGCTATAAATACGGTTTTATTCAAATGCAAAACATACTTTGTAACACACCGTGTCATCTGAATATAATATACAGCGCCATCTGCCCATTACGCCCTCTATACTCTACTCAGCACCCAGCACCTATGCGTAACAACTACTACTGAAGGGTACCAGTACTAGCCCACACTCAAAGTCAATTGATGTTTCATCAAGTACCGACAACACGTCTTCAAACTCTCCTCCACATGGCCTCATTCACGACAGCAAGGTCCGATAGAGGCGGTGATAAATATATTCTTCTTTATTAGCCCATCATATCCCTATATAGGACAAAAGCTTCCTTCACTTTTTAGTGAGAGATTTTTGATCTACTCTCCCATACCGACCGGTCCTCGTGGAAGAGAGGTGCCGCGTTAACGGAGCAATCGGACAACCCATTCCAGTACTGACCAGATGTCACGGCCTTTTTGAATTTTACATAAATTAGTATAATACGGCCCTGTTTTCCTAAGTCTGAGCCGGTCCTGAAGCTGCAGAATTTGCAGCAACTAATTTCAGATCAGCACATTCCTTTTTGATTGTGAAATAATTCCTAAATATGATTATGTAATTTTGTTCGGTATGTTCCTTTGTTAACAAATTCAAAGAATTCCAAATAAGATGACCAAATATGGTAATGTGGTAGTTGTTTCGCTTGATTTCGTCATTATTAATTCGGGGAAGCACCGACCACGAGGCACGCCAAGTGACGTGATGCTGTGTTGGGAAGTTCCGTTTAAGTGACGTTGGTAAAGTTACTGTTTCCTCACAGTCCTTCGTTCTTTGGATTGAATTATCTACCAGTGAGGACAACTCGTTGTTTTCACCCCCTGTTTCCGGAAGGAGGACTCCATCCGTTCTTTTCTATGCCGACTGCTGTTATCTCTCCCTGGCCTTCTGATCAAGTACAAACATCTTGCCAGGTAATTTACCTTCCTTTTACGCTGCACCTGCTTTTGCCGTTTATGTTTCAACGCCAGTTTCAACCCCTACGAGTGCCACTTGCGGACAGGCCTCCATCGATGTTGTTTGGTTAAGCTTAAAGTTTAATAAGTACCGCCTGTTTATTATTTTTGTGTTTTGTTTGCAACTTGTATTGTAAAGTAGCCGATTTCTGGTCAATCTGTTTGATCCGGCGGTAATGTGTTGAAAGCTTTGTGAATCGCCTTTAAGCGGATTTTATATTCACATTGCAAAGGTTGAAGATCGCTGGCAACCAGTTGACTAGTTTGTTTTATTAAATTTGTGTTCGAGTAAAGATCTTTGTGTTCAGATTGTAGTTCAAGTTTGTCAGTACCGATTCACCTGTAAAGACTTCATTTGTAGCAAGTTTTAAGTCAAGTCAAGTTAATATTTTGTGTTATGTTGCATGTGTGAAAATTTAGCTGTGCTAATTGAATTGTTAGTTTAATATTAATTTGTTAATACTATATTTTGCCTGGGATTGAGGGGCTTAGTTTGTGAATGTTTTGCAATACGTAACGTAAATGTAGTACCCTCAATTCTATCGTCCCTTAAAGTAAGTCTAGCATTTATTATTTGTTTTGACGGGGTATATTAATTGTCGCCCCCTTTGGTGTAATTTCTGTGTATTCATTTTTGCCTTTTGATTTATTAAATATCTAATTGTCAATTTAGTTTGATCTTGTTATTGTGTACAGTGCTTACCGATCATATTTGTGTGTTAGTGTTTTGTTAAAGATTTACGTATACAGTGTGAGCCTGCCTACAAGTTTAAGAATTTCAGTAAGTAGCTATTTCAGGAAGCAAGGTAAGTCACATCTTGCAGCAGGGTGCAGCTACAGCCCTTTTCCGAGCCCTATGGGAATCTTCTGTGGTGGGTTCCTTTTAGACCTTGGGGAGACTATAATACCAGTGGCGCCCTTTTTACCGTTTACGATCACCCCCCTTGTAGGGTTTTAAGTGTTACGACCCACCCCTTCTTCACTGCTAGCCTAGCCGTGTGCTACCGATTTTGGCATCGCCTTATGTATGTCGTAGTGCGGGTTTTACCCTTGACACAGATAACGAACTCTCCTAATCGTACTGGACTGGAGTACCTAACTATCGCAACTCGGGACTTGATATAGGAAATGTTAATGCGCCACCTAGCGATACAAGATTCCATAAATGGAGGGGGGTTGGAGAGTGTCGGTACAACATCAACTGACTTTGCTTGTATAAGGATACCAACGCCTCTGATCAACTGGTTTTGCCATAGTAGGTGGTAGAATGCAAACTCTCCATTTTTGGGGTTCTTAAACTTCGTCGCCACCTATTGGTTTGTAAAAGATGGGAAACTGCTAAGTCGTTGCAGTCTAAACATATTTGATTACTTATCATTTCATATTATTTCCTTCCGTCAAAACAAATTCGCAAAAGTAAAAGATCGTTCTGTTTCCAATTTTTTCAATTTATTTTCATAAATTTTATTTTTACATTTTCTATGCTGGTATCTGCTAGTTAATATTAAATTTTGTCGATTATATCAAGCGTTCCAATTTAATAAGTTATCCTCAATGACCCTCTCGATAGTGTAGCGGAGTGGCTGCTTCACGATTGAAAGGGTCCCGGATTCGAACCCAGGTCAAATATCGGTCCGGAGTACGGTTGGCGACCAAACCTGGTAGGTTAAGTTCAAGACTAGATTTTAACCAAGATGGTTTTAAGTACAAGTTTTAACCGTTGTAGTCAAACTAATAGTCAAAATATAAATATAATGGTCGCAAATCAATGAATTTTAAGAGAAAAATATCAATTTACTTAATTTTTATTTATTAAACTAAAAATAACTCTGTGTCTTAAAAAATAACATTATCATTATAAAATAAAAAACAAACAAACAAAAACAGTGGATAATATTGTTATGTTTCATACATTCGCCGTAGCTCTGCCCCCTACACTTTTTTATGTCGATTTCCATCTCTGATATTTTATTTAAGATTTTTTCCAAATCTGTGCAAGGCTGATCCGTAACTTCTCGAATCCAATTAAAAAATCATGATTCTTAGCTGTTCTTTCTCATCACAGTTATTAATTATGGTTATATATTAAATACCACGACGGAATGTGGAAAACTCTAAGACAATATGGGTTACCAGACAAATACATAAGGATTAAAAAGGTGTTGTACGTTGACTATACAGCAAGAGTGGAACACGAAGGAATATCTTCGCAACGAATAATAGAAAAAGGGGTCCGTCAGAAAGACCGTCAGGGTTGTGGTCTTTCATCTTTTTATAATTGTTGTGGATTGGCTTATGAAGAACATTTAGGGCGAGAAAACAGACATTAATTGAGACGTGTGCAGTAAATTGGAGGATCTAGAGTTTGCAGATGATATACATATGTCTGATAACAACAAACAAACAACAAATGTAAGACAAAACTACAAGATTGATGAAAAAAGACAAAAGTACTAAAAAACGACACAAGGTCTACATAAAAAATCCACATAGGAGAGGTAGAAATGGAAGAAGAGGAGAAGATCTGCTATTTAGAAAGCATAATAAAAGTACAAGGTACATATCCAGAAAGACAAAGATAAGGCTATTTCGAATAAATGTAAAAAGTGTTTTCCTGTATGGGGCCGAAATATGGAAAGCAGCTAAAAAACTGTTGAAGAAAATACAAACATTCATCAGTAAATGTTTACGTATTACGAGATATGCAAAATATTTTGGCCAAATAGCACTACAAACGAAGAGCTACTACTAGCTACCCTGTCACCCAAAGAACCAAGCCTATGAAACAGCCAAGGGTGCCCTTTGCTCTATGATGAAGAAGAAAAAGAATGTAGCAAATAACAATCGATCTCAACTGGTTAATTTGAAATATATCTCGAGTCGTATCCGTGATAATCTGATAATCAAGAAAAAAGGGACTTAAATATGTCAATTTTTTCTGCAAAAGAACCCTCTGTTGCGAATTGGATTTTAAACTTTCACGAAAATCTTTTGTTGGTGGTAAATTACACATTGCCAATACAGTTATGACGTCTAAAACGTTTTTTTAAATCTCTACATTTAATCGCTTCTTGTCCTTCCTGCTGAACAAATGCATAATCGATAGTTAGTAATACAACCTAAACATTTTAATGTAAAACTGAATATAATGTACAATGTGTCCACGGATAGGTGATACAAGAGGTATAAATGACCAAAAATTTTTAGATATCAATACGCTGCTTGGCAGTCTATCCCTACTTGTGCTTAAATTCATTTTAAGCAGACTTTCGAATTTTTTAAATCAAGGCATCTGTGTTAGCATTGTTAAAACGAAGGTGAGGTTTAGGTGGAGTCTTAGTATTTTAACAAATATCGCAAAATTGTATTAGAGTAAAGTTGTTTAGAACACAAAATTACGCTTGTATACAAAATTTGAAGTTGTTCAGACAGAATTGTTTTTTGTTAGTTTAAGACTTTTGTTGTGCTCGTAGACGCTCCAAAAACACAAAATGTTATTTCGAAAACTTTATTTTAAATTGAAAGTTTCAAGAATAAAGGAAACACAATATCAAAATTATTCAAAAGTTGTTGTAGTGTCTGCTTGATCTGATTATAAAAATTTCAGGAATTTTTTCAAAGTCCAAAACTGAGGAAAATTGTGAATTTAAGTCTTAAATGATTACCTGCAGGAAAAGTAACATTAAACACAGCAAAAATTATTATCAAGAATAAAATTTTCCGAGAAATCAATAATAAAAAAGTTTTTCCTCTTGTATCACCTATCCGTGGACACATGTATATACAATTTAAAGATTTGTAGACTTATATTTCAACCAAAAAAATATTTTCAATATTTTTCTTTTTCGTATTTTTTTACGAAAATGGGCCCCCAAAAAGCCGAAGTCCTGCAGCCGCGAGGGGTTTGATTTACGCCACTGCTAATAACTCAACGAGAATACTTGAACCGATTAGTTATATTATTTATTAGTGGTTGTTACAATAAATCACTGAAAAAAATTTGATAATTCATTTATCTATTGGGAGGGTAGCAAGGATCTTAACGCAACTCGACTATTGTGGTCACTTAGCGCTACTGGTCTAAAATTTTACCGCAACAATGGACTTCCACCCATAGTAGGAACCAGTATCGTGCTAAACATGCAGTTTTATCCGTAAGAGGTCAAAGTTTCAGGTATGGTTGCACAGGCATGATTTTACAGCTTCGTCAAATTAATAATGTGTCAAAATGGACAAAATTCAAATTCATATGATAAATTAGTAAACCAAAAACGATGGATGCTCTTTTGATCATTCGTTAATTTGACAAAAGCTTTGTGTAATTCACCCTCAATTGAAACATTGAAAGTCTCACCTAATCTCAATTAGGACTGGACCCGACAACCGAGACCTTTGGTTTATAAGGCAACCTTGCACATTACTACCATTGAGGCTAACAAAATTCTTGCTTACCTACTGCAAAAATTATAAAAATCCACTAAAGAATTGTTGAAGTTTACACCTAATGTGGTACATAGAACAAACGTTAGCATTATTAATAATTCTCATTTATTTAATCACAACCACATTCTACTTAATCTACAATATGTACTACTACGTTTTATCTCTTTTTATTTCTTACTAAACAGACTATTTCTTTTTTTAAAGTACAATTATTTACTTGTTTCGAAATGTTCTGACATATACTATTTGATACTGGTAAAAATAGAAGAACTATCTCTACCATAGAAGAGAAATAAAATTATAGTGTTACTTAATCCCAAAGGCACGTAGTCATAGAAAAAGTAAAGTATTCTACTCATGTGTAACGGCTATTACTCTCTTAGACAAACTTCAACCTCGTTGAGTAATAACTTATAACAGGTTCCTTTAATTATATATACGAACTATTAATGATAATGAATGTGATGATTACAAAACATTCTATCAAAATTTATAATTATAAACTGGAAGAGATGCTGTTGATACTGATAATGTTAGAAGACTACTTGATTATTTAACTGAAGATGGGTAAAGCAATCCTTCCAATTGCAATGGAGTGAGCACCATACCGCACTTCTAGCAGTTGAAATTATTTCGAACAGTAAGTTTATGTAGTAGCTCAGATGTATTAAAATATCACGCTCGTTGTAGAAAAGCTTGCATTTAATTATCCTCTGCAAATAAAAGCCAATATATTTTCTTCGGAGTAATAAAATTTTCCCTCGTTTTTTTTTTCATAAAATTATATTAGGAAGAATATTTTGAAAAACTGGTTTAATTAAAAACTAGAAAATTACCTAATTCAAAAGTTTGACATTAAAAAACTAGGTAAAAGCCCCAGATAAATAAAACTTTTCTTCGAAATTTAAACAAAAATACACATTTAAACATTGTAATTTACATTAGAAAAACATTATTTAACATACGTTTTGTTGCCTATCAATGAATTTACTAGATAAAAATTCATTTTTTCTGATAATTCATAAAAAAAATATCGCACGCTTGCCGTTGGCTTTAATCGGTCAACAGAAACGTTTTATATTCTGTTGTGATATAAAACGCTTGGGAGGAAATGAGAGTACTCATCAATAAAACAAGAGCTAATCCTATTCTGTTTTATCGAGGATTTTTATTACGTTTTATTGCGGAAAAATTTGTGTCGTAAAACATGATGAAATCAACAGATTTAAGCAGATACTGCGCTCGCCTTGCTCGTATACGATTACAGATTCTATAATCTATTTTTTATGTAAAAAAAGGCATTTTTCATTGCAGAATATACAAATATGAGCGTAGTCAGACTGTTTGTTTCGGGAAAACCCTAATGAATTTAACCAGTACCAAAAATTCATTACGGTCTAATAAAAGAGAGAGGGTTGACTAACCTGGACAATTGATTTAGTTTGCTTAGTTATGTCGTCGGTGGATCCTTGTGTGGATCTCGGCGCTCTTATACATCCAGGAAACATTCCGACTAAATAAATTGCTTTTCCACTTTTCCTCCAGTATTTTTGATATGCGGTAATCCCTGTCATTAAATTACACTGGCACTTGTTGATTTAATTAAAACTTTTATAATACTGGTTTACGGTTATTACCTTGGAAGACTTTTATTAAATTATTTTCCCATGAATCGTAAATTCCTGAAGCTGTTTATTATTCAAGATTTCAGCTTTTTAATAACCCTACTGCTATGTTTTGTTGCTATGGTTGTAACAATGTTATAACTTCGATGGAAAATATGATACAAATTGGAAATTCGATTTTATTTAGATAAAAAATAGATGTTTCGGGAAGGTTTACGGTGTTTATTTATTACACCGTATTTTTTAAAACATTCACATTTTATAATATTTCATAAGTGTAATAAGTGATTTGAAATACCAAACCTTACGGTTTTATTATTAAATCTAAGCAAAAGTCAGAAAGCTCTTCAATGAAAGAGGCAAAATCGCTACAGAAAAACTCTCAACAATTCTATTCTGTTACCTTAACATTGCTACAGTAGTTGAAAAGAAAATTATTTCTAAGTAAATATTTAAAAATCATACAAATACAACCTTTAAAAGTATCGATTTTGAATTTTATTCCTCAATTTAATCATCATAAATTTAAAAACTATGTGAAACAAGTTATAATATGTTAAATTTGGCAGTAAACTTAAAAAAGATTAATAGGAAATTGACCAGCAAACATTGCAATATAATGTCCTAACTTGTAAAGATAAATATTTAATAAAAATGCATTTAATTACTGCGAAAGTTCTGTAAAAATTGGCGATTTTTTTAGCAAAACTGGAGACTTACGTACTTATTTAGTAACAATTTGCATATATAATCCTGAAATAATTCATTTGCTAGTAATACATCTGCTAAATAGTAATAAAACTGCTGAAGAATTTATCAAAACTTGGCAAAATATAAATTCATATTAATCAAAAATAAAATCTAATAAGGAAAGCTCTTTTTTTAACCTTAGCTCTAAAAGCTCTAAAAATTTAATTAAAATATTTTAAACTCGGAAAAACAATTTGATTCGGTCCAACTAGTTGGCAAGAACAGGCTATATTCTTAATATGTATACAAAAAAGTTAAAAATTCAGTAACTTGAAAGTCTGAACAAGAGAATTAATAATGCAATTAACTATAATTAAATGTAGAATATTTCAAAACGAATCTTCCTTTAAAAAATATTTAGTATTTTTAGTATTTATATAGGTTTCAACATTTTTACTTGTACAATAAACAAATTAAGTTCTTTTACAATTTTAAAGTTCTAAACAATTATATTTATCTCTGCTACTCTTTGTGATCACTTAGGACGTTGTTTCATAGTTTGTGGTAATTAAGTTTGAAATTAAATTAATCAAAAAAGTCCAGAATTGATATTAAATTCATTTCTATTTCTGAACAGGGTTAGGTATACAAAGTACATATCCAAAAACCTCGAGGCAACTGCAGCTTGCAACATGTGTGCGTGCTGTGCTTACTTCCTTCCATATGAAAAATGAATGTAACTTCACTAATTTAGTTTTTATCGTATTGTATATTGCATTAGTTACTCAGATACCAAAAGTTATATTGTATTGCATATTGCATGAGTTACTCAGATACCAAAAGTTAATATACAGCTTTGAATGTTTGAAGTTCCATTCTAAAATTAAATATTCATTAATGTCCCTATTAACATTTTAAGGTCTAAAATTAAACCCTGTTTGCTGATTTGACGACATCAAAGGCTACTTTGTGGGAATTATTAATGATGTAACTTCGAAAGCTTTAAAATAGTATAAACACTGTTCATTCACTTGGAAAAAATCGTTCGGTTTTGTAGAAAAGCTCTATGTTAAGTTAATATTAATAATTCACGTTACACTTTGAAAAATTATTATTTAATTATTAATACACTTTTAATATTTCAGCGATTAATTTTTAAGCGTGAATATTTTTAATCCTATCTTACAAAATTATATAAATACGTAAAAAATATATTGTTGTTGTTTATTTATTTATTTTTCTTCTAAAAATGGCGTATTACTTTAAATTCTTAGTGATTTTTTTAAAATTAAAACATCAAACGAGCACATAAACAGTTCGGCGAACTAATTTAAAAGTTGAAGCAACAAAATTCAAAATAAACATTAAAAGCGCAATAAAAATAAACGGCCACACTTGAAAACTAGCGAACTGTCCTGTTTCACTAAACGTTTTTAATCATCTTTGCTTTCCTTTGGCTTAATGTGTTAAAAAAGGAGCGTGACGGTAAATATAAGACAAGCAGAATTTTTAATTGCATGTGCATCGGTCTAGAAATAACTTTGAGCTATCTATGTTTTGCATTAACGGTCGGTCCAAAATAAAAAGCTATATGAAAACGGTTACTGCTGTGGCAATTCGAGGAAGCGATGATGCAAAGGTGTATTGTTTGTCGCAAATTCCACATTATTTAATACTAAGAAGTGGCGGATCAAGAAGACGAATGAGACGGATTTCCGGTCTCGTGGTCACTGTCGTTTGTTATTAATTTTACTCGTAATTATTAATGACCGTTAATACTTCCACTGAATTACCAATAAGGTCTTGAGGAGAAGTCAAGATTGTTTTATGACCATGAACAATTGTTGAACTAAAAATCAATGTCTACATACATTATATGAATGACATATATTATGCATTCATTATTGTAGAAATAAATACTCTACTCACAAACTGAAGAAAGCAAATTAAAATATGTACGTTATTAATATTACTTTGTTTTGTAAAAACATTCAAAGCAATTTTCCTGTATTTTCATCCTGTATAATTTAGACTTATTTAAAATCAGTTTTTTCTAAAACTATTGAGTTGTGCATCCAGTTTATTTTTATTTATTTTGCAACTTTTAGTAGTTAAAGGTGTTCAAAAGAAAACTCATTTGCATTATTGGTTAAACATATTTGAAATATTTGTACAGGAACTTAACACCATTACAAACTACTGCCATTTGAACGCTCGCTACAACGCCTGGTTAGAGGGAGGACATTTGAACAATTCATTCACGGGATAAATTCTTTGTTGGAATTGGAGTTTTCTTAACGAAGAATAGTCTCGCTACTGGAAATTTCATAGTGTTGCGTAAATCTGGTAACTGGTAAAGTGTACCTATATGGCAAGTATTCAACGAAACAATAAGTCTCTCTACACACATTGAGAATTCAATATGGAAAGTACTTTTCCAGTTTACGGTTGCCTAATAGTGAAAAACGCTTTAAGACATTGTCTAAATAACACAAAAAGATTTTTTGCTTTACTTGAGTTGAACTGTCAGTACAAACGTTCGGGTATAGGTTGGAGAAACTAACAGACCCAGAAGGGTAGCATAAAAAGCAATTCCCATTGACAATGAACCAGCGTCATGAATGGTTAAATTGGGCAAGGAATGGGATTTTATGGGAAATTAACAGTTGAAGTCGGTATATTTTCTGTATGTTTGTATTATCTGTGATCTTTCGGTATCGAGGCTGGTGCTTTAACGTATTTTTTTCTACGTCTGTTAAAAATACATCACTTTTTTTCATTAAATTGCGTTCATAAAGTACATGTTTAATTAACACTCGAAAAGCGTGAAAAAAAGTGCCATAGCGTTTCATTTTTTCACTCTGTTGCCGTGAAAAAAAGTACCGTAGCGTTTCATTTTTTAACGCAATTTCAATTGCTGATCAAATAAATAGTGTGCTGGAAACAAACGTCAGCTAATTTGTCAAATCAACTATTTCGTGTTGCGCAAATTGCATTTTCGACTTTATTGTGCCGTTTTGTGATAATTTTAAAAGAAAACAAGGTTTTTTAAATTAAAACTTTCTAAAATGAATACCGATAGTGACGAAGAAAAGTATTACATGCACACCAGAAGAAATTGTCAAATCTGCAACGGATGCAACAACGAATCTACTGTCCGATAAATCTAAACAGCAATACTTAAAAGAATGCAATTTGTTTATGGAATGGTGTGTTCAACAAGGCGTAAATAGGCGTAAACTGAAAGAGTTTTATTAGCTTATTTAAACAAAACTAGTTATTAATGCCGTTATAAGAAACACGTTTTAGTTCTGACTTCAAACTTAAATCTAACTTTATTAGAATTAATCAAATTTACAGACGTAGAAAAAATTTTGTATGAAACTCGTGTGTAAAGCTACTTTTTTTCACTTGTAGGATTTGTCGCACTCGCTACCGCTCGTGCGTCAAACTTTCCTACTCGTGAAAAAAAGTAATACTTTACTTACTTGTTACATAAATAACTATTTCCGCGCCTAATAGAGTTACACCATGAAATTTTCTGTTTAAACAGTCCGATGATCAACAAAATGCAGTATACATATACATTAGGGCGGAGTATAAAAACTTTTTTTCGAAATTACGTATCCCTGGGTGTGGAATAGTTGCCTTTGTAAGTCAAAATAAACACAAAAAAAATTCAGCCCTCTACGATGATATCTTCAGGTTCCTTTTTGATGGCGAAATTGTGAAATTATAATAAAAACCCCTCATTTTTAGCCTTTTTTTTTTAAACTACTTAAAACGGAAACACTAAAGTGCCTGGGTCAGAAATAGTTATCTTTTTGTTTCAATATTAGTACAAAAGAAAAGACAGTTCTCTCCATCACCATCTTCAGGTTCCTATAAAAACTGTTATTTATTGATTTTTAAGGGTTTTTTTATATTAAATAATATTTGCCTAATAGCTATTTTTTGATAGGTATCATTAAAAATAATTAAAATAACAGTGTCAATAATTATTCAGAATCCAACTCAAGCTTGTGGTAACGTGTCAGAACAGATTACAACAGGTTAGTGAGGTGCGGCGGGGGTAGGCGCAGGTGTCAACTCAGTATCAGACGTATCAGTTCAGTAATGTGCTTTGATGCGTTGGATGTGTTTTCGATTAGTGTTCGGACGTGTTTGTGTTGAGAACATTTAAAATTTAAAAGATGCCTCAAACTCGGCAAAAATGTGAAATATTTGGAACACCAAGTGAACCTTGTGGCAATGTCCTTCCAACATATTCCGACGTTATGAAGTTGTTTTTGTGGTATCGTGCATTTTTCAAGGCTGGGAGTAACAAAGATCGATATTTCTAAACAAGTTATTGTTAATATTAAATGTATTTGGCAGAAAGCTTCCCTTCCAACCATTTCTGACCAAAGAATAATTCAGAAGATAAAGGATTATAATGAGAAATATAAGGTTATGAAGAAAAACAAGTCTATTGGAAAAATTAAGATATTTAAAACAGACAGTTTAAAACTATTCGACATTTGTTCCTGTAAATGTGTCACTTTTGATTCATGTGGCTGTAAAATCAAGGTACCAATAATAGAACGAACATTTCTACAAGACCAGAGAGGCCAAAGAAAGATGATGATCGGCAATATTGATGTAACAACTACGAAGAAAATCGCTAAGTCATTAGAAAGAAAGGAATTAGAAAAAAAGAGGTATGACAAGAAAATTAAAGATACAATTTCAAGTTATACTACAGTTCAAAGTAAACTGGAAGAAGAAGAGGAAAGCAAAACGGAAGAAGACAACTGCAACAAAATTGATAACAACGATTCTACCGATTATATCGAGGTTGATACTATTATCTCACGACCTTCAACATCTAAGTCTTCAAGAATGCCTCACAAGAGAGGACTGGTCTTATCCAATATGGCTGAAGCCTGTGACAGAAGCGGACTTTCAGACAGAAATGCGTCTCTCCTTGTGAATGCTGTGCTCAAAGATTTTGGTATAGTGAGTAACGAGGATCCATCGTTAATTATTGACAGAAGTAAAATTAGAAGAGAAAGAAAAAGACGGAGGGAATATCATATAGAAATGAGACAAAAACAGGATGTTGTTCCTGGAATTTACTTTGACGGAAGGAAAGATAGGACACTCGCTGCTGAAAAAATAGGATCCACTAATCATATTAAACAAATTACTGAAGAACATATGTATAGTTAATGTTGCGGAACCAGGTTCTATTTACCTAGGGCATGTGACGCCTATGTCCGGAAGCGCCAATGGCATTAAGACCAGTCTTTTTAACTTCCTTCAAAATTCTTTAGGGGAAAATTTAAACCAAATTGCTGTTGTGGGTTGTGACGGTACTGTAGTTAACACAGGTGTCAAGAATGGTGTTATAAAACAGCTAGAAATGTCCGACTTGCAGTCACCTCCTCGTGGTGGATTCTGGGTTGTTTTTATAAAAAAACAAGCGAAGAGCTGCATCGACAAATTAACATTTTTAATCCTATTTTTTTACATTTTTAAAAGAAAAAAGGAACCTAAAGACATTCATATTTTTCCAAAAATTTTTACAGTTGTATTTGGTTAATCAAAAGGCAACTATCCCGCACCCAGGCCAACTAAAAATTCAAATTTAAAATTTCGCCTATATACTATTGCTCCGCACTAATATACATATACAAAAGCATGCATTACATAGCATGATTCATCTTTACTTCCATTACTACCATCTACCCACCTATAAGACCACCTCGATCTAATCCAAGCTAAGAAAGATGGAGAATCAAAATTAATGCAACGAAGTCAGTACACTTAACATTAAGAAAACAACAATGTCCACCAGTCTTCATAAACAACACAAATATACCAGAATCAACAAATGTGAAATATACTTAGGAATCCATCTTGACAGTAAACCTGGAAGGAACCCGTAGTTAAAACATGGAAACAGATTGCCTTAAAATTTAAAGAACTGTAGTGGCTACTTGGAAGAAACTCATGTTTGTTACGAGAAAATAAAATTTTACTGTAGAAAGTCGTAAGCAAACCCATCTGGGCTTATTAAACTATCTAGCATTTCCATCATTTAACGATCTCAATCAAAAATTCTCAGAGCGATAGCTAAAACCCGTTGGTATGTATCCAACTATCTACTACATCATGATTTAGACATACTGTTTGTCCGAGATACACTTCAAGAAAGAAGCGATAAACACCACGTCAAGCTAAAAATTCATACTAACCCCCTCCTTCAAGTATTTGTATCAGATCAAGACAACAGAAGACTAAAAAGACGCTGGAAAAAAGACCTAAAATAAGGTTAAGGAGGTCTAAGGAAGCCCTCATCAAAACAATAGTAAATCTGTATGTTATTAGGTCCCATGTTCCTCGGAAGGTATTCTGCCTAGCAAGTCTTCTCGGAGTGGTTCGGAGCCCACGTAAAGCTGTAGGATCCCGATGTCTGTAGGCTACTTGACACACACACTACAGGCATATGGAGAGAAGACCGACAACGCCGTGTAAAGGGCACCCCACTTTAAGAAGAAGAGTGTTAACGAAATAGTATACAGAATTACTATTCTGATTGTTTTTCAAAATAAATAAAAAAAGGGAAGGTAGATCGTGTTAGTTACTTCATTGGATACCTATAGATTTTACATATTATAAGAGACAAAAGGCGAGATGTTTAAATTCGTTTCGCAATTATCCAATAAATTTTGGGTAGTAACGCGAATTGTATGGTTAAAATTTTGTTGGTTTCGTACCTTTCCACAATAGATTTTGCATAATGGCATGAAGCAAAATCAATCCACTATACAAAAATGTTGATTTTTCTTTCCACAGGTACAAATCGTATGCTCCTCAAGACATTTGAAGATTTTGCTGTAAAGATAGCTTATTCCGAAAAAGGACGTAGGTTCGTCGCTTATCATGGGACAATAAATTTTCATCAAAACAGCTGTGTTTCTGTGTATACAGTTTGGAGGTTGGGGTTTTTGCAGTTAAACTTTGTATATCATTACGATTTGGAATAAGTAGCTTGGACTTTACAACTTTTAAACATTCACGATTTATTAGTTTCTAGACTTAGGAAGATGGCATGAAACAGAAAAGTTTGGATTTTTTGAAAAATCCTCATGATTTCTTGATGTATGTTGAAACATGATGGTTCACAATTTTTGCCACTTCCTGGTTTTCTTATAGGCCTCAAATGTATGTTCAACAACTTTGGATTATGAACATTAGCTAACACAATATTTTTTTAAGTTCTCGATATGACATGATTGTACGAGCATTATTTTGACGAGGTACAAGTTTGTTTGTGGTCATTTTCTTGTTGGGTAACATACAACTGATATATGCTAGCAAAAACAATGTAACTACGACTACTTTGACTATGATTAAAAGCAAATGGACTTATCTAGGCAAAATATTTCAAAAGTTATAATCGTAAGCAATGTCCAAAATTAAACATGCATATGTTTATTACACGCTTTTAAAACCAAAAAGGGAAGTTATATTTAAATAATTATACAATAAGCCAACATACAGTCCGTAAGAAATAAAGAACTTGATGGAAAAAATAAAGGAAATGTTTTCCAAAATTCTGGTTACATTATGTGCTAGAGTTTAAAATGTGATACCAGAAATTTAAAGAGAAACTATAAAAATCTTAAACTAACCACATTACTCGTCCGACATGCATAAAGTGAGCCTTTGCTGAAGTTATCCTTAAAGACCTACAAGAAAATCTGGAAGTCTTTCAACACCCTTAGATGAATACTGCAATTGTTTGGAGATGGTTTCCAGAAAGTATGCTACATAATTGCAATTATTGCATTGTCTGTGAATCTTGTACATTACAACATTTAAATTTAATTAAGAAAAGAAATTAAAATCATGTAACGTATTCAACAATTTTTATGACTGAAATAAATACATTATGGGTGGGTTGCACAAAATTTTTGTTAAATTAACGAATGATCAAAGTTGACGAAAGAGCATAATTTTTCGTTTGGAAAAATTTATTTTGTCCTCAAAATGTTTCCGACTTTATACCAATTAAATGGAGATTCCAAAAATCTATAAATATACAGGGCGTTCCAAATAACAACGTCGAAGTTGATTCCAGCGAAACTGAAAGTGGCAGGAACGTGTGCTATGTCAAATAATGCAGTTTTAAGAGTATATTAGCTATGCCATATTTCATTTTGATATACCAAAACATAATCTAAAAAATAGGGACGTCCCACGTTTCATTGACACCCTGTGTGGTAAATGTTGTTAATTTAATCGAATATAGTTAATGTTATCTTACTAATATTTTGTATGAAATATTTCGTCTTGTTTTTAAAATCTTTTTTTGTATTTTGACAATTTGCTATTTTTTTTTAAATTTATAGGACAAGATCTAGGTTTGCGGGTGCCAAATCACACTGTTGACTGCCACGGTAATTTTAAGTGGTTCTTAATTTTTGAATTATTTTATTCCAACAATTATTATCAAACACAATTTTTCCATAAGTTATAATTATACATTTTGCCTAAAATACAAAAACAGTTAATAAAAGAAATTAAATCAGACACTCGCTAATGTTTTTATTAATTGTATAAATTAAGTATAACAAAAAATTAATAATAAAACTTACTGCAAAACCGAGTATCTTTTTGGTAAGCATATTGTAGACTAATTTTTTCATTCTATTCATTTTTAGGTTCTTTAGAACACTAAACTAAAACAAAATCTTCTGTATACTGTATTGGCATTAAACACAACAAGCGATTTGAAAAACATTGTGCCCATATATAACGTATTAAGATATTGCTAGGATGAGTTAAACATTAATTAAATCTTAACAGCTAAGTGCAGGTGTTTTTCAACTTAATTAAGCCTATTCTATTCAGAGTGGAATTTTTCAATTAAACTTCAATACATTAAGAATTCCATACAATCGGCCAAAATACGTGTTGAGGCATATATTTTATACATTTTGTTTTCGTTTTAAATAAATATTAATTCAAAATCCTAATTCTCACAAAATTACTAAAACAACACAATTTTTTGTAGTTTAATAAAATTGGCTTTAAGATTTGACACTTCCAAAATATTTTAATCTGTTATTTATAAAAAAAAAAATTGCTCTATCAAATAGATACATATTTTAAACAACCCGAGTCCGTTTTAAACATGAACGTTTTTATAACTTTTTAAGACGGAAATATCACGTAAAACAAAAAACTATAATAAATATAAATTGCATGTTTTTAAAATTGAAAATCTTCTTAGGCCTTTAAAAACTAAAAAAGATTTCTTTTGTAGGAAAAACTTTAATTAAGATGAAAAAAATTCAGTTTCGAGATTTCTAAATTAAATAATTGGCATGGATGATTACAATTATATAGCTTCTTATTTAATGTGATGAATAAAACTTCTACTGAAAAGTCCTCCGTGAATATGCTACTTTTTCTTCCTCTGTATATTTTCAGAGATGACAATTCAATAATGACAAAATTTCAAACCGTAACATTAGTTTTTGTCAATATCCAGAGGAGTTTATTTAAACTCCAAAGAAAAATATACCAATCCACCTAACAAGCCTAAATAATTCAGAAGTGATTTCTCAGAGAAATAAATCTAAAACAAGGCCTATAAATCTTAGAACACCTAAGATTGAGGGTATACATACATATAGCGCCACCTTTAAAATTCTCAAAGGAAAAAACCAAACAAATTATTAGTTTACGTTTTACTATTGTCTGAATTATTTAACAATTATTAAGGCTAAAAGCAGAATGTTAAAGGATAATTTAGAATTTTACATGCATTTCGCAACTAAAATAGAAATACATACGTCTAAACATAAGCCATTACAACCCTGTTATTTTTTAAAGGTAATAACTCATTTTTAGATGTAAGATTTCACTGTAATAAATCTGTCAGTGTTATTTATTATTACATAAATTAGCCTAAAAAGGCCAAGCAAATATACAAAAGCCTGATGAAAAACAGTGCTAGAATTACGAAGTTTGCTATTCAAATTCCAAATATAGAATTCAAAAAGACCAAAAAAGGACTCATATGTGTTGATTCATCCTACATCTATTTTTAGCACCTACAGTCGCATTTCTGTATTCCACTCGCTTTAGAACCAATTAAATTAATTAATGTTGCAGCCGTTAGGTTCAAAGCCTGGAAGAGAATTTGAAAAAGAAAAAATTTTGCCTTGAACGGCCTTCTATGCAATTAAAGTATTTGGTGACACTTTCCATCTTAATTTCGTCCTATAGTGAAAAATCATACTAATTATGTTTGAATATAATTTTTCAGTTAAACAATTCACAAAATTTATAATTTATGAATGTTGCATTCACTAACTAACATGCAACTAATATTATTAAGATCTGAATTGAATTGAGAAATTCAAAAAATTGTAATCGATTGACGTGATTAGTGTTAGTTACATCAAACATATTTGAGTGACAATTCATTTACGCGAATAGCAACGCTATTGAAAATGACTTACCTAATACCCACTCAAGCCAGCTTTAATTTTTTTTTTGATTTACTGACTGGATAGTTGGAAAAATACAAGATTATTGTAAAAGCTAATCGGCTGGGAGTTATATTAAATAAAACTGAAACGTCTGCCATCACAAAATAAGTCTTTTACAAAAATATTTAACTATTCATTAAACATCCTGGTTATTAACAGCATAAAATCAGGTTAGACGGTAATGTTTTAATAACACCTTGTTTATTCTGTAAACGCTGAAAATGTTTCTTAAGACCTAATTTATTTATAATAAGCCCGTAAGCGTTTGTACATAAAGCAAGAGAGTTGGAAAACTTTTAATATCCAAAAATTAAAACTTTCTTAAAGTTTAGGTTTTTAATTAAGTGATCGAGAATTACTCTCCGTTAATCAGCTCGGTTGTTTTCCTTCGAGTTCTTTTATTTACGTTCTATTTTAGCTCCACTTCCTTTCATCTTTTGGGAAAATTAATTGGTTATGTTGAAAAGGAGCTTCTTTGTCAATGTACTAAGGTAAAATTGGATAAGATATTTAGCATTGCACTAGTGTCGAAATTCCCAAAAATGTATAAGTAAATAAAATTAAAATATCAAGACAACGCTACAAATAGCACACGGAGAAAAATTGAGTATTTTGAAATGGTATGCACTCAAAAATAAAATGGTATTCACCTTAATGCTTACGGGCGTTTGGTAGTTAATTTTACTCGTGTTAACTAAAGTACATTTTGCTAAGAAATTTAAATTGCGCAGCTATTAGAGGGGTTTTACATATAGATACGTACACATTTGTGTTTTCCTGTGATTTCAATGATTATAAAAAACGGTGTAAATCATAGAAAAACTTAAGCAACTGTAATAGTAGGTTTTGTTAAATAGTGTGCCTAGTAACCGCAATTATTTATTCTTTATTTGTCAATCAAAGAGCTAAATGTCGAGCACTGGTTGACACTGGAGACGTGTTATTCTTCTATTTTATTCGAGTTTCAAATAGAAATTTTGGAAATATTTCAAAAAATGGGAAAAGTAAGCTTTACGGGTTTTTTAAAAGCAAGGTAGGAATAAAAAAGATAGGACCCATAAACAGTTTACGAAAATACACCTGACTTACTTAGGGATAATGCTTCCTTATATCACAAGGAATGGGTTTGGTTCAAGAGTATAGATGATGTGGAGGAACATTTATGAGCATGCAAAAGGTGCAATCTGTTCGTGAACTGCGTGTGCACTTAGGAAAATGTTGATTGCATAAATGACTTGATCAAAGGTTTTGCAGAAATAACATGAATCTTAAATAGTACTCTTGACCTACATTTTGTGTATTTTTCCATTACTTCGAGTTTTTTCATATTAAAACAAAAATAATAATAAGATGGGGTGTTGTTATATATTTGCATTGTTAGTGCTTCTAGATGATTGGTATGTAATAAATCGGTCTTATTTTAAGCATATTAAGCTGCTCAAAGCATCGTTTTTTCTGGCCATCAAAATCTAATAAATTGAAACAACAATCCACAATCAATGAACCGTTTGGGATCAGTAAATGATCGACGAAATGAGTTGATATCTCTTTAGAAATCAATTTGATGTTGTTTAAAGTAAAACAATTTTTTTACTTGGCTTTGTTGAAACGTAGGTTTACTATTTCGATGCTGAATATGCCAATCCCGATCTGAAGCAAATAATGTTGATGTAATGATACCGTGGAGGATCTCCAGCACATCGCAAATTTAAAGTTCAATTTTTCGGATTAACTACTAAACTCTGCGATTGCATTAAAGAAAAAAGACCAGAAAAATTGTCCCGTGATTTTTCTTTTCATCAGGATAACTCTCTTCTTGTACGCGATTCATGAATGCTGCTTTGGAACTGATAGCAGTGACAACACATTCACTATAACCGCTGGGCTAAACTTCTAGTAATTTTTGTTTTATTTTTAAAGATGAAGGGTAGGCTACTTCCCGCTCGGGCAAAATAGCTTATGGCAGCAGTTTAGGAATTCCTTTGCCAGTAAAACTCCACGTTTTAAAAAAAAAGGTATTTTTATGTTAGAACATTGATGGAATATAATAAAATAATTTTGTTTTATACGTCGGACAACATATTAATCATATTATTAAGATGCAGCGACGGTTTAAGGCGCTGCCGGGCCCTAGGCGGCAATGGGGAGTCTGGCGGGCGCAACCCCTTGTAAATGGGGGGGGGGGTCTAGGGGCTCCAGAGTTGTTGGATCAAAAATAAAACGAATGTGCTAGAAGTTGTGCAAAAAATACAAGGGTGGAGCGATAAGTATGGTAAAAATGAAACAAGGAATAAGTTTTTTGGCCAAAAACACCTTTTAGGTCGATACACTTAATCCAACGGTTTTCCAATTTTAACTGTAACTAGTGTAGTGTAACTTATTAACTTATTACGGCGCAAAGTTGCCGTGGTGTCGCGAAAAATTTTGTTCAATAAATTTAGGGCCCCAGTGAGCTTCCGGGCCCTAGGCGGCCGCCTAGTCCGCCTAATGGTTAAATCGGCACTGTTAAGATGTGTGAATTAAATTAGATTGGTTTGTATCCTAACCTCATATTTAGAGCTGCCTTTAACTAAAGTCGTGTTTAATGTAAACAAAACGATTTAGTGCTGGTTTAGGTTTAACCTATCTGAATATGTAAAATCTCAAATCTGAATATGTAAATTTATTTTATTAAAATTTTTCAAATTCGTAACCCAGTACGATTCATATAATCACTAAACACAAAACAATTTTTACAAAACACAGCTGTTAAACATTTTATGGAATTTTGTACGAAAATTTTAGGTAGCTTTTTAAAATGTGGGTTTTCATAAAACTTTTATTTCCACACATGTCACGTTTATGTGAAGTCTAATAACGAACTTTCAACTTAAATATTTACACAAGCATTGCCGTTATTTTTAAATGTCAATAACCGAATTTTAAAAATTATTTTTCTATAAGCTTATGCTATTTTAAACTTGTCTATTAAAAAACAACAGTGACAGTTTTTGTAACTTGAAATACTTGAATACATTTGTTATCTTTTAATAAAGGTTAACAGAGAACAGTTAAACTGAAACCCTTAGTTCTTTATCTAATGACCTGCTACAAATTATAATTACAGCTTATTTGTTCTGTAATTGTTTACAGTTATACAATTAGTGTATTATACGTAATTACGAATTACAGTTGAAATTTATGTTTCTATTCGGTTCGTTATCACACCAATTTTATCTTAATTTGAGGTTTTATTTCATTTTAAAAATGAGCATAGGGCCTACATAAGTCAATTAAAAAACGTTCTATTAATAAGAGAATGTAAAGAAAAAGCTAAACGTCAATTGAAGCGTTTTTAATTAATTGTATGCACTTATAATTCGTTTTTACGTGGAATATCAAATAGTAATAAAAGGAAAACGTGGACTTGTTTTTATTTACCTATGTCAACGATGAACTTTTTTTTCTGAAACTGGAAATCGGATTTTTTACATTTTCCATACAAAACACCCATGAATATATAGCTTTTTATTAAATTTCACCAAGGCTTCTGAAATTAAAAATAAAACGAATGAAATTAACGTTAAAAAACGCCACGCATAACACACAAGAGATAGTATTTAAATTTCAATATTCAAGGTTTTGATTATTAACAAATTCTAGGGTGCAAAAAGAAATTAGTTATAAGTTATAAGTACTGTTAGTCTGTAATCTGTAATTATACTTTAGTGTATAAAATACTAGCTTCAGTCCAAGTACCTACTATGTCCATATAGCAAAATGAACATGTTAAATATCAACAGAATTGCAATATAAACTGTAATTTCTTTTATATGCAAATTTGAATTTTAATTTCATTTGCACAGCTTACTTCCATATTTTCTGTAACGTAGTATCTTATTAAACGTGCTAAATTAACAGTTGTGTATGTACAACACTCAAATTATACTGCCTAACAAATAATAATAGTGTAATAAAGTTAATACCATAGCAACAAAACTAGCAGAGCTTTTCAGGTTTTCAGAAACACCGCGTGTTTCTTATTGCATAAACCTGATTGATTCTCTAATTAAAATTAAAAATTATAAGAAGTTTTCATTAAGTTATACCAAAAATTACCTGGTTTCACAATAAAATCAACATGTTAACTTTTAATATCAACATATAAATCAAATCCTGGCTATCAAAACAAATTTGAGCCGGAACAAATATACAAACAACAAAACAACACAAATATTAACAGAAAGCACGCACTTTTATATTTAAAAATAACGAGGCGGCACTAATTATTAACAAACTTTTACAGCGGTAAACTACAGTATTTCCGGTACCCGAGTTTGTCCGCGTACGGACGGAAGCGACGCCGGCGTCGCAAACGTTCACATACACCGCCGCCCCAGCGCTTGACTGCATGCCCGCGGCAGCGGCGCCCAGTGGCGTACGCACGCACGCGCGTCATACGCATCAACACCGACACGCGTTCTCGACGATTATTCCACCTACTGAACGAAAACACTACCGATACTCATTTACTTCTCATATTATGCCTCCATAAAAATTACGCAAGACGCCTGGGGGCCACAGAGACGGACTTATAGAGAAGACGGAGGGGGCTTTTTGTAAGTTGTAAGAACCAAGTGGTCAGTAACGAAAATTTACTTGTAGTCGTTTTGACAACAAAAACTGATAGATTAATGTTAGAGCTTACAGAGAATTCCAGGAATAAAGGGTGAACTGCGGACAAGCAATTTTGGGGTTGTTTTTGCTATGGAAACTAATGAAAACCTGCGGCTGATGAAATTTTATTTTTATTTTTAAATAGAAAGTCCTAACCGACAGAAATTATGATTTATTATAATGACTGTTCATCCCATTTCTTAATAAAGGTAAATAAACTTGCACAAAGCTATCATAACGTTTATCCGAATAAAAATGTAGAGGTATGGAAGTTGGTTGAAGGAACTATACAGTGAGCACGTAAAGGTTGGAATAAATTCGATAAAATATTTATTGGGCAAGTAAGAAAATAATGCTCGGACACGTCAATTTTCTTTTTTAGATGCGCATTTTGTAGTATACGTATATTTTTTATTACGTCATCCCTGTTCGAGTTATGACGTCATTACCAGTTTTTTAAAATGGCAATACCCTCTTTTGATAGTACCATTTAAAAGAGCGCATTTTTCTGCGTATAGACGCCAAATTTAATGGTATGTTACATAACAATATTTTCGAGAAATTAGTACCACAATTGTTGCACCATTTTTTATTGACGGCGCATTAAATGCTGAAAAATATTTGAATTTTTTACAACAACAGATAATTCCCGCGTTTGTAGCACTATATCCAAATAATCAAAATCCCCAAATGCCGGACGAATCAATATGGTACCAACAAGATGGCGCGTCACCACATCATTCACAGATTGTGCGTGATTATCTGAATCGCCAATAGATGGATATGGTCAAGAGGTGAATGATATGCAATTTCAACGTTTAATTTAATGGGTTTTAGTTGTATTTATTATTTCTTCTATTGTTATTTCATTACATTGTTATGAATTCTAAAACGTTTTTTTTTCGAAAATATTGTTATGTAACATACCACAAAATTTGGCGTCTATACCCAGAAAAATGTGCTCTTTTAAATGGTATTATCAAAGGGGGGGGTTGCTATTTTAAAAAACTGATGATGACGTCATAACTCGAAGAGGGATGACGCAATAAAAAATATAAGTATACTAAAAAATGCGCATCTAAAAAAGAAAATCGACGTGTCCGAGCATTATTTTCTTACTTGCCCAATAAAGATTTTATCGAATTTATTCCAACCTTTACGTGCTCACTGTATAACTATTTATAACGAAGTAGACGTAAATTGTCAAATTAACCGACAAATATTTCGCATATAAAAATATGTTTACAGTTTAGATTTAGAGTTTCTAATCTTACCACAATTAAAAATACAAATGAATAGGTATACAACTGCACGTCTACTTACTTATTGCTAACATTCCATGTAGATGTTTGATGTAATATGGGACGAAAATTGAGAGCGTTATTCACTCCTATACATTGTAATTATGAACCCCTTTTAGGTTCGCTGTTTATAACCATTTGAAGTTAAGGCTTGATTCAAAAAGTTTTTCGTACGGTTTTAATCAAGTTTTTTTAGTAAAATCTGGTTAATTAGACATTCGAATTGAAATACTTTAAAAAACTACTGGGCATAAAAGAATTAAAAATAGGCTTTGATTTAGTGAAAACAGTTCAGTTGTTGAAATGTCGAAGTCCAGGATAAATGTGCAGCGTGAAATTTTGCATTCTTGCATCATTACGGAAGATGAGTCTACTTTAAGTATGACCCCTGATCACATAACAAGACCCCTGATCACATAACAATTGTTATGTGATCAGGGGTATGACTTTTACATTCTAGCCGGGCCGCAATAATTTGTTGCAAAGAACAAGAATGATGTATCAGAGAGTGAAAAAACTATTTCTACTGAAAATTTTTGATCAAAAGTAATCGTTTAGCAGGCGGTATGCCAATATGGTAAACGAAGCGTTCCTTCCTACCATGAAGGAACCATTAATACCGAAATCTACGTGAAGCAGTGCTTGAAAAACGATTATTGCCTTTAATTAGGAATCATATACAATCTACATTATTTGGGATTGATCTTGTAACCGCTTACTATTCAACAAGCCTGATAGAATGGTTTGATCGCAATTCTATCAATTTTATACCAAAAACCGACAATCCACCCAATACACTGGAGCTTAAACCAATTAAGATATATCGGGCTATGGTAAAAGGAGAACTCAACACTGAAGGAAAAACAACTGTTTAGATGCGAAATTTCAAGAAATTTTGGTTGGCTGCCAACTGAGACTATGCAGAATCTCATGGCAAGCATCAAGAAAAAGGTTCGCACTTTTTCTAAGCAGAAACTAAAAAAATAATTATTGTTTACATATTTCTTTAGAATGTAGTTAACTTTAAACTACACATAACAGAAATTGTTATTAAAGATCTTAAAATGCATGTTTCATTCATTTCAAAACCGTACGAAATTTTCTGAATCAAGGCTTATATAATATTAACACTAGGGTGGCGCAGTGGTAAGAGCGCCAGGCTAGCGTTGCGCTAGTCCCCGGTTCGAATCTCACTGGGTGCAAGATTTCCCGGAGTTCGGTATCGAGCCTTGGTGACCATTCGTCGTTGGGCACCTAATTAACGACGCTCTCCTCCGGATACCGACTTACGAGGCAGAGTAACAAGGTTCTATACAGGGAAATTTTCTTTTTAGTATACATATACCCTATGTATAATTTTATAATAAACGCAAATAGGCAACCCACTATACACTATAAACGTTAAAAAATTAGCATGCTGTGGCAAAAATCATCAAATTAAGTTAATGTCAAAAAATTAGTCTTTAACTGTTGCTGTTTTTATTTTCCTTTCTGTTTTGTATTGTTGATATTTTATATTTTAGAATAATCGTTGAATTAAAATTATGTTGATATTCCACTAATTTTGATTTATTTATTATTTACAAACATGAAACATAACCTTTACGCACCACGTGACTGGACGTTTATAGTGTACAGTGGGTTGCCTATTTGCGTTTATTATAAAAGTATACATAGGGGATATGTATACTAAAAAGAAAAATTCCCTGTACGTACACACACATACACACACATGGTGCTGTATGTAGGCAAAAAACGGCGCAGTAATCACATGACTCGCATGCTGGCCGGATTGTGCATTTCACGCGTAAGACCACATACGCTAACGCACCGAAAGGTATAACAGGTTAACGATTACATACATACATACAGTTACAAAACGTTTTACTGAAAAAAACATTAAGAATATACTAAAATTTTCGTCAACGTTTCAGAAGCTATTTTGGTCAAATGATGTGGAATATTTTGAAATTTTTTAAATTAATCCGAAATTTCTATCAAATAAATCCTGAAGAACTCCGGAAACACTCAAAATAATAAAGTTAATAATAAACATTGCAACATGCTTAGTTGCTTACATAAAAATGCAGAAGTTTCGTAAGAAATTTTTTTCCTCCCGGAATATGCTTGATAAGGTTTTAGGCCAGTAAAATAAGGATTCAACCTCGGAATGAAAGTAAAGAAGCTGGATATTTGCATGAACCTTTATTTTGACGTTCTGAAGACTGGCTGAAAAGTCTCATATAATCTCGTGTCTGCGTCACAAGATATTAAAGGTCAAAGGTCACGAAAATCTGTTTTTCACAATTATCTCGTTTGCTATGCGTCATATGTCATTTAACGTTATTATAAAACTTGTAGATCATCAAATTATCTACAATTTTTATTTCATGCATTTTGTCGTATGATCAACCATTCTCGAGATATAGCGCGGAGAATGGCACGCGCACATCCCTATATTATATGTATAGGATAACGCTATGTAAACTGCGGAGCCAGGTATACAGCGTGCCATAATCTATCTCATTACATGGGTAACTTTCTTAATATAAAAGATAGAGGATCCGTTAAATGGGGAAAGTTGGGCAGAATTACAAGCAAAATCTCATGCCATTTTCAAATTTGACATATGCTAGTGATGCCGGTCGAGATCGAGACTCTCGATTCTCGTCTCGATCTCGTCTCGAATTTCGAGACGAGACTTGGACTCACTCTCGTCTCGACTTTTCGAGACGAGATCGAGACTTGCCTTACTCTCGTCTCGATCTCGAGTCGAGATTTCTCGACTTTTCGAGAGTCTCGAATTACAATTTACAAAACTACTATTTCTTTAATACACATTTTAAGAAAACAAACATACATTTTCGTTTTTGTGGAAAACACAGTGTTTTTCATTTAAAAAACGACACCTAATACCTAAGTACGCAATTTTTTGTCTATTATTATTATTTATAGCAATTTGCATGATTACTGTGGCGACAATACGTGAAGATTTATGATGCATATACGAAAGTAAACATATAACATTCAGCTTAAAACTCAGAAGCAGAAGCAAATACTTATGTATGGAAAATCCACATTCGGATTTGTAGCTTCCACCCTTCTTTTAGATTAGGTATCCTTGACAACAAAATAAAATAATAGTAGATTATGTTATTAGGAGTAAAAGTGATACTTGATGTGGCGAAGCTGAAGTTTATTTAGCCGAATGTTAGTGCGGCAAATAATTCACACTTCATGATGAACGTTTTTTTCTCGATTCAAGATATTCATTACAGATCATTATATGGTAATATGGTCGGAGGCCGATGTTAGTTATTTTGAACGTTAAAAGTACGCCACACTGGCGTGTACTGTAGCATTCGGAACTATACTAGTACGTTACTCTGATGTATTAGCGCACGCAGTATTCAATTGACGGTGAATGCATTGAAATTATTATATCTTACAAATAGATATCAGATAAACATTATCGAGAAGCCAAAGCAATATTACAGCAATTAAAGGTGGTGAATGATTTGGCTGAACGTGCCATTAAATTAGCGACTGATTATAATAACAGACTTACATTAGATGAAGATCAAAGACAATACATAATTCAAGTAGTTAGCGAGTATAGTCAAAAATATCCAGATTGCAATAAAGAATGTTATTTAAATGTGAAATTTGAACAGCTCGGTGGCACGGGTTAACCATGTTCCACCGGACCAGTATTTTGCACACCTCATTTTTTTGGTATCTTGAATAATTTCAGGGGGTGACAGCACGAAAAATCAAAATGACCATTATTAAGGGACACCCTAATATGTATCTACACCTTTTCCAGCTGTAATTCAGAAAGTGTCAATTGTAATTCAGATTAATCAAGCAAATTTCAGGAAAGATCAGAGGTGATTCAGAATAATCACTTGTAATTCAGAAAGAATAAAAATTAATTCAGAAGGTATTGAAGCCTTTGATTAAGTTGCGCATAGCTTTTGCATTTTGTTTTAAAATCTTAAAAACCAGCAAACCATGTCTTGAATTAAATATTAAATTTGATACTTTTTGAATTATCTGACTTTTTTTTATTTACATCTGATGCTTTCTCAATTACTATTGCTAATTCTAAATTACTTTATACCTACATGTAGGTATTGCCTAATTTTAGGCATTTGACTGTTACTGAATTAGGCCCTGAACATACTGGCGCGATCTCGACCGCGATCACTTCTGCGACCACGATCTAGCCACATTCTGGTGTGTGCTGTTTCATTTGTTTCGTCACCACGACCGCGATCAAACCCGGTCCTTATAAATTAAATGAAACAGCACACACTAGACCGGTTCAAGATCGCGGCCGAGATCGCGCCAGTATGTTCAAGCCTTTAGCAATTTGAATCGCATGAAGACTTTCGAGAGTCTCGAAAATCGAGAAATCTCGACTCGAGATCGAGATCGAGACGAGAGTTCATAGTCGAGATCGAGAGTCAAGCTCAAGTCTCGTCTCGAATTTCGAGACGAGATCGAGAGTAAGCCTACTCTCGTCTCGATCTCGTCTCGCGGCATCACTATCATATGCCATCCACTTTTTTTATTATTTCGAAAAAACTATATACGGATGCGCGCGTGCCACTCTCCGCGCTATATCTTGAGAACGGTTGATCATACGACAAAATGCATCAAATAAAAATTGTAGATAATTTGATGATCTACAAGTTTTATAATAACGTTAAATGCCATATGACGCATAGCAAACGAGATAATTGCGAAAAACCGATTTTCGTGACCTTTGACCTTTAATATCTTGTGACGCAGACACGAGATTATATGAGACTTTTCAGCCAGTCTTCAGAACGTCAAAATAAAGGTTCATGCAAATATACAGCTTCTTTACTTTCATTCCGAGGTTTACCCCTTATTTCACCTTATTTGACTGGCCTATTTCAATTTTGAATAATTTACTTATATTTTGTGAAAAAATTAATAACAAACCATCCGACCATCACTTTAACACTGTCGAATTTTTACAACCCGTATAACTTAATCTGGTAATTACGAGTATATATATCCTAGGTCGAACACAACCTTTTTTGAAAACGTAAAAATAATTTTTGTTAAATATGGAAAGAGAAACAATGCGCATCTCGAATGACCACGTATACCGTGTATTAAAAAAAACAATAATTGTACGAGTGCGTATTTTTATGTTATCTGCCTAGCCATGCAACAAAAAAGGGACGATGTCAAACCAATTATTAAAAAATAGCTGTGACATTTAGAAGTACATGTGCTAAGCTGTGTTTAACTTGTGCGGTTTATAGAGATTTGGGAAGGTTTACTTCTTGATAAAATGAGTGAAATTAAGGTGAAACATCGCAGTGTCATACAGTTCCTAACAAAAGAAGGCAATGGCCCAAAAATTATTCATGAAATAATGGTTGCTATCTGCTATGTATGGGGAAGATGCACAGGAATCCATGCAGTGAGTTGGTCCATCAGGGCTTTCCACAACCACAAAAAAAAAACACAATTTTCTAGACAAAAAACGGATGGCAACAGTTTTCTGGAATGCTTATTGAATACCCGAGAAGATCTACCATAAGTGTAGATGCCTATGGAAATACAATTCAAAATTTAAAAACAGCCCTGGAGAAAAAACGCCCACATTCTTATTCGCAAAAAAAATGTTGTTCCATGATAATTGTTAGGTTCATAAGGCAAACAAAGTACAGCAAGATAATAACTGTGGGTTCATAGAGTTAAGGCCACCTTAGCCCTGACCTACCTCCGTCAGACTTCTTTCTATTCCAAAACTTAAAAAAGCATCTCAGGGGAAAGCGTTTTACATCTAATGAAGCACTCAAAGAATCTGTTGACAAAATTTTGCAGAGTGAATGTGTAATAAACCGTAAAAGCTATATTAAACTATACTCCACATGAGCAAAGTCTTTTCACATTTAAACGAATTTATACTTCTAATTAATTTATGAGATCCCATTGCTGCGACCATCTCATCATATACACTGCATACACTTGGTACATTTTTTTTATAAGCCCTCAAACAAACAAACAGTAGGGTAAAATTAAGAAAAATAAAATCAATAGTTTTAACGGAAACCAAAAATTATTTTTAAGGTGTACGAATAATATCATACAAGAGATGATAAAAATAATAACAGATATACAATATGGTAATTTGTTCGGCACGCAATATAACAATTATGTGAAAATAAACATGTCAAAAATCAATCTGTTTAATCGACTACTATTAACGAAATCTACGAAATTGGGACGTACAAAAATATGATAGTATCTAAGCACTTATAAATTCCACTTAAAAGGTTCAGTTTTTGTTTAACATGTTGTGTTAATATGTGAAAAGTCCATGAATCACAAGAAAGGCAAGTTTTTTACCTGTTATTAAGTTCTGTCGTTCGAATAACCATTACAAAAAACAAAGATATTTTGGAAAACGATACATAAATATCAATATTTACAAGAAAAGTTTCAAACAAAATTAACCATCTTTTTAACAATACAAAATAATTACTCAAAGCATCTTCATCCAATTGTAAAATAAATAATATAATGTGTGATCAAATAGTCTTTCAAGCTCAGACGGCTATAGATTGTACAATGTAGAGCATTTGAGCATTTATTAATACGGAGGTACTATCAGTTATGTATTAGTACTTAACCCAATCTGACTAAAGGCTAAATTGTCATATAAACTGGGATGTCATTCAATGAAAATAAAATTGAAAACTTTATCAGTTAACATTTACACATAAATTAAATCGCCTTTTTGTTTCACAAAAACGTTTTTCTACTCCCATGTATGAAGTATTAGTTTCACATACTGATCGCAGTACGTGAAGTTTTATTTTTTATATCGATGCGTGAAGTGCAATGCATTTCTTATGGAGTTTATTTTACGCATTTCTGCCATAAGAGCCTATTAGTGGAGTAACTTTAGGCAAAAATAGGGCGTTATCTCGGAACCGGTCAAAACTACTCCGATTTGAAGGTTTTTTTTTTTTAAAACGTCGTAAATATAAAACATTACAACCTTTATAGGTTAAAAGTTGACGCTCATTTTTCATTAATTAATTTATTAATTTTATACAGGGTTGCTCCATAAGTAATGGGACACATACCAATAATAGATTCCTTAGGCTAAAATATTACGATTTACCTAAGATTACCTTAGTCCAAAAGTTAATATTTAGGGAGATACAGGGTGTTAAAGTTGAAATTTGAGTTTTATTTTTTTGCTGTAATTCCAAAAGTTTTTGAAATATTGATACGAAAATTGGGGAAACTACCTTTTTTGGGACGAGGAACAATAATCCGTCCTCAATTTTAACATAGCTCTTTAAATAACCTTATTTTTGCTACACCTATACCTCTGTAGCAAAAATAAGGTTCTTTTAAGAACTACATTAAAATTGAGGACGGACTATCGTTTCCCGTCGCAATGAAGGTAATTTTCATGTAAATATTTCGAAAACTTTTGAAATTACAGCAAAAAATTAAAATTCAAATTTCGACTTTGACACCCTGTATCTCCCTAAATATTAACTTTTGGACTAAGATAATTTTAGGTAAATCGTAATATTTTAGCCTAAGGAATCTATTAGTGGTATGTGTCCCATTACTTTTGGAACACCCTGTATAAAATTAATAAATTTATTAATGAAAAATGAGCGTCAATTTTTAACCTATAAAGGTTGTAATGTTTTATATTTGCGACGTTTTAAAAAAAAATCATTCAAATCGGAGTAGTTTTGACCGGTTCCGAGATATAAACTTAAGGTTACTCCACTATATACCGGGTGTGGCCTGACATGTGAGACATAGGAGAAATACATGCGATTTTGATAATTGCTTAATTTTATCTTCCAGCTGAACAGTTTAGTTTTTGTACGTTCTTGTTTGGATGAGTACGCTATTAAGCAAGGATTGATTCTTAACTAATTAGGAAAATTTAGCTTCTCAACGTAAAATAAAGTAAATATTTTAAATAAAAAGTCACACATGCATCTTATGCTTATGTCATCTTGCTTAAAGCCTGCTGCCCATCATTTGTTCGTACTAAATTCTGAAATTTCCATAGTGATGCCGCAGCTCATCAGAACAAGTCTAGTTGATCAAATTTTTGTAGAGTTAATATCAGTCTAATAATCAGGAAAAAATACAATTTCTCCTTCATTTCATATAAATTTCGTACTATAATCGACTGAAAAGAAAAGTACTTTTCGATGAATAGCTACAACGTAAGCAACAGTTAGCCAAGAAAACAATATTCACATAATATGTTCAATTTCCCATGCATTTCACCTATGTCTCACATGTCAGGCCACATCCGGTATACTTTTCGGCACGGGTAAACATTCGAATAGATTGCTGTGCTTGTTTTTTGTTTAAACAACGAATTTGTGAGAACTGTCAAGTGAAGTGAACTTTTGCTAATTTAACTCATTTTTTAAGTTTGAGGTCGTAGAAAAAGTATAGTGTGCAACACATACGTGAAGCCTTTTTTACACTGGTGTGCTTGAGACACTCGCCTGACGGCTCGTGTCGTAAACTGTACACTTGTGTAAAAAGGTCAGCTTCACGTACTTGTTACACAATATACTATTTTTAATAAAGAAAAAATAGGTACTGCAATCTAAAATAGATACAGATATTGTACATTTTTTACCAACCAACTTGCCTGTCTGCCAAAAAGAAAAACTCCAGGACATAACCGTATCACCAGCGCTGTACTGACACAACTAACTTGCAAATCCCTGGCTTACCTATCAATGCATTACCTCCGAAAAGGACATTTTCCTTAAACCTGAAAACATGCTCACATACATGTGTTTCCAAATACAAAAAGAAGATCATTAGTTACAGACCGATAAGCCTACTAACATCACTTTCAAAACTTCTAGAGAAAATTATTTACTCTCGTCTGATTCAAGAAGTTTCGATGCTTAACACGCTGCCACCATTCCAGTTTGGCATCAGGAAAAAGTATTCAACCCTACACTAACTCCAGCGTATTGAAGAAGGATTTGAGAGCATTTTAGAGCAAGTGTTACACAACGGTGGTTTTTTAGACATCACCCAAGCTTTTGATAAAGTTTGGCTCCAGGGTTTGAAGAGCAAAGCACTTGAACTTAAAATACCAAACTACCCGAAAGCAATAACCTTCTCTTTTCGTAAAAATCGCACATTTGCTGTAAGGATCAATACAATATCTGAAACAAAAACCATTAAAGCAGGTGTTCGCGCATACTTTGGGCATTTCACCACTTTGTAGGGTGGGGGTGTACTACCCTACCTGCGAAGTAAAGGCATTATTTTCGAAGAGTGGTAATTCTACGGCGAAGTAGATAAGACCTAGCAAATAAACTAGTATCTTAATTAAACTGTGTTTAATAATACCATTCCGTTCAAACTACAAAATTCAGTCCACTTTACAAACTATCTACACATAAACAGCAGGAGTACCACAAGGTAGCGTGCTAGGGCCTTTTCTGTGTAACATATTTACATTATTTACATCAGACATTCCAACAATAGCAGCTACCTTAACGCCTTTGGCAGACGACACGGCAATTTTAGTACAACACACTGAACTCACCAAATAACTACATACTGCAGTGCATTAAAATCATGGTTCAAGAAATGCAACATTCAAATTAACTTCCTGAAATGCCATGCGAAAATATTTTCTGTAAACTTTCCTGAAACCCAAAGCTATGCGAGATTAGCACAACTGTATCACCTAATAAACAGGAAATCATCATTCAAACTTGAATGCACCATCCTGGTGTATAAGTCTCTCCCATTAGGCTTGTATGCTCCACCCATCTGGAGGAACACGGCAAAATCTAACATGAAAAAATTGCACTACACCATGAGCTAAGTGTATGAACAGTGCAGGACTACGTTAGTGAAAATGCAAAAAAATTATTTAAAAACTTGTGAGTGAGTGTGACGGAAACCTACCCAACAGACCAAAGCATAAATTACCACACGAACTTTGTCTATCAGAAGAGGATAGTGATTGAGCAATTCAAAAAATTCACAGATTTCGCAATTCTTGCAACCATCGGATACATTGGAAATGATAATGCCATATATAATATATAAAACATATAAACTGACCTCACTTATGACTTCGAAATTGTGAAAATATCACACCTCTGAGAGTAATTTTTTTTCCAATTCTTACACATAAAGTGGCATTTTAGTGTGTCAAATTTAATTATCAAAGCAACATTTTAACGTAAAGGGTGGATAAAGTGTTACTAGAAACATTTTATCCACAGTTTTCTTGACGACGTGAATTTTAGAATGAAAATCATGGTGCCTTTAAATTTAGGTTGCTAGGTATTGTTTAATAAAGAGATTTTATCCACTCAAAATGTAGCAGACCTTGCCTATTCTTCCTACACACTTTTATACGAATAATTCAAATGTTTACTATTCTGAGATCATCGAGTTGGAGTCCAAGCTCGATTGTCCGAACGAGGGCATTCAATATTTAACATTCAAACTGGTCTTATGTTCATATTTTGCTGTTGTACGTATTTTATCGAACTAAACTTTGTTCTTATTTAATTATTATCTTAATTCATATTCTAACAAAGTCACCGCCCTGATAAATAATGTCTGCATTCATTTGAAATAGTCTTAACTAGTGGCGGGCGGTGTGGCCGCTTTAATTTTCTATACAAAAAAATATTACACTGTTATGGCCTAAAATACTCGTACTTGTGTTATAATTCTGTGGGCAATAAAAGTCTAATGTTTGATAAAAGAAGTTTAATTATGAATACACTAACACAATAATTAGAATAAAAAGTAAGTGAACTTCTTGTCAGTACAAAGCCCGTACGGTATCTGCCTATTTTAATAACTCGTGAATTCGTCACCAACAAGGCGCTACTTATTTAGACCCAACAAAACGTGCTTTTCTTAGAAACTAAATTCTTACATATTTGGTTATTAAAAACACATTAAATTCCTACATAAATTCTGACACTTGTCTTAAAAGTTAATTTTATCCAACACCTACCAACTATTTGAAAAAATAGACAAAAGAACGCGCTACGGAAATTACTAATTTACCGACACTTTTGGTGTCGCGCAAATCTACTAAAATTCTTGTAAAGATCCTAAGCGACTTAGAATGTGCTGCTTGGAACGCATTTAAAGCAGTAACACAGAACTTTTTAGGAAATAAAAAATCTGAAAATTATAAAGACATTGTTACTAGTTATATTGTTTATAATTATCACTACCAGGAATAACATAACTATTATTGTTGAACTGGTAAATAAATATACAAGGTGAGCCTAAAAAAATAGACACTTTCAAAGTCTTACAAAAAGAAGAGTTATAATAACATGGCTGAAATATTTACATGGTTTGAAAAGCATATCCCGGAGTTTACATGGCTAAGTTAGTAAATTTTTTATGTGTGACCATTTTCTAAAACGATAGTCCAGCTCTTCCCAAACACGTCGCAACATTTCTTCCTATAATCGTAGATGGACTGTCTTGTGGATGGTTGTTTATCATAACATGTTCTAAAAAAACACTGTACGACAGTAACAGAATACCTGGCTAGCGGCCATATTACTCGACTTATGTCAACGGCGCTCACGTGATCTGACGTCATGACAACAAACGAAAAGCGGAGGTCGTAAGCTGGAAGACTTTCTCTATAAAATAGTACTAAATGCTTCCTGATAAAGCAAACAGGTTTCGATTTATAAAGCGTTCAATCTGTCTATTTCTTTTAATGTACATTATATCAATTATTACATATCATACATCTGAATTATTATTCAAGTCGGCATGAATTAAATCAGAAGGACGCCTGCAAAAAAAAAAAATAGTAGTGAGCGAGCTGGGTGGAAAGAAAAGGGAGGGCAGACCAAGGGCAAGATGGAGAAATGAGGTAGAAGAGGACCTAAACCATATGTCTGCTACAGGATGGAGGGGAAAGAAAAGACTGGAGAAAAGTAGTCAACTATTTTTAACTCGACATCTGCTTCAAATAATATAGAGATAATTAATAATAGCAAGTTATTATTCTTATACCTATCAGTACTAAATTTTATTTATGTAATTTATGTTAGCACTACATAAGGATTATAACTTTCTATTATCAATAATTGGCGTATTATTTAAAGCAAATGTTAAATTATAATATTAAATGTGAGGTTAAGTGTTCGACTATATGATTTACTGCACGACATGACTTACATAATCTTCAGATTAAGTACAACTTACTCTCATACATTTAGTAGTTACAAAACTGTACATGTTTTACTTTGTTAATACGATCATTATTACGTATTAAAGGGCATTGTGAAAGCTTTAATTAATTGCCGTATAGATGCACAATATAAATGTTCAGAAACCTAGATGTTATTAGTTCTTTTTTTACCCCACAAATCCTCTGTTGCACTGTGTCCCACTATAGAAGGACCACTCTACATATAACTTGCTTCGACTAAAAAAATGAATTGATTTATTTTAGTATTTTCAATAATTTATTATATTAAAAGAGATCTTTTTGAATCTAACAGTCAAAAAGTAATTTGGTCTAGACAAAACATGAAATATGCAATATTCTCCATTAAATTCTGAAATTTATCTAATACGTAGTTTAGAAAAGAGTATAAATTTCGAAAAATTTCTTACTACTACGGCTGTTAATGCAATTCTAATCCGAACAGAGAATTCGATTCTTTGCAAGTAAACCATATTTTATCATTACATGAATCTCTTATAACTTATAACAGAATTCAAATCGCATGTATATATTCGAATCTGCAATCTTCGATGACAACTCAATTTTTAATTATCCGGTTTTAGTGTGATCCTTAATTGAAAGTTAAAAATATTTTAAATTTTGAAACTAAACTATAAAGTAAACCTTCAGATTTATTGCTTAATAAGCATGTACGTATTCGAACTATTACTTTAGAATTAAGTTTAAATTTTATTTTCGTTTTTGTGAATTCTATTTTTAATTTGGAATTAGAAATTCATATTTCGTCTATAATGTGCAATACAGGTTGATATTTAGAGATTCTAAACACAGGTTAGAGGTTTAGTTAAGAGATTTCCAATCAGTGTCAACTACCAAACACAATTTTAGATATTTTAAGTAAATAACAGAAGCTTGGTTCCTTTTAGAAATGATAAACTAGTATCTTAATTGTTTCTCATATGTAGGTCAGCCAGGGCCGCGCCGTCCACGTGCGCACACAGGCGCCAGGTTCGAAGGGGCGCCGAAAGGCGCCATAAGCCGATTTGGGAATAAAGTATTTTTTATTTTCGCTCAAAGGTTGAAAACAATAACCCCCTTATTTAGCACATTGCACACTCTATTTAAATAGTCGTCAACAATTTTTAAAATACGCAACACAAATAAACTTTTCATAAAGCATAAATGCCCAATACAGTACACAGTGCAGATCCAATAAAGAGAAGGCAGAAGACAGGCGGTTGTCAAATTTATCTATCATCTCCATAGAGTCCTCTATATTAGATGAAATAGATATTCATCATATTATAAAAAAATCTGCTGAATTAAAGGCACGAAAAGTAGATTTTTGTAAATTATTGAACGTATATTTCCTATTTATTTTATATTTTTTTTACCTAAAGTTTTTTATATTGTCTCCACTATATTTATTATATTATGTAAGGTATGTAGCTGATGTTTTCTTAATAGATTATTGTTTGTTTCTATTTACATTATTTCATTTAACATAACCTAACAAAACAGTTTTTTGAAAACTGAATTTTCGTGGGCGCCACCGAACTTTTTGCACACAGGCGCCACCAAGCATCGGCGCGGCCCTGAGTTCAGCTGATAACCACTACAGCTTTCAGTCTAGAGAAAAAGGTTGATTGATTCTGACATTTAAAAGAGGGATTATGGCCAACTGTTATAGCGCGTTGAAAACTTTCTGCTTGTAAATTTTCCACGGCTTACTTGAATACTTTGCAACGGTTTATAAAACTAAATTTACTAGAGTAACTAGATTTGCCACCTGCACAGACAATGAATGAATTACGTTAGTTTTTGTGAAATGTAAATATTAATCAATGCACAGTTTTTATTCTTAAAAATATATGCACAATCTATAGAAACAACATAATCTGGAGAAACGTGGCCCAAGGCAGAGACAAATAGAAAAAAAGCTTGAAGAGGCCAAGGCCCGATATTGGCTGCTATACTAAGATTATAATGCAAAGGTTGTAATTCGAAAAAAATGTAAGCTTTCTATGGAAAGCACTGCCAATAAAGTTTTACTACGTCTACAGATTGTTTAAAATGCGACTGGCGAACTGTAATTGGTAATAAAGTTAATTAATTTTCAATACCCTCATTGCTAAGTGCCGTTAAATGATATCATAAATATTTATGTACGCTGTATGACGTTAATGAATCAACAAATTTTACGACTTTGACACAGGCTGAATATTGAACTGTATCCGTAAATGAATAAACAGAAAGAATACTAAAGTCAGTTTGATTCGTATTTAAAAAACGACACCGTAGATTTATACGAGTATGAAAATTTTAAAATGATTTTTAGTAGGAAGCACTAAAACATGCACTCAAAATAAGCCGGAAGTTGGAAAAAGGGTGTACGTAACCGAGTAAAAATTATTAGACAAAATGAAAAAAAAAATGTAGGAAAGTTAGAAAAGTAGCATTGTTTTGTTTTTTAATTTGTTATCTAAATATCGTAACGATTTTGAAATTTGAAAATCATTTATTGTCGAGACATATTATTTCTTAAAAGTTATCTTTGGTGATTTTTGCAATTATTGTTTTTTAAATTAAAGCTAGAACGTGTTTTTAAAACTTAAGAAAACACTATAAAATTGCAGACAGGTCTTTATTTATGTATTTGCTATTATTTATTGATATTATGTAGCGCTCTTCTTACAACTTTCTTGTTATGAGGCTCGCCCCCTTCTATTATTATTTTTTAGAATAAAACTTACATGAAACATGTGTTACAAAGCAATCACACTTCCGGTTTTACCGGAAATAACTCCAACTTTCGATTATTAAATGAATATTTTTATATTTTTGAAATTCGGAGGAAAGGGCCAGCCTGTTTTGCATCCATAGCAAATATGAAGAGAAAGGGGTTTTTATTAATAATTTAAAATTTAAGAAATATCCATCTCTTCACATCGTAGGAAAATACTGTAAAAATAGTGTCTTTAGACGCCTATAACAGGTCTCAAAAACTAGAAATAGGTACTCGATCTTTGAGTCTTGTGTATCTAGCTTTTTTTTGATCTGTTACAAGGCATTGTATTGTAATATACCCTAACAGGAACATTTACAATATAAGCTATTTTCAATTCAATTCAGAAATAGTAATTATCGTACAAGACTAAGAAAGTCCTAACTTTTATCTAAACAGAAGCTTTGTTTTTCCTACCGTTAATTTGTATAAATACAGTATCATGCATACAAATATTGAGTTAATTTACTGCTTTTACTATAAAACCTATCTCTTATTTATATCTACAACGTATCTATAAAGACTATCAAATTCAGTTTATTTTACTCTTAATTAACTTATATTCTTCGAGCTAGTTTACAGGGTACCTACTCAAACAAAATTTAAATACCATAAAAAGACACATTCACAAAGAACATAATCAATGAATTGAAAAACAATCGCCTTTTCTTAAAACTACGTTCGTACATTCCAACGCCAAACCTAATTTGCCTTTCCTTAAATCAACGACTATCTTATCGTGAAACCTTGCAAGACTTCAATTTCCCTCCAGGAAATTTCATTGAAAACTACTTTAGAACACCTTACGTTATCAGTAACCAGGGCTTTCCTGGTGATAATAACAGCAAGAACTGCTCCCACGCCTGTTTGGGCCAGTTAAGTCATCATTAAAAAACAATAAATCATGCAAGCAGGGTTTAAATTATGTATGTTCTTACAAATACTTCCTCCAGAAGTGATTGCTGTGGAACTGGCGTGTACTCAAAAGGTACGAAATTAGACCTGACAGTGATCTAAGGTCTGATATTGGAATCTAATTCGGTAATGAAATTGCACGGGAACGGTAACGCTGAGTCACCCTCGTCACCCCTATGTGGTTGTATTATCGAGATTCGTTTTTGATAAAGGTTGCTCGAAACTTTTTTCTGATATTTATTTCGATTTCATGGCTAAAAACGTTTTAAAGAAAGAAAATGATAACACATACGTGGAATGGTATTGGAAGTCAAGAAAAAAATGTATAAATCATCGAGTTTCTTAGGTACTGCATAACGATAAACCATAAATTCAGCTTAGTACGATGGTATGAGTTTGATAGTTGATTTTGCCATATATTTAATTCTATGTCAAGTAAAAAAATATCTTGGTATCAAATATAAGCCATTACTCCAACTTAAATAACAGAATTTTACAACTTGTAACATCATAAATTTGAGCCAAAAAGCAGTTTTACTCTCTAATTATTATTTAAGATATTACTATTTTATTATTATTAGCCTGTACATTCCTTTTTCCCTTCCCTTACTTTTTGCACTTTTTTCAAATCTCACTTTTTTCGAGTTAATAGGTATATTGTTTTTACAAATGGAAATTTTATTTTTTGCTACTAAGAAAGTATTTCTTATTTAGTAAAACTGTAATAAATGTAATAAATTCCAAAGCACATTATGACAACTGCTAAATACACAACTAAAAAAGAGCGAAGAGATTCATTAGTAAAAAATTCAGTATTAATGAAATTCAGGAAATAAAAAAAAGCGGAGAATATAAAGATAAAGCGAAGGAAAATTATGTACTTAGTAGTAGTAGTAGTAATAATAATAATAATTCAAATACAATGAATAATCACGTCAAATATAGATTATGGCAGACAAGAGACAATTCCCCATAGGATATACATACATAACTCGCAGGTAATGAAGGTTACTCTTTGGAATAAATACTGAATCGTTCCTAAAACCAGGCTAATTATTACTTATATTACCAATTTATGTTTTCTACAAAAGGCTTTTTAATCTTTAAGTTTTAATAAATTGAAAATAATGACACAAATTTTACATTACAATTTTTAATAAATCAATTTTCACCCTTTCTTCGATTTCTAATAGCACAGCCAGGGCACTTGGGCTCTCGTTTATTCAAAAAAGGGAACAAATAATGAAAAAGAAACATTTTCTATTATTATCTTTTTTCCGGGGAGAAAGCTGCCAAGCTTTTCAATTCTTAATAAATAAATATGTTGGTAGACATGTCCTCGTTATCTGTTAATTTTTTAATCGACATACTAAGAAAAGTTTGTTTTTCTTCTAAAATTGCAAAAACAACGTTTTAGAAAGGACTGTCTTTTCACATTTCGATAATAACATGCAAGTAAATTAAATTTATTTATTAAGGCAAGCTAACAAACACGCCATAATGTAAAACCTGTCAACAAATATTCATACAATTGGAAACTTTGAAATGAATTAGAATTAATAAAAAGCATTAAATATTAAATGACGTCTAGGAGAACGCACTATTTTAATTAGAAAGCAGACACCTAAAAAGAAATTTTCCTATTTTTATCATAATTAAATACAAACGAAAAATCCGAAAATTGTAAACAACTCAGCAGAGTAAAGTTCTTCGCATCTTTCCGTTTTTAATATATTTTTATTTATGATGTAACATATCCTATAGACTAGAGCCACAAACTACTGGTAGGGTTATTTGCTATAAAACCTAATGAGGAAGATGAAGAAGCAAGGAGTGCTACAAATCAAGGACAAAATAACTTTTCAACAAAAGCTGATGAATCCAAGCTGGAAATCTATCTCAATCCTAGCAAAACATTAAAACTGGATCGTGAAAAGACTTACAGAAAGAGGATTCCGAAGCACTATTTGACCAATACCACCCTACAACCGATGAACGAAAGTCGATGAAGCACAGGAAGTAGGGGTGACACGGACAGCATGAACCAATTACGAGGAATCAATCAGCAGTTCAAACAAGCCTACACTAAAGGCAAGAGTATCTTTTATAGAAACATCTACACTGACTTGCGTTGCACTAGCTGGCACGAGTCCCATACGGTCTTCTAAATGGTCAAGATTATAACCACAAAATTCAAACCTAAAACTTAGGTTATCAAATACGACGGATCCAGAGGGCATTGCAGAATTATGACGGCACCAGGCATCAACCTGTTCAGTATCGAACAAGTCCTAACCAGCCCAGAACATCATGAACTGGATGGAACCTTCTTATATGCGGTTGGAAGTGGAGAAAGCTACAATTCGGTTCGGCAATGGGAAATTCTGGAAGAAACTCTGAAATTTATGAGTTCAATAGGAAAGGGTACAAACCTACAGCTTTGAAATGGCATTTAGAAGACTGGGAAATAACCAGACGACTGCCGCTGATCAGTTTTCATTACTATTTAAAAGAAAGACTCCCCCTCCCCCCTATAAGCTGCTCGTATTATAGGACAACTCTCATTCCCAGTGTTAACAAAAACGTCTATCACATCAACCATAATAGGCTGAAGAACGTTCTGCTTCCGAAAATATTTGAAGAGTAGTCTCGGAAAAATATACCAGACAGCAGATCCAACATCTGTTAGATTATCGAAATAGCCGAAGAGTTTAACAGCACGACCTTTCTTTACAGGACCAGCTATATGAAACCCTTTGATTTCGTGTAGTGGACACTTCTCTGGACTAGTCTGTGGGAAATAGAAGTGCAATATTTAATACAACTTCTTTTGCTAGATTTATGCAGTTACACAGCTCTCTGACAGTCGCCGTGTAATTGGATACACCTAATCAATCTCTAGCAACTCCAAAGTGGAGGCCCGTAGATGACAGGACTTAAACTTTTCACCCACCCTCTTCTACGTCTCCTTGGTGTTTAATCGAAGGACCAAAACATGTTTAATTAAACTAAATACATATATGAATAGGTTTAGACTCGCCTTGATTAAAATTATGTCTTCAGGTTTGGACGCAACAAATTCTAAATTGTTGTCTTCTAAAGGTTTGTTTGCAAATAACCCTCGAAATAAAGTTTATTTATATTCTTCTAAAATCTACAATTTTTTAAATTAATCTACAACTAACTAAAGTTTATTTATGTTTTTTAATGTTTTGTTTTTTATTAATAAGTAATAATTACCAAGAAACCAAGCAATACGATAAAAAAATGAATATTCAGTACCAGGGAATAAAGGGAATCTATACACTGCCTAGGTTCTTATTTTCTAAAAACCATACAAATTTAAAATAAATTAATAAAATGAGGAGATTATAACGCAAAGAATGTCCACTAGGGTTCCAGATTAAGCACCACAAGAGGTAGAGAAATGCTGAAAGCCGTAAATAACCTAAGGCTACAGCCTCTGTCGACATACATACTGGCTCACGGACCTCAGGAGCCACAAGGTACCTAAAGCAACCACAACAGCACAAAGCACCAATTCGCACCTCCAACAACACTTGGACAAAAAGTGACAGAGAGAAGGCGCTGACCTTCGCAGAACATCTATCCAATGTGTTCACACCATTCCCGGCAGAAGTAAACGACGAAGAAGAAAGCCACAACATACTAGAAATGCCATACCAAATGAGCTTGCCAATTAAAAAATTCAAAGCCATCCAAGTACAAAACACCATCCACAGAAAGTTAAACCCATACAAAGCCCCAGCACAAGATCTAATAATAGGCAAAATACTCAAAGATCTGCCACAAAAAGGTTTCCAATTTATAACCCATCTTTTCAACACAATATTAAGACTCCGGCACTTGCCTGCACAATGGAAGAAAGCCATAACAGTCCTAATCCTAATTTGCTTGCTACCGGTGTTATCGAAGGTGTTCGAGAAGATGCTCTTAGAGAAACTAGCTCCATTCCTATCTGACAATCACATTACACCAGACCACCAATTTGGCTTTCGAAGAAATCATGCAACAACAGAGCAAATTCACAGAGTAGTAGCCAAAATCACTAAAGACTTTGAAGAGCATGGATACTGCGATGCAGTATTCCTCGACGTTAAACAAGCTTTTGATAAGGTCCGGCACCAGGGTCTGCTTTGCAAACTCAAGAATACCTTACCTACGGATTACTTCGAAATCCTGAAATCAAATCTAACTAATATGAGTTTTATTATCAGATATGGCAGCGAACTAACAACTCCATATCCAGTCAACTCAGGTGTTCCCCAGGGCAGTGTGTTGGACCTAATCCTGTATCTGATATTTATTCACGGCGGATCTACCGACAACAATAGGCAACATGGTCGCTACCTTCGCCGATGACACGGCCATACTCTCATCACACACTGTCCCAATCCAGGCGTGTCACAAACTACAAATCCATCTCGACAATATACAGCACTGGTGCAAAAAGTGGCGCATTCAAATAAACCAAGGTAACTCAGTGAATGTAACATATATCCTAAGAAGAGGCACCTACCCTCCGCTAATATTTAATAACCAACAAATCCCCCAAGCAGATAGCGCCAAGTATCGACTTGGATAAAAAGCTGACCTGGAGGATACATATTTGGACAAAGCGCAAACAACTGGGGTTGAAGCTATAAAAACTGTATTGCAGCCAATATATTTTTGCGCAAGTCTCAACTCTTTTTAGAAAACAAACTACTCCTTTACAAAACCATGCTGAAATTCATATGGACATATAGAATTCAGCTATGGGGCACAGCAAAAACATCCAACATCAAAATTCTAAGGAGATTCCAGTCGAAGACGCACCATGGTACGTCCCTAATGAAAATATAAGAAGAGACCTGCAATCCCCACCGTCAACCAATAAATACAAACATTCAGTGCGCGGTACTGTGACCGTGTCAGTGATCACCCTAACATACTAGTGGAGCGCCTAATAGAAAATGACGATGAGGTCTAACCTCGATTAAAAAAGTTTAAACCGACAGAACTAGTTAACAAATAGATTTGGACACTAGTGAAGTAAAACATAGCCCATAAGTTAATTAGTATAAGTTTAGTACAGGTGTGACATCATTGGATGCATTCAAGCCTTCAATTTTTCAAGAACGTTAAATCAACTACTGATTGTCCAAAAACGACACATTGTAGTGAAATAAATATATATATAAAAAAATAAATAACAAATAAAACTACTAAAACACTTGGAATATATAATGAGGAAATTACTCGAGCATCGGAAAAGAGAAATTTCCGTCAGTGTGACGAAGATCAGTGGCTTCGTATATAGCGACGACACGCTCATTTTGGGGCTTGAAGACAAAAACTGGACAGCAGCATACAGAACCTCACGTGGACCACAGTAGACGGTACGGTCTGGAAACTCACAAAGATAAAACGCGTTTGATAATTGTTAGCAGATAAAGTGACAACCAACGAAATATGAAGAAGGTTGCTGGGATTTGTAGGTCATTCCAAAGCTTATCGACCTGAATTCGCTGCACTTCCGATGAACGACCAGGATGACTAAACTCACATATATGGAAAGATTGAACCAACACAAAAATACTAAGCTACAAGTGACTAACAGTCTCTTCTTCTTCATTATAACTTACACAAGTAAGAACAGGATCATCAAACAAGTTGACAATTTAACAAATCGAGTGCTTTAAGATGTGGGTCTACCGAGGTATCTTCAGAATATCTTGGGTGAAATAAGGCACCAACGTCTCTATGCTATTTCGGACACGTCGCTAGAAGAGCAGCAACGATTAACAGCTAGTATTTAATGGGGGCGAAAAGACACTGAGAGAAAGATCGTCGACCAGATGTATAGACCAACTTCACTCCTAATAAGAAAAGCAATTAATGAGGCTAAACAGCTAGCGAAGGATTGACAGACCAAGTTAAGAAAGCCAACCCTTAAAACACCATTCTGCTTTGTCAAAGGCATAGGATAAAACACATACCTTACAGTATCAATTATTCAGGTTATTGGCCAATTACGTCTGAACCTATCTTTCGTAACAGAATTTATTTTTCGTTTCTCCAGATTTAAAAAAATATGTTAACTAACAACTGAGATTTGAACCTATGTTCACTTAGCTGCAAAACAAATATGCAGAGTGTTTCTAAAGCTGTACAAAACGCTACCACGTATTTTTCAGACCAATAGGACGATTTAATTATAGAAAGAGGTTTATACTTTTTTAATAGTTGGGCCAATACCTTTAAATGTTCTTTTACAGACAGACATCTTTATTTCAAACATTTTTCGCCTATTGTTCGATTTCGCCATAGTTTAGTCACAAAAAAGAAATTTAATTAGGTGCACGCTATGCAGCCATAATCACTTATTTGGTTGCCGCACAAAGGAGACCTTGTCTTTGAAAATGTTGTTAAATTGCCAGTGTCCAGTGTCAATTGTCCACTGTAACAATGACGACTAAATTCATAAATTTATAAGTTTTAGACAGCCCGGTAATTTCCTATGTCAGAATCTTCAATACTTATTTCTAGTTGCATTTTTGATCCAATTAATTAATTAAGACTCCTGTTCTAATTTAAAACATCCATAATATAAATGTTCCATGCCAAAATTTAACGATCCCTAACGTAAAGTTTGCAACGTTTCCTAACAAACAAGGGGATTTTTCTTCTAAAATATTTTAATTAGCCACCAAGCGTATCGCGAGTATAAAAATATCCGCGCCTTCTTAATGAACCAACCTCTTACGAAATGTACTGATTAGCGCCGTAAATTATAAGATGCGACTCGGAAAAAGTGTCAGAAACCACAACACAACCTAAAACTGTCTTCCATAACGCGCGTCCCTGTGCTTAGGGATCTAAAGTTAGACGAAGGTACTACGCCCCGGGTGGAACAAATCAAACAAGCATCGAAAACAAACACAGCATTTCAAATAAGAATCACACAAATTTATGCTGGGCTGCTTTTATACAAGCACGTGCGAAACCTGCGGTTATATTTAAATATCCTGATGCGAAGTCGTCGCTGAACAAATTACGTTATGAAAATGTCAGGAGATATACGAAATCGGTCAACCGAAAAACCGACTAAACTAACATTCACCCAAGAAGTGAAAAGAAAACAAGTCACTCCAAATAAAAAGTCGCCACTGTTTCATTTTTAAATAAGTTTTGAGTTTCTGAATTCGTTTTAGAATAAATCTGTTGTTGGATATTCCTTTTTGCCAAATTTCAACCTGAATTGAATAAGTCAAAGAATGACGCAAATTCTAAAAGTTGGCCATTTTTTGATTTATTCTTCTTAGAGTAGCATACCCTTTACAGGGCGTTGCCGATTTGATTTGATTTATTATATACGTTAAAATTTGTTGTTACTGAAGAATAATAAGAGAAGTGTATTTAATGCTGTGGAATGAGCTGTCTGGCAATTCATATTATACTCACTTTTTTGTTGGCAAATGCAGACCAAACATTATCGGACATTTTTAATACAACACAAAAAGCACTATAAACGAAAATATCTAAACTACTGACCTGTAATACTCTAGTTACTAAAGCCAAGAACAAATCAAAACCTTTCTCTGGCATGAAAGAACAATTTTCTCGCCTACCTACTATAATTACTTGTAAATTGACTTCATAACCAATGACACTTGAATCGCAATCGTGGGGTGACTCCCCTAAACATGAATCCTGGAATACTAAAGCTGTATGAGCACAAACATAAGTGCATTGCGTTGTAGTATTTATTAACCCATATGCGAACCCCATATCTTCTATGTTTATTTAAAATAGAAATCGAAGGGTTGCAGAATCGATTTCATTGTATGAACAGATGGGTTGATATTCAAGATTTTTAGAATATGTTCGGTTTTAATTTAGGTTTATCACAATAAATAATATTCAACCAAGTATATTGAAATTATATTAACTTAGGATTACAATGCCACTTAAATAATATATCATGGATTTGGATATGATTATTCTGTGTAATCATTACCTTCAAGATATATGAGAATCATTTCTTAAAAGTAAAAAACTCTAAATAAATAGAAATACAATAAATTAATGTTTCAATGGTACTAAAAGTTACATACTAAAAAATATGAAAAACCGAAATTGGCAATCAGTACAAAACCATGGAACATGATAGAGTAAGATACGAGAAAACTTGTTAGTAAACTTAAGAAAAGCCAATAACAGAGTTTGTTATACAAGAAAAGAACGAAAAGGGAATGGATATGTCCTAACCACGAAAGAATGTTAAATGCGTAACAAAAGGCCCCCCGAAAAACAATTTTGAAAAAATTCTAAAATCCTAAATAAGATAAAACAAACAAACTTTTGGAAGAAATTGAAAGTTACTGGTGCTAACCACAATAGTGAGTGAACCAAACTTACTTATAACCAAGGAAGAAGAAATGAACCATGAAGTCATATTGTATTCTCATTATCGCCCATCTTCTCCGTCTCACAAGATGAATTAATAGTTTATACTCTCCGATTTGGCATAATAGTATTGTATTTGTTGTCACTTTTTTGATCTAACATTTATTGAGTTTTAAAATTATTTAACATAACTATTTTATTTGTGAATTCTTGCTAAAGCGCGATTTACACTATATCACTTTTGATGTTTGTACATCTAAAGTGAATCATCCTTGTTTACACATTTTCATCCGGTTATGTATTTTCACTGTTTCTCGTTTCGTGTCTTCCTTTGAATGAGAAGTGATAAGAGATGTCTCGTTCGAGAAGGAATACAAGAATATTATGCGAGCGGTCATTGACTTAATCTCACGTGGACTAATTCATGAACTGAATAATGCAATTGAATTATCGACAAATGACAGTCTCCGTGCTCAAAGACGTTGGTGGGTGAAACCATGGGTTTCAAGGAGAGAAATGCCGATATGCTTCAAGGAACAATGTCATATGTTTGTCTTGCCACTTGAAAGACATTGTGTGACATATAAATAACTACCGCTGTTAAATAAAAACTAAAAAATTTACAAATAAATCAATAAAACGGTTAAAAAATGCAGAGTATTTGTCAACTACACGGTCTCACAGGCGGCTGAAGAAACAGTGAATAGTGAATAGTGAATGCGGATGACTAATTGGTTTTTCATCAAAAGTTAGTAGGGGGTCAACTTCTTTCATCGTTCATCTTTTTAGATGATTCTTCCAAGATAAACATCCAAAGGGACAACTGTAAATGGGCTTTAAATGAATTTCAGTTAGAGTATGAAGCGATAAGCGCAGCCCGTAACGTGTTTGCTGTGCAAGGTGACAATGTTCTCGACAAGTTGACTACAAGAGAACTATTAAAAGAACGTTTTCCGAATTGGGACCGTGTCACTGCTGAGAAAGAATCTCAACGTTTCGCGCACTGTCTTAAGGGGCTTCATCACGATGAAAAGGGGGCACTAAAAGAGTACGGTAACTTAACGTGTCAACCATGCCAGAGGCGAAACTCTTTTTTATCAAGAGGCAGAAGAGTACAGTAACTCAACTTGTAAATCAAACCAGAGGCGAAACCCTTCTCCGGCTCTGAACATTGAGTTATTCTTTCTCAACAATGACACGGTCCCAACCCGAAAAACGTTAAAGTTTGCCATTTAAATGTTGGCAAAGCTAAACAAGATAACTGATAATGAATTGAAGACTGAAAATTGCACGCTGACAATAAGAACGAAAGAAAATGTCGGATTCATAAAACAGAAGGTTCTAGCTTCCTGGTAGATAGTAAAGAAAGAAAATACAAAATGTAGCCTAAAAATGTTTCTCAGAAATCGTTGTACATGTCAAGTAAATGCCTGTTAGGTAGCCAATCGACACGGATTGAATTCGGGGGGAAGGGGGGATGTTTATCGTGAAACTGATTTGGATCAAACTTATTAGTTAAGAATTAGTTTAAAGATTGGAGTTGGTGGAGCAAGCAGTAAGTCGAGAAGGACTCGTTGTTAATCACTTCCGTTACACATCAACAGATTAACGAGGCTTCAACGTCTTCAGTTGTAAGATGAATCGGTTAAATGCTTTGCACGTAACGAAAGAAACAAACTGCAAAAAAATATTTACTGAAGTAATACAACATGGGGCACGTGGCAATTATTACTCATAAATACCAAAAGGGTGATATATTCAGGGTAGATTATTATAGACCAATAAATTTGTTACTGCATTTAAACTTATACTACAACTAAAAAGGCTAATAAACGACATACCTAGATAGTATGATCAAAAAGTCGGCGGGTCACGCGCGACACTTTAATGCATTTTTAAGTATAATTTACTTACTTGAAATATAAAAAATAAAAATGACAAAAGTAAATAATTTCAGAGACTACTTTCAAATTCTAGTAATATCCATCCCGGGACTTTTTAATGATACTACAATATAATATTACCGACCATATGGGAATAAACAGTTTCGACAAAAATTGAATTGAAACCGTGTGACCACTCTAATACCCTTCAAACATTACTAAAGAAGACAATCATTATACCCTAAAACTCCATGTTGACTAGTAGATCATGAAAAGATGTTCATCTTGGTGAAAGAATAGCTTGTTCTTCCTGAAAATGGAATCAGGTAGGTATTTCCCATAACAAAAAACACAAATGCAAGAAACAGTTACAAATATAAAAGTTTTTGCTATATCCCAAAGAAACAAGTATGTACACATAGGCAAAGTAATATCGTATAACCTAAACCATTACTATGCTAAAAGACATCTGAGAAAGGGGTTACTCACCAAGAACTTGAGATTTATGAATGAAATAACAGTGTCCTACTCAATGGTGATCCTTAAAAGCTACAACCAAAAATGATTACATAGCTCGCTAAAAAAGCAGGCTTAAAAACGAACATTTTCGCCATCTTACGCCCTTTGAAAGAGGACGAATTATCGGAATGCATGATGCTGGTTTAAGCTCTCGGAAAATTGGCAGGCGCATGGGCCGACCTTACGCCACTATTAGACGGACTTGGGTAGATTGGCAGGAAGAACACCTAGAAACTCGTCGTAGAGGCAGTGCACGCGAAGATCGGCTGTTAAGGCGAAGTGCAATGCAGGACCCAGTAGAACCAACGCTAGCTGTTGCAATCAATTGATCGTAGAGTATCTATGAGCACAATTTATCGTCGAATACGCACATTTGGGTTACGCTCATATCGTCCTTATTTTCGCCTTCCTATGACCCAACAACATAAAGATACCAGACTGCAGTGGAGTCAAAACCGACAACATTGGGACCATGAATGGGAAGCTATCGTCTTCAGCGACGAATCCCGATTTTGCTTATGGCATTCTGACAGACGTTTACGGATCAGACGACCTAGAGGTCAGAGGCAAAATTTACAGTTTGTTCAGCGTCGCCACACGGCTTTAACTCCTGGTGTAATGGTGTAGGGAGCAATACGCTACGGCGGCAGGTCTCCCTTGATATTCATTCCGGGCACTCTAAACGCGCGCCGTTACATTGACACCATTTTGGAGCCCGTGTTAGTGCCATTTCTCCAAGACCTTCCAGGGGCCCTCTTCCAACACGATAATGCGCGGCTTCATACTGCTCACGCAACATTAGAGTTCCTAGCACAAACAATGTTCTGCATTTGCCTTGGCCGGCAAGATCCCCGGACTATTGAACATGTCTGGGACATGATGGACAGAAAACTGCGTCGATTACCCCATCCTCCCAACACTTTAGAGGAATTACGTCAACAGCTACAGATAGCCTGGAATGAGCTGCCCCAAGAGGCAATCGACCATCTGATTTCCAGCATGCCACGAAGGGTTACTGAATGCATAAGAGTACGCGGAGATGCAACACATTATTAATGATATTTTCAATAAATGTTGTCATTTGTTTTTGAAACTGTAATCATTTCTACGTAATTTCGAAGTTCTGCGTCAACTCCTTCCACGTCTTATGAAATGCAGTGTACTATGTTGCGCTCCTTAAACCATAACTAAAAAGGTGTACCTCTCAGTCGAAATACTAGAAAAGAAAGAAGAGTGAGAAGATAATACGATAATTAAGGACCACTGCACTCGAGATAGTCTGGAAAAGTATTATTATCCTTCTGATTTTTAAGATCTTATTTACATGAATAGCTTATGAGGTCTTTAAAAAATACATGAATTCGAAAACTGTTCGAAGTGAAGTCCAAACGCCTTAAAAAATATAACACAATCTAGGATTTTACTGAAAATCTAACGAATTTTATATATGTTTTTTTTTTATTCAACGTTAATAAACCGAATCTATCTTCCTTTACATATTGTTCAAATTGTATATTAGCAAATTCGATGTCGTTATGTAAATGATTGTTATATTTTTTGTCTATGACATTTGATAGGATGAACTTTTTGGAATTTCATCTAATAAAATCTGGTATATGAAGACATCGGTTCTTTAATCAGAGTAAATAAGTAAAGGTAAAAGTAAAGGCTTCTTAAGTCAGTTTGTCGCGCACGCTTTGCGTACGGGGTGATGTGAACCGAAGGATTATTGTTTTTCGTCTCAAAAAACGTAGTTTCACCAATTTTCATATGAATATTTCAAAAACTTTTGAAATTACAGAAGAAAATTAAAATTAAAATTTCGACTCTTTAAATATTAACTTTTGGACTAAGGTAAATCGTAATATTTTGGCCTCGCGAATCTACTGTTGGTTTGTGCCCCGTTACTTATGGACCACCTTATAAAATAGAGATACATAATAAATAATACACGATATTGCCAAAGTAATTAACATGACTTTAAATTTAAAAAAATTAATAAGAATAAGGATCAACGGATTTATATTGTACAACTTTCTCCAATGCTCTTATACAAAAATTTCTTTGGTTGTTTTGCCAGTATTGTACAAAGGAAATTGCAAAAATACGCCCTGTTAAATTTATAAAGATACTTTTTAAACGCTGGCAATTCAGTTTACCCAATTTTAATAAAATTTGTAATTTTGAGAATTTTTCAGTTAAAGCCAAACTCTAGTTACGTTCATTACAATAGATAATATCTAATTAAAGGCGTAGACAAGCTAATAGACGGAGAATTAGTAATTCATAAAAATAATTCTTTGTAAGTTTTTCTAATATTACCAGCTATGTACGATCAAAAAGAAAGTTTAGCTTTAAAAGAAGAGATCTGTGGTGGCTTTGAAAACTAGGAAACATAATATACCGGGTGGTCCATCGATCTGTATTTTTTTTACTCGGATATTTTCAATATTACCGATTTTTTTTCAAACAAAGTTTATATTACATTATAATGCCCACATATCTGCAGTATAAGTTTTTCTACCGGGTGTTCCATTTTCGTGCAATGATATGCAACTTTATATTTTTTAATGGAACACCCTATATATTTTTACAAAATTTTAAAGATTTTTTGTTTCTCTTTAAAAGAGTTCTTATTCATTATAGCCCAAAAATGATCAGTACTGAAACTATTCATGTTTTATTAATAAATAATCACACAGAAAGTATGCCATTAATAGTTATTTATTATACATGCGGATTAAATTAATGTTTAATGAGCGGTACGTTTACACGCGCGAGCGGCGGCAGCCGCAAGCGCGTTAATACCGCGAGTTAATACATTAATTTAATCCGCAAGTGTAATACAACTGTTTATTCAATTTTGACATTTACTTGACATTTTTAAAGCGATTTGACATTTTTAAAGCGCTAGCGGAATAAAAATTTTAAATCGCTAGCGGAATAAAAATTTTAAACGATTGTTTATAAAACATCAACTTTTATGGGCAGGCCAGAAACAATTAAACGTCAGTTTATACGGCAAAATTGAATAAAAAATATAAAGTCATTGCGCGAAAATGGAACACCCGGTAGAAAAACTTATACTGCAGATATGTGGGCATTTTAATGTAAAATAAACTTTGCTTGAAATAAATTTCGGTAATATTTAAAATAATCGAGTAAAAAAAATACAGACTGATGGACCACCCGGTATGTATACTGAATGTCAAGTTATGGTATATTTGATAACTGTTTAATTAATTACCAGAATATGTTTATATAATACTATATTTAACCCTACTACACCTTTTTTCATTTATTTTCTCCTTTAGTAATTTTCTTAGAACGATATAAATATCTTACTGATAAAATCAGCTCGTTTGCTCGTTATACTTCATTAATTAACTTCTAATACTCAAAATAAAAATAATGCAGTCCGTGTTTTGAAACAGTTCACCGAAATATAGGTCGTAAATTGTATTTATATATAAATTCTTACTTAAATATCGCAAGTTATACCTTATACTTCAAGTTTATTATTACCGCTTTAATACACGCATAATGCAAATCAGAGAGATATTTTATCATCCTGAAGCGAAGCCATTCAAACGCTTTAACTAGAAGGTAGGTTTCCTCTATTGTGGATTAGAGTTTCTCCGTCAATAAATTCATTAGGCGTGTACTACTGCATTTTTTCCAATAAAACCATGGATTTACAAACTTCGACTGACCTGCAGTTTATGAAATAATCAAATACTTAATCAAAAAAATAAAATAACAATATAGGTACTAATATTGGAAAGTTTTTATACAATGTTTGAATAGGTATCTTTGGATGATTAATATTATAATTGACATTGATACAGTAACAATAATCAAAATAAGCAAAGTTTTACTTTAGTTTAATAATAATATAATTCAAATGGCAAATCAGCTTCAATTTCAACAAAAACTTTCAGAATAATGAAGTTTTCAATTCTTACCCTTCATTTGAAAAACCAAGACAAACGTCTATAAAAAGAAATGTCCAGGTGTGGTTAAAATTTATATACGTATACGGGGTGTCAATGAAACCTGGGGTACCCCGATTTTTAGATTATATTTAAAGATATCGAAATAAAATTTGGTATACCGGGTGTCCACGGTAAGACGCAACATAGGGGAACAGCAATGTATTTTTTTAGAAAAGATCCGGGTTACCTGCGGAATGTGTGCGAATTCAGCGTTCAACGCGCGTGATTGAACTTGCTTAATGCTAAAAAGAGATAGAAATAGCGCAAGAGTTTGCGCGTTATGCAAATATTTCATTGTTTACTTTTTATGTCGGCTAATTCTGACAGCACTTACAACTTTCGTTTACAATAAAAATACGCAAAATGAGTATTTTTGATATCGCTATTTCTGCATTTTGCATATTTTAAATTGAGTTCACCTTATTACAATACCACACGCAAAGAAAACGTAAGCCAATTCTATTAAAATGTGAGGTTATGCTCACAGCATTTCAGATTACCAGCAAATAATGTTCGTTATTGTCGAGTTTATATCGCTAAAAACATGCAATGGTGTTGAATTCCATCAAAAAAGAGCAAATAGTCAATTAGATACCAAACGAACTTAAGTTGTAATAAAAATATTGAAATAAAAATTTGTCCTAAAATCTGCCGGAAGTATTAAGAAAACTTACAAATCTTAATGGTTCATGTAGATAGGTGTGAAATTACTTACATAAAGAAAAATGTATAATTTGGTGAAGTACAGGGTTGTTGTGCAAGAAAAACTTAACAATAAAAGGGTTATACGTAATTAGTTATTTTTGTAAATATGTAAAATGGCATTATAAATAAATGTTTTAAATTATGTTGTTTTAGTATAATAATAACAATGTATCTCTAACTGTGCATCATTGCAGTAAATAATCAATGACAGAAATTCTTTTTTATTATTTGTAGCCCTAAAAAGATTAGAGGCAGATTTTAGCTACGAACCTGGTTCCTTGATTTTTTGAATTCGATTTAAAAGTGACGTAATCAAATCTACTGTTCGCCAAAAAATATTCAATTCAAACGCCGCGCCGGTTTGACACTTAAACTTTTACCCCTAACATAATTGAACATTTTTCGACCTCCTGATCAGTAAGTGGACCGTTATTGACGAAAAATTAGAACCGTAAGTGGAATTTACCGTTTGTTTATTGTTGTCATAGTAATGAATGTGTGATGACCACCTGCGCGAATATAATTTTAATTTTCTATTTTTCAGGGATTATATTTTAATGTATTTTCTTTTATTTAAAGCATATCGTTAGGGGTGTTCCTTTGGGCAATAATGTGGCATGAAATTTCATTTGGAAACTAATAACAGCAATATCAATCCTCGGACTTATGTGAACCACCATGTCCCTTTATAAATTAGTTTCGCCGCCTTTTAGGGAACCAAACCGACACACGCTTTCCAGTAAAATATCAAATTACAAAGGAATTTAAAGAGACCATAGTATTAGAATTTTAACTCAACTATAAAATTTATTAGTTTCCTGGACAAGTACCAGATGCAAAACCGTGAGAACGTTGATTTTCCACCTCTTCTGTATCGGATTTTTAGTATAAATATACAACAAAATATTATCAAGAGAAGCAGTCTTGATTATGCAGTCTATCTTTATAGTCGTCTGAAATTTCGATTTGTACACTAATTAGTGTATCTAATTACTGTCAAGTATACCGTGCTTCATATTACGTCACCGTGGTAAAGCATTGCTTTCCGATAGTGTGTACTTATTGATCAAAGGGGTGAAGGTGCCGTAAGGCCAATTGAGGGGTCTTCCTGCGAAATCCAAATTAACCACAACGTAAAAGTTGGCAATCTTAATATACTTAACGTATTCAAGATTAGACTTATCAAAATTACCGTATGGTTGCCCTGGTGTAAGTGCTGATCACAATTAATTGTCACAAACGACAATTCTGACTACGAGATATATCTTGGGCATATTCTCAATTAACGATAGGGTGAAACATCCCTTACAATGTGCGAGGGCACCTAGTGCCTCGTACATTCTCGTACATGAGAGGCAACGCTTACTCATGTACTACTAACAGTCTTGCATAGCGCACGTACTCTGTTAGAGGGAAATTGCACCCTCGTCAAAAAGATTGGTTGTAATACCACATTTGGCTTCGGCCGCTTAAAATTGATTTTTATATTAATCCCTTAAAAGATCGATCTTGTATCGCATATCTGACTGACGCACCGACTTCCAGCATAATTTCTTGTGATCAAACCACGCACGCAGGCCATCCTAAGTACATCAAAGTCATAAAACAAAAGTATGCTAATTAGTCACGCCACTGCCCATAATTAACTTGCCTAGTCTGATGTTCATACACTGTGCTTACTTTATTTACTGTATTTGTAAATATCTGTACATAAATATGACTTTATAATATATGTATTAAACTTGGTGGAGTATTTATTTCTTGTTTATAAGATGAGCTACTCTAAATCAACGAATCACAACAACATTAAGGGTCCTCTGACTAAATACATAGTCAGTTATCTAAGTAAAGGGTAAGATTTTCATTTGACCAATAAGGGTTGAGGGTAAAGGAAATCTTAGTGAAAAACTAGACGAACACAGCGAAAAACTATAAAGGGTAACACACCTGGGGTTCGTACAGTTACAAATGTAATAACAGTACTATAATATTACTTACGCGAACGGCGCGGCGTACTCGTAAAGGTGAATTCCAGTGGCGTGTCTAGAGCCTCACAAAAGGGGAAGCTGAAGGGTAAAATAAAGCCGCAGACAAAAATTTTTTGATGCTAAAAAGACTTTTTTTACAAACCATAATAAAATCTTACCTTTCTTTTGCAAACTCATCTATAACGTCATCATAAAAACTTTTTTCACGAGAATACAATTCTTACGAAAATCAGCCAATCACAACCCTTGAAAATGTTGTACCAATAAGTGGAAATAATTTATTGCCGCGATAATATTTTGTTATTTCCAATAGCAACGCTAGTAACGTAGTAACCACTTAAATATGACATATAAACAAAAAATTACTTGACAGTTGAGAAAAAACTGTAGCACCGATTAGTGAAAAATGTAATCATTGTATTCTCTTCCTAAATATAACTCGTGTTCGCTTAAAAATCGATAATATTTAGAAAATGCCACTCATGTTAATCCCAATCTTTGGAAAATGCAACTCCTGCTTCGCAGTCGTTACATTTTCGTCGTTGGATTAACATTCGTGACATTTTGAAAATATTATCGACAATAAGCTCACCACTTGTTATATTACCCTTGAGAATATTCTTGCACTAATTCATTTTCAATTGATATTAATCCCAAAGCAGAAAGTCTTTCTTGTCCTGTAGAATTCATAACAAAACTTTTGATTCGTTTAAGCGAGGAAAAGGAACGTTCTGTAGATGCACTTGTAGCGGGGATAGTGAATGTAATCTGCCGGGTTAACAGCTTACACCAAACTATTTTTAGTTCGATTTTCAAATGAAATTATGAGTAAAAACGAAAGATTTTTGCATTGATACGATATTTGTATTGTTTATATATTAATATGTAACTAATTTCACGTTCATATACTTTTCAATTCCACAGTAAAACAGTATTTATTTTATTACTTAATATTCTTGCACACGCTCTTGCTATCGTTCTTAGCGAATAAAAAATTATACTGATTGTACGCTGTGAGCTCGTAGCTTATAAAGCCGTTTCGGGTTATGTCTTGTTTTTCGTCGTTTGTATTATTTATGCGGCACCGGGCAGTTGAATCAGATTCGAGCATCGAGCTTCGATTAGCATTGAAAAATATTGAAAATCATTATACATATTCGGGTCAACATGATAATATATAATATTAAATTTTTAAGGTATATTAATATAATTAGACGCTGTAGGTATTTAGTTTACGTAGGGGAAGCTGTGCTTCCCTAGCTTCTACGGTAAACACGCCACTGGTGGATTCACAGCTCCGCGTTTTGCGTTTTGCGGCACCGCAATTTTTTGAATAGCCGCTCGTCATTGGTTGGTTTAAAGCAGTAGTAGTGAAACCCAAAGCGCGGGAAATGACCAACCAATGACGAGCGGTTATTCAAAAAATTGGAGTGCCACAAAACGCAAAACGCGGAGCTGTGAATCCACCTTAAGTGAACATTATACTCCGCCATGTGACTCCACCTACTTCGTAATTTTATTGTAACAACTGTCAATCATGTTAATTTAATTTTAATATTATTACGTTTTTTGATACTTTTTCCAGGCGGTCGAAAAAATAGTATATGCGCCTTGTTCCGTAAGTATTTTTTTGGCCTCGCATGCATGGAAAACCGAGGCATGTCCAAAAAAATTTACTTACGAGCACTTGGCACGTAATATACTATTTAGTACCTACGTATTTCGTATTTAAAGGATTTATAAGATGTTGCCGTGTTAGTTACTTATAAAGTAAATTCGAAGACTTCCACGGTCAGTGTCAGTATTAACAAAACGTTTTCCGGATTGGAACGTTGTCATTGTTGAGACAGAAGCACTCAACGTTTCGTCCACTTTTTTAAGGGCCTTCTTCAGGAGTAAAAGGGAACACTAAAAGAGCACGGTAACTCAACGTGTCAACCACGCCAGAGACGAAACTCTTCTAGCAAGAGGCAGAAGGGTAACGGTAACTCCACTTGTCAACTAACTTTATGAACCGTGACGTCATCGGTTCGTCAATAAAATAAAGTGGTTCGAAAATTTTAAAATAGGTTCTTAGCTAAAATCCGCCTTAGTTTTCATGATTGTGAAATTAAATAGTGAGGTTAAATAATTATTATATTAAATGTTCACAGGATTAGGGTCTGTATAAATCTTAATAATTAGCACTTTTTCAGCCTACTAATATATTTGTAGATGTAGATCCTTGAGTAAAACTGACAAATCTAACAAGTTTAACAATTTGATGTTTTGTTGCTGTCAAAATTGACAGATATAAAAACTAAACAATGAAATAGTTGCATGCCGCGATAACAGATGCCGGCGCTATTTCTATCTCATTCTAGCATAAGTAAGCCCAATTACGCAGGTTGATTGCTGAATTCGTACATAATCCGCAGGTAACTCGGATCCTTTCTAAAAAAATACATTGGTGTTTCCCTATGTTGCGTCTTATCGTGGACACCCGGTACTCTTAAATTATTTGACATAGAACATTTCAATTGTTTTGAAACCTAGCACCTAGATTTATATGTCCAAAATATCGTTTTTCTGAATGCAAATGAAATTTCCAGATTAATCATACATTACCTACTGGCAGTAAATAAATTCTTGAAAAATGCTAGGTTTTAACATCCTAGTTTCACACCATAGCGTGATTTGAAAAAAGGATAGTTACTCTCAAGAACCAATTTTTTCCCAACTTTAGGTCATTCTAATACACCAACGAAAACAGCTGACGTTCTAAAACAATTTGTTTGGAATCTTGGAGCACCCTGACTTTCAGTTAACGCAGGTCATGGCACTCTAGATTAATAAATAATTTTTTTTGCAAAAATGTACTTTGACATCAAAATGTTTCAAACTTGATACTAGCATACGTAAAATTAAATGGAGATTCCAAAAATGTATAAACATACAGGCTGTTCCATTTAAAATATCAAAGTTGATGTTAATTACGGAGGTGACAGAAAGCTTTATTCTATGCTCAAAAAATGCAGTTTCAAGAATATATCACATACACTAAATTTCATTTTGATATTTAAAAAAATAAAAAATATATAGGGGTGTCCCAGGTTTCATTGACACCCTCTATATAGGCTGACTTTTTATTATAGAAACAGTGTGGTTTGATTTATTTTATCAGAACACTCAGGTTGTGCATCTGTTAGAAAAACTAAATTTATAATAATTATTAACAAAATAAGTAGTAACTACAATAATAAAATTTCATGGATATTATTTTTGAAAAACTATAAATACATGTACATTTGTACATATATCAAATACATACTGAGATAAATAGAGATGATTATATCTTTAAGCAACCCCTAGCATTTTAAATAAAAAAAGTTAAAAATACCGTATATTTATTTACAAAAGTACACGTACGTTACTTAAATTTAAAATAATATTAAGAATAAGCCTGGAAAGCATAGAAAATAATGTATGTACGAATGCATCCAATTTTAAATGAAATTTCAGGAGGCATGACAAAGGAGGTTATTGTTTATTAATAACCAACCTTTCTATACTTGCGAAATTGTATGCAGATCGAACATGTTAACAGTAAAAACAACAAAAAGTCTCTCGACGAGTGGAAAATTGACAACAAGAACAAGAATAAGAAGTCACGTTCGCACGAAAGTTCGTGATCCAGAGTATTGAGTTAGGCTGTCAAGACAGTTTCTTAGTTTCTGAGGAACCAACAATACAATAATATTGTGTTTCAACAGTTCTCGCAACGGTATTGTTAGATGCTTATTTTAAGTAAATATTTTTATAATTTGCTTCTATGTAAGAAACAACAAAAAAATGAACTGAAAAAGGACCTGTTAAGATAGCAAAAAAACACTTTCGAGGTTTCAATGTAAAATGATAACCATCGCCCAACGTCTCCGAAGAGTCCTAAGCATTATTCAGAACTATCGATTCATGTTATCTCTCATTTAAATGAACAGTACCTACGTCTTCCGACGTTTAGTCTATAGATTGATAAAGCTCTATTTAGAGAACATCTTGCTAGGGCCAGATTTAACCTTGCAGGTTGTTATAAAGCAACCATTAACTAGGCTACATGTAAAATTTAATATCTACCTCAATTGCCACTTTAACAAACAAATAGTTAGTTTAGAATAATTTCATATCCTACCTGCAAATTCGGTTAGTTTTGAATCAAACAATTCTTTGCTAATAATAATTTATTTCGTTGATATTATCAGAACTATATTTGTTATTACGAAAATTACAATGCATATTCCAAAATTATTTTAAAATAGGGTGCTTCATTATAATGTAACATTAATTATAAAATTATTTAGTTTGAAACTGAACATCCTACGTATTTTTACATACCTGAATTTAGAGTTTCCTTATGATGCAGAACTACAGGAACTTCACTCAACCGTTCGGTAGTTATTTAGATGTCTTTGGAAAAATCTCTTTGAACCAATACAGAATTAGGTCGAACGCTAATTTACTAGAAAAAATACTGCCGGCAGTCATACTACAGTACGTAATAAAAATATTAGACACGGTATTCAAAAAATATCGGTTTTAATTTTTCTCGATTTTTTAAATAATCTTCAGCTTTTCTAAGGGCATCACGATAGCGGTCGTACAGTGAATCGTTAGCCTCGATATTTTCGGCAATCTTTGAACGATTCGAAACTTTTAAAACATGTAAGTGAACATATACCTCTTCCGGAAAGAGTACAATAACACTCAGAATGCCCATCCAACGGGGATTGAGCTTGTATGCTCAACTTGAGCATACAATCAACAGACCCTGGTAAACCCTGCAAAAAATATGTGGAACCCAGTTGATTTGATAAAAAATAACCCATATACTACACTCCTCTTTCAAAACAAGATTAGGCCTATAATGATAGCACATCTGGAAGCCAAAACCACGACAATAAATCAAAACAGCCCAAAATACCGCCAATATTCATTTACAACACAAATAATCACAAGGAAGTAATTACAGAAAATAGAGAATTTTCAACATTTTACATAGCAATCAATATCTAAAAGCTTATCTCACATCCCATGATGATGATTTCCGAAAGTTAACAAAATATTATACAGGGTGGTGCATTGCCTCACGCACCATAGGAATTGCAATGGTAATTTTTTAATATGTAACTATTTGCTTCCCTAATTGTTTTAGACCAAAAGTGTAATTAAGTTTTTTGTAGAGAAAAAAATATTGTATTGATTGATGCTATTTTATATAATTTTCGAGTTTCATGTAACAGAAAAACTGAGGGGATTAATTCGTGCACTTTGACGAAAATCACTCATGCCATGAAATGTTTGAAACAGAGTGGTGGAGCTATGCGCCTATGACAGTTTGAAATTATTTTTCAATATGAAAAATGTAACTTTTTGGCGTTGGTAAACAGATAAACATTATTCAATAAAGATGGGGTATTTTTTTCTCTACAAAAAACATTACAATTCCATACTTCCCAAAATTCTAATAACAAACCACTATCGGTAGTTAATAAAAATGTTTCCATCTCACTAACCGAAAGTGAAGTCAAAAAGAACTTTTAGCTAAAAATTTATCCATAAAAAATGTAACCCGCTTAATTAACAAAGATACGGCCAATTCCAATCTGTGTAGTTCTGAGTTTGTATTTTAACAGCGACCGATACAGCGAAAGATATCTTTGACGTCAAAACAAATTTTCACTCAATCGTAACAGTTGAAGTAAGGAAACATCCCTCAATGTCAGAAGTGCTAGAGATATGGGCACATAAAACACTATTGTGCAGCCAGCTACAAAGGATGCCCCCATCATATTGAGATGCAAAAACAGGCATGGCAACAAAAAAATCCAAGAAATTTTCCTCAACAACCATTCACTATGCCAAACCAACTATAACGTCAAGCCACATAACCTAACTTCAATCTAAAATATCAGAGGACTGAATCAGTGCCACAACCTTCCCACTTTAACTACAATGGAATATTACAGTTACTCAAAGAGTTAATTACACCCCTCATCAAACCCTTTATATTAACATACATTCTTCCGAACATTCTTAATAGATACCTTAAAGCAAGCTGTTCATAAGCTCACAATCCTAAATTGAAACGCGAATGGCATAAAATCCCAAAGACCAATTTTCATTTCCTTTTTGGTAAGATACAACATAGATATTGTGTGAACCCCGGCAACTTATCAGAATGAGAAATATTTAGAATCAATGGCTGCCAAATTTTTTGCCAGGCTAGACCAGATGGATCAGCTAGGGGAGGGTTGCCCATCAGCAACTTTGTAGCAATATCCATCACCATCTATACCGATAATATCTAGACTACTAAAATTTCAACAGTTTACAAACAACCCAATAAAAGACTAATAGAAAATGGTGTTCAAAAACCTCTTTAACAGAAAGCAATCAACTCTATTCATAGGGAACTTAAATAATAAGGAAACAATGTGGAGATGCCGTGCAAATAACTCAATGATATAGCAGCAAAACACCAAATACAAATATTTACTTCAAACAAGTATATCTACTATCCATACCGAGACGACCAACTACCTGATATCTGGAGATTTATTATGTTAACCAAAAATGTCCATATGCCCATTCAACAAGAAATAATCCCCGAATTGAACTCTAGCCATCTTGCCATCTACCTGTGTTAATCACATTTTCCTTTACCCCATCCTACATCATATTCTTTAGTGCATGCTTAACAGTGAGCTACTTCCCTAGAAAATGGGAACATGCTCACATACTCCTGTAGTTAGACCTATAAGCCCATTGCCGACTTTATCCAAGCCACTTGAAATAGTCATCCTAACACGTCTCACCATACACTGAATGAACATCATATTCTGCTACCAATCCAGTTTGGTGTCTGAGCAGGCCACTCAGCAGTACAATAATTGCAAATAATTGTGAAAATAATCGAGAGGGGGGTACGAAGCTAAATGCTACATAACAGCAGCTTTCTTGGACATCACTCAGGTCTTCGATAAGACTTGGTTAAACTTACTACACTTACCAGCTTACCATTTCTTCGATACTTGACTGATATAATCTTATTGTTTCTGGAGAAGAGATCCTTTGCGGCCCGAATAAACAACGCCCTTTCATGTATAAAGCACGTACATGCGGATGTGCTCCAATGAAGTGTATTTGGTCCTACATTATTTAACATCAACATACAGTATTTTTCACCTAGGATTTAGGTTGTGACGCCAACGCGCTGTTTATACACTACTCAAAAGAAAAAAGTAGTCACTTTTTGAAAGTGGGGTAAATTTACTGTCAGTTTAGGAATCTAGTTGAAACTTGGTATATATGTAGATACATTGTTTATTTGGATAATGCTACATGTTTATTAAAAATTTAATTAAATTTGTAATCTTTGTATAGCTTAGAACTTATCAGTAACAAAAACTAAAGTAATCTAGGAAATTTCTGATAACAAAATATCATATCTTAAATTAGTTTCACTACATTACTTATGATAACAATAAATTCAATACGAAGTATTGCCTCATCTTGCTCGAATTACTGCTTGACAACGTCTTGGCATGCTTCAAATTAGCTTACGAATCGTATCCTTCGGGATGCGCTGCCATTCTTCTATCAGAGCTTGTTCTAACTGAACAAAGGTTTGTGGGGGGTTTGGACGAGTGTGAACAGCTCTTCCCAGCATATCCCACATGTGCGCTATAGGATTCATGTCCGGACTACGTGCTGGCCAATTCAATGTTTGAATGTATTGATCTTGCAGATAATTTATCACTATGTTTGCGACGTGTGGTCTAGCATTATCATGCATGTAGACGAATTCCCGACCAATATTTTGGGCATATGGACGAATATGTACATGTAGGATTTTATTTATGTAACGTTGTGCATTCAGAGCACCATTTCGAACAATGACAAGCTCAGTACGGGTATCTAAAGTGATGCCGCTCCATACCATTATCGATCCTCCACCAAAAGGAATAGTTCTCGCATTGTATTGGGAAGGTAACATTCTCCTGGTCTTCTCCATACACGTAAACGTCCATCGTTACCTGACAGAAGGAACCTAGACTCATCTGTAAACATGACACGTCGGCAGTGCCTCAGTTGCCAGTTTAGGTGTTCTCGGCCGAATTGTACTCGCATTCTACGATGGTGTCTGGCCAATTTGGGCACTTTAACGGGTGTTCTGGACCTTAGATTAACTTCAAGCGGTCTATTTCGAACAGTTTGGTCACTAATTATGCACTCAGTAGCTTGTCGAACGTCTGCCTGAAGGTCTCGTTGTGTAGCTGTACGACTACGAAGGGCTTGTAAACGAAGAAAGCAGTCCTCATCTGCAGTAGTTTTTCTGTTTCGGCCACTACCAGGACGTCTAGTGACAAGCCCGGTCTCCCTGTAAAATGTCCATAGCTTAGCTTTCCCCTTCTGTTTTGTTTAATTGAATCCCTTAAGCGTTGTAATAAGCCCGAATAGTATTTCCCATTTATTGTTTGGCCCTTTTTTAAGTAATCTATTAATAATATGCCCTCGCAATCCCAAAAAATGGTGGCCATTATTTTTCCTGCTGATGCAGCGACCTTAAACTTTTTAGGAGGGCTGAAACCACATCTAAACAATTTGGACCATTCATAAATGGTTGATTTGGAACGACACAGGTCACCATACACGGCTCTCATTTCTTCAACTATTATTTGAGGACTTTTTCCCTGTTTGGTGAGGAATTTTATAACCGAGCGATACTCAACTTTATTCATTTTGACCTCTTAGCTTGACACGTCTTCAAAAACCAGAAGATAACTAAGCTATAAATTTGACCATTGTTTTATTATTATATTTAATTGTCATATGTTGTTTCAAGGCATAGATGATTTTAAAAAGTGAAATAGAAAAATTCCAACCTAATTACAAAGTACTTATTCCGGGAATATAAAAACGACCCTTCGTAGCTACACACGTACGGTCAGTGCTTCGAATTTATCTGTGTTTGGGTACACACAAAAGAAAATGCTCGGCAGTCCGCAGTCGGCCCGTCGTCGTAGTGCGTTGTGTTCTGCAGTAGACAGCAATTATGGATAAAAGAAACTTGGCGATCATTGGAGGATTCTTAACAATATTTGAAGAAGACAAGAAAAGGAAAAGAGTATGGTCCAAACGGTGGTACTTGGAAAGACGAAAATACTCTCATATGAGTTTACTTAAAGAACTTGAAATTAGAGAACCGCACGATTTACATAATTTTGTTACGTATGGACAAAGCTTTTCCAAAAAGCCTTATTATGCGCGAAAGCCATTGTACCAGCAATCACACCGCAACTGTTATCGCGTTGACTTGCCGAACGAATCCGTTTTTTGCATACTCACGTGTGAATAGCGCGCTATTTACATACTATTATATGCATGGAGCAGTATGTAGGATCAAACGGCGCACCAATCACGAAATCTGCAGAGTCAGGCCGAGTTGTGTATTGCACCCGTGATACCTCATACGTTAACGCACCAGCACATCCCTATGCCCCAATAGGGAATAATCGGCTATAATAATAATTATTATTATTATAAAGAAAGACGCTAAAATAAATATACTAAACAATTTTAAGTATATTGGCATCTTGTTAATTTAATTGGAAATTTGGAATTTACACGTATTACTAAAATGTGGCATAAAAATAAAAAACTCCAGAAAATGAAGCAAACTTAAAACCAGTAGCAAATAATTTTACAGCTGGTGTAATTAAAAAATAGTGAATAGATATTATGCAATGCGCATTTAATGATAGCTTTATTAAGACACGAGTATGGGAATTACGACACGAGTATGAGAATTACGACACGAGTATGAGAATTACGACACGAATATGAGAATTACGACACGAGTATGAGAATTACGATACGAGCCGTGTCGTAACGAATACGAGTGCCTTAATAGCCATTAAATGCGAGTTGCATACACTAGTTTTTCTACGACCATTCATAATAATGAAAAAATTGGCACTTTATTTTCAAAATTTACAAAATTACAGTTCAAACTTTTTCACGATTTCAATTGACAAATATCAACAATTCGTGTAACTATGGTTATTAAACAAAATACTTCGCTGCTATTGGTTAACTGGTTATCTCAATTAACAAATATCAACAAGTCGCGTAACTATGGATACCAAATAAAATACTTTGGTGCTATTGGTTATAAACTTGTATCTTAAGGCTGGCATTTACATACAGTGACTTTCTATTTGATGTATCTAAAGTTGCATAACTACTTAAATAAGCAAAATAGGCAACTGTAGAGTCGGGTAATAACTGACGAGTTGAGATGATTAAATTGTTTCTTGGAATAATACGAAACAGTTTGCATTCGAATTCTGTTAGAAAGTTGTGATCTATCGCACTCTGTTAGTTGTGTTGCCTACACGCTACATTATGAATAGTGAGTTACAACGATATTTCTAAAATCGTATTTCCGAATTAACTTGCATTTTGGAAAAATGTTCGTGTGGCCTTTGAAAAGGGAATGTTTTTGTCTATCTATTGACGCGCAGATTTTTTCGATATCGCAAGTTTTGCAAATACTATTTGAAGTTTTTTAAGTAAAATAAAGTTGTACACTTTTTACTGCTAAAACGTTATTTTTTTTTAAATTTCACAAATGCGAGGTGTCTAGACAGACAAAAGATAAATGATTAGAAATAAAAGTCGCCCACCACCCCTACATTAAAATTGGTTCTCAAAAAATGGAGCAAAGTCTGCATATAATCGACTATTTTTCAAGGTGTAAACTCCGTCGTTAATGAATCTCATTAAAGTACAGGTAGTAAATGTTTAATAAATCAATTAAAGTATGGGAATAGAAAATAATGTCATTTTAATGCCGAAACAGAGAAATTTTCTTCTTAGTCCGTTATACATGAATTAGAAAGAATGCAGAATTCTAATTATAATTTCTTTAAAGATAAATTGTTTAATGTCAGAAATAAATACATACAACTGATAAAATAATATGTGATGTGTCAGGAATTAAAATTGTGCAATGTACAATCCGGCCCGACTCTGCGAGTTACGTGATTGGTACGCCGTTTGATCCTACATACTGCATCGTGTGATAGTGTAAGTGAGGGTATGTGTAATGATCTAATGATTTTAAAATGATAGTAACGCCACATAATTTTTTAGGTTGTTTACTGACAAACATTACAAAAGCTTTAGTTACAGGATTTATCAACAAGATAGGTAATTTGGTTATATTTCAAGACACGTTAATTTTTTGATTAATGTTGGATGCAACTTCTAGTTTTTCTTTATAGAGCACTACGTTGACTAATATGTCCTTAAATGAGAGTAACAGCTGTGAAATTGCCAATTAATTCAACCCCATCAAACAATACGAACCCTTTCCTTATTTTTGAGGTTAGATTTGTGAATACATTATTTTTGCCCCTTATTAAATTTATTACTCCTATTTTTTTCTAGTTTCAGTACTAAACTCTACATAGATTTTTAAAATATTTTTTTATATCTCGCAAATTATTTTCCTCAAACAACCACTTCTCAACTTTTTTAAATATTCGATTCAAGAGTTCTCTGAACTTTATAACGTTAGGCGCAAGCACCAAATTGCAACCGAGTTCATTTTTAAAATTTTCAGCGGAAATAATAATGTTTGGGTTAATTTAAGGGTTGGGGCAACCCTCTCCCAGCACGCAACATTAACAAGATATAGGGCTCCCAAATCAGAGTTAGGATGGAGCGAGCGGGTGGCATCATCAGCAGACAAATCGGATCGACCATCGAACCGTGCCATAATTGAACGCCCTCGTCTATGGTTATAGCCCGAAGGGTTCGAGATGCTTGCCCTATACGTAGTTGGACATTCGAGATATATTTTCATTTCAATGCAAATTCTTGGGGTTGAATTGATGTTCCTTTGACAGATTGTAGTTTAGATAGGTTTGCGTGTTGGTAATTTTTAAAAGTCAAGGAATGCTGCTGACTGTAAAAAGACTTGAAAAGAAAAAATATGATTATTACTGAAGTTGATGCTCATTTTCTAACCTTTCACATAAATCTTGCGGAACAGCAAAATGTTCGAACTTTGAGTTCCTTTGTTTTTGATCTCTAGAAAAACTTTTTCTCTTATGTTCGAGTAAAATATATGTAGCCCTTAAAAAACAATTTTCTAAGTCTCTTTATTCAAATTTTGTGTGGCCAATAAAACCAACAATATAACTCGGTCCCGAATCGAAGTCTGACGCATTGTTTGGGGAACCGAAGTTGAAGTTTGGAGTAATACTTTGTATTTCTTTCGCTGATCGGTGCATTTTTCCCGCTGCAAGGCGTTCGCCACCCTCGCGTAAAAGGAAATGTAGCCCGCCCTTGCAGACGCGAAAACGAGACAAAAGGAAACTAATGTAATAGGGAGGGTTTTCTACTACTTCGGGCTACTTTAACACTTACATATGTTTTGCGTCCTTTTACTTACTCATTTTTACCACTAAAGAACAACGAGGACAAAGAATTCTCCGGTGTGAGAGTTCCGGAACTAAATTTAGTCATTTAAATTTTACGTTAAGTAGTTTAGTGTTTCGAATTCTTTTGTTACCCGTAGCGCATTGGAAATAACAACTGTTTCTAGTCTTTAAGGACTTTGAATAATGAGATATGGCAGTGTTTTGTTCTCGCGGAAATACTTTATATTATTTTCGTTCTTACGACATTTCGTTTGAAGCTGCTCGAAGAAGAATACATTTAGGGATTCAGGAAATGCAGGATGCAAGAGGGCGAGAACAATGACCGGTACCCTACTGATTAAATTAAAGCGTAAGGGTCAAATTAACACAGTTCCTGAAATCCTAGAAGATTAAACTTTCATAAGATTAAATATAAATTAAATGTCTCGTTGTTTCCACTAAAAACACCTTTAAATGGATTAAAGATATAGGGACTGGTTTCTAAATTTTCCAATGTCTTGGTAGACCAGCGCAGAGACAGTAATTTTTTTTATAAATTGCCTGCTAACTGACTGGTTAGATAGTAATAATTCCTTATTCTTTATGAAATATTTACGAAAACTTGGATTGGTTGAAAAAGAAAAAATACTCGAGAAAGGCCGAAGAGGTCGGATTAGTTAACATGTCTAACCATAATAAAAAGCAATGGTATGGTAAGTCATAGAGATAATAGAACAGATGGTAAGATTAAACAACTGATTATGGTAAGTGATTAGGATATGACGACACAGGTTTTACTAAAATACATATTGAACAGTTATGGATGAATAATGGAATCAGAATATGGCCGAAAAACACGGATCAATCAACTGGTATGGAAAAGAAACAATACAATGGGGTAGCTACCAATTTTACCTTATAATCTCTTACTAATTCTGAACAGGCAGCCACTCATACTACTTCCATAAAATTTATCTGCGACGTGTAATTTGTGTTACCTATTAAGAGCCAGTAAATAATTCCGAGATATGTAAAATGGTCACACTATAGGTATATGGAACACTGGAATATTAGATGTTGAAACTAAATTATCAAATTATATAAATCAAGACTGGTCAAGAAAATATTCGGCAATAGTATATTAGAAGAAGATAAAATTGACATAGTTTGAAAGAAAGGGTCCAATATTTTAGAAAGCCCAAAAGCACCTTTCCTCTTCTCAGTCGTAGCGTCATGTTGAAGCGTCGTGACACCTCATAATTAGTTATTGTGTGCACATGATCTATTATATTTTGCCATTCCTCTATTTTCTGCTGTATGAATGGCTTGATGTAATGTGAGGCCTGATTTGCTTTTAATATTATCGACCCAAAGTATTGGCGATCTACCTCTGCGGCGTTTTTCAGGAACATCACCCTATATTATCAATCTCTCCCCCTATATTATCAATCTCTCCAGGTTGTCTTTCTCCCATCTCGCTATATGCCCAAAGTGTGATAAGATTCTTTTATCGATTGTTGTTGATAGGCGTTCCTTAATATTAAGTTCTTCAAGAATGAACGCGTTGGTTCTTCTGGCAGTCTACGGGATTCTTAAGATTCACGCCACACCCACATTTCTAATGGCTCCTCTACACGATGGCCCATGGTAAGCCACTACAAGCCCTCGCCATCGTGTGGAAGGTGGGCTGGCGTGCAGTGGCTGATGATGGGCTGTAGTGGCGTAGGATGGCTTTGGGAGCAGTTTTTCTCCCCACATCAAAGGGAGCCATCATGCACAATCGAGGTGCGCAGTGGGTTCCCACGCGGTGCATCCACACGATGGCCCATCATTCAGTTCGAGATTGTCACTCGAAACTGGCCCATCACACTGGCCCATCGTCGACCAGCGTGTGGATGGACCAGCGACTGGTGGCCATCATGGCGACCACCATAGTGGCCCATCATGGGCCATCGTGTAGAGGAGCCATAAGGAATCTATTTTTTGCCTGGCATTATTAGAAACATTCCAGGTTTAGGATCCATATAGAAAGATGGGAAATATAAGGGCTCTTGCTAGTCTTACTTTAGTTGCTTATGTTGTTATCTTTCCCAATTTTATACATTAATTATCCTAGTTGCGGCTTTAGTTATTTCAGATCTTCGGACTATTACCCTTTTCACATCACCGGTGTTCGTGATTAGAGACCCTAGGTAGACAAATTGTGGCACCACTTCGTATACACCAACGTTGCGAACTTGAGAATAGTTGAGGTTAGCACGATCGATAGTCATAATTTTAGTTTTCTTTTTATTAATAGCTAAACCTAAATTATTGCTTTCTTGTTCGAGTCTGTTGAGTAGTTCCATCAGTTCTTCCGGATTATTGGCTAACAAGGTGGTGTCATCTGCGTAGCGCAATTTTTTTTTTTCCCCACCTATAATCACTTCACCATTCCAGTTTTCTAGCGTTTTCTTCATGACGTACTCTGCGTAGTTGTTGAATAATTGGGGGGTTAATATACATCCCTGCTCCCTGCCTAGTACCAGAGTGAATCTAGAATTTATCTGAGCAATTATTATCTATTCTCATTATGCCACGGTTGTTTCTGTATAACTGTGCTATAAGGTGTATTAGGAACTCCCATTTCTTGTAGAATATGCCATAGTTTGTTCCAATCTATAGAATCAAACGCTTTAGTGTGGTCAACGAAGACTAAGTATAGACTATAGAGTATATAGAATTCCTGCAATTTTTCAATTATCTGTCGGATATTTAATATGAGTTCACGTGTACCTCGTCCCTTGACAAATCCCGATTATTCCTGAGGTATCTGTAGTGTATCGTTTGTTAATTATGTGGAGCATCACTTTGCTACAGTGTGGTATAATAGAGAGCAGTCGATAATTATCGCATTTCTTAGTTGACCCCTTTTTATGTAGTGGGTTAATTATTGCTTCCGTCCAGTCAACAGGCCATTCACAAGTTGTCCAAATCTTATTACAGATGTAGTGTAGTAATTCCGTACCTTTTTCATCCATGAGAGATTGGAATGTCATTTATACCTATAGCTTTGTTGGCATTGACACGTTGGGGAGCTGCTTGAGCTTCTGATTTCAAAATGTGTCACGGCTTTTTAAATTTTGCGTAAATTAGTATAATACGGCCCTATTTTTTTAAGCTTAAGCCGTCCTTGTAGCTTGCAGAATCTGCGTGTATAATGCCAATTTAGCTCATTCCTATTTGTCTGCGTAATAATTCAAAGAAATCCCAAATGCATGACCAAATATGGTAATGTAGTATTTGTTCGCTTGATTTCATCATCAAGAACGCGGGGAATCACCGAGTCGATCACGAGGCACGCCGGCTTGGCGCCGTTCAAGGTTTTACCCTGCACCCGAAGTCGTGTTTGTGCATCTCTTTTTATCTTCCTTCGTTTTACGGAAAAGTAGTAAAGCACTTCAGAGTATAGCCAGCTGTCCATCTTAGCGGTCTTGCAATTATATCGTTTCGGCTTTGGTAGAAAATTCCGTTTTACGTATCGGCCTCTCCCTTTCGTGGAAAAACTCGTACGACATATTGTCGGATTATCCCAGAGTGTCGTCTATTTCGTACCGGGTCAATAAGTTTTGTGTTGAAAGTTCCGTTTAAGTTCGACGTTGGGGAAGTTTCCGTTCTACACAGTTTTTCGTTCTTGGATTAAATCAACTACCAGTTGAGAGCATCTTGTTGTCTTTACATCTGCTTCCGGAAGAAGGATCCCATTCCCTTCCTTTTTTACGCCGACCGCTGCTTACTCTCCCTGGGGTTCGAAGCCGACCAACGCTTCCATTCGGGCTACCACCAACAAAGCCCTTCCCAGGCAAAAATATTGTCTTAGGCTGCCCTTCACTTGCCGGCTGTGAGTGTACCGATTTAACCCAAATTCAGTACCGTACATTGCGGTTTTACTCGTGGATAGGCATTTTGTCAGTAATTTCAAGTACTACAAGCATTCTTTTCTTCGTTTATTTTGTTCGGCAAAGTGTTCGAGTCTTCAATCAGTGCGTATTACGTGTTGTTTTAGTGTTCTCAATTCAGAAACAGTGCGAACTGTCGCAATGCTTACGTATTTAATGTTGCATGTGTGTAATTATTTGTAACCTGATTTTTAGCTAGTAAATGTGACACCCCTTAATCACCCCTTTTCGCGTAACTTAAGATAGAACTTATAGATTCATTTTGTGTCATATTTTGAATTTTATTTGCATTCATTAAATCTCATTGTTTATTCATTACTAGAGAGCGGATTTTATGCACTATAAAATGCCGAAATATGTGCATATACAGTGTGTCCCAAATTCAATCCCCACCATTAGGATCTCGGAAACTATAAAAGCTACAAAGTTGGTTAAATAGGGAAAGTTTTAGGAATTTTAATGCTCATTTCATATCCACAGCCAACTTTGATAGTTTTCGAGATATCTTGGAAAAACCGAAATTTGGAGTTTTCTGTTTTCCAAAATATCTCGGAAAGTATTAAGTTATTAGTTTCAAGACTTGTATATTTTGTGAAGGCACTTTTTTATGGAGAATCGGCTGGTACCATTTGTTTATATTTGTGGCGCTTTGTTTCTCTTCTATGAACAACTACTTTTGATTTGCATATGGACGCCATATTGAATTTTGTCGTAACTAAATTCAGCTCTTTTTTCTCTTTTCAACGATATATCACACGTACGGAGTTTTTGAAGAAGAGTGGGAATAAAATACATTTTTTCTTTATTCGCGTAGTAGGCTATGATAAAAAAAATGTATTTTATTCCCGCTCTTCTTCAAAAACTCCGTAGGTGTGACACATCGTTGAAAAGAGAAAAAAGAACTGAGTTTAGTTACGACAAAATTCAATATTGCGTCCATATGAAAATCAAAAGTAGTTGTTTATAGAATAGAAACAAAGCGTCGCGTCGTAACTAAACTCAGCTCTTTTTGCTCTTTTCAACGATGTGTCACACGCACGGAGTTTTTGAAGAAGAGCAGGAATAAAATGCATTTTTTTTATCATAGCCTACTAGGCGAATAAAGAAAAAATGTATTTTATTCCCACTCTTCTTCAAAAACTCCGTACGTGTGATACATCATTGAAAAGAGAAAAAAGAGCTGAGTTTAGTAACGACAAAATTCAATATGGCGTCCATATGAAAATCAAAAGTAGTTGTTCATAGAATAGAAACAAAGCGTCATAAATATAAACAAATGGTACCACCCGATTCTCCGTAAAAAAATGCCTTCACAATGTACAAGTCTTGAAACTAATAACTTAATACTTTCCGAGATATTTTGGAAAACAGAAAACTCCAAATTTCAGTTTTTCCAAGATATCTCGAAAACGGTCAAAGTTGGCTGTGATTTCTCAACGGATATGAAATGAGCATTAAAATTCCTAAAACTTTCCCTATTTAACCAACTTTGTAGCTTTTATAGTTTCCGAGATCCTAATGGTGGGGATTGAATTTGGCACACACTGTATATGCACTTAAAAACCTTACACTTAAAAACCTTAAAATATGCAACAAAATGCATTATTAATTTAAAATATGCACAAATAATGAAATTTCTATTTGCCTGTATTACTTCCAAATTATACCATGAAATATAAAAAACTATATGCTGGTAATTCTTTTGATAGGAAAAACTTAATTAGGTACATAGAAAATTATTATTTTAACATAAAAAATTATGAGTGTTATTTAAAATTGTATTTAAAAAACTACATGATATTTATTTATACGCTGTAGATTTAAAAAAATTACATCTTATTATTATTATTTGCAAAACAATTTATAATTAAATCTTTTTCGGGCAGAAAAGTTTGACGTCTGTCGGATAGTATATTTTTGTAAAAGGAAAAACTTCTTTCTACATGTACAGATGTTATGGGTGCATATTTTAAAGCGGCTAATATGGGCAAATCTAAATTTATAGCAAGATCGTTGAAATTTTCATCAAATTTCAGAATTTTATTAACTTTTAAATTAACAGCTGATATCCACAGTCTTTTTGTAATATTTCATTTAATTTATTTAAAATACTTTTGTCAATATTTCCTGGAACAGCAGAAATCAGCTGTTGAAATTTATTAATTATTTATCCATAGGTACTTGAACTAAATTATTTTTAACTTTCGGCATCTTGAAGTTCACTTAACTCCGCCCTACTATTCCGTTATGTCTTCCAGCAAAGAATGTTTAAAATTTTGCAGAACAATAGTTATTTGTATGCTAAGGCCGCGAAATTCCATTTTAGCGTACCGAGAGAAAAATTGTCGCCGAGGCCGCTTGCGGCCGAGGCAAGACAATCTCGAGGGCGCTAAAGAATTTCGCGGCCGAAGTATACACAACATTTTTTGTGCAGCCGTAAAAAATACATAATAAAACTGACATTTTCATATTATCTGTTATGTCAACTCTCATGTGTCAAATAAGTGACGTTTCGTTTAACGGTCGTTACCCTTAGTAACGGCCGCGAAATTGTATTTCGCGGCCGTTACTAAGGGTAACGGCCGTTAAAATATTTCGCGGCCGTTACTAAGGGTAAGGCCGCGAAATCGGATTTCGCGTCCTGTATTGCGTACGCGAAATGACCACTTTGCGTCCGGCTGCACAAAAAAGTATATTTTACAACAAGACATGAAAATGACGTTTTTTTCGTGGGATGAGAAGTTGCCCACGAGCTGCGTTAGCAGCGAGTAGAGCAATCACGAACGAAAAAAACGTATTTCATGTCGAGTAGTAAATGCTGTTTGAAATAAGTTTTAATTCGACTTAATTCAAACCGAATTGTGTCAATGCAAATTATTAATTGTTTGTTTAATCGGTTCCATAGTAACACACGCATTTTTTTATTTTGTTGCCATAGATTTGGAATTCTTGTTTTCATCTCTAGAAGTGAATATGTTTTCATCTCTAGATAGAAAATGTAGCGTTTTCGCATAGGGTTTATCGTGGAGAAAATACTTGTTTTCGTATCATGTGTAGAAAAAATATTTCGTCTACTCTCAAATGTTTTTCAAGAAGGATTAAATAACTAAACAGTTACGTTGGGGAAGTCCAAATAACTTTAACTACTTAGAACCTTTAGAATTATAGGAAATAGTGGCATTGCAGCTTCATAATCCGAAAGTATTAATGGTGCTTTTAACGCCAGGTAATAACTGTTGAAAGGCTATTTATGATCTTTCTTTAAAGCTATTATTCATTTAAAAATACACCTTCGAAGTTAGAAAAATACATTTTAAAGCGAATTTGGAACTCGGGATCGAAACAATTAGACACTGAACTACGTACATCTGAAAATGGAAAATTTAAAAAAAACGTTAAATATATGTTAATTAATGCATAAAAATGTAAAATATGCATAAAATTCCAATATATGCAATATTTGGCGAAATATGTAAAATATGCAAACATTAATTAACGTCAAATGATTGCATTTAGTGCAAAAGTTTAAAAACGAACCGATATTCCTCAACTATAAAAAATAAGCGATATGCATTTTGCATAAAATCCGCTCTCTATTCATTACTGTCTTTTATTTGTGTTTGTGTTTACTTTAAAATTATTTGTAATTGTGTATAGCTTTGTGAGCCTATCTACCAGTGGTTTTTCTTTCAGTAAAATAACAGTAAGTACCTTCAGCAGTAGGGTGCAGCAACCCCCCAACCCCCTTCGAGCCCAGAGGAACAATCCGCGGTACGTTCTTTATCATCATCTCGGGTGATTTTCCGTAGTGGCGGACAATTTTTATCCCAATTACGAACACACTTATTTGAAGGGTTTAGCGTTTCGAACCCCTCTTCTTCACTGTTTGCTAGCCGAGAGCCACAGGACTTCGACATCCCTTATAAGTGTCGTAGTGCGAAATCAGCTCGTGACAAATGTGAGGTTCGAGTTCTATAACTGGAGGGTGAGAGCTTTGTGCGTTGTTTGTTAGAGCTTCTTGTGTGTATAAATAAGAGAAGTATACAATGTATACATCTGTAATTGTGTTGCCATCTCTGTCCTCTATTAGTACACGGAAATTAAACGTTAAAACATAGAATAGGAGAAATAATTTATACATTTTTCATATTACGTAGATAAACTCTCAGCAGGGGTAGAAACAACAACCCGAAAAGTTCCCAACTGATATGTGTCCGCAACATCCCTTATTTACCAAAAATCACCCCCCAGCTCGTACATTGTGCTTGTTTTTCTCATTTTTCTCTTTAGCCGTTGTTTAAACGGGAAATGTTTATAGAAACAAAAATATTCTTTATTAAATTTTACACAAAAAGTGCTATTATGATGTTTTGTCTAATCCCCATCCAATTCGCGAAAATAACGATTAAAGTTAAGGGTAGTAATTAGCGCGCTGTTAGAAATCAATAAAATGAGGTTTTAAGTGCAGCGATTTTACGTAGGGACTTTACGTATTCTACACATTATAACATACAGTGGTTAATAATATTCGGTTAATAGACAGATATAGTGCTTGTGTTGGACATTTAAAACAACTTTATAAAGAACCATCCCTCTAACTTTAAACGCAATTTGCCAGAGTTGGATGGAGATTAGCCAAAAGAATAATATAACCTTTTTTGTGTAGAATTTAATAATAAACATTTCATTTCCTATACATTTTGCGAATCGGAGCAACGGGGTATAAAAATTTTTTAAAAAACGGTAACCTATACACGCTAGGAGTGAGTTTTCACGAAAAAGAGGGAAGTTGCGGACACTCGTTGGGTGGGAACTTTTCGGGCTTTTGTTCCTACCCCTATTGGGAATATAAAAACTTTATAAATTATTTCTTCTAAAAAGTACTATTTGCTTGTACTATATAGCCTATGAACGAGATTGAAATTGTCTTGTTAATATTTTAATTTTTTGGAATAGATCCTTCGACTAGTGTGTGTGTTTCTGTTTCCTTACATATGTTGTTAAAGTATTAAAATTAAAAATTAATACCAAATATTAAAACAAAAACAAATATTCATTTGTTTAACGACGAAGTAAAGCAATTGGCTAACATAAAACGACGAGCATTTTTAAAGCATAACGAATCCCGAACATCAGAAACAAATTAAATGTATGAAACAGCCACAAATTGTATCATACAAAAGAAATAAAACAGGCATATTGAGCTAGAGGGGTCAAAATAGAAAATAGGTATAGAGGGTCTTAAGATATAAGAAGACAAATATGAAAGAGATTTTTGATATTCGTAGAATGAACCCAAAGAATTAGTTCAAAAAAGTTCTGAAAGATAAAAAGTTGAAGAGCAATAGATTAAACAAACAATTGTTAAAAACAGAAAAAGCTCTGATCATACCTTTGTGTATATGTAATCAATTACTTAATTATTGGGGCAATAGCTTCATATGTGAACCAATGAAGCTAAATAAAATTTGTGATAAATAATAATGATCTTTATTTAGTATTTACTAATTTATATTTTCAAACTCGAAATAAGTATAGAGAGAAGACAACTGAGCTGGCTGGGACATATAATAATAAAAGGATACAGAAAAACCAACTGGGGAAAAAATATGGATCGTGGGAAAACCTGAGAAAAGACCGAAAGGCAGACTGAGGACTAAATTGAATCAGGCTATGTTAAAGGTGCTAGAGAAAAGAGGTAGCAACCGGACGGAAGCCATGAAATGCGCCAAGGACAGGAAAGCATGGAAGAAATTCTGTGGAGCTTCGCTCCACCACTCTACACCATTAAGTACATAGAAGAGGGAAAAGGATAAGTAAGTAATTTATATTTTCAAAAAATTTTCTACGAAAGTAATAATAAGTTTCTTGAAGAAACAATCTCTGACTCTGGAGAGCAGTCGTACATAGTAATGCCAGTACCTACTCAAAAAATGGGGTAGAAAACACCAGACAATTACCACCTTATTATCATCTTCTACGTAAATCATAATTAATAACATCGAGGTCACTAGAGTAGCCGATACACAGTACGATTTTTATATCTTCATACTTCAAACTGAAACATTTCATATAATCACAAGAGAAGCTATACTGAACGATAACTCCTGCACATCTGAAGTTGTTAAACATCAGGCGTATCTTAATCCTTATTATTCTACAAGAAGTTAAATTATATGTCTATTCAGCGGCGCAGTTTTAACAACTATCAGCGACGGATTGGCATGGCACTTGTTATCTACCACATTCGTTTATATTATGTAGATAATATATACGCCTACGTGAAGTATGGTGGTACCGTTTGTATAAAGTAATTTCGCTTTCTTTCATACATTTATAAAATCTTAATATTTACTATTTGATTGTTCGACTAAAGATCGAATCTCCAAATATTTAAGATGGTGAATGGTGATATGGAATTCCGACCTACCTCCCCTAGCAGTTGATGACGTGCTCACTTTACTAAAATATGGCAAAGGAGTATACGAGTATCTTTTAAACGCATAAAAGAACTTTAAAAAACCCTAACATCAGTTATCAGTTCTATTCAGTCAAAACATCTACACTATACAGGGTGCCCTATTTCTTGAACGTTATATGGGTAACTTTTTTATTTGTAAGGTTAGAGAAACGGTTAAATAGGCAAAGTTTACTCAAGTACATAGGTATTAAAATAATTTAGCTGACTTTTTTATGTGCACATCATGCAAATGCAACCAAAAATATGATACATTCTTTTTTATTATTTAATCTAAAAACTGAAGACCCCGCCGAAGCAAACGTTTTTTTATCACATTTCTCAGAGTAACCTCTAAATCTTCACACTATCAAAGTATCTGAGAACTAATTTTCATAAAAACGCTATATCTACATTGCCTCTGTAATTCAACGTTTATTAAAGTTATAAAACTAAAACAAACTTTAAAATGAATCGACTCTATATTTTAGAAATTTTACTACTTCAAATTGTTAAATATTATTATCGGTATTTTTCTAACACTAATATCTTATACTGTTTGTATGGTGCATAAGAGCTCACTTGTTATGTTGCCTTTAAAATACGTTTTCTCTATAAAATACGTCGTCAATAACAACGTATTTTATAGGCCTTTAAAATACGCTTTTCTCTACAAAATACATCGTTGCCTAGCAATCTTCGCATTTTGTGTATTGTGAAGCGTCTCAAATAATAATTTATTAAAATTTCTAATAATATATTAGTGAAAGATATTAGTGTTAGAAAAAATCTTGAAGACAACTCGTGTTTTATAGTTTAAAAATCTCGGTCTATCAAATCCTCGGCTCACTTCGTTCGCTCGGATTTGAACTACGACCTTGATTTTTAAACCATCTATAAAACACTTGTTGTCTTAATAGCTATTTTTTGTTGTCGAGTATATACCATGAGATCGAAAAAAAGATGATTCTGAGCAGGCCTTGACGAGTACAACACGATTGGCAAGACTGATTTCAAAATGTGGCAGTAGGTTAGAGGTTAATAAATGTCAAATAAATTAAAACACAAAACAGTATTTATTTAGGGAACAAACTGAAAACTAAGATGAATACATGTTAGAGTAGATGTTCAAAATGTGATCCTTCACTAGTATTACAACGATAAACTTAAATAATTCTGGAAACAAGATTGCAAAACTGACTTACATTTGAAATGTCACTGTCACATTATAATTCATAGGCATTCTAGAACCAGTGTAGCCAATCGTGTTGTACTAGTCAAGGCCTGCTCAGAATCATTTTTTTTTTCGATCTCATGGTACTTAATACTTGGTATTTCTCATTTTTATATAAGTATGTAGGTTGTACGTAATAGTCATAATAACAACTGTCCAAAAGAGCGTTAAACATATTTTACAAGTAATTCAGAAAATCAACAATTGTCAAACTTACTAAATGTATCCTTAAACCTTTGCTACAAAGGGTAAAAAAAACAGAAAATAAAATATTACTCTCCTTTTAAAATAGAACGAAATTTGAGTGCATGCACCTTTTAATGAGATTACCGTCTGGCTGATAAGACGTTATGGTGTTAAACAAACAAACAAGCGAGATTATGCTAGCATTTAGGAGATGCTGTTTGCTGATGATACGTCTTAATTACAGCAGGGTGCACAGGGAAAACATATAATCTGACCAAGCATAATTTTCCATTACTTAAATGTGCATGTAGTTTTCTATGTGCAATATTTGTCACTAAAATGTAATACATACTCTAGAATAAGTCAGAAACACAGTAATTGCCTTGTTTACTAGACAAACTAAAATTCCTTTAAATGCAATTTCTTTATTATTTATTTGCCTTGGAATTATTCTTACCTAAAAATTCTTTCGTATACTGGGTGTTTGAGTTTGCATAATACAAATATGAACTTTCATCAAATTCTATTTACCTATTGGTGTTTCCATCAGCACTGGCAAATAATCTATAAAAGTAAGCAACTTTGAAGATAATTAGACACTTAAAATATACTGGGTGTCCATAAAGTAACACATAAATTCAATAAAATGGTTTGTATTTATAAAGATAACATTTGGATCTAATTGTTAAACTAAACAAATACGTGATTTAGTGAGGAAAAAAGAGTTTCCCTTCAAAGCGTTTAGCGGGCCGATATAATTGTAAACGTGTAATTGTAATTAGTCCTATGAATTGTCCAACAAACAGTCTTCATCATTTATTTTTGGTATACAAGTAACCCATTTATTATTATTTTTTAATCATTTAAAGTAAAATGCTTATTTTCTTTAATGATAAATTGCAGGATGATATTCAGAGGGTCTAAACAAAATTTAAAATAATATTTCATAACAAGAACTGAAATAAAAAGTCTGAAAGTTATGTAAATTTTTTTTAAACAATTTATATAGCTTTAGACGATGTTCTGCATTAATTACTTAATATACTTATGTAATTCTCCAAGGCTATTTATTCCACTTTTAGTGTAGCTATCGCAATCAATTCTCTACAGTGCAACAACAAAGACATTTACATATAACACCCATTAAACTCTACCTGCACTTGTTGATTAACACATGTACAACTTCTCAGACGTTCAAGTTCTGTCCAGACCTCCAAGTCTCTCCTAGAGCCCTCATTCTTATCTCCGCACACCAGGAACCCATACAGCGAAGACGGCGAAAGCGGGGATGCAATTCCGGAATCCGAGTCGGATACAATTCCGGCTTTGCTGAAGTTGAAACCGGAGGCTTTGCGTTCAATCAGATATGCATTAGCGTCGGTCAAAGAGAGGCACTTGGGGTTATCAAAGCTGAATCCGTCTACTTTAAACTTGGACCTCGTTTCAAAAGCCTCTTGTATACAGTTAACTTCTTTTATTTTACTACGAACCCCTTCATCCCTGGAGGGTGACTCGGATTTTCTTTGTATTGTAGTTTTGGATTCAGGTATACGTGCACTTCTCGCCACCAAACTCGGTACACCGGTGAAATGAACTTTGTTACGACGTTTTGAATCATCTTCAGGATGTTTTGCACTTTCTCGGTAATATGGCCAAACAAATTTTGAAGATGACATTACTGATTGGTTATAAGCATAGAGTAGGTTTGGAACAACGTCTTTAACACAAGTATTTCTTCGAGTTTCTGAAGGCGAGGAACTTAAAGCTTTTATTGCACCTTGTCCTACTGGAAGTTTGCTCTTAGGACTTAAAATCTGATTTCTTAGAGTTTCCTCTTCTGATGATCGACTCTGGAGAGAAGCCGATATTGGAGTAGTGAGCGTCGCTTTGTTAATACGTTTTTGTTCTGTCATTTTGCTAGTAGTTGGCGAATTTCCAATAGAGTTTGTTAGGTGATTTAGATCTTTTTCGGATGAACAATCGCTAGACACGGGTCTGCGTTTCACGGTACCCGTTTTAGTAGATGGCGAGTCCCAGTCTAGGGAATTGGAACGCGAGTTTACAGCCCCTGACGAAACTACCCCTTTACGACGCACCAGTCTCTTAGATGACATCGCCAATGCACATGATTCGAAAGATGACCGCAAACCCTCGTTAGATTTAGGTATTTTCACGGATGAAAGTTCACGTACCGGTGGTTAAAACGACAGCTCGATACGTACTGTTTAAAACGTCCTTGTGGTTAGAGTTCATCCAGGCAGTAAATTGCTGCTAACTACAATGGAAATGTAGTTGTAAATGAGATTTTAATATTTCATTACATTGTGGGTGCATTTATTTCGCGTAATTCGACAAAGGGTAATGGAACCGCATTATGTTTACAATGTAAACTTTAAAGTTTTTAATTAGATTTTTGTTATTTATGTATCTGCAATAACAAGGGTGCAATTGAGAATCCGTTTGGAAATACATAAATGTATTAAAATGAACGAATACGGAATATTCAGATAAAATTACATGTTCATAAATTTATAGTTGTATTTAAATAATTTGTTTAAATTAAAATAATATAAAATACCTATAAAAATATTATTTTAGCAGGGAGTTGAACCTCTGACTTCTCGCTATAACCACTACCGCTATACCTTTGAGCTAGAGATAGACCAGTAATAAGGCGATGAAATCAAGACACAAAAATATCATTATGCCCATTTGCTCCGCATGGCGCTAATATAGTTAAAAAGCTAGCTACAGTCACTGATCACTGGCACTGACACTATTAATTTGTACGAACCAAGGAGATGTATATGTAACATTCCCATAAGAACATACGTCATTTCCTATGGCATACCACTTTTTACAGTTACATATTTTCTTTTTACAGTATGGTTTTGGTATTAATCATCATTGTTGCACCCACCGTCTACAATTTTTAGATCGTTGCAAAATTTAAATGTGAAACTCTAAAATTCTGAAAATGCTTTAAGTGCGACATTATACAAAAAAGGACAGGGCCTATTTCATTGGCAAGTAGTTATTTAGTTATTCGAAAATATTCACAGCAAAAACCTGCGAAATACGGAATAAATTAAAACTTGAGAGAACTAAAAATTTCAAAGATACTTTTATTTGTACCGCTTCTACGTCACGTCTAGCAAGCTTCTATTTACTAGAAAAGTTAACTGGATGACTTGTTTGTTGACAATATTCACTATCTTTAGTGAAATTACTTTTTTAGAATTGGGTGATTGATTCAAGAAATTAAATAATTAAATTTGTTTATTAATTAGTTTGACTATATGAGAATTATAATAGTTTGAAAATAAATGAAAAGATCTATTTTTTAAGTGTTTATTGTTTCTAATAAAAAAGGAGCAGCATTATGTATGTATTATCTTATAACCTTTCGGTGTCGAGGCTGGTGCGTTAACGTATGAGGCTTTACGCATTCAATGCATAACCCGGGTTACAAAGTTGGTGGGCCGTTTATACCTACATACTGCACCACGTATACCACCATGTATGTATAAGACTTTGTTACTTTACTTCCTAGACCTGTGTTCGGAGGAGAGCGTCGTTAATTAGGTGCCCCAGAACGAACGGTCACTAGGGGGATTCGAACCAAGGACTAGCGCAACACTAGCCCGACGCTCTACCACTGCTCCACCCTGGCTATCATAGGTGCGGTATTGTACAGGGTGGCCCATTTTCGATGTTTTTAAATGGGAAGTACCCTTAATATCGGAGATAGGCAAAAACTGATGTCGGAGTCCAGGGCTCTTTTTTGATGCAGGTTCAAGTTCACGAAAACAAAATTCCGCTATCTTTTGTTATTTTTTAGTTATAGCCCAAAATTCAAAATTTGACCATATCGAAAACTTCAAATAACTCTCTTGGTTTTGAAGATATCTAAAAACGGTAAACACATTCTACAGGCACTTTTTCAAGTAGAATACGATAGTTAATTCAGATATCTTCTAATATTCATGTTTTAAGAATTATGACATAAAGTTTGTATTTTTTAAATATAAGTCGTAGTTGGCCATGATACCATTAAATTGCATATTTTTTCTGCTTTCTGAAAATATATAGTTTATAGGGGTTAAATGCAGTAACAATACCTTTTTTGAACAAAATCAGATTATATAATGTTGTTAGCAATTAGTAGGCCATGGTTCATGGTAGCAATAAACAAAAGCTAATAGTGTGGGTGCATGTGACGTCACCAGGCACACAACAACGCGCCCGACTGAAAATGAACGACAGTTTAGAAAGTTAACAAAACTAAATAATTAATTTAATATTTTGTAGAAAATCTCGCGTTATCTTTAACAGCTTTTAATTATCTTGACATATGGAGATTTTACAAGTTTCTACGTATAACCTGGCAAAATTTTTAGTTTCTTGTTTTCCAGAGCTTTTCTCTAATTGCTTTCTCTGGGAAATATCACGTTCCCTAATACTCTTTTTAATTCACGATAAAATTTGCAATTACGTTCGTATCAACTGACCGTGGGGAAAATTTTAAGTAACTGAAAATTTCGTAATTATGTAGGCTAAACCATCCCTCATCTGGTTAAACGCATCTTTATTCGGTTTGATATTGTAATATGTAATATTTCCTTTTTGGTAAAATTAGTATACCGGTGCATACAAATCTACCCTTTGTTTACCCTACAAGTGTTCAGCTGATGGCCTAGTGACGTCACATGCGACCGCTCTATTAGCTTTTGTTTTGCTATCATGAACCATGGCCTACTAATTGCTAACAACATCATATAATCTGATTTTGTCCAAAAAAGGTATTGTTACTGCATTTAACCCCTATAAACTATATATTTTCGGAAAGCAGAAAAAATATGCAATTTAATGGTATCATGGCCAACTACGACTTATATTTAAAAAATGCCAACTTTATGTCATAATTCTTAAAACATGAAAATTAGAAGATATCTAAATTAACTATCGTATTCTACTTGAAAAGGTGCCTGTAGAATGTTTTTACCGTTTTTGGATATCTTCAAAACCAAGAGAGTTATTTGAAGTTTTCGATATGGTCAAATTTTGAATTTTGGGCTATAACTAAAAAATAACAAAAGATAGCGGAATTGTGTTTTCGGAACTTGAACCTGCACCAAAAAAGAGCCCTGGACTTCGACATCAGTTTTTGCCTATCTCCGATATTAAGGGTACTTCCCATTTAAAAACATCGAAAATGGGCCACCCTGTACGTATAATTAATTAATTTCAGTTACATTTCTGTATGCTCTTAGAATTGTCTACATCATTATCGATTTAATATAATAGCTACATTATACTGATTAAAGTTACACTTTCAAATCGTACATTTAATATGCAGGCAATTTTTCTTTTTAGTAGAATACATATCGCCTATGTATACATTAAAAGAAAACGTGTCAAACGTATTATTTTACCCTATATGTAGGCAACCAACTATGCATTAAACTTAAAAAATTAGTCTTTAACTGTTGCTGTTTTTATTTTCATATCTGTTTTGTATTTTTGGTATTTTATGTTTTAGAATAATCATTGAATTAAAATTATTTTGATATTCCACTAATTTTGATTTATTTTTTATTTACAAACACGGAACATAACCTTTACGCACCACGTGACGTGACGTTTAGTGTCTAGTTGGTTGCCTACATATAAGGTAAAACAGTGGGTTTGACACGTTTTTTTAATGTATACATAGGCGATATGTATACTAAAAAGAATCCCTGTATAATTAATTCTAACTGAAAGATACGTTTTCATTGAATTTTGAGCACTCATACAACAACTACCTTATTTGAAAAATTGTCGGGTGGCATAAATACTGAAATAATTTCAAATATGATGTGGTATGTAAACAGTAATTTTTAAATAATTTCTGTATGAACAATTAAAAATAATAGCGCCCCCCTGGACTGCCAGAGAAATAAAGCTATCGAAACACAATGGAAACGCGAAAAAATAGATAAATCTAAGTCCTTGAAAACTTGCCTCGAATAAATGTAACCTATGCTCCCTCCATATCTAGAACATTCTTAATAGGAACTGTATTTCGCTTTATGATGATCATTATTCCCGTAATTAAGTGGCACCATGCGGAGCATACCAAAAATTGATACTTGAACAGGTCACATAAAGACATTTTATGTTGAAATCGAGGTTGTGTTCTACTATATGAATATGATTATATGATCAATATAATTTTTGATGCAGGCGTGTAATGGAAAAAGAACTTAGAACTAAAATGTTTGTAACCTTTACCAATCTATACCTATTGTATGCCAAATTAAAGTCACTTCCTACTATGGTATTTATTCAAAGCAAATGGTATTTCTGAAAATAAAGAAATGTGAGCATAAAGCATAAACAAGTTAATATTTAGTAAAACCCACTTTGGCTAAACTGAACTAAATTTAAGTTTATACTGCAGGAAATAATACTGACAACTGACAGTCTGATTTGAACAGGCTAATTAAAGACATTCGTGTACTTCTTTCTCCATGATGCACGTTCATCAAAAATTATATTGCGCATATTGAACACCATATATGTATGTATGTAATGTTAGATTTATTAAATCTTATGTCTCATAGAAGTTATATCCCTGATATGCTCGAAATTCAAACTAGCCATCTAGTCCAGTCAACGAACGCTCAGTAGGGGGGTGTAGAATTCATGGAGGGTGTCACAATTTTTGACTTCAGGGCTTTGTTTGGAGTCGTTAGGAGGTAAACATACTAAAAGTCCCCGGACATAGGAGGTGAGCGGGGTGCAGGGGGGGACTGAGAAGATCCCTTTTTTAGGTTTTTTGCTTATATCTTGAATAAGGTGCGTCTTAGCGAAAAAGTTATTATATACAAAACCAAAGGCGTCAAAATTTCCCACATTTTTGGTTGGTAAAGTTTTTTTATATCTCCAACCGTTTATGTGATAAGCCCTGAAGTCAAAAATTGTGACACCCTCCATGCATTCTACAATCCCTTTATTGACTGGACTAATCAGAGTATCTGTAATGTTTAAAAAACCGGAATTACAAATTTACTGGCCAGTCATGAAATTTAAGATATTTGTGATACGAAATTTCAAAGAAAAGCAGATGATTTAATTTTTAATCTATTTTCCATTGTTAGTTGTACTCCTTCATGTAACCTACTGAAACTAGCACGTATCACTGCTCTAATTTACGAAACCAGCCATAAAAAATAAGGTCACCTAAATGTGAACCTTACAAGAGCAGCAACTTATTGATTTTTAAATACTTTATTAATATATAACTTGCTTGCAATTTTCAATTTTTTTTCTTTGTAAAAATAATGATTTTTTAAACTGAAAACTGTTTATTAATTTACAATTAATAATTATAAAATATTTGCAATTTATATGAACCACACAATTAACAAAAGTTCACCAATAGCTCATGCTTTCGAAAGTTTATGCATCATTGTGAACTCTGACGCTTCATGAAATGCAACTTTCTTCAGGATATTTTGAAGCTATTTAGCGAACTGTGGTTATTTTTTGTTACACATCGATATTGAGCGATTATAAAACAGTCCACTTTTAACTGTTTTAATCACTAAATTTCGATATAAAAATTAAAAAGTAAACTAATGTGTAGGAAAGATAATCCCAAAATGTCACTAGAATTAACTGTTTCGGAAAGAATAGCCAACTAGAAATGAAATTTTGTTAATCGTAGTATTTTGTAAAATAATATCTAAAACCTTTATTTCTCCCGATTTATTTTACAATTTCCAAAGCAAATAAAATAAACCCCATTTCAGTAACTTTATAAAAATATCATTATTCAAATCATAACGATTAGATTTAATGACAACAATTAAAAAATAAAAAGTAAAAAACAATAAACAACAAACAAATTGAAGAAGTGAAATTCTTTATACAGGGTGGGGCAATAGTACGTCCGACTTCGATAGCTCGAGTTTTATGATAGCTAGAAAATTGATTAAAAAACATAAATGAACTAGAGAAAAAAGTCTATAACCGGAAATTATTTTCGAATATAAAGGGTGGCCCAAGACGATTCTACAGGGTCACGTGACTTTTTTTTAAATGGAATGTTGTGTATAAAAGAAGATTTTTTGAAGCCTCTTCCTAGACTCTTTTCACTCCCATATTATTATTGACTATCTCCAAACCACTTGGATGTAGTGATTTTTTTTGTTCAAATAATGGCATCTGCAGATGCATATTAAAAAAATCACTACAGTGGCAATTACGGGTTTTAAGAAAAAATTATGTAAGTACCAGTTAGGAAACACCTGTGCGATGTCTTTGAATCATTTTCACTTCCTAAAAAATATACAGGGTGGCAAAACATGATTTTTCAATTTAGAACTTTTTGAATTGAATTTTCTCAATTTTTTCAAATAGAACACCCTGTATATTTTTCAACGATATGATGTAGAAACTAAAAAAGAACATTTTTTGTATGTACATCCCTATGGCTATTTGTAACCATTTTCGATTTATTGGGTAATAAGTACAAAATTCAAGTACAAAATAACTCAACAGATAAAATTATAATAAGTGCTCCACATGTTGCCCATTTTGATTGACACACATCTCTATGCGCCTTTGAAATGAGAGTTCTACTTTTCTTAAAATTGCCGGTGTGATACTTCTAAAAGCAGTTATTATTCTTTCCTTCATATTTTGGATTGTTGTTGGTGTTTCTTTATAAACAATTTCCTTCACGTATCCCCATAAAAAGAAATCAATTTTTGTAAGATCCGGGGATCTAGCAGGCCATTTAGTGGGGCCATTTCTTCCAATCCATTGCCTTGGGTAGATATTATTTAGGTGGTCTCTTACTGCATTTAAATAATGTGGTGGAGCACCATCTTGTTGAAACCATATCCTGTTTCCGATCCTTTCGGGAAGATTCACCAATAACTGCGGCAAATACTTTTCCAGAAAATGAAGATAAATAGCTCCAGTCAATGTACCATCAAAGAAATGGGGCCCATCATGTCTACAAGCTACAAGTTCCGCTTTGTTAAAATTCATTTTGGAAAACTCCAAATATTTCAAAATTGGCACAAATGAGAACTGACGACCGGTAACTGCGATAAATGTATATTGTTTGTCGAATAAAATAAAAATCAAAAACTGTACGTACAAGTAAGATCTTAACAAAAAATGGATGTGCTGGGCGAGATCGAGAATCAAACATAAAGTGAACTCACTAAAAAGCGCATGCTGTTTTCATGTGGATCACTTGTTATAATTTTATCTGTTGAGTTATTTGAAAAACGATCTAATATTTTAAGATTATCCTTGAATTTTGTACTTATTGCTCAATAAATCGAAAATGGTTATAAATAGCCATAGGGATGTACATACAAAAAATGTTCTTTTTTAGTTTCTACATCATATCGTTGAAAAATATACAGGGTGTTCTATTTGAAAAAATTGAGAAAATTCAATTCAAAAAGTTCTAAATTGAAAAATCATGTTTTGCCACCCTGTATATTTTTTAGGAAGTGAAAATGATTCAAAGACATCGCACAGGTGTTTCCTAACTGGTACTTACATAATTTTTTCTTAAAACCCGTAATTGCCACTGTAGTGATTTTTTTAATATGCATCTGCAGATGCCATTATTTGAACAAAAAAAAAATCACTACATCCAAGTGGTTTGGAGATAGTCAATAATAATATGGGAGTGAAAAGAGTCTAGGAAGAGGCTTCAAAAAATCTTCTTTTATACACAACATTCCATTTAAAAAAAAGTCACGTGACCCTGTAGAATCGTCTTGGGCCACCCTTTATATTCGAAAATAATTTCCGGTTATAGACTTTTTTCTCTAGTTCATTTATGTTTTTTAATCAATTTTCTAGCTATCATAGAACTCGAGCTATCGAAGTCGGACGCACTATTGCCCCACCCTGTATATGTGTCTCAATATCCAACTTTAAATTACAAATTGAGAATGAACACTAAACACAGATGTGACTTAATGTGTTTATTTAAATTAAGGCAATTTCTTTATTGCCAGTTTCTAAACATAAAAAAAAACACATTTTTGTCAGACATTTCTGATGGCTATTCAATTCTGAAAAGATACGTTGAGCATTACCATTAAATAGTCAACTCGTCTGAATATGTTTTCTATATTTCGTGTACGCATATTACTTTAAATTTTAAGCAAAACAAAAGTAAATACACCGTAGGTGCAAGTAACCTAAAAAAAATCACCGTCGCCCTCCCAAAAGCCTACTTCAAATCCGAATCACGGGGAAAAACCTTAACAATCGGAGATGCAGTAAACAGTAACAATACACCACCCGCACCATATCACGTTTCACGATGAGCTTTTTCGCGAAAAGAAAGAGGTCCACTAGGACTAAGGGGTAGTTCACCCTGCAACGCGTGCCAAAGTACTAAGAAGATCGGCAAGTGGATCACAAATGTAACCAATCTCACGCACTCATTCATTACCTTATCAAGCATGACAAGGGCACGTCTATTGTAGTTCAACTATCGACTCCGGGTTTGAATCAAGACGAACCGTTGTCAAGTCCGAGAGGACACGACTGGCAACCCCCCAGCAATTCCCTTATGCTATTTGCTGTATGAGTCATGTTTCGCGTATGGGAATCCAATAGGAATCCCCGTAAGGGTGATACACTGTTGCGTTTTGGAATTGTTAAGAGGGTGAATTTTGTTCCACCTACGCTCGATGATTAATGCTGCGCCAAGATTGCACCACGATCAAGGTGGGCAATAAACGTGAGTCAGACTATTTGCTACAGGTTTGCTTAGGGACTGCGACCTTGTAACTATAATAAAAGATAGTTGATAGATAATGTTAAATAAAAATAAAGAATTATGAAGTCTCTCATAAATAAAAATATAATTACTACTTGACTAGTAAACAACAATATATTTATTAGAATTTCTAAAACACAATTTACAAATCAATATTAATAAACTGCGCTAATGCATTTTTTCAAAGACAACGTAAAACTACATTACAGATACAATGTGATTTTTTAAAAACTCAATTGCAGCAGGCCGAATTCTGTCTTAATAACCTTAGAACTGTCTGTATTAAGTCAGAATACGGCCTGCTGCAATTGAGATTTTAAAAAATCACATTGTACATATAACTAATAACTAGTAATACTAAAATCGTCCGTAGTTGGTTCTGATTTGCTTAATAAACATACTAGATACTACTACTACTTTTTTTCTGAGCTTCTACTACATTTGTTCCGTTATTATTGATATTTTTCGTTTTAATTTTCTTGTAACTAGCAAGTGTCTGCATGGTCTTTCAATAAGTTTACTTTTTAATTTTACGGCTGCAAATACGTTTATAACGCATACGGTCACAATGGGTTAAAAATTAAGACAAAAACTACCCAGTATAATGCGTTTGACAGTGATTTGATTTGAATAAATTATTAACGTTTAATGCTAAGTTAGTGCTCATTTCCAATACATTGGGCATATCTTTATTTTCTACGTAAAATATGCTCTTTCCTTTTAACCGCTGTCTAAAAAGATTCCTAACTGATTTTCTCAATAACATTTTTACCCTTACTCATACTGTTATCACATTACAAAAAATTATTGTGCTGGATTTTTTATATTGATTTCGGAAATGATGCTGTTTGCTGTTAGTGGTTAAAACATTAGAGGCCGTTTTTAAAATATTCAGAAACAAAGTTTTTCAGAAAAGCGAGAATAGTAGGTATATTAAAACACAAGTTATAGTTAGGTACCTTTCGCGCACGAGACTGAAATTGGGACACGAGTCGCCTAGCCTTCTGTAACGGGCGTTTTATACTATTTTCTCTGTTTCGGCTTCCATTTGCATTAATTATTTACGTTCGTTTTTATAACAATTCCAGTTGGGGAAATTTTGGTAAGATAGTTAGGTTGGTAACAGCGATTTATGCTTGACAGTTGGCACAAGATTATGACATTTGACGTTTTTGTTGCCTAGCACTGAATCATTGAATTGTTGCCTAGATATTTTGAGTATTATTTAATACAATATCACCAATTCCCGAAAACAAAATATTACCAAAAATTGTTTAAGAATGAAGCTCGGTCTAGCATCAAAAAGCATGCTAGAATAACGTCAGTTTAATGCCCAAAACAGAAAAAAAAATTCACAGATTTCGCAATCCTTGCAACCATCGGATACATTGGAAATGATAATGCCATATATAATATACAGGGTGAGTCCTTAAGCGCGGCCGCCGACTCTATCTCGGAAAGTAGTTGACGTAGGTTAACGGGGAAAAAAAATTACGAATAAAGTTGAGCCTAAGAAAACCATTAAAAATATTTTTAGGCGCCGATTCTTTCAACGGGCGGCGCAATCGAGGGGCGGCATCATTAAATCGCACTTTTTTCGAAAAATTTCTAAATGAAAGTCTATTCGAATATCTCTGGATCAAAAGAACGTCTAATTTTACATAAAATAGATTCTTGAAGTTTCAATTAACTTTAACGATGGGCTGCGGGGCGAAGACATAACCTCCGACGTTAAAAATAGTTATATCTTTGGTTTGGATTTTTCTTTTTGAAACCACTCGATATTTTCCTACGGCTATAAATATTGTCTACTTAAAATATTAGTTGAAATTTTTTTCCAACTTTTTTTATAAAATTTTCAGAGCATTTTAGCGGAAACTTGCTTTCAACTGCAGGTAACTCAAAAATTTCAAATGCAAAGGCGCAATAATTTTATTATTACGTTATGAAAAAACGAGGAGACGAGGAGAATCCAAAAATCGGAGGTTTCTACCATCAATAGAAGCGGGAATATCGAGCAAAATGAAACTACGAAGAATTTTTCCGAGTTAGCTAAGGCATGAATGGGTTGATTTCATTTATTTATAAATCTGAAACGTCAAATCTCTGATTTGACCTTGTTTTCCTTTGTTATTACCTTCACCCGCTGAATCTTACGTCAATATATATATATAATAATATAATAGTCGATAAGTCTGTTTGGGCGATTAGCATTTCAATTAAAATGACGAGATTGCAGGTTTCAATTTTTTCTCAAAGCATTCGACATTTCTGAACATTTTTAAAGGTTCTCTATTAAAAATATTATTTCCCACGTTTATTCTAAAATTATTATTGCAAAACAACGGGAATTTCGTTATCATCGTAAGAGAGATCGAAAGAAAAAGAAAATGCTAAAAATCGGAGGTATGAAAAAATGCATTAATGAAGAATTTAGCAGAACAAAAAAGTCCTACTTGGTTGATTTAGCTTCTATTTTATTTTACATTTTAAATAAGTTTAACAAAGGTGTTCAAACTGTTTCCCATTACTTCTAATACAGTCCTCAATTTTTCTCCGAGTCGATAGAACAGCAGATTCAATTTCGGCTCTCGAAATGTTGTTTACTGCATTTCTAATTCTGTGTATCATATCAATATGGGTAGTTACGGGGTTCTTATAAACAATGTCTTTTAGACGCCCCCAGAGGAAGAAATCCAAGCACGTGAGTTCGGGGGACCTTGGGCTCCATGGAAATACACTCCCTCTGCCAATCCACCGATCAGGGAATTCCGCTTTAAGGTGATCTTTAACTGCCCCTGAAAAGTGAGCAGGACATCCATCCATAGGTATCCACATGTATAAAATGGTGGCCAATGTAACGTCATCTAAAAGTCCAGGAACACTTGACCATTAACAGTTCCATTAAAAATGTGAAGACCAATTATCCGTCCGTCAAGAATACCACGCCAGATATTGACCACTGATGTTGGTTGTCCACAGTGCGCATTCAATGTGGGTTCTCGTTCTTTTTAGAGTAAAAGAGCATATTGTGGATGTTTACCCGGCAGTTACTTTTAAATGTAGCTTCGTCGGTCCACATAATCTGATTCAAGTAATTAGGAGTTTCTTCTAGCATATTTCGCATCCAGTAGCATAAGTTCAGTCTGCTCACAAAATCATCTTCGGTGAGCGACTGATGTAACACAACATGATATGGATGTAAGCCTTGTTCATTTACAATTTTAACAACTGTTCGTTGAGATATCCCCAACATTCTTGAAATTTCTCTTGCACTAACATGGGGATTTATCCCAATGCACGCCAGAACATTAATCACATTATTGTCTTCGTTACGAACTGGACGGCGTCTTTCTCTTTCTGGAGTTGGTTGCATTTTTCCCGTGGTTTGTAAACATAACGCTAATCGACGGAAGCCTTTTCTCGATTGGGGCTGTCGATTGGGATACGTAATGTTGTATGTTCTTGAAGTAATCAACTCATTTTCGTGACATTGAAAATAAATCCGTAGCATATCAAAGGCTTCAGCGTTTGTGTAAACAATTTTCAGGAAATAGTAAACAACAAAATCAAGACGAAACATAGTTAACAAGAACAATTCGATGAACAAGTAAAACACAATTAAAACTAACATAAACAAGAACAGCAACACGAACAGGAACAATCACAAGAACAGGAACAACGAAATTATTAATATTTTGCGACATCAATTAAAAAGCAAGAAAGTCAAATCACTGAAGCTAGAAATTTGACGTTTCTGATTTTTAAACAAAATCACATCGGCCCATTCTCATGAATGGGTTGATTTATCTCTAGGTAACTCGGAAAAATTCTTCGTGGTTGTATTTTGCTCAATATTTCCGCTTCTATTGATGGTAGAGACCTCCGGTTTTTTGCATTCTCTTGGTCTTTAATTTCTTCATAACGTAATAGTAAAATTATTGTTCCTTTGTATTTGAAATTTTTGAGATACTTGCAGTTGAAAGCAAGTTTCTACTAAAATGGGCCGATAATTTTAGAAAAAAAGTTGGAAAAAAATTTCAACTAATATTTTCAGTAGACAATATTTATAGCTTTAGGAAAATACCGAGTGTTTTGAAAAAGAAAATTCTAAACCAAAGATATAACTATTTTTAACGTTGAAGGTTATGTCTTCGTCCCGCAGCCCATCGTCAAAATTAATTAAAACTTCAAAAAGTCCATTTTATGTAAAATTAGACGTTCTTTTGATCTAGGCATATTCTAACAGACCTTCATTCAGAAATTTTTCGAAAAAAGTGCGATTTAATGATGCCGCCCCCCGATTGCGCCGCCCACTGAAAGAATCGGCGGCTAAAAATATTTTTAATGGATTTCTTAGGCTCAAGTCAAATTTTTTCCCCGTTAACGTACGTCAACTACTTTCCGAGATAGAGTCGGCGGCCGCGCTTAAGGACTCACCCTGTATATTATATATGGCATTATCATTTCCAATGTATCCGATGGTTGCAAGGATTGCGAAATCTGTGATTTTTTTTCTGTTTTGGGCATTAAACTGACGTTATTCTAGCATGCTTTTTGATGCTAGACCGAACTTCATTCTTCTGTATAAAACATATAAATTTACCTCACTTACGACTTCGAAATTGTGGAAATATCACACCTCTGAGAGTAAATTCAGTGATATGAACATTACTTTTAAAAAGGAATGCATTACAATTACTAATTACTCAGTCAAAAAAGTAATGCATTACCATTACTAATTACGTAATTACTTTCTGTAGAAAGTAATTCATTACCATTATTGATTACCGAAAAAAGTAATGCATTACTTTAGGCATTACTTTGTCGCCATATAACGCTGTGGTATTCTAGCCACATCACCTGAAGAGTGATAAAATGCTTGTACTGAATTAAAACCTGAATTAAACTGAAGATACTGACAGTAACATTCTTAGCAATGCTTCTTTCAAAATACTGTAACGAGATATGCGAATGACGGAATGACATCACCGCTTCGTCAGCGGTTCCCGATTGTTTGAATGAATTCCATGTGTCAACAACAATGTATAAATAAATAGACTTGTAGGCAGGAACTTTCCGAAAATTGCTTCTTTAAAAATGTTTGATCTCATGGCTATTTCTTCAGTCTTCTGTTAAATATAAAAGTATGTAATGGCAACAGTAATGCATTTTTTCATTACATTACTCAGGCAAAAAAGTAATGCATTCCCATTACTAATTACTTGGAGAAAAAAGTAATGCATTAAATTACCCATTACCGAAAAAAGTAATTTAATTACTTGTAATGCATTACTTCCAACCACTGAGTAAATTAATATTTTTTTCCAAGTCTTACACATAAAGTGGCATTTTAATGTGTCAAATCTAATTATCAAAGCAACATTTTAACGTGAATGGTGGCTAAAGTGTTGCTATAAACATTTTATCCGCAGTTTCCTTGACGACATGCATTTTCGAATGAAAATCATGGTGCCTTTAAATTTAGGTTGCTAGGTATTGTTTAATAAAGAAATTTTATCCACTCAAAATGTAGCAGACCTTATCTATTCTTCTTACGCACTGTTATACGAATAATTCGTTCGGAGCTGTTCGGCGTTCTACTCTGTCCGATAACTTAGACTGTGTGCGGCGCGCATACAAAGTCCCGCATACTATTGTCGGATCATTCCGAAGACTGTGTATTGTTTAGACTGTGACTTTCCAAGATTACTCTAAGATTACTACTAGTACTATTAGTTTTTTGTATTATTGTTTGGTAATAGGCGCATCCTTTATAGTTCGCAGGATGTTCGCCATCGCAATTTACACATTGTGCTTTTTCTTGGGTAGCTTTGGTGCAGCTTGTGTAGAGGTGGTCACCTTTGCATTTCACGCACCTTGGGGAGAGCTTGCAATAGTTTTTAGTATGCCCGTATAATTGGCATCTTGTGCACTGTGGTATATCTGGAGATTTTCGTCTTGGTTCTACACTTATGATACAGTAGTTATGTTTATTTAATGCAAATATCTTGTTGGCTTCGTCGTTTTTTGAATTCGACTGTGCAAATGGGGATGGGATATTTATTTTTATTGTACAATCTTGCTACTTTGGTTATTGGGAACTTTTTAGCTGTCAATTCTGTTGTAAGTTCTTCTACGGTAAGTGATATCGGGACACTTCGTAGCACCACGGAAAGAGTTTGTTCTTCTGGGTTCTTGTATGTGTGGTATTTGAGTTGATGTAAGTCATAGTATTTTGTTAAGTTGCGAAAGTCTTCGATACTGGTTAGGTTGATACGTAAGAAATTTCCTTTGCATATTGTGGTAAAATCCTCAATGACAAGCGCTTTGATGTCCTTCAAAACTTCCTGGTAATTTTTACTTTCGTGCAGGTATATCGGGGGGATGTTCGGTTTTTTGGCTGTTTGTTGTAATTCTGTTTGCTCTTCTGTTTGTTGGATTGTTTCATCCGTTTGCATTTTTTCCTGGGTGTCACAACGGCCGCCTTTGTAATTTATGGTTGTACCTGATGGTAAGTAATATTTATTTGATGATATTAGTTGGTTTGGGTCTAAGAGATATCTCTTATTTGGATCTTCAGCTGTGGGGGATATAGCACTGCTGTCGCGTTTATTGTTATCGTTGGGCATATTCACTAAATATTTTAGTTTTGTATTTCATTATATATTATTTTAATTCCACTCAAGGTTTAGCTGTAAATGTAAATTAGTTACAGGTAACGCGTCTGTTTTCACTGATATCGCTCGCCTCTAAACGTCCACTCACGGTCAGTGCTCACACGCGACTAGTGACACTAAAGTATCATCAGCAAATAAATTAATGTTGCAGTAACTAAGATTAAATTCTAAATCATTAATATAAATTAAAAACAGCGATGGGCCTAAAGCCGATCCTTGCGGTACACCCAAATTATTCTGAATTTTTAAAGATTCTTTATTTCCATACAAAGTTGTCTGGAAGCGTGAAACCATGTATTTTCAGTACCACGGATACCATAATGATTTAATTTATACAGGGTGTCTCTAAAAGGTCTGTACAAAACGCTACTACAAATTCCCGAGGCTAAAATATGAGGATCTAGCCCAATTTACCTTACTCCGAAAGTTGATAGTTTCCGAAATACAGGGTGTCAAAGTTATTATTTTTTTTTAACTTTTTTGTAAATATTTATCTTAATAGTTCTGTTGTGAATATTTACCATAATTATTTATTTTTATTTCTTCAAAATTAGATTTAATACATGTGAATGATTTAGACGTAAGTAGAATGAAAGAAGTTTTATTAATCCTTGGTCTGCTAGAAACTCCGATCTTAAATCTTTTGATTTCTTTTTGCGGGGTTATGTCACAAATTTAATATAATAATTGGAGCCTGTAAGTGAATTGGTCCAGAAATGTTACAACGAGTAAAATTGTCCTTACGGAGGCGCATATTCTATGTGCTTATGTGCATTATTAGAAACAATAAATATTTTAAACACAAATTAAATTAAAAATTAAGTGTATGTTTATGCCTTCTTGATTTCTATGTTTTATTAAAGTTTGTTTTAATTAAATATATAGCCATGGTGGCGCAGTGGTAGAACGTCATGTTAGCGTTGCGATAGCCCTTGGTTCGAATCCCACTGGTGGCCTAGGAGGTAGAGTAACAAGGTCTTACACATACATACATATTACACTCTGCACATGGTGCTGATGTAAGTAAAACAGTGCACCAACTGCGCCACCCGCAGATACGGGCCGGGTTGTGCATTGCACGCGTACAGCCTCATACATTGCAAAATAAGCTGAAATTTACCTAAATTACACAATTTATTTACTTGTACATTAAATTATTGTTATAAGAAAATCGAAGTTTAGAGATCTTGGCCGAACAGGAGACTAGGTTTAGGCGAAGTAAGAGAATAGTTTCAATGAGTATAATAATTGAACTTTATAAGACAATGGTATTACACATTTAATACCTTTTTAAAAGAATTTTTAGAAATTTGGTGTTTTTTTAGTTCTTGGTAAAATTGTAGAATTTGTAGGTGAGGTATTATAATACGTATGTATGTACGAATTCAATCTCCATAAAAACGCCATCAAACTATGAAAAACTAAATGTATTTTCTGTAAGAACAAATTAAATTGATGACGGTTCTGAAAAGAGTTAAAAACGTTGATTTTAAATTGATTGCCTTGTAAACCAAAAGTTGGATCCCAATCGAGGTCGGTGAAATTTTTAATTATTTTTTAATAATTTATAATCGCTTCGATTAAAATCTTTGGAGCACTTACTTACATTCTAATAAATAAATGTTTTACGAACCAATTTTTAGTAATAACTAAACCCCTCGTATTTTCTCATTAAGTTAAGCACTTAATATTATTACAACAAAATATTTAACTTTGTTATTATAAATTTAACTAAAAGTGATATTCACATCACATTTGACCAATATTTTATCATTCTATCGAATTTTAATAAAACTGCTGATAGTGCTGATATTCGTCTCCTTTTATAACCTCATATGTATTCACTAAGTCTTACACTTTTAATATAACTTTCTGAGAAGTTTTTATGATGGTTTGCGTCGTTGAGTTTTCTGGTTAAGGATTTTATATATTTTATTAGAAAACTTAAGTTCTACTTCGATCCTTTTCTATATTTTCCTCTGATTTAAAATATATCATACCAAATAAATTAAAGATAAACGGATTAAGGGAATTGCCCGTTGTTTGATATTCAAAATATATTTGAACAGGACTTTAGTTTGACGTATGATACATTCGCAACGTTTTAAACCAAAATAGGTCCTGATTTCAATTTATTATGGTTGCATAAAATATAAAATTAGATCATCAGTTATAATTTTAGCCGACTATTTTTGGTGTTGAATGCTATATGTATGTAGGTTATGCAGTGGATCTTCTGTTACTAAATAGGGTTTGTTAGATCTACCCCAATTTAAATAACAAAATCAGATTTACAACAGACGACCTTCGAATTAATTTAGTGCGATTTCAATGGCAAGGTATGTAGGTTCAGTATCAGGAAAAATCTTGTTTACATCAATGAAACTTTGCAATTACGCAAATGGACTTCTATTATAGGTACAAAATGATTGACCACTGGCCATACTTCTTTCTTTCATTTTTGACTGAATTAAGATTTTTCCTAAATTGTTTTACTACTTTATATGTATTTAGTATTCAAATAGTGTTCGAAATTGTAACCTGAATGATTTAAAATGATAATTTAGGAAAATCAATTAACAAATAATAAACACTCGGATATAAATAACAGAATACAAATTATGAACTTCACATTGAGTTCACAAAACTATCTGAATTAAGTAAACTCAAAAAATATTCATTTTGCCATTTATGATAAAATATATATACTTAGTGGAACTTTATTACTGTAACTATGCTGCGAATGCCAAGTAAATGTGCGGAATTCTTTTCCATACTTTAAAACTTCCTAAATACGTAATTAATAGTTAAAAGACTGTATGCACCTCGATAATTGAACAAAGAGCTATTTTAATATCAAAGTAGTATTTAATTCGTTATTTTATTGCACAATTTGTGGCATAAAACTGTACAGTTGCAAGTTAAAGGAAGTTTCGAGCCATTTCTATTTAAATTACTCAGATATTCACGTTACTAAATTGCGTTTGAAAATATTTTAAACCATTAAGGCTTTAAAGTTTTTACTGCAAAATACTTTAACATAATCTTTATTTGGCCATTTCTGCGTTTTCCTCGTCTACTTTTATTCACGAGTAAATTAACGGTAACGAACTAATTTAGATATTCACTTTTAAATAGATCTAATTTTCTAAGACTGAAGATTTCATCCGTGGGTGGAACGAACTCATTTCCATAACTTTTGGTGCAATTGTAGGCACCCTAAACTGCAGTATTTGGCCTTTAGTTAATTCGGAGCGAGGCGAGCGGGCATATTCATAAAGGGGCGCCAGCATATTAAAACGGGTGATTTGTGGCCACTTCCGAGTGTTTTGCCACTTATTTTTAGTGCGTCAAAATTCTTTCACACCAGACGTAATAACATAGGAAATTTGTACTACACCACAAAAAAATCCAGAATTTAATTGTTTTACGTAATTTCTCTTAAACAACCACTACCTATGACGTAAAACAAGGATCAACGAAGTTAAACAAAACGTTTAAGGATATTAAATAAGTAAAAATAACAATTTCTGCCGAAATTTTATGAAACACAATAAATGTTTTGATGATAATAATATTTCACAGAAGATTCAAAGTTACATATTTAGTTTATTTACCGACAAAATGTCCTTACGCTAAAAATATTACATATCACACACGTCTTACTCTCGTGCAATGAATATAGAAAATAGCATATTACATAAGTGAGCAACAAATGATAATAATTTGGTTTGTTTGTACGTCAAGTGGGTATCTTTCTTGTTGTGATGCGTGTATAGCCAATCTGTTCGGAACCGCCTTTAGGCATTACTTCAAGTCATACAGCTGTGGCATGTGTGTATTACTACGTGTGTAGTGGTCTTGTTACTCTATCTCATAGACCAGTCTTCCGAGTAGAGCACAGTTAATCTAGTACCGAACCCAGAGGCCTGAGAAAAAATCTCCACCAACGTAGGGATTCGAACCCGGGACTTGCAACATGCAAGCCTAGCCCTCTTACAACTGAGCTACCTGGCTTCCCCTACGTCAAGTGGGTGAGATCTCAAGAGCTAGGCTTACGGTTGCCAAGGAATATCAACGGCTATTACGATTGGAATTTTTTCCTAACCCAAAGGACTTCCTTCCACCCTTAGAAGGAATCTTTATCGTGCCAAACATCGTAAATGACGATCGCCTACGGTTTTATCCAAAAAAGAACACCTTTTAAACATTTCACTGGCCTAGACTAGGGATCAAACTCGAGATCTCTGGTTTACAAGTCAAGTAGGTATAATATTCTTGATACCATCGAGACAGGCAAGCACATAACATTTACCTAACTATTACCTATAAATTACAAATTGGATTTACTTTGTAAAGTTAATACCTACTTGCAGTCGACAATAGTTTCATACAAGGCACCGTTCTTCATTTGGTAAGATCTAAACTTGAGGGTGCCAAGCATCCTAACGCGCATCGACTGCTGAATAGTATTTTGCTGAAATCAAGAGACTTCTGGGACGGATCTTTATCGTGCCAAACATCGTATTTTACTTCGTATTCTGAACACGGAACCTTTGAACCCTTGTTTATTATTAAACGGTCTAACACAGCGTTTTGAAAAACTAAAATAAACTCAAGGACAAAATTAACGCACCACTATAAATTTTTTATGTAATTCCGAGATAATAAAAACTTTCAATTTACTAACTGTCTCGCAGATAGGCTGTGGGTCTACTCTGACATTTTATGTAAATACTCTCAACAAATGCTTCGTTTTAAAATAACAAATTCACCAAAAATTCATTTAACATCTGTTTAAAAAGCAAAGTTATCTTTAATCGCCAAGTTATCTTTTAATTAATTGTATCAGTTACGAGTGTTTTAAATTTGAAAAATGAATCGTCCAAGAAATTTATCAGTGGAGGAAGCAGTAATAACAGCATCAACTTTGCTAGACGAGAGATACTCGATGAGTCGCGTTGCTAATGTGATGGAAAGAAGTTATTCCAGCATAAGTCACATGGTAAGACGATTTAATGAGACAGGACCTTACTTTTGAAGACCAGGGCAAGGGCGAAGCGATGTACCAATCCGAGAAATGAGCGTTTTCTTAGGCGATACGCACTAAGAAACAGTAGAACCACGAGCACGGTGCTAAAAAATGAGCTTGTAACTACTCGCAATCTTGTGATATCATCTCGAACGATCAGTAGACGTTTGAGTGAATCTGGATTAAGCAGCAGAAGACCGGCAAAGAACCATTACTCACAAGAAAGCACAAAATCAGAAATCATCAACATTGGACTGTTAATGATTGGAAGAAGGTTTTATTCTCAGATCAAACGAAAGTTAGCCTCAAATCTCCTGATGGACGTGAACATGTCTGGCGAAGAGCAGGAGAGCGATTTGCTAGTTGCAATATCTCTTCAAGGGTTCAATTTGGTGCTGGCTCTGTAATGTTTTGAGGATGAATTTGTTTCAACGGACGCACAGAGTTGATCCCTATATTTGTGAGGTCTATAAATGCGGATTATAATATGGAAAACATCGTAGTTGCAAATGTGATGCCATTTGCTCCCTTTGTAGGACAGAATTTTTTATTCATGCAAGATAATGCTCGTCTCCACGTAGCTAGACACGTTATCGACTACATGAATGCTGTAGATACTCCGTTTATAGAATGGCCAACAAACAGCCCCGATTTGAAACCAATAGGGCATCTCTGGGACCATATAAAAAAAAGGTTCGACGTCGTACATCCCCACCTGTCAATCACAATCAATTGGTGGATGCAGTACTTGCGGAATGGGAGAATACTCCCCAGGAAATTATTGAAAATCTCATTTGCAGCACGCCAAGGCGTATGAATGCGGTAATTAGGAGTAGAGGAGGGCATATGCTGTACTAAAATCGCATTTAATTCAGTAATTCTGTTGTTTTCAATTTTTTTTTGTTTTCCACTCGTATTTAATAAAAAAGTTTCTAAATCAGAAACAATTTAAAATAAGGTTATGCTTTTTTTGTTTCGTTACAGTTATTGATTACACAAACCTAACAATAAGCTTTCGTGTAATTATGATTGAATATTTTTTTAATATTGTAATTATGCTAGTTTAACAAAATGGAGCGTTAATTTTGCCCATGAGTTTATTACCTTATAAAAGACAACAAATTGATATCACGTTAACATTGGTACCACGTTACAAATAAAATAAACAAATATTTAGCTTAAAATATTTAACATTCACAGGGCGAAGGACGCGAAGGAACCGCAATTATTATTTTAAAAAGCTGTACGAAAGTGAACGCTTAGTATAAATCGGCGGTTCTCAACCTTTTGGGTTCCGCCTACCACCCAAAGAGTATCAACATTTCTCGGTACCCCCTTTATAAAACATTTCAGCAACAAAATAAAAAAAATTGGTAGGCAAATAAAAGAATATCTATTTTAGATTTTTGGTAACCAAACCATAACTACCATAACAAAATTTAAATATTTAATTTATTTAGAAATAATATATCTATTACTAGCATTTTCAAAATTATTACATAAAAAAACTATTAAAAAACGATCAAAATATTATAACAAAAAATTTAAGCGTGTTTTTGGAAAACATAATTTTTTAATATCGGGCTCTATGTTATTTAGTTTTAAGCGTAAATTAGGCTCAAGTATTGATTTTATTCTGTATTTGTTTTTCAAATATAACATCATTGAAGATCCTTTTCGCATAAATAGCTGGTACAAAATGGCATTAAAAAATTTATAGTTTTAGCTGCAACTTCTTTAAAATCGTTCTTTCACCGAATCCAAAACTTTACAAATGTACGAGGAGGGTTCACATTTAACCCGGAATTTTTTTGTAATTTTTTATTTCAACAAGAACTTTACAATATGATTGATCCTACATTTCAACATATTCCTCTTCTAGCTCTACATACTTACGTTTGCCATCTATTTGGAAGCTTCATAATTCCTTCTTTATAAAAGTTTTATGGCTGAGCGGCAAGCCAGTTTTGCACAAAATTTTTGACCTCCTGATCATCTTCAAATCGAATTTCACCCATTGCTTCCTTGAGTGGCCCAAATAAATGAAAGTCACAAGGAGGCAAATTCGGACTGTAAGGAGGGTATGGAAGTGTCTCCCAGTGTAATTTATCTAAAGTTTCCCTAGTCAATTGGGCGGTGTAAGGGCAAACATTTTTTAATTTTGCCTTTAACTATTGATAAACTAAAGTTTGGTCCCTGTAGGGCTAAATTTAATTAAATTAATTTTCCGAAAATATCAGCAAGATATGCTAATCGTGACAACCACAATTCATCAAATGAACATAATTCGAAATTAGAATCACAAAGGAAAACCTGAACTTCTAATCTAAGCTCAAAGAGACGACTCAAAACTTTACCTCTGGATAGCTACCTGACATCTGAGTGTGACAGTAGTATCTCATGTTCACTTCCCATTTCTTGACCTAGAATTCAAAATATTCTAATACATTAACAACCTTTACAAACCACCCCAAAACAGTTTTCAATCTTTCTGAAATGGCTTTTATTACGAAAGCTTCATGATGAATGCGGCAATGAGTAAATGAAGCTTGAGGAGCATCTGTTTTTATTTTAGATAAAACGCCGCAATTTTTTTCTGTAAAAGCCAGAGCTCCAGCAACGTACATACTTATTCCAAAAAATGGAATTGTCTGACATAAAATTGAAAAGAATATTGAATATTTCACTAACTGTTGTTCATTCAGCAAGAGGTTCGCCAAATAAATATTCCTCTGTAATTTTTTAATACCAGCTTTACATTATTTGAATAAATTATTAAATATAATTTTTCAAAAACAGTTTCGTGTACCACCTGTAAGTCCGTCGCGTACCACCAGTGGTACGCGTACCACCGGTTGAGAATCGCTGGTGTAAATAATATGGAAGCTTCAAGCGTGTTTTGTTTTAGAAGATGGATTGTTAATGTTAACAATCTTGACTATTTACTGTCGTCTAAACAACAACATTATGAAGACCGACTTCGTTGCTTATTTCAGCACGTTCTGAAATCGATTCATTGCAAGCGACGTGACCGTGAACGTGAAGCATTCTCATTGAGGCTCCAGGTTATCCAGGTCCTCCAAAAGGATGTCAACTTCTTCCTGTCCTTCAAAGTCAAACTTCCAATATACAAGGTGTGTCGTATCGTGATGTTCAAATTTTGGGAGCATAAAATAGACTTTTTCTGAAATCGTCAAGAAAGCTTGTCATGACAGAACTCAAGTTGGTCATGAAAGTGTCACTTTACAAGACTAGTCACTTTCATGATTTTTACAAGACTCATCTGTCACTTTACAAGACTCATCTGTCATTTTTAGACTGCAATTGAATTAGAAATCGTCACTTATCTTATGAAACGTTTATTTAATATAATTAAAAACACTAACAATGAAATACAACAAATTATTAATTGGTATTAGAACTATTAAAATGAAAATTAATGTTAATGCTGCCGACACTAGTATTATGCACATTAGAAAAGTTTATTCCAGGTATATAATTCAAAGCATTATTATTTCTGTTTTCTGTTGCGTTAGCTATGTTTGACAACACTACTTTTTCGTTGACATCCATGTTAGGAATATTAACATTGTCAGCTACAGCAGTCTGATCAAATGCACTTGTTGAAGGAATTTCACTCGCGCTATTTTCCGTGAATGCACCTTGACCTTGCTGTATCTTTTTGGCAATTTTTCTTTTATTTTCTAATGATTCGGCTACATAGCCCTCCGCTACTCCTGTAGAAGACCATCCGCCGTGTCTTTTAAGGTCTTCTATGCCACTTCCACCATCAATCAACAAAGTTGCTGATGTTCTCCTCAAGGCATGGCCCGTATATTCCGCTGCATTTTGTAAATGAAGAAAACCAGCTATTTTAGCAGGTATCTTTCCGAAGGTATGAATTCCTACAGCCTGAATACTGCATTTACCTTGTCTATATGAAACAAATAAACGCCGGTGTGGTGTATGAGCAGGGCGAAGTGCTAGGTATTTTCTATATAAGGCAATATTTCCGGGTTCGCCAACATCGTCCAAAATTAAAAATCGTCTTCGTTTGTGAGTTTTCGAATCTGGAATGTTCACAATGAGAGTATCATTCTTGTCTTCAATGTCATCTAGAGTCATCTTCGTCAACTCATCGCAACGGCATGCTCCGGCTAGTCCAAAAATTAATACAACCTGAAAATATAAGCCGCCAATTTAGATTATTTTATAATTTATTTATTAAAACTACTTACTTTTAACAATAGGAAGTCGTGATCGGGAGCTTTTCGAAGAAACTCGTTTATCTCATTTCTTGAAAATACTCGGGACTTTTTTGCTTCATATCCTACCGATTTTCTTTTCAGATATGATTTTAACTTTAAATAATTTGCGATATTGATGTTTTCTTTAATTAACAGCACGGCTCTAAGCATTGAATAAATACTCCAGAGGCTTGAAGACTTGTAAATTTTACTTTCTCCAGCAAAAAAAGCCTGCATCACTTCTTCCGTAACTTGATTAACTTTTTTGTTATTACACCAGCTTTTGAACTTTGCATATTGTTTCTCATATCTTTCTTTGGACTTATCCGGAAGCAATTCTTCCACTGCAGCAGCAGCTTCTTCAATTATTCCAGTGGGAAGAGTGTTTTCCATATTATAAAGCACTTTACAACTGTTTACAACACAAATTGTGACGCTTAAAAAATTTGTTGACAATTCATTGTCATGGATATCAACTTCTCATACGACTCTGATGTTGATATATTTTTTCAGTTTAAATCTATTTTTAGTTTTTAGAAAAACGATTTCAGAAAAAATATAATACATCACTGGTCATGAAAGTGTCTCTGCTTGACTCGGAGGCTTTAAAGAGATACTCGGACGCTACGCGTCCTCGTACTCTTCAATAAGCCTCCTCTTCTGCAAAGTTTCACTTTCATGACTTGTAATGTAATATACTATTATTCTAAGACTAAAAAACACAAAAGTGGTAGGTCGATATTTATTCGTTCTGAAGTTACAGGCCTTTGAAATTATAAACCATAAATAATCAGATTTAAGTTCGTAAACCAACTAAAAACTTATCTTATGTCACAAATTTTTAATTAATGATATTTTCAAAATGCCCTTCTCCCTTCTTCTTGCTGAATAGAAGCGTGTGCTCGTATGCCGATAGATGAAGTGACAATTCTTATTTTACAGCTACCAAAAACCGATTTAGAGGTATGGTGATTTAATACCGTAATAATTAAAACTATTAAATTAACCTCACTTAAGTACAAATAATTGTCAAATTGTGAGAAAATAATTAAGTTTTGGTTAGAAGTACTACTTCATTGGGTCGATTAATAAATGGTAGGTACCTAACTTGATTTTCAAAGAATTTAATTCCTTTGACGCCTTTTTCTGGGAAATGGTTAATTTTAGCGGTTCCAAAATAATGCAAAATTTTTTCTCTACCTAATTTTTGCGTAATATTCACCGTAAAGTTAGTACCGAAAAAATGTACAAGAAAATAGGGCGTGATATGGGTCATACCTAGGGCTGGGCGATATTAAAAAAGTTATCGAAAATATCGATATCAAAAAAATATCGATAAAACCGATATATCGATATATCGATAAGTATCGATATTTTATCATTATCGTTATTCGATATATCGATAAGTATCGATATTTTATCATTATCGTTATTCGATATATCGATAAGTATCGATATTTTATCATTATTGTTATTCGATATATCGATAAGTATCGATATATATCGATATATCGATATTTTTTCCCGGCACTACTCGCAACTAGGGCTGGGCGATATCAAAAAATTGCGATAAATCCGATATGTATCGATATATCGATAAGTATCGATATATCGATATTTTATCATTCCGATATCGTTATTCGATATATCGATAAGTATCGATATATATCGATATTTTTTCCCGGCACTAGTCATACCAGCATCTTTACAATCTGCTTTATACAATAGTATTATTTGCAGCGTTGCAAAACGTTTCAATTATTCGTTCTACATTTAACACCCTCCATCTCCTTAAAGGTACTAAGGTATGTTTGGCGTAATTCGTTTATTTTGATCTAAGGAAGCTATAGTTTGTCCCCAAACTTTCGAGACATCTTCTAAATTAAACCAACGATAATAAGCAAAAAAGTATTAACAGTATATACTGAAGTCGAGAATTCACTTCACGATTAGTGCACTCCCGATCATATCTCGAATCTTGTTGGCGCTGTTAAATTTTTTATAGAACTTAACTTACAAGAAAGAGATAATCAAGTGATGATGCAGTCTGGGTCATTCATTTAAAGACAAGAAATGAAAATACAAGATTTACAAAAAAACATGTAAAATACAAATAAATGAATGTAGAACAAACAGAAAGTATTTAACAGTTATTTAACTATTAAGAGTTTTGGCCAGCCGTAATAAAGGGTAATCTTCCAAAATTCTTTAACAAATCATCCCATAGGTACTTAGATACTCAAAGCAGATTTAGTTAAAATATAAATCTAACATAGAACCAGTAGTAAAAGGAGCAAGGCGGCCGTAATTTATAAGATAAGCCCAGGAGGCGCACCTCGCTTGCCCCATTTTAATTACATGCACCGTAGATACGCGGCCTAAGGCAAATTAGCATTTAGGGCCCTCGTGAAGAAACAGGAGAAGGAACTGCAGCAGCAACAACGGCGGCGGCAACTGCAGTGTTTCCTTGTGATCATCGGCAGTCCGAGTATCCTGCTACGGTTGCAGGCTGCTGCAGGCGAGCACGTCTTTCGTTGGCAATATGGATTTACCATTAAAGAAGACTTGCAATGCGCAAGTTCCTGTTGCACGTGCGTTATAACTGGAATATACCAGACTGCGTGACGGCTGCCTGTATCTCTTTAATACCGTATTTGTATTACAGTTAAATTTTATGTTTATTATCAAAATAAATTTAATGTTTTCGTGCACAGGAAACCGACTGTTTAGTTATCTGATGAACTTAACGATGTTATAAAAAAAAACTGAAGTATTTATTCAAATAAAAAGCACAAATTCTTTAAGTGAATGACTTGTATTAATGTATCACAGCTAACATAAAACTTAATTTTACTTCAGAGTTAAATTTTTAACCCCAGTTTCGTTTTCCTAATTATTTTAATATTAACTCGTAATTTTCACCAACGCCATGTGGTACTTATATCTAATTTTGTCTTCTGAACTGAGGTCCAAAGTTAGGTATAACATGACAATTTCTGCGTAAAAGAAACACAGCTGCATCAATTTACATGGAAATGATCTTGGAATTATTAAGAATAATACATAAATACTATAATATTCAACAAGCGTATTATAATAGCTATTATTCAACGAGGGCGAAGTGTGCAAGTGAGTAATAACCATTATATGCGAGTAGAATAATATACTTTTTCTATAACCGTGACAGCGTGACACCTACTTTTTGATGAAAGTTAAAAGTGCAGAAAATCGCGAAGTGGCACGGTTTATAACACTATAGTTTTTTTTTACGAATAAAACAACTGCGTTAGATAACATACATAATGCAACTGGGAAATAAAGGATTTGCAACTTCACAATTGGCAGAAAGTCATAAGTATGGGCCCCTTAGCCTATAACACGGATAAGCGGACAAGCAGAGCATTCGATAACACATCCGTTCACCGCGACGCCGACGGTCACTCACTCATTCAATTAATGCATAGAACGAACTTTAAACCATTTATAAATAAGATTTATTTTTAAATAAATATGTATAAAGAAGTAGTGTGTAATATAAGAGCATTCTAGAATATTTTCAGATTGCTTAACCAAGTAAGGGAAAGCTGCAAAAAATATTTGCACCGGTATATCTCTCTTGTGGAATAAAAACCTTTTCGATACTAGAGTGGACAAATTTGTCACAAGGGAAACATAAAAAGTTATACTATGAATAACTGTTGGAACATTTTTATTGTTGTGAGCCAACGGTATATAAATTTAGTATTTTATAATTACTCATAATAATCTTTGCCAGTTAAATTAATATGTAATTTAAATTAATTCAATCCTCTAATCAAAATTAATATTATTGCTAAGGTTATAGCTATTAAGACAACGAGTGTTTTATAGAAGGTTTAAAAATCAAGGTCGTAGTTCAAATCCGAGCGAACGAAGTGAGTCGAGGATTTGATAGACCGAGATTTTTAAACTGTAAAACACGAGTTGTCTTCAAGATTTTTTCTAACACTAATATCTTTCACTAATATATTATTAGAAATTTTAATAAATTATTATTTGAGACGCGTCACAATACACAAAATGACAAAATGCGAAGACTGCTAGGCAATGACGTAGGTATTTTATAGAGAAAAGCGTATTTTAAAGGCCTATAAAATGTGTTGTCATTGACGACGTATTTTATAGAGAAAGCGTATTTTAAAGGCAACATAGCAAGTGAGCTCTTATGCACCATAGAAACAGTATAAGATATTAGTGTTAGAAAAAGAATATTAAGATATACTTTTTTCGCATTTCATACACTAATGTATTATGTATTACATTAGTACACTCAAAATCGTGAAGTAATATGGGTCACTTTAAAGTATAGCAACCATTACTGCATAGCAACGTCAGGTTTCATTAAAATGCAATTTGACAGCTTCTCGGGCAGCATTTAAAATATCTTCTGAATGGTTTTCCAAGTTATTTTCGTCACTCAAGTCCATTTCGGAATTAGATTTCCAAAAAAAAAATGTATTTTTTTTCACGGCCGGGAGTATTTGTCCATTTCTATGATACAAAAATCGTGACAGAAATAATAAATTATCCCCTAGGTAAATAATTTTTCAAAAAATTCCCAAGGGAGTTTTCATTATGAATCAAATAATAAAAATCGGCCATTCTAAATTTTTGATGTTTATTAAAGTTTAAAACCCCAAAATTGAAACATACTCGTACATTTAAATTATTTGTTTACATTAAAATGTAACGTTACATGTTCACAACTGTAAAAATTAACAGCAGGTACACTATTAAAGATAACTACACTTGAATGTCAATATGTCAAAATTGACATTTAGTAAAATTATAGTTGTGTTCATGAATTAGGAACTGCACGCTTTTAATTTCAATGTCTACTTGATAACGAAAGATTTGGGACACACGAGCTTATTATATTTATTACTATACTTAGGCCGTGAAAAAAATAGTATATACCCCTCTGGAGAGAATGCTATTTTTCCTTCGGAGCTTTGTAGCCCTCGGGCTTCGCCCTCTGGCTACAAATTACACCTCAGGAAAAATCTTACATTTCTCTCCCTTGATGTATAAGGTACTATTTTGTTTGAATTGAATTCTGTTATGTCAAAAACAGTTCCTGTCATGTTATCGAGAATCCGCCTACTTTTTTCAGTGTTTTTATTAATTTTATTCAGAATGTATCTCAATAAATTTAGATAACTTTTATGTGAGAATATAAAATGCGAAAAAATAGTATACGCGCCGCGTCAGAAAAGTGATTTAACTAGACTCGTATGGCATTTAAGTACTCGCTATCGCTCGTACTCAAACCTGCCATACTCGTCTAGTAAAAATCCACTTTTCTGCACTTGGCACGTAACCTACTATTACAATATTAAATATATTTAGACTGAACTTGATGAAACTAATGATTAAAACTACGCTTCAAAGAATTATTTTGTAGACTGCTTGTTTTTAGTTTTAATAAAATTTGAAAATAAGCCTATCGAGATTTCAAAATCACTAAAAACTTTTTTAAAACCTCCTTCAAAATATCGTATTTTAGAAAATATAAATAAATTTAAAAAGCCCAAAATCCACTACTTCAAAATCACCAAGAATATTTTTTTTCTTTGGCAGTGGTTAAATCATGTACCTAAATTTTTAAATAGATACTACTTATTTACTTTTATTTACCCATAAAACGTTTATTTACAAAACATTTTTTATTTATTTATTTCAAATCATTTAAAAAAAATAATAATAATAAATACATCATGGTTCACTAACTCTGTAACATAATGGCCTATTTACAGTGGTTCATCTACTTATTGCAATAATTCCGTATAATTCTAACCAGTTGAATAAGACAAATTCTTTTGATCACTAGTGTTTATTTTAACAAGACGAAAGATAAAAAAATTAATAATAATAATAATAAAGGTGAACGAATTCAGAAGCCAAAGAACAGAAAAAAGCGTAATGAGAGAAAATGTTATTTAGAGCAAGTAAGATAAATAGTGGATTTCAAATATTTTTCTTCGTCTTTGGTCGAAGCATAATTTCTCTTCGTCTTTGGTCGAAGAATAATTTCTCTGAGTAGGTACTCTTTCTGCAGAAGGCAACAGGAAACTACAGCAGAGAACATATCTCCCTAGTACAAAAGGAGGCTATAACAAAGTTCGTGGCCTAAGTCGTTTAAAAATATGGCTTGACCCCCTTCGGCAATATCCTTGCGGGATAACACTCTAAAAGAAAAAACAGGATAATCTTCATAGCTCGTGCTTATACTGAACGGGGGACTAAGCTTTTCAATCGATTTGTGTACTTTATCTTCTATTTTATGGAAACGAACGCAGAAATGGAAGAACATAATAGAAGAAGTTTCATAAACAATACGAGTAGATGAAAGTAAATCAGGGCAGAAGAAAAGCGAAGAAAATGACGGCAATATTAAATTTATTAAAGATGAAAATTGAAAGACCTTAAGTTTGTATCCAACATTATACGAAAAAGGAGAGAAAACTATGTATAAGTTAAATGAACATTCGAATAAAAGCAAAAGACTCAATAATTTAATATTCAGGAAAGCATTCAATAATTTTACAGATTATCAATGAATAGTTGAATGCTAATTAAAGTTAAAGATGTTATTTAGCATATCCAAGAGGAAAACGAGAGCAGTTTTTTAAAAGTAAACACGTATCGACGTATCAGTTAATCATTTAGCCTTATTGATACAAAACAATTGTTAACAAAACATGTTGTTTGTGTCAACAAAAGTTTTATACACATAAATATTTTTTACAATTTATATATTCGTGTTTATACAATTTATATTAATTATATTATATAACTACTTATATCTGCTATTACATCTAAAAGGTGCCTTTTCGGAACAGAAATAATAAATAACTGCTTTTGTAAGTACTTATGACTTTTTACCACTTTTTTACATGTCACGAAATCGTTTTAAATTTAACGTGAATGCTTTAAAATGGCCAAATATTATTATGAGTTTTGATATTACAGTTTTCTTACCTGAAAGCAAAAGGGGTTTTGGTTGTTTTTAGCTGAAAATTTTCTTAAGTTAAACCCAAAACACACCTTCCACTTTGAAATTTTGTCTAAATCCGAAATAAACTCTAGCTCTAAAACTTCATTTAAATTAAGTCCGAAATTTCTTTAAAACAAGAAAAATTTTTTCTAAGCTGCACCGCCCTAAACAAAAATTCAAGTTTAAAATTTTTTCTAATCAAGCCCAAATTAAAATTTCAGGTAACAAGTAATGTCCTGTGGTCTCCATTTAGATTCTAGCCTTTCCTCATTAGAAGAAACACGTTTCAAAGCAAAATACAAAAATCTGATCGAGAGACTTGTCAAAGAAGTACATTTTACTTACAATGAAATCGAATCTCTTTTAATTATTTATCACAAAATCCAAAAACAAGGAACACATTCTACAGAAATGACTTTCGATCAACTATCTAATTTCCTTCACAATTCGTTAGATATGACGAACGAACAATTTAATGTTTATGTAATCGAAACTATAGATGTCGTACATACTTCACCAAAAGGCTTTTCGGTGGAATCGTGGGTTAAAGGTTTATCGCTACTTTTACGGGGAACTCTTGAGGAGAAGATTAAGCATTGTTATTCTGTAAGTATTCATGTAACATATAACGAAAGTTATAAATCAACGAATGCAGATTCTGATAATTAAATCAAAATCTAAACAATAGTGTAGCTAAAGGGTAGAAAAAATGATCGGGATTGACAAAATGCCTTCAAATAATGTCAATTCCAAATGTTTCAGAATAAGAATAGCCGAAAAATGATAATTTAAGTATTTTAATGTGGCTTAGGTTATGGTTTCTATTAATTATACATTATCCATAATAACCACACATTTGCCTTGAAGCTTAGCCGGGCCCAGTAATATGCAAACAATGTAAATATTAGACCCGCAATTTAACATTACAAAAGCATTGAATCTTAATTTTTACATTATCAGCTAAGACTATACTATACCTAAAACTTTATACTAGAAATTCTATTCATTGTCATACTCAGAATTTTAGCTTGGAAAGGGCTTTACAAATAACAAAGTAATAGTCAGTTTGTCGGTCTCGGAATGGACCCGTCTTAAGAATTTTAAAAAGAAGAGCAAATAAAACCACTATTATCTGGCCCATAAGATTATTAGCCGTATGTGAATTTTTACTATGACCCTTCATTTGACGCAAAATAAAAATATTAGCTTTCATTATTTACGTCAGGACATTTTAACTTAAATTTTCTTTTATAGGTTTATGACAGAACAAGTACTGGTCAGATATCCAGAAATAATATGTTGGAGTTGATGAGGGATTCTATAATTGGTGAACACCAAGAGGAAGAGGAAGATTCAGTTAGGGTAATTTCATTTCATATCAAATTTTCTTTAAATGATCTATTCAAAAAAAAATCATCACAAAGCGTCATGTTGGTTTATTTTTAAAATTGTCCGAATTTTTAAGTGCACTCAAAAAATTTAAAACTCTTTGTAGAAATGTTTCCAAATTGTTTGTTAAGTTTGACTTTTGGATGTTGATTTTGGCGAATTTTTTGACATTTTATATTTTTTTACCTTTTGTAGGATTTATGTGAAATACTTAGTTTCAAACTAGATCCCGATAGAGATGGGAAAATTTCATTCAATAGTTACAGGCAAGGAGTATTAAGGCAGCCACTCTGTTTAGAAGCCCTTGGTCCTTGTTTGCCTAATCCACTAGCTGTTCGTAGTTTTTTAACAATATTTACACCGTATGTAGAAAACTTAAAATAAGTAATAAAAATAACAAAATCATAAATGTATTTATTTATTATGTTATATATTTTTTTAACTTTAATTAACCGTTGGATTGGCAGAATTCTTTTTTCCTGCAGAAAACTCAAAACGCAAACGTCGGGCTAGTTATTTTTAGTCTTTTCCTTTGATTTAATCAATTATTTTTAATTTTAAGCAGCAGCCAAACTATATAAAATTGTTTACGGAATTTGCGCTGTTCTATTTTGTTCCAAAATGAAAAATTTTATATGGGAAAAACCCGGCACTGCTCTCCCTCGAGGACCGATCACTATGGGAGAGTAGACCAAAACCCCCTCACTAACAAATATGTGAGTAGATTTGAAGAGGTACACGGAGTGAGAGAAAAAAGCGGAGGCATTTGCCCTATATAGGGATTTGTACAGGCTAAAATAATAATATAGCACAGGTTACGTAGTATGGATTGGGATGTCTTAAATAACAACACCGTTGTAAACAACGCAACTGAACAATTCTATAATATTTTTTTTAGTACACGCTCCTCATTTAAGTCCGTAAAATGGGTCTTTTCCAGACTCAATCCCAAAAAGTCTGGTTACTATAGTGACACTCATTTAAGTCGTTAAGTCCGTAAAATGCTATATTTTCGGCCTAGTCCCTAAAAGTTGTCATAGCAACCTTTTGCGTACTACTATAGTGACATGTGTTCTGATCACATTAATCATACATTATAATAAAAGGTTTGAATCAGTTTTTGGGAGCTTTAACAAAAAAATGTTGTTTGTAACACGTACATAAATCGTTTTTGGTACTTTTTACAAAAATAACTATATCTAGCTCTTAGTACAAAAACCAAAGCCCTCAAAATGTAAATATCCCCATGATTTTCTCTTGTAGTAATCCATGATACAAACAGAAAGTGTTTACATAAAAAATGCATAAAGTTGCAGATTTCACAATGCAGAGTTAAGAAAAAAGGTAAAATCAACCAAAATTCTTTGTTAAAACGTGATATTAATTCTGCATATCCTAGCTTCTTGTACAAGCACCAACGAATCTATTCAGGTTCAGTGCTAATTTAACCACCAATGTATCAAGCTATACAATTTGAAGTCATCCTTAGTGATTTGCAGAGTAGAAGATAATGTTTTTTGGCTTGATTCAGGACATGTTGACAAAATGCAAAAGAAATAATAATCACATACATTTAGATAACTTAATTTTTATTATTTTATGTTATTAGGTAAGACATGGCTCACTGAGGACGACTTTAAATTGGATCTGTTGATAGAAATAAGTAATGCATCTGCAAATAGTTTTCACCCAGTAGATATTCAAATTCAAAGTAATATTGTTATGAGTCGAAATGAACTAACTTTTTTTGGCTTTGATGTTAATCAAATGACTTTAAGGCATGTGCACTAAAAACTAAAAATCCGCATTATTTATTTTAAAAAAAAGTGATGAATACAAACTAAAAATATTTTAGTTAAAGCACATTAAATACCAACTCAACAAGGGTTAATGTGCTTTAATTAAAAACTTAAAAATATTCTTAGTTTATATTTACTACTTGTTTTTAAATAAATACTGTTCTAAAATAGTACGTATTTTTAGTTTGCAGACCTTAAACGAGACAATTTCTGCATTGGATTCTTTTTTTAAAATATGTCGGTTTTCATGCGATATTAACGTATTTCTTTGAATATAAAACTACAGGAATGGGGGTATCGTTCTAGTCAACGAAATAAAAAAAGAAGGAAGGAAACTAAGGTATTATGGTGCATAACTACAAGTGTAACGGAAATACGTCACACACGCCATATTGAAACACCAACCGGCACGAGTTTTTATTGGTAGTCTAACTGTTTGTTTACGTTTTTGTCTTTGACAGTTGACGTATTTAGTGTTCTCAGCCAATGAGCTTCTAAAATCCGCCATATTGAGACACCATCTAAATTGCATACTGTTGGTGTTATGGTCTTTCCTTCTTTTTTATTTCGTTGGTTCTAGTAGCCATACAAAAAGTGCGACGGAAGTCGCCATTTTGAGAATCTAATGTATGATCCATTTGTAGTCATAGTTTTGAGACTGACAGCTTTGCAAATAATAGGTTAGTTGTGCTGTTTGTGGTTTTTCTCCAACAAGGATAAATAAAAATGTAGGAATAACTTTCCATAAGTAAGTATTTACCTTCATTTAATGCAACTACGTTCATTACGAATAATATTTAAGAACAATTCGATGTTATAATTTCAATGTCAAAGAAAGGTCACGAGTGAATATCATAATAAAATACATATATTGTTATGCTCTAACTTCTAATTGCATACAATTTTTAGAATTCCAACTAGCAGTTTGATATTAATTTTTAATAAATTTTAAAAGATCTCTTAATCCAGGGTCGTTGAAGGGATCGCTTTTATGGATTTTTTAAAATTTTATAAAAATTCATAAAGTAAGCTTTCAAAACACCTTCAAAATTATGCAAACCTTTACAAATAATCAACAACAAATTCTAATAACTAAATAAACACTTTCTAAAATTTAATAAATTTATAAACTACCTTTTGAAAACAACTCGAACAAACACACTTCCTGCTTTGACTCCAAATTCGCCAAGTCCTGCCTTATTTTCTATCCAACAATATACTTCCTGCTTTTTGACTCCAAATTCACCAAGTCCTGCCTTATTTTCTATTCAGCAACACACTTTTCCCCTTTATCAATCCAACACCTCACCATATCCAAATTTATAAGCAGTTTCTCCAAAATAAAATTTTATTTCATAATTTTTGTTTATTATACAACTCCAAATTATATTTTTATATAACAATAACAATCTCCATACAATTTTAAATTAATTGTAATTTTAATTTGCTTTGAAATTATAATTTTATGGTAATAAATCAAGTTTAAGTTTTATAATTTTAAAACTCAAACTTTCGTTCACCAACTTTAATGTTCAACTATTTATTTATCTCCCATTTCCTTGGTTATCTTAACTTTCTTACAAACTAACACTCTATAAATTTTATTACGACATATTTTATTAAAATTAATTATCTAGATATCCTAATCTACTTATATACAACACTAATTTTTTTTAATTAACAACTATTTACATTTTAACATTAAATTTACATTATTTTAAAGGTGTTTACTTATCAACAACTCACTTTCTTAAGAGATCATTCAAAATATCATATCAATATATTTAAAAAACTGTTTTAACCGTCAGTATTATAATATTTTATTTCTTGCAGGTTCTAATTTTTGCTCATTCATACTTTTACTACATTTTTTGTCAGTTTACGTCTTTGATATTCAAAGGTTTACGTATCCCGTATTGATTCTAAAAGGTACGCCACTGACATACCGGAAACATTCGGCCGCCATCTGCATCATCTATCTTGGTCTCACGTATATTTTGTGAAGCCTCATTCCTGTAACTTTATAGTTATTCAAAGACTTATTTATACATATTTACAGGGCCTTTTCAGAATTTTTAGCGAAACCTTTAACTACTCTGTTGTCTCTGTTCAATTTGGCATCACAAACCACTACAGCGCCACCAAGCAAACAAATCCATCGGAAAATATGCCAACTAATTTTAAAAATTCGTGGCGGTAAAAGTTTAAGCCAATACCTACAACTCCTGCCGGCGTTGTACCTTCCGTGTCAAAAGTGAAAGTAGCTAACAAATTGACAGTTATCGCGTGTTTGTGTTTCTTAATTTTCTCTGCTTTCGTTCCTCTTTATAAAAAAAATCAGTCTTTTTAAGATTATTTTTGTTCGACTTATTCCTAATAAGGTAGGCATATATTTTATAGATAATTTAAAGTATTTTTAAAATGAAATTTTCGCATAACCTCAATTGCTATTTATGTATTTATTTATAGAATCCATTTCTTCTAATCGCTTTTATCGCTATGGCAAGTAAAGGGAAAAAACTGTTCATTCCGAAGCCAGAAATATAGTAGACAAAATTTATCTAAAATAAAAATAAAATTTCCTTATTTATTTCCTTCTCAAATCTAATTCTGGTACTTGTCTACTAAATTTTCTTTTAACAGTTTTAACAAATTTATATAAGAACGTAGGTACATAATAAAAATTAATAAACTTGCAAATACACAATGTTACACGTTTAAATTTACCGCCAAAGTACTATTGACACTGAGTGTACCTCTAAAATACAGCGACACCACACCACGCCAACTTGACAGACTTGTTTGATTGGTGGCGCTGTACTTATTCCGATAAATGAAAGATTGCTAAAGTTTGGCTGGTTTACAAAAGCGGTGACAAAACTATTATATTGATAATTAACTACTTATAGGCCATTATCAATTAATACTTCAATCAATATCTGAAGTTTTTGAAACAATTTTGTAAAAAATATGCTATTTCGTTAAATTAAAAATATTTGGCATCCAACTATCCAACTTGAATTTAAGCCAAAACGGTCAACAATTATAAACAAAAGTTATTTAAAGCCTTGGACAATAGGTCGATGTTATTTATACTGATTTCATCAAGATCTTTGATAAAGTTGATTGTATGGTTTTACTAAAACAATTACGTTAAGTTTTCGATTTTTCAAAAAATATTATAAGTACATATCTTATTCAATCTTCCCTTGGAAACAGATGGTACGTAGGTCGTTTGAAAAGTAAGATAAACGACGCAAATATGGCAGCATCATGGTCAAAATCAATGCATGAGTTCTTGCCGAGTTTCAGCTCAGTGTATTGTGAGGTTATTGTTTGCTCAAGCGAAGACGAACGGACAAGCATTTTCAAAAATAATGGACAGAAAGGTGATTCATGCCGTAATAAAATTTTATTTTTTGAAGGGGAAAACGGCGATCCAAATAAAAATTAAGCCAAATCGTGTCCTTGACCAGTCTTCCCCTTCACTTAAGACCATATATTTGCGGATTACTGAGTATAAACGCGGCCGAATGGCTGTGCTTATATTTTCCCCTCCTGTAAAATAAAAATCGTACCCCTGCCGGGGATGAATATTTCCTCGTCTGGGTAAATGACAACATTAAAATATGTATAAAAAAATTGTGGAATAGTATCCCCCCCTGTAAAAGTTGTGTGATTCGCACCCTGTCCACAAAATATGTAGTTTTGAGTAACCGAAAAGATTGAAGATCAGGGAGCTATATGGTAGAGCTCTTAACCGAACGAGTTCATAATATTTTACATGAACATTTGGACATGCAAAAGCTTGGTGCGCGATGGGTGACCAAAACCGTGTTCGAATGAACATTTCATCTGCGTGCTTGGAGCGTTTTGAATTGTTGGATCATCCATCCTACGCACCGATTTAGCCCTGTCTGATTTCCATTATTTGTTCCCGAACTTCAACGATTTTCCGACAACAATGAAGTGGTTCATGTTGTGAACCTTTAATATCTACTAAACTATCACTTTTATAAGCTATATTAATAATATAGTAAATTCATCGCTTACAATGCTACAATTTGTAATTTTCATTTTTACAAAAGTGAAACTTAACAAGATTATATAATGCTTACGTTCGTTCTAAATTAGAATTTTTTGCAATCATTTGATTTCCAGCTTTCCAGCAAACTGAAGGAAAACAGAGTCTGTTCGTAAGGTTTTTGCAATACAGTAACAAAATATCTTTGAAACGGTTAACTTTAGCAACATTTAAACAGTATCCCCTTCTCGCACAAAACGATAAGGCAGTTTTTTCAGTTAAATCTGCCGAAACTGTATGTATAAAAAAGTTGAAATATAAAAAAGTGGAAAGTCTTAAAATATTAGGTGTAGCAAAAGTAATACTCCTACGTTCTTTTGGGAGCTATATTAACATCAAGGGATTATTTTGTCCCATCCCAAAAGTTAGCTCTTTAATAGTAACTTTTTGACTAAGTTAATTCTAGGTAAATCGTAATATAATACATATACGGGTAATAATATTTTAGCACCACGAATCTACTGTTGATCTGTGTCCCATGTTGTCATACCATACCTTTATACGAGTATTTAACTTTTTTACCAATTGTACTATAATTTGTTCTTGTTATAAATTGCGTTTACGTTTTTTAATTATACAGGGTGTATTAAAAATGGCGCAGAATATTCGCACCACGCGATTCTGCGTTAAAAACTGGACAAAAAATGTTTTAGGCCAACACGTGTAGTTTGTGAAGAATTGATAATTAAAGTTTTGTAAACTTAGCAACACTGTGTGGTCAGTCATATTAGGTAACCTCAGTAACCTGCGATTTCACCAATAGCAACCCACTTGATTTAATATAGTGCATTGTATATCGTTGCAACATTTTTTATGAAAAGCACAAGTACGCAAGTACTGCATAAATTTCAAACTTCGGATGGATATAAAAATAAATAAACGAAGGGTATGTTGAGTACAATTACAGATTAGTTATTTTTTTTAGTTGATTAAACTACAGCTAAAAATCATTATTTCATAAAACATCGCATGACAAGCAAACCTTAAGGCTGCCAATAACTCGATAACTAAAGAGTTAACAGCAAATTGGTACTGGAGTATTTTGCTTGGATTTTGACGTAGAATTGCGTGATATAAATATTCTGCATCATTTTTAATACACCCTGTATAAGTATTTAAAAATATTTGCATTTTTTTTTTTTTGTATAAGGCATCACATTTAATTTCGATTTTACACTATCGTATAGACACTGTTGCTATTTTTGTATTTAGGACTGTTGGTGGCAATAAATAAATAAGTGAGTAAATTAACAGTAACCATTAAATTACCGATGCGGCTACCATTTATAGTTTTAAAAACAACCCTAACAACTGCCTTGAATTTTCTTGTGCGATGTACTTTTAGTAAATAATCCTGGGTGCAACGATTAAATTTTTTTACTGGGGTTCGTGGTGGTCATCTCGGGTAATCGCTTAATAATAAGTAATTTGTTTGGCGTTTTGTTAAATTTTCAAAATTTTTCTTGTTGAATCAATAATTAAAGCGGATCTCTGAAGATTTTATTTTCCATTGTTTATTAGATAAGAAGCATAAAAAGATGTATTTATTTGTCAACTAAGTTCTAATAAAACAACAACAATATCAACATCTGCCTCTTGGATTTTCCAGAGTAAGAGAGCCAAGAACACAAGGACAATATATTTCTATTCATAGCAGTTTTATTTTAGTACGGACAAATCGTTGGTTAGCAGAAGCTTTAATAAGAACTGTCAATAATAAAGTATTTAGTATAAAACATCGCTACCTACTACCTATATCGTTAATACAAACACAATAAAATTATACTCTATTAAATCACTAAAGGAACCTGGAAAGTATAGTATTTTTCAATAATTTCCTACCTGTATGGTTTCTTGAGGTGTGTATTTCCTTTGTTCCATCATATCCGCTCCATGCTAATGGCGTTCAGTTCCTGAAACAAAGCGGAATTGTTGAAATTTTCAGCCAGGAATGACTTACGTTATCGCTGATATTATTCACAGGTTTTTTTGAGGAATAAGCCACATTTTGTATTCGTTTCTGGTTCGGAATGTATTTCAGGATGTGTATACTACAAAAATGCCATTCACTCACGGTTAACATCATTAAGTGGAATTTTAAAATAGTTTCGTAGGAAAGCTGGATTAAGTGCTGAAATAAATGGCTATTTCGACGTGTTAGAAGAGTAAGCTTTATGATTATGTTGTTTATATGTTTTTACGTAATCTGTAGATACACAAATACATGTTACGAGTGTATTTTTGTGAACAGTTTACTTATATTTCTAGAAATATGATGACAGAAAAAACTAGTGATTCTAATGCTTCCCACGATTCAAATGGAAATTTGATACTGCTAGCGATTGCACAAAATCATAAAATTTAAAAATATGTAAGACGACACCGTTAAAAATTTTGTGATTATTTCGTTATAAAAATTGCTATTTAGTACCTAAACAATACTTAAAAAGGACGAATGACAACTTAAACAACTTTAACACAAAAAAATAAAATGAATAGGGTTTACTATGAGATTGCCAGGTTTTGTTAACAACAATTATCCTCGCAGAACTTATTAAGTGTAATCACAGAATATCTAGAACTTAGTTCGCAATTTTCTCTACTCAGTGTTCCAAAAGGTATAGTCACGAATTTAAGGGCTTATTAGTTATGTTTTTGTAAGTTAAAAATGTTTGTAAACTTATATTCGATTATCAAAATGGTATATTTGAAGACCTCTTAAGATGCTTTTTAAATGAGATGTACGTATGCCGACCATCATTAATACTGAAAGAAAAATTGTGTACGTCACTGGAATCTACGTAAACGTATTTTTATACTATTTTCAAATATTTATATAAACAAAGGAGTTACAAAAATTAGTAGAATTGAAGTTGTGTACACCACTGATTAAATCTCAACAAGTTGGAACGGTAACGTACCATCGGATTTGATCAAGGCTTTACTAACTTTACAAATAACTAAGATCCCCATACATCCACATTCGAATTTGGGGCACACTGTATACACGACTATGAAGTAAAGTATAAAATTTTTAATTTTTCAAAATTAGCAAATCAATTTTTTGGAGCAACTATAATAGACATCAAGTACAAGAAATACATTTAATCAGTTATCAATATTTCTATACCGTCGGGGTCAGAAGTGAAAGCGTATTCTGAGGTTTTTAAATTTCTGTGAGAACAGGGCAAATATGTATCATTTTTTAATTACTTTAATTTACAGAGTGTTTATGGATCAACTTGGCTGTATTTAATTCCAGATACAGAAAACTTTCTAACCCTTCATACTCTTCAACTTGTTGATAGTATTACTAGGTACTAATAAAATGTTTATGTTTAATTATACAAAGAATGTGGACTGCCAGGGTGGCGCAGTAGTAAGAGCGTCAGGCTAGCGTTGCGCTAGTCCCCGGTTCGAATCTCGCTGGGTGAAAGATTTCCCGGCGTTCGGTATCGAGCCCTGGTGACCATTCGTCGTTGGGCACCTAATTAACGACGCTCTCCTCCGAATACCCACCTACGAGGTAGAGTAACAAGGTTCTACACGCACACACACATACACTATACACATGTTGCGGTATGTAGACAAAAAACGGCGCACTAATCACGTGACTCGCATAGCGGGACGGATTGTGCATTGCACCCGTAATCCCTCATACGTTAACGCACCAGCACATCCCTGTGTCCCAAAAAGGGAATAATAATAAAAAATAATAATACAAAGAATGTAATTTTTACAACTTTCATACGTAGCCATTATCATTTTATGTTGTCTGTTTGAAATTGTGGCGGTTTAGCTCGATCGTTAAGAGTTTTATTTATATACACTATGTACAATATTCGCAATGTTAGTATAAAACATGGAACGTGGCGCGGAATACTTGTTGCGGTCTGAAGTTGTGTACCCGTTCGCGTTGGTCGTGGAAGAGAAGGCCAACCCTGGCTTTTCGAAAGAGGGTTGCTTTTCGCTCCCCTAACTCGGTCATGCGCCGAGCGTCGATACTTGTCGTACCAGTGGCGCACGATGGCCATAAAATATTGGAAAAAATTTGGAGAAAGTGGCAAATGAGCACCGTTCCTCGGGTGTAGATTATGAATGCAGCTAACTTTTTTGTAGTAAATATTAAGATAAGACAACTAAACTCTGGCTTTGCGTTCTACAGTCAAGCTAGACAGTTGCTAACAAAACTCATTAAAAAATGACAACATATAGGAATGCTCCTTTCTTTGCATTTTTTCGATGTAAACCAACTTCTTCGTCTTAAACATTGAGTGAAATAAACTGTACTTCATATCGGGAATTTGTATGGGTCCTCATTGCCAGCTATTAAAATTTATTCTGAAAGATGAACGAAGAGACATTTTGCAATTAGGATTTACTGCATGCTTTTAATGTCAGCGTAACAGGATCAAATTGCATACAAAGGTGTATATTGAATCATCTCCCTTTCTGTATACAGTAACGTGCAAAAGTAATGACACGCCTAAGTATCAAGCAGGCAACACACTATGCGCTGCTTCGGTGCCAAGTGCCAAGATTTTTAAAGCCACTAACCATAAGACCTTGTAGGTAGGATTAACAAGATAGAATAAGAAAGTTACTCATCGCGTGTCATTACTTTTGTATGTGACTGTACACCTGTAAAGAGAAATGATGTACAGGGTGTATCGAAAACCGCGCATAATATTTTAATATCACGCGATTCTAAGTCAAAATCCAAGCAAAAAACTCCAATACCAATTTGCTGTTAACTCTTTAGTTATCGAGTTATTAGCAGCCTTAAGTCGTATTCTGGTTTGCTTGTCGTGTCATACAGTTATACAATTTTTTATCCAGTTTTTAACTCAGAATCGCGTGGTGCGAATATTCTGCGCCATTTTGAATACACCCTGTATATAGATATCTATAACACATTCACTATATACCTACCATTTTCTTTTTTTTTTTGTAAAATCATATTTATGCAGCACGTCCCATTGCATGCTCTTTTACGAGGTGTATTCAAGTGCTAAGGTCTCCAATGTTTTAACATTGGAAATGTTTATGTTCGTATATGGGGGTCAAGTTATAAGTTTTCGTTCAAGGCCAAAAGACAACGGTGTCGCGATCGAGTGACGCAATACATATACAGGGTGTAAATAAAATGTGGAGCAAAACGTATACTGCGCTGATCTATGATCAGAAGAAACTTCGAAACCGCCATCAAAAATTTCCCGTAGTCCTTTGTTCCTTAATAAGAGGCCTTCAAACTCAACACTTCACGCATGATATTCTCGCGTTTTCAAACAGTTTTTCTCTACTGTCAAAATTCATCACTCTAGAACTAGATATTGTTATATCAATGGTTTTCAGGGCTGGAAATTGCTTCAGTAAATTTTTAAAAATATTTTTTTCTTGCAATGAAATAACCCTTTACAATCTGTCATCAGCGCAATTATTATCATACTCGCTACAGATCAAAAACGTATACGTTACCTACGCAACACAATTTTTTTGAATTTTGAATGCTTCAGCAGTAGCGTAACACTGTTGCCAGATTTATTTTTCTTTATTTGCGTATTATTCGGAAACGGTGCAGAAAGTATCATTAAAAATAGATAATTCTTTATTTACACACCCCAAAATCCAAAATGTAACGCATTTACCTTTTTGCTCCACATTTTATTTACACCCTGTAGATAGCGCAGCGCTCGGCAACGTTCGGCAGGCGGGTGGCGTGAAGAGTAGTGGGGAGTGCACAGTTATAATACCGTACTCGAATGGAGTAGCGCCTCATTTGATAGGATGATCGGCGCGAATTTTTTGGTCTATTTTTTTTATGGTAGGTAGGTGTTGGATAAAATTAACTTTTGAAAAAAGTGCGAGTATTTTAGGTCATAAGAGTGTAATATTTCTTTGTATAGAAAATTAAAGCGGCCACATCGCCACTATTTAAGAATATTTAAAATGAATACAGACATTATTTATCAGGGCGATAAAAAATAAAATAAATACAATGTGGGGGCTCGGTTGTTATAAGGAATTTATACCGGCCGACTAAGACTAATAGTATTTGCTAATAGTGAATGCATGCGACATCCGAACATCGACCATGGACCGCATACCTCGTGCCGTCGAAACAAAAAAGTATTTAAGAAATTAGAGTGCAAGGAAGTTTTACAAGAAACTCATAGTCGTATTACAAACAGATACAAACTGCTTAAATATGTATTTTCTTTTGTTTATTTAGTTTAATAGCTATTTATGGTACAAGTGAATAAAGAGAAATTTTATTCACGAAAGGAAAAGTCTAGCTCACGAGGCGCAGCCGAGTGAGATAATTTCCTTGGGTGGATAAAATCTCTTTATTAAACAATACCTAGCAACTTAAATTTAAAGGCACCATGATTTTCATTCTAAAATTCACGTCGTCAAGGAAAGTGTGGAAAAAATGTTTATAGAAACAGTGTCGTCAAGGAGAGTGTGGATAAAATGTTTATAGCAACACTTTATCCACCCTTCATGTTAAAATGTTGCTTTGCTAACTAGATTTGACACATTAAAATTCCACTTTATGTGTAGGAATTGGAAAAAAATATTAATTTACTCTCAGAGGTGTGATATATCCACAATTTTGAAGTCGTAAGTGAGGTAAATTTGATATGTTTTATTGTACCTATATTATACAGGGTGTAAATTAATGTCATGCAGATATTTCAGGGGGTGATAGTACTCGGCAAAATAAGAAAAAATGTTAATATACACATGATCAAAAACGCGCCATTTTCAATATACAGGGTTGCGAACTTTCAAATTTTTTTTCGTGTTTTGCGTTTTTCTCCCGAATGTGTTGAGATAATTATTTGAAATTTAGTATAGCTACTATCTTTTCGAATCTCTACAATAAAATGTCAAAATCATCAGTTGCAGTATACTTTTTTTTGGAGCACCCTGTATAAATTTTTATATCTTAGTTGAATTCCCTGTTCTTTTCTACAGCTTTTTGTTTTCTTCATTATTCCCGTATCTATCACCGTTTTCGAGTTATTTGAAAAAATAGCGACCAATACAAACCAAGTGTAGTCAAAATAATTTTTTTTTGTTTTTTTGTAGCACCCTGTATACTGCAACTGATGATTTTGACATTTTATTGTAGAGATTCTAAAAGATAGTAGCTATACTAAATTTCAAATAATTATCTCAAAACGCAAAATATAAAAAAAAAATTGAAACTTCGCCACCCTGTATATCGAAAATGGCGCGTTTTTGATCATGTGCATATTAACATTTTTTTCTTATTTTGTTGAGTACTATCACCCCCTGAAATATCTGCATAACATTAAATAACACCCTGTATACGGCATTATCATTTCCAATGTATCCGATGGTTGCAAGGTTGCGAAATCTGTGAATTTTTTTCTTGGAACCGGGAGCAGATACAAACATGCAGCTTTGTTCATTGTGGAATCGTTGAACGCACTCTTTATGAATGTGTAGCAGAGATGGCAGAACCATACGATACACCCCAAGGCCCGCTGAATTAAATATTAGGAGTACATGTTAAGGCCCTACCACTTCATTTAGCCAAGACGCAATTAGAAACAACAGTGGCGCCATTTGAGGTGAACTATACATTTCACCATTTAAAAAATGGCCTTCGACGTGTTTTTAGCCCTCGACTAGCGTCTCGGGCTCAAAATCACGTCTCAAGCCATAAAAGCATCTTTACGCCCTTGGTACATAAATAACTATTAGCTCGAACTGTATCCGCTATTATTTTGTTAAATATTCATTTAATCAAAATAATTGTTCAACAAAAGATATTCAGCATAAAATTGTGTATCCTGGGATGCATTTATTATTATTTAATGTGCGTTTAATATTAAATGACGTTTTCTATAGTTTTAATTTTTTAATAAGAACGTTTTAAAATAGATATAAACTCCGTACGATAATAATCTCATCAATGTCACATTAATTTAATTGTTACCGATGCTTACGAAATACTGGGTTTTGTCATTAATAATATCAAATATTTTCAAATCGTTGAATTTAGAAGATAGTTATATTTTACGTTAGTTCGTTCAGAGTTGGGCTATGTCATACACCATATTTGTCTGCACAAACAGAAAAGATACAAAATAGATTCTTAAGATATCCAGACTGCACTTTATATTTAAGACGGAATTTTAAATTTAACGCCTTGCCAAGAGTCTGTTACAATTTTGACATAAATTTTTGAAACTATACAGGTAGAAGAGGACAGGATTATGTATATATTGATATGATGTGTTTTGAATCATCTCTTAATAAAAAGAGTTGTTAATAAGTAAACACCTTTAAAAGAATGTAAATTTAATGTTAAAAAATGTAAATAGTTGTTAAGTTAAAGATTTAGTATTGTATATAGTAGATTAGAATATCTAGATTGTAAATTTAAAAAAATATGTCATAAAAAATTTTTGTAGAGTGTTAATTTATAGGAAATTAAAAATAGCCAAGGTAATAAAAAGATAAATAAATAGTTGAATATTAATTTTGGTAAATGAAAGTTGGTTTTTTTTTAAATTATCAAAAAATTTCATTTATTACCATAAAATAATATTTTAAAAGCAAATTAAAAATATAATTAGTTAAAATACTGTATGAAGAAACGAAGAAAGTTGTTGTTAGGTATATGAAAATATAATTTTGGATTTAAATAAATAAAAATTTTATGAAATAAAATTTATTTTTGAAGAAGCTTTATAAATTTGGATATTGGTGACGAATTAATTAATAAAAGGGGAAAGTGTGTTGTTGGTTGGAGAATAAGGCAGATTTTTGGTGGAGTTGGAGTCAAAAGGGGAAAGTGTATTGTTTGAAAGAAGTTAGAGCAGCGCTTGGTGAATTGGAAGTCGAGGCAGGAAGTGTATTTGTACGAGTTGTTTTCAAAAGGTAGTTTTTTTGTAAATTTGTTAATTTTAAAAGTGTTTATTTAATTATTAAAATTTATGGTTGTTGTTTGTAAAGATTTACATAATTTAAATATGTATGTATGTACGTAAAATCAATCTTACTTTCCTTAATGAATAATAAAAGCTTTATCAATTAGATCGATTCGCATATTTTATATTCCGTTTATTAGTTTGGCAAATTACTCTTTGCTTTTAATAATGTTAAGATTATTTAATAGATCATTGATGATAACAGATTTCAATTTAGGGCTTCTGTTCAATATATTTAACAAAGCAAGAAGTGGTGTTTTTGTTTGATTAATTATAAATAAGCAGAAGGTAAAGCTAACGGCACTTACACCACGCGAAGGTGTATGGCCGGCACCATGGAGGGTTAAGGCATCCTAAGTCGCCTTCTCGCTTTCATACCTCGGTTGTCTCGCACGCTATGCATGCGGCGTGATGTGATAAGCACCTCGCCTTCGACAACCGCCTACCTTCCCTATTCCACCCCTGTGTTTTGCTTCCCAATCATTTTCAGTGGCAGGGTAGGCCACCCGCCGATCATCCGACTCGGGTAATTATAAATAAGTAATGTACTTAATCATTAAATTGTTTTTCCTTTAATATTTTAGCAAAATTCAGTCTTAACTTACTTAAACTTACACTTTACCTATGTAGCTGGACATTGCCTGTAATAGTAAATAACAAAGTTACGCCTAAAAGAGTGTTCCTTAAAAATCTTTCAAAAATCAAGCACGCTGGGTCCACTGCAGGTTGCTATTTTTAAATAAATAAATACATATAACTTTCTATTGTATATGGAGCGATTTAAATTACATATCTTCTTGTAGAAAATTCTCACAATATTTCACGTCTGAAGCTCAGATCAAACCGGAATGAAAAATGCTTTAAATTGTAGCAATCTGCAAAAGGACGATTAAAGCACGTACTATATTTATGACTGCGAAACGTTATTACTGAATTGCTATTTGTCTCAAGAGAAGAATTTAGCCAAAAACTTCTGCTCTTTTCTTCCTTTTAACTTGGAGTTTCTTTCTCCGTTAAACCTAACAATAAGGGTCTTCGATCGCTCCTGTTTTTACATTGGTATTTTGTCTAACTGTGAATTCGTTCTTCGTTCATTCAAATTTTTAGTAAGAATCTATTTACATAATTTTAGAAATTATTTTAAAATATTACATTTTTATGATATAAAAATCCCAATGTCAATTACTATTAATGAGAAAACTCATTCAAAATTAAAGCTTTTTCACTTTCAGTTACTTTTGTGCAAAAGAACAAAACTACAAAAATTTGCAGTTGACTAGATTAAAGGAATGCTCGCATAATGCCGTCTGTTCAAAAAAATAAAAAGTACATCAAACTGACCATGGAAAATAAAACAATGTTGACTATAAGCATTATCGCCAAAGTGTCCGAGTGGTTAAGCCAGTTTTCGACAACAGCGCGTACGGTCTCGGAGTCAAAATCCGAGTCGGATGCTCGGCGGATGGCGTACCCAGTCACTTAAAATAATTGGGAACCGAAACGCAATAATGGACCAGGGAAGGTAGGCGGCTGTCGAAGGCCTGGTGCTTACCACATCGCCCCGTACATATAAGTGTGCGAGACAACTGGGTATAAAGCGGTTTAGGAGGCCTTAACCCTCCATGTTGACGGCCATACTCCCTCACGGAATGTAAATGCCTTTATATTTACCTTTTACTATAAGAATTAAAATTTATTAACTGTCAACTATCAACTCTGATGTAAATCTAATAACTACTTGCCAACAGCAAACCTAACCTAAAAATTATAAGCCGATATTGTGATTGCAAATTCTAACTGACTTACAGTAGATATATTTTTGTTGTCTATGGCCAAGCCTTATGTAATTTTTTAACAGATGATATAATAAATAAAAAAGAAATAAACCAATAAATAAACTGTTGAAAATGATAAAAAATTATATTGTTGATGTTATCCCATTATCTTATTAAACTCGCTCTGCTAGGTTTCTTACTTTTTTAACATTTAAGTATGAATCTGACATTAACATGCATTGAATGTCATACGAGGGCTGTTCTCTTTCCGCTGAGCCTATCTAGCAGGCCATTAAAATTTGCAACAAATTTTGTTTGACAGTGGAAGTTAGTTGTTTATAAGTTTAATGACAGTGACGGTTGACAAATATACTTGAATATTTTAAAATACATAAGCTTAAAGTAATGATTTTCGCAAGAAATCATGGAATTAAACAAATAACATTATCGAGCTGTGATTTTTTACAATTTCAAACGTGGCTTAAGCCGTAAACAATGTTTTGAGGAAATCAATGGAGTATTTGGTAACAAGTCGTGCTCTTTAGCTACCACAAAGCGGTGGTACAATGAATTTCAACGTGGTCGACTTTCCTTAAATGACAGTTTTCGAGCTCATAAGCCAAAAACAGCCGTTACCGAAAAGAATATTGGTTTTGTTCGGAACATGATTGTAGAGGACCGGCATGCTACTGTAAGGAGTATTCAAGCAATTCTAAAGATTGGTGTGAAAGAAATTAACACCATTTTACACAAACATTTGAAGGTACGTAGCTTTATTCCCGTTGGATTTCCCACAATTTGACTCCAGTTCAAAAAGAAGACCGTGTGAGGTGGTGCAGATCTTACATTAGATCGCTTTGACAATGGATCGTCTAATCTGACGTACATCATTACAGGTGATGAAACTTGGGTATACTGCTATGATCCAGAAAAAAAGCAACAATCGACAGTTTGGGTCTTTAAGAATGAGTGGGCTCCAACAAAGATTGTTCGTGAAAAAAGCAAAAACAAAAAGATGGTCGCCACATTTTTTGGAATTACTGGACATGTTTCCATTGTAGCACTAAAGGATCGCCGTACTGTTAATGCCGAATGGTACACTACAATTTGTTTGCCTCAAGTTCTCCAAAATGTTCGCGAAAAGCGTCCAAGAGGAAGGATCATCTTGCATTACGATAATGCTCGGCCACACACGGCTGCTCGAACGATTGAGTATTTGAATGCCCAGAACATGAAATAATGGCTCATTCGCCGTATAGTCCAGACCTGGTACCTAATGATTTCTTTTTATTTGCACGTGTAAAGGATAGGTTACGGGGTTTACGTTTTACATCGGCCGAACAAACGGTTGGCGCATTTAAAAATGAAATAAAGAACGGAGAAAATGTTTTGAAGATGGTTTTCACGGATATAAAAATGCATTGACTGTGGAGGGGAATACTTTCAAATATTATAAATAAATATTTTTTATCAATAAATTGCGTATTACTTTACTAGGCTCAGCGGAAAGAGAACATCCTATGTACCTATGTACATCCAAAAATCGTTTTAGTCAATAACATATACTGCTTTCGCAAAATTGGGATATTTCAAGGTCAGAAATATCCTAAAATTTATTAAATCTAAATTAAAGCTTACTGACTGATCCGATGGAATGCCGAAGCACCCTAAAAATTACAGAAAAGTACCACAACGCTAAATAAGTATTTCGGTGACTAACTTGCCATCATCAGTGGAGAATTTCCTTATTATCAGATATCTCTAAAAGGTTGTAAAACAATAAACCAGTTAATTATAGCCTTAATAGTTAGCAAACATCAAATTTGACTGCTCTGTCTTTGTTCGATAACATATTTGGAATAGCATTAGAGAAAAATGGTACGCATACAGAAGAGTTCACTATAATTTAAAAATATTTTTCATTATAAAAGGGTGACACCACTCAGTGCAATAACTGCTGCGGTATATTATTACTCAACGTTGTAGGAAAAGTATATGAACGTATTATAGAAAGTAAACTGAGAAAGATCCTAAAGCCAACCTTCCAAGAAAGTCAAGCAGGATTTCGACCGGGACGGTCTACACAATAGTGAATGTTCACGATAAAAAAAGTCAAATATGCGAAAATACTGTGAACAAAAGAGGAAAAGTATACATATGTGCCATAGACATGCAGAAAACTTTCGATAACTACTATCTCAAGAAATGTGCATGAGACCCTAACAAAGTGAAGGGTAGCACATACTGTAGACTGTAGTTTAATAAATGTGGTGAAGAGCTTTTACCGAAGTACAATAAACACAGTAAGAACCAATTATGATGAGAGATGAGAGAGCAAAAAACGCAAATGCGACTGTACAAAGGTGTAAAGTATGAGTCAGGAAACTTAACCTGTCGTTGCCAAAGAACTTCTATAAATTGACAATCTAATGTTGATTAGTAACCTCCAAAAGGCAATAAATAACTGGAAACAGGTGCTCATGGAAACCTCATAAATATCAATGAACCACCCAAAAACTGAAGTCATGGTAATAATATCTAGAGATGAGAAGCAGCTACAAATAAATTTAGACGGACAGCAGTTAATGCAAACTAACACCATGAAATCTCTGAGCTCTATACTGGATAGGGAGGGAAGCAGAGAAAGTGATGTTAACAATACAGTAGGAAGCAACGGCATCCCTTCACAAAAAAGAAGTGAGTAAAAAGGTTAAAATACATATCTAAAACAGGGTTTAAACCAGTCTTAACATACAGTAGTGACTTGTGGGTGCTCAATAAGAATCTAAAATCCAAACTGAAAGCTGCCGAAATTAAAATTTTGAGCAGAATTGAGGGAGTTACTAGGAACGATAGAATAACAAATACAGAGATAATGGAAAGGTTAAAAGTCAAATCTACAAAGGAGCAAATACAGTACAAACAACTAAGCTGGTATGGTCACTTAAATAGAATAAATGAAGAAAATTTAGTAAAGGAAGTTTGGGAGGCTAGATCGGAAGAGAAAACAACGCGAAGCAGACCTAAGAAAAGAAACACTGAAATAGCAGAAATTGTTAGTAGGAGAGGATGCTTTTGGACCAGTGCAAAGGAAAAAGCCAAAGATAGGGATAAATGGCAAAAAATTATGCTCGACACCTAAAAGTAGAAGAGGTTGTGGATGAGTACTTAATTAAGTATAAAGGGCGTTTCATTTCAAGAGGTAATAAGTAATAACTTTATTGTTTTAAATAGTAATAGAGCATACCATTATTATTGTATTTTTGAATATAGGCTAACATCCTAAATCGAAAATATACAACATAAGTAACTAAAATCAACCGTTTTTGTTATTGGAAATTTTGTAACTATATTAACGTAGGACGTAGATTACCTGCTTTGGTCATTTATTTTCCCGAACTCAAGCGACTTCCATCTTTGGAAGGGACTTTGGGCGGGTTGCACAAACATGATTTAACAGCTTGGTTAAATTAATCATTCGTTAAAGTGAACAAAATCGAATCAAAATTGGAATGCATATGGCAAATAACACATTAGTAAACAAAAAATGATGCTTTTTTGTCAACTTTGATCATTCGTTAATTTAACAAAAGCTTTGTGCAACCGGCCCTTAGTCGTACCAAACATCGTATTGATACGGAACATGCGGTTTTTCTTCGTATCTGAAAGAGTACAAAGCTTCCTCATTAAAAACCTCACCAACCTATATTGGAGATTAAACCCAAACCTTTGATTTACAAAACAAATAATATGTTAACCACGATGCCATGGAGGTGACTAAATAAAATTATTTCGAAGTTGCGTGAAACGTTGTAATAGAAACAAAAATACACTACTCAACAAAATTAGGGGGACGCTTTTTAAAATGTGTATAACCTTTTCAGCAAATGATGAACACAGTATTTTTCTTGTTATATTATTCTCTAGACTTTTACTGACAAAGTGCAAAAACAATTGTGGTGATTTCTTTCTTTGTTTCCTTCGTACACGCCAAAAAGTCATTTGACACAGTAAACGTCGGTCTTAATTTATGACTGCTTCTAAGTGAGGCATGTTGCTTCACTTGAAGCTGGCCGATCTACGCGATCTGTAGCAAACCAACACCAAACGAGTCCATCTGTTATCTGCAGAGCGTGGCATAATCGAAAACAGAGAACTGGACAAGGCCGTGAAAGAAGAACCCCTCAGGATAACCGGTATTTTGCCCATTTTTGCCTTCGCCCACGAACCTACTGCTCATGAGCTACTTGAGCTACTTGAATTTGTTGCTTGTTTAAGAAAGAAAAAGCTTATGCCAAAATAAATTTATATTATTATAAAATGTTTTGATAATAAATAGCCTCTCCTCATTAGAATATTCGACATTATTATTCATAGTAATTACAAGGTAGCTACAGCGCCACCAAGCAAACAAATCCATCGGAAAATATGCCAACTAATTTTAAAAATTCGTGGCGGTAAAAGTTTAAGCCAATACCTACAACTCCTGCCGGCGTTGTACCTTCCGTGTCAAAAGTGAAAGTAGCTAGCAAATTGACAGGTTATCGCGTGTTTGTGTTTCTTAATTTTCTCTGCTTTCGTTCCTCTTTATAAAAAAAATCAGTCTTTTTTAAGACTATTTTTGTTCGACTTATTCCTAATAAGGTAGGCATATATTTTATAGATAATTTAAAGTATTTTTAAAATGAAACTTTCGCATAACCTCAAAATATATTTTTTACCTATTAGGTATTTGCTATTTATGTATTTATTTATAGAATCCATTTCTTCTAACCGCTTTTATCGCTATGGCAAGTAAAGGGAAAAAACTGTTCATTCCGAAGCCAGAAATATAGAAATTTATCTAAAATAAAAATAAAGTTTCCTTATTTATTTCCTTCTCAAATCTAATTCTGGTACTTGTCTACTAAATTTTCTTTTAACTGTTTTAACAAATTTATATAAGAACGTAGGTACATAATAAAAATTAATAAACTTGCAAATACACAATGTTACACGTTTAAATTTACCGCCAAAGTACTATTGACACTGAGTGTACCTCTAAAATACAGCGACACCACACCACGCCAACTAGACAGACTTGTTTGCTTGGTGGCGCTGTACGTGAATTGATAACTGACAGAAAATAAAATTTATTTTGGCATAAAGAAACCAAATTTGATCATGGCCGGTCTGTTTTTTCTGAATTTATTTATTATTATAGGCCTTTATTTATCAATGAGTATACATAATAATTGACAATATATTGACATATTTATATATACAGGGTGTCCACAAACTCACTTCACAAAAGAAAACTGCAAATTCTAGAGCTCATTTTATGTCGATTTGACGTAAATCACCTTATCCAAAAATGCTTGCTAAGGGAGCTAGAGCTCTTTAAAGATGGCGCCCTTACATCGGTTTAATTCAAATATCTTCAAAACGGTTTCCTTTTAAGTGATAACATTCTGTACATTTATTTCGTGAAATATGCTCAATCGTATGGCATAAATACGATTTTTTAATTGTAGTCATAAGCGGCTCGTTTGGGAGGGGTATTGGACATTTTTATTCATAACTTTTTTGTCTTTGAAAATTTCGCCATTTTGACATAACATTTAACAAATTTCGATTTTTTATAAACAAAATGATGCTCTTATCTGAAGTCGCTATGATGCACCGTTTTCGAAAAAAATCGATTTGAACTTTTCATGCGTCAATGCATACGTTTCCATTGACTAACAAATTAATTTCTAAATTATGACAGAAAAGAAACATAATAACAATTGTTTGAATGTCAAATGACTGGTATTTCAAACAGGTTTTGTTAGTTGTCAAATAAGTTTTAAGGGAAAATATAAGGGCGCCATCTTTAAAGAGCTCTAGCTCCCTTAGCAAGCAATTTTTTGATAAGGTGATTTAAGTCAAATCGACATAAAATGAGCTCTAGAATTTGCAGTTTTCTTTTGTGAAGTGAGTTTGTGGACACCCTGTATATATATTTGGGGCGAAGTTCAGCTAAGCTGTTCTTCCACTTAACCCCAGAAGAAAGAAGAAAGAAAGGAAAGGAGAAACTTATATACAATATTACAAGATTTTTCTGACGCGTATTAATAGTTTCATTTCATTATAGCCGATCTGTGCACGCCAATGTAAGCTCATAGAGTATATGACATTACAACTAGAGACTTTGAGATTTATTATAGTTTTTAAGCTATTTCTTTGTTAAACAAGCAACAAATTCAAGTAAAGTAGTATCAAATAAAGCGTATTTTTTTGTCTTTCGATTGATGCCACTATCAATCCTATCAACTCAAAAGGGGAGCAGGAATCTGCATATATACGATTTCCCATGCTATTTCCGAGGCTATTTCCTATGTTCGCCCCTTAAGTCAAACACCCGGTATGTAGTGTTATATACTGAAATAATATCTTTAGGATAAATTTATAAATAAATATTTTTTTTAATTAATTTGATTTTGAAATGTATACTTTAAAATTGTACAAGTCTAATTTTTAATAACATGTAAATAATGTAAACTTTTTAAGATAAATGTTAATAATTTTAAATTTTGTAGAATATTAGATTTATGTAAATATTGTTAATTTAGTGTTGTAAATGATAAAGGTTCTGTTATATTTAAAAAATTAAGATACCCAGGGAAATATTACCATGTTAAAATAAAAAAATTAAAAGAGAATAAATAAAACAATTTTGAAATTAGAAGATTCTTTTTCAAAAATCCTAATTTTGAAAAAGGAATTATAAACAAAATAGATTTAATAAAACCTTTATCAAAGTTTATAAAGAAAATGTTTAATGATACCTATAAACTAAAAATAAATGGAAAATATTTATAAAAATAAAAATACAGTTGTTGGTTACAATTATTTTATTGGAAGAGGTTGAAATTGCAAAATAGGATATTTTGGTCTTGGAATTAGATTGGAGTTGGAAGTTTATTTATTGGATCAGAGTCAAAAGGTGGAATTTAAGATAACAGTGACAGGAGCGGAACGTGTTGCAGCTATCGTGGGATAATGCTGAAAATAAGATTATATGATTATTAGTGTGGTGGTTAAGAGTGATTAAAGGTATTTATCAAAACAAATTTTGATTCTTAAAGAGTGTTTAGTTAGATAATAATTTTGTGTATTAAATTGTCAAAAGTTTTTGTATTATTTTAAATGTTTTCGTTTAGATTTCTTTATATTGTGGTAAATCGATCCTTTAGATAAGAGTTCTTTTAAATTAGTAAATTTAAATACAGGCTGAGCTAACCGGAGCAATATGTGTGAAATGTGCTAGTTTTTCAAAAATAATTAATTTACAATTAATTTCAAAGAGGTAGCATCTCATATCATTACAATACTTACATGTAGGTACTCATGTTATGACGTGCTTAATTGTACATTCTATACAAAAGAAAGTAAATAAATTTATTATTATTATTATTATTATTATTAAGGTTTTAATAATTCAAGAAAAGTTAAGAAGAAAATATTGATGTATTAGCCTCCTTATTATCAATATCTTTAAAACAGGAAACTGAAGTAATCTTGAAAGTATTTTATCATATCTATTATTATCGTAATATTTATCTCTTTATTCATCTTCTTATTCAGTTTCATTCAAGTAAATTTTTATTTGTCTTGAATTACCAGTAAAGTTTTATTAACTTCACATTGCGTATGTATGTACACGTAGTAACATGAAACCTACTATGAAACTAAAAAAAAACTGATTTGATAAAACATGTGATGAACTTGAAAAATTCTGGTTTTTCGGTATTTCCGCCTATTTACATTTCTTATCCCAATATAAAGCCGGCCACTCACGTTCCAACGCCGCAGTACGATTGTGTTGGATACCACATAAATATACCATATACCATGAGATCAAAAAGTAGAAATTACTTGGCAGCACATTTTTTTAAAATCCCTATAATCATTCAAATAATATTACACACAAAACTATTTTCAAAACAAGTAACCTCAAAAAACCACAGGATGTCAAAATAAACAAAGTGCACATGCGCTGCACTGGCTAATTCCATGCAGCGAATATAATATTATTTGAATTATATAGGGATTTTTAAAAAATGTGTTGCCAACTATTTTCTACTTTTTGATCTCGTAGTATTCAACTGTATTATGTTCTTGCCATAAAACAAAATTCTAATTGTACAGCTGAATTGGTCAGCTACACACACGATCAAATTGTGTTGCAACCAACACGATTGTACTGATGCAGACTGTCTTGTTTGTCTGCCGTCAAAATCGGTCCGAACTGTTGAGTCTCGCACACAGACGTTCAAAAACCCTTCAATTTCGTCGTATCCAACACAATCGTACTGCGGCGTTGGAACGTGAGTGGCCGGCTTTTAGTTTGTAATGACCAGGTGGGCGTTACTAAATAATTTTATTTATCTTTATTTTTCAGGGATGATATTTTAATGTATTTCCTTTTATTCAAAGCATAACGTTATGGGTGTTTCTTTGGGAAATTATGTGACAAGAAAGTATTAATTTCATTTGGAAATTAAAAACACCAATATCATAAATTCTCGAACTTAAGCACTGGAACCACTGCCCCTTTTCTAAATTAGTTACGCCACCCTGTATGGAGACGAACCGACACACACGCTTTCTAGTAAAGTGTCAAATCGCAAAGGAATTCAAAACAACCCACTTATGAAATTTATTAGTTTTCTGGACAAGTACCAGATGCAAACCCGTCAGAACGTTTAGTATCACCGATTTTTAGTATAAATACGCAACAAAATCTTTCCTCAGGATGCAGTCTTGACTATTCAGTCTATCTGTATAGTGGCCTGGAATTTCGATTAGTACCCTGATCCGTATATCCAATTACTGTAAAATATACAGTTATGTAGTTGTATTGCACTTTGTTGATCTGCACAAACTTGTAGAAATCCGTTATCATACGTACACCGCGGTAAAGCATTGCTTTTCCGGCTGCGTGTATTGGTCAAAGGGTTGCAATAGAGTAATTCCAATTGAGGGGCCCCCAGTAAAATCCAAATTAAACGCACAACGTAAAAGTTCGCCATTTTAATATACTTATCATATTCAAAAGTAGACTTTGTCAAAATTACATTAGGGACTAGGGTTGCCCTATTGTAGGTGCTGATCACAATTAATTACAACCATACGGCAATTCTGACTAATGACATATGTCTTGAGCATATTCTCAATCACCGCTAGGGATAAATATCCCTTACAAATACGAGGTACACAGTACTTCGTACATTTTGAGTTGTACATAGCGTACATTCTCGTTACATGAGGGGCACGTACTTTTGAAGGGAAATTGCGCCCTCGTCAAACTTTAAAGGTTGGTTTCGGCCGCTTACGATTGATTTTAGTATCAATCTCACACAAGATCGATCTTGTACCGATCATCTGACTGACGCACTGACTTACAATATAAGTGCTTGTGATCGAACCACCGCACTCAGGCCACCCTGATTACATCAAAATCATAAAACAAAAGAATAATAATTATTCAAGCCACTGCCCATAATTGACTTGCCTAGTTTGATGTTCATTCACTATATTTATTCACCTGCTGAATTTAAAGTTTTAAATATCTGTACATAAATATGACTTTATAATATATGTATTAAACTTAATGGAGTATTTATTTCTTGTTTATAAGGTGAACTACTCTAGATCAACGAATCACAACAACATTAAGGGTCCTCTGACTAAATAGTCAGTTATCTAAATAAAGGGTAAGATTTTCACTTAACCAATAAGGGTTGAGGGTAAAGAAAATCTTAGTGAAAAACTAGACGATCACAGCGAAAAAATTGTAAAAGGTAACACGCCTGGGCTACGTACAACGTACATACAGTTACAAGTTTTAACACATTATTTTATTTCTTATTCAAAACAGTTCTTTCACAACATAAAACATTTAAAAGTATTCACACTTAAATATATCAATGGACCATATTGTATGGGCCAAGCTCAAATCCTAAAAACAAAGTGTTAACAACAAAGTTTATTGATAACATGTATTCGTAGGGTCATTGCATTTTTATTGTGAATTATGACGGGAACGTTATGAGTGTTATGACTTTTCAATGCAGTTTTGAAATTTTAAAATGGCAATTGCTACTGCAGCCCCACCCCCCCTCGAGCCCTATAGCACGAAAAGATGCATTATTTAAAAAAATTAACTTACTGCACCTGAAAATTATGTCAGCATTAATATGTGTTACAAATAACTTTTATGCTAAAAACATGTGCAAAGCAAAACTAACAACACGTGTAATATTTTTACTTAATATAAAGCCCCATCACAATAAATAAAATATTAATATTCTTCTGAATAGAATTAAATTAAACATACACGGCCGCATATGTAACACACGTATCCTATATCGATCTTTAATTAACCACCTGGTTTTGAGTAAAACAGGAAGTATAGTAAAAGCACATGTGGTTCCGCACGTGTGGCTTCCTCATTCATAAAGATCGGATAATACAGCGAACGCTTGTACTAATTTCAAAATGTAAAAAAAGCAGTTTAAAGGTACCGCTCGTTAGTAGCTGTGTTACGTATCGATTGAAATTTTCCGTATGTTCGTCACGTCCATGTAACTTGCTTATACCGCACCCTTCTAAATTGTAATTGTTTATGGACCAGAAGGAACTTTTTAGCGCCTTCGAGCGTGACATTCGATTTAAAATTGCTCTTTATGCTTTGTAAGTAGGTAATTTGTTGAGCTTTATGACATTTTCAGACTTAAATCTTGGTTTACCCTGTATATATGTGTCCATATATTCTTGTTATGGAGTCGTATGTTGGTGTTAAAAGTTGTTAAAGTTCATAATTTTTCCTTTGCTACGACAATACGACTACATGGTTCGAAGAAACGAGTGCTTAAATAAGTATTTGGATTTGGCGGATCAAAGTTTATTAACCTATTTTTAAATGAGCTTAAAGACAGGCCGTAAAAAATAAGGTTTTATAAAAGAATTATTTAAAATACTACTGACGGCTGAATAGTTTACGGAGTTATAACTTGGATTGACATTTGTTCATTCACTTGGCTCAATAGTCACTTTATACGAAAGCCAAAAATCAATCAAAAAAGTTCCTACTAAAGTTTAACTTTAGATTCTTTCAAGAATTTCATTTAATCTTAAGTAAATAAGTATTTAAAGAAGCAAGAAAATTAATTCACGCTGTTGTACTATTACAGCTTAAACTTTTTAATACACGGGAAATAACGTTCAGATTGATACAAACTTTGGTTTTGAAAAGCTTCCATAATTGGATTACCTTTTGGTCACTCTGTATAATGCCATATTTGTTCATACAAATAAAACAAATCAGTTTGATGATAAAAGTTATTAGGCATGCCCTGCTTTTATGGCGGCTGTGAAAAATCACATCATTGCTCTCTTTCCTCTAAACATAAAAATGTCTTAAAATGTCTAAATAATCAGATACCACATATTGCCAATTACAAATTACTATTAACTTGCAGCAATATCTCCCGTAGATAAATTAAATACCTCAATAAAATTCCTACCGTTCGAACTGTGGATTATCTTGTCAGAGACTTAAAGAACACTTTATTATCAAACAGTGGCGTAACTAGGGATCGATGGGGCTTTGTGTAAAAAGAATTTTGCCCCACCCCCCTATTTATGAAACCGACATCTATTTTCTTCAATAATACTTTGGTAATTTAACATTTGTGTTTTGGCATAAAAGTGACCTTTCCTTAAACGTTTTGTATACTACAAATTTTATAATATTTGTGACAGTATGTTAAAACCAAATAGGTATTTCGGCAAGTGAGTTGCCATCTTCAGTGGAAAACTTGTTTGACAAACTTGGCGCGATTGCCCTCTTCAGTAAATAAGAATAAAGTTGGTTGGGAAAGACATTTTAAAAAGTATGTTCTCAAAACAATTATTTTTTGGTAAAATATGTTTTTGGTTAAATTATCACAGAGAATACATTCGGCATTTACTTCCGCCAACTTTGACAAAGTCTTCTAATGCGGATGGCAAACTGGTTGTAATACGTATTTGGTTTTAGCACGCTGTAGTTTCACAACATAATTCAATGTTTTGTACATAATTTAACTAAACCTAAACTGTAACACAAGAATTTCAACGAGTTAAATTTGTTTATCTACTCCTCAGTTCCGTCTTTACCCTAAGGGCACGTGGGGCACGAGCCCAGGGCCCCCGGCCTGATGGGGGCCCCAGAAATGCCGAAACCCATGCCCATATATGATATATTTTCATCCAATTAAGTTAATCAATTTAAAAAAAACATTGGTTTCTTAGTTCAACCCATAATTAGCAAAACAGATGCGAAACCATGGCATCTAGCGGTCACCTACGTTAGCGCTACCTATAATGTAGACCAAGGCCCGCTGAATTAAATATTGCATATTAAGGCCTGTCCACTTGATTTGGCCAAGACGCAATTTAGAAAGGACGATGGTGCAATTTGAGGTGAACTATACATTCGTCCCAAAAGGCCCCATATACCTACCTGCGAACAAATTGCGCAACAGGGGCTGTTGTGCAAACAATTGTATAGTGTATGGTGTTGTTTGTCGTGCTGCACAACTAGTTGCAGAAATTCAAAATTGTTTGAAATTAATTGCACAACGAGTGGCGTTGCGCAACTATTGCATCGTGTATGGGCTTTGTGCACCACATTGTACAATAAACTGCAGTTTCTTTTTTCATGGGTGGAAGTAGAAGCACAGTATAAACTTAAGGTTTATACTGTGGTAGAAGGTAGTGTTTTTAAAATGGCCAATTTTATAAATAATAGAGAATTTTTGAGTGAGTTTATTGATTTACACCGTCAGTTGCCGGAAGTATGGAAGGTTTTATAGCTAAACAGGCTGCGTCGTCAGACGGCATGTTTCCGTAGGTACACGACAAAAGCAACTGAAGTTTGCACAAAATTGCGTATAGTGTACGAGCGACCTTGTTTGCACAACAATCTGTTGTGCAACGTCAGTTTATGCAATTTGTTCGCAGGTGTATGGGGCATTTAATAGGTATAGTTCGCCCCAAATGGCGCTATCGTCCTTTCTAAATTGCGCCTTGGCTAAATGAAGTGGTAAGGCCTTAATATGCAATATTTAATCCAGCGGGCCTTGATGTAGACACGCACGGTACGGTATTAACATTAATGATGATAGATGTCGACGCTGCCGATCTGCCGATTGGATGGGGATTCCTCTGATTTTAACTCTAGTGAGTCAGCTGGAATGCGTAACGTGTGCAACGAATTTGTCGCAACTTGAGCAAGAGGGTTAAGCGTTTTCAGTACATAGGTACAATTCATTCACGTTTTTTTTTTTTTTTTGGCTTTCTAAAATCTAAAAGGGCCCCCAAACTCTGTGTGCCCAAGGGCCCCTGCATGGCCTAAGACGGCCCTGCTACTCCTGCTAGGATAAGAACCTATTATATCATTCATTTGAGTTCGATAATGAAGTTTATTATCGCACTGAGTGAGATAATGAATTCATTATCAAACTCAGTGGGATAAGACAATATTTATGACCAAAAGTTTTATTTTTTATGAAGAAAATACCTTCGTTGCAAGTTCTTCTATGTCCAACGGAATACTTTCACAAATACTTACCGGTTTTTCTCCACAAATCAAGGAAAAATTAAAAATACAAAATTATTGACGTACAAATTATTTAGTTGCTATGACGAAAATAAATTATGCAGACACGATGCTACTCTGATTTTAAATAAAATACCACGCTACTCTGATTTTAAATAAAAAAGATGGTCTGTCAAAATTATGTAATTTTTTCAAATTGAAAATTATCTAATTTTTTCAATTTTGAGCAGTCATAGATAAAATGTTGTATTATATACGTGTGATATAATAAATAACTATTAAATTCGTCGGATACCTTTCCTATCAAACGAGCTTTTTAAAAGAAAATTATTCTTCTTGATTATGCTGGCCAAATGTTATGAGAACATACCAATGCATTATCAATTAATTTTGTTACTATTCAAAAAAATATACAGGGTGTTGGGAAAAGGTCGCACCCCAGTAGGACTATAACGTCCAGTACAACTTAAATAAGATGAATCTGATGTTGAAAATCCTCCCTAGCCGTTAATTTTACAAATACAGCCATTTTTATACAAATAAATTTGGCAACAATGTATGCTCGTTTCAAAGCTTGTAAAAAAATAATATTAGCCATGATTTTCGTTTTCACATAACATGTTTGCTCAGTTCGTAGGTTTCATAGATAAATAAAGCAGTTGTTACAAATTTATTGAACTAAATTAAACAAAAGTAAATTAACAAAAATAAGAACTTATGAACTTATAAAAACTTATAAAATATGTTGAAAATGTCCTCCGTTGACCTGGACACATAACTGTGCCCTCCGTATTGAATTGGGCTGCAAATTTCGCAGCATCTCGGGAGTTATTTCGGCGACGGCGGCATTTATTCGTTGCTGCAAGTGGTGGTGTATGTCATTTATAGGTTCAACATACACCCTGTTCTTTAGAAACCCCACAAAAAGAAATCCAAGGGCGTAATATCAGGGCTCCGTAGAGGCCAACTAACTGCTCCTCCGCGAGCGATCCAGCGCCCTGGAAAGTTTTCATTGCACCAATTCCTTACAGCTCTACCATACTGAGAAGGAGCTCCATCCAATTGGTACCACATGTTCGCACGTAAATTTAACGGAACGTCTTCTAACAATCCCGGGAAATCATTCTCCAAAAACTGTAAGAAGTTGTTCGCATTTAATCTTGGGGAGAAAACATACGGTCCTATTAAATTGTCATTTAGGATGCCAGCCCACAGATGTATTTGGTATCTATGTTGGTGTCTGCTAGCCCTTATAGCATGTGGATTCTCTACTGATCAGATATGATTATTGTGGCGGTTGAAGACACCATCCTGGGTAAATATTGACTCATCCGTCCATAAAATTTGCGATAAAAAATTCGGATCGTCATCGTGTCTCATCAGTAGCCACTGGCAAAGTTCCAATCTTCGAGCTTCATCACCCGGCACAAGAGTTTGAACTCGAGAGTAACGGTAAGGATGGCAATTTTCAACTCGCAAAATGTCATGTACTGTATGACAATCCACACCAAACTCCCTTGCCATTCCTCTTACACTCCTGCCAGGTGCTTCTTCTACGGCAGCTAAAACTGCTTCTTCTAGTTCTGGTGTTCGAACAGCTAGCGGGCGGCCGTAATCTTCTGTGGGTGGCATAACTTGTCCTCTTTCCCTGAACCGTTATTCCACAGGACGGATTACATTTTTGTCAGGATGGCATCTTCCGGGAAATCGCTGTGCGTAAATTCAAGCTGCTTCAGTTGCATTACCGTTTGCCCGTCCTAAGCACAATAACATGTCGCAATACTCGTTAAACTGGTATTCCATTGATTGTAGGCACTAAAATTGTGTAAATGTTCTGATGTCAAACTGGCGTCACACAAACGAACTAAGGAAAACTTGACATTCATACGCCAACTTTCTTTTTTCAATTTTTTTTTTAAATAAGGCAGTGTTGTCAAGATGAACTAATGTCCTTCTTGGTAATTCTTAAGACAAAATAAATTTGGAATTTTACAGATTTTCTTTATTATTATCGTTCAAGATTAATGATTTAGTGGTATAATGAATTACTTTTTAATAAAATCGAGTATATTTATAAGTAAAGATGCTGTAATGTCGTCTTAAGTTTTAGATTAGGAATTCTTGTAGTATCCTAAATAGATAAGGTAGAAAGATTTTGAAGGCAGTTTTATGATTAATTTTGAGCGCCAAATATGGTAGTATGGTGCAGGTGCGACCTTTTCCCAACACCCTGTATACAGCAGCAGTTAAAAATGTCTTTTGATTCCTTTTGCCTGAAGAATAGCTTCAAACTTCACATAAGTACCGAGCACTTAGTTCTCATTAATTAGCAATAAAGGGATCCAGTGAAACTTTGGGTAGACGTCATCAATATGACGTCACTCTTCATTCATGACAGCCACTCCTATACAAATTAATTTCAAATTATGAATTTAAAATTTCACTGAATTTATTAATGTTTCATTAAATAAAGATGATTATTTTAAAACAATTATACATACGAGACTAAATTTCCTTCAAAATATAAATATAATGGTCGGTATTCTGATCTCATATTTAAATTTAACGTCATGTTTAATTACCATGGCAACATCGCGTATCTCTGTTATACAAATATAAAATTATATAAAGCTATATCGTTTTATGTTTAACTTTAAACATAAGATCAGAATATGTTTAAATATTCGCCTGTCTTATAAAATACAATATTATTATGCCGATGACGTTTGCCTATTAAGTTAAGTTTGTGGTTAGTTTTAATAATAACTTTCATATACCTTTCCGCAATTACCTTATTACTCCAAATTCACCCAACACACTGCGACTTAAAAGTGTTTAATGCTTTGCTTGCTACAATTAAAGAATATACTGTTTCAACACAATACAAAAGTCGTCTGAAGACATTTCTTATTAAAAAATAAATTCAATGAAAACTGTTTTGGAAAAACCTGTAAATGGTGATTGTTCAGTTATATGTGACAACAATGCCTAATATGATGTCATAATTCATCAATGACACATACCAAAAGTTTCACTGGATACTCTTTATATTGTAATGTTGTTGATACCCCACGTTGGAACGTCAAAATTATGTAATTAAAATATTTAGTGTTACTTGATATCAACCTTGAACTTGAAAATAAAGCTGAATAATTATTGTGTTATCGTATAATGTGTCGTGTTGAATCTCAGGGTAAGTATTAATATGAAGTGTGTGGTTACATGAAATATAATTAATAAATTGAAAATTAAAATCATATATGTATCTCATTTAAAATTAAACCACACAATTAAAGTTCAAAATTGAATACACTACTACATTAAAATTAAATATGAAAATAAAATAAATAGATAGATATGTGGATTCTATGAGTTTTAAATATTGAAAATTACACATGAATTGTTAACAAATACTCAAAAACTTGAAAATCATATTTCATTATTATTTTAACAATTACTTTTAAAATGATTTCAAAATTAACTAACTTCATTAAACCTTAATAATTAAATCTAAACTTAACTTAAATGTTGGCGGTGAACCCCCTCTTTTCTTGAATTTCTTCGGTGCGCAAAGGAATTTCTTATCACAGCTGTAGCGGTTGACAGATGGTTGTTGTTAAAATGCTGTTCATCTTCTTAAATATCTCCATATAAAATCATAATTTAACTGATAAGTAGAATGTCTATTTTTAAATACTTATATCACAATTAAGTTTGACTGTTTTATAAAACTTAATTACTCTTGAACTCTTCACTATAAATACTTGTGTGAATTCTTTCAGGTTAAACTTGATGTCATCGATGAAAATAATAACAGGTTGTTTCAATAATAATGCCTGTTTACTTTTATTTAAAATATTATTTGGAGTTGCCTAAAGATATTCGGATTACAATTAATATCTTCAACATTAACAAACTTCGTCGTAACAGGTATTTACAAATTATTTGTTTAATCACTTTACTTTTTAATTATTAACTTATTATCCTACATTAAATTGTTAATTTCAATATTTTAATTCATTTTTCCATTCGCACTTGCAATTATTTTATTTCACGTTATTAAAACAAATACTTCTACTAATCGATTATATTCATAACCTTACTTATTTTAAAACTTCAACTTTTGTTTCACAATTATCGATTTTTCAAATTAATTCGCAGAGCGATAATAAAACACAAATCTGTTTTGTTACTCTCCTCTTGTAAAATAAACAATTGCTGGGCCAATAATAAGCCTTGGTATTGGATGAATGAATCAATTCAAAATGCGTTTTTTAACACATTAAATTTTAAATTTACCTAAATCTAAATCTATTTACATAAACTACTCAAAAATGAAAAGGGATATTTTATGTATTGTTGTTTATGTAAAAATTATCCCTATTCATTTTTGAGTAGTATATTTACAAGCTACATTAAACTTCCTTCAAAACAACATCTAACTCATAATTATTTTTACTTAATTTAACTTCATAATTTTTATCAATAATTCAATTGACATCAAAATATTAAATTTTAATTATTTATAAATATTAGGGTGGCCCTTAATTATGGTTGAAACAAATTTTGACCGGGTCACCCCCCAAATCGATTCTAAAAAAATAAAAAGTAATTTTAAGATTTACCAGACCTCTAAATTCCAACGTTAAGGGGTGCCCCAAGAAGCCTGCATTTTCCCATTTAAATAGCATAGGTTTTCAGCACACTTCTGATTTTTATTTTTTTACAAAAGTATTGTGCCTGTAAAAATTCGGCGAGTGCTGCGATTCATTGCTCACTGATGCCCCTTTCACAGAAAAAATAATGGGAGCCAAGTGTCATATCTTAACAACTCGTTGCAACCGAGAAAAACGACAATAGTTTTAAATTACCCCTTTCTTCACCCCCCATTTATTTGCTTAAGATATGACACTTGGCTCCCATAATTTTTCCATGAAAGGGGCATCAGTGAGCAATGAATCGGAGCACTCGCCGAATTTTTTAAGACACACGTACTTTTGTAAAAAAATAAAAACCAGAAGCGTGTTGAAAACCTATGTTATTTAAATGGGAAAAAGCAGGCTCCTTGGGGCACCCCTTAACAATGGAATTGAGAGGTTTGGTAAATCTTAAAATTACTTTTTATTTTTTTAGAATCGATTTGGGGGGTGACCCCGTCAAAATTTGTTTCAACCATAATTAAGGGCCACCCTAATAAATATATTTTAAATTTTAATTTAACTTTTCATAAAATGTTCCTTATTTTCCACTTAACACTTTACCTAAATGTCTTTTTACTCAAAATTGCTTAAATCTATCTTAAAAACTACTTTTAAAAACTTTATTCAAATTGAACTTTCAGAAACTTATTTTTCTGATTATTTACATAATATAGCCTTTCGCCCTTCAAATTCTTGAGAATTTTATATCTTATAACTTATAAGCTTAGTCAACTTTTAATAACACTTTTAATCTGGTCACGTTTCTTTTAATGGTCACAATTTCAATGAATAAAAATGTATAACCTAACTTTCAAACTACCAAAATTCAATTACTCTAAATACATAATTTCATAACTCAATCTGATATTTTAGCCTGTAAATTGAAAAATATGACAAGGAATCAACATATCTCATCTTTACAACTTAATAAATCAAAATAAAGAAGATATCGACATATCAAAACTGCGCCTCAACGATGAAAACTTTTAGATTCAATTTTCCACTCTTTTCATGGATCATCTAACTTTACAGGGTTTTAAACATTTAAAATTGTTTATAAAAATTACTTTTAATATAGTTTCTTATAAAAACTGAAGCAAATATTATATTTGGTATTAACCATAAATTAAAATGTATAAACGGAATGTCATTTTGTATGTTATTTTGTGTCATGTGTATTGAATAAGTGGTGTATAAATGTGAAAATGTGTAAATAACACAACAATATATTTATTTGTATAGTAAAAATAATATTTGATGTTATCGGTAAAAACATCTATAGATCAAAGTTCGAATCAAAGGGTGTTCAAATAAAAACTAAATTGCAGTTTAGTCTTTGTCTTATAGCATCATATCAACTTTAATTTTATTTGTATCACGACCTTCTTGATTTGATGAGCTGACGCCTCTCTATGGCCTATATAGGAATTATATAAAAATCAAAAGTGGTTATTCATAGAATAGAGACAAAGCGTCATAAATATAAAAATATGGTACCACCCGATTCTCCGTCAAAAGTGTCTTCACAATGTACAAGTCTTGAAACTAATAACTTAATACTTTCCGAGATATTTGGAAAACAGAAAACTCCAAATTTCGTTTTTTTCAAGATATCTCGAAAACGGTCAAAGTTGGCTGTGATTTCTCAACGGATATGAAATGAGCATTAAAATTCCTAAAACTTTTCCTATTTAACCAACTTTGTAGCTTTTATAGTTTCCGAGATCCTAATGGTGGGGATTGAATTTGGGGCACACTGTATATGTTAATTCTTACAAATGTTATATCCACTTCAAAATGTAACTTATTTTTGACTAACCTTATACATCTCCTGGGTCAGTTTAAAGATTATATTTAATGTTTCTTCGTTAAGACTGTTGATAATAATAATGATAATGAATAAAGATGGTGCCTTGTTATTGAATAAGTGTGCTACTGCTCGCTCAAACTCCGATTTTAATACTACATACAATGTGTCCACGGATAGGTGATAGAAGAGGTACAAATGACCAAAAATTTTTAGATATCAATACGCTGTTTGGTAGTCTATCCCTGCTTGTTCTTAAATTCATTTTAAGCAGACTTTCGATTTTTTTAAATCAAGGCATCTGTGTTAGCACTGTTAAAACGAAGGTGAGGTTTAGGTAAAGTCTTAGTATTTTAACAAATATCGCAAAATTGTATTAGAGTAAAGTTTTTCAGAACACAAAATTACGGTTGTATGCAAAATTTGTCACAAATGTATAGTTCACGTCAAATGGCGCCTGCGTCCTTGCTAATTGCGTCTTGGCTAAATGAAGCGGTAAGGCCTTATATGCAATATTAATTCAGCGGGCCTTGATGATTTTTACATACATATCATTTGTTATTGTAGAAACCTTACGCTGGGAAATACGTACGTCATTTTGTAATTACCAAATTTACTTATTGCTCGACAGAGCAGACTGTAAATATAAAGTTAAAAAAAAATTGTTATTGTCAAAGTCAAATTAGTGGTTAGTGGTTATATTATATTGGACGTATTCGAACTGAGGTTTACAGAAGATACACCATTACGAACCAAAATTTACTGCTAATGATTTTTCATTTGAACGCTGGTTACAAAAATAACATACGAGCCCTATTGCACAACAGTTGGCCCATTGATTGCTATGTTTTATATTTTTAGTGTGTTAGCTCCGTCTAAATTAAATGAATGTAAATATAATGTTTTATTTAGCAAATGATATTACATTTTAACATATTTGGAGTGAATTTAAACATAGTTGAAATTATAAACTAATCTAAATGAATGTTAAATACGAGGGTCAAGCTGAATTTATTGAGAATAATAAACACGGTTAATATTTTCTAGGATTTTATTTTAAATATGCTCAATGTAATTCCCTTCAGCAATGATACACTTGACCATTCTTTCTTTCCACTGTTTAAAAGCTCCCAACCAATCTTCTTTCGGAATACCTTCAAAATAAGCGTGAACTGCGGTATCAATCTCTTCTTCAGACGAAAACCTTCTACCCCGCAAATTCCTTTTAAGCGCAAAAAATAGCCAAAAGTCGCACATTGCTAAATCAGGTGAGTACGGCGGATGTTCTATTACTTTTATATTTTTTCCAGCTAAAAACTGGAGAGTTAAAGCTGCCGTATGGGATGATGCATTATCATGGTGGAGCATAATTCCCTTGTCTGGAACTCTACTGAACACTTCAGGCAAACATTTTTCAGTGTACCATTTAGCTGTAACTGTCTTTTGTCCATCTAGCTTAATTGCATTTACTAGGCCCGTACTTCTGAAGAATACCGCATACATAACTTTTTTCATAGCTCGCTGCTTCTTGGTCATTGTTGGAGTTTCCTCATCTTCGTGAATCCATATACGACTCTCTTGGCGGGTAGGTACGTCGAAAAAGGGAATATAAGTTTCGTCACCTGTCACTATTTTGGAAAAAATTTGGTGTCCGCCATTATTTAAGAAATTTAAAGTTTCATGGCAAATTCTTACACGCTCTGCTTTTTGGAAGTCAGAAAGGTGATGCGGCACAAAACGACTGACCACTTTTTTTAAATGCAGGTGATCGTGTATGATTGTTTTAACAGCTGAGGATCCAATCTTGAGTTGATGCTCTATTACCACATAAGTGGCTTTATTGTCCACTTCAATTATTTTTTTAACAGCAGCAATGTTTTTGTCGGTAACAGCCGTAGGAGGACGCCCTGCTCCTTTTTGATGCTGAACAGAATTTCTTTCGCGTTCAAATTCCTTATACCATCGGTAAATTGTAGCCAAGGAAGGTGCTTGTTCACTAAAAGCTGAATCTAAACTCTCTTTGCACTCATAAGCGCTTAAACATTTTTTAAAGTCATAATAAATCATGATTCGAAAATGTTCTCTGGTTAATTCCATTTTTTTACTTGTAATGTCATTTTAAAAAATTAGTAACTTGAGTTTTCACGAACGTAACTTCAACAACTAAACTTCAAATGACAGATAAAGAGTTGTTCTAAATAACACTGTATGTTTTGTTTTTCAAGGCCTACTAGATTTTCTTATTCTCAATAAATTCAGCTTGGCCCTCGTAATTTTAGTACACGCCATAGAAAATACTTGTCAAAGAATAAGCCGCTTTACCACTGTGTAATACCGCCTTTGTTTTGTAAAACTGCAGCAATCCGACCTGGCATAGTATCCACAAGTTCTTTGCAATAGGCTGCAGTAAAGGAGTTCCAAATTAATATAATCTCAAAATTAGCCTTATTTCTTTGTGTCAGGATCAATATGTTCGAAATCTTACAAATAAATTAAATATCTTGTAAAATTCTGTTTCTTAAAAAGTAAAAACAATAATTTATGGTGTTGCCATTAAAATTAAATGGATATTCACATTGTATTCATTGATAATTATATAAAATTATACAGTGTGTCCCCGGATGGAGTTGACAAGAGGACCAAAAGCGTTATTTTCGATTTTACGACAAAGTCATTCTTTATAAAAAATTGTGCTTGTCGAATTAACGAGTTTGCTATTAAAAAAAAATTAGATTAGATATACAGGGTGTTAATAAACCAAGAAAACATGAAAATGCTTCAAGAGAGAAGTGCCATTATTTTACATTTTAGAGTTAACTGTAAATAGAAAAAGTTCGTTAAAAACATACTAATAGTTTAAATACGAAATTTCAAGTATAAATTTAGATTGTTATGATTTTATTGTTTTAAGTGTAATCAAGATACCTAGTTAGCTTGAATTTAATTATGATAATTCTAAATTAAATCTTGTCGATCACAGACTGCTGTGCTAATATTGAACTGTCAAACGTCATTACGTGTAGATTTTTCAATATGGTTATTTCCCGTTGGATTACAATAAAACCATAACAATCTAAATTTAGACTTGAAATTTTGTATTTAAACTATTTATATGTTTTTAAGGAACTTTTTCTATTTACAGTTAACTCTAAAATGCAAAATAATGGCACTTCTCTCTTGAAGCATTTTCATGTTTTCTTAGTTTATTAACACCCTGTATATCTAAGCTAATATTTTTTAATATCAAACTCGTTAATTCGACAAGCAGAATTTTTTATAAAGAATGACTTTTTGTCGTAAAATCGAAAATAACGTTTTTGGTCCTCTTGTCAACTCCATCCGAGGACACACTGTATATGGGCGAACTGTTGTGCAATAGGGCTCGTAAATATACAGGATTTGTCAAAAAGTCCGGATCATATGGGACTTTTTTTTATTAAAGTATTTATTAAAAAAATCAATACGGCATTGGTTTGCGCTTGTCTAGGGACTAAAAAAGTGCACACAGATTTGGTCAAATGACATACTGTACCTATCAAATTTGACACTTAAAAAAAAATCTTCAGACGCGGCCCTATTTATGATTTTTTCGAAAGATTTCGTTTGGAAAAGTTGTTCAGAATGGCATTCTACGTCGGTTTGCAAATTTTCAGCTAAAAATTCGGACTTATTATTTTTTACTCATTTGTTTGAATTTTCCAAGTAGTACTACAAAATTCTCATTTTTTTCATTCAAATCCGATGAAACGTGTGGAATCAACTTATTTCGATACTAAAAACATTAAAAGTGTAATAACAAGCGAGTTTAATCAGATTTCAATGAAAAAAATTCCGCGAGAATTTTGTAGTATGCTTATAAACTTGGAAAATTCAAAGAAATGAGTAAAAAATAATAAGTCCGAATTTTTAGCTGAAAATTTGCAAACCGACGTAAAATGCCATTCTGAACAACTTTTCCAAATAAAATCTTTCGAAAAAAACATAAATATGGCCACTTCTGAAGATTCTTTTCAAAAAGTGTCAAATTTGACAGGTACAGGATGTCATTTGACCAAATCTGTGTGCACTGTTTTTAGTCCTTAGACAAGGACAAACCAACGCCGTATTGATTTTTTTAATAAATACTTTAATAAAAAAAGTCCCATGTGATGCGTACTTTTTGACAAACGCTGTATAGTGTTTTGTTTGCTATTTCCTTTAAAGGGACAATAAAGATTTTATTATGTAAGCATAAACACCGGTGCTCCTTACGGAGCGGCACCTACGCCAACAAAAGCTCACTTGCATTCAACATACTTAATTTATTTATACAAATTAGCTGACGTAATTTAGCAACATTTCATATAAACGTACAGATTTTGTAAATGAAAAAGGGAATGATTTTGCAGCCCAAGAAGGGGCAAACGTGAAAGAACAACAAGGTACCTTGTACGTTTATCGGTATCGAAAAAAAAGCTTTTTTGTCTAATTTAGGGTACTAAACTCGAAATCTAAAGTTATATGTCTGTTATTCAGTAGCTACTGATCCATGTAACTAAATTACCGAAATTATTTAACTCTGCATTGTTTGTATTTATAGTTTACAAGTTGCATACAAATTTAACAGATAAACACAGTAGTGAGATATGAAAAAAAATGGACTTACCTCACTGAAAATTTGTTGATTTGTCCAATGATGCACTCTCGAACATAAACAAAAACACGCGGATTACGGAAAACTGAACAAAGCACGTGCACTTTCTATAACACCCGGCGTCCGACTACACATGGCACGCCCACTTTTGTCTTTCGGAAAACTCCGGGCTTGCGTCATAATCGGCCTATTAGAGCCCCCATTCACTTAATTTATCTGATTTAACACAAAAAAACTCAGCTGTTTTGTACCCAACACCACAATTATATGCATTTGTACCACGTAACATATAAGTAAATACAAAAACAGATGTTAAAACTAATGAAATGCTATATTACATTTTAAAATACAGAATTAAAAATGCTTTCTCTATTTTCGGCACTAATTAAATTAGTTGTAAATGTATACAAAACAATAACTAAATTACTTGTCTCATTAAATAAAGTACACAATAAATTAATTTATATATCTAAATTGTACCTTTATCTCTCTTAATAAGGAAACAAGTGGCTTATTTTTTCACTTTTGCAAGCAAGAGCTTACGGATTTTTAGTACTTCTAATAGTCATTGAAGTGATGCTACGTACAATAAACTTACTATAATAAATAAATAATTAATACTTCAACTATAAATGATATCAAATTCAGCGTAAATAATTATTAGGCTAAAAACTTTACTAAGTATTTAATTTAACAAAATAGCAAAATCTGTTTTCATACTAATTTTATCGTATGTATTATACAGTCAGTCCATTTAAATATCTAACTTCAAACTTACCATTAATTTCGTTTTCAGATCAAAATTTTTAAAATCAACTTAAAGCTAAATTCTTTGATATGTTTGAAATATTCATTTAATTATCACATTTCAATTAAGAAACTCAAACCTTCTAATCATACAAAAATGTAAGTTTAAAAAAAATACACACAAAGGAACTATTTTTAAAATGGGTTAAAATAGAAAAAAATACGTTTAACTAAATAAATATAATACCTAATATGTTTAAACCAAACACACAAAATAAAAAAAGAAAACTCGTACACTAATTTTTGTTTTTAAATTAAATATATTACACAAATTTTACGTTTTACTAATGCAATAATAAACTATTTTCTTTTGAGATCCCCATAGTAAGCCGCTATACTAGTACAAAATTTTTGGTAAATTTTAAAGACAAAAGGAAACTATAAAGTTTATAATAATTGACATGAACAGCGTTGTTAAAAAATCAGTTTTGTCATTTCGACGTAGTCACTACGAAATTAACGATTTTGCAGTTAGAAATGGACAGAATTGTATAATAACTTAAATCCAACAAGAAACTTTGTTACATACGTTTTCTGATTCTAAACAATAAATTGCCTAACGTCGGATAAATTAATATTATGGTAACTTGATAATCTTATGTAAACTTATAAATTTTTTCTTACGTACAAATTTTTGCTTTTACTAATATTTTAGAAAAATTTATATTTATTCTATAGCACTGCAATACTATTCTATTTTTTGGTATATTAATGTAAAAATAGTTCCAGTAAATAGTACGCAAAAAAGTTTAGCATTTGCAAAATATATTTTTATCAATCAATTTTAACTAAGGGTCCCAGTACATAAGGCAGTACAAAAAATATGGGTTCTTAAATCCATTTTTGCTAAAAGGATTTTATTCATATTTTAAATTTGGTATAACAAAAATGATTCATCATTATCTTAGAACTAGGACGTAATTCATGAAAGGACGTAATTTTCAAGTCTAAATGTCATTTTTGAATGTGCACATGTAGTTTTCATTTGAGCTTTGTATAATGAATGTTATCTTCCTTATCACATTAAAATAAGAAGTTTGAATTCTTCTTGATTAATTTAGCTACAAGAAGAATTAATAACAATTGGAACAAAGTAAGATAACTGTATACATATAAGATGTACATGAGAAATAGGGATTCCGGATCAAAGGTAACGGTAAACCTGAGGTGTAAAGGTGTTAGGTGTGTATATGTAGGTGTGAAAGGCGAATCTAGAATCCCCATAGATATACTATTATGAGAGTATTGTAGAATCCCAATTACATATTAGAGTTCTGCATTATCCATATGCAAAAAAATAAAATTTTACACCTGTTAAGGCCATTCAGGACAAATTATCCACAGCGTTGCCCCAAACTGTCAAGCATAACCCAAGTTTATCAACGGATGTGCTCCGATCTAGAAATTTCTGGGCATAATTTACAGATCCAAGTCTGCACTTTCTAGTTGTTTCTAGCAAAACGTTTTAGAAACCATGTCACAAAACAAACATAAGGGTAATACCGATAGAAGAAATGTTGAAAGTGATTAAAAAGCTAAATGGTGGCAATACGGTAAAGATTTTGCGGTTGCCAAAGCGATCACAGATGAGAAAGAAAGCATATTAAAATATAACAGCAGTGCAGTAAGGAAGCTTCCCTAGGTTTCTGCAAAAAACCAACCATATAAAAACATTGCTCTTATGGTTTGCACACTAAATATTTAAAGCAGCGCCACTTCCAGGACTTAACCGTAAGAAAAAGCACCGTTGTTTAGCAAACCATTCCCCCAATACATTTATTGCATGTACTGGCTGGCCTGATCGCTAAAAAACCAGGACCGCCGAAAATTTGTTTGCAGGCTTGTTCGGAATTGACACGTACAAGGCAGTTATAAATAAGCCAATCAAATTAAAAATATAATGGAAAAGAATGGTGTAGGAAACAGGAATAATAACCGGGAATTATTTGTAGCTTAAATAATAACTTGGTGATAGGCGGAACACTTTTCCCACATAAAATCACATGGGCCTCACCTAATCAACGCACAGAAAGCCAAATTGATCACATTGCGATATCAAGAAATTGGCGCAGCTCATTACTAGATGTCTGCAACAAAAGGGGAGCTTATGCAGCCAATGACCATTACCTCCTGATAGGAGAAATTCGTCCAAAAATAACAGCAAATATAACAAAATATGCAAAATCAAATAGAATAAAGTTCGACGAGGAGAAACTTACGAACCCTTTCGCAATGAGAAAATACGGAGAATCCTTAAGAAGTAAATTTCAAACAATATAAGAACTTGGAAATAGATGGGAAACCCTCAAAAACAACGTTATAGAAACTATCTTGCAGCACAGTACCAAGATATGAACAGAAGAGTAAAAAGATCGGCTAGACAAGATAAGAGACGGTGGGTTGATAACCTTGCCAGATAAGCACAGAAAGCAAAAAATCTACCAAATTACTAGAAAGTTGGCAAACAAGGCATTCAATAATAACAAACTAATAGGAGACAGAGAATGGAACATAATAACATCCAAAGAAAAAGAGATCGGATCAATACTTTGCTGAAATAATAAGCAAACAATGAAACTTCAAGCCACTAAGGAGACTAAAGATGATATACGAATAAACTCTAGCCCACCAACAATCAGTGAAATAAGGAAAGCTATCACACACCTAAAAGAAGGAAAGGCAGCTGGGCAATGTCAGTGCGGAATTGTTAAAAGCAGATCTACAAACAGCATCTATCCAATTATTACCAATTTTTCAAGAAGTATCAGAATCGGAATTAGTGCCTAAAGAGTGGAAGGAAGGCATGATTGTCAAAATGCCGAAGAAGGGAGATCTAACCAAATGTGGCAATTGGCAAAGCATCACGCTGCTGAATATGGTCAAGAAGATACTTGCCCAAATTATTACAACAGGAACTACACATGGAACAAGCAGGAATCCACCCAAATAAATCATGCATTGACCATATAAATACTTTACGAATAACTGTTGAGCAGTCATATGAATGGAGAACTCCTTTATATATGGTTTTCATTGATTTCACGTGCATTTGACTCATTTTATCATGCAGCAATTTAGCAGATTTTAAATTTCATCGAAGTATCAACAAGAACAATAAAAATAATAAAGGGTCTTTATAGCCACGCAAATTGCCAAGTAATGCATAGAGGTAAACTGAGTCACCATATCCAAGTTAGATCTGGGGTCAAACAGGGGTGCCCAGTTTCACTCCTGCTGTTTAATATTGCTTTAGATTAGGTAATGGAAAGTGCACATTTTGGAAAACGCGGAATAAGCTTGGACTTTCATAATCAGCTGAATGATATAGAGTATGCAGATGATGTATGCCTTTTTGCTCATGGAAGTAAAAGTAGACAAAATAACAGAGTACTGTAAACTGAGGTTAGAGATATGTGCCTAAAAAAACAAAGACTATATACATAAATACAACCAACACACAAGAATTTGTTATAAATTATGAACACCTACAAGAGGCTTGAGAATTTAGTTATCTACCTTGCATGATCACAAACGATGGAGGGACAGATGTGGATGTAACTCACGGAATAAAGAAAGCTAATCAGACCTTTGGTATGCTGAAAGAAGCGTGGAAGTCCTCCCATCTAACTAGGAAGGCAAAAATAAATATCCTAAATACAAATGTTAAATTGTATATGGGTGCATTAATGGATGGACTTGCTGCATTAAAATGCTCTTGTTATATGAGAAATAGTGACTAAAAGCAAATGAAGCTGATGTTTTACTACTTAAATGGTGGAGATATTTCAGCAAAAAGAAACAAATACTGATTATCATTTTTTCTCAGTTTTGTGATTATGTAAATATAAACGGATATTCATATATAAACCGGACTCTTGATCTCTGGGCTAGGGAAGAGCGACGAGAGGGCTGTTGCCGTAGTGGAAGTTAGGTGGAGATGTGTGGAAGGGAGTCACCCACCGAACCCCCCGCAATGACCGTTCCTTTGCTAGAAGTGCTATGTCCGAGCAGAAGGTTCCGTTGTCCATTGCGCAACGGATCATCATCCAATTTCATGAACCTACGTGTTTGACTGACACAAGAAATTTCTCAGCGGTGGAAATTGAAAGCCATAAACGTCGCCCATAGACGAGCATCACTGACGTTAGTGATGTTGTGAAAGGTGACCGATGCCTAAGTGAGCTCGAAATCGCATCACAGGTTGTCATAAGTTGCGGGAATATACGCATACAATTCTTTCAAACATCTGGGATTTCATAAAGTGACGGCGAGATTGGTTCCATGTCTACTCACACTGAGGACAGAGAAATGTTCGAAAAAACAGCAGTCAGCGGCTTCTGAATCGCTTTGAGGAAGAAGGTGAGGCGTTTTTGAACCGAATTGTGACTTGTGGCGAGACGTGGGTACACCACTACACCCCCGAAAACAAATGGGCGGGCATGGAGTGGAGGAAAAGTGGGGGAGGAACCTCCGGCAAAGGTCCTACTTGGACATAGCGCTACTAGCGAAGGAACGGTCATTGCGGCGAAGTTCGGTGGGTGGCTCCCCTCCATACATCCCCACCTAACTACCACTACGGCCACAACCCTCTTGCCGCTCTACCCTAGCCGCCCAGAGATCAAAAGTCCGGTTTATATTTAAATGACCCTCGTATATACCTCAAACTAATAAATTTATTTTCATCGTATTCTGGATTATCTGAGTTTTGAAACAGGACCAACTTGTGTAACCAAAGTAATGGAGACTTTTTATATGTGTGTAAAATTTAAATATAACTTAAAAGTGCAATTAGTAAAAAGCTGAGTTGTTACCTATGAAACTGAAAAGGACAAATACAAGGACATTCCATGTTACTTTAAGGACGCAATATGTAAGGATACAATGGTTGACACAATTTTTAAATATAAGGCAGCAATGTTTAATTGAGGCACTAAATTAACATGTTAGAAGCTACGGAATAAGATGTGTTCGCACCTGTATCTTAAATTCAATGCTTACTGTTAAGATCTTGGAAATGTAAAAAACAAACGTCGACAAAAATTACACCTTCGAGAGGTGAGGGGCTATCAAATTTGTTTTTGAAATTATACATAGGTCATTATAAACATGTGATAATAGTGATTTATTAAAATAAGTTAATTGTTTGTAGTAAAACATCTTACTAGCAAAAAAGCTAGTAAAACATACATACAAGAATAGATAATTTTTAGCAGCATCAGAATATGTTATTTCTATAATTATTGCTAGTTGTTTTAATTTTCAGGATAAAGAAGTGTATTTTTTAACAGAAATAATTGACTTTTAATACCACCATAAACCTTATTTTTGAGTCATTTAAGATGTTTATCTTTAATGTTTACAAACGAATTTTTTACAATCATTTATCTATCCTGATAAGCATATAACTAAAGGACAAAACTTAAACTGTTAATGGCATAAGTCGCTTATTTTTTCCATTTAAAAAAATACAAGTTTATCTTGTAAGTGAAACAAAAAGTAACTACTAAAATACGGTATTCATATGTTACTAAAACTAATCTATTTCTTTCTTCATGATCTTCGTTGTAGTTTTAAGGTGCGTACCAGGTTTATTGACCAGAAAACTAAGTAGGCGTTGCGCAAGGAAACAATTAAACAAAAGATAAACAAAATAGCGTCTGTCAAAGTTCGAATTACATATTGTGTTTACTTGAGTACCTTTGAAAGTTCTCATTTAATCATGCCAAAGTCAAAAATCACGGAAGAACAAAATCCGAGAATTGTACAGTTTTTCCTGGAGCATGGATTTGATCGAGTGCTGACTTGACACATCTACATTTCCAGCAAGAACACTTACCTGTTACCTGTTAGACGTATAAATCGAGTAATTAAAAAGTATGTAGAGACTGATAATGTTCGTTATAATACGAAATCTGAGCATGTACGTAGTACTGGGAGCAAGCGGATGGTCGAAAGGACAAAGCAGTTTTTTGTTAAAAGTCCAAACTTGTCGGTTAGAAAATCTGATGACAAATTAAAGATTGGAGTTGGGTCTGTGCTCAGGAACAGAGAGCAGATTGGGATTTGATGCCGTAAGAGACAGAGAGTTGCCAAGATGTGGCAAGATAATATCGAAAAAGCAAAATCTAATTGCAGGAAACTTTACAAAAAAGCTGTTCCTTTTGGTGGTGATTTCCTTGTTGCCATGGATGATTAATGATTAGACTTATGTGACACTGGATTCCAGCGAGATGGCTTCATCCATACATGTTCCAGGTAACTCACCACCTATAGAAGCTAAAATCATTACATGTGCAAGATGGTCAGATTTCGCCTGCTTTTGCGATGAAATGTGGAAAAAGCTCTCTAAATGGCGAAATCTATCGAAACCAGTGTCTCAAAAGATTCTAAATCCTTGGATAAGATTGCTTAACACGGATAAAAGGATTCTGTTTTGGCCCCGATAAAGCTTCTGCGTAACAATTGCCCTTCTTGAAGAGAACGAAATTGCGTATGTCAGTAAGATCGACAATCCCGCCGCAGTTCCCCAAAATAGACCCAATGAACGTTTCTGAGCGTTGTGCAAGCGTCGATTGATACAACGAAAACTTGTAACTGCTAATATCATCCAGTTTAAGAAAAATTGGACAAGAATTGCGAAAGATATTTCAAATGAGTCTGGGAAAAACCTATTTCAACACTTCAAATTCAAACTTCGCCTGGCTGGCAATGAAGAGTTGCATGCTGTTCGTCTGAAGCATTTCTACTACACTTTATTATGTATTTTTTGAAAATATAATCTTTTGTTAAACATACCCTCCATTTAATGTTATTTCATCTTATTATAATTTGGTCAATAAACCTGGTACACACCCTTATATCTTCACAGTTACGTATTAAACTTAGCTAAATTAATGGAATTTCCAGATTCTTATTAGCAAGCATCAAATACCTGACATGTTATTTATCTCAATAAACACGAACGTTTCCATATCAGCATATCACAATTACTAAACTTTTATATACAAACATATACCAACTGCTGAAAGCTACACATTTATATAAGTAAGGCAAAATAAACAATATCAAATTATTAAATCTGAAAAGTCATAAAATTTCACGTATTATAGCAGGCTCCCCAAAGGTATAATACTGTTACTCATGTTTGTATATTAATTCTAAAACAAGTTACCACAACATTAACTTTCAAGGAATATGAATACTGTTTCTCGTTTTAGCACAAAGAAACTACTAATTAGTACGATTTTCGATGTCTTTAAATATCAGTACTGTGAAGTAAACACACATCTAATTGAAAATATTTAAATTGTAAGGCTCTACAAGTAGAGACAATATTTTTAGTATTTCCACTGGATGCTAAAAGCTTAGGAGATGGTAAGGACATAATTGTAATCGATATTATTAGCTTAGGCCTTAGGCTAATATCATTAGGCCCCACTGTAGGCTATTTAAACAAATTTTACATGCTTTAATTAGAACGATGACACAGATTTTGCTATTTTTTTGATTTTAAGCGTAGCCATGTCAAAACTACAGTTAATTTCTATGTATGAGGCTTGGAACTTTTACGCCTAATCTTGCTTTAAATTTTTCTATATAAATTGCACTATTCAATACAAGGCATTACAAAAACATTAACATAAAAATTATACAATTTTTTAAAAGTAATAATACTATTTGAAAACAAAATCTGACCCCAAAGAGATTCAAGAATATACTTGGAATGGTTCAGAGAATGTTTTGGTAATGTCATAGTCAGTACTTGAAAAATCCCTCTAAGGATTAGATTTATGTAATTAAAATTATCCATTCTAAACATATAAAAAGCAATTGTGTTATAATTAACGTTTACCTTTTTTTGCAATACCTTGTATATACATGAGATGATGTGATCTGTAAAAGTATTGCACTTTTACACTCGTATTTTTAGCAACAACATTTTTACAATTTAAAGTTAATCTATTTTAGTGCAAAATATTGCTATGTGACATAATAAAACGTGAACAACTACACAAATTCTCAAATTGCAATACAAAAAGTCCAAATATCAATTAATAATTCTTAAAAAGTATAAATCACAACTTTGTAAACAAAACAGAAAGAAAAAGCTTTGGTATTGCATAAAAAATACTAAAATAAAAATCTTACTACGGCAAAAATGTGATAAAAGTTTAGAACATCTCGCTTGGTGTTTCGTGATTTAAAAAAAAAGAAAATGAATATAAAAAATTATTCGAGTATCACGGCAAAAATAAGCATCTATATTTGTACATTATTAAAATGCATTTAGCAAGTGGCAATTTGAAGCCATGGATGGTCCAATACATCCTCTGCTGAAAATCTCAGTTCCGGAGCAAGTTGTAACATATTCTGAATAAGCTCTTTGGCAGAAAACGAAACATCCTGCCAATACTCATCAGGAAAATCATACTGCCCTGATAATATACAGTCGAACAATTTCTCTTGATCATTATCTTGACTCACAAATGGTGGATAACCACATAGTAAAATATACAAAATCACTCCTGCAGCCCACACATCAATCTACAAGAAAATTATTGATATTTCTCTTTCCATCCAAAAATTATGTTAAAATTAAATTATAAATAAATGTTATTATTAACACAAATATATATTTTATTCCTAAAAAAATCTGAATTTATGATATTCAAAGAATTATACACAAACCTGTAAACTATGCGAAATAGGGGTTTTGGTAATAACATAGTGGTTGTTATGAAATACCATTTGAAAAGCATTTAATCTGTGCAAACAGTACAATTTTTTTATTTCTAGAAATGAATGAAAGAAATCACCTTTTTATTGATACTTGGCTCAAAGTATGATAAATATCATACAGGGCGAATAAAAAGTAAGGAACCTCGATACTAGAGCCTTTATTATTAGTTTTAGAAAAAAAAGTTTTAGACAAAAGTTTTGTAACAAATTATTTTCCACAAACTGATGGTTTTAAATATTTTTTTCAAGGTCATACCTTTGCGCTATGACGTCATAGATACTTTTTTAAATGGCAACCTATACAGGGTGCCCGTTTTTCGACCTCAAGCATGGGGATCTCTGTTATTATAACAGATGCGAGATCGGTTAAATTAGGGCAAAGTTGCGCATTTTTCTGGTGATCAATTATCTGAAAGAATATTTGATCTGTCATTTTTAGTTTTTGAATTATTGGAGAAAAATGGAAAATTGTGATTTTTGTTTTAATTTTTTTAAACGAAAACCAATAAAACTAGACATTTTTAACTAAGACATTGTGAAGGCACTTTTTTACAAGGAATCTGAATCTGGCATCGTATTTTCCAAGGCATCCTAGATGCAAGAGTTACAACACTTAATTTTTTTTTTCTTATGGGCGCCATATTTGATTTTTGCATTTTCGAATAGAGTTTTTTTTTCTGATTACGACTATGTATCACATGATATGGTCAAGCTTTACATTTTGATTAGAATTTAAGAAAAATGTTTTTGCGAAGAATGCTTTGGAAACAATAACATCTACTTTTGTCTAACAAACAAATTTTTGACAATTCAATTAAATTTAGAGTTGCACGTTCACATTTCTTTCCAATTTACCTACAAAATTAAGTTTTAAATTAAGAACAGGATAAGGCAGAATTTTTGTATTTAAATTGGAACAAAATTAAAAATAATGCAACAGAATAGTGAAATTTAATTGAATTGTCAAAAATTTGTATGTTAGACAAAAGTAGATGTTGTTTCCAAAGCATTCTTTGCAAAAATATTCTTCTTAAATTCTAATCAAAATGTAAAGCTTGACCATATCATGTGATACATAGTCGTAATCAGATAAAAGAGCTCTATTCGAAAATGCAAAAATCAAATATGGCGCCCATAAGAAAAAAAAAATTAAGTGTTGTAACTCTTGCATCTAGGATGCCTTGGAAAACACGATGCCAGATTCAGATTCCTTGTAAAAAAGTGCCTTCACAATGTCTTAGTTAAAAATGTCTAGTTTTATTGGTTTTCGTTTAAAAAAATTAAAACAAAAATCACAATTTTCCATTTTTCTCCAATAATTCAAAAACTAAAAATGACAGATCACCATAAAAATGCGCAACTTTGCCCTAATTTAACCGATCTCGCATCTGTTATAATAACCGAGATCCCCATGCTTGAGGTCGAAAAACGGGCACCCTGTATTTTTTAGGTAGAAATTTTATAGCATTTTTTTTTTCTCTTTATGACCATCTAAAAGTATCATACGGTTGCATAAACGAAATTTCTAGAAAAATCAAGTTGAATGTTATTCGTATCAGTATTTAACGTAGGTACGTACTTTATCACAAAAATTAAACACATGACTATTAAAAACAAATACAAACAATCTTTAACATTACTTTATTACAGAAGATGTTCAAATTATTTGCCATTAACTATCTGACAATGTCCAATTCGATGTAATACATTCCGAATTACTTCGGCTGGTATTGCCCGAATTTCTTCCCGAATACGAATTTTTAACTCTTTTAAATTTCTGGGCCTGTTTGTGTAAACTTTACTTTTAAGATGGCCCCACAAGAAAAAATCCAACAGATTCAATTCGGGTGATCGGGCTGGCCATTCGATACTACCCCTTCTACCGATCCACCTATTCTCAAAAATTGTATTCAAATAATTTTGAACGTGAATGCCATAATGGGGGGGGGGGGGCTCCATCTTGCTGGAACCAAAGGGATATTCCCTATGAAATATATCGAAATGGGATCTTCTTCTTTTGCCCTATCCAAGTATCATCAAAATTTCGATGCGTTCTGTTTCTGTTAAACGTACCATAGTTGAGAATCACTTTCTCAAGCAGTTTAAATTACAATAATTATTGTCTTATTATTTAATAAACACAAACTGTCACAAGTGAAATTTGCATTTGTTTGCAAGGCAATCTTTCATTTCTCATATTTCTCTCATCCAATTGGACATTGTCAGATAGTTAATGGCGAACAATTTGAACATCTTCTGTAATAAAGTAATGTTAAACATTGTTTGTATTTGTTTTTAATAGTCATATGTTTAATTTTTGTGATAAAAGTAGGTAGGTAGGTACGTTAAATACTGGTACGAATCACATTCAACTTGATTTTTCTAGAAATTTCGTTTATGCAACCGTATGATATTTTTAGACGGTCATAAAGAGAAAACAAAATGCTATAAAATTTCGACCTAAAAAATGTAGGTTGCCATTTAAAAAAAGTATCGATGACGTCATAGCGCAAAGGTATGACCTTGAAAAAATAGTACTCCTATATTTTACAACAAGACATGAAAATGACGTTTTTTTCGTGAGATGAGAAGTTGCCCACGAGCTGCGTTAGCAGCGAGTAGGGCAATCACGAACGAAAAAAACGTATTTCATGTCGAGTAGTAAATGCTATTTTTTCTACGACATTTTAATAATTATCTGTTTGAAATAAGTTTTAATTCGACTTAATTCAAACCGAATTGTGTCAATGCAAATTATTAATTGTTTGTTTAATCGGTTCCATAGTAACACACGCATTTATTTATTTTGTTGCCATAGATTTGGAATTCTTGTTTTCATCTCTAGAAGTGAAAATGTTTTCATCTCTAGATAGAAAATGTAGCGTTTTCGCATAGGGTTTATCGTGAAGAAAATACTTGTTTTCGTATCATGTGTAGAAAAAATATTTAAAACCACCAGGGCCCTGTTGCACACATGAATTTACAAGTTACAAGTTATAGTTTACTAGTACTTAAATATTAGCAAATGTAAATTGATATTTTTATATTTATAAAATATCAACAGTTTTAGTAATAATTTAGCTAAAAGTATTAAAATAACAACAAAAAAAATACAATTGCTAATATTTAAGTATACTAATAAACTATAACTTGTAACTTGTAAATTCATTGTGCAATAGGGCCCAGTTTGTGGAAAATAATTTGTTATAAAACTTTTGTCGAAAACTTTTTTTTCTAAAACTAATAATAAAGGCTCCCGCATCGAGGTTCCTTACTTTTTATTCACCCTGTATAATTAACTTTTGTAATTTTGACACTGATAGTCGATTTGAGCACCAGGTATCAATAAAAATGGTTATCTCATTCATTTCGATGTGCTTTTATTTTCTTCAAATACAAAAATGTACTGTACTTGGGTCAATGGTGACTTTAATTTATTGTAGTTACTAACAAACACCTAGATTAGAAATTTCAAACTGACCAATTTTATTAAAACGACCCTTACAAATCCTACATATACAGGGTGTTTCATAATTGCACGGCACCATTTTCGGGATGTGTTCTCTAGTACAAAATATTACGATTTATCTAAAATTACCTTAGTCCAAAAGTTAATATTTAGGGAGATACAGGGTGTCAAAGCCGACATTTTAATTTCAATTTTTTGCTTTAATTTCAAAAGTTTTCAAAGTATTGACATGAAAATTGGGGAAACTACATATTTTGGGACGGAAAACAATAATCAGTCCTCAATTTTAACTTTTTTGTACTTAAAGTTATGACAGATGTAGTTTTCATAACAAGTGCGGGAAGTTAGCGATTCCGAAACGAGTTTCGGAATCGCTCTTCCCGCACGTGTTATGAACAACGTTTTTCCTACAAACGTTTAGGAATCGTCCTAAACTATTATTTTGTAAGTTTTCAAGTTGTCAAATTTGACATTTCCTTTTAAAGTAATAATCTAGTAAGGATGGTTGCTATGCGATTTTCTGATTTTTCAGAAATTGTTGTCACTTTCCTTAACTCCGTGCGGGAAAGTTACTTTCCCGCACTCCGTGCGGGAAAGTGGACTTTCCCGCACGCAAAATGAGTGTGGGAAAGTAACATTCCTAAACGTTTGTCGGAAAAAAACAATTTCCTCGTCTTTTTTATACAAAAAAGGTGTACTAGTTAAATGTCTCTAAAATTAACCATTTCCAAGATATTTGCTGTTGAAGTGGAAGTGATACTACATTTTTCGGTCATTAAACCTCAAACAGCATTACTTGTAATACACTAAAATCTTAAAAAATTTTAATGACAAATATTCCACTGATCCGCTATTACTTTGTGTCCTATAACTTGTTTTTGACAAAAATATGTGAATTTTTTGTTTTAAATACAAGCCTACTGCGTTACAGAATGCTTAAAAAATAAAAAAGGGGTGTCCATTACTTACATCAATAGCAAATATCTTGGAAACGGTTAACTTTATAGACATTTAACTAGTATACCTTTTTTGTATAAAAAAGATGAGGTAAATGTTTTTTTCGATTAGATCTGTCCTATCTTTAAGTATAAAAAAGTTGAAGTATGTTTAAGGTATTAGGTGTAGCAAAAATAAGGTTCTTTAAAGATTATTGTTAAAATTGAGGACGGATTATTGTTTCTCGTCCCAAAAAAGTTAGTTTCCCCAATTTTCACATCAATATTTCGAAAACTTTTGAAATTACAACAAAAAATTAAAATTAAAATTTCGACTTTGACACCCTGTATCTCCTTAAATATTAACTTTTGGACTAAAGTAATTTTAGGTAACTCGTAATATTTTATACTAGAGAACACATCCCTAAAATGGTGCCGTGCAATTATGAAACACCCTGTATATGTATAATGCTGCTGGCATTAACAACAAGAACGCAGATTTGATTCTTTTAATTTAGACCCATGTAATAAAATAAAAAAAGCAAACCTAAAAAGATGTTTCAATTTATGTACGAGATCTGATCATAAAGTTTGTGTAATTTCTTATTTTCCCATGCTATAAGTGACATAATGATCTTTTTTTGTGCTGTTGATCCACCTGCTCTCGACATGTACGTATATCTTTGTGTAGCTGTATTAGACAGCTTCAGAAGGCACGTTAAGCTGTCATACTAACATCTTTGACATTCGCCAACCTCACACCACTGCAGGTCGCTACATGTTACGTTGCAACTTATAAATCAGCTGGTAAACATACCCCATTCTTAAGGTTGTCAGTTTATATCTCGTTCAACCACTCAGCAGCAGCCGTTTCCATAGTGAAATACATATGTAGCTGCGAAGAAAGCTGCTGCTTGCATTGAACCCATAGCAGTAGTTTAGTTATAGTTATTCGTTTTCTGTTTAGGAGTGCAATTAAAAATGCATTACAACAAACAAGAAATCACTCTTTGCCATTGCGTTCTGAGGAAGGCGGTTGGGTATTTCTGATGTACATGCGGCCCTGAGAGTCAAACTCTTAATCTCAGTGGTCAGATGCATGTTGAATGTTGATAATTGTAACTAATAATGCAGTGATTTTCTTTTTTCAATGTCTCAGTAGGTATTACATATTTTAACTATAGCACAGAAGAATGTTGCAAAAGGCTTTTGGCGAGCCTAGTATGCAAGACTGGACAGTTGATAAGATTCAAATGCTTTCAAGGTTATGAATTAGTTGAAGATGATATTACACCTAGAAGATCAAGCACACCACAACCAATGAAAAAGTGGAAGAAGTTAAGAAAATTCATAGAAAATGCGCCATAATAATTTTTGCCAAAAATAACAGCTTAATTACACTGCAACCGTGATATTCACCAGATATGACCCCATGTTACTTTTTTCCTTTCAAGAATGAACAATATTTTTTTCTCTTTTTTTCAGGCACTGCATTCATCTCTATGGCTTGTTAATCTAAACCGTTGTCTTCTTCCCTATTTTTTTAATATCATTCAACTATCTGGTTAATGATCTTCCTGATTCACTTATCACTTTTTGGTCTCCATTGCAGGAGCCAGGATGTCCACTGGTCATCCTTTCTTCTTGCTACATGTCCTGCTCATCTCCACTTTAATTGTGCCATTCTTCTTACTATATCCTCCACATCTGCTTGTTTCATTCCATATTGGTTTCTCTTTCCTCTACCTAACATCTGCCTTTTCATAGCTCTTTGTGCTATTGATATTTTGTTAGCTATTTCCTTGTAACATGTAACATGTAAAGACACTTAACTTACACTGTACAAATAGTGCAGTATGTAAGAATAAAATCGCGCACCAACCACGTAACCACAAAGGCAGGCTGGATTGTGTAGTACATCCCCAAAGTCTCGTATGTTAACACACCAAGCTGAACACCACAAGATATAATAAGTTGACGATACAGATACAGATCCCAATATAAACATATTTATAATGGTCAACCACTTCTGTTTCTTCTTATTAATTGTGAACCTAGTTTTTTCATTTACCTACTTCACTATCTGTTATAATTCTTACATTTTTCTTGTTCAGTTCTAATCTGGCCATCTTTTATTGTTCATATATTTTGCCTAGCGTTGTTAGCATATTTCATTGTTCACAATTAACACTATGTCATGAGCATATCTCCAATTCAATAAGATATTTCTTTTTCCAGCTGCCAGTTTAATTATATTTTCAAGTGTTTAGGTAAATATCCTGCATGACAGCGTGTCAACTTGTTGTCTCAATCTTCCTATATTCATTTTAATATAATTTCATCATGGTTAGTTGTTGCTTTTTTGTATACAGGGTGGCTGATTTTTCATTGACTAGCTTATATCTCGTTTATTATTAGAAATACAAGAAAAAGTCATAGGAAATAGTTTTTTAGTATTAATTATTCTATAAAATGGCACAATTAATTATTTTTGATGGCCTACTATTTTTCAGGAAAAATGTATAACTTTGGTTTTTTAAATGGAACACCCTGTATATTTATTCGCTAATGGATCGAGGGTTAAATTCTCTTTCCAAAAATGTATCACATGATATTTTAGGTTTCATTTGGAGGAAAAAACTCAAATAATAGAATCGTACTAGTTGGCTATGCCTGCTGTTTATTTTACATATTATCTGTTCACTGATCTCGCGGACACTAGATTTATGATGGCATGCACTGAAGAATTGGTACCTACTGGTACAGAACATTTTTTGCTCTGCAATGTTGTTATTCCTGGTTACTAAATGAATGGAGGGACATTTATCAAAATTTGAAATTGACATTTATAACAAAAAATTATAAAATTAAATTTTCTGGCATTGATGATCATGAATTTAACCGAAAAAGAGAAGAAGGCAATTGCATACGGAACTACAGTTAAAAATCATGAATTAATTAAATTATGAAGGACGGACAACTTTATATAACGACGATGACAATGACCACGAGGATGACCAGTGTAAATGACGGTTAAGTTTTATGAATTTTTTTAAGTTTAATTCTACCTTGATACAATTTCTTTTCAAGTTTGCTTCACTGTTTTTTTTTTTAATTATTTTTATAAAATCAATTCCATTGCCATTATTTATATCATCTTGCGTCTTTATATACCTTTGATTTAATAGATAATGTTGCCATTTATCCATTAATTTAACTGAATTTTGAGTTTGACATGTCATGTTAATAATGAACATGTCAACTGTCAACATAACTACATAACCCAACATTTCAGGGAACTACAATCGCACTAAATTTTAAAAATATGTAGTGCTGCCAATTCAATATCAAAAAAATGCAGCAGATATTTCGATTTAGTGCTTTTAAGTAACAATGCTATAAAAATTAATAAGCATAATACTACGTTAAATTTCCGTTAACGCTAAATCACCTGATGTTAAACGCTATTTTATTTTTACGGTAAATTACATTTTAGAGTTATCGCACGCCGCTGTTTTACCGTACGCTAAAGTTTCCGAACGTAACCTCAAATTGTACGAATGAGACATAACGTCAACATAACTTCACCACTCAAAATATCGTACGCAAAAACCCTCCGCTATTTTATGAAAATACCGGGCCGCGGTTATTTCTTTAGCGTTAACAAAACATGTGCTGCATGAAAACCACGATTACAATACTACCGCAGTTGTATCGCGCATGCACGTCAGGGAATATGGCGGATCAAACCACGTAGTTCACCCAGCTTATTCCGGTTTTGTCCTATTCTTTGATTGGCCTTCCTTGTTTAATAGTCTGTGCCTCGATCCATTAGCGAATAAATATACAGGGTGTTCCATTTAAAAACCAAAGTTATACATTTTTCTTGAAAAACGGTAGGCCATCAAAAATAATTAATTATGCCATTTTATAGAAGAATTAATACTAAAAAACTATTTCCTCTGACTTTTTCTTGTATTTCCAATAATAAACGACATATAAGCTGGCCAATGAAAAATCAGCCACCCTGTATACATATTCTATATTATGCAGTTGTAACTAAAGTTTATATTGTTGAGAGCCCTTAGTATATACGAGTATGGTACTGGCATGTTGTATTCACTGCAATTTTGTATTACCAACAGTTCTAAATCCTTTGCGGTACCCACTTGTTCCACTGGCTGGTGCATTGCCAATTTCTTACTTAAGTATTCTATTTACTATTACTTTGATGGTATGTTCCTTATATCTAAACATTTATCTTTTAGCCGTTTCACTATATTCATTACATTTCGTCTTCCCAATTTCAGTTGCAATTATTTGTTTTGCCCTGGGGCTGTTGAAATTTTCATTTGTTGTAGGGTGTTTTGTATTTCTCATTTGGTGATATGTGGTATTTTGTCGGAACCCACATTCACAATTATTAATTTTCTTGGTTCGTTTTTGTTTCGTTGGTGTAGAACCTGTCAACTGCTTTTAATATGTTCTTTCTGTTTGTTGTTTTTACTCTTGCATTGTCCTTAATTTTATTGATTTGATCTTCTTTCCATACCTAGTAGTGATGACAAGACTTTAGGCTTTTATTACCTTCCATTATTTCTTCCGTCATTCTCTCTTAAGGTTCGAATATATTCTTTTGTATTTTCCCTTTTCACCAATCCATTTAATTCTGCATGTTCGATTGTGTTCCACTGTCCTTTCATAATCAATGATCTTGTTTTATTTATTCATTTCTTAGTAATTTCTTAGTTTTTCATCCCTTGAAACCTTTTTGGTTATTAGTGACATATGAAGGTACTTGATTTGTAACTTTTCCATTGGGACTACACCATGAACATTTATTCATTACACATTTTCTTCCTCATCAAAAAATGTATTAGCTTTGATTGAAGTCATTAAGCAAAAAATTTAGAGAGCAAAATGAAAACTACATCCAAAAGTGCATTGTTCTGGAAGGCTGGAAAAAACATTCGCAATGTAACCTCCAGGGCACCACGAAGCAAGGACACCCCAGAGAGACGTCGAGTAGAACATTACATAAAGAAACTAACAAATCTATCACACAGCTTAGTTCCCTAGCAAAAAATAGAACTGAATGAAAAAATTTAACCAACACCCTATATCCCACGAGGAACTAATGGGACATACTACTACTACTGGAGTGTATTTAATCTTATGGGTATTGCTTTGAAGGAGACAACATACATACATTTTGTTAAATATGGAAATTACATAAACCTTTTGATCAAACCTCGTACTTAAAAATACTATGGCAACATTCAGTAAACATAGTCGTTGAGTGTCAGCATTATACAGAGTGTGTCTAAAGTAACTAATATAGCCTGTAACTCTTTAATTTGAAGAGTTGCAAGAAAAAGTTGCATACGAAAGTTTTTGGGCTAATTGCGGCGCATACAATGACGCTTTTATTTTGTTAGTATCTTTTTTGTTTTTTTGTTGCTATGGCAACCAACTTTGTTTATTTAAATGGTAACCATATGTTTTCTTGACATATTTAAAAAGTATAGGTTTTTCTCTATTCACCTGTGCTATTATATCGTACGTTGAATACTATACTAACTGCCACATTACGAAAAAAATGTGAACTGATTTGCAGTAATATTAATCAGTTACTTAAATGATATAAAGTATTTAGATATCAACTTTGATCAGATACGTTTTGAAAATTTGACAACTAAAGAAACAAATGCTATGAAAACAAAGTATTATTCATTTTTTCGAGGAGTTTGTTTGTTTTTGTTTTTTTTTATTTTTTTCTTAAGTTCGATGTAATAGCACGGGCGATTAGAAAAAAACCTATACTTTTTAAATATGTTAAGAAAACATGGTTACCATTTAAATAAACAAAATTGGTTGCTATAGCAACCAAACAAAAAAAGATACTAACAAAATAAAAACGTCATTGTATGCGCTGCAATTAGCCCACAAACTTTCGTATGCAAGTTTTTCTTGCAACTCATCAAATTAAAAAGTTACAGGCAATATTAGTTACTTTTGACACACTCTGTATGTAACTCTCTATGCTTAACAAATTATCTCCATACTATTTTTCTCTAAAGTTACTAGGAGGGACAATAAATGAAATAGTTTATCTTAACGTGTCAAAGTTCTAAGTCCCAGATCTTTTATTTTTATACATTATTTTGTCATATTATCTAAATGTTTGTTTATAGATTTAGATTGATTTTGTTCTAAACAACTTACCTTCAATCCATACCCTGATTCCGCTAAGATTTCTGGTGCCACGTAAGTCGGTGTGCCACAAACTGTATATAATGGTCTTGCCACTTCACAAGCTAAACCAAAATCGCCTAACTTTAAAGTCTTTATTTTTCTGTTCTCAACTTCAACCTGCAATAAATTATTAATTATAGCAATTAATTATAAATATTATAAAATCTTATTACCAAAAGGTTTTCAGGCTTCACATCTCTATGTACTACATTTGAGTTATGTAAATAAGCTAAAGCAGATGTTAAGTGGGTTATCATTAAAGCTGCTTGTTCTTCTGAAAATTTCTGAGCCACTGTAATTGCATCAAACAAATCACCTCCTAAAAACAAACAAAAATATATATTTAAAAAAACGAATTGCTATCCAATATTGTAACGAATGTTTTAATGTACTGTAGACCCTCCATTATATGAGCTAATTAAAACCCAGCTTGTTCATACAACCCAAAAAACATTTATTGCGTTTATTAACATAAATAAGCAATACCTACATAATACATATAAAAATGAATTAATTTTATTTGATAAAATGAAAGTAGCTAGTTAATTGTTTGAATCTTCTTTTCTTTTAAACTTTTTTGAACTAAAGTTTCTCGTACTATTTGTAATATTACCAAATTTTCATAATTTATATTAGTATGTTTTGTTCCGTCCAACAAACCACTATATTAAAACCTCTTAACGGACAATTATATGATTTTAACAGAAATTGATTTATTTTTCAATATTTCTTCTACTTTTTTAATCACAGAAACACTTTCTTCAGATATTTGTATAAAGCCTTCATATTGGCGGCCTAAATATTTTTCTTGTGAGTGAAATGTAATTCTGCTTTGTGCAATTTTTGTTCAGGGGCAGTTTTTATTTTCTTTGGATTTACAAACGATCTTTGTAAAAGCAATTTTCAAAACAAGCCACTTTTATCAGCATTGTATAACTGATAATGTATTAATTGTAATTCCTGTATTTTTTATTGGAGATAAACCTTACAAAGATCTACATGCTCTGGAACGGCTGATACATAATTTTTCATAAAACATTTTTTTAAACATCTTATTCCAAATCTTTGCATCCATTCATCATTAGCTTTAAAATTTGGGTTTTCATTAAGACTTATTGATAGTGTTAAACTTAATTTTTAACAGGTCACTGTAAACGAGCATATCCTTAAGTATTTGTGCATAAAACCAAAAATACACTCCTTTTCCATTTTTGGCATTTTAGGTCAAGATGGATTCCTAAGTATTTTATATCTTCGGTTTGTGGCAGTTGGCAGTTATTTAGCATTACCGCAGGACACGAGTCTTTTTTCATTGTAAAAGTTATGTGTGCTGACTTTGTTTCGTTTGCTCTCATCCTCAATTTTTTTAGCCAAGTAGCAAAGTTGTTTTGTAGATTTCTTGACGCAGCATCAGCATTCGTATGAGAAGCTAGTACTGCCGTATCGTCTGCGAATGTGGCTACTGTTGTAAGTCTAGTAGTTGGTAAGTCAGCCGTGTATAATAGATAGAGCACTGGTCCTAAGACGCTACCCTGTGGTACGCCGGAGTTGATGGGATGGATTTCTGTGTATTCCTCTTGTTGTTTGATAAGAAACCAGCGGTTTTCTAGGTACGACTTCAACACCTGATAGTAGTGATGTGGCAGGGTATTTTTTAGTTTACATAATAGAGCTTCGTGCCACACCTTATCGAAGGCCTGGCTTACATCCAGAAATGCAGCGGTACAGTATCTTTTGCATTCCAAATCGTTGCTAATTTGTTTGACAATTCTGTGAACCTGGTGGCATGTGACTGTAAGGAGTATTCAAGCAACTCTAAAGATTGGCGTGAAAGCAATTAACACCATTTTACACAAACATTTGAAGGTAGGTAAGCTTTGTTCTCCTTGGATAATGCTCGGCCACAAACGGCTGCTCAAACAATTGAGTCTTTGAATGCCCAGAACCTAATGATTTCTTTTTATTTCCACGTGTAAAAGATAAATTACGGGGGTTTACGTTTTACATTGGCCGAAGAAGCGAAGAACCCAACATGGGAAGGTTGGAGAAAATGTTTTGAAGATTGGTTTTCACAGAAGCAAAAATGCATTGACTGTAGAGGGGAATACTTTGAAAAACTATAAATAAATGTTTTTTATCAATAAATTGCATATTACTTTACTAGGCTCAGCGGAAAGAGAACATCCTATGTATGTACCTTTTTCTATTTCAACTTTCTTGAATTTTTGTTCATTTCGCAGGTAATTTTTAGTATGCCTGAAGGTACATGCTTTTCTCTTAATGTTGTAAATACATCCTGTAGTTTTGCGTGATCAAACGCTTTAGTGAGATCCGCAAAACACATGTATGCTGGCGAATTAATTCAATCACCTTCTCAACCACTTGACATACTATAAATATTGCTTCTGTTACTGACTGGTTCTTGTGGAATCCTTGTTGCTCTTCACTAATTTGTAAATAAGATCGCAACTCTTTTAATATTACCTACTATTTAGATAGTAGGTAATTTTTGTATGATATTCAACAATGTTATTCCACGGTAGTTGTCTAGGTTGCTTTTGTCGCCTTTTTTGCATATTGGGACAGTTATGCTGGTTTTCCATTCTTCCAGCACAGTTCCTGACTTCAGTATTTTGCTGTACAGTTTTTGCAGTTTGTTTATGACAGTAAGCTCTCTGTATTTCAGGTATTCATTTCTGATATCGTCACGACCAGGGTTTTTCTGTTTTTGAGTGTCTTTCTTCAACTTAATTCGCGGTAGTAGAGTGAGCGGAACAACGTTCTCACACTGAGTAAGTTTAGTAATTGTAGTAATTAAATTTGTAGTAATTGAGGCTTAAGTAATCCAGCATGTGGATATGTAGAGTAAAAAATGATTCTCATTTCAATGACTCAAAGTCGAATTGAGATTCAAGTAATTGCTTGTTTATAAATTGATTCAATCATTAAAATCAATTGGTTATGCTCGTCACAAATTTCATCATAAAATTAGCACCTATCTTCACTTTTATGTGCTACTTCTTCTTTATATGTAATAATTATTCCATAGAAGTTGGCGAGAAAAGTTTAAATCATATTTTTAAGTGATTCATTTTTCTACAGGTCACTTAAAGGCATTGTCAACTTATGAAAAGTCGTTTTTCTTTTATTTTATAATTTGATTGAGTAAAGTGAGTATTGCACCTGTGCAAAATTTTACGGCCGAATTTTAATTCGTTACCGTGTTATGGGAGCTAAAAGTTTAAGATATGACGTCACGAGTGTCGCTTGCCAGTAAGAGCGGAATGCCGAGTCTACTAATAATACTAGTAACCCAGCAACGTGGGTGTTGTGTTTGTTTAGGAGCCTCAGGAGGCCGACACTCGTGACGTCACGTATCGGGAAATGAATTCTCTCTACCCGTTTATTGTGGTTATTAACAAAGATATTGAAATTCTACCACTGCGGGTAGTTTTACGAGTATTTTAACTAACGTATTTTGATATTTACTAAATATGTTGCATAAGTTGACAATGCCTTTAAATATTAACAACTGTAGAACAGCCATTCAAATTTTAAGTTTGGGCCTCATTATGTATGCAAAAAAACTTCCTTCAATCACCAGTTTTATACAAAATTTTTAATATTTTTCCACCAACCCACAGTACTTAACAGGGAATTTAATTATTATGATGAACTTACCTTTCACAAGTTCACACACTAAATACAACATTGTTTTAGTATCTTGTTCAGCTATAAGGCTCATTATATTAGGATGACTTAATTTTCTAAGTATTCGCACTTCATTTTCCACCATGTCTTCCTAGAATATTAATAAATATCTGAATTATGAATCACACAAAATGATGAATAGTTTTTCAATACTAAGCATTAATTACGCTTTAACAGCGAATTTAATGAACACGAACTCTTTGAAAATATGACGAATAATTTTTTAAACTGACTTAATGTCACAATTTTATATTAAATTACGAAATTACTAAATATTTTAATTTGAATAATAAATAGGAAACAAACATTACCTTTCCCTTACACTTGGATTTATCAATAATTTTCAAGGCATATTCCTCGTTAGTAGTTTTATCAGTACACAATCTCACAATTGCAAAATTTCCTAAAAGATAAAATTCAGAAATGTTTTCAAAACAATTATTCTGACTTACCATCACCAATCATTCTTCCCACGGAATATTTTTGCCGTAATGAAATGGGCAAAATAATATTATTGTCTTTACTTAATTTCACTAATAAATTCTCATCAGATTCGTATGTTCTATTTAATTCTTTTTTAGGCATCTTCGGCTTTGGACCAACACTGTAAAATAAATAATTATTATAATTGTCTACACTTTTTAAAATTTAAACCCAACCCATTCCTGAGTCCTGGTGTTTTCTTATATGACTGAATAGCCTTGCTTTCTTCGAATTCAAGTTCAAAGTCATCTTGAGAATATCTCTCATTACCATACACAAAAAATACATCTTCAGAAGAAAAAAACTGAGGTAGAAACGTGACGGGCTGCCCTGACAGTGTGAACACTTTTCTCGCAGCTCCTGAATCTAATTGTGCTGCTTCCGTCAATGAACTCAAAACCTGATCCATACTAGATGCATTACGTTTATTTAATAATAAACGCAAAACCTACAAATTTCATTTTTTTGTATACTACCTACTATTTATACAATAATCAGAGCTGATTACGTAATATTTCAAGGAAATACAATGTTTATAATAAACTTCTTCCCTGTTATAAACTAATCATAATATTATACTTTAAGTAAGTTTATACACAATAACATTGCATCCAGTAACTAACAAGGTATTGATATAACAGCTCATTTTAAATTTGATACTTCATGCTCACATACCTTCCTGGGTTTAATTCCGTTGCGTATTAACGTTACAATTCGAGGTCGAACACAATCTGGAGGTGAAATACGGGCAGGTGGAGCAGTGGGCACATTAAACTTGGTGTTAGAAATTCGTCTGTTTTTAACTACATCCCGTTTTGCATAATCTATCTTTTTGAATAACTCCCCTTTACCACTACAGACATATTCTTTACCATCTTCTAATTCATCAAGACATGACACCTGATGTGAAATAAATGATGTCAATATATATTAATTTAATAATACGAAAAAACTTACTTTACGGCCGTCCATAGAATAAATGGTTCGAACCCCACTCGGCAGAGTGACACTTTTCATTAGAATATTAGTCAACTCTGCCGTAAGACTATCAAAGGATCGATATCGTTCCGAGGCAACCGGTACAACAACACCACTAAAGAATTTATTGCCATTATGATAGAAGCGTATCCTCTTAGCTTTTTGTGTTCGTGATGTTGATGATGGTCTGCTAGTTTTATTTAGACTCAAGTCTTCTAACCCATTGTCTATAATTTCATCTAAATCTGATACAAGACTATTACAACTGGCAGATGAGACACTGCGACTGCCAATAATATTGTTAACCTTTGACATACTTCCTATAGATAAAAATTTTTAATCATCACTTGCGTTTTATGGTACTCTACATTCACCAAATTGATAGGCGAATTATGATACATTCATTTTATACAACGTCCAGTAACAGGAACCGCCTCTGTATTATACTACCAGCTGTCAAGTAAAACGGTTTTCTTCATCACAAAACACAAAAAGCAAAATATATAAAGTAAAAATCAGTCAGTTGTCGCATATAACAGAAAAGATATTTAGGAGACACTAAAAACCACCACTATTATTCAGAACTAACTGTTTATTCGCGAAAAAAAGGTATTAACCTCTTTTCGGCAAGTAGGAGGGATAAAGTTTTGGGTACAGTTGTACCAATATTAATTTACAAAAGTTTAGTTAGAAAAGGCTACACCAGAACTTTAAATAAAACAAATATTCATAAAAACAAAGCAAAATTAAAGCCAGCTCGGCAAAACAACGGAATATCGAATAATTTAAAAAGTCCCAATAGTCTGCAACAATATATTGTGAAACAAATTAATTGTAAAATAAACTACGAAATTTGAATAACAATTACAATAGTTAATAATAAATCTAGTTTTATGCAGTTGTATTAACTTAAAATACCCATGGCCTTTGCAAGATTGCAAGAACATTAGCTTTTATTAAACTAGCCTAGTTTAAATTTTAAAGTTTTTAAAGTTAAAATATTTTAGCACTACCAGTTCAAGCGCTAAACTGCATTTCAGGCATGCGGCATACCAACCGTGTCTAATTAATAAGTTCCAATAAAATACCAACCTTTAGACAATTTTCTTGTTGTGGACTGTGGTGTGAAAACTGAAAACCTAACCTTAAAAACGTGTAGTTACTAATAAATGTGGTTGTGTGTTGGTTGTGTTCTGCATAGCAAAAGAAAAGGACGTATCGAACATAATAATATAAAAATAAAACTTAAGCAGTAATTTGAATATAAGAAAATGGTTAGAAAATTAAAATATCATGAGCAAAAATTGCTAAAAAAAGTAGACTTCATATCTTGGGAAGTCGACAATAATTTACATGAAGTTAAAATTTTAAAAAAATACCACATCCAAAAACGAGAGGATTACACCAAGTAAGATCTGCTCTAATAATATGATTTAATTAGGAGTTAATATCAATTAATGTTTGCAGATATAATAAATTAGCACGGAATATACGAGAAGTAGCTCGGAAAGTAAAAGAAGTCGATCCTAAACATCCATTTAGAGTGCAAGCAAGCGCAAAAATCTTAGAAAAATTGTAAATTGAAATGCAGTTGTTATTTGAGATATTTTATGCTAAAAATTTCTACTCTTTCAGATATTTAATGGGATTGATTGCAACAAGATGGGATTTAAGTTTAGCTGAAAAAGTAACGGCTTCCTGTTTTTGTCGAAGGCGATTACCTGTTGTAATGGTGCGAAGTAAGTATGGACCGTATTAAAATAACTTTTAATATATCATGAACATACTTTTCAGATAAAATGTCTGAAACTATTAAGGGTGCTATTAAATTAATAGAGCAAGGTCATATTAGAGTCGGGCCAGAATTAATTATGGATCCAGCTTTTCTTGTTACCCGAACATTAGAAGATTTTGTCACATGGGTTGATAATTCTAAGATTCGTAAACACGTATTAGAATATAATGGACTGGTATGAGAATATTTACTATTTAAATAAAATTACAATTAACAAAATTTTGTTTTCAGAGGGACGATTTCGTCTTTTAAGAATTACTACAAGCATTTGGAATTAAACCTTGTCAACTTACTGATTTAAGAAATAAAATAATGTATTTTATTGAAAATTTATTTTAATACCAATATACTGTTACCTGATTAAATTAGTAATTATTTTAATTCGACTTTTTTCAGAAATAAAGATTTTAATATAATAATAGTGTATACAATTATGATTAAAAGAATTATTGCTTGTATTGCTAACCTTGCAATTCAAAAATAAGTAATGAAGATAGGAAGATGACTTCTTTTAAATTTCTAACCTCAAAATATTAACTATTCTAAGTTAGTTAAACATGAGAAATTACTATCTAAATATTTTTAAACGAAGTTTTACAACACACCATTCGGCCAACTGCTTAAAATTATGCATTATTGGAGCAGGACCAGCTGGTTTTTATGCAGCTCAACATTTAGCAAAAATCCTAAAACCTGTAGAAATTGATATTTATGAGAGATTACCAGTTCCATTCGGATTAGTAAGGTAAAATTAAGAACTGATAATGGAAAAGACAATTTACTTAATTTTTACAGGTTTGGTGTAGCGCCAGATCATCCTGAAGTAAAAAATGTGATTCATACATTTACCAAAACCGCAGAAAATCCAAGTGTGCGCTTTATTGGAAATGTTAACTTAGGAACCGATATATCTTTAAGACAACTAAGAGAAGCATATCATGCAGTTTTATTGGTAGTTACATTTTTAAATATAAATTATATGCGGTGAAAAAAAGTGGAATCAAAAGTTTCGCGGTAAAACGGTTAACAATATAAATTAGAAATTTTACATGGTGCAATAGGTATAACACTTCTACACAGATTTAAAAGACAAAAAGTAATTTTTTTATTGCATAGTTTTTTTACACGGCCCCCCATCTTGAAGTAAAAAGAAATAAATTGCTGAATGTTAAATTTTCTCTCCATCAAGTGTTAGGGTTGCCAACAGTGTCATTTTGACCCGAAGACTTCGGGTTTTGTGATCATTCTTCGGGCTTCGGGTTTCAAATACAATTATTTGGGTTCACTAACAATTATACTCATGGACAAAAAGTTAGTAGAATTTTCTTTTAACTTCTATTGCAATTTACAACAACAAATTCAAAGCGACAAAATCGCATATCGCGACGATTAGATATGAGAATTATTTGAAATTTCTTCGGGTTAGCATCGACTCAATGTTGGCAACCCTATCAAGTGTGGTATGATGTACCTACCGATATTTTTAGAATTTTTGTGCAAGTTTGTCTGTTTTTAGCAATTACAAAACATTTAAAAATGGTGTTTTGTTCATTTTTATAATTTCGTTTTTGCAAAGGTTTTTAAAGGTACCTTACACGATCAATCGGCTTGACAGTCCGGCTAAGGATTGACAATCTGATTGATCGTGTAAGATCCAGATTGATGAATTGATGGATTTCTGGATATTTTTGAAATCCGAGCTTCAATCACGGGTAGTGAGGAGACGACTGTCATTTCTTTCTTTACCGATATAGGATCTCTCATGACTGTATCTGTTCTAGATAGATGCAGTTCTATCTTGCTGAGCAATTTGTTGAAGAGACACTTGTTCGTGCGGTAGTAATTTCTATAGTCATCTTCAGCGCTGCTCTCTGAGATCTCACGCAAGTTTAAATGGGTATACTTTACACATTTTTTGTACCATTCTTTCACCAAACATCCACGTTCAACCTTTCTTTTGGTAGCCAATGCCAAAACAATGGCCCATACAAGCCTTCTTCTTTTTACTCCACATCCACATTTGATGGCAGTGGCGTATATTGATGCCAGTATGAGGCAGGTATGAGGATGAAAAAAGGCGCCATATTATACAAGGTGTCTCAGAGAGTTTTGCACTTTTCCTTCTAATTTTGCTCAGCTATCATCAGTTTTCACAAGTAACTTTATTTGGAATTTAAAACTACATTTATTGGAAATTCAGGTATGGAAAATTATATCATCTAGATGTCACCCATTTCGCCGCTGGCACTCTTCCAAGCGATGCCTTAGATTTTCCATTATGCTTGTGCATAAGTCAGGAGTAACGGCTTCAATCTCCTCCTGCATACGATTTTTAAGCTGAATCAAATTTGCTGGGACGTTATTAGAAACTCGACTCTTAAGATATCCCCACAAAAAAAATCGTTTGGGGCCAAGTTCGGGCTTCTTGATATCAATTAATCGGGGAACCATTCCCTTACAGCTTCTAATGGGGTATTTGCTGTGTGGCTAGTACCTCCTGCTGGAACCACCACTGGTCATTAAAATCATCAAATTCTTGGAGCGCAGGGCCAAAAAATTCACGGATCATTGCGGCATACCTGTCAGAATTTACAGTAACTGTTTGTCCGTTGTTATTTTCAAAAAAGTATGAACCTATTATGCCACTGGAGGATATTGCTGCCCAAACAGTAACTTTAGGGCTATAGAAAATGGCGTAATGGAAAATCTAAGGCATCGCTTGGAAGAGTGGCAGCGGCGAAATAGGCGACATCTACACTGCGTTTCAAACATCAGATTCAGTACAGGCTCTTATGGAAGGCGATGTAGCTATATTTCAGTACAAAACTGTTTGTAAATAAATATGCACCTGTCAATCATAAATAAATCCTGCTTTTGTATTTCAAGACACCTAACCTTTCTAATAGCTTAAACCGCTGGCCTCTGCCGAGAAGTGGCAACATTGACCACAAAACTCCCATAAGAATAACATTGCCCTATCTTTACCGTACTGAATCTGATGTTTGAAACGCAGTGTAGATGATATAATTTTCCATACATGAATTTCCAATAAATGTAGCTTTAAGTTCCAAATAAAGTTAGTTGTGAAAACTGACGATAGTTGAGCAAAATTAGAAAGAAAAGTACAAAACTCTCTGAGACACCTTGTATAACATTTAATATACACAACAAGTTATACAGAAATGATAGATATTATAAATTAATACTGCGCTTTTTTAAGTTTTTAAATAAATCAATCACCTCATTTAAATCTATGTTTTTTGAAAACTCTCGTTCGATATTTAATATTGCCAAATCAGACAGTCTTGTCTCAGTCATTGTACACCTTAAATATGACTTTATCTGTTTCAGTCGACTGTAAAGCTTCGTTCGGCAGTTGCGCTGCTTATCGGAAGGGTCAAAAATATTTTATATAAAGTACTCAACTTTTTGAAAGTATCAGTTATAATCTTATAATATTGAGATTGATAAAATTTAGAATATGGTTTATTTTAAGTGTTTCTTTTTTTGAAGTGAAAATTTCTTTGTACAGACTTCTGAACTGCTTGTTATTCATCAACAGTGCTACTTATTACGTCTAAATCGTCTTTGTAAGTTAAAGCCAAATCCATAACGCCTTTTAAACTGTCTTCTTTATAAAAATTTTCTGGTTGAAGACATGAAACGGTTGAGGACACCTGATGAAAGTCTTCAAATCTATCAATAAATTGAGTGGATTGAGTCTGTAGATTTATGGTCTAATACTACGTGATAAACGTCTATTTTAAAACTCAATCTTCGGTCTTCAATGGGCTCATCTATTGCTTGTTCGTTAAAGGATCTTTTTTGTCTTCTGATTCACGATTTTTATCGACTAGATTAGACGGAAAAAAGGCGCCGAAGACGTGAGGCACCGGGTTTTGAAACCCACTAAACCCCCTTAATATACGCCACTGTTTGATGGTACTTCGCTGTCGACTGAGCTGAAATTAGTTCATTCTGACTGTCAGTCTGACTGATAGTGTAGGGTCTCAAGAATGTCAGTATGATTGATTCAGTTAGAATGTCAATCCGATTGATCATGTAAGGTCCCCTTTAGATTGAAAGCGGATTTACCTAAAACAGAGTTGGTTTATGTGTGCATGCGGTCACCTAATTAAAATATTTTTAATAGTATTATATTGGTTAAAAAGGGAAACAATAAACTCTGTTGATGTACAATAAGTGACAAAAGAAGAGTCGTAAACATTTTGGGTTGCATAAGGTAACCACAGTGCATGCATATTTGCAAGCCTGCAATTTTTCATTGGGGCAAGCATACTTTCAAAGTTTCAGAGACAATTCTCATCTGTTTTTATTTAATCTCACGATACAATTTAGCCACACATGGTGATGGAATAAAGAACTAAAAATCATTTTAATGATTTTAATCTGAATTAATATGAATGTCTTCCTTGTCTCTTTTAAATAAAATACATATAAGTGTTTGTCATCCGTCATTCGAAATAATATAACACAGTATTCCCACACGAATCAGTTGTATGTCAAAAATCATTCATACATTTGAACAAATCATTTGTGTATTGTATTAAATATTTTTATATAAAAATATAAATTATATATATTTAACAAAATTTGTAAATTTTAAGACATATGGAGCAGAACAAAATCGCAAGCTAAACATCCCTGGGGAAAATTTAAAAAATGTTATACCAGCACGAAAAATAGTTGGCTGGTATAATGGTATTCCAGAGGATGCAAATCTTACGATGAATTTAAATTCCCCTTCTGTTGCCATTTTTGGACAAGGAAATGTTGCAATTGATGTGGCAAGAATATTACTTACGCCAGTTGATATGCTGAAAGTACGAACATAATAAATTTAGTGTTGTATACAAATTACAATTTTATGATTTTACAGAATACTGACATTACACAACATGCTTTAGAAGCATTAAAATTGTCAAAAGTAAAAGAAGTACATTTAATTGGCAGAAGAGGTCCACTTCAAGCAGCTTTTACAATTAAAGAGCTCAGAGAAATTCTAAAGCTCAAAAGTTGTAAATCTTGTTGGCATAGTAGTGATTTTCAAGGAATACCTGAACTAGTGCCCAACTTAGCTCGACCAAGGAAACGAATTACTGAGCTTATGTTGAAATCTGTAAACGAAAGTAATAATACTTCCAACAATGATTCAAAAAAATTTATACCAACTTTTTTCAAATCTCCACTTGAAATTATAGGCTCAACTGCTGTAGAGCAAGCTTGTTTAGGAATCAATAAACTTGAAGGCGATGATATTTTAAATAAAACAGCAGTCTTAACAGACAAAAAGGAATATTTAAATTGCGACTTAGTTGTAACTAGTATAGGGTATAAATCTGTTCCAGTTGATCCTGACATTCCATTTGACAATAGTAAAGGAGTTGTGAAAAATAAGTTTGGTAAAATTGAAGAAGGATTATATGCAACTGGATGGGTAGCAACAGGACCAACTGGTGTTATTCTAACTACTATGAATAATGCTTTTTCAACTGCAGATTTGATTTGTAAAGATTTAAAAGATCAGAAATTCGACATAAATAAACAGGGATACAATGCTATAAATACTGAATTAAAGAAAAAGAATGTGCAAGTTGTAACATGGAAGGACTGGTTAAAAATTGATGCATATGAACAAGAACAGGGCAAAGAATTAGGAAAACCAAGAGAAAAATTGCTTGACGTAAAAATAATGTTAGAAATAGCTGCTTGATGCATAATGAAAGAATTTAATTGTATGATACTAAATTGTATTTCACTTTTTTAATAAATAACTATGTATAAGGATAATTTTATCTAATATACAGTTTAGGTACAGTAGCCACTCGATTTTGTTAACCAACAAAAACCAACCCTGTTCGTAGAATCAAATTAATTAAAGTTATTTGCTAATTTCTATGTTAATTTAATATGTATAAATACGAAAAATATTGTTTTCACTCCATAAAGTGTTTTATCAAATGCAAACTCATGATTTTGCAATCATATATTTTTTTGAAGTAGAACGAAAATCAGAAGCTCGTTGGCGTAGTGGTAAGAGCACCGGACTCCTAGCTAGGAGTCTTGGGTTGGAATCTCACGCAGTGGCAAGGATTTTAATAAAGAATTCCTCACTTTTTGAAGTCGGTACGTGAACGAGTGGCGTATCATGTTCTGAAAGACGATATAGAAGTTATTGGTGTAATTTTCGCCCACATTTATTGTGCACATTTTATGTACATGATATCCAGAAGTCTAAATAAAGAACGAATGGAGAAAAGAGTGAGAGTAATTTGTATTACAGTATTTTTCACCTAAGATTTGGGTTGTGACGTCAACGCGCTGCTTATAAATTCACAATCCAACTATACTTTATCTCTTTCTAAACTAGGTTTTTATTAAGTACTACGCACGAACGCGTGTCTACACATACAGTTATTGGGCGGAGCTTGTTGACGTCACAACCCAAAGGCTAGATGAAACATACTGTAGATGCAGTTGGTTGTTTGATGGCTTGTAAAACGTTTCCAGAACTGGATGAATGCTATCATTTCCTAACGGTTTTATTAAGTCCCACGTATTCACCCGCTGTGTCTAATGATGTAAATGTAGAACATATGACAGAATCAAAGTATGAGGAAATTGAAAATACGAACGAATTTGATGACGACCTTGAGATTATGCAGGCCTTACATACTGCACGCGATACATTATTTTTTAGACACTTTCAGAACATATATCAGGATGTTGAATTCAAAATGCTCTTGCCGAAGAGAAACGACTTGCTCCGGAATCAAAAACACATTTAGAATCACGACATTTTAAAAAAATTAAAGCTTCAACAAGAAGACTCATCAACTCCGAACAAAACAAAACATAATACACGTGACTTGCTTGCACTTTCCGAACTGTCGCCAATTAAACAACAACCACAGCAAACTTCAACACCTAAATAATTATTATCTTCGCATTCGAGAGTTTTTCAGACCAGTCGATCTCATTCTCTCGTCGAGGCCTCGAGGCAGTGGCGTCTTGTCTAATGACGCAGATGAAGCCTATATTTTTCGGTTAAATGTTTTTTTTTTGTTCAAAATCCGAAATCATTTTAATTTTTTTCATTTTCTTTAATTCAGTTGATATAACCAGAAAGGAATGAAATAATTCTTCCATTCTTAATTATTAGTACAGTGAAAATCACCTTAGAAGAATGTTGCCAAAGTTGCGCGGTAGCAAACTGTTGGAGTGGGAGTAGCGCGAACATGTGTACTACTCATTTGCAAATTTTCGCTTGCAATATATTAAAACTGCACTGCTCCACTGACCGTACGTTTTCAAGCAGGTCTTTACAATTCTAGGGCGACGGTAAACGCCGTCCGAGTCTAAGCGAAAGTTACTTCGGGGTGCGCCGGTTTATTCTTCTTTTACATGATTTTAGCTGTAGCTATATGTCGCACATAGCAAGTCCCTGCAGGTTATGCTGCTCCGCAGTACATACGTGTTCTGTGGTACATTCTGCAGACCACAAGCGTTCAACCAAAGAATATATATCTATATTCTTTGGTTCAACTGAAGCAGGTTCGCTTATACAGTAATACTGCGTTAATTTTCATATGTTTGCATACGAGCCGTTGCCAGGGTGCGAATCACCGCCGGGGATGCCAGGGATTTCCCTGGCTGTGCTTATATTTTCCCCCCCTGTAAAATACAAATCGTATCCCTGCCAGGGATGAATATTTCCCCGTCTGTGTAAATGCACAACATTAAAATATGTATAAAAAATTGCAAGACTTCTATTTTCCATAATAAGTTGCTGCTACCGTTACAACATCGCATCGGGGCTTCCACATGGACTAAATCTCTAATACGCAGGTCGATCTTTAGAGCTTCAGCGAGATAACTTTTCCACTCTTAAAATCTGTATGCCCAAACGCAAAGTGCTAAATTTTCTCGGAAATGCATGCTGATAAACCTGTATCCAATTTCACTACTAACTATTCCATTCTGTTAGTTTTTACGTTTTATGCGTACAGTTATCCAGTTGTCTAACCCTAACGGCTTATACAAATGCATCAAAGGTTTTTTTGTACTTGTGGTTTATATCCCCCCCCCCCCGGAGAATAAAAATCGTACCCCTGCCGGGGATGAATATTTCCCCGTCTGTGTAAATGTATAACATTGAAATATGTATAAAAAATTTGTGGAATAGTATCCCCCCCTGTAAAAGTTGTATGATTCGCACCCTGGCCGTTGCCTTGACGAAGGGAAGCAGATTCAAGACCTGCTTCAGTCGCAGTCTTCCTTCTGGTTTCGGGGTTACTTACCGTGGCTCCGATTCGTATTCTTACAGCGCCGCGCGTTTGGTTCAAATGAAAATTCAAATTCATAGGTATGTAGGTAAACGAAATTCAACAATTTTTTGTCATTACTTTTTATAAATCATTTATTTAACAATTGTACAAAGATTACTTCTACTCTAAACAATAAAATATTGAAAAGACAGTGAAAATTGCTGGCAAACTCGTATTCGTACAGCGTACAGTTTAATAATCGACAGCTTGCTGTATAACAAAACAATTTAATACGTTTATTTTAATATTTGGTTGATTGCCTTTGTTATCTATGACTTCTTGGAGTCGCTTTGGCTTCGATTGCACCAATTTTTCCGTTTTTCCAAAATACCTATATTTTTTTAGTTTTACATTTAGCGAACCCGGGTTTCATTAAACTTTCAAGTTGTAAAATAGCGAATGACCTTGAACTTGAACTGTACAACCGAGGGACTGCCCCTGCAGCTCAATCCCCAAAGGGGAGGGGAGACCTAATAATCTGCTTCACCCATTCCTTAAGTCACGAGCCGCCACTGCGTCGAGGAAGTTCGTCTTCATCGGGAGGCTATGGCAAGTGGTATTTTTAGAAATTCCTCATATTTCGAATTAAGGCAACAGTATGTATGTAGTTGATGTGTATGAAAGTATACTCCTAGTTTGTGAGAAGTGATTTTGTATGGAGAGAATTATATAATTCTTTCGTAAAGAATGGTTGAGTGGTAACGCTATAGATGCATCTATTTCGTCGGTATGCCTACTAAGTCATTTGGCCCTACCATCTTTTACGTTCCAACAGATTTGTCTTATTATCTTCTACGCCATGTCGATAGGCCTGCTCAAAGACGTTTCCATTTAAAAATGTTAATTTATCTGAGGTTACAAAACTATTAATTCCTATCTTGTAAATCAGAATCACTGAATAGTACTCATCATTAACATATTAGAACATCAGTTTCTTGTGTATGACTCTGCTGGTTGGACTGGTGTGCAGACCGCAGAAAAATATATAAAAATTCAATATCAAAATACCTAAAAGATCTAGTAGATTTACACGAAGGTAATGAATTTTATACATATAATTGATAATTATACCATTAAAATTTGTTAAAGCCCTATTCAAAATGATGGGTTCATTACGGTGGTACCGTATGTTTAATTCATTTTATTTTCAATTTAATAAATTCTAGTTTCACTCTCTCGCTTTTCGATCCCGATTACTTCAGCAAGTATTTACAGGTATTTGTTTTAGAACAATGTAAGTATATTGCGGACCGATGTCTTTTGTGTGGAAGAGGGGATGATGGAAAAATAACGTACGACTAGGTAGAATGTTCTAAATGCTACAGATGGATTTACATAAATGGTTGTTTAGACCAAAAGTTGCATTTCCAGCTAAATGATATTCAAAAATACTTTTATATTTACCTACTTGCTTTTTATGTGAAAATCAAACGTAGCACTTAAAAAAACATTTTCTGAAGGGGAAATCTGTGGTTTTAGAATGTAAGTAGGGGTGTGGTTACAATTGGTAGACGCAAGTTTACTTAAGTTTCCACACAATGTCCTGTCGCATTACTTCGTTCGGAACGAACCATGGAGCGTTTACTAAAGATCGTAACACTTTTGATGATGTCTATATTTATATTCTCTTACACCTCTTTATTCCCAATCAAAGCTGATGTCCCTCAAGGAAGCGTGTTAGGCCCGTTATCCCGTTATTATACTTACTCTACACTGCCGACCTGCCTCCCTCACCAGGAACTACAGTTGCTACCTTCGCATACGATATCGCAATTCATTCATCACATGCAGATCCGAACATGGCATCTGGTTACATACAAACATATTTGTAGACCTTAGAACTATGGCTTAAAAAATGGCGTATTCGCATAAATGATACCAAGTCAGTTCACGTAACTTTTACGACAAGAAGAAGCACCTGCCCGCCCGTTGTATTAAACATGTCACGGCTTTTGAAATTTTGCGTAAATTAAGTATGATACGCCCCTGCTGTTGTTCGAAGTTTAAGCCGGCCCTGAATTTGCAGAAATAATGCCAGTTCGGCATATTCTTGTTGTTGCGGAATATTTCGGCGAAATTCCAAATATGATGACCGAATATGATGATCTAATATTTTGTTCAGTATGTTTCTTTGTTAAAAACTCAGGGAACCACCGACCCGATCACGAGGCACCGCCATTCAAGGTTTCCATACTTACGCCCCGCGTACCGCAAGCACGTTTATCCATCTTCTTCCTGTTTGCCTTACGGAAAAGAAAAGGCACATCAGAGTTTAGCCAGCTTTAACACCTATCGGTCGTGCAATTATCGTTCCCGGGCCTTTGGTTGTAAAATCCCATTTATCAGCCTCTCGCTCCCGTTTAGTTTTGGGAAACTATTTTACGATATATTTGTTGGATTATCACAGAGAGTGTCTTATCGTACCGGGAAAATTAAGTTTCCGTGTGATAGTTTCGTTGCAGTTCAGTGTTTGTGGGTACCGTTTCACATGGTTTTCGTTTTGGATTAAAGAACCTACCAGTTCAAGGGCATCCCGTTTGTCTTCGCACCCGCTTCCGGGAAATGACATCAACCCCTTTTCTTTGCCGACCGCTGGTATTCTCTCCCTGGACTCGAAGCTACCATCGCTTTCATCTGGGCCGCCTTCAACAAAGCCCTCTCCCAGGTAACGATATTTAAGGCTGCCCCTTTTGTTTGCCGGTTGTGATTTGTACCAGCTTCAACCGTTAATCAGTTAGACAGGCATCAGTCAATTATTGTCTGTAATTTAAGTACATCAAGCGCCCCTTTTTGTTTGAAGCAAAGTGTTTACTCCTTCAATCAGTGCGTAATTGCATTTGATTTAGTGTTAATAATTCAGAAACAGTGCGAACTGTCGTGATGATTACCCATTTTTCTATGTTGCACGTTGATATCATTTGTAATCAGATTTTTAGTTTAAGTTTTGTCATTTGATTGCGATTAAGGGGGCCTAGCTGTTAACTATATTTGCCGTAGCTTGAGTAAATGTGGCATCCCTTAATCCTCCTCTTCACATACTTTAAGATGAAACTTATAAATTCGTTTTGTGTCATATTTTAAATAATTTATTGCATTCATTAAATTTCATTGTTAATTCATTAGGTATTGCCTTTTATTTGTGTTTTGTGTTTATTTTAAAATATTTGTGTATAGCCCTGTGATCCTGGCTACCAGTACCAGTATTTCTTTCAGTAAGTAAAGGGTAAGTAACATCCAGCAGTATAGTGCAGCCACCCCAACCCCCTCGAGCCCAGAAGGAACAATCTGCGGTACGTTTCTTGAGACCATCCTGGGTGATTTCTGCAGTGGCGCCCATTTCTCTCTCTAAAGGGTTTAGCGTTTCGAACCCCCCTTTTCTCTACTGCTTGCTAGCCGCGAACCACCGACTTCCCTTATAAGTTGTCGTAGTGCGGAATTAGCACGTGACAAACAACAAACAAATACCACAAGAAAACACCGTCAAGTACTTAGGAATGCGTTTAGATAGGCGCCTTACGTGGAAAAATACACATTTTCCCAAAGAGAAAACAGCTGGTTTGAAGTTTCGGAAAATGTACTGGCTCCTTGAGAGTGGACCTGTAGAATGTAAAATGTGTTATAAAAAGATTGGTTGATAATAAAAATCAAAAAGATTGTTATTGTCCCAGTTTACCCAAAAAAAAATGGAAAAAACAAATGCAAAACTTTCGTTTGTCAAACTTACAGAATAATGACAATTACAGGCACTCAAAGACTACAGCAAGTATAAAATCTTATAAAATATTATGTAGAAAAACTTGTGTATATGTTACCGTTAATTTGATAAATCTATTAATATACATTTACAAAATAACCAATATTAGTGGTTAATGTGATAAAATACATGCAACTAACTATTTTAGGGTTACTTGCATAACAACCAAACCCTCTTGGCTGCAGTGATAAATTAAAAGTGATAATATTTATCTAGGAAATATTTTTCATGAGGGCTTGTGAAATGAAGCATGCGATATTTTTTCAACGAAAGAAAGTTTTATTCTTTCAATTCTTAAACGAACAACTTCCTACTTGTTGGAACAGTACAAACAGTTCGAATTACAGAGTATTCCATGCTTTTTGCAGCACATTTTGTCGGTATTTTATTAATATCTTAAAAAATATTTACTCGAATCTGTTGAAATTTGGCAATATTATTTGATGGTGGACATTTCCAACATTTACTGTAGTGTACTTTATGTTAAAAACCGATTTTCTTTTTTAATTTTAACACCCTGTATCTTGAAAACTATGCATTTCCGGACCCATGTTTATAGGATTTTTTTTTCATATTTTATGACAAGGAATCACCCCCTGAAATATCTCCGTCTATTTTTCGAACACCCTGCATTTCTCGTCTACGTTCTCTATTTGTCCATCTTCCTCATGTCCTTCCACAGCACCCGACGAGGAGTCGATTAAAGTTTCAAGATCTTCTTCAGATTCAAGGTTTCAGTAGAAAGTGATGTTGTAAGGCCAACTTTTGCTGGGGTCCCACTGCATCAGATTCCAACTTGCACAAACGCGAGATTTATCACTCTAACCAAAGGGTGCTGGATATTATTCATAATAACATGTTAATGTGATTAATTTTTAAAAAACATTAATCATTTATCAAATTTTCCAAAATTGTTTGTTATTATCCTGTGATTGTGTATATTAACCGTGTTTATCACATTAACAGTAACATATACATATAATATCTACACTTGTTTTGCATTAAATGCATTAATTTATATAATTTGTTTTAGTATATTAAAATAACTCAGGAATATGGAGTATGTATTTAGTGACCAAGATATAATTGATAAACCATCTATTAGAAGTCAAGATATAATTGATAAATCATCTTTTAGAAATTATTTTAATGATCAACGGCGTAAAGTTGATTTTGTTCTAGTATGTAATACACAAGTTTTTGAATCAGAAGAAGACCGTGCTTATATTTATACTTTCGTTTCAAATTTGGAAGCAAAAGGATTACATTTTGAGAAGGACGATGGAAAAGTAATAAAACAACTTATTTATAATGATTAGTAAATGTGGGTATAACAATTGGAGTGTACTTTTCAGGCTTTTCCAGACCTAACATTTATTAAACTACATGGCCCAAAAGAAGTTTTAAAAAGTTATGCGGACATATATAAAATACCATTAGCATGTGATGGTAGTAATGCTCTATTTCAACCACATATACATTTCGACTTTATAGCTACAGATGTTACAAAAGCAGAGACTGATAATCCAATTTCTAAGCGAGCTGCGTATGTATTTACATAAGGTTTCCCTTACCATATACAGTGACCGGCAAAAAGTTCACAACATATGGGAAAAATTTTTATTATTAGAGTATCAAAAAAACTTTTATGGGAGATGGGTTCTGCATGTCCGATAACCTAAAAATCGAATTTGAGGTATGTCACGTGACCGCTGGTATGGCGGCAAATTTAAAAAAAATCACTATGAAGTCGGAAAAAGTGGGGTTAGATGACAAAATATCGAAGGAAATTATTAGAAAAAGTTGCCTAGAATTTAATTTTAGGGCTATATGCAAAATTTCAAGTATTTATTTAAAACAATTGAAAATCGCAATTTTTCACAAATACTCATTTTTTTCATTTTAAGTAGCGTGATTGGAGTGAAACCTATGTACTTGGATAACAGTGGAAGAACTTTCTCGTTTTTTACATAATTGACAGGAATAAATCTAAAAAACAGGTTTCCGCTAGAACGCTCACTGTTGCAATAGTTTGTATCTAACAGCTGTATAAAAATTTTAGAAATATTTTTATGCTAGAGCACTTAGAAAAGATCAATTTTCTCGCTAATAATTAAGTTTTATCGCTAACCGTGAATACATCTCCCTGAAATATCATAGAAAGAAAAAGGAAAAGAAAATTACATAAAGAAGGTGGTTTTTAGTTTATTGGCTATTTTCTTTTTCTTTATTTTATAAATTGAAGAACTTTGACCACAACCAAGAAAATTTAGCTTTTCTGAGTGTTCTGTCATAAAAATATTAGTAAAAATTTTATACAGGTTCTAGATACACACCATTGCAACAGCGAGCGTCGCAGCGAAAACCTATTTAGGTCTATCAATTGTGGGAAAAACGAGAAAGTTCTTCTATTGGTATCCATATACATAGAATCCACTTCTATGAAGCTATTTAAAAGAAAAAAATTGGGTATTTGTAAATTAATAAAAAGATATAAACAAAAAATTGCGATTTTCAATTTTTTAAATAAATATTTGAAATTTTGTATATGGACCTAAAATTAAATTGTAAGCAACTTTTTCTAATAATTTTATTCGATATTTTGTCATCTAACCCCACTTTTTGCAACTTTGTGGTGATTTTTTAAAATTTGCCGCCATACCAGTGGTCACGTGACATACTTCAAAGTCGATTTTTAGGTTATCGAACATGCAGAACCCATCCCCCATAAAAGTTTTTTCGATATTCTAATAATAAAAAATTTTCCCAAATGTTGCGAACTTTTTGCCGGTTACTGTACCTACTTAATAAATCACTATATTTTTATTCACTAAAGTTACCATTCTTGAAACTACACTTAAAATGTATGAGAATATTGTCAGTATTGACTGGTTTTGTTGAATGGGTGTGTGTTATTACTTTTTACATTACTAATATGTATCACCGAACTGATACAGTAATAAGAGTGATTGTATCTATAGTGATAGGTAAATCCTTCAATTTTGATGTGCACACTTTAATGAATGACTTGTTCAATCGAACCAGCAAGCTAAAAGAGTCTTAAGGAAATACATATGGCGTTGGGCACTACACAGCATGCCCAAAAACCAAAAGTTTCTGTACACATAGATTCAGGCAACTTGTGATCTCATTAAAAAAAGATTACAGTGTACGAATGTGTATGATAAATTTACTAATTTTCCATCCAAATTCGACTTACACTAGACCAACTACTGTGTGTTTAACATTTTAAACACCTTACCTTTAGTTTTTAGTCGTTTTTTACAGTAGGTATACTTTTCAAATATGCTTCAAAAACTTTAAAGAATTATATTATTTAAAAGCACATACCCATGAAAGATAAAATAAAAAAGTGCTTTCATATAACATATAACTCGTAGTCATTTATCCCACAAATCTATTTTTTCAAAGCTGTAATATAAACAGTAGGATTTCTTGACAGGGAATTTGTTTATGTTCCAAGAGGTAAACAACGTGTAGTCTGATACAAACCGCTAGTAATGTAGCAAATGCCTCATTTATTACTGTAACGGTTTTAAATCGTGTATTCAAAAGTTCGTAGTGTGAATTACTTATTAACAAATTTAAACAATGTAACAACTATTAAACAACGAAGCAACACGAAATAACAACTTAAACACTAAAACACAAGACTAATATTGATATCGGTAAACTAACTAATTTATTTAACAACTTAATTCAAGCACTTATTTATTTTCACCGACCCACGTATTCACGACCGTTTAGTAGGCTGGATTAGACTCAGTACCCCATTATATTATTTAATGTATTAATTAGTGTAGCACATGCTGCTATTTTAATAAGGAAATACATATTTCAAAAGGAAACCATCATTTTTAGTTAAGTTGCTACGATCCTGATCATCATAAAACTATAAATATACTTCTGAATAATATTAATGTATCTTTTTTAGCTAAGTGAAATATTTATGTGTAAGTAGTAAGTAAGCACTACATGGGTCAGAAAACTGAGAATAAAGAACAAATAACGCTGAGAAAGAACTAAGATTCGTTTCAAGATATTTGAAATTCGTTGATTTGTATAGATACAATATTTGTAGAAAGACGAAGTCACGTTTCGCAAGCTAAAAGTATTTTTACAATTGATTTTTGTATTTGAATACTTCTGTCACTCCTTATAAAACATATTCAACGATGACACTTCTTGTATCAAATTTGTTGTAAGGTTTAGTAAGCTACGAGCATTGTCAACGGTTAAACGTTAAACCCCTGATCACATATAGGCCAGTAAAATAAGGATTCAACCTCGGAATGAAAGTAAAGAAGCTGGATATTTGCATGAACCTTTATTTTGACGTTCTGAAGACTGGCTGAAAAGTCTCATATAATCTCGTGTCTGCGTCACAAGATATTAAAGGTCAAAGGTCACGATAATCGGTTTTTCGCAATTATCTCGTTTGCTATGCGTCATATGGCATTTAACGTTATTATAAAACTTGTAGATCGTCAAATGATCTACAATTTTTATTTCATGCATTTTGTCGTATGATCAACCGTTCTCGAGATATAGCGCGGAGAGTGGCACGCGCGAATCCCTATATTATATGTATAGGATAACGCTATGTAAACTGCGGAGCCAGGTATACAGCGTGCCATAATCTATCTCATTACATGGGTAACTTTCTTAATATAAAAGTTAGAGGATCCGTTAAATGGGGAAAGCTGGGCAGAATTACAAGCAAAATCTCATGCCATTTTCAAATTTGACATATGCCATCAACTTTTTTTATTATTTCGAAAAAACTATATACGGATGCGCACGTGCCACACTCCGCGCTATATCTCGAGAACGGTTGATCATACGACAAAATGCATGAAATAAAAATTGTAAATAATTTGATGATCTACAAGTTTTATAATAACGTTAAATGCCATATGACGCATAGCAAACGAGATAATTGCGAAAAACCGATTTTCGTGACCTTTGACCTTTAATATCATGTAACGCAGACACGAGATTATATGAGACTTTTCAGCCAGTCTTCAGAACGTCAAAATAAAGGTTCCTGCAAATATACAGCTTCTTTACTTTCATTCCGAGGTTTACCCCTTATTTCACCTTATTTGACTGGGCTAATAACAATCAGGGGTTAAACGTTAAACAACCTGGGCGCAGGCAGGGGTAACTTGTTTAGTAATGTTAATTACATTAAATATTTTAAAAACTGGAATTTTATCTCAGAAACCATTGAATTAAAACTGGGGAGGGAAATGTAACGGACCTAATGAAAACAAGAAAAAAGAAGATAAAGATACATTCTGGACCCAGCTGCAAGAGGAATTTGATAAAATCAATAATAATATCGTCATTGTGGGGTACCTGAATGGGTGTGTTGGTAACAATACATACAAAAGGGGTAATTAGAAAATGGGGAGAACCCACACTAAACAATAATAATAGAATAATTGATTTCTGTACGGAAAATAACTGTATAGTGACAAATACATGGTTTCGACATAAAGACATCCACAAGAGAGGTAGTAAGTAAAAATGAAAAGTCAATTATTGAATTAGTGTTAATAGAAAACGATAACAATGTAAAAATAAAAGATGTGAGAGTCAAAAGGAATGCCGAACTGGATAGCGACCGCTACTTAGTCGAAACTAGGCTAAGATTGGACGAGATGACATCAGTAAATAATGCAATATGAGATAGAAATACGTTTACAAGTATTAAAAGTTACAAACTGCAAAGTAGTAGAACACGAGAACAATATGTTAAACAAATAAAACGAGAAATACTAGCCATAGAAATTATATTTCTGCCGAAAAAGTATGAAGGGTCACCCTTTATAATAGCAGAAGAAAACAGACGGCATGGCATGGCGAAGTAAATTCATTAAAGATAAAGTTAGGGAAAGTAAAAAAACTATGGAAGAAATATATTAAAGATAGGAATTAAGAGAACTACCAAAATTACAAAACATAAAGAACTAAAGTTAAGGAACTGGTTAAGAAAGCAAAAACAAAATCCTAGGAGGAGTTTGGAAGGAGGATGTAAAGAAGTAACGAAGGAAATGGAGAATTGTTGTTCTAAATACTAAAAGGATTAAAAAACAACAATAAAAATACGATATAGGTACATTAAGAACAACGAAGTTGAACTCTTCTTAACTATGTGTATGTAATCGTTTAACCTCTTATACATTTCGGTGTTGAGGCTGGTGCGTTAGCGTATGTGGTCTTACGCGTGAAATGCGCATCTGGACCGCTCTGCGAGATACGAGATTGGTGCGCCGTTTTTTGCCTACATACAGCACCATGTGTATAGTGTATGTGTGTGTGTGTACGTATAGAACCTTGTTACTCTACCTCGTAGGTATGTATTCAGAGAAGAGCGTCGTTAATTAGGTGCCCAACGACGAATGGTCACCAGGGCTCGATACCGAACTCCGGTAAATCTTGCACCCAGCGAGATTCAAACCAGGGACTAGCGCAACGCTAGCCTGACGCTCTTACCACTGCGCCACCATAGCCTACTCAAAAAAGGGGGATAGAACATTTCAAGGAGGTCATCGGAGCTAATCCAGTAACAGATGAAGATATTATATCCGTTAATATACAGAATCAAACTGAAGTGATACAAACAGAAGAAAGCAACGTAGATGAAGTAGAGGCTGCTATAAAGCAATTGAACGAAACACAATAAACGAAAACCAAGCGGGCTTTAGACTCATTAAAGGCCATCAAGTTTGATGTTTTTGCTTTAAACGAATAACAGAAAATGTCCCAAACTAAAAGTTTTAGACAGTTTACTATAATTTGGATTAAGATCAAGACATTTACCAAAAGTAATCCAAAGTAAGAACTGCATAAGAGTTACACCAGAATTAAGAAGTTACAAAGGAGTGAGGCAAGGGAAACCTTAAGTCCTCTATTATTTATAATTGCCATGGATGAAATAGCAATAGGAATAAGAAACTTAGAATATGTTAGAATAAGCGAATTTATGTTTGCTGAGGATTTAATACTGATTTAATTCAAAAGAAGTTCTCCAGAACAATATCGGCATTTGAAATAAGGAACTGAAAGCACCCGATATGAAAATTAAATGACAAAGTAGAATTGAAGCTAGATAATGAAAGCATCAGACAGACTACAACAATGAAGTACTTGGGGGTCATATTGGATTCTAGAGGCGACCTGGAACCAAAATTGAATAACCGACTAGCAGCAGCAACAAGACTATAGGTATAGAACATTAGAGAAAGTATCCATAGAAAAAAGGGAGATGTCCGTAGAAACAAAGGTGAGAATTTTCAAAAGTATACTCGTACATACCAACAATTATCTATAAATGTCAAGCATGGACACTCACCAAAAGACAAAAAAGTATAATACAAGCAACTGAAGTGCGCTATTTAAGAAGAATATGTGGGAAACAACAAGTAGTCATGAAGATGAAGAGGTGGAAAGTTTTTACGAGGATATAGAAAAAAGTATAGAAGATGGAGAAGATAAAGCTAAATACACACTGATAACGGGCGACTTCAATGCGAAGATTGGAGAAAACAGAAATGAAAACGAAGAACACACTGGAAATTTTGGACTAGGCACGAGAAACGAAAGAGGAGAAAGGTTAATAAACTTCCAGGAACAGCATAAACTATATAATAATGAACTCATTTTTCAAGAAGAAACAAAAAAGAAGATGGACGTGGGCAAGTCCGAATGGACAGTCTAAAAACGAAATTGACTACATCCTGTCTACAAACAAACACATCGTGCAAGACGTAAGCGTTCTAAATGCCCCAAGCCCCAACAGAAAGTGATCACCGGATAGTAAGAGAGAAGATAGTAATAGGTGAAAGATTAGAAAGATGTAGAAAAATGATGAAAACAAAAACAAAATTAAATATAGATCCCCAAAAACTACAAGAGAATAAAGAAAAGTATCAAACAAGTTTAGAAGAAGAACTATATAAAGCAAATATCTCGAATGAAGATAGAATAAATAACACCTATAACAGCATCACGACGGCAATAAAGGAAGCCGCCACAAAAAACGGCAAAAGAGAGAAAAAATCACATAAAAAGCTAAGCATGCCAACAATAGAACTGCTAGCAAAGAGAAGAACTCTAATTAGCGAAGGAAAAAGAGGAACAATTGAGTATGCCGAAGTAAACAAGCTAGTAAGAAGAAGGGCAAAAGAAGACATAAGGATGCATACACAACAAATAATAGAAAACGTAATAGAAGAGAATAAGGGTAAGGGACCGAAAATATGGAGAAATAAATTAAGAACGAACCACAAGGAAATAATAACATTAAAAAATGAAGAGGGGGAAGAAATAACAGATAGGGGCGAACTGTTAAAAATAGCAGAGAAGTATTATGAAAAACTATATGAGACACAAGTGGAAGACAAAACAATAGTAACAAATGAAAGAGAAAAAAAATTAGTGAACGTAAATTCTGAAGAACTACCGAGCATTAATGAAGATGAAATAAAGAAAGCGATAACAAAAACGAAAAACGGAAAATCACCTGGATGTGACGAAATCATAGCGGAGACGATAAAGCATGGAGGGAGGAGAGGTCCTAGCCAAGAAATTAAAGATATTATTTAACATGTGCGTAGAAAGAAACGAAATCCCAAAGGAATGGGAGGACGCAATAATCGTACTAATCTACAAAAATGGTGATAAAACGGATCTAAATAACTACCGCCAGATAAGCTTACTTTCCCAAATCTACAAACTGTTTACAAGCATACTAACAAGCAGGCTAGAAAAGAAACTTGATTTCTACCAGCCCAAAGAGCAGGCAGGGTTTAGAAAAGGCTACGGGACAACAGACCACCTGCAAACGATGAGACTTCGAATGGAAAAACCATAGAATATCAGATGCAAATTTGGTTGGCGTTCGTGGACTACCAAAAGGCCTTTGATAGTATTGAAGCATGGGCAATTATAAAATCACTTAAGAATGCGAAGATTGACTACCGTATACAGATATCATTGAAACTATATATGTATAAAAAGCCAGATTAAAGATTAAACTACACGAATATACAGACCCAGTAAGAATAAAACGCGGAGTACGACAAGGTGACCCAATATCGCCGAAATTGTTTACTTTAGCAATGGAGGATATATTTAAGACCTTAAACTGGGAAAATAAAGGTATACTAATAAATGGTGAACGTCTCAACAATCTACGCTTTGCAGACGATATCGTAATAATAACAGATAATCTAACAGAATTACAAGAAATGGTACAAGAACTAGTGGAAGCCTCACAAAAAACAGGACTACAAATGAACATAGTTAAAACAAAAATAATGACAAATAATCAAGAAGACAGAAGAGATACAACAGTAAATGGCAAAGTTATAGAAAGAGTCGAGAAGTATGTTTACCTGGGACATGAGATAAGAATAGGAAAAGAAAACCAAGAAGCGGAAGTTAGAAGAAGGATTACAGCAGGATGGTCAGCCGTCGGAAAATTAAATCAAGTATGGAAAACAACGATACCGTCAAAATTAAAAGCGAAAGTTTTCAATCAATGTGTGATACCTGCAATGACCTATGGAACGGAGACCTGGGTGCTTACGAAAGCAATCATGAATAGGATGAAAGTGGCGCAAAGAGCCATGGAGCGAAAAATTGTGGGAGTAACTCTAGCAAACAGAAAAACGAACGAATGGTTAAGAGCAAGATCTAAAGTGGAAAATATAGCAACAGGAATAACAAGACAAAAATGGGAATGGGCTGGACATGTTGCCAGAATGTCATATAAGTGGAGTAAGAAGCTATTGGATTGGAGACCATGGGGAAGAAGAAGAGGTGTGGGCAGGCCAATGATGAGATGGGTAGATGAAATAAGAAAACAGCCGGAACCAAATGGCAAGAATTAGCAAAGGACAGAAAAAAATGAAAGGGTAGAAAGGAGGCCTATATCCATATTTGGGTAGAGAGAGGCTAGTAGAAGAAGAAGAAGATATGATAAGAAGTGACAATTTATTAATAAGTATTATAGAAAAAAGATTTGGTAATTTGTGCAGAATGGATAACAACAACCTAGCTAAAAAATTATAGGAAATGACAAGAAACGGAATAGAGACAGACCAACTAACATGTGGAATAAACAAATAGCAAAATACTAAAAGGCAGAGAGTCCAATTGGGAAGAAGCGAAGATACCAGTATATACGAGCAAGAAATAGGACGGAATGGAAAAATGTTCTAAACTTCGACACCTACGGGTAGACGGGTAAAAGAGGATGGATAAAGTAATTGTTAAAGGAACTGAGTTTTACGTATATTACACTGCTAACAATTTTATTATTATAAATGTTATGCGAATTTGCGCAGTAAATTATTTCAATTGTCACCACCAGACGGTTAGATGGGTGTTCTATTGGTGAGTTTTGCAGTTGTTTACAGTGTCTTTTCCTTTTGCATGCAATTGTGCAATGTTACAAGATCTTGTTTCGTGTTTACAATAGATTTTTTTGCTTTACATGGTAACATTTCTTGAAACAAATACGTTTAAAGAAATGTCATTGTCCAGGACAGACGCTCAATGTAGTTTATTAACTGTATGTAGCAATCTAAATCAATATTTTATATTTTAGGAGAACTCTATCTGCACAGCCCCGTTTAGAAATCACATCAATTGAAAGAATTGTCATTTTAGATAGACTATTATCAAAAACTCCCTATAGTCAAAATCCTTTAGACTATGGACTTTCAAAATTACTTTACAGAGGTACTTTAATTGCCGCTTATCCATTGCATGTTGGTCCACACAAATGGTATGATTTTGGTTTACTGAATGATAGACAGGTATAGCTTTCACTAATATATAAATTAAAAACATTGAAGCAGTTCGTTTCTGCAGTTATTGGCACGATATTGGGCGAATCCCAAAATGTGGCACAAACAACAGCCGTTAGAATTGATACACAGATATTTAGGACCGGAAGTATCGCTTTATTTTTCATTTTGTGGATTCTATAACAAAATGTTGATTCTAGCAAGCTGTGTAGGATTTGTTTGCTTTTTGTTTGGAGTTTTAAAAATTACTACGACCAATTACCTTCCACTGTAAATAATTTTCTTTGCGAATACTTAACAAAACATTGTGATTGAGTCATAAATTTCAGTGAAGAACTATGTGCTAGTGAAAAGATAATATGTCCAGACTTTTTCAAACATAAATCATGGAAATTTACTTTACTGAAAGAATCATGTTCTTTTGCTAAAATAACATATATGTTTGATAACAACGCTACAATCATGTTTGCATTTTTTATGACATTTTGGGGTAAGGTATATAAAAACTAAAGTAGTTTTTCTACACCTATTTAATTATATTGCAATTATTAGCATTTTTTTTGTGAAAAATAGTACCTATAATTCACTGCAGTGAATTATGGATTCATAATTCACTGCAGTGAATTATGATTTCGGCCAATCACAAATAAAAATCCAAAAATCAATATTTCGCTAATCCAATCATATTTTAAATCGCCCGCGATCAACTCCTTCTGCGGCTGACAATCGACTCGCGTGACACGCCCAAGTGTGTTGTCATATTGCTTGTTTACAAAGTTATCAAATTTGACTAATTTGAGTCTAATATATTTGCTTAATAGGTGTAGAAAAAGTATCGTATTACATTCGCGATTATGGCCATTATTCGCTCAGATGATTTGTGCCACTCGCCTGACGGCTCGTGGGCTCAAACGTCATCTTCGTGAATAATGGCTGTCATAATCGCTCATATAATAATATACTATAAAACATACTTCAATTAATAAGTGTATTTTTTGCAGCCACAATTTTTGTGGAACTGTGGAAAAGAAAATATTCCGTTTTATTGCTTCGTTGGAATCTTAACCCTGATGCTACTAGTGAAGAACAATATCGGTATTGAAATAGTAACTGTAAGATAATTATGTTTATCCATAACCATTTCTTAGGAGGGAATATTCAGAAAATACAAAATACAGAAGAGTATCTCCAATAACAGGAACAGTAGAGGCATATGTTCCTAAAAGAGCAATTGTATTCCATTGGGTGCTTAGTTTTACTATTTGTTCGTTTATGGTAAATATAATATAAAACTTATTATTTTAGTATGTATATTCTACAAATTAACGGAAACAAAGTTGGTTCATAATTTTGTTACTTGCAAGAGTAAATGAAATTTTCGAATTAACTTACTTTGAATTGCAAAAACTCTGTCAAAACTATATGATATTGTAACGGTTTTAAAACGTTTATTTAAAACTACGGTTCGTTGTGTGAATTATTTATTAACAAATATTAAAATTATTAAGCAACGAAGAAACACGAAATAACAACTTAACACTAAACACAACACTAATATTAATTCTAATATAAAACACTAATATTAACCCGTAACATTTATTTGAACAGTTTGTTTATTTATAACTATTCACGTATATATTTATATTAAATTTACCGACGTACATAATATTCGCGACCGTTTATGTAGGCTAGATCGCTGGATTAGACTGAAATCTAGTAAGCGAGCGCGCCTTATATATAGGCAGGCTTTCATTCTCGTAAGTTCCACGTTACTGTAGAATAATTAGTAATAGAATTTTCCAGCGGCTGACATGATTGCTTTTGACGTTAGGCAACTTAGATTGCAGAAATTGGGAAAGTAAAAATCGAAACATTATGTTTAACTGATTGCCTAAATACAATTTTCTTTTTGCGATATAAATGTTCAATAAACATCGACAAAAAAAATCTATTAGAAGACCTCGGTAGACCGTGCTAATCATTGTCAGTTTGTTCAAACTTTTTTTGGTTTTGATCACAAATAAACGAAAGAAACTGCAGAAATTATAGGACGTTTTCGATTAATTACAGCAAATTAATTGACCTTTTGACATCAACATATCAACACATCACTACCTTGCCTTCTACAGAACCTTTATAAGTGTCGACCAGCTCTTCAAATTTAATAATAAAGCCACAAAAGTGATATAAAATATTGCGATTTTTGTCAATATTTCCATTAAGGAAAGTAGAGCCTTAAGCAAATGTTATAAAAATTCTGGGAATATAACGTCAATATACATGAATAATTATATGTGGATTACAAACAAACACCATACCACATGGAAACATATGGGAAACATTAATTTATATCCATGGTAGACCAAGAGCCAGCAACGAATTTCTTACAGTATTTTTAACAAGCGTGTAACTGTTATGGAAGGTTCCTTTGAATATACTGAGATGGGAACCCGAAGTCTGGCAGGCCTGCGGTGGTAGTTTTAGCCCCCTTGCGCCCTTGAAGGGTGGAAAAAAAAGAATAAAAAAAAAGTATAATAACAAGTCTGGCGCTTTGCTATGTTAAAGGTAATTATCTCTTATGTATGTAAAAAAATTAGTACATACAATATTTTTTGCACGAACGGAGATTTTATTTAAATTTTTGAATTTATAATAAAATTTTTCTAATGACATTTTTAAAAATGTCAAATTGACGCATTCACGGCAAGAGTGATTTTATAAATATGTATCACAAAAATACCGTACTTACAATTCAATTTTTATAAAATCACTCTTGCCGTGAATGCGTCAATTTGACATTTTTAAAAATGTCATTAGAAAAATTTTATTATAAATCCAAAAATTTAAATAAAATCTTCGTTTGTGCAAAAAATATTGTATGTACTAATTTTTTTACTTACATAAGAGATAATTACCTTTAACATAGCAAAGCGCCAGACTTGTTATTATACTTTTTTTTTTACTTTTTTTTCCACCCTTCAAGGACGCAAGGGGGCTAAAACCACCACCGCAGGCCTGCCAGACTTCGGGTTCCCTTCTCAGTATATTCAAAGGAACCTTCCATAACAGTTTCACGCTTGTTAAAAATACTGTAAGCAAACCCGTTGCTGGCTCTTGGTCTATGGGCACCTCAGAAAAGATAAGAAACCTTATCAAATTAACTGTAAGTAACTTGACATGTACCTAAATGCAGAATTGGAAGCGATGTATATAGTTTGGAAATTTATATTATTTAGTTATCTATGGTATCTAGCCCTTTTGAAATCACACGCGGGGTGAAACAAGGTGATCGTCTTTAGTATAATACTTGACAGAGTAATATGAGAAGCCAATATAGACAAAGAAATATTATATACTACAAAAGTTGTCAAATAATGGCGTATGCCGATAATATTGTTTTATTGGAAAGAACACAAAAGGACATTGAAGACTGTCTAGCTCGACTGGAACAAGCAGAACAACATTGTAGAATGCAAATTAATGACATAAAAACAAAATAGGTATATGTATGTATCTCCGAAGAGGCAGACTCATCAGAGACCAGCAAAACATACAAACAAAACATTGAAGACGCTCTACCTCGACTGGACTAAGCAGGACAACATAGTGAAATGCAAATTAATGACATAAAAACAAAATATATGCATCTCCAAAAAGAGAAAATCATTCGATATACAAATTAACAATAAAACCGTTGACATAGTAAACGAGTTCAAATACCTGGATACACACGGAAATAACAAACGGCATAGTACCGGGTGATCATCGGAATTTATAATTAGAGGAGGCTGTGATTGGTGCTATCTTATGCTGTGTGGTTGGACACACTGAGAAATTAATAATAAATTGACAATTGTTATATTTGAGGTTAAGCTCGTGCTTTGTACGATCTTTGATGATATAGTAAATATTAATTTGCTGAAACGCAGAAATAAAATAAGTTTGAAGAAAAAATTGAAATTACTTTCAGTGAGAAAAATTTTATGTTGAATATCTAGCATTTTTAAAAATAAATGTCACAATTCTGACACTTAAAATTTTTAATTTCAAACTGCAAGCCTGTGTTGCCAACTTTATGGTAAATATCACAGCCTGCTCTAATTATAAATTCCGTTGATCACCCGGTATCAAGAACATGTAAGGTTCGACTATACAAGACGATTATAAACCGGCGTTGAGATACTGATGCGAATCCTGGGTTCTGAACAAAACATCATGAATAGTTGCTCTTGTTTCGAGCGTAAAATATATCGGAAAATATACGGACCCATGTATGACCCATGAAATCCAAGATTGGCGTATAAGATGAAACTACTAGTTAAAGCAACTAATAGAACAAAATATGATAGGATATTTATAAAACAACAACGCATAAAGTGGATTGGACATGTATGGAGAACGCCCAATGACCGAACTACCAAAAAAGAATCTATGTAGTAATCGATCAAGAGGGAGGCCACGTTTAAGATGACGAGATGGTGTGATTAATGAGCTAAAAGAACTAATGTATGGAATTAGACGGAAGTAGCAGGAAATAGAAAACAATGGAAAGCAGTTGTGAAGAAGGCCAAGGCTCTTCAAGGGCCACAGAGTAATGTGAAGAAGATTACATTCCAGCGAAATATAAATTAAATTCGGCCCCTAAAATCTTTATCTTTTGACCTCTTCTTGTTTCTCATTTAAAAACGTCAAACAGTACAAACAATTTTAATTTTGGGGGTACAAATTTTGATTTTGAGAGTGCTTGGCATCCCTCTATCATTATGCAAAATTAGTACTGACTCTAAAAATCACTACAACATAAAATTAAAATAAAATAACAACACCCTGATTCTCCGAAACTATTAATTTTTCGATGTATGTTTATCTAACAAACTTCTATTATTTTTAAGTGTTCGTGTTCATTGATCTCTTGAAGTTTAAAAGTTAAACTTTAGACCACCACGTATTTAGCAATTTATTTATCTTAAATTGCTTTTTGTTTATACCATGAGATCGAAAAAAAGATGATTCTGAGCAGGCCTTGACTAGTACAACACGATTGGCAAGACTGATTTCAAAATGTGGCAGTAGGTTAGAGGTTAATAAATGTCAAACAAATTAAAACACAAAACAGTATTTATTTAGGGAACAAACTGAAAACTAAGATGAATACATGTTAGAGTAGGTGTTCAAAATGTGATCCTTCACTAGTATTACAACGATAAACTTAAATAATTCTGGAAACAAGATTGCAAAACTGACTTACATTTGAAATGTCACTGTCACATTATAATTCATAGGCATTCTAGAACCAGTGTAACCAATCGTGTTGTACTAGTCAAGGCCTGCTCAGAATCATCTTTTTTTCGATCTCATGGTATTTATTTGGGTTTCAATGAGAATTAATAAGTAAGATATTATAAGTCCAGTATCTTTCTTTCTTTGTCCGGTAAAGTCCCGTATTACCCTTTAGGGTGTCGGGTATAAGTCCAGTTGTCCAGTATAAAACTAATATTTTTAGAATTAATTAGAAAATGAACCATTTCGTACTGTGGGCTTGAAATACTGCTGTGACATGATGCAAGCAATAAGTATTAGCCCAGTCTTAAGAAATTATATACCTACATATTTATGTTACAGGTTATTATTGTGTTAGCAGCTGTGTTTGGTGCAATCTTAGTTCGCTTAACCCTTTCAGCCAAAATAACGATGAGTAATATTACAAGTTTGAGAAATAATGTTTCTATTTTATCAGTCGCAATTGGATCTTATATAAGCGTAATTTTCATAACTCTGTTTAGTAAGGTAAGTTTTTTTTTATAAAATAAGGTAAACAAAAAAAACAAGGTGTCGATGAGGAAATCTAATTCATAGGTATCTCTAACTAGAAATATACATATCTAAAACCTCTACTTAGTTTACTTTATATTAAGGGAACTAATTTATAGATGTTGATGACTGATGTAACTGTATATTTTCCTATTAAAGCTAGCCATTAGCCATAATTATGACAATAATATGTATGAGATACTTGGCCTAGATTTTACTCTGTAAATAAACAAACAATCAAAATAAATGGTTGTTTCTAAATTTTAATAATTCAATGTTAAATTTATGTAATAAATAGTAGATTATTCTACAAGTAAAGAAAAGTGGTAGTTTTTTAGCGAGTGGAAAAGTATTTGATTCACGAGCGTTAGTGAGTGAATTAAAATTTCCACGATTATTTTTTAAACAGTCCTGTCAGCCAATCATAATGAGAAAAAATTTCAAATCGACCAATAGCATCAAAATTACACTGACAATTTGCTAGTAGCTGATTACAGCAACAATTTTCTCACATTGTTTCATTGGATCTTTGTTTAAATAAAATACAAACATTAAAAATTCAGCACTGTCATCATTGTGTAGTAGTTTAAAAAATAATCACGCCGAATTACATTCGTGGTAATAATTTTTTTTTTTTGATAATGTTAACTAGATTAGCACTCATCTTTATTGCTATTAGGAAATTCCATAGCAATAAAGATTCGTGAATCTAGTTAAAATTATCAAAAAATTATCACCACTTGTGTAATTACTGTTGATAATTTTAGAAGTTTATAAAGAATGCAAAAATTCTACTAATAATAAATAAAATGGTATTTTAAGAGTGTAGGTGTAGAGGATAATAAGGTAACCTTTTAAATCAAAATTATCAGGTTTCGTCTTAGCTGAGGTCAAGTGAGATCTTATAATGTGGAAAAATCTAAAATTTTTACATTCCTTTAGATTTTAGATGCAACATAAATATGATGTTTGGTATGATGAAATGCCTTATTATTATCATACCCTTAGAGGTGGTCTCTTTGTAGTTAGTTCCTGCACTGCAGCCAATAAGGCCTATTGTACCCTCCAGGTCAGTGAGACATTTAGAGGATACCTGTGTCTTTAATGAAGTCCAGAATTTTCCTTATACAGGGTGGTTGGTTTTTCATTGCCCAGCTTATATCTGTTAAAATATTAAAGATACAAGGAAGAGTTAAATAGAACACTTGTCTAACAGAACCTGTTCTATAGAATGGCGCAAACAATTTTTTTCCATGGCCTACTAATTTTCCGGAAAAATATTTAACTTTGTTTTTTTAAATAGAACACCCTGTATATTTTTGCGGAATATGGTTCTAAATGAATTTCTGTTTATAATGATGTATAACAAGTAGGGGATTGCCTTTAAATTATGCCTAATAATGTAAAAAACAAAATTATAACAGTCGGCTGTGATATTATATTGTTTATACCTGTAAACATCTGTCGTAAATCAGATAGAAGTTTTTAATAGTGACAAAGGTGTTGTGGTTCTTATTTAACTAAGAAAACGTTGGTGTTTTGTATAAGAAAAATGAACATCAGCTACACAAATAGTGAAAAAGTTGATATGTTGTGCTGTTTTCACAGATCAAACAATAATAAACGTCAGACATCCTCAGTGGAGCTGTAATAACAAATTTTCTACTAAATGAATTTGGTCAAAACTGGATCGGCAACAGAGGACCAATTTTGTGGCCTGCCAGATCGCCTGATTTGTCCATTCTTGATTTCTTTGTATGGTTTTTTTTTTTTAAACTAAGTCTATGATACTCCTTCTCAAAATCTTCAGAAACTTAGAAATAAAATCACCGCAGCTTGTTTGCTAATTAGGAGAAACATAATTAAGCGAGCCCAAAAATGTTTAGAATTTAATGGTGGAAAATTTGAACAATCATCTACTATCTAGTATTTCATTTTTTTAATTTGTAATTAAATAAATGTTGGTATAACTTTGTTAATCACAGTAAATAATGAAAATCACGTCAACTCTCATAATTTTGTTTATTTGCATTATTACTATTATTAGGCATAATTTAAATAGTCCAGTCAAATTAGACAATTTTGTGGCAAAACTTCGGAAAAATTCAAAGTGAGCTGAATTTTTGTGTACACCTTTATTTAGTGTTTCTAAACAACATATCAAAAGTACCCTTGATTTGACCTTGAGCTTCTTGAGTTATTGGGCTTAAGAGGTGCGAAAAATTGGTTGTTCGCTTATATCTTCTTTTCTATTGACTTTAGGTATAGAATAGTCTACAGAGAAATTGAAGGCTATAAAATTCTGTACAAAGAAGTACTCTTGTGATTTTTTCGTGGGACCAACCGTTTTCGCGTAATGTGATGTTAAACGTCTAAGTCAAGGTTAACGAAGTACCCCACTCCGCACCACCTTTGAGGTTGAGTACGAGGCGCGTTTTTTTACGTGGTATCCACTGCCTCAGCCGGTCCAAATATTCATAATACTTAATAAAAAAAGGTCAAAATAGAGTTACATTAAGCTTCTTCATCCTCATCTTCTTTTCCTTCCATATCTCATTGTTCCAAGTTAATCCTTAGAAAGATTTTCTAATTGAATCTCATCTTTTTCTCTATCAAATCCTGTTTCCACGATATCTTCGATGGTATTAGCATTTAAACACGATTGTCCAATCAAAGAAGTATTTTTCTTCGGAAAAATTCAAAGTGAGCTGAATTTTTGTGTACACCTTTATTTAGTGTTTTTAAACAACATATCAAAAGTACCCTTGATTTGACCTTGAGCTTCTTGAGTTATAGGGCTTCAAAGGTGCGAAAAAGTGGTTTTTCGCTTATATCTTCTTTTCTATTGACTTTAGGTATAGAATAGCCTACAGAGAAATTGAAGGAAATAAAATTCTGTACAAAGAAGCACTCTTGTAGTTTTTTCGTGGGACCAACCGTTTTCGCGTAATGTGATGTTAAACGTCTAAGTCAAGGTTAACGTCAAGGTTAAGTACCCCATTCCACACCACCTTTGAGGTTGAGTACGAGGCGCGTTTTTTTTACGTGGTATTAATAAAAAAAAAGTCAAAATAGAGTTACATTAAGCTTCTTCATCCTCATCTTCCTCTCCTTCCACGTCGCATTGTTCCAGGTAATCCTTAGAAAGAGTCTCTAATTGACTCTCATCTTTTTCTCTATCAAATTCTGTTTCCACGATATCTTCGATGGTATTAGCATTTAAACACGATTGTCCATGGCAATGACCGCAAACTGACGAGCATTGAATTCCTAATTTTCGGCAGCCACATAATGGTCCACAACCTTTCGAGCAATTACAGAAAATCATATTTAAAAGACAATTCGGAGCGGGAGATTTCGATGTTCTTTTTGGTTCCCATACATCATTTCTTAGTATCCATCCCCACTCATCAGGGTTCAGTTCATAACCTAACCACTTCTGTATTTGAAAATAAACTCTGTTCAAGTGCTCTGTCGCTGCACTACTTGTTGGCGGTAATAAATTCAATTTAACCGGTTTATTTTTAGTTATAGATTTCGTAAAACACGAGTAACGATATTCATCAATAGATAATTCTTTAATTTGCGCCCCATATAGTCCCAACAAAAATTTAATTCCATTAGAAGCAATTAATTCATGAGAAGAATCGTTTTGCGTGAAAACTTGAACTGCATTTTGCAAATCTTGTCTTTTTTCTAACAGCTTCAAAGCTGTCGTCTTACCTTTACCAAAAAGAGCTGACGTTATATCACACCCAGAAACAGCATGTAAAAATAAAAGGTGATGTTTACAATTATATTGGTCAAAACTTCGGGAAGAGTAAATTCTTTGTTCAACTTTTCCTCTGCCTGGTTTCATAAAATAAATTTCTATATCAACTGGCGTGCGAACTATCAGGAGTAACATAAGATCAACATCTTCTCCGACAACAATGGTTCTATTTTGACACGATTTTTCAAGCGCTGTTTCAATAATTAACACATCGGCATCATCTTCAGATTGCTTTACAGGGATATTATTAACCTCAAACTGCCTAGCCAACATCGAAATTAATCTGGATTTGTTTTTGTTATTGGCAAGAAATTTATCTTGGCTCACCGTTGCATTCATTGTCTCGTGAAACATAATCTCGGCTGATGACAATTTCGAGGATCTACGGAGTTGTTCCATAGCTTTGACACTTTTGCTGGCATATTGTGAACTTTGATTTTACTATTAACCGTCAAAAGCGGAAGTATCCTATTACTGCGCGAAAATTTTATATCGTTGAAATTCGTACCAATCACTTTTTCCATTGCGGCAGTACCAATATCTTGCGCCCTGTAACAGTTTATTTTTTCATCGCCCGTCAATCCTGTTGCAATGGACATAATTTTTTGAATATGCGGAAAAGGATTGTGTGATTGAAACCATTCCGATAGTTTCTAGATATCAAGATTATCTTTAGCAACTCGCGAATCTCTTGCATCTACATGTTGTTCTCCACTGCTGAAAGAAAGGTCACAAAAATTCTCAAGCCCTCCGGAAATATTACTTGCTGTAACTAGTCCAAGAATCCATTTACTCAAGACACTTTCCTTAGTGCTTCTTCCATGTGTAAAGCCTTCTTTTGATTTCGAGGATTTCATCAATGTCTGTTCGATCACCATATCACTCCATGTTCCACAAAAATACTTATCTGTACGTTTGACTGTGAAAAAGTTGTTGGTAAACTTGTGAAATGTTTCCCTGTCCATTACAGTTACCACTTTTTCGCACCTTTGACGCCCTATAACTCAAGAAGCTCAAGGTCAAATCAAGGGTACTTTTGATATGTTGTTTAAAAACACTAAATAAAGGTGTACACAAAAATTCAGCTCACTTTGAATTTTTCCGAAGAAAAATACTTCTTTGATTGGACAATCGTGTTTAAATGCTAATACCATCGAAGATATCGTGGAAACAGGATTTTATAGAGAAAAAGATGAGATTCAATTAGAAAATCTTTCTAAGGATTACCTGGAACAATGAGATATGGAAGGAGAAGAAGATGAGGATGAAGAAGCTTAATGTAACTCTATTTTGACCTTTTTTTATTGAGTATTATGAATATTTGGACCGGCTGAGGCAGTGGATACCACGTAAAAAAAACGCGCCTCGTACTCAACCTCAAAGGTGGTGTGGAATGGGGTACTTCGTTAACCTTGACTTAGACGTTTAACATCACATTACGCGAAAACGGTTGATCCCACGAAAAAATCAGAAGAGTAGGTACTTCTTTGTACAGAATTTTATAGCCTTCAATTTCTCTGTAGGCTATTCTATACCTAAAGTCAATAAAAAAGAAGATATAAGCGAAAAACCACTTTTTCGCACCTCTTAAGCCCAATAACTCAAGAAGCTCAAGGTCAAATCAAGGGTACTTTTGATATGTTGTTTAGAAACACTAAATAAAGGTGTACACAAAAATTCAGCTCACTTTGAATTTTTCCGAAGCGAAATGCTTATTTGACTGGACTAAAAGGCAATCCGCTACTTGTTATACATCATTATAAAGAGAAATTCATTTAGAACCATATTCCGTAAAAATATACAAGGTGTTCCATTTAAAAAAAACAAAGTTAAATATTTTTCCGGAAAATTAGTAGGCCATGGAAAAAAATTGTTTACGCTATTTTATAGACCAAGTTCTGTTAGACAAATCTTACATTTAATATTTTCTTGTATCCTTAATATTTCAGCAGATATTACCTGGACAATGAAAAACCGACCACCCTGTATATACCGGCCTTACCTCTTCTTCGATCAATTTTTCATCTCCAAGAATGCTACGCCAACTACCGACAAAACCGTTGCAGTGGCACAATAAATGGAGGACAGCTTTTTCCTCCTCTCCACACCTTCCACACGTTGGTTCTTCTTTGATTCCCATTGTGTATAGGTGTCTATTTAGTTGACAGTGACCCATAATTACACCCGTCAATAGTCTGACATTTTCCTTACTTATTACCTTATACTGAGTAACTTAGCCGTTAATTTCTCCGAAGGGCCCTCTAGAAACTCTAGAAAACTTTTGACTGCCTTTGTCCAGCGGTTTCATTCCAAAGGTTCTGCTGCTGTACGTCTTTTTAATCATATCTGGCACCATTACTAAATGTAGGGTGTTTATCGATTTAATTTAGGATGGCGCGATGCCCGTCCCTATTTTTAGGGGGCTTAAATTTAAGCCTGTATGACCCACTTAATGCCCTTGACTTTACTATCAGGTGAAGAGGAAACAGATCCAACAGGGTTTCCAAGGCCGCTGTGGGTGTTCATGACATCATCCCTGTAATTCCTAAGCAAGCTAGTCTTTGCACCTTACCTAACTTATCTCTGCAGCCTTTGTCTAGTGCCCTCGGCTACCATACTAAAGCTGCGTATAAGTACTGTTATGAGTATCACCACAATAGTACATATCCAATAGATCATTTTGAGAGATAACCCCCAGTTCTTTCCGAACATACGTCTACAAGTCCATACGGCTCTAGTAGCTTTGTTAGTTATCCTCTCCAAATGGGATTTAAAGGTTAGCTTGCTATTCAAAATGACTCCCAGATATTTTACTTCATTCTCCACCTTTAATGAAATATCATAGAGGTGCAATTCTTTTAAGTCAGATGGCTTCCTCTTCCTTGTGAATGGTACTATAGTGGTCTTAGTCGGATTGACTGATAAGCCCTTTTTTCTGCACCAATTCTCAACGAAGTTTTGAGCTCTCTGCATGGGTTTTTAGATAACGCCTTCGAATTTACCGGAGAACAGTACCGTTATATCATCGGCATAGTCAATCGTATTGTATCCTGCTGAAAAGTACCTTAGATTTGGCAAAATTCTAGTCGGGTAGTACTTAATGGCTATAGTAGTCAACATAGGTTGAGATCCTTGATATCCACAACTCTAGACTTGGTTCAGTATACTTATAAACAAACAAACAATAGTAAATAATGTATTATTCTAGTGGTACAGTAAAGTTTCAATGTGGTTGACAATAATTGAAAATCCCAGAACACAAGCAGAATTTGATGAATCTTACACTTACAAGAGATTTCTACTATCATTTGTTAATAATTATGCTGCACTAATATATGTTGCATTTATGAAGGTGAGTTATAACATAATGCTAATATATCCAAGATTAGGATTATTTATGATATAGTTTTTAGGGAAAAATATATACTTACCCTGGAGACACGGAAGAATTGTTATCATTAACAACAATACGAGCAGATCTATGTCATCCTGCTGGTTGTATAACAGGCTTATGCATACAATTGGCTTTTATAATGCTATTTAAATCCATTACTGGAAATATAATTAGTACTACCTTTTCACTGTAAGTTGATAGTATATACTATTTTTACATACAGGGCGAGTATAAAGTATAGAGACGCCGATTTTCTGTCGTTAATATTCATTTTAGAAAAGAATGTTCAATACAAAAGTTTTTTACGAAATTTTTATCTACATATTGATTATATACGAAAATTTGTTTCTTCAATTGTTTTTGTGTTATAACTTTACGCGATACTTTTTTAAATGGGAACCTATTAATTTTATGTTACCATTCGATAGAGATTTTTTTCTCTTTTCAATGGTATAAAAATGTTATGGGTTTGCATAACATTTCTTTGAGAAAACACCGTTTAAAGTATTTACAATTAACTTTCCGATTCGTAAATGATACAGCCAAGATAAACAAAAGCAGAGCGATAAACGCCCTGTGATATCACTAAGGCTGCATTTGTTATTGTTTACGTCAAATATTTCAATTTTGTGCAATTTATTGCTGTTAGCATTAGCAATGGCAGGTTTAAGTGAAAGTGAAAAAATTGTTTCTTGTGGGATGTTGTACCAATTTTCTGCAAGTGCTTTTCAAAGCTCTTCCAAGTTACCAGCTAAGGGTATTCGACTACAAACACGTCTCCCAAGCTCATCCCATACATGCTCTATCGGATTTAAGTTCGGACTAAGAAGTCATGAAAACAGTCAGTTACAACATTTACTACATGTGGTCGACCGTTATCGTGCATTAGAATAAAAGCATCGCCTATAAATGGAGCATACGGGGCTACATGTTCTTGGAGGATATCTGTCACATATCGAGCTGCTGTCAATGAACCTCTATCAACGAAGACTAACTCCGTGCGTGCTTCGTAGGAAATACCGGCCCAAACCATTAAAGACCCTCCCTGAAAACTGACGCGATGAGAGAAATTACACTCTATCTCGACCATCAGCACCTTATAAACAAAACCTTGACTCATCTGTAAAGAGTACAACACGCCATTGCTCCACCATTGTGGATACGAGCAAAATTAAGCCTGCCCACTCGATGAGTTCTGAGAAATTTAGGCCCTGTGGCTGGTCTGTATGCCTTTAAATTAACTTCTCGAAGTCTCCTTCTTACTGTCCAGTCGCTGATATTGGTACCACGTACTTCCAACAGACTACTTTTTACCCTAACTACAGTAGTATGCCTGTTTCCTAATACGGAGGAAACAATAAAACGGTCATTCCGCTCTGAGGTAGCCTTTCTTCGTCCCGATTCTGGCCTTCTTTCAAGTAAACACGTCTCCTGATAGCGTTGCCACACTAGTTGAACACTAGAGCGGCTGATTCCTAAAGCTGCTGCAACATAACGCTAACTTTGTCCAGCTTCAATCAGAGCAATAATTTGAGCTGCATGTGTCGTTCGATCGCCAATTTTACAGAAATTTATTAGTAACACTAATAAACGCCAAATTTAAATAATGATACAGTATCACAATAATCAAAATTAACTCAAAGAACTGATAAAAAGAACAAATATGAATTCAAATGAACCACTCAAAATGAACATCGATGTACTTAAGTTAAATTGTTTGACAAATGAAATAATTTTTATTATTTCACATGTTCGTCTATTTTTAACACGTTGACTGCCATGCTGGTCCCATGGGCCCAGCACGAAGATTGCCCTCCCGGCCGTGCTGGTCCCATGGGACCAGCAATGTTTTTGTATTAACTCAAATAATATGTAGTTTTTGTTACGGGAAGGGACCAGCATGGCCCTAACACCTATAAAAGCACAGACGTTTTTTAAATTTTGCTTTTTTTTCAGCTTGTGGTCCCATACTACTTTTTTTGTAAAATAATCATAAAATGCAGAGAAATAACGATATTTTTCAATAATTTGTTTTTTAATTTTACAAAAAGTACATAAAGTATATAAGTATTAAAACATGGCAAGCACATAAATGGAAATTTTCGGCACTCTTAAGGAGTCGAATTACACACACATGTGGGACCAGCGGCGCAGGCGCCTAATTTTCAACAATTTTTTGCTTACCAGGCCGCGCTGGTCCCATGGGACCAGCACTTGTAAATTTACATAACTCAAAATTTTGATGAAATTTTGAATTTTTACAATTACTGGGTGAATTTAAATATCATTTAGCATGGTATTTCACAATCGGCCCACTGGGAGAATTTCGAAATTTTGGTCGGCAGTCAACGTGTTTTAAACTAGGAGGAGCGTTTCAAATTTGCCTCACTAAAATGTACGCACGCTATTGGCACTGCGCGCGTCAGTTTTACACGATGCGAATTTCTGTGTTTTGTTTTGACACATCAGCTGTTCGAGGTGTTGCATTTACAGGCCAGTTACCGGTTGTTAGTGTTCTCAGTCTCTTTCTGGGTAATTCCGCAAGTAACAAAACAGATCTTTTCAGAACTAAATCATTGTTTAGTGTTGTTAATACTGCAAACACAGCCAAAACTTTTCTAGTGTGTTTTCTAGTAACATTTATCGAGTGAACGTGACTTTTATATGTACTCCTTCTAGTATAAAAACAGACTATATATACAAATGCTGAATAGTTATAAACAGTTTCAAACAAATTCAGTGCACTACGTTTGATAATATTGAAGTGGTTCGGTTTTTTTGCTCGCCAGTGTATTATACATACAGTGAGCACGTAAAGGTTGGAATAAATTCGATAAAATCTTTATTGGGCAAGTAAGAAAATAATGCTCGGACACGTCGATTTTCTTTTTTAGATGCGCATTTTTTAGTATACGTATATTTTTTATTACGTCATCCCTCTTCGAGTTATGACGTCATCATCAGTTTTTTTAAATAGCAACACCCTTTTTTGATAATACCATTTAAAAGAGCACATTTTTCTGGGTATAGACGCCAAATTTTGTGGTATGTTACATAACAATATTTTCGAAAAAAAAAACGTTTTAGAATTCATAACAATGCAATGTAATGAAATAACAACAATAGAAGAAATAATAAATACAACTAAAACCCATTAAATTAAACGTTGAAATTGCATATCATTCACCTCTTGACAATATCCATCTATTGGCAATTCAGATAATCACGCACAATCTGTGAATGATGTGGTGACGCGCCATCTTCTTGGAGTTCTTGGTACCATATTGATTCGTCCGGCATTTGGGGATTTTGATTATTTGGATATAGTGCTACAAACGCGGGAATTATCTGTTGTAAAAAATTCAAATGTTTTTCGGCATTTAATGCGCCGTCAATAAAAAATGGTGCAACAATTGTGGTAAAATATTGTTATGTAACATACCACAAAATTTGGCGTCTATACGCAGAAAAATGCGCTCTTTTAAATGGTACTATCAAAAGAGGGTATTGCCATTTAAAAAAACTGATGATGACGTCATAACTCGAACAGGGATGACGCAATAAAAAATATACGTATACTAAAAAATGCGCATCTAAAAAAGAAAATCGACGTGTCCGAGCATTATTTTCTTACTTGCCCAATAAATATTTTATCGAATTTATTCCAACCTTTACGTGCTCACTGTATACATATAAAACCTTCCACAGGGTGTTGCCATCTTTTTTCCATATACATACAAGGTGTTAGGTAATGCTTCTGCCAAACTTTGGGAATAGCTTTATAATGACAAATGGAGGAAAAAAGTATTATACAATTTTTTTCTAATATGCATAGTTTCTGAGAAAAAGCATGCTTTAATTTTACTTTTTATTCTCGGGAAAAATAAAAACAAAGGGTTAAAGATACAGGAACAAAATGTGTGCGGATAAATAAGAGTCTAATTCATCAAGTAACAATAAAACTTTATTAACAACCACAAAATAATTAAAGGAAAAACAAAAGGCAACTGAGAAAAAAATGGTATAAGATTTTTTATTCCTTTTATCGTTACAAATTCACCCCTAAAGTTTGGCAGAAGCATTATCTAACACCCTGTATATGTGGTATGCGTGTGAAATATTCTACAAAGTACAGACGAGACGTAAGGGACCTACAGCTTTACCTGTGTGCCCCGAACCAAGACAATGCTTGCACTTCTACCCCAGAGAAGACTTCGTAAGCAGAATAATAATAATAATAATAATAATAATAATAATAATAATAATAATCTTTATTTGACTACTTTATATAAATAATTACATTTGTAGCAAGTCAATAATAAAAGAACAAACAAGATTACAATAAAAACAGCCTTAGTACATTTAATCATGTAAATGGTTTGGTAGTACATCAACTAGAAACTCGTTTACAGAGTAATAACATTTGACAATAAGCAACTGTTTGACTTTAAGTTTAAATTTCCTTAAATTATAACTTTTCCATGTAGACGGCAATTTATTAAAAAGTCTGACATCTAACGAATTACGCATAGATTTGGTTTTTTTGTATTTTTTCGCTATGATTAGGTTACACGATCTTGTTTCATAATGATGATTATCTGAATGAGTTCGGTTTGCCATTGCCTTCCGAGGGAGGCGGTTGGGTATTTCTGATGTCCGAGGTCTGATCAAAAACTATCCAGAATGGCTTTATTTATAAAGAAATACAAGATTTAATCGTTTTCAAAGTAGTTTCCTTCCGAAGCCACGCACTTAATCCAACGTTGTTGCCAGCGTTCGAAAAATTTTTTAAATTCGTCTTCTGAAATAGCCAGTAGTTGCTTCGTCGTATTCCGATGTATCTCTTCAATGTCTTGAAATGGTTTTCCTTTTAACTGAAATTTGATTTTGGAAAATATGAAACAGTCGCTGGGAGCAAGATCTGGCAAATATGGTGGCTGGAGGCTTTGTGAAATGCCATATTTAGCAAGGAACTGCTGCACAAGTTGAGATGCGTGAGTGGGGGCATTATCGTGATGCAATTGCCACTGGCCATTCTCATGCAGTTTCGACCTTTTGCGACGAACTGCGTTCCTCAATCTTCGTAGAACTTGATAGTAATACTCCTTGTTAATTGTCTGACCAGGTGGTGCGTATTCATGATGCCCAATTTCCTTGTGGTTGAAAAAGACAGTCAGCATTGT